>CM074737.1:63895745-65184071 GCA_037367245.1 Phrynocephalus guinanensis | reverse complement strand
AGAAACAATTATTGTTGGTATATACGCCCCCAATGATAACCATGGAAGACAAATCTTTTTCGAAAAATTGGCCAAGAAACTGTTGCAATACGAAAACCATCAGTTAATAATATTGGGAGATTTCAATGCTGTACATACCCCATCTGTAGATAGGAAAACATCCAAAAGGGGAAAATCCAGGATTTCATCTTCCACACTGCCTAAATCATTTCTGGACATGTCCAACATTTTAGAACTTCAAGATATTTGGAGAAGGAAAAATCCACTAAAAGATGGTTTCACCTTCCATTCAAGACAATATGCCTCTTTCTCCCGTATAGATATGTGCTGGGCTACATCCGATCTTCTGCTAAATACAAGGGATATAGAAACTTTGCCCCGAACAATATCTGATCACAATGCCATTTTATGGACACTGAAATCTTCGGGTAAGCCCAGACACTGGAAAATCAACTCAGCCCTGTGGACGGATAAAGAATTTATCTTAGAGGCAGCCAAAGACTTGAACCTATATTTTGAAATGAACCTGAACAAGGGTACACCACTGAGAACTGTGTGGGATGCCTCAAAGCCTTATTTTAGAGGTTTTGTCATTCAATATATGGCAAGAAAGAATAAAGAGAGGAAAAAGCAATTTGAATCAATTCTTAATACGATGAAAAAGCTTGAAACGGATCTAACCCACGATCCCCGCAATGAGCAGCTGGACAAAGACTTGGCTTCTTGTAGGCATGAACTAAATCTGATTTTGACTGCTGATATAGCTCACAAAATCAAGTTGGCCAAACTGAATTTTGTGGAAAATGCAAACAAACCAGGCAGATGGTTAGCCTACAGGTTAAAAAGGTACAATCTCAAAAACTCATATCATCGCTCAAAGATAAAAATGGGGAAAATCAGACAGCGCAGTTACAAATCCAAAAAATTATAGAGGCATACTACCAGAACTTATTTAAGCCAGAGACGATCGACCAAGATGCCATCTTTCATTATCTCGAACAAGCCAATTTCCCAAAACTTACTGAAGAACAGAGAGCCCAGACGAACGCTCCTATTACAATGATGGAAATAACAGAAGCTATCAATCACCAAAAAATGAACAGGGCTCCTGGGCCCGACTCAATACCGGCTCAATTTTACAAAACATTCTCGGAGATAGTCTCTGGAAATATGAAAAATCTTTTTACATCCATTTTAGAAGGCGAAGACATACCAGATTCCTGGAAATCATCACATACGACACTGATTCCCAAAGAAGGGAAACCAAAAGACTCGATACAGAACTACAGGCCAATTGCCCTTCTAAATGTGGATTATAAAATCTTTGCAACCATTTTGGCTAATAGATGGCGGACGATTCTACCCCCTTTGATATCGCATGATCAGTCTGGCTTTCTTCCGAAAAGGCATCTTCAATCCAACATCAGAACTTTCCTCAATGTGTTAGAATATTACGAATCCCACTCTGAGAAGCAAGTAGCTTTCGCTTTCATCGATGCTGAGAAAGCTTTTGATAATGTATCCTGGTCTCTACTTAAAACTCAGTTAGACTATCTACAATGTGGCCATAGAATGCTGCGAGCAATCGAACAAATCTATTCCACCCAAAACACCAGGATTATAGTCAATGGCCACCTTACAGACACAGTCAATATATATAAAGGTACCAGGCAAGGATGCCCCCTCTCTCCTCTCTTGTTTATATTAACTCTGGAGGTACTCCTACATGTTATAAGGAAAACCCCTGGTATTCAAGGCTTACAGAGCAAAGGAGAAGTTTATAAGGTACAAGCTTTTGCAGATGATTTGTTGGTAATTATGGAGAACCCCCAGACCTCCTCTTTAGAACTCTTGAAGTCTTTGGAGGCATACTCTAAAATCTCTGGATTAAAGGTAAACAAAGAAAAAACATTGTTGCTTACCAAAAATATGACCTCACCTATGGTTGAAAAACTGGTAAATCAATCGGGTTTTCAACATGTCAGTAAGGTAAAATATCTGGGTATTACTGTATCTAATCGTTGTAACTCTTTACTTAAAGATAACTATGTAAATGTTATAAAAACAATCAAAGCTGACCTCGAAACTTGGTCAAGACTCCAATTATCCTTAATGGGCAGAATTGCTGCAGTTAAAATGAATGTTTTACCTAAACTGCTTTTCCTATTTCAATCCTTGCCTATATTACCTAATTTTAAGATCATTACAGATCTGGAAAAAAGTATACGTATATTCATATGGCAAAAGAAAAAAGCAAGGATTAAAAATCTCTATCTACAGGATAGAACCAAAACTGGTGGCTTTGCCCTTCCTAATTTAGTATTATACTACAAGGCTGCTGCCATGACCTGGATTAAAGACTGGATTCTGATGACAAACAAAAGAATTTTGCAGCTTGAGAGTTATGGCCTAGACAAGGGCTGGCATTATTACATGTGGTACAAGGGCAACATACCTACTCTCTTCAAAAAACACTGGATAAGGAACGCCCTAGTTAGAATATGGTTATTGATTAAAAAACAATTCTACCCTAAAGCACCACTGTGGCTATCTCCGCTGGGAGCGACTTATAGCTCCCATATAAGTGAAACTCCAAAAGTTATAACTTATAGACACCTTCTGAATGTTGACCTCTCATTGAAACCATTAGGGAAATTAGTATCAGAAGGTTACAATTTAGACTGGTGGAAGTATCAACAAATATATTCACACTTCAAAGACCTCACCAAAGAGGGGGGATTCACGACTACTGATACTCCACTTGATAAAATACTTTCTTCTGGCGATGCTAAGCTGCTTAGTAAATTTTACACCATATTGTTAAATGAAAAAATGATTGATACACTGGTCAAAGACACTATGATAAGATGGGCAGAAAACTTTGGTTATCCTATTCATCTAAACAAATGGGACTCTCTGTGGAATACAGTTAAAATCTTTAAATCTATTTCTTTTAAGGAAAAACTGTTATAAGATGTTCTATAGATGGCATCTTGCACCACACCGATTATCTAAGATGTATAATTGCTCACACAAATGTTGGAAATGTAAACATGACTGTGGTACTTTTTACCATATGTGGTGGACATGCAAAGAGGCAAAGGCATATTGGAAAATGGTAAAACTATTTTTAGAAAGATGTCTGAAAATTAAGATAGAGCTTAGACCAGAACTTTTCTTATTAAATATAGTAAATATAAATATTTCATATGATCAGAGATATGTACTTCACCATGTAATTGTTGCTGCAAGGATATTGTATGCGAAATTCTGGAAACAACCAAACGTGCCAACAGAGAAGAATATCCACGAAAAGATAAGAGAATGTATCGAAATCGATAGACTCTCCGGCTATTTAAAGGGAGACTATGATGAGATCTCTCGGAAAAGATGGCAAGAAGTAACAAACTTATTAGTACTGTGATAATATTTGGCAATTTATCAATATGTTATATTACTTTTCTTTTACTTTGCTTGACATATTCAATGTAAATTTTAAATTCTATCCCTCCCCTTTTTTCCTTTTCCCTTTTCCCCCCCTCAAAAACCCAATAAAATTATAAATTAAAAAAAAAAGAACTTTTTCTTCAATTACATCTTTGAAGAAGTTACATTCATCTTAGTTACTGTGCATTATTTGTGAAAGTTGGGTGCTGCCAGATTTTGCAAACCCCTTGCTTCTATTAGCTTGGTTTTTGTGCAGTTGTAACTTACATCTGTGAAGAAGTTAAGTTACAGTTCTCCTAATTACACTTGCCCTGTGCATTGTGAAACTTGTTTGCCAGGATTGGCAAACCCCTTGCTTCTACTAGCTTGGTTTTTGTGCTGTTTTTGTGAGTCAACCTCACTCATTTACTCGCCAGTTTGCCACCAGTCTACATACACAATTACATTTTTGAAGAAGTTACATTTCTCTTTGTTACACTTGCCCTGTGCTGTGCATTGAGAAACTTGTTTGCCAGGATTGGCAAACCCCTTGCTCCTATTTCCTTGTTTGTTGTGCTGCTGTAACTTGTGAGTCCATCTCACTCATTTACGTGCCACCACAGTCTACATACACAATCCAATTACAACTGTGAAGAAGTTACAGTTCTCTTTGTTACACTTGCCCTGTGCAGGGCATTGAGAGACTTGGGTGCCAGGATTGGCAAACCCCTTGCTCCTATTACCTTGTTTGTTGTGTTGCTGTTGTGTGAGTCCATCTCACTCATTTACTTGCCACCACAGTCTACATATACAATCCAATTACAACTGTGAAGAAGTTACAGTTCTCCTAATTACAGTTGCCCTGTGCAAGGCATTGAGAGACTTGGGTGCCAGGATTGGCAAACCCCTTGCTCCTATTACCTTGTTTGTTGTGCTGCTGTTGTGAGTCCATCTCACTCATTTACTTACAGTCTACATACACAATCCAATTACAACTGTGAAGAAGTTACAGTTCTCTTTGTTACACTTGCCCTGTGCAGGGCATTGAGAGACTTGTTTGCCAGGATTGGCAAACCCCTAGCTCCTATTACCTTGTTTGTTGTGTTGCTGTTGTGTGAGTCCATCTCACTCATTTACTTGCACAGTTCCTTGGTGCTTTTCTTTACTATCACATTATACATTCCCTGGCCTGAGCCACAAGAAGTGAGAAAAATGAGGAGGGGTCGCACAGCTAGAGGGCAGGGGAGGGGACCCCTACTAAGATAAATAGGGGCACGTTTCTGAGGGAAGGGACAGGAAGTAGTGCAGAAAGTGATACTGGTGCAACTCCCTCCCCGAGTAGCAGTGCCAGTGGCACAAGCAGCACTGTGCCATTGGCTTTGGCTTTATTGCTTGTCCTTTAAGTGTGTGTGACTTTGACTGTGAATGTGAAGTGAAGGCAGAAGGACCTTGGTGATGGGGGGCCAATTTGAGAGGAGTAGAGGAGTAGACCCCTCATCCAGATTTGGGGAGGAACGGAATGTCTGTTTCTCCTGCTGCCTCTGAGAGAGGTGGAGGGGAGATGGGATGGATTCAAAACCAAACAACAAAAAAGTACAACAAACAGGCACGTCAGCCAGACCAAGTAGGGTGGCTAGCTGGTTCAGCATCAGCAGATTCAGCACAGCAGACCAAGAGAAAAAAAAGAAATGCAAATTTGTTTCTGCCCCACTTTGTTTGCTTAGGATGCACTAGCCTTGTTGTGCAGCAGCAAGTCCATCACCCAGGCAGGTTTAAACTGTATTTCGCCTGCTCATTTGCGGGACCCGCGCCCACCCACTAGCCACTCCCCCTGCCGCTGCCGCTGCCGCTGCCCACGCATGTACCCCCGCGCCACTGCCGCCCGCGCTGCGCCCGCAAGCCGCAAGTCTCGGTCGGACGTCAAAATGCGCGAAATCGCAGCAGAAACGGAAACGAAAAAACGAAAAAACGAACCGACTAATTTTTGCGAATTTTCGCGAAAAACGGAGACGACCCGAAACGGAATCGGCCCGACTAACGACAACTCGGAAAAATTTTTTTTTCAAGTCGTGCCCATCTCTAGTCACCATCATTTGAAACCAACCTGACGGTGTATAACAGCAGCCACTGCTTTTGCATATACTGTAACCAAAAAGAGACATTAATTACTGCAGTTCTTCAGTGTGGTGTGGTCTTATATATGTGGCAACAAACAGCTACAACACTTAGTTTTGCTTCCTCTCCAGAGAATCTAAACACAAGACTAGCCCAGTGCAACATAAACAGTTGGTGTGACTGAATAATTTCTGGCACCATAACTGATCTTAAGAAGCAGTAATACGCAGTAAAAGCTCCATCCTGGATGCATGTCTTAATACAGTGAAGGAGTCTATGTGTGTCAGAAAACCTAACAGCAATACTTTTAGAAGGCTAGACTCCATTGTAAATCTAGACTCTCAGCATGGTTACACAAGATGGAAAGGTTGAAGAAGAGACACCAGAGTAAGACATATTTATCCTCTTGAGGAATGTATAATTCCATCAGAAGAAGACAATTCATAGTAGGGATGGAACTTTTTAAATTTTTTGGATGACAAATCTCCTAATTCTCCATTTTGAGAGCTCTACCTGCCTCCAGGTAAGAGTAGTAATCCTGGACAAAACTAAGTGTAGTTAGGGGTCAAAGCCTTCCAATTTAAAGCTTTGTGCCAAGAGAGGCACATCTAGATGTCTGTAAACTGTCTGTCTATCAGGCAATCTGTCAGAAAGTAGGTTTAAAAAACCCAAAAATTCCATCCGTAATTAAAAGAACTCTTGATGTTGAGGGTGAGGAAATTCTTAAAAAGTAACTATTGGACAAAAACAGTTGTGGAACTGCGATACCGAAGGGTCTTTCATAGACAATGGTAGAGATACTCTTATTAACTCTTCACAATACTGCACAAAGGACTATGGTGAACCACTTCTCAATACTTTACATATACCCTGAAAACCCATAAAATCAGATAATTCAAAGTGAGATAGCTGGGGGATGACACTTCCAAAACAGAAGGAACTCAATCAGCTGCTGAGGAAAAGGGAGAAGAAGTAAAAATAGCACTGTTCCTAACCAAGGAACCAGATTAAAACCAAAAGGACATCAAGATGTTGTTGTGCACAGATGTAAAAAGAAAAATCAAACACATCAACTGTGACCTTTAGTGGCAAGAACAGAGCAGACCTATTAAAGGTAAGACCTTTTGCATGCCATTAATACACAGAGGCATTATAGATTGGAAATGATTTCATGGTATGTAACATAAAGGGGAAAATGTGAGTACAGGAACTCATAACGACAACTATCACAGCCACACCTACAGCAGAATTTTTAGTTATTTCTCTCTCTCCTACCCTAGAGCTTGCTTTTCTGCAATTTATACAGTTGTTGATACTTGAGTTCAAACTTGGCCATAAAGCACAGATATCTAAAACCACCCAAGCACTAACTAATATATAACTATTAGAAGAACTCAAACACTGTTAGTGTTATACAGGTTGTACCCTAACAGTAATGCATTGATTCCCCGTCTATCGTGGGGGTTAGGGACCTGACCTGACCCACAATAATTGAAAATCTGCAATATGCGGATGCAGGTCGAGTCAACCCTTGGGGGGCCTTAGCTGGGGGCTCTTGTACTTAGCCCCCGCCTGGCCCTACCCCGAATGGGCCTATGAGAGCCTTCCTGGGCCTTCTGGGCCCCCCAAAAGGGCCTCCCTGCAAACCGGAAGTGACTTCCAGTAAACCGGAAATCATTTCTGAGGCCTCCGACAGGCCTAGAAAGGCTCTCGGAGGCCTCAGAAATGATTTTTAGCGATCCAGAAGTCACTTCCGGTTCGCAGGGAGGCCCTTTTGGGGCCTCCAGAAGGCCCAGGAAGGCCCTCACAGGCCTGTTTGGGGCAGCTCCAGTCCTGGGGTAAGTATGGGAGGCTTGAAACAGGACTTTTCCCCCTTACCCTAGGGGGTCTTTTTTCATATACTGCGGTCCCGTGATATAGCGGGACCGCAGTGCATGGACCGCCAAAGGGCAGGGGACCACTGTGCTCCCCAAGTTTTGAGAGCATTTTACAAAGGAGTGCTGGTCCATCTGGTACAGAGAGGATTAATTCCATGTGAGCTTGCATAGGCATGTTACAATTAAGTCTGCAAGGCATGGTAAGTGTCAGCATCCTAGGCAAATCTGGACACAAGCACACACAACTGGCTAATTCTTACTACACAGGTCAGTACCTCTGTAACCAATTTTCAGCTTTCTAATAAAACATGCAACCAAATCTTGCAGAAAAGTGTTAACACCTGAACTCCTGACATGAAGTAGGATCCCCATCAAAGAAAAAGAATGAGTCAACCTTTGCTTGCTTATTTTCCCTCATTCTCTGACTTCCGCCCAAAAAAAAAATCTATAACGTGCAAAATCCTTGCACTTTTACCCTTTTGCCAGGGGAAAGAGAATTGGTCAGCTCCAGAAGATGATACCATTGTTCCCATTCTGGAAAAAATGGAGCTGCCCCTCCAGTGTGTTCACCTCCCAAAACACACATGTGCAACACACACACACTCTCACACATGTCCCATATGCTACCTTAGTCCCCTTCTTCAGTTTTCCTGCAGGCTAGGGCCGCCCTGTCAGAACATGACTTGACAGCACACAATTATTATCTTCTGCTCAGCTGCTAAGGCCGCTGCTAGACAAAGTTCAAGGAATAGGCAGCCACACTAACTTACCATTTGATTCCCTCCCAGGCAGGAGGTTCTCCATTGGCATGGACCTGTGAGGAGCACAGCAGCAGCTTATTATACCCTTTACATCCACTGCGCCATAGAGAAAAGCCAGACCCAAGATCCATCAATAATACCACAACGATAGGGAAAATTATTTTTGGCTGTTCTTAACGGAACATAAGCTATAGGCTAGAAATGACATAGTAGCTTATATATGACACAACGTCCATTATTGGTTCAATAAAATATTGAAGATACTACCTTGGACATTTCAAGTCCTTGGCATACTTCACAGCCAATGCCAGAGCTTCTCGAAATTCATGTTGGCGGCCAGGCACTGCACCTAAGCCCATGTCACCCTTCTCTTGGTTTCCTGGAAAAAGAAGAATGCATATTCTCTTGTGATACATATTTGTGCAGGTACAGAGGTTTTTTTAAACAGCAGGTTACTTTGAACTGATGCTCTACTCAAAAAAAAAATGAGGGACAGAAAGTATGACACCTAATATCGTCAGATGTCTTTCCTTTCTATCCCACCCTTCTGCCAATTCAGTGATGCAAGATGGATTCCAAAATGTTGAGGAAGGGGGTGACAGATAGATTTATAGATTTAAAATGCCTTGAAATACATAACTTCAAAAAGCCATATATTTAAAACCATTTAAACATATTTTATCAAAATAAAGATTATTAAAAACAGTAGGTCCTGTGAAAAACACTTTCTGTGGACTGATTAATATCAAAAGCTTAACTCAGGAGGAGTTTCAACTTAACTGCTGCATCTCATGGTGCGTGGTTAAACTGCAGCACTGCAGCCAAGGCTTGGCTCAGGACTTGAAGCTCAATTCAGACGGGCTCTCAGGGAGCCGGCTCAAGGTTGACTCAGCCAAGGTAGGTAAACTGAGTTCCCAGGTCCCAAGGGGGACAATGTATGACCTGCATAATTAAACTGTAATCTGCCTAAGAGTGCTTTGAGTGCTATAGGCCAGTATATATGTAGCACACATTGCTTAACTCAAGAGGAAGGCCTTTTTCTGCCACGAAGGACACAAGGGAGAGGTCTGTCTGGCCTGGCCTCCCTCACAAGTTATTTTCTAAGTTATTTTTTCAGGGATTACAGTAGATACTGAAAGCCCTTCTCTTAAATCCTCACTAGACATACCTTTGAGAGCCACAGAACTGACAGAAAGATCTTACAACTGGAAAAAGCTACACTGGGAAAGAGAGTCCTTCATACAGCCAATACCTCAACGGAATAGATCTTTCTATTCATTTAATGTAACAGCACGTTGAACTGGGCCTTGAAATGGACCAGAAGCAACTGCAGCTGATACAACAGGAAAGGGACAAGCTTTCTATAACCATCCAAGGACAAGAATATGGCAGCAATATTTTTGACCTGCTTCAGTTTCTGAAGGGAACCCCCATATAGAATATATTGCAGTAATCCACAGAGCATACAAATATGGCTTGTGTTGCCCTGGCCACATCAGATATTTCCAAGAAAAGATGAAGCTGGCACACTAGCTTTGGCTGTGCAAATGCCCTCCTAAAACACTGTCATCCAGCTCTACAGATGAATCCAGAACACCATGAGATCTCAAGAGGGAGGTATCCTCACCCAGCATGAGAAGAATTCTAACTTCTTGGAGGTTCCTGCATGGCAGGGGGTTGGACTTGGATGGCCCTTGGTCTCTTCCAACTCTATGATTCTATGAACTTTTCCCCAATAACTCCAAGGAGGATGTCTGGTGTAGTGTCTGATGACCATAACATGCTGGATTACAAACTTTCATCCATCAGACACCAGACCTCCTTGATGGACAGCACTGGATGTCATCAGCATACTTGTGGCCCTGAACCCCAACACTCCACATGTTCTCTCCCACTGTTTTTGTGTGCATGATAAGTTGCACAGAGAATGGAACTGACCCCTGAGGGACCTCAAGGGCAAAGACCAGGGCACTGAACAAGAGTTCTTCGCTACCAGTTTATGAGATTCCTCCTTCAGCATGATCTGCTGCCTTTGCAAAACAGTGCCTTCAAGTCCTAGCCCACAGAGGATACCACATCCAGCCTTCTATGCACAGAACCATTGAAAACCACCGGGGAATCCAGCCAAATGACGAGGTACACCCTCCGCCTAGCCAGTTCTGAGCACAGGAGATCTGCCAAAACTTCCAAATAAGTCTCTGTGCCATAACATAATCCAAGATATACATAATCCATCTTATCCAGGACCTCTTGGAGAGAAAAAAGCAACTATGTGCTCCAATACCTTGTTCAAAAATGGAACAGTATTTATGTAATTTGTTTAATATATCTAAATAAACATTTAATTAGTAGTGACTTGCCTTTCACAGTTAGGGAGGGGTTCCTGAAAAAAGGTCTCACTGCCTCTTATAGGCAAGCACGAACCCTGCCTGGCTGCAAAAAGGTGTTTGCCACTCTTTTAGCTACATGAGCAGAGCAGCCCTGGCTGCTTCCGAGAGCCAAGCAAGACTAACACCAGACACACCTGGTGGCTCTCTAATCTCTTTCAGGAGTACGTCCACAGCATCCAACTGCATAAACAAAAATGTCCTTTATCGCTGGACAAGCAAGGGTCTCAGTTGCATCCATGGGCAGTGTGGCAACTGGACCATCCCAGTCACAGGCAAGCTGAGCAATATTGGCTGCGAGGTTTCACAAAGGCTAGCTACCAAAAAGTGCACAAAGGGATTCATTGCTCACTTATTTAAGTGTACAGCATTTGCCAGTTAAAATCATTTGGACAGTATTTTGAGAGAGCAAGAGAAGGCCATCCCAGGAGACAGTGACTTTTGGCCCTCAGTATGTTTTGGACTTTGATTTCTAGAGAACCCACCAAGCCTGGCCAACTGTAAAGCATAAAGGATTGCAAGGCGGGTGAATTCTTCTTCCCCCACACCAGGTCCACTGCATGGGGTCTGGAGCAAAATCTGATCCTGTCCCAGGAGGGTCTGGATCAGACCAAAGGTCCTTCTAGTCCAGCCTTTTATTCCCTCCACAGCCAGCCATTTGTCAAGGGGAACCTGCATAAGGAGGCTTCATGGCAGAGGCCCCTAGGCATGCCAGACAAGATGGACCCAAGCAAAGAGGGATTAGCAGATGGAAGGAAGCGGCGGCACGGAGGTCACCGTGTGTTGAACGACCGAGTCATCAAGAAGAGGCTGGAAAGAGAAGGCAGGCTGCTTTCTTGGCACGGGGCGGCAGGTGACCGCTTGCCCTTCCTCCGACCGAGGAGCCCAGGCAACCACTCTTCGAAAAAGCAGGTCCCCCTTTCCCGAGGAACAGGAGGTGCTGGGGAGCGGGGTGCGCTGGGCGAGTGGAGGCGAGAGCCGCCGCCGCCGCCGCCGCCGCCGCCGCCCCGGGCCTCTCCGGGGAAGTACCTGGTGGCGTGTTAAGCAGAACCAGCTCCAGGCCGGCCCGGTCCGCCGCCGCCCGCAAGTCCGCAGGCCCGCCGCAGGCATAAGGGAAGCTCAGCTCGGCGGCGCGGAAACCGGCCCGCGCGGCCGCTTCCATGCGCCGCGGCAGCGTCGCCTCTTCTTGGAACAGCCAGGCCAGGTTGGCAGCAAAGCGCAACGGCGGCATAATGGCGGAGCGGAGGGCCCCTGGGACTTCCACCACGCCGAGGCGGCCGGGGCTCAAGTCTTCGGGCCGGGGGAGGAGCTTAGGCGGCCGCGCCTTCCTTCCCGGGACGGTGCGTGTCAAGATAGCTGGGCCAGCCTCCCGTGGCACCCAGAAAGCGCCTTGGCAAACACTTGGGAAAGCGCCCCTGTACAATAGATGCTGAGCCTGTCGCACCCTTGTTTCCGACTGTGCGCGCGTGCCTTGGTGTAGCTTCCCACCATTGCTCATTCGTCCCCTGCACGCGGGTGTTTCCGCATCTCACCCCTGCCCAGCAACGTTGCTCTATATGGGGAAGAGGCCGGGGCATCATCCAGAGCTGTTGATCCCAAACCAAACACCAGGTGTTTCTGAGCACCGGAGAATACGTCCCCTTCTACGATGGGAAAGGCAGGTTCTGGCTCTGCATGTCCACGCATCACCTTGCCATCCTTTCCGGGGGTCATGTTTCTGCTGTCCGTCAACCCCCATTTATCTTCAGGACTAGTCTTGTCTCTTCCAGCGAGCATCTTCTCCCTTCTCCCACCATCTGGAATGTGTCAAGTCTCTTGGATCCTGTTTCTCCAAGGCCCATAGGTCCTTCTCGAATATCCCATTCCTTGGCTTGGTGTTGGGTTGTCCACAAGTTATGGACCAGGCTCTGCTTTTCTTGTAGGATGGTAAGAGGGACCTTTTCTGGTCAGTTATGTACCCACCTCATGGGGTTGGGCTGTCTTTTCAGGCGGCGGTGGTGGGGACAGGGGAATTGCCCTGGCACATGTAGGAAGGCTTGCAATTCCATGAAATAAAGCCTTACACTGGGAGCAGTTTCAGGGGGAACAGTGGTTTCCCCACTCCTTCCTCTCAGCCTCTAGGTGTTGCCATCCCCACCTTATTACTGCCAGATGGTATGCCACATGGCAGGAGATTATGGGATCTGTAATCCAGCAGAGCAGGATGATGATAAGGTGGGGAAGCCCACCTTTAGTTCTTCCTGGGTCAGTCCTCCGGCCCAAGGCTGGACTAGTACAAGACCTCCAAGATCACATTAGGCTGCCATGCACCCTCAGTAGGAAAGAAACACCCCACTGCAAGATCAGGGGACCCACCCAGTTGTTTGCAACCCAGCCAAGGCAGGCTCCAAAAGGGAAAGTCCCACCCCCACCCCCCCACACACTTTGACACTCAAGACTTTCCCCAAATGATTATTCAGAGTCAAGGACATCTGGGAGGCATGTCTCTGGAGCCTCAACCTAAGGCTTTTTCTGCTCAGTGCTCTGCAAGATTACACAGCCTCCTAACCATGCACTTTGCAATTCTTAGCTGCTCTGCGGCACTGCTGTGCTTAGACCCTGCTTTACATTTTGCACACGGCTCCTCTGTGGCCCAATGCATGCTGTTTGTTTGCTTTGAAGTGATGTATAATCTGTGCTGATAATTAAAGAACGTCATTCCAGGGTTAGTATTTATTGATACCAATTTAACTCGCCTCATACATCAAACACCAACCATCCATCGAAATCCCTGGTGAATTTCTACATCCTGGAGACCTTGTTTTCATTACCCAGAACTGACAAGAATGGCTTTTGGGGGCGCCAGCTCTCCTGCTTTGGTTCAGGTTTTTTAATGACCACTTTTTCTCCTTTTAGCACAGAGGCAAAAGCTGGGATGGCTGATGTTCTGGATAACACGGGGACTCGGGTTCTCCTTTGTTTTCCATATCTAGCATCCACCCATAAGTCACACACACACACACACACACACACACACACACACACACACACACACACACACACAGAGAGAGAGAGAGAGAGAGAGAGAGAGAGAGAGAGAGAGAGAGAGAGAGAGAGAGAAAATCTAGCAGTGTATTACAAACCTAGATCAGTGATGGAGAACCTTTGGAGACCGAATGCCCAAACTGCAATTCACAACCCACTATTTTTTTCCCAAGTGCCCATACAGCAATGTAACCTGAATACAGGTGGCTGTGAAGGGGGCAATGCTGGGTGCCCACAAAAAGGGCTCTGAGTGCCACCTTTGGCACCCGTGCCATAGGTTCGCCAACACTGACCTAGATGCTTCTAGTACAAAGATTTTCCCAGCATAAAGTTCTCTGTCTCAAAGTACCAGAAGCTGGCTGGCATCAGAATAGGGCAAGTCTTAAGCAAGTGCCATGGGCAGAGGTGGAAATCAGTGGCATCCGCATGAGATGTCCATCCGAACATGGAACTACCCTATTTTGTTAGTTCAGCTTTTAATATTTTTATATAGTTAGTACCGATTTCCCCCTCTTTTGTTTGTTGGTTTAACTTGTTTATTATCAATGTTTTATTTTATGTTTATGCCATGATATCATAAGCCACCCAGAGTAGTGAACTGGCCACTAAATGGGTGAGGTAAAAATTAATTTAAACAAATAAACTTTTCCAGCTTCAAATAGAGTTCTATCCAGCCAGCTAGCGGTCCAGGGCAGTCCAGGGCAGCCCCCTCCCAAGTATTTTCTTCTTCCCAATCAGAAAGATGAACAGGGTGGAGTACAGTATGTAGGTGCGTAATTCCCACATTATCTCCGATAAGTGGCTCTGTGTTACAAGGCTGCTTCCCAGTTGGGTAGGTCTTCAATAGAATAAGGCCAAAAATAGACATTAGAAATAGCCTACAATTAGAACTCAAAGCATATTAATAGGGCCAAGAAGTGATGGAGGCAATTTTCATGTGTTTCTTGTACCTAATCTGAAGGCAAGAAAGGATGATACCTTTATCCTCCTTTATACCTATACCCTACAGACATATCCTAGCTTTCAAATCCAAGCGAATCCTCACTAGGTTGGGCACAACAGCACTGTAGGTGGTGCATAAGAAACAGATTTTTTTAAAAAAAACATGACCTGATGTGCAGGCTGGGCTTCTTTGTTTAAAGCCCTCCAGATGTTTTAGACCACAACTCCCACAATTCCAAACCTATATTGCCAATGACAAAGGACTGTGGAGTTGTGTTCCAAAACATTTGGAAGGACAAGGGTTCCTTACCCCAGGTTGAAAACAAGTTTCCAAATGGGGGCTGCGGTTTCAGATTTCTGGTAAAATAAAAATATCAGACTCCTTTGCCTTTGCAACATTCCTATTTTAGTGAAATCAAACTTCATAGGGTTGATCCAGAAAACAAATCACCAAACAAACATGATCCTAGAAGTAATAAGCCTCTGATTTGACACTCAGATTAGTGAAGAAGTTCCCACTTCCATTTATAGGTTTCCGTTAACAGCTGTTTCTTATCTAGATACCACTGTTTTCTCCAGAATGAGGACTGCAGTTTAACTCATAGCATGGTAAATTCTGTGCTGGATCATCTCAAAAATACATCTAGTTCAGCATTCATTTTTCTCACTCTCAAAACTTGGAAAAGTTCTGCAACCAGCCATGAACAGGCCTATTAATTAGAAGACTGCCTAGACACCAGTATGTATGCATACAGGCATATGAAAGAAAGTGGGTGCAACCAGACAGGAAGTCAGAGTTCCCACTAGCCACACTATGGCCATGCTGGCTGGGAGAGTCTGGAAGATGTAGGAACTGGAAGAAAACTTCTCTAAACTCTGGTCAACTAAATGTTGCTCCCAAACATCCCAAATGGTAGCACAGAAGACAACATCTCATGTTGTTTTCCTCCAGTGAATGTCAGAAGTATAGTTTTTCAACATGGGGTCAAAAGCAGCATTATTTTCCAGTTTTCTATTCACACCCACCCAAAATATTTGAGATCATTCACATCCTTCCCTTCATGCTGTAACCAGTTTGGCATCTCTTATCTTTCATTCCTCGGAGTGCTCCCTGGATCCTGTGTTTGTATAATTGATTGGGGCACCTAAATTTAAATGATCTGTTTCTTCCCTCATTCTTCCCCTCCTTCCTTTGTTGAACTTTTTATATACTCGACCTGCACATTGTAGGGTAGCTTTCCTCACAACTATTTTTTTAAATTAATATCCCCTCTACTGTAAGGCTTTTTGAGGTTCACCGCATGAACCAAATGGCACGAGACATGCAATTAAGTGATTTTCCATTCCAGAGACACCATGTCACAGTTCTCTACATTCATTTCATACCTCAAGTCATATAAAGCGTCACATGTTTCTGAAATTCCATATGCACAACAGTAGCTTTCTAAGTTGAAGGCAAGTATAGCTTCAAATTAATATTTTGGCTGACGATGTGAACATCTCTGTTATTATTGAGCTGATACTAAAAAGGGATCAGAGAGAGGAAAGGAGACGTAGTGAAGTGTGTTCAATCTTTTAACGTTTCTCTCTCAGAAGAAAGTTATTTGTGGAGACTGTGGCACAATGGTGTACTTCAGCTTGTTGCATTGATTAACTATGGAAGGGGGGGTCTATGTTGTTATGGCTGACAATCTCTCCCAAGGTCAGCTCATTTTGGGAATAACTGCCAGTTGGCCCACAGGATAATCGCTCTCCCTTTGACCTTCCTTCCCCCTTCTTGGGCAATGCACTTGTTCACCTAATTCCAGTGCAGTAATGAGAGAAATATCAGAGTGCAAAAGTCCTGTCCCATCATGAGGCTAGGAAAAAGGTGTGAAGTAGAGATGGGCACGACTTGAAAAAAATTTTTTTTCGAGTTGTCGTTAGTCGGGCCGGTCCCGTTTCGGGTCGTTTCCGGTTTTCGCGAAAATTCGCAAAAATTGGTTCGTTTTTTCATTTTTTCGTTGTCGTTAGTACTGGTTTTTTTGGGGGGGGAGCGGGCTCCTGGAGGTACCTCTGTGGGGTGGGTGCCTCCTCTGGCCCGCTATAAAGGGAAAGTGGGCTCCTGGAGGCACCCGTGGGTGCCTCCTGCCACTAGGAAGGGGAAGCAGGCTCCAAGAGAGACCCCTCTACATGGGGGTCCCCCCTCCTCACCTGATGCTGCTGCAAAATGCTATGCAATAGCCATATGGATATTGCATAACAGAATGTGCAGACAGTGAGACCAGTGAGAGTGATAGCGTCATGCCCGCCCTTCACAAGGCTCTGGCACCACCATGTCTCACACAGAAGGGAATTGTACTTGCTGCGTGTAGTGCAATGCAAGCAAGTAGATCTGGCTTTAAGGTGGCTTAGTGCAATGGCTAGGGTTAGGCTAGTGACGGGTAAGGTTACGGTGGGCTAGTGGGTTGCACCTCTGGGTGCCTCTCTGACCCACTAAGAAGACAGTCTGTGACGTATGGGTACGGAGTCAAGGGTTAGGGTTAGGGCTAGGGCAGGTTTTAGGGGGCTTTTTGGCACATCCCAGAAGTCTCCATGGCCAAGTGGCCATGCGACTGGTGGGATGGCTCCAAAAATTTGCATGGTTGTCCACTCCCACATGGCTGGCCACTCGGCCAGCCCATCATTGCGCACTGCGCAGGTGTAAATAAAATAAAATAAAATAAAATCAATGGAGGACAGAGGAGGAGAGGAGAGACATTTTGTTGCAAGAAAAAACCCACTGCTACTGTGAAAAATCTGGCAGTTTATAAATTTTCGCGTGTTTCTGTTGTGCTTGTGTGTTCTTGGACCACGATTTCAAAAACAATATTGCGTTTGCCCTCCCATTTTGGATCCCCCGCCCGCACCGCATGGCATGGCGAAATGGCAACTCGAGTCTGGCTGCCCAGGACGGGGGGGGAGGCGGGACCCCCCCTCCAGAAACCACCCCTCCGGTAGGTGCCCTGCGCCCTTAGTCAAGCAGGCATTTTTCCGCCTGCTTTTTTGGCCCGGGAATGGGTGGGGGGAGAGTTTAAAAGTTTTTTCCTGTGCCGTCCGTGCCGCTTGCTTGCGCTTTAATTGCGGGCGGCCGGCGGCGAGACTGGGCTTTTTGCTGGCTGCGAGCCTGCGGCGAGTCCCACCAGAGCAGCCCAGGACGGGGGATGAGGGGGGAGGCCGGGGACCTCCAGAAACAACCCCTCTGGTAGGTGCCCTGAGGCACGGCAGGCATTTTTCAGCCTGCTTTTCGGCCGGGAACCGGGTTTTTTTAACTTTTAAAAACTTTTTTTCTGTGCCGCGTGTGGCATCGCGCAATCACGCGATGCAAGGAACGAGCACGACAAATCAGACCAAAATTGTTCGTTCGTCGGTTCGAGCTCGAAGTCTGGCGGAGTAATTCCCGTTACCGTTTCCGTAGAGTAACGGAACCGAGTAACGGAAACGGAAACGGGAAAACCGCTAAGTCGTGCCCATCTCTAGTGTGAAGGCACCAAGAACAGCAACCAGACATGAATTTGCCTGTTAATTAGATTTTTCAACCTTTTTTGGGCAAAGGCACACTTGTTTCATGAAAAAAATCACGAGGCACACCACCATTATAAAATGTTAAAAAATTTAACTCTGTGCCTATATTGACTATATATAAAGTAATTCTCTTGAATAGGAATCAAATAAACACAAAGAAAGTATTTTATAATTACTTTATTATGAAATAGTAAGTAAACAGAAATATGAAAAATTATAAAATACTTTTCAGTGTGCAACCTGGGCCTGTTTGGCTGAACACAAAGCTGATATTCTGGCTGGAATCGAAGAAAGACAGAAGGGGAGGAGGATGAAGGAAGGCAGGAAGGAAAGAAGGCAGAAAGTGTTCTACTTGTATACCGCCCCATACCACTTCAAGGAGTCTCTGGGCGGTTTACAGTTTTAATTACAGTAGGCAGGCTGCTAGACATACACATATGCAGGCTAGAAATGAGCACGTTTCTATGAAGAGGGGAAAGGGTACGATGGAAAGAGAGAGGTGGGGAAAAAAAGAAAGAAAAGACAGAGAGAGAGAAGAGGGCGACCCAAGACAGAAAGAAAGGGGCAAGACTTCAAGGAACCCATCGCGGGGCCCCTCAGAAACGGCTCTTCCCCTCCCGGACCCTAAAGGCCGGCCGGCCGGCTGTCCAGCCATGCCAGTAGCCCCCCCCGCCCGCCCGCCTCCTCAGCCCAGGCCCGGCGGAGGCCTCCTCCATCCCCTCCTCCTCGCAGCCCTGCCGTGGTGCTCGTGGGGCAGCTGGGCGCCCCTCCTCCCCTTCCCCTCACCTGGTGGTTTGTTCTGGGCTGGGACTCCCGGGCCGGCTCGTGTTGGCGGGCGGGCTGTCAGGCGGCTCAGTCCATTGGTAGCTCCCAGGAAAGGGGTGGTGGTGGTCCAGGGTAAAAAAAGGAGGGGGGAGAGGGAAGCGAGCGAGTCGCGGTGGCGGCAGGCACAGGGCAAACACTAAGAGAATGAGCGGGGCCAGGTCCGGCCGGGGAGGAAGTGACGCCAGCGCCGTGGGCCTCGGGGGGGAGGAGCCAAGCTGGCCCTTGGACACTATTTATAGCGCCTCCCAACTGTGGGCCGCCCGCCGGCCCTGTGTTGAATTTCTTTAGAATTTTTCAATTTTTCCCACGGCACACCAGGCAACATCTCGCAGCACACTAGTGTGCCACGGAACAGTGGTTGAAAAACGCTGATATTATTAGAAGACAACACAGACACTACTATGTATGCTTGTAAGTATATGAGAGAAAGTGGGCATATCCAGACAAGAGGTATTGGCACCAAGCTGTCCTCTCATAGACAAGCCTGGCTCAGACTGTGACTGTGTGTCCACAACTACCTCCATCTGCAGTGTAACAGCATTTCTTCATCTTCCACTCAACCCTTCTTCCTTTAAGTTGGCCAGAGGTGTGCAATACCAGCTTTTTATTCAACTTTGGTATGTGATGCTATTGCTCAACTTTGAGCAAACAGAATGAAGCAAAGGCAGGGTTCTTCAAGGATACTTACCAGTAGAAATGCTGGGTCTTACTTGCCTGCTGTTGGCTGATTTAGCAGCATCTAATAAGAGTCTGCTGTGAGCGCCAGTGGGAAATAAGTTCATTTGCCAAGGGAGGGGAGAAAAACAGGGAAGGTTAAGAGACTCCTGGTGATCACTTGAGGATTTACCTAGCTGAAATGAGAGACCTATTTTTCAATGGTTATCACAAATTTCCTAACCAACCAAGATAAGTCTATTCTTAACTTTCAGTCTGATGTTAAGAGGTTATATTCCATTGTTTAAAAGTTGCTACTGTAATTATGGAGAAGGATGAAAGTAAGATAAGATTGGCTTGGGTTTAGCAGCTGCCTGTCAGGATCAGGACTCTGCCTCTTTGCAGAATCAGGCCCCACTCAAGCCCACCAGCTGCATTCTCTGATTGCCTCAGCGTGAGTGGGGCCTGATTCTGCAAAGAGGCTGAGTCCTGATCCTGACAGGCAGCTGCTAAACCAGTCCTGTGGTCCTGACCCTGACCCTGCCTAATGTTGACTAATGTTTGTCTGTCACCAAAGATGCATAACTATCCACCATCACTTTGCTTGCTATGGACTTATCCCTGTTAGTGCACACTGGCCATTCACTGCAGCGGAGAGCTGGAGCAGGTTTTCTTAGGGCCTTTTTACACGACCCCTAAGATCCGCTGGCCACTTAAATTCAGACCAGAGATCTTAGGGGTTCCTCGCTCTTCCTCTGTCTTCCTCTGTCCCCACCCCCCTCCGCACTTCCTGGTTGCTGGCTGCCTGCGGGAGGGAGAAAAAAGAAAGAAAAGACTGCCGGTTTACCTCCGTTTTGTTCCCGGCAGCATTCAGATCTCTTAAAGGGGTGGGGTGCAAAAAAAGAACAAACGGAAGCCAGGAGAGCCCCGCACTCACTATCCTTACACCGGATCAAATATTTGTCACCATCAAAGACCAGGTACAAGAAAACTGCTGTTTGGCCGCGCTAAAGTGGGCGGGGTCGCACTTAATTGTCTGCAAAGTCCGGAGCTGGTGGGTAAACATTTTTAAGGTCCGGACCTTGCAGCCATTTGCGGCGGAGCTTAGGGGTAGTGTATAAACGCCCTTACTTGCCTGGTTAAAAAAACAACAGCTATGAACCATCCATTTATGGTGCCTTTAACTTGCCATCTGTCTCCGGGCAAGCCAAGAACAAATCCTGGCCTCTTTTTGTGGCCTATCAAGGGACAGAAGAACCAGTCGGCCAGTTTTGGATGGCACATGAAGCAAATTGCAGATCACTCAGGAAGCAGGAGGGATAGGGTGTGTGCGGGAACATTCACAGAATTCTGGTTTGTTTGTGTCATGTCATGAAAACCTGGCCAATGAATACTCAAATGCATAGACAACTCCAAACAGGTATTCATGCTGTTCTTAATATCTCGGAACAAACACCAGTGTTTAGAGGCAAGGCATGAAAAGAAGAAAGTTATCCTTGTTCCTTTTTTTCACATAAGAGAGACAACTATATTACTTTTAAAAAGCAATGTAACAATAACTCTAAGTTTTTAACGTTAAAAATGACAATACCCCAAAGAAAAAATGGGGTAGGAGTTTATGTTCTATTTTTCACTGGAAAACAGGCTGTGACCATAAGGCTGAATTATGCCAGCGTCAGGGATGCTTTGAAAGGACATTTTGGTTTCAAACACTGATGCGTAAGCCCCTGACAGGGACCCAAAAGGATGCAGGTAGCCATTGATCAGGAAGTACCTTTGCAAAATCAGATCCCAGGGTTTGAGCAAACCATGTGTGCATGGTTAGCATTTGGCCAGTTGCAAGAGAGGGACAGAAGGTGGAGAGAGAACTTTTTTGGGGCACAAAGGTGGCCATAGGACAGCATATGCTGTTTCTGCTTGCAGGAGAACTTGCATGGCGCAGTGGTTAAATGCCTGTACTGCAGGTAAAACAGTGCTCATGACCTAGGGTTCAATCCCAGGTAGTAATCTCATGATTGACTCAGCCTCCATCCTTCCAAGGTTGGTAAAATGAGTACCCAGCTTGCTAGCCTGCATACTGTAACCATCCAGAGACTACTTGAAGTGGTATGAGGTGGTATATAAGCAGAACACTTTGCTTTCCTTAGGTAGCCAAGGGTGACTTGCCAGGCCATGGCCCTAGGCGTCCTCCCTGTCTTATGAAGGTAGAGACCTCTGGCATCTGGCAAAGGTTTGTTTTTTGTGCACTTTCTGTTTGTCTGATGAGAATAAGGACCTTGCATTACTCCAGAGATCTGCCTTCCTTTACTTATCTTTTTTTTTTTTTAAAAAAAAATATATTGTTGTCTAAGCTGAATATGCAGTGCCAAAGGAATAATCAGCCCTTCTTTTGTTTGCCTCATCCTTTGAGAGGTTAAGGCACACAATTTCCATCTTGACTTGGGGAGGATCCCTGCTACAGTGAAGGAGAACCCCTGCAGTGATGGGATAACAGGCTGTATAATTACGTAACTGGCATAAAAAGCCTGCTGCGATTAGAATACTGTACTGTACATTTTTGAACTGATTTAGGAGGACTGAGAGATTGCTTTCAGCAGCCACAAAAGGTTGTACTACTGTTCCCTGATATTGGTGGAAAGCTTGTAAGCTTGGCAATTTATTGCCAAGGAAATAACTCAGAAGCTGTAAAGAGAAGGGGGGGGGAAAGAAGCATTCTTTCAAATACTCTCTGAGGGATGAAACAATAAGAGAGAAAATCTGCAAGAACCACAGGGAGAGCAAAGGAAATAGTACAGTTAAAAGAAGGTAAAGAACAATTGAGAGCAGTGAGGTAAGAAGCTGGACGGAATATGAAAAGATATGGAAATCCTGAGGGCAAAACAGGGCAGAGTGAAAAAGCACAATCTAAATGTAGTTGGAGTTGATGGGAATCTTTTGTACAGAGAAGAAGCAGAAATGGTTTCCTGTAAAGACCATTGTGAACAGGGGCATATGGGGGGGGCAGAAGGGTACATCTGCCCCGGGCACAGCAATCTGGGGGTGCCTGGAGGAGGAGCAGGAGGAGGAAGCCGTGACCCCTCCCGCCGCCCAGCAGTCCTTTCCCCTAAAGCTTGGTGACGGTACCCCATCTGCAGCCTCTACCACTGTGCCCCAGGCGAGCAGCAAAGCAGGCAGAAAGGCAGGAGCACAGTGGCCATGGAGCCCTCCTCCTCTTCTTCCTCGCCTTGGTGGGAGAGGTGTAAGGTGCACACACACACACACACACACACATGCCCGTCTGCCCATGCGCATGTGTGAACTCCACACCCACAGGGTTCCCCCCCCACCCCGTTGCTGGGTGGGTGCAATGTGGGGGGGCAGCAGGAAGGGCGCAAAAACAAACTTTGTCCCCAGGCGCTCCAAATCCTGGCTACACCTCTGATTGTGAACTAAACCCTTCCCTGCATGTATGGCCAGAGTGGTACTGTAAGTAAAAAACAGAGGATGGATACTTGCTTCTTTAACAATGAATGAAAGTGTCCGCACTGGCTCCAAAGTAGCTTTCAACAAGAAAGGCTTGGTGTACTTTTGGTGCTATTACATGGACCACCTGAGCAGCCATCCCTGACTGTACTCAATGTGTGGTTCTATCTATTATGACCACTCGCAGCATCCTGCCTCTTTGCATGCTGCCAGAACAGATGACCTTCCATCCTCGTGAGTCCCTACCTCTCTTTCTATGGGAAGCACCTGCCCCCCAAACCCTCCACAGGATCTGCATTTCCTCCCAACTGCCCCCACCCACCCACCTTGAGAACCACTAACTTTTCTGGCAGCTGCCCGCTCAAGCCCAACGACTTTGTGCACCCAGATCCCAGGATCTGGAAATAAATGAAAGGGCCTGAGGCTCAGCTCATTAGTAGGCCTAGACCATCGTCTTGGCTGCCTCTGGCACTAATTATACCACGGTGTGTGTTAGGAGATGTTGTAGCTCAGTCATACCCATCTGAGATGAGGAGAGACGGAAACAGCCCAACTCACCCTTCCCCAGCTCATTACAGCAACACCATGACAGCCAGGCAGGGAGGGGGCAGAGACCGCACAAGGCTCAACTGGGTCTCCAGGGCAGCTGGCTAATCTGTGCCATCTAGCTTGGTCTCTAGTAATAGGCAGCAGCCCGTAAATGCCAGTCCTCCAATTAGTCCTGCCCCCTGGCCCCATCATTAAGGAGGATGTCCTCCGAAACAGTCAGAGACAGGAGATCCCTCCGTACAGAGAGAATATATATATATATCTGAGATGATAAGAGGCTCCTGTGACAGCAGCAGGCAGGAGGGGGTAGGGAGGACACTTGGGCAGGCAGCCGCTGTGCTTCCAAAATGGATCTGGAATCCCTCTCCATGCACGCCACTGACCTGCTGCAGGAAGTTACAAGCAGAGCCCCATCTTGCTCCCTAGCCAGAAAGGCTGAATTTTACCTTATTTTTAAAGGTGTTATGGTGCCTTTCTGAGCGGGACTTGCAGCCAAAAGTGTGCACAATTGTGACGAGAGAGAGAGAGACACACACAGAGAATTTGTAAAACAGATGTATCTGCCTTGGAAAGAAGTTAAAAGCTCTGTCATTCACAAATCTAAAACTAACTCTCTGCATTGTGCTGTTTTCTCTCCATCAGTTTAGTAGACACGTCTAGAGATAAATGTGGGTCCTTTACTCCAACAGGATATGATCCCCTTCCTTCATGTCTGTGCCCATATTGACTTCCTTACCATTTATCCAACCCTGTGACCAGCAGCATCTTGTATGTTTCTTGCCGCTTAGCCTTGTCAAAATTAGTCTGCACTTTCTGACATTTTTTTCACTCTCTTGCATCTTTTTTTAGTGTGGGGCCCTTGAATTTTCTGGTTCCTGGCCAAGTCCCTTACCTCTTTATGGAACCTCATCGGTCATGTCATATGGCCACTCCTATTTCCAGGCGTATTCAGAGTTTGTCCTTGTATTCTGTGTCTATAAGTGGTTCTTTGCTTCTCCATCTTTTCCCTGCTTATTTTTTTTTCCAATGTCCTGCTTCTCTTTGCATTATCCTCTCTGGCCAGCTGACCTTCAACATCTGTATTGCCTGTCCTCATATGATTCCTCATAGTTCCACCCACGAAAACTTCACGGACCCTCTTTTCTCAGAATCCCCTAAACCAGTGGTTCCCAACCTTGGGGTCCCCAGATGTTCTTGGACAAAAACTCCCCAGAGCCTTCACCACTAGTTATGCTGGCCAGGGTTTCTGAGAGTTGTTATCCAAGAACATCTGCCCTAGGCCCATAGGTAGAGTGTTGCAGAGGATCTTCAGGGACTGCGATCAGTATCAAAATGCTCTGGAAAAGTAAGAAAATGTTGCTTTGAAAAGCCATGCTGCTGTACTATTTTCAAGACCTCTGTAAATCTGCACCTGAGTTTGTGTGTGCTGCCATGTTCTTAGGAAGTTCAAGAAACTAGAGCTGCATCTCCCGTCAGCCTAGAAACCAGGTTCAAGATAACAGAGTTCTAACACTGGGTTCAGTGTGCCACTATATTATGTTCTGCATCTCAGCACATGTCCACTATTTTAGCTTCTAGAAAAAGCCAGGCCTTCAGCTAATGCGAAAATGGCCAGACCTAAGTTGCCATAGAAGCCTGACTATTAATATGCCATAGGATTTTTGTCCTGATAAGGGATATGGAAGGAATTCCATTGTAAAGATAATCCATCAACACTCCCAAAAAAAGAAAAACTTTTTTTTTGGCCAGGTGTTGGCCAGATGTATCCAAAGAGATATATTAATTAGTTTCCTGGGGAGCTGATCTATAACAACTGCTCATTAACAGAGAAAGTGTTTGCTCTTTCATTTATATACTGCATATTTTATCATAAATGTCTCAGAAGCTATAAAATAAAGAGACACAGACTTCTGAACTATACAGAATTCGTAATTTAGCCTGGATGGGGGGGGAGCTATAGTTTAGATTTCATTATTGCTCTTTGTTTTCTTTGTTATTGATAACCAATATGATTGGGGGGAATTTGCCTGTGCTGTTTTGAAAAGACATACTGTATTTGAAAAAGTCCTTCAATCGCCAGAAAAAAATGCAGCATAAACATTCTATATGTTTTTCTGTCATGTAAGAATACAGTACTCATATTGGAAATGGTGGTACAAGTTGTAGCTCCAATTACAGTAGGACCCTGCCTATCCGTGGGATGACTATCCACTGATTCATTTATCCACAGCCTGAAAATACTAAATAAAAACCCCTGAAAAACATATTTATATGCATTCCCGGGGTGTATTCACCTGAACTGGCCACTAGAGAGAGAGACCATGCAATGCATAGCATTCAGTACTTCTGCGGTTTGGGGCATGAAGGAACTTGGAAATGATCCCTTATGGATACTGTGGTCTGACTGTGTACATTATGTTTTGCCATCTCTAAGAAATAACAATCTAATCCCAAATTATTTAAAACACATGACAAAGGACCAGTTTTGGGATTGACTGATGTGAGCAATCAATTCTAAAATGAGTTGTCATTTATTTCTTATTGGAATGTTTTTCTTTGATGATTTACTGTTTAATCATTACTTAGTACAAAAGCATATGAACAAACATTTCCAAAACCTCTTGTTCACATGAACAATGCCTTTCAGAATAGGGAGTTCCATTAAATCTGCCATATAATAGAACATTAGCCAAAGTAGAGGCCCCATGTTTAAGTTGATATTTGAGCAAAGCAAGGACGGCACCTGGTTGACCCATTTTAAAAGGAATGTGGAAGAACAAAAGCAAACAGTATTTTTTGGCAGCACTACAAAAGTCCTGGAATTCTAAGACCCTATTTGTTGATAATTTGGAAAGCTCGTCTTGACTTAAGAGTTCCAAGATAGTCATTGTCTATACCAATTGATTTTGATTTTTGTAATAGAAATGTTGACTTGTAAGGTGGAATAGAGTGAACAGAGTCCAACAAAACTTGATATAGTAAGCTATTTGTGTTTGAGTTTTAACAATAAAAATGTGAACAATCTCTATGAAGCCACAGTCTGTAATAAGAACATTGCAGACTCCAGGCAGAGTAGGGCATGCATCTTGATAGTCCTAACATTTTGCAGAAGAAGGATTATTGCTGTTCAATTGATCAATTCATAGCATTCAACTAGATTGGAAAGCCTTGAGGGGCTTGAGCAGTAATTATGGACTTGAAAACTTGTAATGCTGCCAGGGCAAACCAATTTCCTGAGTTATGATAAAAGCACAGAATAGATTGAACAGTGATCCTAACTACATTTATAGCCATTTTTGGTACAGAACTCAGGAGTGTTTATAATGAAAAAGAACACCTCAGTATTTATACTGTTTGACCTGTTCTAAGCAATTACTATTTAAATTCAATTAAAATTGCTTCCATGTTTTGGCAAAAAACCCAGTATTTTTATTTGGTGTAGTTTAATTTCATTTTATTTTGGTTCAGATAGACTGCACATCCATTTAACAGGCATTTCAGACCTGGGCGGGTGCTGGAAATGATGACAACATCATCCACATAGAGTGGGATTAAGATGGAATGCATTCCTAATTTAGGGTGGTGGTGGCCATCTATGGTAGTTCAAGTTTAATTACCCAATTAAATTTGGAAGGGAAGCCACATCTGGATAAAGTTCGCCATATGCTAGCAGCTGAGATGACTGACACGGTGGAAAGAGTCTCTTGATTTTAGTGACTTCCTTGATTTTATTGTTACGAAATAAACCGCTATCCCTTCAATTATGTGTAATACCTTCTTGCCCTCTTGAGTCCTCTAAATGATTAAGTACCATGCCAATGTTCTACTTTTATTTATGCCAATAAAGGATTTGTCTGCTATTACCTGGTTATAACTTATAACAAATGCATTACATTGTTCACCACCTTGAGAAGTATTTTAGTGAAAAGGCAGTATTAAATGTGTAAAACTTTCTCATAACCAATGTGCTAGTTAATGATCTAATGAAAGGACCAAGACTTTAGAGAATATTTCCAGCAATAGCTTTGCTTGTTCAAAAGGTTTGTCTCTCTCCATTGTTCAGTGAAATATTTCTGTAGATGAGGACGATTATAAGATGTTGTGTGAGTGATGTGTTAGTGGAAACTATTTATAACTCACTGAGGTGGTAGTTTTAAAGTACTTTCCACGTCACCTCGCACTGCCTCTGAACCATTATATTACTCTCCCTCCTCAACAGTTCTCTTGTTCCAGCGGCTGCTTCCACCTCTTGCCTTCTGCCTATGAACTTGAGCTCTGGCCAACGGCTGACCTTCACGACCCAGACAGCCCATTCTGCTATGTAAGCAGTTTTCTTCAGGTGAGTGACTTGGGTCAATGTGTGCAAAGGAATTAAAAAACAAGAGCCAGTGGGCTATCCATTAAAGAATTTCAACTCAATTAAAGCTATTGATTAATCAATCAGAGCAAGCATGGCTCCTCTCCGCTGCAATAATAAAAATCTTGGGCACTGACAGACAGTGGCAAATTACAGAAAGGGGAGACCACAAATAGTGGTGAAGAGGATCTGCTGAAAATTACCAAGAGGAACGGTAGTGAGATTGGAATTTGGTCAAGCTAGTGCCCAGAAGGTTCACTTCTCTTTTTTGCAGAACAGTGCCAAATTTCTGAACAGTTTTTTGTGAAGTGTTGAGCAGAATGAGGCAACCTCCTTCTCTGTTTTTCATGGAATGGAGTTGCCAGATGCAGGCTTTGAACTCATTCCTGCAATTTTGAGTGTTGCCCTGGTCTAGTCTTTCCCATTCCAGCCTTTATATTCTTGCTCTATCTGTTGCAGAAGTAGGAAAGGTTAGCAGGATTTCATCTTTATCTCTTGAAGGCATTTCAACCTTCAAGCAAGCACATCTTCTTATAAAAGGCAATAGTGGTAAGCAGATTAAGTAATATTCTGGATGTTTTACTGCACAATAAAATTTAACCCTGCAACAATAGGATTATAAATAAAATGGAGAGACTATAAAGTACAATTCAAGAGGCTTCATATAAGATAAGGCAGAACACAAAACATAAAATCAGATATGAAATCAGTTGGGGCTGTCACAGAAGGCTTCACTAGACAACTATGTTGTTAGACCCATCTTAAGTGTTTGGGAGGGGAGAGGGCTAGGTGCAGTTCCACCAGGAGATGGTTCCAGAGTACTGGTGCCACCACCAAGGCTGGCCATGTGGAAGAGCATTGCCTGGGATGGTCTGGTGGAGTGGGTAGATGGCCCTGGGCAAAGTTGCTCTAGCTGCCTAGATGCCCTAAGCACATCCGATCTCGCCTGATTTCGGAAGCTAAGCAGGGTCGCCCCGGGTTAGTACTTGGATGGGAGACCACCAGGGAATACCAGGTGCTGTAGGCGCCTGGAGTAGGAACTGGCAAACCACTCCAGTATTCCTGCCAAGAAAACTCCATGGACATGGAGTCACGAAGAGTCGGCCATGACTGTAACAACACAACACACAAAGTTGCTCTGGCTAAGTTGATACAGAGCCTCATGGCATAGTGGTTAAACTGCAGTACTACATCCAAAACTGTGCTCACAACCTAGGGTTCAATCCCAAGTTGCCAGCTCAAGGCCGACTCCGGGCTCTATCCCATGTTCTTTAAAATCCAGATCTAATTTACCAATTAACTGGCTCCAAAAATCGTGCCCCCACAGCCAGTGGGTTTTTTTTTTAAAAAAAACACAGTAACACCCACTTAACCGGGTTTCACCGAGTTTTTCAAGACCCAAGGTGGAGGGTGGGTATTATTTTGATCTGGTTCAAAATGTGCGTTTTTACAAGAGGCAAACATTAGTGGGGGCTCAGAAAACCCATTTTCCCCCCCCTTTTGTTGTCGGTTTACCAGTTATGCGGGTCGGCAACATTGTATCTTGATATTTTCCACCAACTGCTGTCTCTCTAATATTTTGTTCAGGAGACATCCAGCCAAGTCGGGGGAGGAGGAGGAGGAGGAGGAGGAGGAGGAGGAGGCTCACTTGTGGGACAAGGATTAAAAGGACAATGTGTAGCTTGCATAAGTAATTTGTAAACTGCCCAAAGAATGTGTAAAGTGCTATGGCCCAGTATATAAACAGCATATTAGTGGTGGTGTGTGTGTGTGGGGGGGGGGGTTAGGGTGGGGAAGGTAACATGGTTCCAAACTGTGGAGGGCTTTATAGATAAACACTAAGACCTTGAACCTGATTCAGAACATAACAGGATGTGTTCATCCTTACTCAGTACCACTTACAAGGGCCCTAGAATATTGCGCCATGGTGGGCTTTTTCCTCACTCTCTGGACTGCATTGGGGATGGGGGTAAGAGCTATGTATTAATCAGTAGAACATCCATTTTAGTTTATTCTGTCTATATAGGGCTGTCTGTTCCTCTCCATAGCAAACAAAGTGGGAGGACCAAGTTTAGTCTGTATGTTGCCAAATGGACTGGTGCAACTAGAAAGTCACAGAACAAGATTAAAAGCTATAAAACCCCAGTAGATTAGAGTGGGGAACATGCAGCTCACCAGGGCCGATGTCTTAAAAAATTGCCATGATGTTATCCTGATCACGATGATAACACCACGGTCTTGAATTATTGCTCTAAAATTAATTGGTCACTGTTATAGTTCCACAAATCAAAAGAGTAATCAGTTAATGTTATGGATTCTTTTTAAAAAATACTAACCCTCTTAATTTCTCAAAGTTACTAACATAGTTACTTTTGATTTCTTTTCAAACAACCAGAATACTAAAATCTACACCACTCTACTTGACTCGTGCAGAGCTCCCATAATGGAGAACACAGCAGCAGGAAGAGGTGCAACACGAGGCAACCCTTCATCAATGTGATGATCTTCCTCCGGCATTTGTTACTTACTTTTATAATTATGAGGATGTGAAGTCACAAAATGCATGTAACATTCCCTCATTTAGTTACAGTTACAGTGTAACATAATTATGTCTTCTATACTGGGAACAGGAATTAATTATGAATGAATAACTCAAAACTTGTAACCAGGGTGTCCCAGCTGTCAAATGGCAATATCAGAACTGCCATCAGTAACATCACCTCAAACAAAACCTTTCAGCTTTTGCCTTCAAATCATTGCAGCTGGAAACCTATTACCCACATATAGTGGTATATCCTGTGGCATAAATCTGAATGGTGAACTGCTACTAGTTAGAAAGTTGGTGCTTCTACATCTCATTGCATACCAGTGTTATGAAGTGGCACAGAAAGAATAACCCTCAGCTTTTTAACTGGTGGCAATTTACTGCTGGGATCTATGTCACGAGACGTGTGTCAGCATAAGTAACAGGATTGTGGCCTGCACTGTTGCATCAAGGGCATGGTTTCTCATCTTGATTCCTTCATTTTGCTCCTCTTTCCCCCCAGTTTCGTTTGCACCACAGATGGCTGTTGCTTCTGATGTTACAGCAGCAGAAAATTTTATATTGATGGGACCCTGGAGGATTCTGATGGATACAAGTACCCCACCCCCACCCCAGTCAAGAAGTACGTTACCTGAAACCAGATAACTCCTACACAATTAAAAAGTTCAGAAGCCTGGATGGGCCAGATAGAGTTTCTTCTCCAATGTTCTAGAAATACCTGTTTACCTCTGATATATATACAAAGCGACAGTAAACCAAACACATAACAAGAAAATAGATACCGTGTCAATTGAAAAGGTACTGCATTAAGTAGATTTGGAGGCCATAGCTGTACTCTTCCTACCATCCACTAAATAGCCTGCTTCAAAGCTTAGTTCCTTCAAAGCCAATTTCTACGCTGCAACAGACAAAGCATGAACATTACACACAGCTCTTAAGCTTCACTAGGCAAAATATACATTTGACACATCCGTTCTGTATTGGGACCAATAAATCTCTTAGCCTTTCTCCCAGCATATGCAATGTGATATATATAGCCTGGATGGAAATGAAACAGCAGCTAGTATCTCTGTAAATGCAGTGGAATGAGCCAATGGACTAGCTACCTATCACATAATGAAGTTGGAGAGGGCAGGATTTCTACCACCTTGGCTCCTTTGGTAAAGAACTGGTTTTTGATGCCTACTTTTTACCAATTTCAGCCTACCAGGCTTTTGTTCAAAATTCAAGTGTTGCTGTCTAGCCCAGTGAAAAGAAGGGTCTGAGTGGGCCTTTGCCCTTAAGGCTGGCTACAGTGAACAACAATACCATAACATGCCAGAGGGGAAGATCTAAGGAAGTAATCCGTCTTCTCTGCTCACTTTATGAGCCACGGATGCTACTCCTGTTCTTTGGGACTGATCCGGGCATTAAGGAATCCCAAGTCTGGGAAGGTATACATGCTGCATTTCCCCAACCAAGGGCGTTTATACACAACCCCTAAACTCCGGGGCAAATGGCTCCCAGCTCCGGAGCTTAAAAATGTTTACCCACCAGCTCCGGAGTTAACAGGAAATTAAGTGTGACCACGCCCACTTTAGTGCATCCCAGCGCACCTTTCAAGTACCTGCTCTTTGGAGGTGAAAATTATTTGATCTGGTGTAACGATAGTGAGTGCGGGGCTCTCCTTGCTTCTGTTTGTTGTTTTTTGGCTCCCGCCCCTTTAAGAGCTACTTTTACAGAGACGAGAGGCAGAATGGAGGTGAGCGGCATGCTTTTCTTTCTCTTTTTCTCCCTCCCCTCACGCAGCCAGCAGCCAGGAAGTGCGGAGGGGGTGGGAACGCAGGAAGAGCAACGAACCCCTAAGATCTCTGGTCTGAATTTAAGTGGCCAGCGGATCTTAGGGGTCGTGTAAAAAGGCCCCAAGTTGATTTCGGAATAAATCTCAAACAATTGACTCTTTTTACTTTCAATTTACCTCCATTCCCCAGTAATTACCTTTAGGGTTGCAGCCCAAGTCATGGTGTAGAATTGTGGCTTCCTCACGGTAGTAGGAGCATAACAGGCAATAGGAGGAATGCATACTGATAGACAAGCAAGGAAAGGAAGATCCAAAGATTGCTTCATCCTCACTGAAAAGCGATGTCTGGGTCCTCAGTTAGTCTACAGTAGAGTCACTTTCTTGGGCTTCAAATCCCAAAGGATCCCATGCAGCATGGTCACCAGTTAAGATATTGGTCAAACTGGCTGGGATATTCTGGAAACTATAGTCCCCAAATCATCCTTCTCAATAAATAACTTCCTACACCTCATGCCGTCTTTTCTACTATGTTCCTCCCCTGGTTCACCTGCTGACCCTTCTCATTTTTATTTATTCTTATTCGTTTTATACATTTATACCCTGCCTTTCAAGGTACTAGCCTTGCAAGGTAACTTGCATCTACAATATATAATAGATACTATGACAAACAGCCCAGTTATATAAAATAACAATGAAGTTACACAAAGAGGCATCTCTTGCTCACAAGTTTAAATGGTATGTGACCTTCTAACAAAGCATGAAATTGGCTTAAAATAGTCAATCTTGGGCTTTGATTCTTCTCCATCTGGTAACTTGGTCCTGACAGCTCATGTGCTACACTTTGGCTGCTAACAACTTGATCACCTATTATGCTATGCTAAGGCTTACCTGAAAGTTGCCATTCCAGAGTGAGCCTTAGGTCTGTGGCTATTAAAGGTAAAGGTAAAGGTTCCTCCCACACATGCCTGCTAATCGTGTCCGACTCTAGGGGCGGTGTTCATCTCCATATTCAAGCCAAAGAACCAGTGTTGTGCAAGTCCATGGCCACGTGGCTGGCATGGCTGCAAGGAAACACTGTTTTACCTTCCCACTTTTTACGGCGGTACCTATTTATGTACTCACATTTACATGCTTTCGAACTGCTAGGTTGGCAGGAGCTGGGGTTATCAGCAGGAGCTTGCTCCGCTGTGTGGCACCCGGGGTTTGAACCACCGAGTTGCTGTCTTTGCAGTCAATGGTAGTATAGGAGAGAACACTCTCAGGATGCTGAATAAAAGTTTATTATAAGAGCCCAACGCGTTTCGGCCAGAATGGCCTTCCTCAGGGATTTTTCACTGTGCTCAAACTCTGGAAACAGCTTGATGTCTTGCTTCTCAGTCAACAGTTTTCGGAGCCTTAGTCCACTGAGCCACCACGGCTATTAATATGTTATTAAAATGATGAGAATTTGCTGACGTCATATTCACAAACTCAAACAATGTTCACCCATGGACTAACCCAAACAAGAGTTTAAGCCCAGGTAAATCAGGAAGATTGAAAATCTGTGGGTTTAGCTATTCTTAATTCTGTGCATGATCAGAGTACAAAACAGCAGCCACAGAAACTGTTTTAGCCAAAGATAAGAAACCTATCAGCCCATAGTTTGAAAATGTCACTTTTTGGATCTGATGCCCAAAATGCCACAGCCTGCTAACTGGAAATTTTGGAAGTTGTATTCTAAAAAGTAACTTTCTCTAGCTTTGTGCAAAGCCAAGCAAAGAAATGAGTTTGTACATCTCTGAAATTCCTCCTTTTAAATGCTGATTAGATTTCTTTCCCATAGCCACGGTTCCTACCCATGTTGTTATTTTTCTTTAATTGAAAAGGGTTGCACGGCCTAAGGGATGCCAGAAAGGAGGAACACTGCTGGTGTAGGCAGAAACAAAAGGCCATTTTGTTCTCACTCCTTTCATTAGCTGGATTCCATTGTTCATGTTTCCTCCATCTGGCTCTTCTTACCTTAACAAGAATAATATAAAGAGGAGCCACTGGCACTCTGCCCAGGGCTCACAGCCAGTCCCAGTGACTGTGAATCCTCCCAACTTGGGAGAGACAGAAGTGCTAATGGGATGCTCCAGCTATCTATTGCAAGAAAGACTAACCAGTTGGCCACCTGTCCTTCTTTACAGAGGGCACAGCTCTGTTTGAAGCGCTGGCAGAGAGGGCTGTGTCTGACGGCCTGTCCGTGCCAAATCCCATTTAAATATATATCTCAAAAACTACGATAAGAATGGAGAACGGGAGCCCCAATACCACCAGGACAGCAACTCAGGCAGGCATGTAAGTAACTTGCTCACGGTCTCTCCTAGTATAGTTAGGCCATGTTGCTCTTCCAGCTGTGGCTTGGAACAATTCCTGGAAAAGATTAAAGGCAAAGGCAGCATTATAGTTGCCCATTAAGAAGACAAAAATGGGGATTGCAAAATGAGTCATATAAATTTAATGGTGACATTTTTTAAAAGGTTTTCTATATCTTCAACCATCAATCGAAATGGCAACTGCTACCAAGAAACTGGGAGAAGACTGAGACTTGGAATAGCAAGTATGAAATAATTACTAAGATAACAAGTCTATAAACGTGTGCTAGAGATCAAGGTCAAGAGCACCCATGCTACTGTATTCCAAATTTTGAGGAAATTAGACAACAAAGGAAGCTGACGGGAGCGGGGGGGGGGGAATCTACTCTTGTGAAAGGAGCAGAGTAGAGAAGAGCTTCCGGAAAGACAAGTAAATAGGTTCTAGGTCAAACTGAGGCTGTTGTACTTCAGATGTGTGATGAAAAGACAAGACTCACTTGAAACAACAATAATGCTAGGAACAGTGGAAGGCCATTAGAGAAACGGAAGACTGAATATGAAGATGGATTGATTCAAGGATGGAAGGCATGACCTCTGGTTTGCAAGACCTGAATAGGGCCATTAATGACTTTTTGAGAGTATTCATTCATAAGAAACAACTAGGCATCATGTAGCAACAATTGCATTTTTTATTTCAGTTAACTAATAATTGTCCCTTTTGCATTGTCCTAGAATGTCTGGACAACTCGATCATTTTGTCATCTGGCTACAGAGCCAAAGGCTGGGAATTCAATTTCCCACTGTGCTGCCTTGACACGGCTCGATCCCTTCCATCTCTGAAATTGTAAGATTGTTGTTGTTGTGTAAAAGTTAGCACAGACACATTTTATGTAACCTTGTGGCCTCTTTTATCCTTTTTGTCTGGTGATGGAGCCAGTGGCTATCCTAAAGGCATACACTTTGTTTCTTCTTCTAGTACTGTATCTCAGCATTTTTTTAAAAAGGCTACAGGAAGATCAATCCTGCATTTCTGTTTATTAGCTAACTCTTATCTGTTCCTACATGTGGAAACACAGCTTTGATTGTTCTCTTCATCCCCTCTTTCATGCAATGTGCTTTAATTTAAATGTTTTTTGGGGGGATGGACCTGATCCACACATTAGCTGAAGAACTAGATCCAATACATGGATTAAAGAAGCAAGAGAAGGTTTGAGGAGCCATACAAGGCTGAGAAGGGTCCAAAAGAATGAACAACAACTCTGGTTTAGCTCATGTTTTTTTGCATCAGAATTAGGGCTGATGCCCTCCTTCAGTGATCAAAGCACACATTCCACAATAACTGTATGCAAGAAAACCTTAGTGGTCTGCTAATTTCCTGAAAGGGGATAATTTCTATTGGAGAAACTACAAAGAACCTTTTCGCCATTGGGTACTTGTTGGCACAACAGCCTACACTCATGTACTCAGATGGTGGGAGTTCTTGTGGGTATGGTGAGCACAGAGGGGTGTGACTCTCATCTTAACAAACATTTGTCCCACCCTTATGTGCACATCCCCAGACGCATTTCAGGTGTCCCTGTTGTACTTAGGCACGTCCTACAGCTTGGTTTGGTTCTATTTGGGGAATGGGTTATTTAAAAGGAGCTCAGAATTCCCTACTGGAGAGGGGGTAAGACAAACAGAAGGCATGTCATGCATTGGCTGGACAGGATTATTGAGGAATAGCAGATGTGTTTCTATCATGCTGAGTGCTCTCCTCACACTACCTCCCTCTGCAGAACTGCAGTGTGGCCCAGTGCACCCTGGCTGACAGAGACAAGGTGTTGTGAACAGAGACAAAAGGCAAACAGCACACCACCTACATAAATCTAAACTGACAAAGTGATGATGGATGCCATCATGACAGATCTGAGCCAACTGTTTCCAGGGACAAAGGAAGCAACTACACTGGATAGCAAGGGAAGATTTGCTGCAGAACAAGAGGGTCACGCCTTCTTCAGTTTGTTTCTGCTGGGGAGGCAGCCAGGAACAGGGAGCATTGGGAGGAGGAAAAAAGTTCAATTGCTGAAGGAGTTTCATTGCATTCTTACTAGTAAATTCCAATCCAGCATTTTTTCTAATCCAACACTCTCCAGCTGTGTTGGACCAGCTCCTAAATCTGTGGACATGCAGGCTGTGGAGGATAGGGGATATAGTGGTGCATATTTGGAGGTTGCCAAGTTGAGAATCCTTTTGTTCTTATCTCAAATGGCTGATTGCTGTAGAGTAGTGGGTTTTCCCCCCCCCCCTCAAAACCATTTTTTTGAGGGCGACACCAATTTTTTTAAACAGGCTATTTAACAAGACAGGGAGAGTTTACTCTGCTTTCGTGATTTGCTATTGTTTTTATTGATCTTATGTAAGCTACTCTGGGAGCCTCGTCAGCTGAACAGCAGGGTGAAAATGCTTACGAGGAAACAAATATAATAACTAATGGGGCTCATGGTTTGAAAAACAGATTTCCCTACCTTTGGGCAATGACATGCTTCCCTTCCCTTCCACTACTCAGCCTGCAGACTGTTGGGAGTGAAACAGAGATCTTATCCTGATCCGATTGTTTGCAGAAGGTTTTGAAACTAGACCAAGAGCTCCATGGCATTTGGGCAAAGGTTACATGCTGCTGCTGGCTGCCTCTGGCTCACACTGAACATTGGCCAGGCCACACCTTTTGTAGCTCACTTTTGCCCTGAGTGAATTCACAATCTGTCCTAGAACACAGCCAACAGTCCCTTGACTGTGTACACTGGAAAGAGGAGAACACCGGTGAATATAAGAAGAATCTGCTTGGTCTGACCAACAGCCCACCTCACTCTGCATTCTGTTCACACTGTGGCCAAGCTGATGCTCACAAGTAGGACATGAGTGCAACAGTAGCAGCACCACTATCCTTGCTCATAATATGCACCAACATGGGTAGATCATTACCTATTGGGCTACACAAGATATTGCCTATCCTAATGGTCACATTTAATAAAGTGTTCTGCTTATATACTGACCCATACTACTTCAAGTAGTCTCTGGGCGGTTTACAGTCTTTAATTACAGTATGCAGGCTACACATTGCCCCCCAACACCCAGGAAGCTGGGTACTCATTTTACTGACCTAGGAAGGATGAAGGCTGAGCCTGCTACCTGGGATTGAACCCTAGGTCGTGAGCACAGTTTTGCCTGCAGTACAGGCTTTTAACCACTGCACCACTTATTAGGAGATAGGCAACCTAACAACAAATATAAACCCTTCTTGAATAGGAGGACTGATAACTTCATCAACCACAAAGCAATAACAAATCATGTCTGCTTCTACAGCTTGTTCAGATTAGCAGCAATCATCTTTATATCAAAGCCAATGTGATTATTGGTTGCATCAACAGAAGCATAGTGTCTAGATCAAGGGAAGTGATCATACTACTAGAGATGGGCACGACTTGAAAAAATTTTTTTTCGAGTTATCGTTAGTCGGGCTGGTCCCGTTTCGGCTCGTTTCCGGTTTTCGCAAAAATTCGCAAAAATTAGTCGGTTCGTTTTTTCGTTTTTCGTTGTCGTTAGTACTGGTTTTGGGGGGGAGTGGGCTCCTGGAGGCACCTCTGTGGGGTGGGTGCCTCCTCTGGCCCGCTATAAAGGGAAAGTGGGCTCCTGGAGGCACCCGTGGGTGCCTCCTATCCTCACCCACTAGGAAGGGGAAGCAGGCTCCAAGAGACCCCTCTACATGGGGGTCTCCCTTCCTCACCTGCTGCTGCTGCAAAATGCTATGCAATAGCCATATGGATATTGCATAACATAATGTGCAGACAGTGAGACCAGTGTGAGAGTGAAAGCGTCATGCCTTCCCTGCACAAGGCTCTCGCACCACCATGTCTCACACAGAAGGGAATTGTACTTGCTGCGTGTAGTGCAATGCAAGCAAGTAGATCTGGCTTTAAGGTGGCTTAGTGCAAGGGCTAGGGTTAGGCTAGGTTACGGTAAGGTTACGGTGGGCTAGTGGGTTGCACCTCTGGGTGCCTCTCTGACCCACTAAGAAGACAGTCTGTGACGTATGGGTAAGGAGTCAAGGATTAAGGTAAGGGTTAGGGGGCTAGGGCAGGTTTTAGGGGGCTTTTTGGCACAGCCCAGAAGTCTCCATGGCCAAGTGGCCATGCGTTTGGTGGGATGGCTCCAAAAATTTGCATGGTCGTCCACTCCCACATGGCTGGCCACTTGGCCAGCCCATCATTGCGCAGGTGTAAAAAAAAAAAAATGGAGGACAGAGGAGGAGAGGAGACACATTTTGTTGCAAGAAAAAACCCACTGCTACTGTGAAAAATCTGGCAGTTTATAAATTTTCGCGTGTTTCTGTTGTGCTTGTGTGTTTTTGGACCACGATTTCAAAAACAATATTGCGTTCGCCGCCCCATTTTGGATCCCCTGCCCGCACCGCATGGCATGGCGACTCGAGTCCGGCTGCCCAGGATGGGGGGGAGGCGGGACCCCCCCTCCAGAAACCACCCCTCCGGTAGGTGCCCTGCGCCCTTAGTCAAGCAGGCATTTTTCCGCCTGCTTTTTTGGCCCGGGAATGGGTGGGGGGAGAGTTTAAAAGTTTTTTCCTGTGCCGTCCGTGCTGCTTGCTTGCGCTTTAATTGCGGCGGTCGGCGGCGAGACTGGGCTTTTTGCTGGCTGCGAGCCTGCGGCGAGTCCCACCACAGAGCAGCCCACAAGGACGGGGGATGGGGGGGAGGCCGGGGACCTCCAGAAACAACCCCTCTGGTAGGTGACCTGAAGCACGGCAGGCATTTTTCCGCCTGCTTTTCGGCCGGGAACCGGGTTTTTTTAACTTTTAAAAACTTTTTTTCTGTGCCGCGTGGCATCGCGCGATCGCGCGATGCAAGGAACGAGCACGACAAATCAGACCAAAATTGTTCGTTCGTCGGTTCGAGCTCGAAGTTTGGGGGAGTGATTCCCGTTACCGTTTCCGTAGAGTAACGGAACCGAGTAACGGAAACGGAAACGGGAATACCACTAAGTCGTGCCCATCTCTACGTACTACTCTATTCTGCTCTGGTCAAACCCCACCTTGAGTACTGTGTCCATTTCTGTGCACCTCAATTTAAAAAGGATGTTGGCAACCTTGAATGCATCCAGAAGAGGGCAACCAAGATGGTTGAAGGTCTGGAAGAAATGTCTTACAGAAGCAGCTTAGGGAGCTGGGAATGTTTAGCCTTACAAAAAGAAGGCTGAGAGGGGATACGTATGTTTGCTATGTTTAAATATTTGAAAGGATTTCATATTGATGAAGGGACTGGTTTGTTTTCCATGGCTTCAGAGACTAGGGCGCAGGGCAATGGTTCCAAACTACAGGAAAAGAGATTCTATTTGAACATTAGGAAGAACTTCATGACTATTAGAATTGTTCAGCCGTGGAATATTCTGCCACAGAGGCTGATGGAGTCTCCTTCTTTGGAGGTTTTTAAGCAAAGGCTGTATGGCCATCTGTCGGAAATACTGTGATGGGGGTTCCTGCATGGCAGGGTTGGACTGGATGGCCCTTGAGGTCTCTTCCAACTCTATGATTCCATGATCATATGATACCAATTACATTGCACAACTATTGAACAATGTAGAAAAGCAACTGGCTGAATAGCTTGGTGGTTCCAGGATCTGGTTGTGGGGTCAGAGGTTGGGAGTTCAATCCCCCACTGTGCATCCCAGAAGAGGCAGCCTATGTGGCCTTCAACAAGCTGCACAATCCCAAGAAACTCTTAGAAGAAGGGAATGGTAAACTGCTTCTGAGTGTTCTTTATCTGGAAAACTCTGAAAATGGTTGCCATAAGTCACAACTGACTTTGATGCCACATGATTACTAGAAAAGCATCTGAGCATGCTGATGGTTAAGGCCACTTCTGACCATTTGATAGGTTTCCAAAGAACCCTAGGGGTCCTTAGGACAGAAGCCAAAAACCATTGCTCCATAACACAACAAATGAAAAGCTGTTGCTTCCCAGTTCCAGGAAACTATGAAAGGGAGGACCTATTAGGCCAAACCTTAGTAGTAGAGATGGGCACGACTTGAAAAAAAAATTTTCGAGTTGTCGTTAGTCGGGCCGGTTCCGTTTCGGCTCGTTTCCGTTTTTCGCGAAAATTTGCAAAAATTAGTCAGTTCGTTTTTTCGTTTTTTCGTTGTCGTTAGTACTGGTTTGGGGAGGGGGTAGCGGGCTCCTGGAGGGAGCTGCAGGAGTCAGCCAGAGCCACAAGTGACGGACTGGCAGACTCTTTGCACCCGCTGTGTCTCACGTACTTGCATGTAGTGCAATGCAAGTAGATCTGGCTTAGGGTTAAGACGGCTTAGCGCAACGGCTAGGGTTAGGCTAGTTATGGGTGAGGTTACGGTGAGTATTGGGGTGCATCTGGGTGCCTCTCTGACCCACTTAGAAGGACAGTGTACTGGCGTATGGGTTAGGCTTAGGGTTCGGGTTTGGGCTACGATTAGTGGGCTGTTTATGCCCGATTGGCACATCCCAGAAGTCTCTGTGGTCAACCTGGCCAAGTGGCCATGCGATTGGTGGAAAATTTGCATGGTCTACTCCCATGGGCGAGCCCATCATTGCAAATGTGCAGGTGTAAAAAAATAAAATAAAATAAAATAAAATAAAAATCAACGGAGACTTTTTTTTTGCAAGAAAAACCCACTGCTGCTACTGTAAAAATTCAAGCATTTAAAATAGCTAATTTTCGCATGTTTCTGTGGTGCTTTGGTGGGGTTTTGGGCAACAATTTCAAAAAAAATATTGCGGTCGCCATTTTGGATCCCCCCCCCCCCCCGCATGGCAAATGGATGCGCCCTCCCAGCCTGGTACAGTCAGCAAAACCTGGCCATGCGATTGGTGGAATGGCTCCAAAACTTTGCATGGTCCACTCCCATGGGCAAGCCCATCATTGCGAATGCGCAGGTGTAAAAAAATAAAATAAAATAAAATAAAATAAAATCAACGGAGACTTTTTTTGCAAGAAAAACCCACTGCTGCTACTGTAAAAATTCAAGCATTTAAAATAGCTAATTTCCGCATGTTTCTGTGGTGCTTTGGTGGGGTTTTGGGCAACGATTTCAAAAAAAATATTGCGGTCGCCATTTTGGATCCCCCGCACTGCATGGCAAATGGATGCGCCCTCCCAGCCTGGTACCAGCAGCGCAGCAGTAGCAATAGCCAAGGAGAGGGGGGCGGGGAACCCCCCCCCAAATAAAACACCCTTCTGGCCTGGTAGGTGCCCTCAGACAGTTTTCGCCTACTTTTAGGGCCGGGAATCGGGTTTTTTTTTAACTTTTAAAAACTTTTTTTCTGTGCCGCTTGGCATTGCACGATGCAAGTAACGAGCACGACAAATCAGACCAAATTGTTCGTTCGTCGGTTTGAGCTCGAAGTCTGGCGGAGTAATTCCCGTTTCCGTTTCCGTAGAGTAACGGAAACGAGTAACGGAAACGGAAACGGGAATACCGCTAAGTCGTGCCCATCTCTACTTAGTAGATCAAGCCAACTGATTGATTCATCTACTACATGTTTATCTGCTTTGAATGGCATCCCAGTAAAGGAAGCAGAACTAAGTGTGCTTGCTTATGATAGTGAATACAGGTGTTTATTTTTTCCTGCCATCAACTACAGGAACACCCCAAAAGACCCAGATTGTACTCCTGTGGGACTTGAAAATATTTCAGGTTTTTTGATTCTGCAGGGCAATTTTCTGGACAAGAGTTCCTCTATATGTTTTGAAATGCAGCTCCTAGCAGCCCCAGCCAGCACTGGCAATGGTCAGAAATGGCAGGAATAGCTCAAGATGGGCACAGTCTGGGGATGGAGACTCCTCTATAATAGAAGCATCCAGATGTTTTATGTTAATTCAATGTCACAGGTAACTTATCAGATACTTCATTTACTAAATATAATCATATATAGATAAAAAATCAGTGAAGTCTTGTTGCATAGCAGAGTAAACTTCAACTTGAGTAGGCCCATTGAATCATGAGGGATTTGGAGAGTCAGCTCCACCACTGATTCAAACAGGTCTGCTCTAGTTCTGATTTATGGTAGCATCCTGTCGCATAGTTTAGTAAATTGCAACTAGAGTAGGCTCATTTGAACCAATGGAATTTACAGAAGAATTGACTCACCAAATCCCCAATGATTCAGTGGGCTTACTCTGCAGTGAGTAATTAACAGGATTTCAGCCAGTGAAACTGAAGCAAATTTGGTTGCAAAGAAAATTAAAATTTAAAATGGCGGTAGGCTATATTTAAAGAATGGTGTTGTTGCTAGCATCTGTGATTGAGCGTAGTGTTTAGCATTCATGGGTATTTCCAACCTCCAGCAGCCCACTGCAATTCTGAGTGAATATAAACAACACAGACTACTTAGTAAACCAGCTGTTTGAGTCCATACAGATGTCCACATTCCCTTGAGCTACTAAAGTTGACGTTGAGTGGTTTCTTTGTCTGTAGCTGGCTGCCAAGAAGGCAGAAAGGGTTTAGGTAAAGGTAAAGGTAAAGGTTTACCCCGCACATGCATGTTAGTTGTGTCTGACTCTAGGGACGGTGCTCATCTCTATATTCATGCAGAAGAGCCAGTGTTGTGCAAGTACGTGGCCATGTGGCCTGCATGGCTGCAAGGAAACACTGTTTTACCTTCCTACTTTTTATGGCGGTACCTATTTATCTACTTGCATTTACATGCATTTGAACTGCTAGTTTGGCAGGAGCTGGGGTTATCAGCGGGAGCTCACTCCACTGCGCGGCACCTAGGATTCGAACTGCTGAGCTGCTGACTTTGCAGTCGACAGTTTTCAGTGCTCTAGCCCACTGAGCCACCACACCCCAACTGGAAAGGGTTTACACTTGATGCAAATGAGTAGCAGAATGTGTAGCAAAATGGCTGTTCATGTAGGCTCTTTCTTTCTATGTATTTATGACAAATGTACTTACAGTACACAGCTAATGAGAAATATGGGTAGGCAACGAAATGGGAATAGTTCCAGTCATTGTGTTTCCTTCTATTCTGCTTACAGGCCTCTCCATTCCAGATGAGGTTTTGGTTCTTTAGTTCAGACCTTGGACTTTTTAAAAATACAGACCTGCCCTATACATATCACTGTACTATGGCACAGAGGCCGCTACAGCAGTTCATATGCCTGTATCTAGCTAAGAGATATATGGTTTTGTCTATATAAATGGCCCCATTTAAGCAAACCATGAACATTAAATAATAAACATGCATCTCATATTTTGAGTACATTCACAGGGCATTACAGTAGCTCTCAGTAAAATCTCACAGGTACAGACTTAAACTTTTGAGAGATCACCTTGTACCTGTTGTTTGAATCAGGGTGTGTGCAGAGAATGTTTAAAACAATGCTGCCAGCAATGAAATTCACTCGGAGGGGGATGGTTCTGATTAATACTTGATTTTTAAAATCCACATGTTTAAGCGGTGGTTAATGCACTTGATTAATTACACTAATTAATGGGATAATGCTTTCAGCGCTGCTTTCAAGTTGTCTTTTCCCCCCTTTTTTTCTTATGACACCGGAAAAATATAACTTCTCTATTCAGTGGTAATTTACAAATGAGTATCAGCTGTAGTTTATGATGTGGGTCTCCTGACATCAAAGTTTCACATTTGGCAATTTCAGTGAACTTTTATTTTATTACCATAGCAGACGACTTTTTAAAAAGCAGCTTAATATGTAGAACAAGTAGCATTTGAGTGTGCCTATTTAAATATATGCAAATTTGCCTTTTATTCAGAAAAGTTGTTTGACCTTCAAAGTTCCAACAAAGCAGAATGAACAGAGGCTACCTTTCATTACATGTGTTACACCTGAGGCTATCACAGCGATGGGAAGTGCAACAAATTCTCCCTGTCCACCCGGCAGAGAACAATGGAGGAAACAAGCACCTCAAAGAGAGGAACTTCCACTCCTGCTTGCAACTAATGCAACCCACCATTAATTGCACTGTGGTGAGTGCTTTGGTTTGTCTCAGAATACTTCATAGGGGCAGCATTGCTTGAATGAGATTGTTAAGCTAATATAGCCAGTGTTTGTAATTCACTTTAGTTTAAGAGGTGCCAATGCCATCTTCTCTGTGTGTGGTCTGAACAGTCAGAGCAAGCAATATGGCTGAGAATCTCCTGAACGGGGTGGGGTGGCAGCCGGGAAAGCTATTTCTATGCTTCTCCCAGGGGAAACGGAGAAGGGAAAACAGATCTTTTGGTTACAGAATATAGACATAGCATAAAAATAGAAGACAATCCCATGATGTCCATGCAAACCCCACTAGAACGTATCACCTAGTCTTAGCAGGAGATAATGAAACTGCTGCAGTTCTGTACAGTCTCAGCACTCATTTTGCAACACAACACATGCAGCATTCAATATAACACCATATCACACACGTACACCCCCCCACACACACACAAACACAGTTTGGTTCACAAGCCCCCATGGCACAGACTGAAGAGACTCGGACACTGACTTTCCTGCGATTTCCTACCATGAGATATTTGAACTTCCATATACACCCCAGTGCTACCATTTTGAAACACAAGCGCACAAAAGGCAGCAGGCCTGAGCTAAGCATACACCATCATTCTGTGACTTCAGAACCACTCAGGAAAGGACAGTCTTTTTGTTTACACCAAAATGGCTGCCAGAGGAAAAGATATGGGAGAAATCTGCAGCAATTCTATATAACACGTATTGCCCCCTTTTCCATCTTTCCCCTTTGGAGTGCTCTGCTGTGGCAGCTTCAGGGGTTAAAATGGAATAAAGTTGTGGGGTTGTGCCAGAATTTCCAGAGTGAAGTACTTGTTAAAGTTTTAGGCGGAGAGCTCGTAGCAGTGAACTTAGGCTCTCCAATGGATCTGCAAAGGGGATATCGTTTTCATTACTGGTAGGTCCTCTCTGCCTCCAAAGATAAAATTACTGATAGGCTATTGGGTCTTTGCTTTAATACTATTTGTTAAGATATTGATAGAATACATTAATATATGAATTTACAGAGTGGATGGGTTGATTTATATACAGGTGTCAGAAATGTATGATCAGACACTGAATCCACAGAACTAAAGACAATGAGTCATGGGTTGATGTAATGGCATGAAAAAATGCACATGAAATCACTAGTACCTGATTGGTCAATGAAGGTACATCTATATCTAGACAAGGTTTTTTTCTCTTCTTGTCACCTGTGTTTGAGATGTTAGACATACAGAAAGAGGTATTCATTTTGTTGCCTAATGTCTATGCTATATATAGTTTGGACTGCTGAAACATTTTGTCTGAGAGACTGCTGTAAATATATGTAGATAGATTTAGAGTTAGTCAAACAACTCTGAGTCTGTGTGTTCTTCCTCACTGAGGACTAGTGCTCTGAAAGCCTGCCACCTAGCCCTGTGTTTTCCTGGATTTTCTACCTCAGCTCCACTCTGCAAATGCTGAATCTCTTAACACTCTTTGCCTGTTCAGCTGCCTTTCTTTAATGGTATAAAGGGGGCCTGATTATGCTGTGGATTGTCTTGCCCAAAGCCTAGATAACACAAAACCAAAAGTTTGTGAAATTTCATAAGACCACAAAGGTAGCTTAGCAACCATGGAGTCTGGCACATGGAGAAGGCTTTGGAAATCAATTCTCTTTTAATGCATCACTGACTTTCTGATTTGATATTTCCAGGAAAACACAAGAGTGAGAACAAACTCTTTTGTATTGATGGGATTCTGGTATGAGCAAAACCCAGCACCTTATTAGAGGTGTTGTATCTAATTTCTGAAGTCAATGATCTGTCTAGCCAATCAGAAAAGTATGTAGAATCTCAGTTCAGTGCTTAAAACTCCAGAACCTATGTATTATAAGGTTTGGCCAGGTCTAATTGAACGAATTAGTACGCAGAAGAAATGTTCTATGCAGGAATTCCTATCAGGGGAAGGAGAGAAAGCATCTCCATGTTCTGCTCCATAGAGCTACATGTATTACTGGGTGGATTTCTGGTAAAAAAAAAGAAGAAGCAAAGAGTCTTGTGGTGTGCTTATAACATTTATATGGCAGATGCATATTACTGTTTAGATGAACCTAAAGAAGTAGATTGCACTCCAGAAAAGCTTGTTTCAAATAAAATATGTCAGCCTTTGAAGGTGCTACCAGTTCCTTGGTCAGTTTTATTGCAAGAGACTTACACGGCTACCTCCTTGGGATTCTGCATACCATGTGGGTTGTTCTCAATATGTAACATTATACTATTCCAGTGCAGGAATGTAATGGAGAATGCATATGGAGAAATGAAATTGTTAGCCCTGGTCCGCCTCTTTCAGCACCACAACTCAGTTCCACAGAGCTGTATTTAAGTAGGCACCAGGCTTCCAAATTGTATGTAAAGGCTACCCAAACACAATAGATTTCCTACATTAGAAACCCACTGATGTTACGGAGGCATAGACTAATAGCATGAGGATGGCCCTTCCTATACTGTCCATGACCCACCTACAAGTCTACTCCAATGTGGCTATTCCATTCTTTTCATAGCTGGGCTCTTCAGCAGGTAAATCAAAAGTACAGCATCTTGAGTACAAGAATGGGCTGCCATTCATCCAATGAAACTTGTACTCTCTAAGCACCATGCAAGGTCCAAATGGTTAATTCAACTGGTGGCAAAGACATTTTCTAGATGCATTGCACCAAAAGCCCTAACAGCCAAGAAACGTATCTGCAAAGAGAAGGGTGGGGGGAGAGATACGGAAAATATAGTTATTTATAAAGATGGATGGTTTGAACCCTGGGTTTAAATAGCTGGGCCTCAGTATCCTTGCAGATATTAAAGGACAAAGACACACGAGAAATTGTATCTCCTGTACCATTTCCACGTGGAACTGGGTATTTTGGTCTCTGAGAAATGATGTACATGAGGACTGGCTTCTCTCCCTAAGAAATAAGGAATAGATGGTATGTTCTCTTTCCACAGTGTAAAAAAAGTGTCCTGAGGAGCCCCGTGGTGCAGTGGTTAAATGCCTGCACTGCAGATAAAACTGTGTTCATGACCTGGGGTTCAATCCCAGGTAGCAGGCTCATGGTTGACTCAGCCTTCCATCCTTCCGAGGTTGGTAAAATGAGTACCCAGCTTGCTGGGAGGGGGGGCAATGTGTAGCCTGCATACTGTAATTAAAACTGTAAACCGCCCAGAGACTACTTGAAGTGGTATGGGGCGGTATATAAGCAGAACACTTGGCTTTTGCATCAGATAGCCTAGAGAAAAGCACAAAAAGGGTTGAGAAGACTGTGCAAACCTTGTTTTTATTCTAAGTGCTACACACATCTATACTACAACCACCACTACCACCACCACCACCATCAATCATTCAGTGATCAGAAGATTTAATAATTAGCTACACATAAAATCTGTTCTACCAGCACTAACTGCAAATGTATGCATTATTTATTTATTTAGTATATTTGTACCCCACCCATATGGCCATATGGCCACTCTGGGTGGCTTGCAATAAGAGAACAGTACAATAATAAAATAACAAAATGAACACAACATAAACCCATAACATAATACAATTACTACACTGCATATCAAACCATGAGCAGCAAACTAGAAATCGAATGCAAATGAAACTTTATTTGACATATGGTCAGCTCACATTAAAATATATGTCTAGCATATAATTATATTTCATATATTCCTCTGTTTCATTTTTTTCTTTTTCTTTTCCTTTGCCTTGTAATAGACAAATAAAATCTAAACATGTAAGCACATATGTAACATACCTGGGAGATCATATTCTCTTGGGATGTAATACGCCCCTATCGGCCGAGGAATCTGGCACACCCACCAAGACCACGGAGCTCGTTAGGTGTCAAGTCTCAGCTTTCAGTTTTGAATCTCAGGAAATGTTGCTGACGTGGCTACCTTAGCTACAAAGGTTCTGTGGGAATTCTTCACCTCAGCTGATCCCTCTTTTTCTTTTCTTATCCTACAGTGCTGCTTCTTAAATGTCTTCTTTCCTTTTGGTCATTATGGTTGCACTCGAACCCTTTTTCCACCCCAGCTGTGGTTTCAGTTATTCATGGTCTGCGACATCCCTATGTGCAACATGCAAGGGTGTGGGCCTTTTGGCCTTTGTCCTGCCTCTTTGTATGTTGCATATAGGGTTCAGTACAATATGTGGCTTCGGGCATTCGTAGTAGATCATGGAATGGATACGTTCATCCTACTGCAAAAAGAACCTGTTTATGAATGGAGGCAGAAAGGAGATGATGAGGAGGAATATGCTGAGAGAACTAAAGACAAACATCTGAGAATTTTAAGAAAAAAGAATGCTTCCATTCCATCCAGAGCAGCAGCCACAGCAGCAGCAACAACAATATCCAACAGGGATAGGCCAGCAAACACAAAAAAGATGGAGGCAGTTGCAGTGGTTGTCCCGCTTCAACTGGCAAGGTAGCTAGAGTCATTGCTTAAGAAACAGAATGGGAACAACTGTGCTCATAAAATGTCTAGACCAGTGGTTCTCAACCTGTGTGTCCCCGGATGTTCCTGGATTGCAATTCCCAGAAGCCGCCACCACTCACTGTGCTAGACTTACATTGCAAGGGCTACAAAGTTAAGTTGCCAAAATTCATTCATCCCCCCAAACCTCTTTGTACAGTGATACATCATTGATGCACCACTGATACAATGAAGAGAGAAAGACTACTTACCTCTAGGGCAGTGTTTTTCAACCACTGTTCCGCGGCACAGTAGTGTGCCACGAGATGTTGCCTGGTGTGCCTGGGAAAATTTTCTCCCTACACCAGCAAATGCCCCCCACCATCCTGCTCGTGACCAAGGCAGTTCTAGAACTGCGGCGCCGGCGAGCCGGAGGAAGGCGGGGTGTTCAGAAATCTCAGAAGCCGGCTGCCGCAAGGCTTTATATACTTGGGAGATGTAGTTCCTCCCACAGGTCTGAGACGCGGTCCTGGGGAGGAGTCGGGCCTACCTTTCCCACAGCGTGCTTTGCGCGCCGGCGAGGAAAGGCTGGCCGTGGGCGGGGAAGGAGAAGAAATAAGGGCATCATGCAGGAGGAGAAGACGAGGAGGAGGAGGAGGAGGGAGTAAAGCGGGAGGAGAGAGAGAGAGCGAGAGAGAGCCAGGAGACCCGCCTCAGGCGCATTGCAGCGAAGGGCGCTCCAGAAAGCCGCTCTTAAAGGTTCTTGGGGTGGGTTCCCCCTCCTCGCTCACTCGACCCCCCTCCCCGCCCCCGCCTTGCGCACTCGCTGTTTGCCTCCCGAGGGTGGCGCGCGCGCCCCTGCCGAGCCAGGTAGGAGCGCGCATGCGCACCCGCTCTTTTAAGGGTGGGGAGCAGGCGGCCGTTGACAATGGTCATTTTGTGTGTGTGTGGGGGTAAATAAAGGGGAGGATGTGGGAGGCTGAGGAGGGGATTCCTAGGACCTAGGGAGGAGTCGGGGTCATGGGGGGTCCTTCCGGGCCCTGGAGGCTGCAGCGCCAGGCAGAGGCTGGGGCCACCACTTTGAGTAGAGTTTCAGGAGGCGGCGGCGGGGGGGAGGGAGAAGGGAGGCTTATACTGGAAGGGGTAAAAGATGGGGGTTGGGGGCCTCGTATACGAAGAGCCTCCCCCAGCCCCCATCGCCCTCCTCCCACTGGGGGCTTTGCAAGTTCCTCCGAAAAAAGTGCCCTCGAGGAGGAGGGAGGGGGCGCCAGGTGAGGGGAAGGCGGACATTTTCGTGATAGGCGATGCCTTGGGAGGGCCTGGGGAGGGAGGATGGATTTGTTGTTGGTTTCTGGGGGGGGGGGTGAGAAGTGTGTTTGTGTGTGTCTGATAGGCACAGAGTTAAATTTTTTGGGGAACATTTTCTAATGGTGGTGTGCCTCGTGTTTTTTTTTTTCATCAAACAACATGTCGCCTTTGCCCGGAAAAAGGTTGAAAAACACTGCTCTAGGGGACGGAAAGAGCAGTAGGGTAGATGAGAAAGTGGATGGGAAAGAAGAACATGCACTTGGATAAGATGGGGACCAAGAAGTTGCTCTTCCACGTGAAGTAGGGGTGTTTCCTCTGGAAAATAAATACACGTCATCACATTGTACCCAAGCATCGTGGTATTCATTCTGCTGCAGTGATTTAGCATGTTCTGGTTTTGAATAAGAGGCTGGCTCTTATGCAGTGCTACAGCCAACAGGCAAAACAATAGAAGCCAAACAACTCCTTGGGGTTTATAGCTGTTGGCAAGAGACAGGAAATGTGGGCAGAATGCTTTCATGTGCATGTTCCCAAGCTAGTTGATAGTGTCAGCACATTTTTAAGACCTATGTCACAACCACCGGAATGAGAACTGTTTTTTAGAAGCAGGAGAACAAGGATTTGGGGAAATTCAAACAGACCAATAGACAGGCAGGCAGGCAGGCTGTTGTTGGAAAGAATGAAAAGATTTTTGAAAGGCAGTATTTTGGTTCTCTGGGTATAAGTGTAGTGCTTATGAGATACTGTTTAAAGTAGGGGGGGAATGACTCTGAAAATAATAAGCCCATGAGCTTGCAACATTTAAAAAGGGATGTTGAGGTTAAACAGGGAAGGCCTGCTGGAGGTCCAAAAGCCACTTTTCCTGTTTAAAAAGCTATGCTGGATTATATTATATTTAGCTCTGTGTGACATCTCTTTTGACCTGCGTTACCAATGACAGAAAGGTTTTCAAACGTGAGACTCTATTTCTGCTTTGGTTGCTTGATATTGGTGGCCTGAAATGGAGGTTGGGAAAAATTGCTCTTTCTTGACTACAGATACCAAAACCAGCCAGCCAGCACATCAGATGAACACTGATGAATCTTCCTTTCATTAAATTCAAATAGATTAACATGCTTGTGTACTAGAGATGGGCACGAAACAAAAAAATGGCATTTTGGTTTTTCGTTTGTCATTGAGAGGTCTGTTTCGGTTCATTTCCGTTTGTCACGGATTTTTGGAAAAATTTCGTTACCATTTTTCATTTTTTCGTTTGTCATTTCTACCCGCTTTTTGCGCAATTTTTAAAGCATTTCTGTGCGCAGGCATCCCCCAACGCCCCAGACCAGAGGGAAAACACTAAAAAAAATGGATGCTGGCAGAGACACAGTATAGACTAGGTACGCAGGGAGGCTGCATAGGCAGCGGTGGGCATTGCCCAGGGTGCAAGGCAGCCGCAGAGTGACTGCACTGCGGGGCAAGGGAGGGTACTCACCGAGAGGTACGCAGCACACACGCACACAGGGAGGCTACAGGACTGAAGCTAGAGTCACAGAGACAGCAATCCCACCCTAACTCCCACCAGAGACTGCAAGGAGGACGGGGGCTGCCAGAGCTTTTTCTGCCCTCTGTGGCTGCCAGACCTGCCCGCCCAGTCTGCAACCTGGGCGTGCTATTGGTTGAACACGATCCCATCACATGGCTTGCCTCCATTTTGTGGCTGGTGGTGACATCCATTTTAAAGGGAAAAGAAAAATACATCGCGATGGGAGAAGACAAAAACAAACGTTTTAAGGACCACAACCCCCTGGTAGGTAATAATTTCAAATAATTATCACATTATCGCTGCGTTTTTACGGATGTCCAGGGCGTTTTTTAACATTTAAAACAGCTCATTTCATTGCGCGTCGCCATTAACGGAAACGAAACGTAACAACCACAGTTTTCGTGGTTCTGTTCATTTCGTTGCATTTTTATCAAAATTTTCATTTGTCGTTTTGTTACATAATGGAACGACTAACGAATAACGGAAACGAAAAATTGTTCGTTCCGTGCCCATCTCTATTGTGTACAAACACATATAGTATAATACACAGTGACTCATGCATAAAAGAGCTAGCACAAGATCTAAAATACTCTGAAGAAACCTGGCTTGCTGGAGTGGCATACAGGCCAGGAAACTTTCCCAGCTCTTCGGTTGTTTCATAACCTGTATGACCTTGAGCCACACAGGTTCATGATAGATTAGCTGAGTGCAACTGAGTTTTTGGCAGATGCAACTGGGATTAGGTAATGCAACAGGGGAGAAGATATGAAGTTTGGGAGCCTAAGATTCTTTATTATCAGCCACCCACCTAGGGAGTCGCACAGTTCAGCATTTACACCCAACAGCATCCCTAGCAGGCACTGTAGAATATGTTAGGTAATAGAAAGGGAAGAAGGAGTCAAGCTATCACTCAAGAATGGGAAATGAGATTGCTCACGGGATGTGGCAGCTTTATGAAATCAATCACTGGTGTCTCAGGGGGAGGCATACAGCAGCAAATTAATAGGAACCTCGCAACCACACAACACATGGCTTATTCCATGGGGGTGCTTGCAATCTGAAGAAATCCTGAGGGAAAGCACTGAACTCCCTTCCCTCCTCCCTCTGCTTACAAAATGCTTCTAGGCACAACCCCCTCCTCATGCAAATGTGTTCACTGCATACATTTGTGGACAGTGCTGCATATCATGCCCCATGATATTCTGATTCGCAAGCTCATTAGATGTGGGCTGGATAGAACAACTGTTAGATGGACACAGCTGGTTACAAGATTGTAGTAAGAGAGAGCTTATCAATGGTTCCTTCTCAAACTGGAAAGAAGTAACAAGTGGAATACCCCAAGTAGAAGAGCACTGTCCTGGGTCCAGTGTTCTTCAACATTTTTATTAATACCTTGGATAAGGAAGTGCAGGACATGTTTGTCAGATTTGCAGATGGCACAAAAATGGGTGGAAGAAACATTGGAAGACAGAAACAAAATTCAAAAAGATCTGGATAGGCTTGAAGACTGGGCTAAAAACAACAGAATGGTATTTAACAGGGATAAGTACAAAGTTCTACAACTGGTAGGGGAAACCAAATGCACAGTTAAAAAACTGGGGACACTTGGCTCAGTAACACTACAAATGAGAAGGATCTTGGAATTGTTGTAGATCACAAGCTGAATGTGAGCCAGCAGCGTGATGTAGCTTGAAAAAAGGCCAATGCTATTTGGGGATGCATTAAGAGAAGCATAGTTTCCAGGTCTTGTGAGGTACTAGTCATTTTCTAGTAGGCACTGGCCAAAACTAGGCATGGGCATTTCATTTTGGACGTGGTCCAGTTCCTAAATAAAATGCAGAAGCCCAGCTGGCATTCAGAACCGGACCAAACCTTTAGAAAGAATTGAGCCAACCCCTTACCTTGCGCTGGAGTCGTGTGGGGCTAAACTCCAACAAGGAAGAAGCCTAGAGCATCATCATTCCTCCTCCCTGGCACTGGCCAATCAGGAGCTGTGCAGGAAAATGCATCATCCCGCCTCCCTGTCAGATTAAAGACACAGGAGCCTTGTCATATGCCCACCCTAACGTGAATACTTATTAACCCTATTCTCAAATGAGTTTGTCACTCACCCATTCATGTCTGATGCCCTAAGAGCTGGTCGTGTGCCAGGACCCTGCCTGTCACAGAACCTGATTCTGAGGGGTTAAATGGTGAAGAGCTGCTGGAGGAGCCTTGCAGCTCAAGTCAGCAGGCAGCTGGGTCTGATGACTCAGCTGAAAACATATCTTCTCCCCCTAGAAGTGCTATGAGCAGGATTTTGCAAAGGCGTGCTACCAGGAGAGCTAGGGAAAGGGTCTTTGATGCTAGACAGGGAATCAGGTCAGGAAGCCCTGGGTACTAGCAGGAGCCTTTCCAGAAGTAAGGGTGTGTTCCCTCTTTTGGGACAAAGTTGGTAAGCTCACCTTGAGCTCTCTGTGGGAGCAACGCGTCATTTGAACTTGCAACCACGTTCCTGTCTGTGACCTTGGCTCTGTTTCCTGAGTTTGGACTGGCTTCCTGGACAACGGCTTAATCTGTTCCCTTGGGTTTGGTGTCTGGTTTCCGTGAGATATTCTGGTTTTGACTTGGACTGTTAATTGCTGGGAGTTGGATTCTGTTATTTATCTGGCACTTGATTGTTAGCAACGGACTTGAACTTGCCTGGCTTTCCACTAAAGATCTTGGCAAAGAACTGAACCCTGTTTGTGTGTGTGCTCTGTGTGCGGGGCTTGACATCATGTGAATTTATAGCATAGAAAAATTTACAGCATAGAAAAATTCTCCCTGCTACTGGGAACATCAACAGCAGCAACAACAACAACACTGACGATAATGACAGAGGCTCTTTTAGTGTTTTTTTAGGAATCCAGTATTCAGAAGTGGTTTGCTATTCCCTTCTGGGGGCATCCCATGACTGTGCAGGTTGCCTAAGATCACCCAGACTGGATCTTCTGGGATATACAGAAGGGCACTGAACTCTCAACCTAAAGCCAGATACCTAAAATACTGTACGTGTCCACCTATCTGGCAATTGTAATAGACGGGCAAAATCCATGGAATTAATGGAGCTGACACACATGCTGATTTACTATTCTGCTGACCTCAGTGTGGTTCACCCAGAGAAAAGCCCTAGCTAGGAAGACTTTGAGGTCTATCATAGGCTGGGCTCTGTCTTGGCTTCCAGTTCATAAAGGAAGCTCCAGTTCAAGCTAGCAGCGGGACAGCTTCCTTTCTACAGAGGAAGCTAGAGCAGAGCCAAGCTTAGGGTTAGTCTTGAAACCTACTCATCCAGGCCTTTTCTCTGTGTAAGCCACATTTAGGCACCTGTAGCTGTGAGTCTCTCAGGTGGCACACCCAGAATGATGAAGTGTGGGATTTAGAGTCCAAAAATCCCTCACCTAATAAGTAACATTTATTCTGTCTTCCATCCAAAAATGGTGTAAGATTAGAAATGGGCACAACTTAAGCCATCCTTCTTCTTACAGATTGTATCATGTGGTATCACAGTTGCCACCTCCTCACACACCCCAGCCAGTTGGCCCCACTAACATATTATTGTATGTCACAGGGGTTCTCCTTCTCTGGTGTCAGGCTAGTTCAGCCAAGAGTTTGGGCTATCCATCCCCGCCTCCTTTTACAGCTAGCCACTGCAACAAGGAGACAGGATGGGGATTCTCCCTGTGCAGCCATTCAGGGATGGCATTGAACCCCCATAACTCTGGGCAACCTCTTTCTGTGGTCCATGTACATGCTAAATAGCATGGGTGACAGAATTAAATCACAGGGATCCCAAAAGCCAATGGTCAGGGAGACAAATAGGATTCCCCCAATATCACAATTTGAGTGTTCCTCCCGGAAGAATGGGAACCACAGTAAAACACTGCCTCCAAGACCTATCCTAGAAAAGCAGCCAGGGAGAAAACTGTGGTCAATGGTTTCAAAAGCCAACAAAACCACCATGAACACACTCCACTTGACCAGCTCGCAATGTAGGTCATCTACCATAGCAACCAGAACGTTCTCTATTCTATAGCCAAACCTGAAGCCAAATTGAAATGGATTAGACAATCCACTTCATACAGTAACTCCTGGAGCTGGAAAGTCACTGTAGACTCCAATATCGAAGAGTGGCCATAAATTATCAAAACAGTTAATAGACGTTCCAATGATCTATACCCCACATTTGATCACACCTGCTCTGAGTTTTCCACCATCAGTGTCCTAGTCCCCTTACCCAATTATTTACAGAGGAGTTGACAGATATACTGCTGTTGCTTTCTTCCAAAGCCAGGTAAAACCAACCACTGCCATGCCACTCTCAGCCAAAGGACTGCTGCTTTAGGAAGCATGCCAACACTAGTCCATTGCAAGAAGGATAGAGGCACGGCCTTATCTGCAGCATCAGAACTTTGCTGTCGCTACTAGAGCAATTAGCATCTCATTTAGAGTCTTTAGCTACCATAATCTTTCTCTGACACTGATATACTCAGAACAGGGATAAGAAGGAGTTAGTAATAACCTCAGGGGATGAAAACGACTAATATGGATTTTGGCATTTTTCTTATGGTCAAAAGGGCTACCTTAGCTTTTTCCAAATGCCTTTAGGGTTTCTTTGAGTAACCCAGGGAATGGAGTGAAGTAACTACCAGTGCTATTGCTTCTTAAATTGTTCCATGCTGAAGGCGAAGACTATGCAGGAATACAGCTTGCAGGACCACCAACTGCTTCACTTCTACCCCCCCCAAACCCAACTCCTTCAAATCCATTTCCTGAATCCAAATTCTCCAGCTCCCCAGTTTGAGTCAAGCAGGAGGACCATGAGCTTTCATGGAGTTTTCATGCAAGCCATTCACCGTTGTTCTTTATTTTAAGAACTCGTTCCTTCATCCCTCTATGGATTAGAGACAGTTCACTGGCAGAGAGCTCTGCATGATTGAAATAGTTGTGTACTTGCATTCAGTAGAGGATGCAAGGTCCTCTGTGGGCTATGTAAGCACATGGCAGGGATGGGGGCAGGAGCCAGAACAAGTCTGTCATTCCAGCTCCCCTAGGAGACCCAGTGGGTATATGGTTGGAGGGGGGCAGGCGACCATCTGTTTGCAGCGAGAGCCTCCAGCACCCAAGCTACGGCCATGTGCTATCTGAGCAGTGCTACTTTTAGCCTGGCCCTGGGGAACACGAGTTCCTCAGTATGGAAGCAACCAGTTGTTAGCAACACCAGCAGTCATGAGGAAAGGAATCTGCACTCCATGGCTGTCTTCCTTTCCATCGCCGCAGAAACTCTGCAGCGTCTTTCTGGAGCCTGTTCTCAGTCTCGTCCTGTCACAAGGCACTCTAGCTGAACGTGTGTGGGACAGGGGAACTTGCCTCTCAAATGGCTTCCCCATCATTCTGGAAGTGCAGAGAAAATGCTTCTTCCTCAGCTCCCAGATGCCGGAGAGAAATCTTTGCTAGCCTGAATTCAATTGGATTCCCTTACTAGAAGGATTTGCTATCTGGAGTTGTAGTAAAAAAAAAACCACACACACACACACAAAAACCCCACAAAATTTCCCTGATCTGGCCCTCTCCATCATATTCAAGATGATGTAGTGTAGTGGTTGGACTAGGACAGGAATGTCCAAACTTCGGCCCTCCTAATGTTTTGGACCACAGCTCCCAGAATTCTAAGCTTAGATTTCCAATGGCAAAGGACTATGGGAGTTGCGGTCCAAAACATCTGGAGGGCCAAAGCTTGGACATGCCTGGACTAGGACTTGGGAGATTAGGGTTCTAGGGTTCAAATCCCCACTGGGCCATGTAGCTCACTTGCACCCTTTCAGTTTCATCCACTTCAGAAGGTTGCTATGAGGATAAAGTGGAGAGAAGGAAAGTCTTGTAACCTGCCTGGAATTTGCTGGAGGAAAAGCAGGATACAAATCTTACAAATAAACAATAACAATAAATTAACAAGGCTCTTCTTAGCAAGGGAACTGACCTCCTTAGCATTATTAATAGTCTTTGCTATGAGAAGAACTTGCTGAGAGAGTACCTGACATGATACAAACCACCAGCTCTTTTGTCTTTCTCCTGATGGACCTTTCCTTAACTCCTATTTCTTGATCCTCACTTCCATCAGTAGCATACAGACCAGAGGCATTTTGCCAGGACTGGTAAATGATGAAGACAACCAGTTTGTATTTTTATAGGTCAATCAGATAAGTTGGAGAACCACATTTTTAAAAAGAGATTTCCATCATTCAAAGGGAATAGGGTGCTGGATCAATGGATTTCAATGGTTCATCCATGAAGGTACTTTGTGAACAAGGAACTGGGAAAAGCTTCATGTTCACAGTACAAGAATTAGGGCTAGCAACTACCCCATTGCTTATAACTTCCTAACTATTAAAGCAGTATGGCAATGGAACTAATTACAGTAACCCCCCACCCTTTCGTGGTTCATATACCACGGTCCCGGTATGGAACTCTCTGCCGAGCGAGATACGGCAGGCTCCCTCGTTGGCGTCTTTTAAGAAAGCTCTGAAGACCTGGTTATTTAGGGACGCCTTCGGTAACTGCTATGGGTACACTCTTTTTTCCCCTGCCTCCTGCCAATACCGTTTTGCCTGCTGTTGATGTACTGTTACTATTTTTAACTTTTAATTTTTGTGTAAACCGCCCTGAGTTCCCACTCAGGAAATAGGAGCGGTATACAAATTTGAAAATAAATAAATAAATAAATAAATAAATAAATAAATAAATAAATCGTGGGAGCGCAGTATATGGAACAAAGCCCCCCTGGGGCAAGGTGGATGGCCCTGTTTCAGGCCTCCTGTACTTACCTCAGGCCTGGCACTGCCCCTAATGGGCCTCCGACAGGCTTCTGAGGCCTCTCGGAGGCCCCAAAAGTGCTTTCCGTCGAACCGGAAGTGACTTCCACTAAACCAGAACTTCCGGAAGTGACTTCCAGATCACTGTAAATCACTTCTGAGGTCTCCGACTGGTCCCAAAAATCCCATTGGAGGCCTGTTTGGGGCAGCACCAGGCCTCAGGTATGTGTAGGAGGCCCCATATAGGCCCCCCAGCTCCCACCCAACCCAGCATCCACATATTGCGGATTCTCAATTATCGTGGGTCGGGTTGGATTCCTAACCCTCACGATAGATGGGGAGTTACTGTACCACAAGAGGTGGCAAGTGCTCCAACTCTGGAGGCATTCAAGAGAAATTTAGGCAACCACTTGGTAGATATCCTTTCATTTGTATTCCTGCATGGAGCAGGAGGTTGGACTTGATAGCCTTATAGGACCCTTCCAACTTCTCTCTCCTATGAATGCTCACCTGGCTTTTGTGGGGAATGAATCTGCATACACTATACTCTCCTCATCATCCAGTTGAAAATGCCTAATTTGGTTATGGGGACAGAGGCCTGCAAGAATCCTTTTAGGGTACAGCAGTCTCTAACCATGTAGTTCGTATATAGATATACTGCATTCTCAACTTTTGGTCACATAATGTGGGTCACCTTTAAAAGAAATAGAGGGCATATTACCCCAGAAATTCAGCATGGCCCAGAAAAAAGTACTAGACCTATTCTCTGATAAGGAGAATGAATCAGGATGAATAAAATCTTACCAGTGCATTAAAATAACAAGAATAAATTAAATAAAAGCCAACGTATAACATGCCGCAATATTGATGGAAGGCATTAGGTAGCCTATCTCACAGGCAATATCCATTATGTGACCATGAAGGGCATATTTTTATGAGCGTTGCATTTCCCTAGGCAGCAAGTATTACATTTTCAATGCACAGGAAATGTGATCTTTCAATAGTGCAGGTGATACATAAGGAGAAAATCTGGGGATCCTGTATGGCTGCAAACGAGTTACAACTCACAAAGAAGCCAATTCTGTAGCAAGGGCCCATAATTGAGCTGTTGAGTGTTGTTTGTCTCCTGAGTGCTGGATTCAAGCAGGCTAATTACTCTTGAGCACCTTAGTTCCTTCGAGCCCAGAAACGACTCAAAGGTCCTCTTGAGTTTGGAAAGTATACTTTGTTACAGGAAAAAACCAAAAGCAAGGCAGGACTGGCTCGACCCATAAAGGGGGAGAGCCCTTTCCACTTTAGCATTTGTTCCTCCCATCATCCTTACCATTAGGGAGAGGGAAGTGGATGCCTCAGAGGGCTGCTTTGGTGTATCATGGAGAAGCAGTCAGGAAACAAGAACCTTACTATGGAGTTGATCTTCAGTGCAGCTTTTCTGATGCTATGATAAGTGTAGAGAGGGGCTAATAACACTTATGTAACCATCATACGTATTGGGCAACACATGCAACTGGGATAAAGAGGATGCTGCTTCAGAGCCCCCAATACCTCCAGTTAGAGATGTCATCACATTGCAGATAAAAAGATCTCTAGACCTGGAGACCCTGAAGAGTTCTGCCAGTCCGAGAGGTGGACAAAGTTCCTTTTCTTAATAAAAAAAAAAATACAACTCTCAGAATGCATTAGCCAGCAGAAGCATTGGTCATGCTGGTTGAAAATGTCTTGGCAATTGCTGTCCATAGAAGAAACATTTCCAATCTCTGCCAACCAGAATGGACATTTCTAAATCAGGTGGCTAAATGTTATCTATCAAAGGGCTGGCCCTACCATTAGACAAGCTGAGGCAGTGCTGCACGTGCGGCTTGATCAGGCTTGTACCCTCTAAATTAGGCTGTTTCCTCAGGGGCAGAAGAAAGACCTGTCTTGTCAACAGGATGTCCATTTGGTTAGCTAACCAAGTAGCTATACGTGTAGTAGGAGGAAGCACAATTGTCTTAGGGAGACTTTTTTTGAAGGCAGCAGCCTTGATCAGACCTGATAAAATGTGGCTTCCTAATATTGTACACAAACACTGGTCAAAAAGAGGAGGTGAAGGAAAAACACACACATCTAAAACATAATACGGGGGCAGGAAGCTTGAAACTGTAGGAAAAATCTAGTGATATGCGTAGGCAGGAAAGGAATATTTTACCAAAGACTGGAATGACCTACCCCCCACAACACAGTAGGGAAACAGTAATTCTCCCATCAGATGAGCAGCTACATGCTAACACTATCTGACTTGTTGAGCTATAGCTCTGAAATCATTCTAGAAAATCTGTAGTATACCTAGAAAGCACCCAGAGATAATTGGAGAAGTTATTGTCCTCTGGAACAGAGATGGAGGATATGGGATTCCCCAGATGTTGTTGGAGCATAATTGCATTCATCCCTATTAACTATGCTCTCAGATGAGAGTTAAGGTCCATCGACATCAGGAGGGTCAGCCTTGCACTGGTGCTTAGGTGGCCGGCAGAATGCCAGAGTAGCAGAGCCTCACATTTAAGAGTGGCCGTTACTTCACGAAGTGCCTCGCTTCGAACCGACCTTGCCTTCGCTGTGAATTCGGTGGCGGTCACGTGGTCTCCCTTTGATCCCACCCCTGTTTATCAGTGCTCACGCGCTGCATTTTTACTACCGAATCGATTACTACCTCACGTGCTCCCTTCGCATTAGGACGCCACTTTGCAACGTTCGCTTGTTCCCATCCTTAAAAAAAAAACAACTCGGCATATCGATGCATCAATACTTGGCTGTCATTTCCGACAGAGCTGGTTATGTGTCTAATCTGGTGGTGGAGAGAAGCGGGCTTGAAACCCCCCCCCTTACGTGCTTGAAAGCCAGCAGGGTAAGGGACTCCTGCCCAACCTCTCCCCTTTGGATGCGTCTTTCCTCCCTCCCCATTCCCTTCTCGCTCCCGGAGGGTGTGCGGTATGATTTTCAAGTCCTCCCTCTGATGCAGACCCGACCGGATCGCCCGGCAGCGGAACTCCCTGGGCGTCCCACGAGGGGACGGAGGTGATCGGGCTTTAGGGCGCGTTGCCGAGTCGGAGCGCGCGCGCGCGCGCACAGTTACTGCTTCTCGCCGCGCCAAGCATCTTCAGTTTGGAAGCCGAAAGGGTCGTTTGCAGAGTTTGGATATTTAAAAAATAAAAATTAAAAAAAACCCGAGTCCACACGTGACGTTGAATGCGAAGCGGGATGCGAAGCGAAAAGATTCCCGGCCGCTGGCAGGGGAACCACTCACCCCGCTTGGAGCATGGTAAAGGGGGCGTGGTCGGGGTGACATCGCAGCCAAAAAGGAGGAGCGTGCGGACTGAAACGATCGATTCGCACAGAAATGAGGGCTTGCCGCGAAGCGAGCGGTTCGTGAAGTAACGGCCAGTGTCACACCACAATCTATGTTTGTGTTAAACAAGTCTAAAATAAATCTTAAACAAGTCTATTTGCATTTTGCATACCTTCATGTGCACATAATTGTACTGGGAGAATTATGTGACTTCCCTTAAACCATGCCATTTATCCTATTTCCACTACACAGGCAGGGCATCCTAGCACCTCAACATTGCACCCACCCACAATTTCCCCTGTGAACGGCACACCCGGACATCCGCCACCTCTTAACAGAGAATATACTGCAACCATTTATATGCAAGGGCTTGAGGAAAAGCCTGTAATTAATGAAACCCCCTTTCATTACTATTATGCAAATGTGATTAATTTCCGCTGTTATGAATATGCAAATATTACAATTATGATCTAATTACCAGCGCTTGTGATGGGGAACAGGCAAATGAGAAAAAAGCAGCTAAAACACCCCAGCAGTGCCAGATGGGCACAGAGGTGTGAGGTCGGGGCCGTGAGATGGCTGACAGAGAACAACAGGAGAAGCAGAGTGCGATGAATGAAGGAAAATAACATCACAGGGCCTTGGGAGGAAAATGTGTTCCGTGGCCTTTTCATCACCTTTGTGGACTTTACTCCATTTGTCATCCACCTGGGCGCATAAAATCCATGACACCTTCCGGACTCACTGCAGTGATGGAGGGGATAGGACATAATGGTAGCGGGGTTTGCTGAAAAGAATGAGCTGCATTAAAGGGATGGGGCATGAGGGAAACACAGTAAGCCTCACCTTTGAAGGCAAAATAACCACGCTGAGCCTGCCACTTTAACTGCACTCTGTCTGTGGCGCAAAAAGGAAGCGCTTTTCCATCCGTGCCCCACTACTCTCCGTACTAGGAAAAAACCCACACCTGTTAAATTGGCTTTATGTATGTACGAGGCAGAGAAACTATTATTTCAAAGTCACAGAGAAGAAGGGCCAGGGCATTTGCATATAATGAAAGGCACCCAGCTCTTCTTAGGGAGGTGACAATTTGTAGGGGCAATTTGAAAGCGCCAATCTCACCCTCACAAGGGCCTTCAATCCTAGCTGGTAACAATGAAAATTGCTCAAAGGATCCTTTCTTTGATGTTGTCCAGGCAGCTCCTAAGTGATGATTTAAATAAAGCCTTGTGTCCATAACTTAGAAAATGTTAATTTTTGTAACACAACTCCAAAAATGCCCCTATGGGGGAATTCTGGGAATTGGAGTACAAAGAAACAAACAAACAAAACCAACTATATTTCAAGCGTTGTCGTCTTTTTCTTAGCCTTTGTCCCACTTGGTGGTGGGGTCCGCTATAACTATACTCCAGTCATGCATCGGATTTGAAAGGCAAGGCAGACAAACAGAGCCATGCAGCTTGGGAGGCACCTTTTCCCAGGTTGTATTTTCCAGTTCAGCCTGCTGCCCTCATGCCTTCCAGTGGCCTCAGGACTGACGCTGGCTCACCGGCACCTCCAGGATGACTTGGGAAGCATTCTGCCCTCGCTCAAATTGCTCAGCAGCAGTCAGTCCCTTGAGAGGCACTGCATGCCTTCCCCCAGGATGGCACGTGCGCTGGGTGGAGCAGCAGAATAAATTTGCCTCTGCCAATTTGCGTGGTGCGCATGCCACATGTGGTTTCGGCAGCAGCGGCAGCAGCAGCAGCAGCGGCGGCGGCGGCGGCCCATATTTTATTTATAGGCGCATAATTAGTGTTTTCCCTGGGAGAGGCAGAAGCTAAACATTGCTCATTAGAAGGGCTTTGCCTGGCACGTGCAAGTGTAGCTCCATGCTGGCTGAACAGTTAGGGGCCAATCAGAAAGCTGCTCCCAGAAGGGACCAGGCTGGGCTGGAAGGGCAGAGAGAAGGTTATGCCCCAGTTGAGCCCTGGGCTGTGTTTTTTTTTCCTGCACAATCAGCAGAAATGCAAAAGAGCTCCATCTTTAAGAGATTGTGTACTGCAGATATAAGATAAAGAGCAAGAAAGTCTCCTAGAGAGAGATCCACCTTTCCCTTTATGGGCTATTGCAGAAAGCAATGGCCTGAAACCAGCCAAAAGCTGCGACCCCATTTACGGTGCCCAGATGACTATATTTACATGACATGCACACATGTTTATTGCATTGATACCCCATATTTTTAACTGAAGATTTTATTCATTGTTTATGTATACCCTAGGGCCATGGCATCAGGACATCTATATAAAGCATATAGTCACACAGTACAAAATCTACCTGTCAGGACAGGATTGATAATAATACCTGAAACTGTGAGGTCCCCAACTTCACTTTTTAAATAAAAGTCTGGTAAATTACCTTCAAGGTTAAGAAGAAAAGTTAGAGAATAGAGCCCCCCCCTTGCAAAAAAAAAATGAAGACTATGAAAACTTGGGGGGGGGGGAGAGACACTCAGGCCATTACATTTCCAGTAGAAGCACTACTGGATAGGTCCTGACATGAATGAAGAAGGAGAACAGAAAAAGAAATTTAGCAGGTGTGGCTTTTTCAGGGATTGAGGGAAATGACGCTGGGATGGAAAAATATGGGCGTGGGGTGAGAAACTTTTATGGAGCTTCCAGCAAAGAAGCAGAGCTGCCTATTCAGCATGTCAAGGCTCAGTATCCCATTTCACCCTTATTTGTGCAGAGGTATATCACTGAATGTGGCATTATTCTCCTCCCCCCCCAAAGTATCACACTGCAGTGCGAAACATCCCTGCAGCCAATTCAAACACTGCCCTAAAATTTCAGATTTTATTAAACTCCAGATTTTGCAGACAGATGGAAGTAGGAAAAATTAATAAAAGAATATAACATTTTATGTAGTATTGAATTTTACAATTTGGATCTAACCGTTGCAGAATGTTGAATGACACAGAGAAATTCAGCTCTCTTGCAACTAAAGCATGCTATATATTGTTACAGTTGTGACTGACTCTTTGTGACTTCATGTCCATGGAGTTTTCTTGGCAGGAATACTGGAGTGGCTTGCCAGTTCCTACTCCAGGCGCCTATAGCACCTGGTATTCCTTGGAGGTCTCCCATCCAAGTATTAACCAGGGCCGACCCTGGTTAGCTTCAAAAATCAGGTGAGATCAGATGTGCTTAGGACACTATTTATTTATTTATTTATTTATTTATTTATTTATTTATTTATTTATTTATTTATTTTATGAGTATTTTACCCCCCCCCCCCTCCCCTTTCTCCTTGGAAAAGGACCCAAGGCGTCTTACAGTAGTGAGGGACACTATACAGCCCAGTACATTTAAGACATATTCAAATTTAAGAACAGGGAATTGAGGGGCAGTATATTCATATGTCCTGATGCAGGAAGAGAGATCTCTTTACAAGATCAGGTTTTCATATGCAGCAAATGGGCCCCAGATGTGTATCAGGCAGAATGTCCATCTGTATTCATGTTACATCACCTATGACTCAATGAGTCAGTATGAATGTAAATCCCTACTCAGATTCATTAACCATTCAGTCATTCATTCACTTTCCCCCAACTACAACTAAATAAAGAGGAGTGAATTAAGGGTGTAATTTCTGCTGCATATGCTGGTCAAATCCTGTGATAGTAAGAACCATGCTATAAACACCCTCCTCACACACACAAAAAAACCCCTCTGTCCTTTCATTTTTGAAACAGCTTATGGCATTTCTAGAGGGATAATTTTTGTCCACCGTCAAAGTGGTGTTGTTGACAGTAGCAGTAGCAGGTCAATAAGTAAATCTATACTACAGTAGTTGAAGAAAAGGCCATCCTGACATCTTAAGATGCTCTTGCCTGTTGAATCAGTAGGTGGTGCCCTCGCTTCAGTCAGAAAAGGTCTAAACAGGGCTTAAGGGGTGCTTTGCACCCTCTGGATTTTGACAAACCATGCAGAAGGTTTGCTCCTTCGCAGAGAAGAAACCCAAACCCCACTGTTCATATGCAATTCATTGCTCATGGAGCAATTTATCTAAAATGCAGATTTAAAATACCCCCAGCACATTTGTCTGCAAGCCAGCAATTTTCAGATTTTTGGTCTTCGGGGAGCCTTGCCACACCAGGGGCCATGAAACAGCACTCCTGGGGGTTCTCGGGCATATCTTAAGGCACACACTCAGTTCACGAAGTATCCTTACCAGGATTGCCATGCTCAAACAGTGTACTCAAGACCAGCCAGTTTCAATGGGGGATATATGGCCTTATGAAGGGCTCAGGCTCATTTAAGCCTGGGCCACAGAATTACCTTTTTCTTTTCCTATCTGTATCCACACAGCCAAAGGTGTTCCTTTAGCCCTGGGACCTGAGAAGAGCTCCTTAAATGACCATAGCCAAAATAAATTTGAGGATGGAAAAAAAGCTTGCTTTAGAACATACAGCAAATGCTTCATTAGAACTGCGCAGTGCAGTGAGATGATATGTTCATGGAATCAAGCTGTGTTTTAGGGAAATGTAACTCTTTTTGCTGTTATTTACACTTAGAAATCCAGGTCTACATCTGAGCAGAGTTCAGGAAGCTGTTTTTTTTTGTTTTGTTTTGTTTAATTTTATTTGAGAATTGTCCAGGTATGGCCAGCCTTGCATAGCCCAGGGGTTTTGTTCCCACATTCATATACAGCATTTTCCCAAGAGCTTGGAAAAGCAGGTCACCTGAAATAGGACGCAGAACGTTGGGCACTCAGTGTAGTCCTGTTGAGGCATTCAGAGCTGATTAAGATGGAAGGGAGTAAGGACAGTCGTAGCCCCTGCACTTAACCTCCCCACCTCCCGTGGATGCAGCATTAATATATTCCAGTGAACACAACTGTAAAGCTCCGTTCCGTTAGGCAGGTTGCTTTCCCAGGGTTCCCTGCCCAGAATATGCTTTGTATCTGGGGATGCTGCAAATAGACGGGCCAGGCCTGGAGTGCGCACATGGACTCCCGAGTTTTGAACGTCCTCATAGGGGTTGGATTTAATTAGCTGAGCAGGGATTTGAAGCTGGCATGCCCTCCTCTCCAAATCACTATACCACATTGGTTCTCTCTCTCTCTCTCCCACCTTTCACTCCCATGAGTTGTAGAATAGAGAAATCAGCATGGCTAAAATCTACCACGAGGTTGCATTTTGCACAAGAGCTCCCAGAATTGTGCACCCATACAGACTCGGGAGTTGTGGAAGTTATAGTTCAAAAAGTAATTCATCCCAGGTTTGCTCACATCTCAGATGCCACTTAGGTGGTAACACAAGCGTCGGGGTTTTAAAAAGCAGCCCAAAGGACTTCTATGCCGCTTTTGCTATAAGAGTGAGGGCAAAGGGGAGCAACATCCAGAGCCTGCCATGTGAAGCAGAGCCCGATACCTATAGCCAATGCCTATAAAACATGCAACTGCCCCTTGGTTTTTCGTCTTGTAGCATCTACCAGTGCAACAGAACAGTTCATTGAGAAACCATTTTCTCCTGCTCCTCATAAGCAAGCTTTTTTTCCTGGAGCAGAAGCTTTTACCCAAACACAGGCAGGGAAGCAACTGTAGTTTTTACATTGGCCCTGCTGCTCAAACAGCCATCCCCACCCCAAAACTCATTACCTCCATTCATTCTCTTCTTAATCTGATGCCTGCCCTCCTTTTGCTTTTGTTATTTTGCTTCTGCAATTGCTTAATTCCAGCCACGAAGCAGCCCTGTTTCGGTGCCGCTGGAGCCCACACTGTCTCTGGTCCGATGCAAACCATCCATCTCCATTCCAATTAGACATTACAAGGGAGTCACAGGAGACGCTCCTATCGGCAGCAGCATCTCAGCGCAAGCCGCTCTGCAGAGCTGGGGAATTAGGTAACCAGGCAACAGAGGAAGATTCAGCACCGCTGTGACATAGAGTTAAACCCAGCAGCAGAAGGCACTGCACAGCCCTGGATGCTGACCCATGCATATGCCCAACATGCACCAGAACCGGCTAAGCTTTTCTGCACAGTATTCTCATAAAACACATCTGCAACATCATCCCTCCTGCTGCTCGAACTTAACACACACACTTACACCAGGGCTTTTCTAATGCTGTAATTTTATTATCCTGGGTATGGAAAGCAAAGGAGTGCATGTGGGCATGTGCAGAGTGCCTGAACATGTGCTTGCTGCCAGAAGGGAGAAAAAGCACACAGATGAAAGAATCAAGGGGGGGGGGGAGAGCCAAAATGCATTATTTCCTTTTGCATGTTTACATACGAAGAGGCTAATTTGCTTGATGTCTGGATTGGGAGCTGGTACTGGCCGCTAGTGGAGCCTTAACAGTCCTACCAGAAGCAGAGGCTGATGTAAGTGGCAACACCAGCCTTGTTCACAGATACAACTTCTGTTAAGGATATACTAGGATGGTCCTATACCTTTACAGCAGCAGGAATCATTCAAGATACAACTACTGAAATTTCCCCCATCGGCACAGCTATTTAGATGCAGAGAAAGCATGGTCTTCCAGGTAACTGCCCCTACACAAGAACCTGCAGTTGCCACTGATATGTGAAGAAGTCCCTTTGGTGCCCTTTACAACACCATAGGACAAGGATCAAACCTGAGGCCAGATTTCTGAAACTTCTCTCCTTGTAGATACGATGCTCTATCACTGGCTAAAATCCACCATGCCGTGGGGTGGGTCACAAATGCCTACCCTTAAGGCTGTCACTTTTATCAGAAGAAAGGAAGGCCTTCAAGGGACTATAGGATATAGTGGTCCAAGAACTGGACAAGGAATAAGGAGTGTAGTTTCCAGTCTCCACTTGGCTCTGTTTACATTGTTGTAGTGTGATAATGGACTCTTTGTATTATATATTATTCTTGCTGACTGTTTTTAGCTTTAAACAAAATGCTGGATACTTAGTGGTTTAGGTATGTTGGGAGTTCTGTTGCCCACTATGCCTCCTTGACAGGGGCTTAATGATCCATAGGGTCCCCTGTGTCCTTTTAAGGAGATAGATAGATAGATAGATAGATAGATAGATAGATAGATAGATAGATAGATAGATAGATAGATAGATAGATAGATAGATAGATAGATAGATAGATAGATAGATGTTGCTCTTTGGACAGGTAGCATGCTATTACCCTCTCCTATTTTGCAAGGCTGTGAGAAGAAGAAAGGAGAGCTTTGCAGGTTGCTTTTAATTAATTGGAGAAAAAGTTGGATGTAAATCTAATAAATAAAATAGTCTAATGGGCAATTGGTGTTTGTAATGCTAAATCTTCTGCATATATGCAAATTAAAACATTATTGCTACAGTTTTAAAAAAATCCACTGCGGAGGTAAATAAAAGAGGACCCCCCCATCTCTTCAGCTATTGACACACAGTTCCTCCCTTCCTTTTCCTAAGCCTTTGTATAGCAGCCACACAGACTTCCCCCTCCCCACCTGCTTTCATTCAACTCCAATTTGTGCTAATTATTGTCTGCTCTTCTCTCCTCAGGGGGCAGGAAGAGAGGATAAACAGAGCCATGCAGGTGGGAATTATTATCACGCACACACACACACACACACACACACACAGAGAGAGAGAGAGAGAGAGAGAGAGAGAGAGAGAGAGAGATCCCACACACACTAATTGCTGCAAGCTTGCATGCAAGGAAGGCCTACCTTTGCCAGGGTCACCCTTGTAAAGTGGCAATGAAAGCAGGGGCTGCCAATAACAGGCAGAAAATTGCACCCTTTGAGCCGGAGGAAATTTGGCACACATACAGTTGCTGAGGCCAGCTCTGGTAAATACACAGGTTTACACAGACTGGCTTCGGCAATAACATTCTACGGTAACTAAACAAACAGCGAGAAAGACATCATTACTCCTCCTCCCATGTCAAGAATGGTTTACATTCATTTCGTGACACTCTTTCTCCTCGTCCTCCTTCTACCTCTCTCTGTAGCTCGGCTTTCACAGTAAACAGGCAAGCATGGGGGGGGGAGCACCTTTGCGTCATGACCCCAGATTATAGAGATGCAGGGTCCATTACAGGGGGCTTTGCTCAAATTACTTAGATGGACTGATAATCATGCCATTAGTGTAATGTACGAATCAGCCAAAAGAGTTAAGAAAGCTGCATTCCCAAGGCAGGCGAACTGGACAGTAAATGCACTTTTAACTCCGGGGACTTTCTATTGACTAGGAATTGAATGGTATCTGTCACGTCACCATTTTATCCATGTTGACTCAGTAGAAAATCCCATTTTGTTCAGTGTGGGACATTGTTTCAGGTATGTATGCACAGAAATGTCACCTCAGGTAATTATTTCTCAGTTGGAGTTGCGGGGTGGGGGCTTAAGACAGGACAGTTCCAGAGGTAGGACTCCCAGATGAAGCAGAATGGCCATGATTAGGGCTGCCTGTATCCTGAGCCAGTACTGCCACAATGACACCCAGTCTGAGGAGGTAGGAGGAGAATAACTAGCTTTTGTTACCGGAGTGGGGGTGGGGTGGAAATGCAGCAGCTTTGTACAACGGTTGAGAGTCTATTCTGCTGGAAACAATCAATTGCTGAATATCTATATCCTGTGTAGGTCTGAAAAGACCAGGTCCTCTGCCACAGAAAACACAAATACAGTGGTACCTTGTATTATTTATTTATTTATTTATTTATTTATTTATTTATTTATTTATTTATTTATTTATTTATGTATTTATTTATTTATTTATTTATTTGATTTATATGCCGCCACCATCTAGCAAAAAAGCTACTCTGGGCGGTTTACAAACATATACAAAATACAAAAACAGATTAAACAACTTAAAATAGTAAATAAAAACTAATCAATCAGACCAAATAATCAAATCATCATAATAAAAGGAACAAATAAGCAAGTAAGCACAAATACAATAAATCAAAACGATTTAACAATTCAAAATAAGAACAGATGGAAAAAAATAAAGAACTAACAGAAAATTATCTAATAGAAAATTAATTCGTTCCAAATGAAATTCTGTTAAGCAAATTTTCCTTTGTACAGATTTCCCACAGGAATGCATTGAAAACAGATTAATCCCTATTCGCAACCGTTTTTCTGTTGTATGGATTCACCCCATTTCTGTTAAGCGATTTTCACCTATCTCCAGAATTTTTTTTCCTTTAAGCAGATTTTCTGTTAAAGAAACCACTTGTTATACAAAAGTCCACTGTATTGGCTACTCTGAATGGGGTGTTATATCTGACCGTGAGAATCTGAAGGCTCTAAATTATTTCAGATCTGAGTTTTTATGTATTTCTCGATCTCTTGTTTGGGTACACAGGGGCCTTGCGTGCACTGTTACTGTCAGCCAGCTGCAGTCATCAGTTTTGCATTCATGTGGAATCTTTCCTAATTTCTACAGACAGGAACTAACATGATTAACAATTAAAATGGACATTTTCTAACCTAAGTGGGAAATATAAGTCAATGTCTTTTTAAAATTAAAATGATTGGCTTTGTCATTTTTCCATGAACACTTCTCCAGTAACAGGTAAGGATTAGCAGTGACTCAGGAATGGGATGTACAGAGAGGAGAAGCTATTGCCAGGCTGCAGAATCAGTGACTGAATAACAAAAGCTGAAAAGAAGTCCAGCACCCAGCTCCTGTACTGCATTAGTGAAATGTCTGTGAAGATTCTCAGTCATCCAGGTGAGTCATCTGGAACTTGAGTCATGCCACCTGGACTTCTTTTTCTTGAGAGCTAGAAACGTTTCGCTGCTGATTCGCTGATGAAGCTGTTTGGAAGAACAGCAAAAAGTTTCTGTCTCTCAAGAAAAAGAAGTCCAGTTGGCATGACTCAACTTCCAGACTAGTGAAATGAACTGGTTAAGGGGAGCTTTCAAGCATGACAAGGCAAAAGCCAGAACACAACAGGCACTTCTTAATAAAACCTTATGGCCAAAGTAATGTAATGTGATGGGAAAACATCAGAACAATAGTTTAGACCTCAGATTCAATGAATATTACTCTTTCTTTAATCCTTCACAACTCAAAAAACACAACAGCCCACAGTGGAAACTTCCAAGTAGGATAACCCAACCAAATTCATGAATACTAGATGAAATGGATGCAGCAATCCACAAATCTTTCCTGGCAGAAAATCTGTATTGCCAATAAATAAATAAATCCCAGATTGGCAGCTTCTGACTAGAACAGCCCAGTAAAATTTCTGATGTGTGGATCGCTCTATTCCAGGTACTTCTGCTTCCAACCAGCCCAGAAACAGACCTTTTTACTTAAAAATGGAAAGAGAAAGAACTGATTCTATTTCCCCTGTGGAGAAACCCGATATTGCTGCATCTCAAAATGATTCTTCAAGTTCTCAATCTGCAAGAGAGTTGTCGCTTAACTACAGATCCTGCAGTTTCAATGTCCAGGCAAGAATATTTTTGGACTCTTCCGACTTTATACCAAGCCCTGCATTGTACGACCTGATGAAGCTTTTAGTAAGGGAGAGGGTATGGAGATGAAATTATGAAGGAAGGAGAAAGGGAAGGCAAAGGAAGATTTTTTGAGAGAATAGTTTAAGTTAATACTAAGTTATTTCTTTCTCTTGAAAGCTCAAAAGAGGAGCAAAACTGTAGGGAAGGAATAATATCATGGAGGGACACTGGTCAAGTTTTTACCATTTCAACACAGTGTATATTTAAATGCCAATTCAAAATTAATGTAAATATTAAAATTGTACAGTTTCCAGTCCAAAATAACTTAATTAGATATTTTAGCTTAGTAAAAATAAATTTAAGGCATGGTCCTTTTTGTCAACCTTCCTATTTTCCTCCATTTCCCACTACATTATGCAGGATCTTCTTGGCCCACAGTTGGCATGGACACCTAGCCAGAGGCCATAAACATTGGAAAACCTTGCAAAATTATCTCCTTTTGTGATCCCCAATCTATTCCTTCTGGTAGCCTCCAGATATGTTCAAAATAAGTATGTGCCAGGATGGAATAATGGTTAAAGTGTCGAATTCTCCATTCAGACTTCTCATTGTTGCTGTTACGTGCCATCACATTACTCTCGACTTGCAGCAATGCTATAAATCAATCACTTTAAAATGTCAAAAGTGAATTTCATATTTTCCTAATGCACCTTGCCTTTGTTGACCTGTTTGAAGTACCACATCCTCAAACTTGACCCAGTTTTAATCTATAGTTAGTCATAAAGTTCCTCACATGACCCTGGGCTAGTTACTCTCTCTGTCAGCATAACTTCATGTTGTTCTTGTAAGGTAAAAATGGGCACAGCTGCAATGTATCGCTTGAACATCTTTAAAGAAAGGTGGGATATACAAGCGGCATGTGTGGAGGCTATTAGCCCATATCATGGTTTTGACCTTGAAATCTTCCACAACCTCTTTGAGCACTAGCCTACAAGAAGATTATATTTGGCACTCCTCACCGGGGCAAGACAGGATGAGGCCTTTGAAAGGAGTGCCCCAGTGGCTACAGAAACCCCAGAAGTCCAGGGAGACAGGAAAGCAGTAGAGTAAAATACTGGCAGCCTGAGAGAGGCCTCCATGCTGAGGAAAAAAATCAAGGACATTAAAGGACTGGGGATGAAGAGAACCATTTCAGGGACCTTGACCTGGACTGACAAGGGAGGGGGGACCTTATCCACTCTGACTGCTACAGTATAAGGAACTTGGATATAAGGAAATATAGGGTTTGCAATGGGGAGCAACAGTGAAGCCAACTTGGTCTGCTGTACATTTCTTGAACTAAAACTTCCATAGGACTTCACCGCTAGCTGGGTTAGCCAGGATTTCTGGGAGTTGTCGTCCAAGAAAATGTGGGGACACATTGGGAATCACTGTTCTACAATAAAGTTTTTAGTTTACTGCATTGCCTTTTCTTCTGTGTGGTGATAAGCAGCCTCACCGCTCCCTTCAATGTCTCCTTTCTCATGGAGAACACAAACACATTGGAAGGGGTGGGGGGGGTGAAATAAGGAACTTAATTTACAGCCTTCCCATTGAACAGTATTCTTGCCCGTGTGCCTGATTCACAATTACTACTCCTCTGAGTCAGCAGTCAGATTTATTGCCGTGAATAGGCTCATGGTAGGGTGATGGGATTCTTCTGTAACAAGTTAGTGGAGCTGCAGGGCTGTCATCTCCACTTTCACTCAAGAGTAATCTAAATGGATGCTGGATGAAGCCCCTTTCTTGTGCTTGAGTCTGCCTGAATCAGTCCTGGATGGCAGGACATGGTACACTTAAGTACTACAATTGCAATCTTCTGTCAGGTTGCAGGAAAAGCTGCACTTGAGAGATGTATGCTGCATGCCTTTCCCAAAGCTACCCTGGGAACTCATGCACTGATTTTACTGCCCTGATATTTCTTGAAGAGCAAAATCTATCTATAAACCTGCCACTTTCCCTCATTGGTCTCTTTGCGTGCCAGCCTGCTGCTGGGTCAGGAACTACTAATAGCCAACGTAATGTTGGCTGACACCACAGCCCCAGTGCGACAGTAACTTGCCTCTCCAAAAGCGTAGATTCAGAGACAGAGCAAGGAAGGAGAATAAGCAGAGGAGGCAATGCAGCCATAATAATCTTACAGCTGCCTTCTGCACAGCTCATCCAGAAGGATTCTAGATGTGAAGGAAGAAATGGTTGGAGCCATGATTGTAGAGGTTGTTGATTCTAATCAATGAAAGGGAATATGGGAAGTTGCATTTAATTAGTTTCGACCATTTCTCCAGGTAGCCCAGCATTGTTGACTGTGAGAGGCAGTAACAGTCTGCAGTGTCAGGAAGAGGTTTTAGCAACATCTGATCCTTGAGGCATGAGATACCAGGAACTGATTTTTGCATTTTCTACGTACAAGTCTGTGTCTGAAACCACAAAGGTATAGTCTCTTAAGGTCTGTGGTCTGGTGTTGGAACTCCTTCAGCAGGGCTGCCATCTTTATTACTCCCCACCCCCACCCCCACCGCTGCATTCCTTTCCTTTAATAATCACTGGACCAGTGTTTGTATTTTACATTGTGAAAAGCACCAGGCACTTATTTTTCAAAACTAGGCTCCCGTTAAAAGCACACAATCAGACTTGGCTGTGTTTGTTTTGTTCTTTAAATCAGTCCCCTACTCCATTGGACTGAATGTTTTATGGAAATCTCTTGCCTGTTGAAAGTGAATGCCTTGAAATGTACACCACCCGCCATTCTGTCAGGCCTAACAATGGAGGTCTAGTAGAGCCAGACTGAAAGGAAACCGTTTACCCCAAAGTCAATTAATCCTCAGATTTGATCTTTTTCACCTGTATGAGATATATATCGAAATAATACTGAAGAATCTTGAAATTGCAGGAACACACAGGAACACACACTTTATTGTCATTGTACAAGTACAGTACAACAAAATTTAAAAAGTGCCATCCAGTCTGTACAACATTCATTCCTAATACAAAAATTCAAAAACATAAAAACTACCATTTAAAACAAACATCCACACACATGCTCCCATTCTCTCACCCATCCTCTCATCACTTGTACCCATTTAAAACTCTAAAACATAAACCAGCCATACACACACACTAACCCTAGCACCCCCTCACCTGACAACATTCCCACCCAATACATAAAAACTACAGATTAAGAACAAAGCATGCACCCACACAACCCTGTTTCTTTCTTCATTCAACAACTACACAATCCCCATACAATATACAGTAAATGTTACACATTCAACAGTGGTATTTCCTATTCGCTTAAGTTTTAGCTTAATTTAACATGGTTACTGCTGTTGGATAAAAACTATTTCTAAATCTATTTGTCCTTGTTCTGATAGATCTGTACCATCTGCCTGATGGCAACAGTACAAACAGAGTGTGTCCAGAGTGAGAAGTATCTTCTAGAATGTTCTGTACTTTCTTAAGACAACGGGAGCTATACAATTCCTGCGGTGTGGGGAGTGAGCCTCCAATGATCTTCTGGGGATTCTGAGATTATGAAATCCTGCATTTCTCTTTTAACGTTCAACTCATTCTACCTCCAGTCCAAGGCAGGCAGTTTTCCTCATCAAAGTCATAAAAGGGGGTTTTGTTTAAAAACCAGCCGCAGTTTCCACTGCAGCACTGGAAAAGGAGAAAGAAAGAAAGAACCTTCAAAAAAAACTGACATGAAAACATTTTAAAGGCAACATTTTTCTGACAGTGCATGTCTAATCAGAGATAAGGTTCATTGAACTGAACAGGACTCTCTTCAAGTAAGCATGTCTAGGATGGCAGCCTATATGATGCAGCACTGCGGCAGAAAGGAAGCCTAGTTCAGCCTAGAAATAACAAGGCCACACCTCTAGCAACAGCACCTGTAAGAAGGTGGAGTGGGGACAATGAGACCCAAGGATGAGAAAAACAAACTTTCCCCACTATTGTGATTAAAGGGGAACATTGTTTGGACCTGCCAAAAAGCTGGTGGCAACCGGTGAGGAGGACTTGCCGATTGGATCGGATGTGCTCTGCCACAGAGGAAGAAGCATAGTGTTATATGGAGTCAGCCCGTTGGCCCATCTAACGGAGTACTTTCTTCTACACAGAGTAGCAGCATCAATGTTATTGACAGCTCACTTCCCTGCATGAGCTGGTGGTCAAAGTTGAGTATTAAGTTTGCCAGCTCATGAGAATTCATGACCAAAAATTGATCACTGGGAATTATTAGTTTGAGAGGGCACTTAAATAATGTCACACCAAAATAATATGTGTGTTTGTGTATATGTGAGACAGTGAGACTGATAACCCAGATTTCCTGTGGTACCTGTGAAACAAGTACAGTAACCCCCATCTATTGCAAGGGTTAGGAACCCAACCCAACCCAAGATCACTGAAAATCTGCGATATACAGATGCAGGTCAGGTCGGGCCTAGGGGGCGTGGGCGCGTAATGTTTAAAATTTCTTTAAGCAATGGAGCCAAGTGCTTGGCTCTGTTGCTTAAAGACATTTTAAACATCATGTGCCGCTTCTCCCCCCCCCCAGGGCGTGGGGGAGCAGTGTGCAATGTTTAAAATGTCTTTAAGCAATGAAGCTAGCCCGGGCTTTTAAAACCCTTTTCCCCCCTTCTCCAAGCCCCAGACTCCAGCTGACTGGTGCTGGGATGGGGGAGAAAAACCTTTTGTTTCCCCACCCCAGTGCCAATCAGCTGGAGCCCGGGGCTTGGGGAAGGGGGGAGGTTTTAAAAGCCCATGCTTTTAAAACCTTCCCCCCCCCTCCCTCAAGTGCTATCGGGGTACCACTGTACTGCGGCCCCATGATATAGTGGGACTGCATTATATGAAGTGCGAAAGGGAAGGGGGCCACTGTGCTGTATTATGTGTATAGAACACATGCAAGCATCCCTGTGCTTTGCATGTCAGCCCTTGGGCCAGATGGGAGAGGAGAGGAGGTTGTATTTAGTAGACACTAAAGAAATGGTGGCCCACCTCCAGAGGTACAGATGCTACACACATTCATCCGTACACCTTTGAGGGCTATTTGCATGAACCAAACACATTCCTTTTCTTATGAAAAGGGGAAAAGGTTAGTGAAATAAAAAATACCTTGTGTCCTCTAGTGGCCAAATATGTTTGTTTTTTAAATAAACAATGGTGGCACACACAAGAAACTTTGATAACTATACCAGAGGCCACATTTGGGCCCTGAGGACACATGTGGTCCACCACTGCAATCCATTCTCTATATGCAATAAAACTTTCTCTTTTGCTATTACAGCTTGCCTTGAGATATACTGTATCTTCTTACTTGGATACCTGAAGACGATTCTCTGAGACATCTGTCTCAGAGGTGGCAATACGTACCTGGGGCCTTCTGTGTGCACAATATAAGCTTTGCTACTGAGAGGCCCCCCTTCCTGAAAGAGAAGGAGGCCAACAGAAAATAACTTCTGTCTGAGTCAAGATGGATTTATTCAAAGGGAACTCTAATAGAAAACTATTTATTTTAATACACAATTACAGGAAAGATAAATGCTGAATACCTTTTTCAAAATAATGTATAAAGTAGTAACTATTACTACCAGTAACAACCCTTCTTTGCACTGGGTAATTGTAAACTGAAATATAGTAGTACCTGGTAAGACAAATGCCCCTTAATATGAAAAACTTGTAAGACGAATGAGATTTCCAGGAATAGGAAAACCTCATAAGAATTTTTTTCCCTATCGGAACTGCATTAAACCACATTTCTTAAGATGAATTTTTCATAAAATGAATAAAATGAATTGATTCGTCTTAAGAGGCACCACTGTACTAAATTTGCCAAACTCCAGATATACAGTATTCAGAGAATTGCAAGAATAGCCACCTTACTGATCCCTTTCCTTTTCTATTTGGCTCACTCCTACTAGCTATCCCATCAAGGGAGTGGGGCCCATAAAAGAGACGACAACTGTATTCAAACAAAGCAGAACCCAAGAAGCAGCAATAAATGATTAGGAACCCAGTCATGCAGCCCTGGCACACCCAGAAGGTTGGCCCTTTACCAATAGGCAAAATGAAGTGGTAGCTCAGGCAGATTTTGACATGGCATGAAAGGGCAGCAAATTATTATTGGCTTGATATCTATGGCTTTTTTTTTAATGCCAGGGCTAGGGAAAGACGCTCGTAGAATTCATACATCAAAACAACATCTCTGGCATCACATATTATTCCATTTGACATGTTGCCATTTGCTGTTCTGCCCCAGGCAACAAAAATGTCTTGGGCTGAAACTGCACATCTAGCCTCCATAACCAGGACAGCTTGGGAACAACACATATCAGCTATGGCCCTTACGCCATGATGTGTACACAGTACCTAGCTGTGCCTCCGAATAGCAATCACTTAATGGCCTTCCGCATCTTTGGGTCACGGCCCCTGCAACAAAGAGGCTCCACCTAGCGCAAACACTGCAAGCAGAGCTGCCCCCCACCCCACCCCACCTCCCACAACATGTCTCCCCTGACTGAGGCAGCTGTGCCTGCTTTCCCAAGGGTGACAAGTTTCCCTTGTCAGCACCTCCTCTTCCTGTTGCCATAGTTACCGATACTGGGTGTTCTTTATCCCATGGAGCTCTCCGTAATGAGGGGCATAATGAAAGGAACATTTCAAAGGAAAGGGCAACATCATGTTTGGCCATCTTACTCTGTCTGGGGTTTACGCATATAGTTAAGCATCTTAGGCAGGAGGAAGCTGGGCGGGCCTTTGTGGGTGTGTGTGTGTGTGGGGGGGGGGACAGCTTGCTTAGCAGACTTTCTTCTCACCTCAGTCCACAGAGAAAGAGCTTTAACCGCAGCAGTAGCACCACCACTGCTGCTGCTTCACACCAGGCAAGCCAATTCCTCTCAAGAGCAGCTTTTCTCTAAGAGGGCTCTGATTGTCCCGCAGAGGAAGGACTGTCAGTGGCAACCCCTTGCCAAGCACCCGTACATAATTATTAAAGGTACAGGAGCCCTGTCCTTTTCTGCATCTGGTCATCATAACCCAGCTCTTTGCCCTTGGAAGAGAAGCTTAGATACTTAGGAGGGAACTGTGGAGCCAGAAGAATCTTCCAGTCCCGCCTGCCAAAACTACCAATTGCATGAAGTCTGCCTTGTGGAAGGGGTGGTCTGATGACTCTGGACCACTGCAGGAAAGCTGTGGCAGACATATTCCTATCAAGGATCCTGGCCCCTGCCACTTCTAGAAGACAATGCGCTTGGAAACTGCAAGATGTCTGAAAAGCACAGCAGCTACCTGCTACTCCACTGGATATAAATATGGCAACTGTGTTCAAAGAAATGGGTTTCTCTCCTTCCCAATGGTATCAAAGTGCAGACGGTGTGTCCTCTTTTGCCTCTTGCTGCCTCAACTCTTCCTTATCCTTAACCTGCTGTTCAAAGCCGAGGGAGATACAGTAGTCAAAACTGGAGGAATGTACAAGGGGTGGTTATTCAGGCTTGAGAAGGCAAGGAAGGTAGCAAGGATGATCACTGAGGATTTGTGGGAACAAACTCCCTTTTAAAGAAATGTAACGCAAAGAGTTTTTGGCCATCAGATGCTTGCAATCATTCCAAGCCTGTTTTCCTGAAAGCAGGTCCCAGTTCACTCTATAGAACTGATTCCCAGCCCAGGAAGATATGCAAACCCTGCACCCTTAATCAGAGTATGTATAGTATTCCAGACATTGCTGTAGGGTGAGAAGCCTCTCTTCTCTTATCCCAACAGGGCACATACAATATTCACAGGCAGTGTTGAAGATTGAGTTTCTTTCCTTCACTTGACATCCCAGTCATGGTTCCCCCTCAATGTTATCTATTCTTGCCCCCTCCTTCTACCCTGGTGTTGCTTTTATCACTGGAATATGATTTTGATATCTGACTCTAGCGTATTATTCTTTTGTTTCTCTGTTGCCTAACTGCAGTGGCATGATTAGAGGGTTCCATTGGGGACTTACCAAAGCTTAGAAATGTTACTTTTTTGGATTGTGATCCTTAGAATGATCTAGCAACCATACTGGTTCTGGGGTGCTTGGGGAGGTAGCCTAGAGAAGAAATATTTCCGAGTTTTGAACTTAAATAGTGAGGACCATACTGTTTCACCATCTGGACCATTCCTTCCGGCTTGCTTGCACTGAGTCACGCCAGAGAGTTCATCTGGCTCACTTGTGTCTACAATGACAGCACAGCATAAGACACTGATACCAAGGGTGTGATAATGGAGATGGTGGGGCGATGCACTACTGTCAGGGTGATGCCGGGACTGGCTGTCCTCTTACGGAGGTACTGTATGTGCAACATAACTGGATTCAGCAGCAGCATGAGTGGTAAGGGCATTATCAGCTGGCTGTGCACATGATGCTGAATATCTTGAGCCAAGTAAGCCATCTTGCTGTAGTCAAAAGTCAAGGCAACAAATATTTAACTTTCAAGCACTGCTGAGGCAAAACTAATGTCCTTTCAGAGATGACATGTTGGCACATAGGGAGAAGGAGAAGAAGGAAGGGTTTCTGGCAGGAGGTTAAGAACCAGCACTGATCCCTTCAAAGAAGTGTATCGTTCATAAGTTGTTTGTTTATTTATTCATTTAGAATATTTTTACCCCACCTTTCTCCTTGGAAAAGGACCCAGGATGGCTTACAATAAAGAGGGACAATATACAGCCCAGAATATTTAAGACCTATTCAAATTAAGAACAGGGAATTAGGAGAGGCATCTTAGAACGTTAAAGTGTAACATTAAGGCTACAAAGAGTACACAAAAAGAAAAAACCAATTATGAGGGTTGGTAACTAACATGGCAATCACTGTTGTTCTTATGAAATCAATCAATGCAATCATGTTTGGCAATCAATATAAAAGTCACATAGTAAATAGACTCTAATTCAGGGAAAGCTTGCCTGAAGAGGAAGGTATTTGCCTGCTTCTGGAAAGACAGCTGGGGCAGTCCAGGCCTCCAGCAGGAGGGAGTTCCAAAGTCTGGGAGCAGCAACAGAGAAGGCCCTTTCATGTGTCCCTATGAGATACACCTATGAAGGTGGTGAGATGGAGGGAAAGGCCTCTCCTGATGAACTTAGCACCTGAACTGGTTTATAATGTGAGATTCGATCTTTGAGGTAGCTTGGACCCAGGCCATTTTGTGCTTTGTTGGTTAAGGTCAGCACCTTGAATTGTTATACAGACCTTTCATTAGGCATATAGGCAATAATCACGAAGAACTATTTTACACTTGACCAACATAAATTCCAAGAAGAAACAATAACCCCCAAGGTAAAATGAAGACTGAGTATGAATCCAAGTGCTTTTTTATGAATTATTGTCACCTACTTAAAATGAACTTAACTCTGTGTTACTGATACAGAGCAAGCCATAATTCTGCATCTGGTCTGGATGCCCAAAACTCTATATTACAGAAGCAATTAGAAGCTGGAAAGGGATTAGTGTTCCAGAGACATGATTCCAGCAGACAGTCCAGAAGATCAAGCACAAAACAAAGCAACCTACTTTGCAAAGCATAGAAAGTTCTAGCATCTTTCAGCATTTCAGCACAAATAGCAGAACTAAAAGAGATCCTGTTCCTCTAGTATTCTCTCATTCTGTGACATTGCAATGGTGTTTATACCTTACTCCAAGCACGGTTTAATTTGAAACAATCATAGGAAATATGCCGTGTAATTAACGGTTTGAGAAATGGAATCTGTAATCTCATCCACTCTGCTTAACTGTAATCGGGAGAAACTACACCCAAATGCAGCAGTTCCTACTCTCAAATTAAAGCACACTATTTCTTTTGTTGCCTTTTTAGAAAAATGAATTAATCTGCCTGTAGCTGGCTGTATAAACTGTGCTCACAACCGAAGCCAGAAACTGTGGGACAGGAACTCAAGCCAAGAGACTGGAGATTATCTTCTGTATCAGTCCCAGAAAAGTGAAAATGTACATGATGGGCTGGCAGCGCGAAGATCCAGTCCCAGAACAGGACTCATTATGTAGGGCTATTCCCCCCACTCCCCCACCCCACAGTCTCGTTATGGGAATGGAACCTATCCCAGCATGAATAATTCACAAAGCCATCAATCTCTGTATCCAAATATCAATGTTACAAGGGGAGTCAAAGAGCACTTAGGACTAATAGCTTCACTAAAAGGCTTAACCAGGAAGAGGCAGGGGGATGAGAATGGGCAGGGGAGCATTGCCCAGCAATGCACAGAAAGGTACATGAATGAACATTATCTGGCACAAAGAGAACTGCCGTTATCAACCAATCTGGTGGTGGCGGCGGCGGCAGCAGCAGCAGCAGCAACAACAACAAAAGAAAAGGGGCGGGTTTGAAAACACAGCTCTATACCTTCTCTTAGAGAGTCCGGAAAATGCTTCTGGGAATTGTGATCCAAAAGTGTAACATACCACGTTTGGAGCTGGACAGCATGGAAGAATTCACAGGGTGCTGGCAGCTCCCAATGGCCAAGCAGATTGGCTCGGGCAAACCTTGTTGCAGTTCCAAGGAACAACGGCCTCCTTCCTCTGCAACTTCGCTTCTTTCCCCTACTCCCACCCCCACCCCACCTAGTGTCTCCTTTAACAGAAATTAGTGGGACGCTGGGAAATGGGATATCAGCCACCCCAGGAGAGTGAGAAACCCACATCAAGGCAGACAGTTATACAGTACTTAGATAATCAGGGAGGAGGGAGGAGGGAATCCAGCTGACACAATCTGCTCGCTGCTATACCACAGAGATCATACATCTCTATCCCCGCCTCTCTAGTGCAACACTGAATGGGTCTGCCAGATCTGAGTGATGGGTCCCCCCCCCACCTCATCATTGTCCCAAGTTCATCCTGTGCACAGTGCCAGGTAATGGAGCTGCAGACAGAAGGCTTTCTTTTTTTCCTGGACAGAGATTCCAATGCCGCAGGGAGTGAATTAATTTGCTTTGAATATCATTTATGCTGCTAACTGTATCTCAGCTATTTAATCCTCAGACAGCCCACCCAATTCCTCAGGGAAAGATCCTTGGCAATACTGTTGCACTCCAGTGTGAGGAGGGTAAGGAAATACTCACCCAGGGACTCTGGAACAGGCCAGGGAGGGCTAGACCCATCTGGAATTACCAGCTGCCACATCTCTCCTCCTCTTCCCCCCACCAGAGAGACAGAGAGAGGAAAGACTAAGAAACTCCCTTTCACAGCCTCTTCCCAGCAGAGGGTGCAATGAGCAAGGCAGCTGTTTTTCTTCTTTACCAGCCAGCTAGCCAACTAGCCAGTGTCACCAGAGAGCACTACAGAGGCATACAGATGGTGGAGGAGTGTCGGTAGAAATTCAGGGATGTTGTTGTCAACAGGGGGCAGCCAAGGGCATTTCTAAAAACGATGCCTTCAAAAGGAGATTGGACAGATTCCTGGAGGAAAAGTCCATCACAGGTTACAAACCATGATGGAGATATATAATCTCCAGGCTTAAAACCGGGGTACTTCAAGGAACAGATGCAGGGGAGAGGTATCAGGAGACAGATATCTAGTTCCGTGTGCTCCCAGACACATTTGGTGGGGCCACTGTGAGATACAGGAAGCTGGATTAGATGGGCCATTGGCTTGATCCAGCATGGCTCTTCTTACGTTCTTATGTTCTTATGATGAGAGACAACTGAGTGGGAGTTCCAGTGGATCTGATTCTGTGTTGCTTTCCTTGGATGGGGAGGACTGAAGGGAGGACTGACAGTGCCTTGTAATTATAAGGGTATTTACATACTGTATATGGAGGAAGGAACGATCTCTTAGGCACATGAGGTCACTGATACTCCTCAGGAGTACTGGCCCTTCCGTTAGACAGAGTGAGGCAGCAGCAACAGCAATCATTTAGTTTATTTCTCCTGAGACTCATGCCTTATCCTTCTCTGCTAGAGGACAGAGATGTAAGTGCTTTATTATCTTATCCACTAAACTGACCTGCCTTTTCTCAGGCATACATCACCTGAAGTACCTCATTGCTAATATTCAGCTCTTGTCTCTGGCATGGAAGAAGAGGCGCCATCTTCTTTTTTTACCTCAGGCAACAGAATGTCTTGAGCCAGGTGTGCTATATCTCATGTACACAGGCTTTGTAACATCTCAGCAACTGAGAAAGGAAACTAAGAATACAAAGGAAGAGAGCTGTTCAAGCCAGTAAGTTCCACAGTTTATCCATGGCTTATTTCTTCTCCTTTCCATCCAAAGGTACAGCACTGGAAGAAAAGAAGACCAGGGGATGAATGGGCAAAGGTCTAGGGCAGTGGCTCTCAACCTGTGGGTCCCCAGATATTCCTGGACTGCAACTCCCAGAAACCCCTTCCAGCACAGAGAGTGGTGGAGGCTTCTGGGAGTTGCAGTACAGGAACATCTGGGGACACACAGGTTGAGAACCACTGGTCTAGAGCAATTGGCAGGAATGGTCTATCCACAGAAGTAGACAGCAAAAAGCCTTTCACTCTTTCGTCTATCCTTCCTCCGTCTCCTACCCTCCAGATGCATTTAGAGAACAGCTCCAATTGAGGACTAGCATGGCTGATCATAAGGGATTATGGGAGCCTCATTTTAAGAAATCTTGAGGGCCCTTAATTGTGGAAGGCGGGAGTAGTCTTTTTTCGTCTTCAGGAAGATACTCTGATTGCATTAAGGCTGTACCTATAAGCGACACAATGGGAAGCTGGAAACTCAGGTTTTTAATCACTCAAACCAGAAAAACTAGTTGGGGAACTTGTCTGTATTTGCCTGGATTACCTCCCACAAGACACACAGTTTTGGATGCTAGGAGAAAGTGGGCAAGGAGTGGCTTTTCATTACCAGACAGATTGTGTGATCATGTGTAAAAGGCTGTGCCTGAACTAGCACAAACCCCCAAGACACTGTAGCGTTGGGTTTCCCGGAGAACTGCACTGCATTACGTGTCTTGGCTGAACGCCAGATGCATCACCTAACCACATGATGTGCACCGCAGGCCAGCAAAATATTTGGTTCGGACCACTGTGCTATCATCTGCAAAAATGTTAGAAGCTGTGCTGCTCCAAAGAATCGGATTGTTTTGTGTCACACCATTCTTGGATTAGTTATGCAAGGTACCTGCTATATTTCCAACTAACCTATACTGGCAGAATGATGAAAAGCTTCAATTAGCTTGCTTCCCCATGTTGACACTGCTGATCTCCTTATCCAGGCACCAACTGGGCCTTTAGCGGACATGAAGCTGTCCTAGTAGAAAACAGTGAGTCTTGCTGTGATTGAAAGTGGCCAGCTCAACAGTTCGTGATATTTCAGAGCAATGACGGAGACCACCAAATATTTGTTTGCGGTCTCATGAGACCATTCTTGCAATGTTATGGGGAGCAGGACTGGTACCAACCGCCCTGCGTAGTGCAGTTTGCACTAAGGGGGTGGTAATAGAAATAAATAAATATTGTTCTTGGGCCAGCTGACTGTATAAACAGTCTTCTCCCATTTGTCCCTGTCTTGCACCAAATGGCATATGAGCCCAAATGCATGCAGTTACTGTTCTCTCCCTAAACCTCTTTCCCCACTCCTGTTTGTTTATTTGTTTGTTGTGTACCAATGCCAGACAAGTGCAACATACACAGAAACACCTAAGCTTTAAAGCAGCCTAGCTCACAAAAGATGGGCTTTCACTTCTTCTAGCATCACTCATTCTGAGATTTGCTTCTCTGCCTGAAGACCTGGAGGAGCATTGCAAGTCTCTGCGGCTTCAGCTGACACCCGGATATGTATCAGCGTCTCTGGGATTAGATGTACCGTAAAGGGCATCCAGTTTTTATAACGATATATGGCCATTTGTCTTGTCTTGTCTTGTCCAGAGGGGCACACTGCACATGTGCAAATGGCCTGTGCATTTTCTGCCAGTAGATTCACAACTTCCAATAATAAGAGAAGAGATCAAAGGAGGCATCTACGCTCCCAAACGTGCAGAAATGTTTCTGTCGCTTACTGTGAATTGCCAGATTAGTAGACATGTGTGGCACATATGCCTGTGCTGGGCTGTGTGTACACTAATGTATTTACAGAATGGGGATTTAGCAAATGCTTTTGTCAGTGTTGTGTGTTTATACTTAGGTGACCAAATTCTTCAAATATAAATGCGGAATCTAGGTTACATTTATAAACAGTATATTAAATGTTCACACCATTTGGAAAGCAAAGTACAGTGGTACCTCTCCTTACGAGTGCAATAGACAAGCCCCTACTTTAAGGGATTCAGCCCTAAATATGTGTGACACTCAGAAAGCATTCAGAAGCAAATATTAGATGTATCTCATTTAGGCGGCACTTATCAGCTAGCAAACTAAGCAGCAGGATAACTTCAAACAATCGCCACAGGCCCAGGCATTTTAAGAAAAAAACATTTGCTTTGAAAATACGCTGCCTAGACTGAACATGAAAGTGCACAATCCAGACCGCAATCTAAAAATGATCATAGCCCATCCAGTAGCTCAACACACAGAAGTGGTCAAATCTAGGGTTCCAGATGGGCGTAAAGAATATATATAGTATTGTTATGCTGGCATCTATACCAGACCAGAGCTGATGGAGAATGTGTGATGATGATGGTGTGAAACTGTGTCCTTACAACAGTAAAGTAGAAAGTGCTAGGCACAGACTTCAGTCCCTTCTCTAGGAAGGGTGAGGTAACCTCCAGGAGAGAGACATAACAGTCTGGATATCCTACTGAGACTAATACATGTAGAAGAAAGTTATATGAACAGACAGCAGATATGGGACGAGGACTCGTGATCATACGCTCCACCCTCACCTCATGGCCACAAGAAAGATGGACTTTGTGTGCAATCCCTAGGAGATTAGTCTGTTCATTCCTGTTTTCAGTTCTGTATGAACACTACCATATATATTAGGACAAAGGGTGAACTTTCTGTGGAGCAGTTGCTCACTGGATCTGCACAGGTCTAGCATACAAGAGAACCCAACCTTCATACTTGGTTGCAGACTCCCACACACACTCACAAACGTACAAGAAAATGAAGATCAAGGATGACTGCCACTCACAATGAATGGTGCAAAGACCAATGACCTCATCTTGGCAGTTGTATGCCCCAGGATGGCTGTCATTTTGCCCATCCCAGTCCAACCCTCTCAGTCAGCCTCTCCCACATCCATGTGCTCTTGTCTGCTTATTAGGAGGTGGTGGTTGTTTTCCAGGGAGACTTACATCATCAGTTCTTGTTCTTCTCCACCCTTCTCCAACTGTCTGTGTGATCACATCAGCACAACCTGAGGGAGAGTCAAGAGCAAAGAGCTGTTGAGTCCTGTCCTATCAAGGCGTAGCAAAATTCTACTCAAAATTGTCCTGTTTGGGAGTATAATGATGATAATAATAATAACAAGCCTCTGTCTCCTTTCCTTTATGAAAAGGGCTGACATGGGTAACAGGTGGAAAGGGCTTATCAGCTAACTATCATGAAAACAAAGCCACCGTTAAAAACTCCAGAACAGTATCGGTAAGAGAAAGCATTCTGAGAGCATCACAAAAGTATCAGTTGTCAACCACATTGTTTTTGCAGGACGCCTGTACCCTTGAAAAATGCATGACAGGCAGAGCAGCAACAGGTGTGTCAGCATGTGGAACAGAGCTGAGGAGTGTGGCAGGCATTAAATGGAGGGCATGGTAGCACTTGAGAAACACAACATGCAAAGGTTTCTGGCATGTCAAGCAAGAAAGAGCCTGGGTGGAGTCAGAAGAATAGTAAGCAAAATGAGAGCTTGGAAAATTTATTAAGAGTCCCTTGATTCTGGAAGTTGTAGCCCAATGACTTAGCTTGACGAGCAGCTTATTGTGCCCATACTAAACTCTTCTGCTGAAGGGACTTCTGTGCTTTGTTACACAAGGAGCAAAGGGAGTGAGACTTGCCCAGCCATTTGCTGTCCATCTACTACAGTATCTCTTCCTCTCTTCTTCACTTCTGACCAGCACACCAGCACATGCTCATACCTAGGGGCTCTGCCATCATACACTGCTCGTGCAATCAGGGCCTGTGGGCTGGGTGCTCAATCTCTTCCCCATCAGGGTAATTAATGGGCTTCAGGGATCACTCTCTGCTGACTTAATTGGTACAAGCTGCAAACGCCAGAGAGACAGCGAGGAACACAGGCAACAAGCAATCGATTAAGCAGTACTCACAACAAATCACTGCTTCTCCACAATTCCTTTTCTTCCCGAGACTCCACTGCCCTGCCAAGATACGTCTCGCATACACAGTAGCACCCAGGCCAAGTGGAGCCTTGTGCCTTTTCTGGCATTTCCTCATCAAAATTTTTCACATTAGATAGGGTCTTGTTGGCATAAGGTAGCCAAACCACTTTCTGGAAGTGAACAGCACCACCACCAAAGCAACAAGAAACTGTGACCTTGGGCAAACAGAATTGGAAGAAGGGTGTCTACAAGACTTTTCCATTTCTTCTCAACTTCTGTCCGAAGACAGGATGTTCTGCAACTTGTAACAGCACAGGGGATCCTAGGTAACTATGAGAAAATTAATCAGGGATGAATCAGTTTAGGGACATCTTTGATGCATGTCTATATTTATTATTGATAGACTATCAAAACTGTATTACCAAATCAATTTAATTCAACAGTTTACTCCTTGCAGGATGAGGCAGAACTTGCTTTCTAAGTTAATCAACAAGTCAGACTATAACAAGCAGCCCTGATGAAGTAACTTTTTAAGACTACAGCTCCCATCTGGAAGTTGAGTCATGACAACTGGACTTCTTTTTCTTGAGAGACAGAAACGTTTTGCTGCTCATCCAAACAGTTTCATGAGTCTGAATAAAGCTAGTTGTGAGTCCTCCATCTTATAGTTCACTTTGACCTCTTGTCTCCCTGGTCTGAAATAGGCTTATAAGATGAAAAATGGCCTGAATAGTTGGACTGAATGGTTGGACTCATGGGCCACCACGTGCACAATTCAGAGGAGTTTGTTTCTAGCGTCTGGGAGCTGAAATGGATACAGACGAAACCATGGTATCCTTTGATGTTACATCTGTCTTTACCAGCATTCCCACCACCGATACCCTAACAACTGTAAAGAGAAGACTAAGAGAAGGCAGCACCCTAACCTCCGGAAGCAGCCTCAGTTCAGACCAGATATACCTGCAAAGAAAAAAGAATGCTACAGGTTCTTGCAGTACAATGGAGCAAATAAGGGGTTGGAAACTGGAGGAGTAGGAAGATAAGAAAAACTGTCATCCAATTGTAAGCTCATTTGGCAAGCAGCCTCTAGGTTCCCAGCTGCTCACTCACTTGGTAAAATGTGCCAGCATGCACCACTGTGACTCCTAATGGATGGAATAAACAGAAACTTGTCTGTCTGGGACAAATTGCAAATCGCATTATGGGACCATGTCCAGATCTTACACATGATAATTGTTCCCCAGCTCAATTAGATGCTGACATACACATATCCCCCCAAAGGTCCCCAGCGGAAGGTTTAAACAGCCAAAAGCTTCTGTTGGCTAATCTGCATGAATGAGACCAGAAGAGGAGGGTGGAGACCTCAGTGGTTGCATCAAAGGGTAGAATGGCTTTGAAATGGTCAGACCACACCTCTGATTCCTCAGGACAAAAATCATTGGTTTGAAGCCTAAGGGACAGACATCAACTCATGGGACATACAGAGCAGGGACTAGGCAACAATAATTACTAGTATAGATATGAAAAACCATGAGGACCAGGAGATGCTCTGTATGATCTGGTGTATGAAATTAATACAGAAAACTGTGAAATGGAATTTCCATAACACTAGCCACAGAACAACGCTTCACATCATTGAATTTCAGAGGGGAACTCTGACCCCCCCCCCCAAAAAAAAGTGTGGAGGTGAATATTAATTGAATTGTATACGCTGCAGAGAAACTAGAATCTTTGGATGTCTAATACAGAGATATTCTCAATTCATGCCCACTGATCCCAACAGAGCCCTGAGCAGAATACTTCCACAACCGGTGGAATAGATTGATCCAAGAGCTCTGTAGATTTATGCTGGTGAAAAGCCATTGTGTTCTGTTTGGAGTGTTATGCCAATATGATCTTTGCACCTGAGGGGCACTATCAGTGCAAGGGAGAATATGGAGTAGAGGACATGGGGCGTTTATACACGACCCCTAAGATCCGCCGCAAATGGCTGCAAGGTCCGGACCTTAAAAATGTTTACCCACCAGCTCTGGACTTTGCAGACAATTAAGTGCGACCCCGACCACTTTAGCAAGACCAAACAGCAGTTTTCTTGTACCTGCTTTTTGGAGGTGACAAATATTTGATCCGGTGTAAGGATAGTGAGTGCGGGGCTCTCCTGGCTTCCGTTTGTTCTTTTTTTGCGCCCCACCCCTTTAAGAGATCTGAATGCTGCCCGGAACAAAACGGAGGTAAGAAGGCTTTCTTTTCTTTCTTTTTTCTCCCTCCCTCAAGCAGCCAGCAACCAGGAAGTGCGGAGGGGGGTGGGGACAGAGGAAGAGCGAGGAACCCCTAAGATCTCTGGTCCGAATTTAAGTGGCCAGCGGATCTTAGGGGTCGTGTAAAAAGGCCCATGGTCAGGGGTGAGGTGGTGGGGGGAGGGAGGAAGCCTGGTGGGAACCCTATGCTTATTCAGAGGTAGTTTCTGCTGTTTCTGCCACTGTAGTGGCAAATATGCTTCTCTAAACCTAGCACACTCCAGGTGGTTTCAATTATAACTCCTTCTAAAACCAATCAGCATTCCACCAACAGAAGGGAGATGACTAGCTGCAACTGAGCACCATGCCTATCTTGGCATGGGAGGTAGAGAGAGAATAACTTCCTCAGGTTTCCTAGATTGTCTTTTAGTTGCTCTGAACTAGGCTGGAATCTGTACGGATATTCTTAAGGCTGCTGATTTCTCTTCCTTTCATCTCACATTTTCTTTCTCAAATCTTTTTGGTAGGGTACAGAAGTGACCTCTTGTCTTGGTTCCTGAGCACTTGCAGGGTAGCCACGTTTCCCTGCATCTTCCCACCTTATTGAGAACTTGGATTTGCAATTGGTAGCAAATTTGTAGTATTTCACATTTGGCTGTTTATTACAGTGGTGCCTTATATAAAGGAATTAATTCATTCCAAATGAAATTCTGTTGAGCAAATTTTCCTTTGTACAAATTTCCCATAGGAATCTGGAAGTTGAGTCATGGCTACTGGACTTCTTTTTTCTTGAGAGATAGAGAGAAAGAAGTCCAGTAGCCATGACTCAACTTCCAGATAAATTCACCTGGATGACTGAGAATCTTCACAGACATTTTCCCATAGGAATGCATTGAAAATGGATTAATCCCTAATTGCGAACGTTTTTAGAAAGAAATCACAACCACGCTTGTTACTCTGAGAAAATAAGAAAGCAAGTGTTTATCAGGCAAATGCACGGAGATAAGTAGCATACTGCAAATCCTAGCTCTGTTAACACAATATACTGTATGTGGTGCAAGTAATTCGCTTTGGAAACACTGGAGAGTCACTGTCGCTACATCCAGCTCCATTGTGTGCACACCCCTCTTATACTGCATAGCAGCATTACAACTAAATCAGGGGTCATTCTCTGAATTATCCCCATGGGGTGAGATAGACCCACTTGTAATACTTATGGATTGTTAGAACACCAAGGCAAGTACTGCTGCAAATTAAGCCTTTACTTAGCAGCAAGTTGCCATTGTGTTGGCAGCAGATGGCTATCACTAAAACAGTTACAGGAAAGGGATGCATCAGCACAACAGGAAAATGGTAAACTATGGCAGGGGAAGAACCAAACTTAGTAGGAATGCCATGCTCTCACCAGTGCAATATTATGCTAATCAAATAGAGAAGAAGGAGTGAAAGTACACTTATTGGAAAAGAGCCCCCGACACTAGCGCTCAAACTCCACTACACACACTTTGCCACACCAAAGGCAAAGAAACCCACAAATTCGATAACTAAACATGGCCCAGCAACAGGAATACCGGTATATGAAAGCCTCAGTAAGTGAAAATAACTCATATGGTAACACTCATAGCATGAGGCTACATAATATTAATTTTCTCCCTACAGACCTCTGATGGCAAAGTGGGTACTTAGGGGTGGGGAACTGTAGTGAACAGAGCCACGTAGCACAATGGGAGCACTTTGCAAAAATAATAAACCACTACAGTGAGCAAGAATGTAGATGGATAGCATTTTTGTGTCTGGCCTCCTCGCAGCATTGCTCTCTGCTTCACTGACGAATCGAACCACCATGTTAAAGGTACGCATCCAAGAAGGGGATTTCCAATAATATTTGTCCTCAAATACTTCTTCTTATTAAATTCATCTTATTTCTCTGTATGAGCTCAGAACTTGAAATAACCAAAGAAGTGCAAAATCTGATGGGTATTTATACTGTTTATGCATCAAAAGGAAAAAATTAGGTCATTTCATGTCAGAATTTGCAAAGAATTAATATCTCAAGCATCCACATAGGACCCCAGCAAAACCAGTTACTGATATGCAAAGTTGCCACTTTTTCATACCCACAAGCCTCCTGTGCCTTTGAAAGCTCTCCAGCAGACAAAAATGTTAATACAACATGCCTTTCCCCTCAGCATGAAGGACGGGTAATAGGGCAACTCTTGTTCAGCTGACTGACTGTGCTGGTGCACTACCTGCAATGCTCTTGTTAGCTCACATGCTGAAATGTTTATTGCAGGTCTCTTATGCCACATATGGTTTGGGCCTTGAGTGCTTCTTTAGCCTGCAGCAGGAAAGAAGGAAGGCAGAAGAGTGATTGCTAGTGATGGAAACACCTCCCACGGCCACGCACGGGACTGCCGTGGAAGAAGCAAACAATTGCCTTCAAATCTTAGGAAGTAGCCACAGTTATTCCAAAGCCCAGTCAGTTCTGAGCCAAATCACACCAGAGTTGTCCTTCTGAAGGTTGTGTGTCCAATGACTGTGTGTTTGATGGATCCCAAGAATGACAGGCTCCAATCTCTTCCATCTCAAATCAGCTTTCCATCCCCCTCCCATCCACCCCTTGTCTTTTTCTTCCCTTTAGCCATCAACGTGCCACTTTCCTCAACCATCTGCTGAGCTGGCTTGCTGCTCTTGGTGTCGTAGGATGGTCGGTGAACGAAAGGGCTTTCGTTCTTCTCTTCTCTTCGCCGTCTTGCAATCCAGGTCAGCAAGGATGGGGGTGGGGCGAGCTTCTGTTTGCCCACTGTTCAGACTGAAATGGTGCCAGAGAAGAACTTTTTAGCTGATGTTTGCCTCTGAGGTGAGCATCAGGAGCAATCTGAAATACGCATTTCTAAGCCAGGAAATGTGGAATTTGACAAGAACACTAATGACTTCTTGGGTGGTCTTTCAGCTTTATTGCAGCACTTGCCATCTGTGCAGCTGATGGCTTCTCAATATGCCCATGTTAATTCTATAGCCAGATTATCATGATGCAACAAGAGCAACCATGATGAACCATCTGCCCAAACAGCTCTCACCTTTGGGGTGACACTGATGGGACCACAATGAAATCAGACACAGGCAGCTAGTTGTGAAAGGGACTAGTAAGAACACTGGAGAAATAGCTGAAGATAACTTCTACAGAGGTGGCACAACTTAGACCCTAATGAAGTTCTTCTTCCTTTGCTGACAATTTCAGGATCAAACAGACATGTTGCAGGCAACCTGTAATTGGCTTCTCTGCTGTTGTTCTTTTAATTAATAGCAGCCGTAGGGTGCAGTGGAATTAGATCAAGAATTTGGTGTGGATGAAGGAGAGGTTGACTATTTCACCATTTTCTCATTTAAAATTCTCACTTGTGCTTTGCCCCACAGATGGCTGCTGTTTGTCCCACGAGCAAAAACATTCATATGGCTCAGGATCACCTGGCTACACTGCACATAACATATTTCCCTTAACATGGTGAATAGCAGTTTGGGGAAGACAGGCAATTAACAATAAAAATTAAAAAAACCCTACAGGAGAAGCTAATGACAGATCTTTTCCTCACATCCACCTTGCATCTAACAATCCAATGTGTTATTAGTCAACGAGAAGTCGTGGTTTCCTCCCTTTTAGGTCTTCATCTACCTAAGCAGACTATATATTTTTCCATCTGATGTTTATTCATTTGCTACACTTATACGGCACTGTTTTCCTAAGAGTTCAGGTTGGGATACATGCTTGTGCTCCTCTACTTTTTATCGACCCAAGCCCCTGAGGGAGACTGGCAGTTGGAGACTGTTGTAAAGGAGGCATCTAAGAAGGGAAACCTGGTTATGATGGGGGACTTCAATTGCCCTCACATAGACTGGGTGAACTGTTGTACAGCACATGATAAAGAGATAAAGTACCTAGATATGCTAAATGATTGTTTCCAGGAACAGATGGTTGAAAACCCAACTAGATGTACAAGAATCCTTGACTTGATCCTGAGTAATGCACAGGATCTGGTGCAAAATGTTAATATGACTGATCCAATAGGGAACAGTGACCACAACACAATTACTTTTAACTTAATCATGGACTGCAAATCACTGATAAAATCTAACAGAGAGACCTTAAATTTTCAAAACGGAAATTTCCCAATGATAAGGAAAGTAGTAAAAAAAGAAGCTGAAGGGGAAAATTGAGAGAGTCCAAACACTCCAAGAGGCATGGAGGCTGCTCACAAAAACAACAACAGAGGCCTAATTGGAATGCATACCCAGAAGGAAAAAGGGCACTGCCAGGTCCAAGAGGACTCCAATGTGGCTTATAGGAGCTGTTCGGAAAGTGTTCAAAAGCAAGAAAAGCTCATTTAGAAGATGGAAGGCATGTCCAAACGAGGACAACAGGCAGAAACATAAATTCTGGCAGAACAAATGCAAGGCAACAATCAGGAGAGCAAAGCAAGACTTAGAGGAGCGTATAGCTAAAATCACTCAATGAAATAACAAGGACTTCTTTAAGTACATTACAAGTAAGAACCCAACTAGGAAGACCATTTGACCATCAGACGACAATGGTAGGCAAGGGATTGCTGAGAGACTCAATGAATTGTTTGCTTCAGTATTCACTGAAGAAGACAGAGACCGCATGCCCAAAACAGCCTATATTCGTAGGGACGGAAACCAAAGAATTAAGCCAGATAGAAATAACTAAATGCTAACAAATCACCAGGACCAGATAGCATCCATCCACGAGTTCTCAAGGAACGTAAAGATGAAACTGCTGATGTCCTAGCCAAAATAGAGGTGTGTGTTGTGTTGTATTGTTACAGTCATGACCGACTCTTCATGACCCCATGTCCATGGAGTTTTCTTGGCAGGAATACTGCAGGGGTTTGCCAGTACCTACTCCAGGTGCCTACAGCACCTAGTATTCCCTAGTGGTCTCCCATCCAAGTACTAACAAGGGCCAACCCTGCTCAGCTTCCGAAATCAGGCGAGATCACATATGCTTAGGGCATCTAGGCAGCTAGCTAAAATATGTAATCTCCTTCAAATCAGGCATTGTGCCTGATAACTAGAAGGTAGCAAATGTAACATCAATCTTCAAAAAGGGATCCAGAGGTGATCCAGGAAATTACTGACCGGTCAGTTTGACATGTGTCCCAGGTAAAGTGATGGAAACCATCCTAAAAGATAAAATTAATAGGCACACAGTTGAGAAGGTGCTGCTGAAGGAGAGCCAACATGGCTTCTGCAAGGGCAAATCATGCCTCACTAATCTGTTGGAATTCTTTGAGAGTGTAAACAAGCATGTAGATATGGGAGATCCAGTTGACATTGTTTATCTGGACTTTCAGAAAGCTTTTGACAAGGTCCCACACCAAAGGCTCTTGAATAAACTTGCCAGTCATGAAATCAGGGGACAGGTCTTGTCCTGGAACAGCAACTGGCTAAGGGACAGGAAACAGAGGGTAGCACTAGATGGACACTTCTCCAAGTGGAGAGATGCAAAGAGTGGGGTCCCACAAGGTTCAGTACTTGGACCCCTGCTATTCAAGCTCTTCATAAATGATATAGAAGTAGGAGTAAATGGCAAGGTAGCCAATTTTGCCAACAACACAAAATTATACAGGGTAGTAAAAACTGAAAGAGATTGTGGGGAGCTCCAGAGGGATTTCATGACACTGGGGGAGTCGGCAAACCAGTGGCAAATGAGCTTCAACATTAGTAAGTGCAGAGTGATGCATATTGGGGCAAAAAAACCAATTACATTTATAAACCGATGGGCTCTGAACTTTCTGCAACAAACCAGGAAAGGGACCTTGGTGTCCTGGTGGACAGCTCAATGAAGGTGTCAACCCAGTGTGTTGCAACAGTGAAAAAAAGCAAACTCTATGCTAGGGATCATTAGGAAGAGTATAGAAATTAAGTCAGCAGCCTCTTTATAAAGCTATGGTGAGGCCCCATCTGGAGTATTGTGTACAGTTCTGGTCACCATAGCTCCAGAAGGATATTATAGAAATTGAAAAAATGCAGACGAGGGCAACCAGAATGATATAAAGGGACTGGAACACCTTTTTTATCATCTGAGGCTGCAACAGCTGGGCCTCTTCACTCTTGAACAATAGCGCCTAAGAGGTGACCTGATTGAAGTTCATAAAATCATACACGGTATGGACAACGTAGATAAGGAAAAGCTATTTTCCCTATTGCACACCACCAGAACTCGAGGGGCACTCCATGAAACTTTTGGGTTCTAGATCTCAAACAAATAAGAGAAAGTACTTTTTCACCCAGAGGATCACTGATCTGTGGAACTCCCTGCCAGAAGAAGTGGTGACAGCTGTCAGCCTTGACAACTCTAAGAAAGGATTGGACAAGTTCATGGAGAACAAGGATATAAATGGCTATCATTATGGATGCCTATGTGTTGTGGTGTGTGTGTGTGTGTGTGTGTGTGTGTGTGTGTGTGTGTGTGTGTGTGTGTGTGTGTGTGTGTGTGTGTGTGTGTGTGTGTGTGTGTGTGTGTGTGTGTGACAAGTCCTTATTCTTGGTTCCATGTAATGCTGGCATTTGAATCAGAATTCTTGGGGTGGGGGTGGAGCATCTGTGCTGTTACCTTCCCTTCCTGTTGCCTGCAGTCCTGGCTACAAAATTAGTCCTGTCTCATCTACCATGCTGGATGAATACAAGTGACAATGACTCATTCCTGTGTACGCCGTGGGCTCGAGACGCTTTGTGTTTTGATTGTTCCTTGAATTACTAGTGAATATTTTATTGTAAGGATCAGGAAACTGTCACATTTCTATTATCACTCTCTATTCATTTCCTTGGCATCCTTAGCAGGCTTTTGAGCCCAACAAAGAATGACAAATGACATTAAGTATAGAGATCACTTCTCTGCACCCACTGTTGAAATGAAATCCTTTTGGGTGTAGGCTGTACACTGAACACTACAGGCTCCCAGGGCTCCCTAGACCTATCTCATATGCATGTTATCTATATGGACATTGTATTTGTGTTATGAATTGCATCAATTCTAGCTGATGTATTACAATCAGCTAGGTTGGCTTTTTGGAGTGAGTGCTTGGCAGAGCTTGGAAATGTGAATTACCCCGTATATACTTGAGTATAAGTCGACCTGAGTATAAGTCGAGGTCCCTAATATAACCCCCCAAAACTGGGGAAATGTATTGACTCGAGTATAAGTCTAGGGTGGGAAATGCAGCAGGGCCTGGCAGCTCCTCCTCTGTGAGCTGGGGGAGTGGTGTGCGAGGTTTAAAATGATTTTTAGCCACTGATGCAAGTGCTTGGGTCAGTGGCTAAAAGTTATTTTAAACATCACGCACCGCTCCCCTGTGATGAGGGGGGGGGGGTCATGAGAAGTGGCACACAATGTTTAAAATGACTTTTAGCTACCGACCCAAGCACTTGCCTCAGTGGCTAAAAGTATTGACCTGCATATAAGTCGAGGGCCACTTTTTTCAGCCCAAAATTTGGGCTGAAAAACTAGGCTTATACTCAAGTATATTCAGTATTTTGGACTATAATGCCCAGACTCCACCAGCTAGCATAACTAATGGACAAGCTGACTGGAGAATTCTCAGATCTGTAGTCTCAAAAAGTAACTTCTCCATGTTCTGCCTAAATTATGTGTTCATCAGGAAAGGATTACGAAACCTTGTAGAAGCTGAAGTCTGAATATGAGGATTACGAAACCCTGTAGAAGCTGAAGTCTGAATATGAATGTATTGTCCTGTTGATCCAGGAAAGTCACAGGATCCGGCTCCTAATATTTTCTTAGAGCAATGGGCAATCCAGATATTCCAGGTTCATTAGAAGTGTTAGACTTTGATTTCCATTAGCCCCAGCTAACATGCTCATGGTGGAAATTGAAGTCCAACATAAGGTTAGGTGTCTATTACCCACTTGCTTTATTTTATCTAATTAATCATTACATGCTGTCAAATGGATTCTGGCTTACAACAATCCTTACCAGGGGCTTCTAGGAATAGAGTAATTAGCAGTGGTCCACTGCTGGTGGTGGTCCAGGAGTGTACAGCTTGCCCAAGGCAAGATAGGTTGACTTTTCTCCTGAGAGGAACAGTGACAATCCAAACTCCCCACCTCCTGCTCTGCAGTCAGGAATCCAACCTACTATTAATATATTATCTGCCTATTGTGCCATCTTCAACCATCCCATGTCAATTAGAATGCCATGTTTTTCATGACTGCTGCTTCTTGGTAAAACTCAACTCTGCATATGTCTGATTTGATCATTTTGTTTCCCGGATCTTCACTCTCCTTCTTTTCTTTCACGTTGTAATAGTCAGGTTGTCTATACGGATGAGAGACAAAGCTGACACCTCAAGCATAAATATCACTAGCATTTTGCCTATCAGATTGATAGATATATAGACCTGCCTTTTTGACAATCATCTTCTTCGTGAGGGCATGAAATCTTTAATTGTTGGTCATAGATCTTTTTAAGAGACATGGTCTGAGGGCAAGAAAGGAATGAACAAACAATGTATTATCTCTCAGATGTATTTGCTGATATTCCTGTTCTGAACTTTGCTCCTATAAAAGCCTTGGGTCATATGCAAACCCTATCCTGTTGGCTATTAGTTGGCAGCACTTTGCTTCTTTAAGGGGAGGAAATTTGAGGAGATAAGAAGAGAACAAAAAGAGGGCAAGGGATTGACACAGAGGCATTCCGGTGATAAATTTTCTGGCTTCTGCCTCTTTCTGGAATGTATGGATCCCTTTTGAAGAGGAATATTCTTTCACTGTGCTGGAGAGGTTATAAAGAAATGAAGGGCAAAGTAGAAGAAAGATGGATGGGGCACAAAGACAGTTTGGTTGCAGTGAAGAAGGACAGGGAAAAAGAAGAATCTAGGAGTGGTTTTTATTCATTTATTTAAAGAGAATAATGACTGTGGATATATGTTGTCGTTCAGTCGTTCAGTCATGTCCGACTCTTCGTGACCCCATGGACCAGAGCTCGCCAGGCCTTCCTGTCTTCCACTGCCTCCCAGAGTTTGGTTAAATCCATATTAGTTGCATCAGTGACACCGTCCAACCATCTCATTCTCTGCCGTCCTCTTTTCCTTTTGCCTTCAATCTTTCCCAACATCAGGGACTTTTCCAAGGGATATATAGCCTTTCTACTGACAGTTCTGTGCAAGCTTGTCTTTTTGGCAACAATATGCTGGTAAATGCTTCTGAAGATTTTTGAACTGAGATGTAGGAGATTGCAATTTTTCAGAGATTTGATCCAGAGGTATTTTAATTCCCCTATTCCAGCCATCAATTTATTATTATTATTATTATTATTATTATTATTATTATTATTATTATTATTATTATTATTATTATTATTATTATTATTATTATTATTACACAGCAGACAAGATAACTATGCTGGATTTTGTATTACAAATCACTAGTTGAATGCTTCCCAAGCGTTCTACGTGCATCAGCAAATTATGCAAGCAGATCCCAGTCAGGTGGCCTTCTGCTGCTGACTGATGGTGACTTTGTCAACTCCAAGGGTGCCGCCTTGTCGTGGCGGGGTGGGGGGGGAGTTAACTGCTCCAGCGATGTTGAGGGCTGTACTGGCGGTAGTGTAAACTACCAGTAGGTCCAACCATACCAGGGAGGTCTCGGCTGAGGAACAGAACTAAGTGCACCCAACAACCCATGAATCATGGTGAGAAATATAATCAAAAGAAGCCTATACCGGCTCGGTCTCACCTGGGTTAACAAGGACAGCGATGAGTGCTGATGAACCTGGACATCCGTCAATAAATGGGCTATAGGTCACGGGACCCATTGCTGAGCAACCAGGGCATGGGCTTGTAGAATTACTCGAAGACGAACAATCTCAGAAGTGGCAGAATGATGATGATGATGATGATGATGATGATGATGATGATCATCATCATCATCATCATCATCATCATCACACAAGATAACTATGCTGGATTTTGTATTACAAATCACTTGTCAAACGTTTTTCAAGCGTTTAGGACTACATGATGTATCAGCGAATTATGCGAGCAGATCCCAGTAAGGTGGCTTTCTGCAGCTGACTGATGATGACTTTGTCAACTGCAATTTCTTCTAAATACTTGCTTAGGTCTTTAGGCACCACACCCAGTGTGCCGATTACCACTGGGACCACCTGTACCAGTTTATGCCAGAGTTTCTGAAGTTCTGATATCGGGTAATATATTCAAGTTGTTTCTCAGTGACTCTACTATCACCTGGTATAGCAACATCAATGATCCAGACTTTTTTCTTCTCCACAAACACAATATCCGAAGTATTATGCTCCAAAACCGTGTCTGTCTGTATTCAGAAGTCCCAAAGTAATTTTGCATGCTCATTTTCAATCACTTTTTCAGGCTTATGATCCCACCAGTTCTTTGCTACAGTCAGATGATAGTTCTGACATAAATTCCAGGGGGCTTAATTGCTCCAGTAGGTCCAACCATACCAAAGAGGTTTCGACTGAGGAACAGAACTAAGTGCACCCAACAACCCATGAATGCAAGAAGCCCACAAACAGGCTTTTTTGACCTCTTTCCTAAGAGTATACACATAAATAATTAAGGCTGCAGTGCTATATTCACTTAACTAAGAATAAGTCCCACCAAACTGTGCAGTATACTTCTGTGTCAATGCAACACACTTGATTAACAGCCACTCATCCATAAGGATGCAGTTTAAAAAGTGAGGTGATCGTCCTCCTTCAGATAATCGAGATATGTGCCTAACAGTTGCTCAAATGTATTTTTGTACATATCTAGTTCTCAGTTAGAAGAAAGGCAACATTTCTAAGGGAAAAGGATGGAAAAATTCTAACTGCCCCACCCCATAGGCTATTGAATCAAGTCTACAAGGTAAGAACTAATTATAGAAAAAGATTTGCTTCATACGGAGATGGCAGAAGATGCTGTAGGGATGGCTGGTGATCAGTATGAATTTAAGGGAGAAATCCATGAACAACTCAGGGCCAACTACATTGACAAGCAGTACGGGAGCATGGTTAGAGTCTTGGTGTTTTCCATTGACTGCGCAATGTACAGGTTGATGTGACTCAGCCTCAGAGGTTGATCCTCCTAATTTGTACTCTCTCTCTCTCTCTCTCTCTCTCTCTCTCTCTCTCTCTCTCTCTCTCTCTCTTTTTTTGCTGCTTGGACTTCTACCTTTGGTGGGGCAAGTTTATGTATTTGCATTAGTTCATGTGTGTGTGATCACTTATGCCAATGTAGAAAACCCCTCTCTCTCTCTCTCTCTCTCTCTCTCTCTCTCTCTCTCTCTCTCTCTCTCTCTCTCTCTCTCTCTGTGTGTGTGTGTGTGTGTATGTATGTGTAAATCAAATTGAAGGGCTGCTGGGTTTGTGTTGAAGACTTCCTAAGTAGTGTATATTCTTTGTGATTGTAGGGCAGCCTTCTCTTCACTTCTAAAAGAAACTTTAATTATGTGCCTTACTGCTAGATCACTTGGCTGCTGCAATGCTGGGGTTCTTCCTTTACATTTGTCTCTCTCTCTCTCTCTCTCTCTCTCTCTCTCTCTCTCTCTCTCTCTCTCTCTCTTTTGCTGCTTGGACTTCTACCTTTGGTGGGGCAAGTTTATGTATTTGCATTAGTTCATGTGTGTGTGATCACTTATGCCAATGTAGAACCCCCCCCCTCTCTCTCTCTCTCTCTCTCTCTCTCTCTCTGTGTGTGTGTGTGTGTGTGTGTGTGTATGTATGTGTAAATCAAATTGAAGGGCTGCTGGGTTTGTGTTGAAGACTTCCTAAGTAGTGTATATTCTTTGTGATTGTAGGAACACCCGCCCCCATAAGCAGCCTTCTCTTCACTTCTAAAAGAAACTTTAATTATGTGCCTTACTGCTAGATCACTTGGCTGCTGCAATGCTGGGGTTCTTCCTTTACATTTGTCCCCTGATTACCTCCCAGGATAGCCTCCTGAAAGGCCCATGCCACCTCTTTCCACACCACACTTTGTCTACTGCTATGTTTCTCACAAGTCCCATATCTACCCCTAAATGCTTTGAATATAGTTTCAAGCACAGGATCATGGGAAATGGGTGAGGTACCAGATGACTGGAGGAGAGCTAATGTCTGTGTCTTCAAAAAGGTTGACATCAATTCCAGGGAAAATTCTGGAACAGATTATAAAGCAGTCACTATACAAGCACCTATAAAACAATGGAGTAATAACTAGGAGCCAACATGGATTTGTCAAGCACAAATCTTGAAAGATGATCTGACCTCTTTTTTTAACCATGTAACCTCCCTGATAGACAGAGTAAATGCTGTAGACGTAGTGTATCTTGACTGCAGCAAAACATTTGACAAAGTGCCCCATGATATTCTGATTAGCAAGCTAACTAGGTTGGATTGAACAACTGTCAGGCGGATACACAGTTGGCTACAGAACTTTACTCAGAGGGTGATGATTAATGACTCCTTAAACTGAGGGGCGGTAATAAGTGGGGTACCACACGGTTCAGTCTGGGTTTGATGTTCTTCAACATTTTTATTAATGACCTAGATCAGTGGGTGCAGGGAAAGCTAATCAAATTTGCAGATGACACAAAATTGGGCGGAACAGCTAATACCCTGGAAGACAGAAATAAAATTGGAAAGGACCTAGATAGGCTCAAATACTGGGCTGAAAACAACAGAATGAAATTCAACAGGGGTGAATACAAAGTATAGCACCTAGGAAAAGTTTCAGAGGGGATAGCCGTGTTAGTCTTTTCAAGAATTTCAGGCAAAAATAAAAAAGCAAAACAAAACAAAACAAAAGACACAAAGATGTGGCACCTTAAAGACTAACTTTCATATTTTAATGTGACGTTTCGTGCACATGTGCACTTCTTCAAGTCATAGCAGCAGAATGAGGTGTGTGATATAATAGGAAAAAGAAACCAAACACACAGTTACAAGATGGGGGAATACCTGGATCACCAATCCTACTGTATGAGTGTGAAGGATCTTGAAATTTTCATAGATCACAAGCTGAGTATGAGCCAACAGTGTGATGTGGCTTCAAAAAAGGCAATAAATGCTCTTCTAGGCTACATTACTTGAAGCATAGTCTATAAATCTCGCAAAGCACTAATTTTGTGGTTCAACCTCATCTTGAGTACCAACTCCAGTACTGGACACTGGACCTCAAGAAAGATGCTGACAAATGGGAACAAGTTCAGAGGAGGTCAACAAGGAAAATTAGGGGGCTAGAAACCAAGACCTATGAGGAAAGACGGAAAGTACTTGGCATATATGGGTCTTGAGAAAAGAAGACTGAAGGGAGATATGAGACCGTTTTTAAAATATAGTGGTACCTTGTATAAAGGAATTAATTCGTTCCAAATGAAATTATGTTAAGCAAATTTTCCTTTATACAACTTTCCCATGGGAATACATTGAAAATGGAGTAATCCCTAATCGTGATCATTTTTATGTTGTACAGATTCACCCCATAGACGATTCTGTTAAGCAAATGTCCCCTATCTCTGAATTTTTTTATGTTGTACAGATTTTATGTTATACAACCCGTTTGTTATACGATGGTCCACTCTACTGTACTTGAAAGGTAATCAGCAAAAAATTCCTAAGTGTCATAGCAGTATGACAGTGGAATTACCTTGGGGGGTAGTACATGGTTGAACACTGGAGGCATTCAAGAGAAGTTTAGACAACCACCTAGCAGGTATCCTTTGGCTTATATTCCTGCATTGAGCAGGGTGGTGGTGTACTCTATGGCCTGATAGGCTCCTTCCAACTTCACTGTTCTCTCTAGAGGTCTGTGTTTTCACCAGACCGATCATATTGCTATAACCAATTAGTGCTAGTTGAATAATATGTTGTTGTTTGTTTAAAAAAATTAAAAGCAACCCTAACGGAGTGAGCCAGATATTGCATTTTTGCACTCTGTGTTTGTGTGTGTTTTTCCCCAATGACAGCAGAGATCAAAAGGAAGGGCAGGAAAAGGTGAGGAAGAGAGTATTAATAACAGCAGAGGAGGAAGGTCACAACATTGACCCACTGCATACTGAATGTTCAATGAGGGCACTTGAAATGAAGATAATTCGGTTATTTGACTTTTATGTATGATGGACAGTAGCACGTTTAAAACAAAAGGTGGTAAGAAATGAACTCACAGAAGGGCCAAATTTGAATGTTTTGGATGCTTAGTGTATGCGCTTACCCTCAGACTCTCTTCTTGGGGCTCTTACCTCTCTAACATGGGTTGAGCTGAGGATTCATGAATCATTCATTTCTCATGTGTACCAAAGCAGATCTGGAACTGGGGACATGTGACCTCTTCCTCTGGAAGGCAAACTGCTTAGGAAGGAAGGAAGGAAGAAAACCATTGCTTCTCAAACTTTCCTACCTTTAGCAGAGGGATGTGTTGAGATGGGATGAAAAGCCAGGGGTGAATGGATCAGGTGGGACTTTCCACCCACCATACTTTCTTTCTTCAGTGTGATAAGACAGCATGAATCAATTTAAGTTCCACATTGTTTCTGACCATTAATAGGCAGTTTAAATTTAAATAAAATGCAAATCGAGAAAACAAGCTCAGGTGACTAAATCCATTTATTTCTGTTGCTATAGATCTCTGTGAAAAAAAATGCTCTTTAAAATATGGTGTGTCAAGAAGAAAAGCATAGCAACAAAATGATAAGGCATGGCAAGCCCTCTGAAATGACAGCAAGAAAAAAGGAGTACAATATTCTGAATGGAAAATTGTTCCACACCCTCACAGCAGTTGCTGCAAAGGATGTACTTGCAGGATAATCACATGCGCTCTTTTATAGAGCAGTCCCTCATTTGAAGAGCTGCCAGAGGACAATCCTCCTTCTAAATATGCTTTCTTTCTGAAGGACTATCCACCCTAAATCTAATTTAAAACAAGCAAGAAAAAGGAGGGAGATTGGAGACTTTGAAAGTTGTTTCATCCACAGTTCAGCACATGGGCAACATCATGATCCTCCCCGCTCTGCTGAGATCTACATCATTATAACAGTTCCAGAAACCTACTGAGTGTTTATAGTAAAGCAAAAGCAAAGTGTTCTGCTTATATACCGCCCCATACCACTACAAGTAGTCTCTGGGCGGTTTACAATTTTGATTACAGTGTGCAGGCTACACATTGCCCCCCCAGCAAGCTGGGTACTCATTTTACCGACCTCGGAAGGATGGAAGGCTGAGTGAACCTTGAGCCTGCTACCGGGGATTGAACCCAGGTCGTGAGCACAGTTTTACCTGCAGTACAGGCATTTAACCACTGCGCCACGAGGCTTATACTGGTATAAGTGCAACTGTTTAAATCATGGTGGCAAATTGGTGCTAATTAATGAGCTGCTACTAACATTCAAAGGGTACAAATAGAGAGGCCATTGTGGAGGATGGGCTAGTTCGCTCCTTGTTCTGGTAATCATATGACATGAACCTGCCTGTCCCTAGAGTGTTCCTACCCACCTCTTTCTAGTCCCCTGTCATGGGGCTCTACTTCTTTGGTGTGGGTAGGATTTACTCTGTTTTGGTTCATCTCTGGCATGTTTGATCACTCGAAACAAACCCAACCGAGAATGTGGTAGTCTAGATAGACTCCTTCATCTTGGACTTTCCCATGTCATGAAGTGACTTAAGAAGAGGGCTACTGTGCAATATTGGCAAAGTAAACATTTCCTCTGTTCCAAGGAGAGGCAGAGGAAATCAGGCTGTATTAGGGCAGCACAGATGCAATCCATCACTTATCAAAAATAGGAGGGAAATAGAAAACTTCCTCCTGGAAGTGAGAGAAGACAGGAGGGGGCAAAGGGAGGGTCCCCCCCCCACCTTTTCTGTTAACTTGTCTCAAAGGGCAGGTCAAGAACCTGCCTGCAGCCAAATCCACCACAGAGAACTGACCAGTAGCCCCCCCCCATTCAGCATTTTATAAAACATTCATGAAAAATTCACTTCCAGTTATAGCACTTTCTTTGGAGGCACACAGTTCCTTTAAAACTCCATGCCTAGAAAATTAATATTCAAAGGAAACACATATTACCTCCTCTTGACCAATTACAAAATATAAATAACATAAGCGGCAAAATGCAGAATGAGGCAAGTTCATGGGAAATGAGATGTCTTTTCTCACTTCAAGGAGCTCTATCTCTAATGAACGCCTAGTTGCATTGTCTGGGTCTCAGAAGGAACATAATGCAGGGCCTGATTAGATCAGACATATGTGTGTGAGCCTAATATATGACAAAAATAAGTTCAATCTAAATTATATAGGGCCCAGTCTGTGAAGTGCTTTCGTAATTAACAACAACCCTTTGGGTTAGGCGCATAAGCACATTTGCAGCCAACAAAATCAATATAATGGATACTTGAATACATTTATGTACTACAACACTTTCTTTGCTGCAAGGAAGCAAGATAAAGAGGAACTCCTTACATGGTGCACAGAGATCTGTAGCAACAGTGAGGATTTTCCCTGCTGAACCCCATACAAGAATTGACTGTTCCTTTATATCCTTACAGGCAGCTTGAAACTAGCAGATATTTTGAACTACCCCTCCAATTCCAGCCGCTTTGGTTCACAGCCAGGGATTAACGGGGCTGAAGTCAAAAACATCTGGAGGGTACAAAGATGCCTGCATGTGCTCCGCTGCCTGATAGCACAGCATACCAAACAAAATTTACCTTGGGCAGAGGTTCTTGACAGTTACAAAGTCCGCCACAATTTAAAAACACTCTCCTCTCCTCTCTTCATGCACGAGGACAACACAAAAAGTGGGATTCTCCCCCCTGTGGCTCAAAATATGCCTGAAAGCTGAAACCTCATGACTTGCACCACTTCTACAGAAGCCCAGCACAAAGTAAAACAAGATCCATCCTGCCCCTCAACTTCTTTGTCATGTGAAGAGAATGGGTGAGGGATGAGGTGGAGATGCAATCAATGTATTCTCCTTCACTTATCCTTCCTTTCCCATACGAAAATGTTCTACAATAGCACTTCTCAATGCCTCACACCTTATATCTCACCCATCACTGTTTTACAAGACTCAAGTCCTACCATGGTAGAGGTGGGGAAAGCCCTCAAGAAAGACATATTGACATTTACAGTCATCCTGTTATTGTTTTTGTCATTTGCAATAACTTGGACAGCCTTTAGCAAGGGAAAGGGAGGTTTAGAAGAAACATAAAGTACCCAAAGCAACCGCTAGCATTCCAAACATTCACCACCAGGGGTAAGGCAGGGTCATTGGATGACCGGAATTCACACTTGCAGGCCATGGGAATCGAGGTTGAGTGATATCACTGTTTTGATAGTTCTATCTTATTGTACCCAACATGCACTCTAAAATGCACTGAGAAGATGGGGCAACAGGGAATGCCTGTTGTCCTTGGCAATGCCATGAATAACCTTGTTCCAGTGGTACAGTAGAGGACCTCTCTCCACGACCTCTCATGTCTCCTGCTAGTATGGTGGGTTTTGAACTCAGCTCTCCAGATGTTCTTGGGCTACATTTCCCAGAAATCCTGGTCATTGGCTGTGCTACTTAGAGACATACTTCACGTCCCTCTCGCTGCAGTTCGCGGCCCCGCTGGAGGCCGGTTCGAAGAAACGGAACCTCACGTCCTTGTGGGGTCAATCCAAGTTCGAAGGAACAGAACCTCACGTCCTTATGGGGTCAATCCGAGTTCACCCCGACCACGCCCCCTGAACTGCGCTCCAAGCGGGGTGAGAGATTCCCGTCCTGGAGCTCGGGAATCTTTTCAATCCGCTTCTCAATCCGATTTCAACACGGAGGCAAGTTCACCTCGGCTCGAGGAAGGACGTGAAGCAACCGTCTTAGGGAGTTCTAGAATTTATAGACCCAAAACATCTTGGGGCCCCATGCTTGGAACCACTGCTCAAGTAGCATCACCAATTCCCATGATTTATAAGCATGACCAATTACCTGACCATGAAATACTGCCAATATATCAGATGCCTTAAATTCGTGTTATAGCAAGTAGCACTAGAGATCTGTTCGCAAAAATGGAGTGAATGAGAAAATACAAACCAAAACAGATTATTTCACAGGTGAAAGGTACAACCCAGCACAACAGGAAAGGGAAATGGATATGGCCTGTTAATTGCTGAGAACACTAAGTAGCAGGTGGGAATACTGGGCAGTGCTTCCTGTTTGATGACTCTTAACAGAGCACAGCAGAGGGATAAAACTGAGACAGACCCAGGGAGTGAACTAATAGAATAAGCAAGAGTTTGACGGAGGGTCTCCAATTTTTTTTCTAATTTGGCTTTGGTATAAGTTTATATATTAGTGAACTTTCCAAGCAGCCTTTAATACCAATAAGACAAAGGAAATGGCACTCATAGACAAACAGAAGAAAGCCAAAGGGTAACAGGGATTATAGAGGGAAGAGACTTGAGTGGTGGTGACTTGCAAGGTGTGTACAATGTTTGTCTTTTTGCCAGATAACAACATAGCATACACACAGGGCAAGTACAAACTGGTGGTCACACTTTTGGAAGAAAAAGTGAAAGAACTGGAAGAGTGAGTGGCCAGGCTTAAGGCTATGAGAGATGATGAAGAATACATAGACAGAACTCTTCAGCAGCAGTCAAGCAGGGCACTGTAGGTACAAGAACAGCAAGATAGCAGTGGGGGAGAATGCTTACAGGAGAATGAACAGTGCAAGAAGCACTATGGAAGAGTACCAAGGTGAGGAGCAAAATAAGGTGAAGACACACTCACTTGGCACAGTTACAAAGCCTTAATACTGCTTCTTATCTATAACCAAGGAAAGGGTTTGAGACTACAAATCAACAAGTAGTTTTTTCAGTTATTTACTGTGAGGTCATGGTGGTTTCACTCTCATAGACAGGAAACAAGTTAATCCTTAACTGCCCAAATTGTTAAGCATTGTTTGCTGACTAAGCATATTGTATTCAGTGTATACCATTTGGAATGCATTGAATACAACAAAAAATAAGAATCAGAATAGTGCATTAAGAAAAATATACATAAATAAGTTTTGCACCTAACTGAAGTTACCAGACAAATCAGACAATCATATCATGAACTCCATCCTGGTTCTTTATGCATCTGAGCTACATCATGGAACAACAACAAAAGCTACGGTTATTTATTTTACTAGTTACTCTATAACGGCGGCAGCCACTAGGGATGGTCACAAGCCTGGAAAATGTGGTTTGTGATAAACATGAACCACAAACCACCACAAATGAAACCAGAAAAACAAAACTACTTTAAAATTTGTTACAAACAAAATGAAATGAAACTACTAAAGAAACGAAATGAAACACTATATTTCTGTTTTGTGCCCATCTCTACCAAGCATACATTTTACCAAGAGGAAATAAATCAGCACTTTGTTTCATTTTGGCAAAACAGGATCTCTGATCTAGGTCCCAAACCAAACAATGATTCATAGTTTCATAGTTCAGTTCATGCCCATCTCTAGCAGCCACCTTAGAGATTCCTCTTACAGCATATCCAGTTCCCAAACTGGAAAACATATTCTGAAGAACCTCTGAGTTTCCCTAATGTGCCTCTGGTTGCAAATAAGTATTCCAGCACACCATGTTTGCCACATTTTAAGAGCAGGTAATAGAGCCATTACACTGCATTTTCCTTCCATTCTCTTGGCGAGACCTTATATGCTGCAGAACCACAGACAAAGTAATGTCTGGTTAAGGCTGACATAGTTTTATTGCACTGAGTTGACATAGTCCATCGAGCATAATGCCCAGGGATGTTAAAATCAAAGTAACCTATATCTTGATGCCAAGGCAAAGTAACCTTCTCTGCTGTATGCCAAGCCCCATTGATCACAATCGACCAGTTGCAAGTGCTGTATCCAACAGTAACCTACAAGCCATTACAGTTTCAGCACCACTTTCCTATGCTGAGGAATATTATTCCACACCCAAGGTGAAAGAATAAGTTCCACTATGGATAGTTACTGGTAAGCTGCATTTGGGGGTCCAGGAAAGAGCTGTTAAATCAATGGAGTTAAGATGTATTGTAGTTACAGACACTCCTCTTGAGGCATGGAAGGGCACATGGGAGGTTAACTAATATTGTTTCAAGCACACTTCTAAAACCTAATTCAGATGCAAAAAGGGAAGTGAAAGAATTGAAATGATTATTAGAAACATACGTTTCATGACAATGGTGTAGAAAAGAAAAAATGACAATGTGTGGAATATGATAATAGCCTAATTAATAGACATGGATCTTTGGGAGGGAGCACAGACTTACTGACCTGATGGCTGCTATGGAGTTTTATTTTCTCTCCCCTTTCAATTTCAATTAGAGTTCTTTATCAATCATTAATCAGCCAATGTTCTTCAGATATTGCTCCTTCTGGGAACTTGGTTGTTTCACTCATCGTGTTAGAAGGGGTTTGGCTGCCCTCTACCTATTTTAGAAGACTGTCTGTGCTGATTTCCTTCATGCCTGGAACTGTATTTACTTTCATGCAGTAAATCCATGGACTTTGTCTCACTAACATGATTAACATTTCGAGAAGATCTTTCCACTTTCCTCTCTCAACTGTCCACTTCCAAACCAATGCAGCGCTTGATTTGCAGATTCAGTGGAATGGAACAAACTCAACAAGTAAAGGTAGGGGCTGGACTTCTACAGTGGATCTATCAAGAGACTGCAACTATTTTTGGAGACACACATTATATAATTGAGCTGCCTAGATGCCCTAAGCACATCCGATCTCGCCTGATTTTGGAAGCTAAGCAGGGTCAGCCCTGGTTAGTACTTGGATGGGAGACCACCAGGGAATACCAGGTGCTGTAGGCGCCTGGAGTAGGAACTGGCAAACCACTCCAGTATTCCTGCCAAGAAAACTCCATGGACATGGAGTCACGAAGAGTCGGTCACAACTGTCATGACACAACACACACACATTATATAATCTCTCAGCTATACACCTGCTGTTACAGACAGATCTCTTGAATTTAACATTAAAGGGAGTCTTCCAGGGGCTGGACAATGTCATATGGGAATCTTTCAAGGTTTCCCCAAGGCACTGTTCTGACAGTGAATAATGCCATGGGCAAAACCTACATCCATTTAAGTTTGGTTTGATAGGCCAATTTAGCAATAGTCATTTTCAATTTTTGGTTCATCCTTTCTACCTGGCCCATTGCTACTATGAAGCCAATGTGCCCCAATAACTAAATAGTGTGTTTTTCCCCTCCTCTTATTTTAATTTTTATTACATTTTATTAAAGAAAATTACACAAAACAAAGGAAACATATGTTAACAAAGTTCTTATAAAATATTGCAATCATTCTTATTCAAAAAGAAAAGGAAACATAAAATCATCAATAAGACAAATATATAAATACTTAATAAAAACAAACAATACAAAAACTGATAAAACCTTTACCCTTGGGGCTATTATTTTGCTCCAAATCAGTTTATCATATTATTGCTATGTTGGTTAATGCTGTTCCTAATACTGTCAGTATGAGAGATCCTTTACTCATTTTCAAATCACAAGTTAATTTGTTATTATTATCCATGTTTCACATTTCTTTATACCAATCTTCCATTTTAAATTGGCTACTAACTCACCAATTTTTGTCATAATTACCCTTGCTAACTTTACCATAGTAATTACTAAATCCATTTCTACTTTATATACCGTAATTGTTTCTTATCAACCATAATCAACAAGGTGTTTGTGAAGATTCCCAGTCATCTAGATGAGGTTATTCAAAAGTTAAGTCATGGCAACTGGATTTCCTTTCCTATGAGATCGAAATGCTTCATGAGGAAGCTACTTGGATGAGTAGCGAAACATTTCGATCTCACAAGAAAAGAAGTCCAGTTGCCATGACTCAACTTTTGTATATTCAATGAGGCTGTCTTGGCAGACATGTGTTTCTCTCTTCTTTACTGGCCCTTTACACAGCAAGTTATAAAAGCATAGACTAAAAGAACAAATAACTATAACTATCCTACGAGATGATGGCATTAATAACATCCAAATTACAGATCTGGTTCTGACAGCTCAGCCAAGGATCCTATTCATGGAAGAATAGCTTGAAGCAACAGCAACAGCAGCAGAGTTAATTTAAAATGATTGGGCTGTATTTGCCAAAAATACTAAACCAGACCTTTCTCTTCAGTGGAATCCAGAATCATGGGCAAACTAACCTCCTTAACCCACATTCCGCAAAGACTAGAAGACTCCCAGAATCCTATGATCCATCACCAATTCTCCCAGTTACACTCCCCAATCCCAACAGCACAGGACAAAACAGTGCAACAATTTTTTTTACAATCAAAACAGAATGGTGATTCATGTAAAAGTCATAGATACTTTACCAAAATTCTAAGAAGCGGGAAGGAGAGAAATTCCTTGATGGCAAATATTCCAATGTGAATCAGAAGAAACAAGATACAATACTGAAACACTGCATATAAGAATCACAGTTTTAGATTTGTAAACCATTTCATCTCTACCCTGTATTTCCAAAACATTCCTTTTATCTTTTTTCCTACATGTGGTTTTATCCTATACATGCACTCTTTCACATCTAGCCATCTAGATCATAGGCTCTTTTCCACAAATCTTTATGCTTTGACTAGTATCTTCTACATTTATCCAACTGTCTTTTGCTCAATAATCCCTGTATAAAAGAATTAAATTCTTTTATATTCATACTCATTTGTAAAAAAAATATCTACTACTTTGTTATCTTTGTCCAATTCACACTCTAGTATGTAGTTCTTTTACAGCCACTGTTTCTGCTTCTTGCATGCTACATTGTTAGCTAAGAGGTCTCTTAGGTTTACTCCTGTGTGCAACCATACCATCAACAACAACCCACATAATCACAAGTAGTACAAACAAAGTAATATAAAGTAATATAAAACTAATGGAGAGTATGGAGGTAGCTAGGAGGCAGAGGTGGATTATGTATGATGACATCAAGCATCCCTGGTAGGATTGTGGAAAACGTGTTTGAAAAGCCACATTTTCTATAGACATTAAAATATTTCAAGTGAGGAGGCCAGTCAGATGTCATGGGGCAACGGATTCCATAGCCGAGGGATGATCACAGAGGAGGCTCAATTTTTAGTTGTTACTTTACAAACCTCCCTAAGGGTTGGAACCCACAGATGCCCAGACTGGAAAGAAATGAGTGACTCGGACAGTTCTCTGTGGGAGATCCAGCTGTGACAGACATTGAAGTCCTAAACTGTTCAGGGTTTTCGTATGTTATCACCAGCACCTTGAAGTCAGTGCAGAAGCAGACCGGTAGCAAGTGCAGAATGTGAAATGTATGTGGCTGTGTGGGTGATATGATGTCTCATCCCATTTAGTACTCTGGCCGCTGTATTCTGCACCAGCTGAAGCTTCCACATTAACCTCATAGGCAGCCCTACGTAGACAGCACAGCAGTTGTCTAATCTCGAAATCATGAGTGCTTGGACCAATGTGGTGAGGGTCCCAGTGTCCAGGTAGACACACACCTGGGGTATCTACCATAGTTGAACATGAGCAGAATGGACCACAGACACCATCTGGGATTCCATGGTAAGTGCTGGGTCCAAGTGGACACACAAGCTGCCTACGTCAGCCTTAGCAGGAAGAGAGGGAGCCTCCCAACCCACAGATCCTGGGAGGGGGGCACATAGAGGACTCCCATCTTGTCCAGGTTCAACCTCAGTCTATTTATCCTCACCAATAAAAGGTATAACCCAGTAGAAAGATGAGGTAAGCACACCTACTTGGCACCTACTTATCCTCTTATCAGTAACCAAATACATATTATGAAACTACCAATCTATCAGATAGTTTCCAAGAGGTTATGGTGGTTTCAGTCATGAAGACAGAAAACAAATTAATGCTTAATTGCAAAAATCAATAAGTATTGCTTACTGACTAAGCATGTCCAGGTGAACTTTTGACCTGGCAGTCTAACAAGTCACCACCTCCATTAATTCTATGAGGCACAACAAATAATTAATGTTTAAGTGGATATGCCAGTAGCCAACCAGGCAAAGATAGCAAGTTTGCAGTTTCTACTTACCAAATAAAGTGCAGAATAAAAATCACAAGGAAATACTGAGACAAAGAAATGGTGACTGTAAAATTTCTCATTTACAGTTGCATCACTGAAGACATATTACACAAAGTGCCTAGTCAAGACTCAGGTGCTTCCTGGCAGCATTCACTGCTTTTCATCCTCAAACTTTTTCTGTCTCAGCCAAAATGCTGATCCAAACCCTACTTTATCAGCAATAGAATCCCAGGATCATAAGAATGATGAAACTGCATCCTCAGATGAACTATTCTGCCAGTTTTACCCCAATGTGCACATGGTCACTGCTCTGCTCTGAGGAGAATGGCTGCCTCACCAGCACCTCCAGGCACCAAGTGTTGTGCACAAATGATACAGTCTCTGCCGCAGTGTATCCAATCAATTGCGACACGGCACCCAAACCATGCCAAATGCCCTGATGCCCTATTAGCAGCTGTGGGCTGCAGGGAGAATGTGGGCACTGAAAAGTAACTATGAAAACAAAGAACAGTACAAAACTCTGTGGCTGATGCCAAACAACAATCATTAGGATTTATATTATTAAAGCTCATGGTATTTTATGGGACAAAATAAGAAAGGAGCAGCAGTTGCCTTCCCCAAAGTATCTACAATGTACATTCGAATTACATGGTGGTGAGGGCATATCAAAGGGAGGCATGGGGAAGAGGCATTGGCAAGTAAAGGAAGATGATTGATTGATTGATTGATTGATTGATTGATTGATTGATTGATTGATTGATTGATTGATCCATCAATCCATCCATCCATCCATCCATCCATCCATCCATCAGACAAATACAAACAGAGGAATAAAACAGGTAAGTGATGATTAAAATCAAGTCAACACAGAAGCTAACCAGTAGCCAGTGCAGGAAGGCTAGACCAAGGTATATATGTTAATATTTTCAGGTTCCTGTAATTAACTTGGACACCATGTTCTGGACCAGCTGGAGCCTCTGTGTCGGCCTTAAGAGAAGCCCGATGTAGAGAGCATTGCAGTAGTCAAGTTGTTATACTACCACTGCATGAATCAGCATAGTGAGATTCTAAACTGAACATGAGAGACCATGTGTTCTTGAAGAATAGTGCTTAATTCTGATTCTTTTAATTTGAAGGAAAAAATAATGGAAGAAGAAAAAAGTCAAGTGAGTGAGAGGAAGTGATCATAGAGTAAGGAGCAAAGAGTGACTTAAACTCCTTTCCTTTTGCCTTTCAGCAAATGCTGGTGGGGATGGGAGTGAGAGGACTGTCCAGCCAGAAACCTGTTGGGTTCATCTTCCCTCATGGCAGTGCCTCTTCAGAATGATGCCATTTCTGAAGGTGAGCGGGGAAACATGTAAGGGGGGGGGAGGCTGGCTGCTCCAACTCTTTCTCTCTTGCTCAGTCTGTCTCTGGGCATCACAACAGAGGCAACAGGGTCCACAAAGCTGCCTGGAGAATGTGAGGAATTAATATCTTATTGGCAGAGATAGCAAGATGCAGTGTCAGAGAGACTGGGCAGCAAGGTGAAAGCAGAAATACAAGAAGCAACACCTAAAATGTATGCACAATGCGATGAAGGAGATCCATCTGGAGAGCCATGTTGGTAACTTAGAACTGATGCCAACAGTTTTATACTCCCCTTGGAGTCACAACTATGCTATTTGTTTGAAAACAGCATGCTTGGACACATGAAAGCTTATGGGGAATAACAATTAGGTTAGCCTTATAGGTGATACAATACTTCTGGTTCTTGTGGGGAACAAGGCATGTAAGCTGTAACTATATTATGGAGCTTGATTGTTATGTCTTAATCACGTCCACTTCTCACATCCTGTTAAGCCATTGGGGCATCTATCTATAAGAACATAAGAAGAGCCACGCTGGATCAGGCCAAAGGCCCATCTAGTCCACCTTCCTGTATCCCACAGTGGCCCCACCAGATGCTTTTGGGAGCACATGAGACTAGATATCTGTCTCCTGATACCACTCCCCTGCATCTGGTCCTTGAAGTACTCCAGTTTTAAGCCTGGAGATGACACATCTCCATCATGGTTTGTAACCTGTGATGGACTTTTCCTCCCGGAATTTGTCCAACCCCTTTTGAAGACATCCAGGCCAGATGCCATCACCACATCCTGTGGCAGACTATCTATCTATCTATCTATCTCACAATCTCTCTGTTCATGCACAAAAAGGAAACCTCTGTGCCAGACATGGGGAATGTATAACCCACCATATGTTGCAGATCAGCTACTGCCTTAGTTCTTCTTCAGCATTCCACAAGGGTAGATGTGTCCACAGATACCTAGATAAGGATCATTTTGAACAGGGTGGGAAACCTGAGATAGTCCAGGACTTGTTGAGCACCCATTTGCCCCAGCCCCTCTGACCAATGATCACGGAAGCTGCCGTTCACTAAACATCAAGAGACCATGGTTCCCCACCAGCCATTGGGAGGAAAGGCTTCAGCAAAGAATTCTCTTCCCACTAAAGAAAACTAATAATGCCTCTGACACAGAAAAAGGAACAAAGAGTCTTGTGATACCTTTATGGTCAACAATGTTCACCTGGTATAATCTCGTCTGGACTGCAACCCTTTTCTGTATATGGATGGAGCAATGACCCTCTGTAGACAAACACTTCTACAGCCCTGGAGTTGATAGAAGATAACATGGGATGAAAGCACAAGGTGGGGGACAGGGAAGGATAGGGACAATTTTCTTGGAAATCTACAAAGCACCACTGAGGATTCAGCAAGGCATTATTCCAAATTCCGAAGTGTTTTCCAGAGGCAAAAATTAATAGCAGAAGCCCTAATTTAAATTTATACAAGGCTATCAATTACCACCACACCATCTGGGAACACTGCTGGCAATGTCAAATTGCCAGTCGTGATAGTTTTATTGAAATTTTGTAATATGTGGATTATTTGCAGACAGGAAATTTCCTTACATTAATTAAAACATTTTCACAAGCTAACACAATTAATCATGTCACCCTCTTTCCATGCCACCAGTGGTGTCCTATTTCAGCTCACAACAGATCACAGCAGCTCTGAAAATTAGTGGATTTCAGATGCTAAGGAACCACATGGAGTCAACATGAAGGTGGGAAGAGACCAGAAATCTACTGTCAGTCCCTGCTCCTAACCTTCATGCATTTGTTGTGCTTTTCCAAACAAACCCCAGATATTTTGCAGGGTCACAAGCTACACATACAGACCCCCCCTCTCTCTCTCTCTCTCTCTCTGTGCTTGCATGTGTGCATGTGTGATATGTATGGGAAGGCTTTGTTAACAATGAAATAATAAATGATTAAATGGATGTTGAGTCTGGGGATAACACGCATGGCAGGGTTCACAGAAAATAACACATGACTCACACTTATATATCTACTGTTTCTTCCCCTACCCCATAACTGGGGAAGGGTGAGCATGTAACACTTTTTTGTCTCTCCCCTCCCCCTTCTTTTGCAGCACCTTTTCTGATACTCACATCTCACACGCAATTTCAGCCTGCCTCCCCTTTCCCCTCTGCTTGCAGATGGTCCCCAAACATCAGAAAACAAGGCTCTTGCATTGTCAGTTCAGGTGCTGACACCTCGTGAAGTTATAGTTCTGTTCCTGATCCTGCACCAGGACTAGGACTAAGCTGTTTCTTCTATTGGTGCTTCAGAATGGCTGAAGAACCAAGCCCATTGCGTTACAACCAAGAGCTGATATGCACATTCCAAAAAAAGCATATGGTATGGTGTCTGGTGAGAGAGCGGAAGGGAGAATGGAAGTGTAGGGACAATCCTTAAGCCTTCCTTGTAGACAGAACTTGTGTCTCAGCTAGACTGATTTTTCCTAAAACACTGACTTTTGGTCAGCAACAAGTGCTTTGAAACAAAGACAAACATAAAAGAGAACAGAACAATTTTACTAACACATTTCTAAAAGAGATCCACTCTTTTAGAAAAAAAGTAGCCCTACTATAACTCATTGTATTCTTCTTTTCTCTCCTGTTGCAGTGTGACTAAGACACCATCAGTGCACACACTGACAGTAATTCAACATATTACAGTATGTGCACTTGAGCACTATGGGTGTGATGGATATTATGCTCATGTAATTTCCATACTACAATATGTCTTCAGCTTGTTCTAATCTAAATGTTACAGCCTGTCAATCCAAAATCAGAAAATTATGGAGTTGGAAATAATTTGGGGAGGGTGGGGTGGGGGAAACACTGCACATGATCATCTGCTAGAGGAAAGGCTTTAGCCCACAAAACTGCCTCATTGGTTCTTGGACAAGCTTTACCTGGCCAAAGGTAGCATTTGCTCAAAGAATGTCTTCAGGAACTTTCTAACAAGTCTGTTTTGTTGCTGGAGTGCTTTTCTAGCATGAAAGATTTTTTTTTCTTAGTGCCTCAGCCAAATCTAATGCCTACCTTAAATGCCACGTTTTGTCCTTTAAATGAATTGTGATGTATGTTCTTCTGTCCTCAGTGAATTTGGTGAATAATTGCATTCCCTCTTCTGTCTGATGTTGCTTTAAGTAGCTGAAAATTGCCTTTGCCCTAAATTTCTATTGTCCCAGCTAAACATATCATGCTTCAGTCCTTTCTCATATGACAACCCTTCTTGAGAGAACCCTTCATCGCCCACACAGTCTCCTGCTGAATCCTTTCCAGTTTGTTGACAGCCTTCCACAAAGAATTAATCTGCAGGCTTGGCTATTAATTCAGTTAGATATGAAATGGTTTTGGCCTTTTATGCTCCAGCACCACACTGTTGCAAGGATAGGGAGATATTTGTTCCTGGGAAGGAAGACAAAGAGTTTGGCAAGGTTGTCCAAGATAGGAACACTAAGTTTCAAAAGGATATTACACCTCTGCCTGGTTAGATGCTGTGTTTTGATTAAGAAACACAGAAGAACAAGAAGAGGAAGATTTTGCAGCACCTAGGAGTGAGCAACCTGCTGTCAGTAAGATCAAAGATTAGTCTGAACCTTACCCTGCTTCACTCTGGAAGTCCTTGCTCTCCTGCTTCAACCTTTCTCACAAGTATAAAGCATTGAAGGGAGAGACCTCTAGTCTAGAATCATAGAATCTTAGAATCTTACAGTTGGAAGAGACCTCAAGGGCCATCCAGTCCAACCCCTTGCCATGCAGGAAACCCCATCACAGTACTCCCAACAGATGGCCATCCAGCCTCTGCTTAAAACCCTCCAAAGAAGGAGACTCCACCCCCTCTGTGGCAGCATATTCCACTGCTGAACAACTAATGTTCCTCCTAATATTTAAGTTGAATCACTTTTCATGTAGTTTGAAATCATTACCCCAAGTCTAGTCTCTGAAGCTATTTAAACATAGCTATCATATCCCCTTTCAACCTTCTTTTTGTAAAGCTAAACTTTCCCATCTCCCTAAGCCGCTGCTCATAAGACATATGTTGCAGATGTTTAACATCCTGGTCACCTTCCACTGGACCCATTCAGGGTTGTCAACATGTCAACAATAGGCCTGGCCCAAATGCTATCTACCTCAACCCATCCTGCAGGCCACACCTTAGAACTGGTCTTCTGCCCTGATACGGACAGTGGGGTCATTGAGGTAAAAGTACGTTCTGTAGTCCCATTGTCCTGGATAGACCACTATATGGTGTTCTTTAGGCCTGCTGTAACTCACAGCCTGGCCAGCGGGGGAAGTCAGACAAAAGCAATATGTCCCAGAAGGTTGATGAATCCAGATGATTTTTAACCACCCTTGGGGAATTCCCTACCTCTCTGATGGGCGATTCTATTGAATCCTTGGTTGAACTCTGGAATGGGGAAATGAGCAAAGCCATTGACCTGGTAGTTCCTAAATGTCTCCTTCCTCAAAATAGACCCAAATTGGCTGCTTGGTTTATTGGGGAATTGGCAAAATTGAAATGGGTGGCCCGTAGAGCTGAAAGGCATTGGTGGAAAACCCAGATTGAAATAGATAAAGAAACGGTGAAAGGCCTTTGGAAGGCTTACTCCAAGGCAGTGGAGACAGCAAAGAAAGCATATTTCTGTACCACCATTGATTTGGCACAAAATCGCTCAGGCCTAGTCTGAACGCTTTGCTAGTAAATGCAAGATCAGTGAATGGAAAATCAAAAATCATTCAGGACCTAATCCTGAAAGAACATGCTGCTCTCACTTGCATCACAGAAACTTAGCTGGATGAGCCTGAGGGTATCAGCCTCACTTAGCTCTGTCCTCCGGGTTTCTCCGTGGAACAACAGGCTAGACCAGGGGGACAGGGTGGTGGAGTAGCAATAGTCTACCACAACTCCATCCCTGTTACTAGATGCCATGTTCCCCAGTTCCCTGGTTTTGAATTTATGTACTTAAAAGTAGGAGCCAGGGACAAAATAGGAATTCTCTTGGTGTATTGCCCTCCCCGTAACACAACAACTTCTCTATCTCAGCTTGTTGAACTGATAACAGGGCTGATGTTGGAGTCCCCTTGGCTCATCATTCTGGGGGATATTAACATCCATGCTAAGGCAGCTCTGTCAGGGGTGTCTGAAGACTGCATGACCTCCATGTCAACAATGGGTCTGACCCAAATGGTGTCTGCCCCAACCCATCCTACAGGCCACACATTAGACCTGGTCTTCTGCCCTGATATGGACAGTGGGGACATTGAGGTAAAGGAAGTTTCTGTAGTTCCATTGTCCTGGACAGACCATTATATGGTGTACTTTAGGTTCACAAGATCCACCTGGCCCCAACACTGATGATGTTTTGGCGCCAGGTAAAAACCTTTCTATTCCAGAAGTTATTTAACTGATACAAGATAGATTGTGAATCCTGGTGGCAATTTTAGTGTACTATTGCATTTTAACATATTTTAATTGTATTGTATTGCATTTTAATGTTTTAATTGCTTTTAATAGTTCATTTTAATTTTGAATTGTAAGCCACCCAGAGACCTTCAGGTAGTGGGTGGCATTAAAGTTGCATAAATAAATAAATGAATAAGTAAAACACAAATTCACCTCTATGCTTTATTTTGCAGTCCTCAAAACAGTCCACAAATCACCATCAGATATTAAACAAAGTAACCATCTCTTGCTTAACTGAGTGAGGCCAGGAAGGGCACAGGCATGTTGGAGAATCTATTTTGCATCAAGGGCTCTGGGTCCATCTGCTTTCCCCAGAGGATATATTTGACCCTCTTTGTTAATCCTGCAGGGAAACCAAGGTCAAAACATCAACAGTGCCCTGGAGGATTCCACCAGCTGCTAAGGCTAGGAGCACTGGCAGACAGCAGCTAAGGGACAATGTGCCCTCTGTTCAGTTCTGAACATGTAGCAGAACATTATGGCATAGACAAGACAGTGAGTAACAGGCAATTTGAATAAAGACTTCCTGCAAGATTGGGTATAAGTGTCCCATGGTCTTGGTTTGTACTTGCGTAATTCCATTTCCCAGCCACTGACAAAGTGCAGAGAGGAGGTTACTCTGGCAAAGCAATCATTGTACCAAGTATACTCTGACTCACTCCATAAGAATGATTTGACTCTATCTTCATGCTTTAAAAATCAAACATGGTTTCAAGTCCAGGTCTGAAAATAAACTATGATATCAATGTTTCAGATGAATTGACAAACTCTGGTTTGTTGCAAAGCTGGTTCCAAAGGTTCTAATCCCCTCCTCTCAAGTGCAAAGGGAAAAGGTGGAAGATGTTGTGTGAGCATGAAATGTTCTGCAGCTGCTGCTCATCCTTGCTGTTGCTAATGGATCATCAGGATAATTGAGACATTGCCCCATGTCCCAAGCTGTGCGTAGACAGCCTACTCATTTGTGTCTTCTTGCCAGGTGGAAGGTCAGGGTCCAAACAAAATTCTCCTTCTCCGAGGTCATCACACCAGGTGGAAGGAGAGGAGAAAGGAATGGAAGGATGAATGTGTGAGAGTGCTGTAAATCTATATTTCAAGTTAGAAACCAGGCACAGAATGTAATGATAGCAGGTAGGAACATATGTAATTGGGATGCACATGTTGCTCACCAGCTGACTTGAGGAGTGGGTGAATGAATGGCATGGTGTGAGGATATGTCTGCCTCTGTGTTCACTGAATGCCCACATTTGACATGAGTGCTGCCTCTCAGTGGCTGAAGGACTTTCTGCCCTGCCAAACTCAATGGACACCACGGGTCCAAATATAATCATTCTATGAGCTAATTATGAGTACAACTTGCTGGTGTGGTGTTGATTGCATGTTGGCAGCTTGTATTTAAGTTTCAGTTAGCTGCAGTGACTTCTACAATTTTTTTCTTACATGCATGTAGAAAACATTAATGGCTAGTTTTAAAGCACCGCTATTGCACTGATTTGTCACAGAGAAGGAGAGAACAATGGGTTGGAGCTTAGGCTAAGCTCGATGGCTTCCACACACCCCATGCAGGTGGTAAAGAAGGCAGCTCCAGTTCCAGTGGCTCCACCCGCTGGTGAAGGGCCTCTGATCATAAGAAGACTGGGCCACACTTCGTGAATGCCAACTAGGCAGTGGACCAAGGATGAAAGGAGTTGGCCCAGCTGGACATGTAGGACTGGGGATCACCTGTATATAGTTATGGAATTAAGTTAGGTACTCTCAAGCAGTTAACTTTGTTCTGTAAGTTATTCCCTTAAGGAGAGGGTGCATTCTTATTACAATGGCCTTCAGTGTCCCACTGGCCCGTGGAGGAGCTGGGAACTCCCACCATCACCATCACAGATCAAGCTGTGTATAGGAACAGGCAGACTTATTCACAGAGCAACAGTACTTACTTACAATACTTACAGATCAGATCTTTTAGATAGCAAGACTGTAAGTGGTGATATTTTAGGTGCTGTTCCATAATCCTGCTAGTTGATGGATTCTGGGAATTGAATTCCAAAAAGGAAGCTGTGGATGCAGGACCCTTTCCATCTTGAGCCTTTGAATATGAAGGTGGCAAATGGGATACACTTGATCTCCCACACACAAAGCTTGAAAGATCCTAACTGTTATGTTAACAGCTTTCGGAGTAAAGAAGGGGGGTCTTTCAGGTTCTAGCTCCAGAAATAATTTACGTGTCCATAGTCCTGTGCATAGATTCCAGAGGACTTAGTGTGTCAGGACTGCATTACCTGAGTTAACAGCAAGTGCCACCTGCTGCTGTTTGCACAGCACAGTTTGCACAGAAACCACTCCACTTCAATCCCTTCCACATAAGAAGGCCAAGCCAAGCATTAATAATGATCCTTTGGCATGCTCCTGCAAGCCTTTGTTAAACACTCTCTGCCTGTGCAAGGAGAGTCTCAGGGCCTGGCTAGGCTCCTTGGAAGGGAAGGGAAAGGCTCACTCACTGGCCCTTCCTGACCGACAGGGCAAGTAAAGGCAGCTCCTCCATGACTGCGGCAGAAAGCCAATGTGAAGAAGGAGAAAAGAACCCTGCCTTGGGCTTCCAGATGTTTTGGACTTTTGACTTCCAAGAAGGCCCAGTCAGTGTGGCCAATGTTTGGGGACCCTGGGAACCCATCATCCAAAACATTCCCAGTCCTGTATTAAGCATGCATAAAAAGGAGAGTGATATAAAGTGATGCAAGAGAAGGTGTCAGGTTTGCTGAGCTATCCTGGCACAATACCACCCACTGGTGTGGATCACTTATGCAAAGTGGTGTGCTTATATACTGCCCCATACAGCTTCAAGTAGTCTCTGGGCAGTTTACAGTTTTTTAATTATAGTATATAGGCTATACATCCCCCCCCCACACACAAGCTGGGTACTCATTTTACCAACCTCGTGAGGATGGAAGGCTGAGTTAACCATGAGTCTGCTACCTGGGATAGAACCCCAGATCATGAGCACAGTTTTAGCTGCACTACAGGCATTTAAACACTGCACCACGGGGCTCCTAAAGACCTTACTGTTCAATTACCTGTTAAAAATCTGAGGCTCTGTCCATAGCTTAAATTCATTCATATTTATGCCCTTTAAATCAAAGGCAATTTATGTGTGTGACAGCTTTTTTTGGTGGTGGCCCCACTGCTTTCAAATGCTGTCCCTGTTTGTTTTCCTAGGCATTTTATCACCTGAATTATTTCAGAACCCTCACAGTAGTCCTTCTGTGTGTGTGTGTGTGTGTGTGTGTGTGTGTGTGTGTGTTGTGTGTGTGTGTGTGTGTGTGTGTGTGTGTGTGTGTGTGTGTGTGTTTCAGATTCTGCATATTACTCTTTAGCTTTTGCGATCCGTATGGTATTTTATGTGTCATTGGGTAGTTAGCCAATTATTAATGATTTGCTGTGACTTTAACTGTTTTGTTATTGTTATTTCATTGATGTATAAAACCCAGGAAATGTGTTTCATGAAATGGAAAAAATAGATGGATAAACAGACAGAGAGAAAGACAGGTTTCCCAGTCTGGGCTTTGAGGAACAGAAGCAAGTCCAGCTGGAGAAAACATGGGTGTAGGAAGATGGCTTGGGGGAGGGGCAGCATTCTTCTCCTGCCTGCTGGTTGTAATTTGTGAATTACAGTGCTCATACATTGTGATTTTAACTAATGTCTTTATGTAGATTGTTAACTTCCCTGAGCTGTTATGATTCAGAATTGGGTATAAATTGCACAAAGTTTTAAAACATGCTTTTTAAAGAAATTTCCCAAAATGCAACAGTTGTGGGCGTTTGAAGCAGGAGATAAACGCCCACAACTGTTGTATTTTGGGAAAATTCTTTTAAAAGCATGTTTTAAAACTTTGTGCAATTTATACCTAATTCTTAAATGAGATTATTTTTAATATAGTAGTTATGTTGATGGTAACAGTACCCTACTATAGTGGTTGTACAACTCCCAGAAGCTCACCTACTAAACATTAAGTGGCAATCAAGGAAGCGGCTAATTGGTGATATGCCTGCTGCCTGACCAGGCATGGGATAAAGTGTTCTGCATGCAATATGTACTAGACATGGGCACGGAGCGGCGAAATTCTCGTTTCCGTTTTCGGTTATCGTTATTGTTACGTGACGGGTAATGGTAACGAGAATTACTCCGCTCCAGCTCGAACCCGAACCAATAAAGATAAATTGGGTCTGATTTTTCGTTGTCGTTCATGGCATCGTGGCGATCGCGCGATGCCAAGCAGCACAGAAAAAAAGTTAAAAAAAAAACAAAAAAAAAACCGATTCCCAGCCAAAACAGCAGACGAAAATATGCCTGCCTCAGTGAGGGCACCTACCAGAGAGGGGTGGTTTCTGGGGGGGGGGGTCTCCAGCCTTTCCCCCCTCTCCTGTCCTGGGCTGCTGGTACCAGGCTGGGGGGGCATCCTCGTCATCTCCATTTGCCATGCGGTGGGGGGGGATCCAAAATGGCAACCGCAATATTTATTTTTAAATCGTGGTCCAAAAACCCACCAAAGCACCACAGAAACATTTGAAAATTAGGTATTTTAAATGCCTGATTTTTTATAGTAGCAGCAGTGGGTTTTTCTTGCAATAAAACGTCTCCATTGATTTTATTTTATTTTATTTTTATTTTTATTTTTTTACACCTGCGCAATGATGGGCTGGCCATGGGATGGGACCATGCAAATTTTTGACCCATTCCACCAATTGCATGGCCAGGTTTTGACTGAGACTTCTGGATGTGCCAGAGGCCATAAAAAGCCCACTAACCCTAACCCTAACCCTAACCCTAACCCTAACCCTAACCCATACGCCAGTACACTGTCCTTCTTAGTGGGTCAGAGGCACCCAGAGGTGCAGCCCACTAACCCACCCTAACCTTAACCGTAACCCTAAGCCTAGCCCTTACCCTAACCCCAACCCTAACCCAGATCCGTACGCAAGTACACTTCCCTTCTTAGTGGGTCAGAGTAGAGGCACCCAGAGAGGTGCCTCCCAGCCAGAGCCCACTACCCCTACCCCTAACCTGTATGCCAGTACGCCAGTATGCTTTCCTTCTTAGTGAGTCAGAGGCACCCAGAAAGGTGCCTCTGCCACTTACCCCCCAACCCTAACATAATGTAATATATGGTACGTGGCGGCTACGCGAAACGCTTCCCTTCCTTTCCCTTCCCTTCTTAGTGGGTCAGACGTCAGAGGCACCCAGAGAGGTGCCTCCCAGAGCCCACTTACCCCAACCCCAACCCCAACCCCAACACAAACGACAAACGACAAACGGAAACGACAAATTTTTGAAAATTTCTGCGACAAACGGAAATGACCCGAAACGGACTCATCCCGACAAACGACAATTCGAAACGTCATTTTTCCTGGTCGTGCCCATCTCTAATATGTACCTTACCAATTAGCAGAATCAGGGATTCCTTTTTGTGCATATGGTAAGGATTTGAACAGGCTAGTGGCCATGGATATTAAGAGGGTTGCGATACTTGGTCCCCTTAATTCCAAGTTCTATTCTCATCAGCCCTGAGTGTCCACTGGTCATGCAGCAGGGGGAAATTTTCAGGAGGAATTACAGGCAATGAGGGAAGAGTTAATATTCTCCTACATGATGCACACCCCTGGCTTAGTATGGTAGCTCGGGAGGGGAACCTACTTTTGCTCCAAGAGGATTTAACCTCCCACACTGAAATACAGTAACACCTCTTAAGACGAATGCCCCAAAAGACAAAAAAATTGTAAGATGAAAAGAAATTCCAGGAATAGAGTTGCTTCACATAACAAAAATTCCCTATGCGAAACAGATGAAAAACTGTTACAGAATTCAAAATATTTTTTTATAAATTCCTATCACCTTTCGCAAAAATGACACAATTTATAGAATGAATTAAATTCATCTTAAGAGGTATTATTGTACTATGTAGTAAGGTATTTCCAAGAAGACAGACATCAGAGTAAGAAGCATTCACCTGGTTTTTCCTGTACATTGTTCACCTGCCAAATAATGAGGGAAGGGCAGTGCTACCATTCACTCATTCACTGGATGGGCAGAGGGCTCTTACATGAGTACCAATGGATAGCATGGCCAGTCTAATACAGCTGCCCTGTTATGCTGAGGAGTGGTATGAACTCCCATAAAGCATATAACACTGAAATTGTGATAGTCTTAGGCTGTGGAGTTTGTGTCTTTTCTATGCTCTTGCACAGAACACATGTGTACCACACCAGGGATCCAGCTGGCTGATGATGTTTTTGCTGCCTGCTGCAAGCATGCTGTGTGAGACTGCTTTGACCCTAGCAGGTGTGTTGTGTTGTCATTCTGTTTCATGCAACAGATGCCTTCTGGTCAAGCTCCTCTGAACACAACAGGTGACTTGTATAGAATCAATGCTCCACCATACAGAACACGCTCCAGAATGAAGACAAAAATGCACTCTTGTACACAAGCTTGCTATTCTTTGTTACACTGCACATCCATCCTCAGCTCCCTCTTGATGCTGCACTGCAGAAGATCATGACTGCCAGAGAGGGAAGAGTGCTATGGTGTGGATCAGATTCTCAGTTACTGCCAGGTAAGGAATAACCAGTCAACTGATAAACGTGAATTATTCCAACTCTATGATTCTATGATTCTATGTTGGGGAAGGGTTAGTGTAACTTATGACCAAACAAGCAATGACAAGGAATGCCATATATACCTCTGCATTTGTCTGTTCTGTTCACATATAAAGCAGGCAAGGGTGTGTTATTTATACAAAATGGAGTGGATAAAGTGGCAGATTTAACTAAACACCAGCTCTCAGATATTTCACTAGTACAACTCAACCCACTCCTGTGAGTTTAAGTTTTAATTTGCAGAGTGTAACATGATTCCTTTCTTTCACCAACACTTTCCTTTTGGTATTTTTTAAAAAAGACAGATTCCTGCCTTTTACTTTATTCTTGAATGGGAAAGACTCATGGAAAATGTGGCAGTCTTCTCATGGATAACATGGCCCTCAGTGATAAACCAGGGCAAAACATTTTTCCAATGATCTTCTATACCTGCTAGGTTTCCCTTCCATCTGCTGGATAAGTTCAAATAATATAGAGCAAATGTTGAAAACAGGTAAGATAAATAACTGATCTGGGGATAAGGAGAACAGAGATAGCCATGTTAGCTGTAAGACAAATTGCATGAGATAAATCCCGATTTAGTAATAACTTTATTAGGTCAATTTCAAAAAGCACCAAATGAATGGAAGTTCTTCAAAAATCTCAAGATTTATTTTCATCTGGCAAGGTATTACAAAAAGCAAACATGGAGAGGGAAAAGGAGGGATTAGACTTGATCTTAAAGTGCCTTGCTTTGAGATTCGATGGAAAGGAAAGGGTTGCTGCTTCTCAAACAGGACTCATCAGGTAATGTGATAGTGTTAAGTTTCACTTGGGGTAGTGCCTAGGACAGTGATGGTGAACCTTTTAGAGACTGAGTGCCCAAACTGTGATTCAGAACCCACTTATTTTTTGCAAAGTGCCAATATGGCAATTTAACCTGAATACTGGTGGCTGTGAAGGGGCAATGTCGGGTGCCCACAAAAAGGGCTCTGAGTGCCACCTTTGGCACCCGTGCCATAGATTTGCCAACACTGTCCTAGGATTTCTGAGTGCAGAAAAAGCAGAAATTGTGACTCTGTTTTAAAACTACAAAACCCCAGAACTCAGAGCCGTTTCCATCCTTTGCAAAGCTCACAGATGACTTTGTGGAAAGTATAAAGAAATTAAGCAGTCTTTATTGGCAAGGATGAAGATGCTGAATCAGGGAAAGAAAGTGAGTAGATATCAAATATGGTTGGTTTATCTTGTGGTTTCCAGAGAAGTCCTTAGCAGCCAATAGACTTGGAAGAACAGCCTTTGTGATCAATCACAGGCTGTTACTCTGAATTACAAGTCTTTGTGTTTCCAATCACAAAATACTTGGCAAACTGCCTTTCATCACTGATCTGAGGATTTTTTAAAAATTCTAATCACCAGTAGCTTTTGATCTAGGTGTGGGTGGCATACTCTGCCATTCCAGGGGAAGACAACCTGTTGTTGGACCACAGCCATTGGATTCTGGCTACTTCAATGAGATTTCCCTACTCAGAACCCACTTTTATCGCCTCCTCTCATAGTGGCTGTTGAGCCAAAATCCAGATTCCCAGTTTCCATGGACAGCACCAGTGACAATGTGTTTTCTACAGCTATGTAATCTTCATCTTCTGTCACTATTCCAAGATAGCACATTGTTTTTTCCAGGATACTGATGTATAAAACTAGTTGCTTTACAAAGGCTCCCACAGGAAAAGAACTATTCTGACTCCTCTAAAGAATCAATGCTAAGCCAGTGGGCTATTCAACACTTATCCCCTGTGAATTACGCATGGCCGTGAGGAAATGTCAAACTGTTATCAGAAAGAGAAACCTAGCCAACCAGCTAGGGTTGAGTGTGAATGACAGCTTGGCATATTCTCTTCCTCAAAAACCCTAAAAAAGATCACCATAAGTCAGAACTGACTTTATAGTAGAAAGTGATGGTAATTATTTAACGACGAACCCCTCAATCTCACATCTGCTTCAAAGATATGCCAAATACCCCTGCTAGTTACTAGCTCTTTTAAGCCACAAACACCAAGTTTTGTGCTGAAACACAAAAATATGCCCTGAAAAACAACATATGAGTTCATACAAACAAAGCCCCAACATTGCCTTTCCTCCATCTACTGTATGTCTGTGCCAAACATCTTTGCTTGTTATGGGCTGCTTCAGGCCTCAAGCTGCAACATGTCCTGAATACAGGCTTCTTTATAAGGTGTTTATAAAAGATTTCAAGGGAATAAAAGGCAACAGTAAATAATGTAGCCACTATGGCCATACATACCAAAGCAAGAGAAACTAATACGGGTGTATGCAGCAGGAGCACTGATCTTGTCTCAAATCTTCCTGAGTATATTTGTCACACAGAGTGTGTGTCTGAGGAAGGAAATCATTTGGGGTTATTTCTGTGCCTTCTAGATAGTATTGATTGGGGGATTCTGAGCACTGTATCCCCAAAACTAGCCTTTTCAAGTTCTACTTAAAATTATAACTTGTGAAGCCATCTTTACCTTCAAAGTACAAAAAAATCTGATTTCTAGTCTAGGCATTTCAAAAGAGGAAATAAAGTGGGATCTAATGTGTCTTGTGCAACAGATCTGCTAACGTTTTGGTTCTGCATATATTTGCATAAGCAAATATTCAAGTAAACAATCCTTGTAAATCAGTAATAATATTGAAATGTTATGCTCTCATTTTCTGAATGTAACTGTTTTCATGTTAGATCTGTGACCATTTACTCCTTGGTACAGCCGTGTAGACGGCAGACAGTGTGTAAGCCATTGTTGGCAGAGCTGGTATAAATCATATTGGAGAGTGATCAGATGAATGGACTGTTGTTGATATTGTGGTTGATGTTATTTGGTCCTGTAATAATGTTGCCTGCATGGACATGGGGGACAGACTGCATCAAGGATCCCTGAAGGGTTTGGTCTCTAGTTTTGCTGCTAGAAAATAAGTACTGTATGTAGAATTACAAATTGGGGGTATTTAAAGCCCAGCGTGACAGAATGGACAGAGTGACAGACTAGGACTTGGGAAATCTGGGTTCAAATCCCTGCTCAATCCTAGTAACTCACTGCAGACTGGAACTGGTAAAATCCCTTCTTAATTTTTTTATTTTATTTATTTATTTGTGGATATTTTTACCCCACCTTTCTCCTTGGAAAAGGAACCAAGGTGGCTTACAATTAGAGATGGGCACGACTTGAAAAATTTTTTTTCCGAGTTGTCGTTAGTCGGGCCGGTCCCGTTTCGGGTCGTTTCCGGTTTTCGCGAAAATTCGCAAAAATTAGTCGGTTCTTTTTTTTTGTTTTTTTCGTTGTCGTTAGTACTGGGTTTTTTTGGGGGGGGGAGCGGGCTCCTGGAGGCACCTCTGTGGGGTGGGTGCCTCCTCTGGCCCGCTATAAAGGGAAAGTGGGCTCCTGGAGGCACCCGTGGGTGCCTCCTATCCTCACCCACTAGGAAGGGGAAGCAGGCTCCAAGAGACCCCTCTACATGGGGGTCTCCCTTCCTCACCTGCTGCTGCTGCAAAATGCTATGCAATAGCCATATGGATATTGATTAACAGAATGTGCAGACAGTGACTGTGAAGACTAGTGGATGGCACTGAACCCAGAGCCATAGTGAGATGCCTAACTAAGGCTCTCGCACCACCATGTCTCACACAGAAGGGAATTGTACTTGCTGCGTGTAGTGCAATGCAAGCAAGTAGATCTGGCTTTAAGGTGGCTTAGTGCAAGGGCTAGGGTTAGGCTAGTGACGGGTAAGGTTACGGTGGGCTAGTGGGTTGCACCTCTGGGTGCCTCTCTGACCCACTAAGAAGACAGTCTGTGACGTATGGGTACGGAGTCAAGGATTAGGGTTAGGGCTAGGGCAGGTTTTTGGGGGCTTTTTGGCACATCCCAGAAGTCTCCATGGCCAAGTGGCCATGCGTTTGGTGGGATGGCTCCAAAAATTTGCATGGTCATCCACTCCCACATGGCTGGCCACTCGGCCAGCCCATCCAATGCGCAGGTGTAAATAAAATAAAATAAAATAAAATCAATGGAGGACAGAGGAGGAGAGGAGAGACATTTTGTTGCAAGAAAAAACCCACTGCTACTGTGAAAAATCTGGCAGTTTATAAATTTTCGCGTGTTTCTGTTGTGCTTGTGTGTTTTTGGACCACGATTTCAAAAACAATATTGCGTTCGCCGCCCCATTTTGGATCCCCCACCCGCACCGCATGGCATGGCGATGGCGACTCGCGAGTCCGGCTGCCCAGGACGGGGGGAGGCGGGACCCCCCCTCCAGAAACCACCCCTCCGGTAGGTGCCCTGCGCCCTTAGTCAAGCAGGCATTTTTCCGCCTGCTTTTTTGGCCCGGGAATGGGTGGGGGGGAGAGTTTAAAAGTTTTTTCCTGTGCCGTCCGTGCCGCTTGCTTGCGCTTTAATTGCGGCGGCCGGCGGCCGGCGAGACTGGGCTTTTTGCTGGCTGCGAGCCTGCGGCGAGTCCCACAGAGCAGCCCACTAGGACGGGGGATGGGGGGGGAGGCCGGGGACCTCCAGAAACAACCCCTCTGGTAGGTGCCCTGAGGCACGGCAGGCATTTTTCCGCCTGCTTTTTGGCCGGGAACCGGGTTTTTTTTAACTTTTAAAAACTTTTTTTCTGTGCCGCGTGGCATCGCGCGATCGCGCGATGCAAGGAACAAGCACGACAAATCAGACCAAAATTGTTCGTTCGTCGGTTCGAGCTCGAAGTCTGGGGGAGTAATTCCCGTTACCGTTTCCGTAGAGTAACGGAACCGAGTAACGGAAACGGAAACGGGAATACTGCTAAGTCGTGCCCATCTCTACTTACAATATCCAGAACATCTCACTTATCTTGAAAGTCCTGTTAGGCTTGCTATGGGTCATTTCTGACCTGATGGTGCACAATGCACACACACACACACACACACACACACACACACACACACACACACAGAGAGAGAGAGAGAGAGAGAGAGAGAGAGAGAGAGAGAGAGAGAGAGAGAGAGAGAGAGAGAGCAGTTCTTGCATATAGACAAGTCAGTTATTCAAAACTCAGATGCTGAAAACAGAGATGAAGTCTACAGATGTTTTAAATCAAAATTAGACTCTTGGTTACTCTTAGCATGGGTATACTGTATGTGTATACATTGCCTAATAGTGACCCCTCCTCTCGATATCACAGGTGCAATAGCTCAGCTCTGTGGGAATCTCTCCTGGTAACTGGCTCCTTGCACCATCAGTCACTGTCTTCTTTAATAGGATATGGGGCCAGGGGGAATATGTCCCCCAGTTGACCCCGGCTCAGGCACTTACGCCCAGTACAGCCAAGACCAGCCCCCACTGTCTTTGGGCTGGGAATGGCATGTGAAGGAGAAGAGGAGGGGGGGGGAGGGAGGGAGGGAGGGGGGCAGTGATAAGTACAGTGGAATGCAGATGCTCCTGACAAAGGCACCCACATCCCGGCGGTACATTCCTCTTTTTAGGAGGAATGTTTGCTGTACCCATCAAGAGCACTCAGGCGGCAAGGGGCCCAAGGGTGGGGTGGGGACTTTCAGCCTGATCGTACCATTACACCTCAGCACGAAAGAAGAAAAGGGCAGAGAAAGCATGTTGACTCTGCCAAAATCAGAGGAGGAGGAGGGCAAATGCGAAATACCTAAGAATATTTGCATCCCCTCATGTGCCAAGAAACTGCCTCCCCCTTATCTTGCAATGCTCGTTGTCTACATCAAAAGGTTAGCTTTCCAGAAAGACACCTTTCTGCTTCATCCTTCCTGTTCTGCCTTCTCCTAGGCAGAATAGGCCCATCAGAAAGCATAAGCAAAGCTAGTTCCACCTGCTCTTTCTGCTCCCTCCATCAACATCTCCAGTGGTTTTAGCTGGAGCTGATTTCCTGGGAGGGGAATGAAACCCGTTGTCCAGAATGTTCAGGGAAGTGGAATGGCCCAAGGTGTTGCTGCATGGAACAGGGGAAGTTGCCACAGAAAGACGTTTCTTCCCCTGCTAAGATTCAATTCCAATGACTTTTCCTTCCAAAAAGTGAATAGTCCATCAATAAAATTCACTAAGAAATAAAAAAACACATAAAGCAAACATATGCCATACACATCCAATTAAAACAAATGGAAGAAAAAATCATATTCTAAATGACATCAGAGATAACATTCCCAATTTATGTCAATGCCAACATAGACAAGCAGGCAGACACACACTGTGTGGATGGATGGATGGACGGATGGATGGATGGATAGACGGAGATAGATAGATAGATAGATAGATAGATAGATAGATAGATAGATAGATAGATACAGTGGACGCTTGTATAACAAACAGTTTGTACAACATAAAATCTGTACAACATAAAAAATCTGGAGATAGGGGAAATTTGCTTACATTTCCATACAACATAAAAATGGGATTACTCTGTTTTCAATGGATTCCTATGGGAATTTGTATAAAGGAAAATTTGCTTAACATAATTTCATTTGGAACAAATTAATTCCTTTATACAAGGTACCACTGTAGATAGATAGATAGATAGATAGATAGATAGATAGATAGATAGATAGATAGATAGATAGATAGATAGATAGATAGATAGATAGATAGATAGGTTTGTTAATGCTCTGTATCTCCATCTCATCCCTGAATGGCTGGGATAGAATCACTGCTAATACCACTGGGCCTGTGTCATACAAAGGCAGGTATGCCAGCAATGTGAATAATTTACATGCACGGCATGCTTGCATTGTATTGAGAGTGGAAGATTGTAAGCAAAACTTTTTCACAGGAGAGATACATCAGCACAAATTATTTAAAATCAGGTAAAAGAGGAGCATTGCAGGGAAGGATGGAAGCCTAACAACAGTCCTGTTTCCCATCTTCCGCACCACTGCAATATTATGCCAACAAATTAAGAGATACAATTAAAAAGGCACACACTTAATCCAATGGTTTGAAGAACCCCAAATTCCACCACTGGAGGTTCACTTGGTATAGCCTGCCACATCAGAGGACAGGAGCCCAACTAAGTAGGTAGATAATTATGGCTCACCCGCAGGAACATAAAATCTCCAAAATGAGAACTAAGTGGAGGTCACGGACAAAGTTTGGAGAATATTGCAAAATACAACTAGTTTGCTCAACATCCCCCCACCCCTGTTTCATTCTTTAATGCAAGATTCCAGTTCACCATTGAGAGCCTGGAGCCAAAATGTTTTAAGTGGTTTCTGTCAAGAGGAAATGGTTCCAGGTGCCGTGCAGAAGTTGTAGTGTCCCTAGTTTGGTCTCAAACTAATGCATATATTTAATTTGTTCATTTGGTGACATTAATGTCCAAGTCCAGTGAGTTAAAGGTGATATACATGGTTGGCATCCTTTCTTCTTTGCCCTCACACACCCCACCTGATCCCTCCTATGTAGACCAGGCTCTGCGAGCAAAACTAGTGACAGTCATCCAGTGCATTTTACAGAAAGTGGAGATTCGTACCCAAGCTCCCACGTTCTAGTACAAAAACCATTACTTTGTGCTGGATCTCTTTGCCACAGCAATATTCCACTTGGATTATTACTTAGCATAGTAAGACACCATATGTGGCTTGGTTTGGGGGCGCAATTTTGAAATTGCGGAGCAGGTTCAAAATACAACTGGTTATGCTTTATTTATTTATTTCTGCTGAGCATTGCCCAATTTAAGCACATTTAGAGTGAATGCTTCTGGGAGGGAAGGAGTGGCTGGCTGCACATTGTTTCCCAGCGGATGCCACAGTGTACTGTACTCCCAATGTATTCCACACCTTGGGAGAGGCTCTTTCTATCAATAGGGATGAATAGATTACATCCTTCCAGTTTTGAAACAGTTGCATTGACCACTGATTCATTGCTGAACAGAGTTCAAAGCACTGGCAGGTATTAATCATTACTTGCCCCCCCCCAGGGCTTAGGTACCTTAGAAGCTAGCCTGCACACAAAAATCTGCTTCAGAAACTCCTCTTCTGGTTTTCCCAGACAGATAGTGACAGAGGTAGGGACTTTTTGTGGTGACACCACAACTTTGTATTCCCATTCTCTTGGACCTCCCACCCCAAGAGGTTTAACTGGTGCTGAATCTGCTGTTTTCTCAGCACAGGGGGGGGGGGGCTATTTATGTATCAAGCCTTTTTTATTTTTTTGACAGTACTCTTATTTTGTTCTGCTGTTTGATATCTAACTTGAATCTTTGTTACTGTTACCTGCTTACTTTCAAGGGCTTTACTTTTTCTTCTAAACCACTGTGGGAACGCTTTGGATGAAGAGCAAGGCAATAAATGTTTAAAATGAGCATTACTTAGAATTTGAGCTTCTCATTCCCCCCCCCCCACTTTGACTGCTGAAGTATTAGTGCAAAACCTGAAGAGCTTGAAGTGGGACTCACAAAACAAAGTAGTACAGTAGCATCGCAGAATCGTTTTTTAAATCTCTTCAGGAAACATGGCCTTAATTAATATGCATCTACTTTGTGGACGGGACTTTGTGCCACTTTGCTGAGATGCTTTTGTTACTATATCAGCGACTTCAGCGTAATGCCTCTGAGGTGTCCTGCTCAAAATGTGACTCAAGAAGCATTGGGGTTCCCATTCCGTTTCAGAATCCTGCTCAGGTAATTGTCCAGCTCAACGCTTCCTCTCTCAGATGCCTCTGCTTTGTGTGCCTTCCATTTCCCTTTGCCTATAGCAGAAGTCCCAAATGTGATGCCTTTGGATGCCATGGCACACACGGGCAACTGCCATGAAGCCTAACAAAGCCTCCAGCCACCTCCCAAATGTTTTATATTTTTATTGTTTGTTTGCTTTAGCTTGTGTGTGATGACGTATAGTGAAAAGGGAAGTACAGTGTATACACGTGATAGTGTGTAATGGATAAATGGGCTGCATGGCTGAAAATGGATGATGCTCTGCAGGGTGGTGGATCTATAGAGCAGAAGAGGAGGCACAGCATTGAGGAGTGACCCAGAATAGGGAGATGGAGCAGCATGAGCAGTGTGAGAGGGCACAAAGTAGCAGTTTGAGAAAGATGCGGAGAACGAAACAATTAGTGTGTATTTGCAAGGTGGCGTTCTTGAGTGTGGGATGGGATGACCTCTATGTCTCGGGAAATACACTTTTGTGATGTATGACACTCATCCACATTCTCTCATGTCTCTTCCTAATTTCAGATGTGCCCACCAATCCAAAAAGTGTGTGGAAACCTGGTCTAGGGCAAAAGTGGTGCACCTTCCTACAGATGTCTTTGGAAGGTAGGATCATATAACTACTGTTATGTGTAATCGAGTTAGAACTTACTTGGAGGTAACCTAATTGAGTTTTCAAGCTAAAGGAAATATTTAAGGAATGATTTTATCACTTCCACACATAAATCAGTGAGGTTGCCTAGCAGTCATGGAATCAAACCTAGGTCTCCTGAACCTAATCAATCAGCCACTGGATCCACTACACCACACTGGATGCCCAAGTCAGACAGACTGGTGGGTTATAGGTTCTCATCACTAGGCTAGGAGTTTCAACCTGTATGTATCTGTGTGCATGTCCCTCAGTAGAACAAGAACATTTTACCTTTCTTATCACTAATTCCTATGCTGCTCTGCAGCCACGAAGAGGCCAGATTCCCAGCTACTTTTTTCTTCACTGTCCATGATCCAGAGTTGTGTTGGCCCATGGGAGACAGAGATGAGAAATTCACCAAATGGTGCCGGGGCAGCCAGGACAACTTATTTTAAATTACAAATCATAGGAAGATGTGTGTGTATGTGCTTGTTTGTTTTAATGCTTTTTATTTTGGATGTTATGCCTGCTCAGCAGAAGCTTCAGGCAATAATATATAGGAGGCATAAAGAATTTGGCATATGCAAAGCAGCTATAGAATTAATAAAAAATAATAGACCCCCACCCCCAAACTAGGACTGCAGTGCAGTCGGGTAGAAGGTGTGGCATGTTGAATACTTCCTTGTGATCTACAGGAAGTCTGTCAAGCATGGTTGAAGATATTCTGGATAGCCAGATGTTTTGGACTACATGATTCCTTATCAGGGGTCCTCAGCTTCTGTGAGTGGAAGTTTAAAACATCTGAAGAGCCAAAGGGACCCTATCCTGTAAAAAAAAACTAGGGAAGGATGTAGAGATAGGGTATTTAATTTAGAATAGTGCCATCTTCCTCACATTCTTCTACTGCTCCACTTTTAGGTTCATAAGCGTCCTGACAGTTAAGTTAGACTGAGAGACTCTGGCTGGCCTAAGGTCATCTAGTTCCCAGAATGGTTTTCTGCCAGATGGGTGGTATATAAATTGAATAAATATATAAAAAATTTAAATAGTGAGCTTCATGGGTGGTTGCTGCTTCGAACTGCCCTAGCCATTATTAGTCAGACTGAGGTGGTCAACTCACATGGTAGAGTGCTAGCAGTGGCAGTAGCTACACCTCTCCATCCCTTCTTTGCTACCTAAGCTGGCTGGTGTCTCCACAGGACCCTTTCTTTCTCCTGCCACTCTCCTGCAGACACTGCTTGCCTTGTCCCTGAAGGTTCTTGACACAAAGACATTATGGAAACTGGTAGCACACAAAAATTCTCCAAAAAATGCAAAAAGGAAAACAATGCACCAACTACTTCCATATTTTATCTTGTTATTCAGTCTTCTGCATAATGCCTTGGTTCCGAGCGCCCTTACTGCCAAGGCATTAGTCATATAGTTGGCCAATGAGTAACTAGTACCTGCAGAGGGTGGCTAGAAGACTGGCACCACCACAACCCCTTTTCTGATTCTCCTTTTCTCCTCCTTTCCAGTGAGTGTTGAGAAGGTAGAGTTTGGTGGTGTTAACTGCTGCTTTTCTCATCAAAAGTGGCAGGAGAACTTTGTCAAGGTTGCTATTCCACAGCTGGAAAATCTGGATCAAAGTAAAATGCAGATTTTCCCCCAGGATGGTCACGTGCTTGAAAATGTGGTTCCTGTGTCCCCACAGGCACAGTTTAAAGAACTGCATCTTTTGTGTCCCGACAAGCGGGAACTGCAACACAGCAGAATTAAAAGGTTTTAATGTGGATTTTCTGAGTCCCCATGGACTCAAGTACCAGTTTAAAATCTGCATCAGAACTGAGACAAGCTTTGTACCACCACGAGACAAGGTACTTGTAAAACTCGCTGGGTCACACTTAAGTAGCTGTGGTCACTTTTTTCCCCTTTAAAGTCCACTGGTCGTGGGGACACACTTTTATTAACTGCATCTTCTAGCAGTTTGAAGTGGTTTTTAGTGGTTGTGGGATAGCCACCTGAATTTGAAACTGGATTTTCCCACTCCTAGTGTAATACTCTAATCACTTCCTCCTACTGACTATCATAGCATACAGGCAGAGCAGCATGCAGAGATAAAGATTGCTTTATCTTTCTGGTGACTGCCTGTGCTGAGTTCCCTCTCCAATGCAAGTGATGTAGATTTTACAGTTCATTCCTATCAGGGAGCACTTTGTTCGCAAAACACTGCCAAGCAACTTCCCTGATTTTTGTCTGTTGAAAACATCCTTGTAAAAATGACCTGAGTTATTCACAAAACCCAATAGTGAAGTGGAGGCTATTCTCTGCACAGAAGCAAAGTTATATCAAAACTATACCACGGTTGAAGGGAGAGGCAGGGAAAGTTGATCTATGATGGACTGAAGGACTGAAACAAGAGGATTCTAAATGTCTTTTGCATCTGAAATAGTGTGGTGTGAAACTTCTCTGGACAGCAAAGTTTTCGAGGGAAGCCCGTAAGACAACCACTCGTAACCGGGCTTTCTCGGTGGTTGGCCCGTCTGTTTGGAATGCCTTGCCGGTCGAGTTGCGGCAAGCTCCATCGCTGGCATCCTTCAAGAGAGCCTTAAAAACATGGCTATTTAAGGACGCCTTTGGTAACTTCCAGGGGTAACCTTCCCCCCCCCCTTTGCTGCCCTTCCTACATTGGCTTGCCAGTGCCACCCTGGACACCGCTGTTTATTGTTTTATTGTTTTTATCTGTTTTATTTGCTATGGTATTGTGTAAACCGCCCTGAGTCCCCTTTGGGGAAATAGGTGCGGTATATAAGTTTGAAAATAAATAAATAAATAAATCAGTTATGGGTGGGCAAACCATCCCCAGCACCTCTGAGCACAGCTCTTTGATTTTCCAAGGATTAGTAACAGACACTGAATGTGTCTCTAAAGCTGATTCCCCAATCTGTAGACTTCACTTCCGTGAAGAGCCTCTTGGACTGGATCCACGTTACTTTGAGCGGCTTTCATCAAAACTACTTGGGAACTGTGCTGAGATGCAGGCAATGGGCTGGCTGTGGGACATGTAAAATCCAGCTGTGCCCATTCCTGCCATCTTGGAAACTCCAGCCTCAGGGTCAGATCTACCACTGCAGGTAGCAGATTCCATAAGAGGCAACATTTGGGAAAGGGCATTTACAACTTACAAGTGCAAGCTTGAGCAAAGAGAGCAAGCAATAGAAAAGCCCAGGGGCTCAACTGACCAATCAGACTGCTGGGTCAGGTTTTTGTGATACTATCAGTCCCAGTAGCTCTGCAGTCAGAGGAACTCTCACTTCTTTCAACTGTCTTCGTCAAACACTGTGTGCACATGTTGCATTTATGTCCCACCGATCCTTCAGTGAGCCCAAGGTGGCACTCCTCCTCGCCACTTCTGTAATCACAAGAGCCATGTGAGGTAGGACTAACTGGGAGAGAATAACTAGCTCAAAACTGCACAGAACATTTCAAGACCAAGTGGGGACTTGAACCCAAATCCTAGTGCACCACTCTAATCACTTAAAATGCTGGCACCTGAGAGAAGGAAGAAAAAAGCCTGTTGTTTCAGATTTCTGAACTGTGCTGCATTTTTTTCCCAATTAGATGTACAAAGGCATTAAATAAACAAGTCTAGCATAATAATCCTCTTCTCAGGAGCCACATAACAAAAACTAGAAAAGGGTCTCTCTGGTCTTGGATAAATCAACACAAGCCTCTTTTTTTCGCCTTTCTGACTACACGGAGCGGCAAGAAAGCCAATGTGAAGGAGAAGCCCCCTCCCAGCATTGGCAAATCGAGGCCTCCAAGGGTCTGAGGGCCCTGACTATGTCACTCAACATTTTTCGATCCCTTCCATGCTTGGGGAGGTTTGCTGGGGCCACCCAAGCGAGCTGTCAGCACTTTAGATAACACTCTCTGGGAGCCTGCATGGAAGGCTTGCACAATTGTTTGGGAACATTCAGGATTTGTTAAAGGAGCGAACTGCTAACGCAGCTTGACATGGCACAAGGGGCAGCGGAGTCTGTACTGCCAAGAAAGGAGGTGTTACCGATTCAAAGGGAGCACTTGCAGAGCTAGCTACCAGGTGCATCTGGGATGGGCTCGGGCTGGCAGGCAGCCCACCGAACGGCCTTCTGCACGCAGCACCCTTCTTACAATCCTCTCTCCCACCCACCCCCTGCAGTCCTAAAATATGGCTGGAATCAGCATGCCCAGCATTTTCACCCTGTACATCTTCCATACAACTGCTCAGGCCTTAAGGCATCAGGTGAGCTCTCGCTCGCTCGCTCTCCCCAGGAATTAAGAGCTGGAGGAAAGAAGTTGTTTTTCTGTTGCGGCTGCTGGTATAGCCTTGTGCCAGTGAGAAAAGCAAGGCTCTTCCAATGCCAGCAGCTGTCAGGAAGCTGAACGGAGAGCAGAGTGCTGCCATTTCAAGTGCTTTCTAGAAGGGAGGGGCAAACAGCAAGGAAGGCAGCAGCCTAATAGCACACTCTCGGCTCTCAATCATGCGCTCAAAAAAAAAAAAAAAGAGCTGTATTTGCACTCTATTCGGAGTCTTTTGTGGCAGCCGGCTCCAGCTCTTTAAAATCAAATGGTGCTTAAAATTAATTCTGTTAACTGATGAAAGAATTCTGATTGATGAATAATATCTCTCTGCTTTTCTAAAGGAACGTTTGCTGACGCCTCCCCCTGTGATGTCTGCACTGCTTTTGCTCTGTGACCTTGTCACTCCTCCTCTTCCTGGGAACATGCTGTGACATCAGGGAAGCCAGATGTGCCACCTTTCAAATGGGGGGGGGCAGGCAAGTTGCAAGGTACGTATCCTAGAGAAGCGGGAGATGCTTCTGATAATAGCTAGCATCAGTGCACGCAAGGATTCCCAGAAGCAAATTATGTCCCTTTTACTCAGATCATTGAAATTACAGGACTGCAGATCATGGATGTGCAAAAGATAGATGCTTATTGTTGAGCCGCAGCAGCAGAACAAAAGGCACAACATAACATAACAAAAAGGCACATTCTTTCTAAATTAGGCTGCTTTAACAAAGGACACTTCTTAAGAATATAAGATGAGACCAGCTGGGTTAGTGTAGAGATTAGAGATGGGCACGACTTAGCGGTATTCCCGTTTCCGTTTCCGTTACTCGTTTCCGTTACTCTACGGAAACGGTAACGGGAATTACTCCGCCAGACTTCGAGCTCGAACCGACAAACGAACAATTTGGTCTGATTTGTCGTGCTCGTTACTTGCATCGCGGCGACCGCGCAATGCCAAGCGGCACAGAAAAAAAGTTTTTAAAAGTAAAAAAAAACCCCGATTCCCGGCCCTAAAAGTAGGCAAAAACTGTCTGAGGGCATCTACCAGGCCAGAAGGGTGTTTTATTTGGGGGGGGGGGTTCCCTGCCCCCCTCTCCTTGGCTATTGCTACTGCTGCGCTGCTGGTACCAGGCTGGGAGGGCGCATCCATTTGCCATGCAGTGCAGGGGATCCAAAATGGTGACCGCAATATTTTTTTTGAAATCGTTGCCCAAAACCCCACCAAAGCACCACAAGAAACATGCGAAAATTAGCTATTTTAAATGCTTGAATTTTTACAGTAGCAGCAGTGGGTTTTTCTCAGCAAAAAAAAAGTCTCCGTTGATTTTAAATTTTATTTTATTTTATTTTTTTACACCTGCGCATTCGCAATGATGGGCTCACCCATGGGATGGACCATGCAAAGTTTTGGAGCCATTCCACCAATCGCATGACCAGGTTTTGCTGACTGTACCAGGCTGGGAGGGCGCATCCATTTGCCATGCAGTGCGGGGGATCCAAAATGGCGACCGCAATATTTTTTTTGAAATCGTTGCCCAAAACCCCACCAAAGCACCACAGAAACATGCGAAAATTAGCTATTTTAAATGCTTGAATTTTTACAGTAGCAGCAGTGGGTTTTTTCTTGCAAAAAAAAGTCTCCGTTGATTTTATTTTATTTTATTTTATTTTATTTTTTTACACCTGCACATTCGCAATGATGGGCCCATGGGAGTGGACCATGCAAATTTTCCACCAATCGCATGGCCACTTGGCCAGGTTGACCACAGAGACTTCTGGGATGTGCCAATCGGGCATAAACAGCCCACTAATCGTAGCCCAAACCCGAACCCTAAGCCTAACCCATACGCCAGTACACTGTCCTTCTAAGTGGGTCAGAGAGGCACCCAGATGCACCCCAATACTCAACCTAACCTCACCCGTAACTAGCGCTAACTCGTCTTAACCCTAAGCCAGATCTACTTGCATTGCACTACATGCAAGTACGTGAGACACAGCGGGTGCAAAGAGTCTGCCAGTCCGTCACTTGTGGCTCTGGCTGACTCCTGCAGCTCCCTCCAGGAGCCCGCTCCCCCCCCAAACCAGTACTAACGACAACGAAAAAATGAAAAAACGAACCGACTAATTTTTGCGAAATTTCACGAAAAACGGAAACGAGCCGAAACGGACTGCCTCCGACACACGACAACTCGAAAACGTCATTTTCCCGAGTCGTGCCCATCTCTAGTAGAGATCCACCCAATATATGGATAGAATGGCGCAAGTTAGCAATCCATAACTGAACAATGAGAAGGTGATGCTTCTGTAGCCAAAGCATCATCCTAATCACTGCTCAATTATGGGTGGCTGCAGCATGACATCATATTCATTCTTCTTCAGATCTGGTCTAGCATCTTATTTATTACCTCCGCAAACTGGAATTGTCCAGAAACCAACAGGCAGGAACTGACTCTGCCAAGAATCTTAAAACCAATTACTGTTCTTCGTTGTTGCCTCTCAAAACTGGTATTTACTTAGTGCTATGCTGTGTTTAGCTCAGTGGTTTGGGTATCTGGCTGTGGAGACAGAGGTTGGGTATTTGATTCCGCACTGTTCCTCATAGAAGTATAGCCACCCTGTGTGCACTCTGAGCAAGCTGCACAGTCCCAGGATGACCCCAGAAAAAGGAAAATGGTAAATCATGTCTGAATATTCTCTACCTGGAAAACCCTGACAAGGGTCACGATAAGTCAGAACTGACTTTGATGGCACATGATTATTATTTTATACTGGGTTTCAACATAGTTGCAGGAGAAGATACAGCACAGGTGTACATGCATTCATGTGCGTGAGCTGGTAGCTAAGTGCATATCTCAGGACACATGGTAACTGACCAGCTCCTGGTCTTGATCAAAGAGGTGAGGCTGAAAATAACATAATTTCAAAGACAGAGCTGATCTGTGAGGTCCTATACACTTTCAGGAAGCTCTCTCACTGCTGTAATAGCTAAGATGCATCATAGGTGGCTCAGTGGGTTTGGCGCCTGCAAAGGTAGTAGGTCCCTTGGGGTCTGCTGGTTTGAATCTCTACTGGGTTGCTGAGGTGGGGAAAATGAAACTGGTGAAAAAAGTGCATGCGCCCCCCCTTCTACTTGGAGGGGTATAATCTCTAGCTACAAGTACTATGATTCTCTATTGGCTCCATCTAAATCTACAGCAATGCCACCCACCCACCCCAGTTCAATCAAACATCATGTTACTCAGCTTCTTTCACTGTTGTGCTATTTGTGCAGTTTAGATCTCTGCCTTTTAGTGTCAGTGGGCTCATTTAAACTGCCCAAAGCTTCTTTCTGAGTGCACTCCTGGGATGTGACCTCTCAGAAACAATCAACCTGAGGTTCTGACAAGCACTCAGCAGTCTACCATTATTTTTGGTGGACAGGGCAACCCCAGTCATGGAGGAAATGCTGCTATATTTAACAGCTTATTGCTTATGTAGATGGCACTGAAACTGTGACTTCTCAGCAGCCATAGCCCAAGTCCAAATCAAAGGCAATTGCCTTCCAGAACAAAATGTATGAATACACCTGGTAATTTTACTTGGTCTTCTGTGTGGGTTACCGAATCAATGGTGCATGTGCGTCCTAAACCTGGAAGCATCCAATCTTACAGATGACCAAATCTTAAGCCACAGTGCCACAAAATTGCCCTGTTCAATGAAAGAGCACAGTCCTCAGTTCAACTGAATTCCCACTGACAGAATTTCTGAGAGACTGCTCATTGTCTCAGGAATTTTATTATGCTGTACTTAAGGTATTGAATGTCCGGTTCTTCAATCCAAAACAACTCTCAGAGCATCTTTCAAAACTACATGAAAACAGCAAAACTCAATTTTCAAAATGTAATAGCATTAAGCATCAGAAGAAGTAGTATTTCCATCTTAAAACAAGATGGAAACCAGGAGATATAAAAGGACTAGATGATACATGCCTAAAGCAAAGAAGAGATCAGATATGGTACAAGAGAAATAATTCCAAATAGGAGATAATTCCAAAGCCAGGTTATTTGTCTATTTTTATTGTCTTCATTGTATTAATGTTTTGATTCTGATTTTTAATATGTTTTGTTTTCTGTAAAATTGGTACTGTATACAAATATACAAATAAATAATAAATAATAATAAATATATAAATAAGGCATCACCTCTGGTTACTGTCCGCCAAATAGCAGAGGAAGGAGCTAGAGAACTTACAGTAGTGATCTTACTATTTGGGCAGATTCGAACACTGAGCACATCCGATCTCACCTGATCTAAAACAGGGTTGGCCTTGGGTAGTACTTGGATGAGCAGGCACCAGGGAATACCAGGTGCTTTAGGCGCCTGGGGTAGGAACTGGCAAATCACTCCAGTATTCCTGCCAAGAAAACTCCATGGACATGGGGTCACAAAGAGTCGGTCACAACTGTAATGATACAACAACAGCAAACACACAAAAGTGGTTATTATGGCACCTATGAATACATTTTCTGCTGTAGTGGCTAAAATCAGCAATTCGAATTCTGCTGGGAAACCAACAGGGAGTATGGGTGGCTACTGCACTTAACCTGGGCTAGTTCTAGTAAGTTTTTAAGGTTTCATTACTGGGTTTAGCTCTGAAATCACTGTTGTGCACGTCAATGGATAGTAGTACAGGAAAAATAAGACCTTATTTGTTGTCATGGGCACCTTAATGGGATTTGACACAACCAACCATTGTGTTTTTCTGAACAAGACTATCTGGGATGGGGGTTGGGGCACTCGATTTTGTTGGAATTGGGAATAGGGGACTTGACTTTGAAATCATTTTTTTCTGGAAGGTAGTGCTGTTGGCAATCATCGCTCTGCCTTTGGGTAGTGCTGTGACATAATTTATCTCATCTCCTATGTTGTTTTAACACCCACAAGAAACTCCTGAGTGGGGCAATCCAAGCATTTATGATGGCAACATATAACTCTTTGTTTCCTTTTCAGCCATTTTATATGAAGCTATAGAGCTGCAGACCCAACTGCAGGGATCAATAATGTGCTAAATGAAGCCCAACATGTTGAACTTCTAAATCTAAACTAAGCACAAATGCTGTTGGAGAAATTATTTCCCGACTGTTCTGAACAGGATTGCAGTCCTATGCAGAATCAGATTTGCATTCTGAGAATGTAACTAAATCAATTCAGGTAGCTCTTGTTCAGGAAGAGAGTTCCTTATAAGAACTTATGGCACCTCTTCTGGCTTTGTCACATGTTGACTTGTACTGATGCAGTATAATCTTTTATGCACTCCCATATAACTGACATGCATACATGTGTATATGCACGTACACAATTTGGTGCACTCAAATGGTTTCTTTTGCTATTGCAAAAAAAACATGCCCTTGCTTCCTGTTTCAAACTCAATTGTTCATCTAGTTCGTTTATGACTGCCATTCCCAGCAGGAAAAGTCAACAGCTCTTTTTCCTTGGAGGATGGCCAAGTACACATCATGTTATGAGCTGTCAAGTCGGAGCTCATGGTGAACCCTGGTCTAGGGCAAAAGTGGAGCACCTCCAGCCCTGCAGATGTGTTTGGAGTTTGTAATCAGATAATTGTTGTTATGCACTATCAAGTCAGAAATGACTCATATTGACTCTTAAAAGGGCTTTCAAGGTGAGTGAGATCTATAAGGAATGGTTTCACCAGTTCCACTTCCCCCAGTGGGTTCCCATGGCTGAGCAGCGATTCTAAACTGGGTCTCCTTAATCCTAATCCATCAGTCTGTGCACTACACCACATTGGGTATGCCAAGCATATATTGTTAACATCACAAGAGGAAAGAGATGGGTGAATGGGAAGTTGCAGTCTGGAAGCACCATCTGAAATGTCAGCAGCTAAGCTCCAATTGCTGATGAGGATAGCTAGAGTCGTTTTTTTCAGGTCCAGGTACTGGAAAATTTACATTTTGGGGACTACAGATCCAAGAACCCCTTAATTAGCATAGGTATACTGATTATGCTGGAGGGCAGCTTCTATAAGGCCTATCATTCCAGTCTTTTTTATCATTTTATGTAATAACAGTAAGAAAGAGGACAATATTGAATGAGGATGGTCTCTGATATGATCCAGTAGGAATCCATTTATGTTCTTCTTAAACTGTTCCCCCATGCCCTTATGACCATTAGCTAGCCAGCGACTTAGTGCTTGGCTCTGTCTCCACATGGCTGACATTTCCCCTTCTAGATCCACCTTCTTTCTCTGTATCATTTGTTCCGATTGCAATTTCTGGGTCCTACTGTCCAGCAATATTCTTAAGAAGACAAGAGGAGAATGGATACAAGTGCAGAGCATGTCCTGTGCTGTCAACATGCAGAATGGTCTCAAGCTTTTAATTTGAACCCAGGCTTGCCCAAGTACAGCCCTGTGCCCCAGTTTTAATATGAGGCCTTTGCCCTGGAATGTACCATTAATCAGAAAAAGAGTGTCTCTGCTTAAATGAAGAATGCTTTCTCCTCACCACTGACAAGTTAGGGATAAGGTTTCCAGAGCATATTATATGAACTCTTCTGATCCCCATGACTAGATGTTTTAGCACTTATATGCCTGCTATGAACCTGCTGACAGATTCCATCAGGGAGATTGCAGAAGTATCTTGGAGAGAAAGATGCCTGTGTTTGTTCCAAGGGCAATACCTGTGCTGCTCTTTGTGCTTTGCTGTAGGCCAACGGCACAGCATTCTGCCTCTATAGCAGTTTTTCTCCTTGCATGCATATTGCCATTCAAAATGCTAATTACCCATAAAAATCATTACAGGTTTCTCGGTTTCTATACTGGCATCTGCCCTTCAGTGTAGAACATCCCCCCAAAATGTGCAAATTCACCAGATGTGGCTGTCAAAGATGTAGACACACTGACAGATGCCTTTGCATTCTGAATTAGGTGTAACCAGTGGTGGTTGCCCACCCAGTTGCAAATGTCATGTTGACTCCTTTCAAGGGGGGAGGGGGGCAGGGACTCCTGATTGACAGAAATGTGCTTGCAGCTAGCACCTGAAGGAGCTTCTTTCTCAGCCAAGCACTAGTTCATGATGTAAATAAAGAGCAGACAGCTGCAGGGTATAATACAGGAGTGATCAAGCTCCAGAGCCTTGCTATCATATCAAGCACTCTTTTTATCACACCAGGCCATAATAACTGCTGCGAATACGTCTTGTGCTCAGCACAACAGCATTGTAGGCTCTCACCAGTGCTGTAAGAAAATGCCATGGCCAACGCTGCTATCAAGAGAAAATGCAGATGCTCATGGACTGTACTGCACCATCCGATTCTGTTTCTGCCCTGGATCCATGAATGTGAAGGGGACCACCAGCCTATTCCAGCCCAATAATTGTCACTGCCCACGACAATGACAACTGGCTGTACAACATGTACTAGGGGAGGACTTGCACAGAATTCCCCAGTCTGATGTAGAAATCAGTTTGGGGGTTTGGATTCAGTATGGACTGATCTATGCCCCATTCAATGATGTTTGTACCTTGAATCCAAATAGCTTTTATATGAATTCAAAAACCAAAATGACTTCAAAATGATGAGTTTTGCACTGATGTACATGAAATTTGCAGGCATAATGGTCTGCATATTAGTCACCTTTAACTCTGCCTACTTTTCAGAAAAGAAAAAGAAAAAGAAAAAGGCAGAAGCAATTTCTACTCCCATCTAATTTGATTTGCACTCCAGACACAAACTGATATGTAAATTCATTTTCCTCTGCTCAAGTACAAAATCTGGCAATTCTGCTTTGATCCAGCCTGACTACATCCTGTTCAGACCAAGCCAAATCAATCAGTAATTTGGGATTTGTCCAAATCTGTGCAAAGCCCTATATAGAGGATAACTCCCATTGCACTAACATATTTTAGTGTAACACAGTGAAGAGAGGAAGGATGTAGGACATAATGAGATAGATTCTGACTGTGACTTTAGCCAGCCTAGCGGAGAGTCAGACTAGCTACAGCTTGTGGTTGTAGCACACAGCAATTTTTTTTAAAGGGATCTTGACAAAAGATGGGATGGAAACACTTCTACTCTATATTCAGTCACAGATGCCTCAGATCTGCCACTAATGAAACGATAGCCTCAAGTTACAGGAAGCCAGATTTCAGTTGAATAACTCGAAAAATTTCCTAATTGTTTGAGCAGTATGGCAATGGAATAAATTATGTCGAAATATGGAGGCATTCAAGAGAAACTTGGACAACCACCTGGAAAATACAGTACCTTTTGATTTGTTCCTACATGGAGCAGGGGGTGGGTTAGGGTTAGGTCCCTTCCACCTTCATGATTCTATGATTTTATGAACTTTTGAGGAGAGTTTAGCAAGAACTTGGAACAGAAATTTCACAATGCCTGTGCTTAGAATTTTGAACCTCTCTATAGGAAAGCCCATTTAACCTCTCATTCCTACCTTTGGAAGGCATGGGAAACCTTTCTTGTTGGGGCAGGCACTTGTTCTGTTGAGATATCCTATTAATCCAGCAGTTTTAGTATATGTTAAAAGTCAGCTTTTGCTTTTAACCAGTTCTTACAGTTTAACTATTTCCCCCATCGTATATTTCCCAACTTTGCTTATGTTTCCCAAATTATCTCTGTTTTTACAGTTGCAATTAAAAAGTATGTGAATATTTTGGAATTTCATGGTGTTCTGCATTAATGTGTCATACAATGTGATTTGATCTTCCTCTAAGTCAAGTGTATTGACAAATATAATGTGTCTAAAATAATAACACACACCAAATTCTAATCTTTCATGTATTTATTGAACACACTCATTCAGCATTCAAAATGCTAGTGAGAAAAGTAAGTGAACCCTTGGAATCAATAACTGGTTGACCCCCACCCCACCCTGCCCCACCCCACCCCCGGCAGCAATAACGTCAACCAGGTGTTTTCTGTAGCTGTGAATCAGACCTGCACATTGTTCAGGGGGAATTTTAGCACATTCATCTAGAAAGAATTGTTTAGTGTTTTTTAGCTCTGTCATATTCTTTGGACATCACATGTGTATATATCTCTCTCCATAGCATCTCTATTGGGTTGAGATTTGGCTCAGACGTGGCCACTCCAAACAGCAGATTTTGCTTTTCTGAAGCCATTATGTGGTGGACTAGCTCCAATGTTTCGGGTCATTGTCCTGTTGCATCCCCCAACTTCTACAGAGTTTCCTGTGCAGACCTTCTCACATTATCCTGAAGAATTTTTTATGTGTATCCTGCATACTGTAATTAATTATAAACTGTCCAGAGACTACTTGAAGTGGTACGGCATGGCATATAAGCAGAACACTTTGCACACTTTATACACTTGGGAATGCATCTTCTCCCTCAATGACTGCAAGTTGGCCAGGCCCTGATGTAGCAAAGCAGACCCAAATCATGATGGCTCCACCATACTTTATGGTTGGGATGGTATCTGTATGTGATGGAGATGTGCAATAATTTCCAAGCTTAAAAAAAACAGGGTACTTCAAGGGCCAGATGCAGGGGAGTGGTATCAGGAGACAATATCTGTAGTCTTTTGCACTCCGGCTCTTCTTATGTTATTTTCTTATATTTTCATGATGCTGTGCAGTGTCCTTTTTACACCAGATGTAGTGCTGTGTGTTCTTTCCAAATAGTTCAATCTTTTTTCCCTATCAGTTCACAAAACATTTTGCCAATGTGCAATTTTGGAAACTTCAGGTGTGCAGCAATGTTCTTCTTAGTAAGCAGCTGCTTCCTTTGTGGTATCGTGCGATAGATACTCTGCTTCTTAAAAGCGTGTTCATGAGCACAGATGTTAGTCAGTTCCAATGATGCCATCAACTCTTTGGCTATCATTCAATGTCATTTCTTTACCTCATTGAGGCTTCATTGTGCTCTTGGCATCATTTTGACTGGGCACTCAGGTCTTGATAGGGTAGCCACAGTCCCAAAGTACCTTCATTTGTACTGTAGATCATTTGCCTAACTATAGACTGGTGAATTTCTAGACTTTGAAATCACTTTGTAAACCTTTCCAGCATTATATAAATTCACAATTCTTGATTGTAGATTCTCTGAAAGCTCTTTTTGGTGAGGCATGGTTCACATAAACGTATTCTTCTTGTGACGAGCAAACACAAAAGGTTTGAGTGGTTTTTATGAGCCAGCATAGCTCTAGCCCACATCTCCAAATTCATTTTCTTAACAAGAATCCAGGTATGCTAACACCTGACTCCAACCAGCTTTTTTGAGCTCAACTCAAGGGTTCACTTACTTTTCCCACTAGCATTTTTAGAGGAAGATCAGATCACATTGTATGACACCTTAATGCAGAACACCATGAAATTCTAAAAGGTGTAAAAAGTTTATTGCTTTTCTTTCTTTAAAAATTGAATGATTTATATGCTCATATTATTATTGGCCTTGATGCTCTTTTGTGGAAGGGCAATGGCACTGTAGACAGCATTTATTAATAATCTAACTACTGTACTAAATCAAAAATTATAGGGAATATGCAAGCTCAGTAGAGTTTTTAAACTGCTAAAAAGTTATGTGACACAAATATACAAAATAAAAAACCTGCTGATTTACAATCTTGAATAGTTATTGTTCTTTGCTTTCCGAGTGTAGCAAGGAGCTTAATAGCGTGTTCTACAGGCCATCCCTCCCACCTCCAACCATGCCTCCCCTCCACCCCCAAGATCTAACTCCTTATTATTAGAATGCCCAATTATTGCACCATTACAGATCCCAGCATTCTGGAAGGAGGCTGACCACAACCAGTGATGGGAATCATACAGCCAGCAGTCACAATATACAAGGAGGTTTGTCCCATCTGCAAACCATGTGCAATGATGAACATCTGACTGCAGGTGAGTACAAAGAGAATATAAAAGGACAGGGACCAGCAGTGAGGAGAGAGGAGGAAAGTAGCTCCTCATTCCTGCTGTAGTTCTGCGGAGTAGTCAGAGGAACAGGAGTGGCCCCACGTGGAGCCAACATGGAACACCCTGCAAGCTGCAAACTGGCCTGAGAATGTGCTCACCAAGCAGTGTTAAAAACAGTAGTCAGTGTCTTTCTTCTCCTGTCCCATGGTGACCCAGAGATGGTGCTGGCACCAAATGAAGTAGCTGGACTGCCTAAGCCAGCTGGCCCACAAGGTCGGAGAACCGAAGCTATCTGCCTCTCAGTCCCACAGCTGGTAAATTTCCCAGCAGGCCACTGATCAGAGAGGATGACAAGAACTATTCCCTGTTCAAGGCAGGCACTGTGTACCTGACAGAGAGTGCAGGAACATGGGTCCACCTCTGAGCCAAGTGGAGTTGACTATTTCAAGTTCTATGTTACAGTTATGTTATTGAATAAAATTTCTCATCTCCAGTGTCTACCTTAGCTTACTTCTCTGACTATGAGCCAGAGGCTGGGGGTTTGATTCCTCACTAGGAACACCCCCACACTTTAACAGCCCAGAGTCCCTTCTGGGAAATTGGTGAGGTATAAAAATGCAATAAAAAATAAAAAACATTAATACCTTAGGACCAACAGGTCTGTTTGACACTCTGCTCCCCATGAAGGACCTGGGGACATGTATACTGAGTAGGCATAACACAATAACCAAATAAAATGTTTACACATATGTATGTGTGATTAAAATGTTCTTCAAGTCTTCCAGAACAGAAAAATATAGCTCAACAAATTAAATTTAATGATTAAAATTCAGTTCCCCAGGGAAGTAAGTCACAATTAGAGTAGGCTCATTGAATCAGTGGGTATTGGTGAGTCAACTCCTTCATAAATTCGGTTGATTCAGAGGGCCTACTCTAGTTGCAACTTACTATGCTGAGCCATAGGATTTCAGCCAATATGTTTTTCTTAACATGTTATTCATAACTCTTATATTCCAATACTGGAAGAAACTTTGCCAACATTCCACAGAATCCTTTTTTATCTAACCCCTCCCCTATTTTCTGGCATTCACACCAAAAATTGCTGAGGAGGAAATGGGGGAAAAGATGGGGAAAGGGAGAATGCATCAGAAAGGCTATGTTCAGCTGTGCCAGAGATAAAGAAATGACATTTTTTTGTCTTCCAAAGGCTATTTCTATGATACATTGTCCACCTGGGACCATAAGAAACTGTCACCTGGATTATCTGTAATAGCCAAGCAATTACTGTTTCTGGCCTCTTCCATCTCATTGTTGAAAGAAACATGAGGAGAAATAGCGTGCCAATCCAGAAACTCTAAGCCAGGCTGGATTTTCCCCTCACCAGCAACATTTCATTTTCTGCTAAAATAAGTGCCCCCAGATACAAACACCAGGTAAAGATTAAAGAAACCCATGAAACAGATGAGATATAATCAAGCATTAGGAAAAATGCTCAAAAATTACTAATGTTTTAGATTTCCCTCACCCTTAGAGCTCTGTGGTAGTAATGAACCATGGCGATCAGTGCTCTCTAAATGCCACATGGAATTATACACGGAAGCACCTGAAGAAAGCCTCAGGTTGACAATGTGAGTGTGTCAGTGTTGTTCATATGTGGGCTCAAGTGTAAGCCTAAGCCAATCAAGACAAAAGGCTTTGAGATGCTCAACTATAAAGCTTCATGGGCCAAACAATACGTAACGTTATTGAAGCTTTTAGGCCTTGCATGACTTTTTGAAATAGTCATTGAGGGAGGAAATTGAGGTGGAGCGCTACAGCATAGGATAAAGGGCACTTTTAACCTTTATCACACTACATGGATGGGAGAAACGTTCTCACTGGAAGCTTCTTCCAATCCACACAAACCCACATGCTTATCTGTTTCTAAAAATATAATGCATGCAAGCAGGCTCTTCAGCAGCCTCATTGAGACCTCGGCAGCTCTCAGACTTTGAAGCCTTTCATTTGGGCCCAGTTGGTGAATTACAGGATAAATGACAAAGTGAACACATTGATATTATTAACAGAACAAAATGTTGTGAAACTGCAATACTTATGCCCCTACACCACTCAGTGAATATAATAATAGTTACTTATTTCCTAAAGCACTACACATTTGAGGCTCTCTTGAACTTGAGGCCTAGGCCAAATGACTCTGCTGTTCTCCAATAGGGCATTGCCTGCAAGAGATAAAAAGGAGAATAGCAGTTGTAGTTTGATCTCAAATGCCATAAATCCCAGAACAGTTACAATTAGCCACTTTGGAGAAGATAGTGTGTCTCTTTTGCTACTCTTACAATTGTAGGGATAACTAAAACCCCTATAAAGCAATATTTTATATAGAATGAAAAGGTTTGGATAAATGCTAAATTATGAACCTGATCTGTCAATCCTGTCACATCTCAAACTTCTACTCATGGCGTTTGTTTTCCATAGCTTTTACAGGAAGAAAGATGAGTCAGCCTCCGGACAGTCCCCTTTGCTTTATCTCTCCCCCTGGGTCTGAGGCCTTGAGCCTAAACCTTGTGAACTCATAATAAAGACTGCACTTGTGGAGACAAATGGCATGCCCTTCCCTTTTCGAATAAGCCAGCTGAATACATGAGTTCAGCAAGCTTAGTTTCCATTTGTTTCATGTGGCATATATCATTTATTGAACGTTTTATTGAGATTTTATGGTTGATTGTCTTTAAGTCCCATAAACTACTTTGGGCCATTGATACATATAGATCAAAAAACATCAATATCAAATAACTGCATAAATCTTGGCTTAGGCCAAAGAAAGGCCTACCAAGGCAAGAGGTACTGTATGACTTCCAGGCAAAGTAAAACTTGATTGATGACAAGGGGTGGGGTGGAGGTGGAAGAGAGGGAGGGACGTGGCACAGCTGAATTTCAGCTGCTGCCGCTGCTGAATTGTTTAAATTCTGAAATGAGCACAGAAGAGAGACTTGGACTACTTATTAATATTTCTATCCTGCCTTTCTCCCTGAAATGTCCCAAGACAAGAGGTTCAACTCAATACTGTTTCCCTGGACATACCTCTCATAACCCCACTTTCCTCTAGTCAGTTTCCATAATAATATTTGTAGATTTCTCTCGCTTTCAATTTCAGTAAACAGACCCTCTTTGCTCCCCTCATTGCTGGTGTGGCAGAGCCCTGGAGCTATTTATATGGTAATTGATTTGTCTTGCCAGCTTCTGTATTGTGGCCACAGGTCAAGTCATTATTTACATTATTCCAGGTGGGACATGACTCAAGGCCTCTTCTGAGCACATGATTTTCAGTCAACCCATCTTAAATTTGCTGTACTGCGATAAACTGAGCTATCGGTGTGAAGGCTGACACCACATGCAAATTGGTCACGGATCAGTTTTTGATGTGCTGCTACTAGGTCAGGGCACTGAAAGAAGCGCATGCACAAGCCAGGTTGTACTGGCACTCACCTGACAGGCTTTTCATAGCTGACCTAAAACAAGTACACCTTGACTCACAAATACAGCTGCTATGTACTGAAAGAGTTGGGGTTATTACCAGGTATGATGGCATTAACTAAAAGTATCAGGGAATTGCTATGCTTCACTGGGCCTCTAGGCAGGAAGACACATCTCAGGCCGATAGTGTAAGGTGGCTTCAAAACAAGGGCAGTCCCCTCCATGCATTTTCAGCTGACGCCAAGGCTCACAAACACAGTTTCTATACACCATGTATATGTGTGTTTTGCATGCACCATAAAGCCACATCGGAGAGAAGGGCAATGGAGAGATCCAGTGGGTGGATGCCCTTGTGCACATCATGTCCTTTGAAATGGAACACACAGAGAATCAACAGGGAAACTCAAAGGTCTTCTTGATGTGGAGACCTTGGCAGCAGTGGGACAGGACCTGAGAACAGTCAGGTAACTAGGGAGGGGTGAAAAAGGGCAAGTGCCCCTGGGTGCCGTGATCTAAGGGCATCAAATTGATGTTAGAAAACTGTGAGCCCTCCTTTGCTTGGAAGAGGAGGGGGAGGAGGAGGAAGGGACAGGCGATCCCTAAGGCTGGGACAGATGGGTCAGCTTTGTGTGTGTGTGTGTGTGTGTTTTTACCCCAGGAGGGGAGGGCATGTGTAGCCCTTCTGAAAGTTTTCTTTGGTGGCTGATGCAGGGGTGGGGGGTGGAGTGGAGAGTGAGGGCAAGAAGGCATCTGCCTCTATGCCTGCAGAAGTGTGGTTGACATCCTTCCTGTTTTCTCCCAGATCCTGCTTCTCGAAGAGGCTGGACAGGGCTAGAAAAGAGCTATCTTGAGGAAGCAGAGAAGCCCTCACCTTCCCTGCCAGGTGCACCCTTTTCAGAAGGTCAGGTGGGGGGGGCAAAAAACTGACTGTGTCCCCAGGTGCTGAAAACCCTAGCTACACCTCTGCCTGGGAAAGAACTCTTCATTGGGCCAGTGTTGAGATGCCAACAAGGCCCAACAGCCACTGCAGGGCCTGAGAACTTCCTGGCTTTCCTGATGTGCTATAGGTAAGCCTGCATGGAATGTGAGTGATAAACAAATGGCAGAAATGGTTTGAGATGCAGGGAGAATTTTGCTGCCTGCTCAGCTGCACAATAATTTTACCCCATCTCCATCGCAATATATCCTGTTTAGGCAGATTTCACCCAAATTCTGGGTCCATTTACCTGGATGATCCTCACATCCATTTTCATAGACAGGTAGCCCAATAACAGTTCTAGTCCACCTCTCATTCCTTGCCTGTCACACCTATATGGCATCACACCCCAAGGGCTCAACCTCGAGTCATAGAGAATGGGATGTTGCTAACCCGGCAACCCTAGTTGTGAAAGTGGGTATGAAATGGAGTTTGGAAGTTTTAAAAAAATTACAGTGCTCTCTTTAACATACCCGCTTGGGGGTAACAAGATCTCAATCATATTAATTTGAAAAGTAATCTGACAACCTGAAGCGCTGTTACTTTTTTTAGTGTAATGAGTAATATTAATTACCAGAGGGGTTTTTTGGATTATGGCTTGCAGCATACATAGCTAGCTCAGAAGGGCTTGGCAGGCTGCAGTTCAATAATGTACCTTCTCTAAGCTCTCCATAGTAGTAGTTTTGAGGTGACTGTTACTCAAGCAGAAACAGAAGAAAAATAGAAAAATAAAGACAAAGAGGTTTTGGCAACTTAAAAATGAACTATATTTTAAATCCACTTTTTCAATCTTTAACATTGTCTTCTTTATTTTTTATTTTTATTTTGTTTTTGCCTAATTTTCTGTTCTGCTCCTTGCTTCTGAAATACTATATTGGATAGATTTTTGCTTATTTTGAGCCATCTCCATCATTCAGCTGTAATCTTCTGCTCTATCATTTAAAAAAGTATCTTTTGTGGTGGGGGGTTGGTTTTTTGTTTGTTTTTAAGTAGAAACCTATTAATCTCAAAATAATGGGTAACAGCTTGTGGCACATTGATTAAATTGCTCTACTGGTGCCGTAACTGTGCTCATGCCCTGGAGTTTAGTTCCAGGTAACTGGCTCAAGGATCACTCAGCCTTCCGTCTTGCATGGGGAGGGGGGGAAATGTGTAGTCTGCATAATTATTTGTAAACCACCCTGAGAATGCTTTTTTAAGCACTATGGGGTGACATATATGCAGCACTCTTTGCTTTTAGCCTTCATCTCACAGTAGTACTAGTGAGTGACTAAAAATGTTACTTTTTAAAAAAGTTCCAACTCTGGACTTGTTTGGGCAAGGGGTAATAACCAACAGAGCCATCGGGGTGTACTGAGTGCTGCTAGTGCTGACACATTTGTCAAACACAAAGCCCCAGTCAATCCATTGATGGCAAGAGAGGATTTTACCGCAAGGATGGATGATATTTTATTTAAAGGCACCCACAAGACAAAAATGCCCCTGCAGGTGACTAGATGCTCAGGCTGGAATCTCTCTCCTCTCCTCTTTGCTATTTTTTTTTTGCATGGACAGAGACAGTTTAATGCGAGATGTGTTCCTGCTTGCTGCAGTCCCCCATGAGAACTTTGCTACATGCCTTTAGTAAATATTTGAATAGGCTCTCAACAGCCTCTTCCCCCTCTTCTACAACAGGCGAAATGAGATTAAGGCATCAGTATTCAGCACAAGGCCCACAGTCCCTTTCCGTGGGCCCCTCCGGGGGGGGGGTTTAACAGATGCCTTTCCCTGACAGGGGTTCTTTTCTTCCTTTCCCCCACCCCAGCAACAATGTCGCTCTGTTTTGCCTTTGCCTCCCCTCCTTCCTAGTGTAATCTCCTCTATCTCCCCTCTTCCCCCACTCCCTTGTGTCAAAGTACATCTCACCCAAATAGGGAAGGTACCTCCATGTTATAACAGCACTGAACCTCAGAAAAGGCAGGGCAGGCACTTAAGGGCAGGAGGAGAGGCCTCAGGTTAGAGCTCTGAAAGGAGAAGCTGCCAGTACCTGCTGAGACATCATTCTTAGGTGTAGGAACACACACACACACACACACACACACACACACACACACACACACACACACACACAGGGGGGGGGAGGGGGGTAATGCTACAGAGAGCCCAGGCAATGAAGGGAAGCATTGGGGAAAGAGGCTTTTAAATTTAACTCCATGTCAGAGCAGAGGTGCAGGAGAGGGGGACCAGCAAGGGCAATGCAACTCCTTGGTACACCAGAGAGCTAAGTGTGAGCGTGAGGAAGTTGGTTAATGAGGTAGAGAGAATATCCACATGCATTGCTGGCATGGGGGATTGGTATTTGAGTAGAAGGTTGAAGAAAGCCTCAGACGTGAAGTGGTGGAAAAGGAAACTGAATGTTTGTTCAAGGGTGACGCATGCTGAATGATGACTCACCTAAAGAGAGGTCCATGCAACATGATCTACAACATTTGGGTTACAAGTGAAGGTGGCCAGGGCTCTTACTGCTAGCCAGAGTTTCAGGGAATTAATGGGCTTCTTCAAAGCAGGAGGCAAGGATGAGCTCCGCTGAAATTTGAACTTTTTTTTTGTGTTTGAGGTAGCTTTATTACCTGAACATGTCCCTTAGTCCGGCGCCTGTGATGACATAAAATTGGCCTTCTGCCCCCTATCTCAAGCTTGGCCCTGAAATCTCAGGATATAGGATGCTGAGGTACTGAACTAACAAATTTACACTAATCCCTTTTTAAATAACAAGCACAAAATATTGTCTTGGTGTCGCTATAGTCTTTTACATTAGGATAACCATTAAGACAGAGACTTGCCCAGCACTGGCTGGTGACATTCACCCCTGAATTTTGATTTGAACCCTAGTTTGGGGCCACTCTGCCATACCTGTTATATAGTGCTATCTCCAGTTTCTGTGGGGGAGCAGGGCAAGACTGCCATCAGTGGCTTTCTCTATATACAGTGGTACCACGCTTAACAACATAAATCCATTTTCCGGGACACTTTGTATTATGAAAAATTTGTAACTTGAAGCATGGTTTCCCATAGGAATGCACTGAAAACCAATTAAAGTTTTTTAAAAAGTCTTTTATCTGTTAAAAACTCTTCATAAAGTGCACTTTAAAGGCATGCAGAGCAGGAACATGGAAAGGCATGGAAGCAATGAAGGACCAATTCCCTACCTTTCTACCGCTTGAAAAATGCACCAAAAAGGTTCAAAAAGTCCAAAAATGCTGCAAAAATACCCAGAATGGCTCCAAAACCTGATGAAAAAAAACACTTCAGCTCCTCCCACACCTCGACAAACTATAGGGTCGCAGTGTATCCTGGGTACACTTTTTTCACAAAGCCTTACAAAAAAAAGTAAAGTGGGGCATTCCACTTAAAATTTTCTTACAGTAGGGCATCTTCACTTCAAATAATTTATTTTCATCATGCAATATTTTCTGTAAACCGAGGCTTACGTTAAGTGGGGTACCATTGTAACTGAGTGTTTTGTAGCTTACTGCCTCTGGGCCACAACTCCCACAGTCCTTTGCCATTGGCAATCTAGGCTTGCGATTGTGGGAGTTATGGCCCAAAACCTCTGGAGTGCCGAAGGTTCGCCACCACTGTCCTAAGGTGTAGGCTGAAGGACATATCTAGATGCCAGCATTGAAGATAGCTGATGAATTTCTGTTTGGCCTACCATGCATCTATTAGACTCCTATCCCCTTCCTGTTTTTACCCTACTCCCCAGGAACATACATACAGGTGGAGACTGGCAGGTGGCTAGCTGGCAGAGCAGCAGAATAGAACATAAGAACATAAGAAGAGCCATGCTGGATCAGGCCAAAGGCCCATCTAGTCCAGTTTCCTGTATCTCACAGCGGCTCCACCAGATGCGTTTGGGAGCGCATGAGACTAGATATCTGTCTCCTGATACCACTCCCCTGCATCTGGCCCTTGAAGTACCCTGGTTTAAAGCCTGGAGATTACACATCTCCGTCATGGTTTGTAACCTGTGATGGACTTTTCCTCCAGGAATCTGTCCAATCCCCTTTTAAAGGCATCCAGGCCAGATGCCATCACCACATCCTGTGGCAGGGAGTTCTATAGACTTACAACGCGCTGGGTGAAAAAATATTTTCTTTTGTCAGTTCTTACTCTCCCAGCCCTCAATTTGAGTGTATTTCCCCTAGTTCTGGCATTTTGGGAGAGAGAGAAGAGCTTCCCTCTATCCACTTTACTCATACCCTGCATTATTTTGTATGTCTCAATCATATCCCCTCTCAAGCGCCTTTTTTCCAGACTAAAGAGGCCCAAATGTTTCAGCCTTTCTTCATAAGGGAGGTGCCCCAGGCCAGTAATCATTTTAGTCGCTCTCTTCTGCACCTTTTCCAGTTCCACTATGTCTTTCTTGAGATGCGGTGACCAGAATTGTACACAATACTCCAGGGGCGGCCTTACTATTGTTTTGTATAAAGGCATTATAATGTTCGCTGTTTTATTTTCAATCCCTTTTTGATAATCCCTAGCATGGAATTGGCCTTCTTCACCGCTGCCACACATTGGGGAGACACCTTCATGGAGCTGTCCACCAACACACCAAGATCTCTTTCCTGATCCGTCACGGATAACTCAGAGCCCATGAGTTGATTAAATGAAGTTTGGATTTTTTGCCCCAATATGCATTACTTTACATTTAGTTACATTAAAACGCATTTGCCATTTCTCAGCCCATTCCCCCAGTTTGGAGAGATCCTTCTGGAGCTCTTCACAATCTTCTCTGGTTTTTACCACACGGAAAAGTTTTGTGTCATCCGCAAACTTGGCCACCTCACTGTTTATCCCTGTCTCCAGGTCATTTATGAACAGATTGAAAAGCACCGGTCCCAGGACAGAGCCCTGGGGCACACCGCTTTTCACCTCTCTCCATTGTGAAAATTTCCCATTGACACCTACTCTTTGTTTCCGGGATCTCAACCAGTTCTCAGTCCATAAGAGGACCTGCCCTCTTATCCCCTGACTGTGCAATTTTCTCAGCAGCCTTTGGTGAGGGACTGTGTCAAAAGCCTTTTGAAAATCCAGATAGACTATATCCACCGGTTCACCCAAATCCATGTGCCTGTTGACCTTTTCAAAAAATTCTAAAAGGTTTGTCAGACAAGATTTACCCTTACAGAAGCCATGCTGATTTTCTCTCAGCAAGGTTTGTTCTTTTATGTGTTTTAAGATTTTCTCTTGGATGAGGCTTTCCACCATCTTCCCTGGGACAGATGTAAGGCTAACTGGCCTGTAGTTTCCCGGGTCCCCCCCTCCTTCCTTTTTTAAAAATTGGTGTGACATCTGCTATCCTCCAGTCCTCCGGCACTGTGGCCGTTTTAAGAGACAAGTTGCATATAACCGTTAAGAGATCTGCAATTTCGTTTCTCAGTTCCCTAATAACCCTTGGGTGGATGCCATCTGGGCCCGGTGACTTGTTAATCCTCAATTTATCAATTAGTCCAAAAACCTCCTCTCTTTTAACCTGTATTTGATTTAATTCTTTAGTCAAGAGGGGCGGCTCAGGCAGCGGAATCCGCTCAAGGTCCTCTGTCGTGAAGACAGACGCAAAGAACTCATTCAATTTCTCTGCAATGTCCAAGTCCTCCTTAACCTCCCCTTTTCCTCCCTCACCATCCAGAGGGCCAACTGGTTCTCTGGCAGGTTTTCTACTTCTAACATATTTAAAGAAGCTTTTATTATTACCCTTTATATTGCTAGCCATGCGTTCCTCAAAATCTTTCTTTGCCTCCCTTATCATCTTCTTACATTTCTTTTGCCAGAGTTTGTGTTCCTTTTTATTTTCCTCATTTGGGGAGGATTTCCGTTTACAGAAAGACCTCTCCTTGTGCTTTAGAGCCTCTCTAACTCCACTCGTTAACCATGCCGGTGTCCTCTTGGACTTAAATGAGCTCTTCTTTCTTTGTGGTATGCACTTGTGCTGGGCCTCTATTATTGTTGTTTTAAAGAGGCTCCATGCACTCTGAAGAGATTGGATTCTTCTAACCTTCCCCTTCAATTTCTCTCTAACTAGTTTCCTCATCTGTGGGAAGTTTGCCCTTTGAAAATCAAGGGTTTTTATGTCTGATTTGGTTGACACTCTTCCTCCAACATGCATGGCAAAGGAAATTGCAGCATGGTCACTGTTCCCCAGAGGCTCAGTGACATTCACATCCCTGACCAGGTCCTGAGTATCGCACAGTATTAGATCCAGAGTTGCCTGTTCTCTCGGTGGGCTCCATGACAAGTTGCTCTAAGGCACAGTCATTCAGCAAGTCGAGAAACCCAGTTTCTCTTTCTTGCCCGGAGCTCGCATTGACCCAGTCAATGTGGGGATAATTGAAGTCCCCCATAATTACTATCCTATCCCTCTTAGCCACCTCCATGATTTCTCTCCTCATTTCAAGGTCCCCCTCAAGTTTTTGATCTGGTGGACGATAGAATACTCCAACTATCACATCACTCCTTGGACCTGGTAGTTTAACCCACAGTGATTCTGTGGTGGAGTCAGACCCTCTGTCCATCTCCATTCTGCTGGATTTTACCCCTTCTTTGACATAGATGGCCACTCCTCCTCCAACCCGCCCCTCTCTATCCCTTCTATAGAGTTTATAGCCTGGGATTGCTGTATCCCACTGGTTTTCCTCATTCCACCAGGTTTCTGTTATGGCTATTATATCTATGTTATCCCTAGCTGCCAAATGTTCAAGTTCTCCCATCTTTGCTCGGAGGCTTCGAGCATTGGCGTAGAAGCACCTGTACAGTGGGTCCCGCAACAACAGCTGCTGCCTTGTTCTTTTTCCCCCGACAGCTTTTATTTTCAGTAGACAAACTGTCACATTCCGTTATTCTCCCAGTGCTAATACCTGCTATGTCTTCTCTATGTGATTCTCTACCCTCTCCAACCTTATTCCCCGAGGATGAGGTGTTCCGAACCGGATGCCACTCAGCTCCTGTCGGCTTTCCCCCAGTTATCAGTTTAAAAGCTGCTCTGCTGCCTTTTTGAGGTTGAGTGCCAGCAATCTGGTCCCATCATGATTCAAGTGCAACCCATCCCTCCTGAACAGGTTTGGCTTGTCCCAAAATGTTCTCCAGTTCCTGACAAATCTAAAGCCCTCCTCTCGACACCATCGCCTCATCCACGCATTGAGGCTTCTGAGTTCTGCCTGCCTTGCAGGTCCTGCACGAGGAACAGGTAGCACTTCTGAAAATGCTACCTTGGAAGCCCGGGAACTTCAATCTTCTACCTAACAACCTGAATTTGGCTTCCAAGACTGACCGCTTGGCCTTCCCGACATCATTGGTACCAACGTGTACCATGACCACTGGCTCCTTCCCGGTTCTCTCTAACAAGCTATCTAGATTTCTCGTGATGTCTGCAGCCTTTGCACCTGGCAGGCAAGTGACCATACGGTTATCATGCTCGTCACAAATCCATCCCTCTGTATTTCTAATGATAGAATCCCCTAGTACAAGAAGCTTCTCTCCTGCAGCCTGCTCATCTACATGTACCTGATCTTGTATCTCATCAATAGTGATGAGGGAGAGATCCTCCGGTGAAACCAAATCTTCCTCTGTGTGTGCCTCATGAGGTGTGCTGAGGGAAAGAGCCTCAAACTGATTGTGCAATATGAGACTCTCTGAGCGATCCCTTGGCCTTCTACTCCTTTGAGTCACATTCCTCCACCCATCTACCTCCTGAGTTGGGGAAGTAACTTCATCCTCAGAAGTGTGCCCTATCTCTTCTTGGACCTGGATAGTCCGTTCCGCTCTGTCCAAGAACCGCTCAAGCTCCTTAATATGTTGCTGGTCTGATATGAGAGCCTCTAGCTGCTGGACCTTCTCTTCCAATAGCGCAACCAGCTTGCACTTGCAGCAGATGTAGTTCTGCACACGCTCTGTCAAGATGACAAACATGGCACAAGTACTGCAGGTAACTGCAGCTGCTCCCTCCAACTCCATTTTAACGAGTGCAATAAAATGTATTCAAGGTCTCAAAAATGTAAACTTACACTAATTTTTTTTTAATCTAGTAAGACTCTTTACTTCTTTTGTTGTTTATTCAAAATCTAACAGTGTAGGGGCTGCTAAAGCACCTCTACACCAAGTGCAAGCACGTCAGGAAGTTTCCAGTGCTAACTTGCTAATGTGTGTAGGATCTCCTCAGGAGTAGCTTGGAGCAGTTATTTAAAGATAAAACTCCGCCCCTTACCTCCTGCAAAAACAGGAAGCAATCTCTATGCCCTCTGGCTGTGTGCTTCCTCTATAGCCGTGTGCTTCTCCTCACCACCTCCTTCCTCTTTGCTGCTCTGCAAGAAAAGGACTGAGAGGCTGCTGGGAGCAGCTATTTAAAGATAAAACTCCGCCCCTTACCTCCTGCAAAAACAGGAAGCAATCTCTATGCCCTCTGGCCGTGTGCTTCCTCTATAGCCGTGTGCTTCTCCTCACCACCTCCTTCCTCTTTGCTGCTCTGCAAGAAAAGGACTGAGAGGCTGCTGGGAGCAGCTATTTAAAGATAAAACTCCGCCCCTTACCTCCTGCAAAAACAGGAAGCAATCTCTATGCCCTCTGGCCGTGTGCTTCCTCTATAGCCGTGTGCTTCTCCTCACCACCTCCTTCCTCTTTGCTGCTCTGCAAGAAAAGGACTGAGAGGCTGCTGGGAGCAGCTATTTAAAGATAAAACTCCGCCCCTTACCTCCTGCAAAAACAGGAAGCAATCTCTATGCCCTCTGGCCGTGTGCTTCTCCTCACCACCTCCTTCCTCTTTGCTGCTCTGCAAGAAAAGGACTGAGAGGCTGCTGGGAGCAGCTATTTAAAGATAAAACTCCGCCCCTTACCTCCTGCAAAAACAGGAAGCAATCTCTATGCCCTCTGGCCGTGTGCTTCCTCTATAGCCGTGTGCTTCTCCTCACCACCTCCTTCCTCTTTGCTGCTCTGCAAGAAAATGATTGCCAAGAACAGTGGAATGACCTGACGGTGACTTGACATTGATAAACAGGTCAGACAAGGATAACCAGGCAGAAAATAAAGAAGAATATGTTGAAAGCACAAAAGGACAGTATAGTACCTGTGTTTCATTGTCCTGTAGGAAGTAGAGCACCTGCTTCAGTGCCTCAAACTACAGTACTGTCGTTGATAATGGCAGGGAAGGTGTGTGTTACCCTGTTTTTTGCAAGTGTAAGATGGACAGAAATTCCAGAGGTGCAACTTATTTCTATCACAAGCTTGTTCTCAACAACAACAACAACAACCTTTATTGGCATACAACGGAGCACAGATATGTAGTGTGTCATAATGAATATCCCTTCTAAAGTCAAAGTTTACATTCTTTTTGAATATTCCAGACTACCACAAGAACTAAAACACGAGTTTAATACAAGGATAAAATAGTAATACCTTCATTAAAATGAATACTAATGAGCATCCTAGGCACGTGCTGTAACTATCGCTGCTAAAAACATGGCTACTTTTCCAATTATAAAATCAGATTTGGACCCCAACAGATGACGGATTTTATCCTGGTCAGACCCGACTTTTAAATTCCTTAGGACTTGTTCCAGAAATTTTTCACGTGGCTCTTTATGTAAGGGGCAGTAAAAGAACATGTGGTCAAGCGTTTCCACACTTCCCATACCACAAGAACAGCATCTCTTATCCAAAGGTAAGCCTTGAAACCTGCCGTACAGAACGGCAGATGGCATGACGTTGCATCTGGCTAAGGTAAAGGCTCTACGTATTCGTGGAGATTTAAGCAGCACTAGATATGGGGCCTGCTGGCTAGGCGTAACCGTAATATGCCAGTGTAGTGGTGAGCATACGCTGTGGGCTAGGCTCCGCAGTGTCTGTTGTTCTATGTCTAGCACCCGTCTTTTTATGACCCGGAAAGCTTGCTTCTCACCAAGTGAACCAATATGTTCAACATGTAACCCCCATGTCTGCAATTTTTTTATCCAAATTGATGATCCAAATGGTGGAGCCCTATCTTTTAGAAGGTGGTATAAGAGAGAATGGTTGTCAGTACTGTAATAGATTTTTAGCCAGAATTTAGTTATTTGCATTTCCAACAATGAAAAACCAGTCTCTAGGCATAAAGCAGCATAGGGAACACATCTGGGGAGTCCCAGGATTTTCCGAAAAAACTGGGATTGAACTTGTTCCACTGATGCGTCTATAGCTGCCTGCCAGAGTGGAATGCTGTAAAATAACTGTGGGATGATCTTTGTTTTCCATACCTGTAAGGCTGCAGGTACGAATTGGTTACCTTTGGAGAAATGAAAACGTAAGGTGGACTGTGCTGTAACTCTTGCTAGGTTTACAGCTGCTCTCCGTTGTGGCACCCAGGACTGTTTGAAGTGAAAAAGGACACCTAAGTATTTGAATTGTTTAACTTGTTCTAGGTAGTGTCCATTTATTTTCCACAACATTTTCTTCCATGATCTGGAGAAAACCAGAATCTTGGATTTATCGTAATTAAGTTGTAGATTGTTTGTGGCAAGGTATTCAACACAGCTGGTAAGCAGCCGTCTTAAACCTATGCGGGTTTGTGAGAGCAGTACTGCATCATCCACATAAAGTAATAAGGGCGTAGGATGCAGCCCTAATTTTGGAGGATGGCCGTTGACCTTCTCTAAGTGGGAGGCTAAGTCATTTATAAAAAGATTGAAAAGGGTAGGTGCAAGAATGCAGCCCTGCTTCACTCCTTTGTTGGTAGGAAATATTTGAGTTAATTTCCCATCCCATGAAGATCTCACTTGTGCAGTTGTAGCAGAGTGTAGGGATATGATAAGGGACAAGAGTCTTTTATCTATGCCCATTTTTATTAGTTTAGACCATAGGATGTTCCTATCCACTGAATCAAAGGCTCCTTTTAGGTCAAGGAAAGCTACGAAAAGTTTAGAGTTCGTCCGCCTTATGGAGCGATTTATCAAGTGGTCCAAGATTAGAGAGTTGTGTAGTGGGCCCCTCCCCTTTCTGAAACCCGTTTGCTCTATGCCAAGGATAGATTCTGTGTTTATCCACTGAGTAAGTTTGTTCAGCAAGTGTCTGGCATAGAGTTTCCCAATTACAGAAAGTAAACTAATTGGTCTAAAGTTTTTGGGGTGATGCGGGTCACCTTTTTTATATATTGGTACTATAATTGCATGGAGCCACTCCCTGGGGATAATTCCCGTTTGGTCTATGGTTGTAAATAAGGGGGCCAGTAGCTTCCCCCACCAAGCAGGTTCGTGTATTAGTAAATCTGGAGGGATAGCATCAGGTCCTGCGGACTTATGAGGTTTTAGGTGTCCGATGAGCTCCATGATTTCCTCAGGTGTTACGGGGGGCCATGTCAGTAATCTTGTCAGGTTCATGTCCTGCAGATATTAAAGGCAGGACATGAACATATTAAAGGGTAATTGCTGACAACAGATTAATTAATAAGTCAGACTGATGGCTAGCAGGATCATCAAAGCAAACGAATGGATGAGATGTGGTGTCAGGTGGTAGAACCTTAATTGAACAATATATGAGACTCCTGCATATTCCCTCTTTAAAAAGCAAATTCAGAAGACCTCAGTGATGGTAAGACTTGTGGAGATAACATAAAAAATGAATTCTGTTTTGGACAGAAGGAATTTGAAAGATGAAATGAAAGGAGGCTCTTGTTCTTAGTTCAGCTAGGTTTCGAGTTTCTTTCAAATTAAATGTTTCTATGCATTTCAGAAAGTTTTGAAAATTACCTTAGTTGAAGACAGCTATGAGAAGAACTTTCAAAAATAGCCTTATTCAAGCATTTCTAAGATTGTTAATCTGCATGTACAAGCAGGATTTGCGGCCCAATCCAGTACAGCTGCCTGTCGCTCTCGCTGTGAGGAAGAGGAGAAGGCCTGTCTGAAGCGGAAAGCCTCTGCTACACATTGGACCTCTTTCATATGACTTAGGGCCCTAAAAAATCAAGCTGCTAGATCACACATGTAACAGAATGTCCTCTTTAGATTGTCTTTTCTTCCCATGGAAATTGTGACAGGATGTGCCTGATTCAGGTGAATAGGGATTTTCAGGCATAGTGCATGCCAGTCTACAGCACTCAGAAGAGTGATCACTCATGCCTTACCTCCCCAAGTCATCATTCCTGCCACCCTCTTACCTGTGGACAGAGATGAGGCTGGAGAAGAGGACCCTCTCCTCCTGAATTGTGTGCCTAATTTTCCAGAGTACTGATTTATTTGAATGGAGAATGCGAATGGATGTTGAAATTCTCCCCTTTCAGACTCATTGCCCTTCATGTCTGCAAGAACAACAAAACGGGTGAGAGTGATTGTGGTAGATAGAGAAGTCCTTCTTTGCATGATGAGTACACTCATGTTCATAAAGCCTAAATAGGCGATATGTGGAAGACATGCCAATAGATCTCTGATGATACTCGGCAAGTGGTGTATTGTGGAGTTCAACAATCATTATCTGTTCACAAAGCAGTAGGAAGAAAAGCATCAGAAGAACTCCTCCAACTCAGGACACTTTAATAGAACCAAGGCACTGTGCACAAGGACCTGGAATGGTGTCTGGAAACAACATGAATCTGCTCAGCAACTGAAAAGTCCTTCCATGGTTTTTTCACTCACATTTTCTACTAGATTGCAGCTTAGCAAATTTAGCGCCCATTGACGGATGTTTGAAATAACCAACTACTGTATAAGGTTACAGAGACATCAGATAAATAGGTAGGTTTGAGGGTTTGACTCCTCAAGTGGACTCGCATATTTTTCTTCCTCAGGCAGAACCACAAGGTAGAAATTGAAAATTTTCACTACCATCTATTAGTTTCTCCAAACCTGTAATTTCATTTAAGACCCACAAGTACTTAAATTTACTCATGACTTGCTCAAAGTAAGCTCAATTCAGGTCAATGGGTTATGGCTGGTGCCTCAAACAACCCACCATTACAGTGGCATATAATTTTAAGAGTCAGCCAGCCAATAAATAAATCAATAAATAAGTGAACAAGAGCTCTCAATTTAGGCTTCAGGTAATAACATCACACTGTGTTTAATCTCAAAGTGGCACAAAAGCTTCTGATTAATAATAGCATGGCTGTGAGAAGGTAATCAGTATAAACAAAACAGCTTTGAGTGGTCTTGTCTTTTTTATATGAAAATGGTATAAAAACTAAATGGCAAACTTATTGCGTACAAGAAAATAAGCAAGAAATTAAAAGAACCTCACAATAATCCAAAATAACAGCCAACACAAAATTGCTGCTTATTTTTGTGTTTGATGGCAAGGATCCAAATTTTCTTATGGCAGCAAAAGCCATTTTGTCTCCACAAGTTTAAGTGAGAGGGACACAATTCCCTTTCTTCCTTCAGGGAGCCATGTTTCCTTTTAAAAAAGCCCTGTTTTATTGGACAAGAAAGGGTTGTAGGGGGCAGGACTAAGGTTTGAAAATCCCCATGACACGCTTTTACACGACCCCTAAAATCCAAGGCAAAGGGCTCCCAGATGCGGAGCTTAAAATTGTTTTCCCACCAGCTCCGAACTATAAAAAAAATTAAGTACGACCACGCTCACCTAAGCGCGTCCCAGCGCATTTTCCAAGTAACTGGTCTCCGAAGATGAAAAATTTCTGATGCGGATTGCAAGGCAGTGAGTGCCGGGCTCTCCTGCCTTCTGTTTGTTTGTTTTTTTTTTTTTTGCCCCACCCCCACCCCTTTAAGAGACTGGAATGCTTCCCGCGGCAGCTCCCAACGGCAGAGCGGAGGTGAGCCTGCATTCTTTTTGGAGGCTGGCAAGTTATAACTTTTACATAATGACCAGTGTACTAAACTAATATTCATATTTTTCTTGGCAGAGTTGACATTTGCTGTTGGCATAAGAACATAAGAAGAGCCCTGCTGAATCAGGCCAAGGGCCCATCTAGTTTCTGTATCTCACAGTGGCCCCACCAAATGTCTCTAGATGCACATGAGACAACTGGATACCTGTCTCCTGATACAACTCTCCTGCACCTGGTACTTTCAGATGCCCTGGAGAAAACACATACAGTATCCCCATCATGCCTTGTAAGCAGCAATTGACTTTTCCTCCAGAAATCTACCCAATTCCCTTTTAAAGGTATCTATGCTAGATAGTCGCTCAGTGGATATTTATGCTGGGCGTCGTGGCTCAGCGGACTAGAGCACTCAGTGGTTTGAATCCCGGGTGCCACGCAGTGGAGTGAGCTCCCACTGTTAACCTCAGCTCATGCCAACCTAGCAGTTTGAAATCATGTAAGTGCAAGTAGATAAATAGGTACAACCTTAACAAGCAAGAAGGTAAAACTGTTTCCTTGCAGCCATGCCGGCTCCATAGCCACGAACTTGCACAACACTGGCTCTTCGGCTTAAATACGGAGATAAGCACCATCCCTAGAGTTGGACATGACTAGCACACATGTGTGGGGGGAACCTTTACCTTTACCTATGCCAGATGCACTCACCACATCCTGCAGCAAGGAGTCCCACAGATAGCATACTGGGTAAATACATTTTTCTTTTGTCTGTTCTCCCTCTCCCAACCCTTAATTTGAGTGAATGACTCCTGGTTCTGGTGTTGCATGAGAGGGGCTTTCCTCTGCCCAACCTCCTGGATTAGTTCGTAATGCCTTGAATCTTAGCTTTCATCACATTGGTTTGGAGTGCTTGTTCTGGTGCATCAAAATCAAGCCTTTGGTTTCTTTCTTAATAGTCCCCGATTTTAGCTATGTCTATGATATCATCATGCTTTCCATAAATGTATCTCACGTGTTGTCTGTGCAGTAATTTTTTTTCAACAGTATAATTTAATTGTAAGTTGTTTCTTATACTGAGCTTTTGCTTCTGTTGTTTCCAAATCTCCTCCATTTTCGCCTTATGTAATTTTTTTCTCTGCTTGTGCTATCATAGTCTTTTAGGCATTGTTGTTGTAGTTATATTTTCAGGATAGAGAGCAGATATGTATGCTTTCTTCCTCTGGTACCTGGATATATCCATCTCAGAATGTCAGGGGCCACCTGTGCCACCTTTCTTTTTGTTTTAACTCTTCAGTAATAAGAAAAAACCCTGTGATTACTTTTCTGGGCCAGATTTGGCCAAGCACTTCTAGTTCCTAACCCCTAATCTGCTTTTGTGAAATTGACTTACAGTTCTACTACAGGAATTGAATGGGAGCCATCACAGCTCACCATATGTGGATCCTGGAAAGGACCTAGTTATTTTGTCTTGCTATCTCTTGCACTCAAAAGAGCTGCAGTTTTGTTCAAATTCCACATTCTAGTTCGTTATTGACTTGGAAAGATATTAAACACAAAGCACTTCTCTGATTGTACAACAGGTGATAAGCTCTACAATGTTTTATTTTCTCAAGGAACCACACATTTTGGGCTGATGTTTCTCTAAAAAGATTAACAGCATAAACATGTACTCCTGATTCAAAAGTCACACACAAGAAGGCATGTGTAAGAAGGCATAACATCATGGTTTGGGTCAAGGTAATTAGGCCTTTGGATCAAACAAGATTCCCTACATCCTGGTATATGTACCTATGAGAATCCAGGCACCCAAGTTTCAAGTCTGGTCTTTCCCAAAAGCTTTTGGGAACGTTTTTGTACTATAACTCAAACTATAATGTGGCTGATATCTCCATCTTAATTTTGCTCATACTGTATTTGGAGATGCCCAGGATGTTTACATTTGCCATTGTCTTAGAAGCCCAGATTGTTCCTTTAATTCCTATTTTTCTATGGTTAATAAAAAGAAGGGCAATCAGAGTGATTGTCACTTCACTTCCTCTATAAGGGTAATCATCTGGAGCAAAGGCTAACAAAAGCATCCTTCTCTCCTACTTCTTGCTTGCCCTGGGCAAAGTTCCTTGTTCAATGCTCCCATGTTCCCCAGTTGCTTCAAAAGAGGGGATAGGTCACACACAATGCCAGCTGCCATTCCCACCCCACTGCCAAGCAATTTAGCAGCTGCATCATAGCAAATTACTCCACACCTGCTGCCAATCAACTGCCTGTGCAATTACTTTACAGCAAGCGGTTTGCACCATCATCTGCTCTGCAAGGTGAGGGGAAAAGGTGCTAATGAGCCCAACAAGGTACTAATGGGCCAGCACTGCCAAAGTATCCCATTGGCCTTAGGACAGCACTTTTCTGGCTTTGCAAGGAGGGCAGCCATGGCTGATGGCCACCCAGGCAGGGGCCACCACATGGCTACACAATAGCAAAGGATTAATGAGAAGGTTCAGCCATCCCTTTGTAGCTTTGTAGTCTTTCCGTGTGCATTCCTTCTAAGCTACCACCTGGCTCCTAGTACAAGTGCCAACAGACATAGCTTTTTCTGAACTCTCTGCATCAACAGCGCTAGTATGCATAAGCAGGTAAAATATCCCCACTGACACTTCATGTTTAAGTGTATTGATGGTCTCAGTAATGAACATTAAATTCTTTTCCAGGCATATTTCAGACATCCCTTAATATGCATGTCTTTTCATTTGTAGCTGAGTCATTTTGAGAAAGCCTGATATCTGTTACGTGTAGAGATATGTTTTCCCCCTCTTAAAACACTCTTACAAATAGCATTCATTCTATCAGTGCAATATTAAAGTTTTTTTTAAAATAAATAACACTCACAATGCAGTATGCAAGCTTTAAATGTCACAGCCCTCCCTCAGGTGGATCTCCAAGCCTAAATGCACAGCCAGGTGGATCTCTAGCGCACTATTTGGATTGCTTTGGTGCTGTTTGGTTCCAATCAATTTATGGCATCCACACATGTTTTGATTTAGAATAATCCATTCCCTTCCCCCTTTTCAGAAGTGTCCCACTGCTTTTTGGCACAGGGCTAGGGCTTCAGGTGTGTTGTTGTTATTGTTGTTGTTGTTGTTGTTGTTGCAGCAGCAGCTGCTGCTGCTGCTGTTTTGTCATTGTTTTGATGCAATTCAGAGTGCTCCTCATTATCTTGTTTTGCAGTCTGTGTGAAAGGTATAATGAAGGGGGGAAACTCTCTATTTTCATCTACTGTTTTTAATTATTTTCATGTATTTTCCTATTGATGCAGCACTATTCTGGATAAATGAGATACACTGGCTGTGTTATGTGCACCGTGCTAGTTAAATGTGCTGTGCTAGGCTGCCGTGGGCTACTGCAGTCTGCTGAGTGACAGCCACAGGAAAAGGCAGGAAAAGGAATGAGAAAGAGAGTGCCATTAATCAAAAGGGGACAAATTATAGCAATCCAAAGTCCTGTCTGGACCCTTCTCATGGGAGAAATAATGTGGATAATTGTGAATGGAGAGATCATTCAAGCATGAGAGAAAATACATTGCACTAAATTTAAGAACCTTTTAAGTGCAAACGAGATTGCTCCAATTTCCCTCCATCTGGATGTGCCCTAGGTCAATCACATAACCTGGTCTTATGCATGATTACTCCAAAGTAGGCCCCGCAGAATTAAATGGAGCATATTCCACAGTAAGTATGTATAGGATTCCATCTATAGTCACTGTAACTGACCTTTCAGCTAATGATCCTTTACATTATATCCCAGCTAGGGGACTCTTACCATTGATTAGCGGAGTATGTGTCCATTCTGTCTTTAAATTCTTTCCCCTTCTAAACCTAATACACCTGGTGAATATTACTGCTGAAGAGAGGAGCGGACAGCGAGGGATGCAATATCTGGCCCCTTGATGTAGTAGGACAGTGGTGTCCAAACTTTGGCCATCCAGATGTTTTGGACCACAACTCCCTCAGTCCTTGGTCATTGGCAATACAGGTTTGGAATTCTGGATGTTGTGGTCCAAAACATCTGGTGGTTCAAAGTTCGGACACCCCTGTAGTAGGGCAAGAGACCTGTCAGGGGATGCCATTCACCCGACACTGTTAATCTCTGACCTGTTCAGTTAGTGGGACAGACAAAGGACAGAGACCAAGGACAAGTGGAAAAGCAAAATGCATTTACCCCAAGTAAGGGGAAATGTAGGAAATTAAAAAAGATTGGAAACACAAAGAGGGTGCAACTCATTCATTAATGTGTCGAGAACAATGCAGGGATCAGCAGTTGACAATCTAATTCTAGATGCCTGAGACACAGTCATAAGCTCCCAACATCTAGCTCTTGGGCTTCTTCTCCACTTCTCATCTGTTCTGCTGAGCTCTCACTTGTTTGCAGTTGATTTGTAGATCAGGATAACACAACACAATAGAAACAGAGTTGGCACAGGAAAGGACAAGCACATGTAAAGGGGAGTGGAATGGAGCCTGTTGGGATGCCAAAATGAAACTGAGTTTAGTAAACTCTGGTTGCTCATTGCTCACTGATAGCAAAAACAAGAGAGGAAGGAGCAACAGAAGCCAAAAATTTATTAGGTAGGAAGCAGCTGGAGAGGCCAAAAGCAGTAGGGTGAAGAGAAAGATGATAAAAGAACAACTGTCAAGATCAAACCAGCCCCTTGTCAAGGTAGAGGCCCTGGGGCAGCCGGCCTGAGAGTTTCAAAAGGGACTTTGAATCATGATCCTTGACTTCTAGCTCCTCTGTGGGAGACAGAAATTGTGTCCTTCTCTTCTTGAAAAGATTGGGGAGGGAAAGCAGAACAACTGTAGGCTACTCAGACACAAGGCTGTCCACAAAAATTGTTCCAGGAAGGGGAGGGAAACCCATGTAGAGATAAGTCAGCATCATCTATGCGTGTGGCATGTGCCAATATTTATTATTTACTTATTTATTTGTTTTATTCCTATGGCAACTTTTTTCTAATTACGGGACTCAAGATGGCTTACAAATTATTAAAAGGTAACCCAATTAATAAATTGTTGCATTAAATGCAAATAAACATATACTTACAGCATATTAAAACAATTAGTTAAAATGGTTAAAACACCTTTAAAACATAAACATACACAAATACAGCACTCTGGAAAAGACAATAATGCTGGAAAGGTTGAAAGCAGCAGGAAAAAGAGGAAGACCAAATATGAGATGGACAGACTCCCTAAAAAGGCACCCACTGGGTTGAATTTACAAAAGCTGACGGGGCAGTTGAGTACAGGACATTTTAGAGATTGCTAGAGGTCAGAGGTGATTTGATGGCATACAACAACAAAACCCATATTAAAAAGCAAAAAAAAAAAAGGTGTTCTGTTTATATATTATCGCCCCATACCACTTCAAGTAGTCTCTGGGCGGTTTACAGTTTAATTACAATATGCAGGCTCAACATTGCCCCCCAGCAAGCTGGGTACTTTACTGACCTCGGAAGGATGGAAGGCTGAGTAAACCATGAGCCAGCTACCTGGGATTGAACTCCAGGTCGTGAGCACAGTTTTTGCTGCAGTACAGGCATTTTGCTGCAGTACGCCACAAGGCTCCTAAAGACCTTACTGCTCAATTAGCTGTTAAAAATCTGTCTAAAAAGTATCATCATCTGTCACTGAAAGGACAAAAAGGAAGTGGGCCAGACTAGCCTGGGGAGAGTATTCCACAACCTGGGAAATGCCACAGAGAAAGCCTTCTCTTGTGAACCTACCAAACACGAGAGGCCAGTGGGACTGAGATAAAACCCTTCCCAATGATTTTAATTAGACATGGGCACGGAGCGGCAAAATTCTCATTTCCGTTTTCGGTTATCGTTATTGTTACGTAACGGGTAACGGTAACGAGAATTACTCCGCTCCAGCTCGAACCCGAACCGATAAAGATAAATTGGGTCTGATTTTTCATTGTCGTTCATGGGATCGTGGCGATCGCGCGATGTCAAGCAGCACAGAAAAAAAGTTTTAAAAAAAAAAAAAAACCCCGATTCCCGGCCATAAAAGCAGGCGAAAATATGCCTGCCTCAGTGAGGGCACCTACCAGACAGGGGTGGTTTCTGGGGGCGGGTCCCCGGCCTTCCCCCCCTCTCCTGTCCTGAGCTGCTAGTACCAGGCTGGGGGGGGGCATCCTCGTCGTCTCCATTTGCCATGCAGTGGGGGGGGATCCAAAATGGCGACCACAATATTTATTTTTAAATCGTGGTCCAAAAAACCACCAAAGCACCACAGAAACATTTGAAAATTAGGTATTTTAAATGCCTGATTTTTTTATAGTAGCAGCAGTGGGTTTTTCTTGCAATAAAACGTCTCCATTGATTTTATTTTATTTTATTTTATTTTTATTTTTTTACACCTGCGCAATGATGGGCTGGCCATGGGATGGGACCATGCAAATTATTGGACCCATTCCACCAATCGCATGGCCAGGTTTTGACTGAGACTTCTGGATGTGCCAGAGGGCATAAAAAGCCCACTAACCCTAACCCTAACCCTAACCCTAACCCTAACCCTAACCCATACGCCAGTACACTGTCCTTCTTAGTGGGTCAGAGGCACCCAGAGGTGCAGCCCATTAACCCACCCTAACCTTAACCGTAACCCTAAGCCTAGCCCTTACCCTAACCCCAACCCTAACCCAGATCCGTACGCAAGTACACTTCCCTTCTTAGTGGGTCAGAGTAGAGGCACCCAGAGAGGTGCCTCCCAGCCAGAGCCCACTACCCCTACCCCTAACCTGTATGCCAGTACGCCAGTATGCTTTCCTTCTTAGTGAGTCAGAGACACCCAGAGAGGTGCCTCTGCCACTTACCCCCCAACCCTAACATAATGTATGGTACGCGGCAGCTACGCGAAACACTTCCCTTCCCTTCCCTTCTTAGTGGGTCAGACGTCAGAGGCACCCAGAGAGGTGCCTCCCAGAGCCCACTTACCCCAACCCCAACACAAACCACAAACAACAAACGACAAATGGAAACGACAAATTTTTGAAAATTTCCGCGACAAACGACAACTCGAAACGTCATTTCTCCTGGTCGTGCCCATCTCTAATCTTAATAGGAAGTAAGGCTGATGTGAAGAGGTACAATCAGATAGGCCAAACCCAGGACATACAGGACCATATAGGTCATAATCAGCTCTTTGAATTAAGCCTGGAAACAGACTGGTGGTCAGTGAGGTTGTAAGTACATCACAGATGATTTTCCCATTAGTCTGAAATCTTCCTGCATTTTCTATGGATTTGTTATTTTAAAAAGTTGAAACTGCCACCGTCACCAATTGCCCTTCACTGACATTTGTAACAGGAAGTATTAAACCATTTGCTGGTTATGAGAAGCTTGTTCCAAAAAAAAATGAAGTTCTCATAATAAAATATTTTATGTCATTAACCCACCCACCCACACACCCTTGTGCCTATTCCCAATGTTGTCTAATTAAAATTATGAAACCCATTTGGGCAGGGCCTGTTCTAACACCCTGTGGCTACCATCCAACTCACTGCTATGTCTAATTCTGCTCGATTGTGGCCAGTATGTTTACAGTGGCACTACAATCTGCTGGTGCTTTAGAATTAATTGCAGTATGAGCTTTGAAAAAGAATGTTACAATATGGCCTTTGTCATTCTAATAATAATCTATGCTGTGAATAGCTGCAAGGTATTTTATTGGCAAGGCCGCTGTTGGCAAGGTCATTTCAGGCAGATGTTGAACAGGTTAATGTTTGTTGTCTCAGACTGTATTATTATTATTCACAGTAGAAAAAGATTCACCATTTGGCAGCTGACTGAACAGCAGTACTTTCAAGTGAGTTTTCCAGTGACAACTTCATCTGTGGACGAGAATAACTGACAGGAGGAACCAAGAGTTGCATCATCTTAGACTTAGATTGTTTTAGGGTGCAATCAAATGGCTGCAAATGTTAACTCCTGATTGCACTGGAAATGGTTGCTTTTTAAAGGAGACTTCTTCCTGCTCCCTACTTCCTTGCTTTGCAAGAAGTAGTATCCCTTAAAGCAACCCTTCTGTCTGTTGGGGGATCACTTCGGTACAGCTTGGACATGAATCAGGTTCAGGCTATAGTGCATTTCCCCATGCATTACAACAAGTGCTGGGGAAGTATGGTAGATCACACTGGACCACTCCAAAAGCGGTACAAACTGTGATCTATTTCCCACGTGATCACACAGTTGTACTGACAATTCAAAGGTGTGACCTGGAAGTCAAACTATTTATAGCAAATCCCCCCAGGAAAGGAAAGCTTTTAAATTTAGGTATTGGAGGTCAAATGGTGAGAGCAATATACATTTTCATTAGGTGTTTGTCCAGTCATCTCTATACAGGCACATGGTAGAAAGCAGCAAGGAATTCAGGATGAAAGATATATTCAAAAATCCATAAGCCAAATTATTCTCCTACCTAGAAAGCAGGATGTTTAAGGCTATCTCTGCATCTTTCCTCTCTGCTATTCAGATGCAATAGGAAGCAGGAATTACTGTGAGACTAATGGACAAGGAGTGACGTAGCAGAGGTAACCCACTAGTAAGATTGCCTGTTCAGATATTCAGAGGAAAATATGCAAGGATGCAAAACATCCTCACCACCACCACCACTTAACTGCAAAGCTGCCCTTCCCCTCTCTGCGCCATCATTTCTGGAACACATTGCAGATGAAGCAGCAACTACTCTCTGTAAGCTGTTCACCTGGTGGTACATTTCTTCCAGTCCCAGTTTGGGATGCTACCTGTTATCTCAAGTCACAGAGACTTTTATATACCTTGGTGAGTTCGAGAAGAGCTATGCTATTCCCTCCCATTGTTGACTAACCCTCTGCTTCACACCTCGCCTCACCTGGAAATTTGCTTTGGACTGCAAATGATGAAGAAAATATAACAACTGGACCAAGGAACAAATTTGTGTGGTACCCATTACTCCCAGTTCACTGAGAGATTTAAAAACCTCACTCTTTCTTTCAGGAAACCAGATGCTTTGGACACTTCATGTTGAGTAGCTCAGCCTTCTTCATTCTGGTGCCCTTCCTGTGGCAAACTGCTCCTCCCATCCTCCTCACTTAGGGAAAACACAATACCTTCTAAATTCTCTTGACATTCCCTTCTTCGCTAGTTTCCATTTTCTGCTGCTACCAAATCTGAAAGGCAGCCAACATGAGCAAATTATATTACAACTGACTCTTGAAACAAATTTGAATTTGGGATGTACGCACTCCCACATCAGCACCATGAGTCAAGCAACTCAGGAGATTAGCCTGTGTACCCAATAGCTGGTGTTTAATCATTAATCAGATTAATCCAGAAATGGATATTCATTATTCGAGCTCACAAAGATCAGAAAAAGTATTCAAGTGTATGCATAATGAGGTGAAGGGAGAGCTGGCAAGGAAGGGAAAACTGGATGCAGTATTTTACCAGCATTGGCCCTGCCCAAGAGGCCAAAGCAAATAAACAATGGCCAGCCAGTGTGCAATTCTGCAGCATAATACAATAGGGCAAACATCCAGAGTCCATTATTCTGTACATTTTCAGAGAATGCAATGGGATGTTGTGTGTATCTCTCCAAGTGACCTAATTTAGAATGCTTAAATGATGCTCTTATTCTGAAGGATGCTGAAAATACCAAAGAAAGCAGAGATTGGAGGGAGGGGGGAGAGGGGGGAGAGGAGAGAGACATTCAGAGAATGAAGCAGAAGATATGTAAAGAAAAGCTTGAAGGATCTAGTTTTATAATTTAGCTAAGGGAACAGTCAGGGGGGACAGGCTCCCTGTCTATAAATACCTTCAAGGTAACTGTATAAATGAAAGAAGGGAATTAATTCACAGGCTTAGGCAGTGTCAGGACAAAGAGTAATTGCCTGGAGTTGAGCAGGAGACACTAAGTGTTAGAAAATCCACTACCAGAAAGAGCACAAAGGTGATATTGCAGTAGGGCACAAGTCACAGATCAGAAGTGGTAGACAACCCTGTGCCCTTCAGGGGTTTATATCAGAACTATCATGAGCCTCTGCTACATGGTCACTGGTTAGGGATTATAGGATTTGTAATCTAAAATTGCTGCAGGATACCAAGTGATCTATCTCTCCTTCTTGAGCTCACATTTTCTGATCGAAAAGCTATTCCCACAATCTTCAGTGCATAAAGGCTTCCTATGCAGTCACTGTGTCTGGAATGAAAGTACAGTACTTGCACACACTCAGAGGATCCCTTTTCTTTTTATCATTTGACATGTTCCAAGTTTCTGTGCTGGCTGCTAAAGGAATCAGACACAAAGGAGGACCCAGTGTCTGGAAGCTTTGATACTGATTTGACAGAAGAAATTTTAGCACATGCATCAAACATGTTCTAAGTTGACCATGCATCAAAATTGCAGCACATGCATCAAAATTGGAGCAACTGAAACTCCATCTTCTGCATCAGACAAACAGCAACAACAAAAAGAAGACAATGTTGTGGAAATGTAAATACTAACTGCTATATTTTAGTGTCGCCTTTCATGGATCAAGTCCACCTCCTGAGAGCAGATAATTGAGATTTCTCAAAGAGGAAGTGGGCATGATCCACGAAATGTGTCATTTAAATATAGCAGTTAGTATTGAAGGTGCCACAACAGTTTTGTTTCCTGTTTTTGTTTTTGACTGATATGCACAGACTAACATTGCCACTCCTTCTAAAGCAGTGTTTTTCAACCTTTTTTGGGCAAAGGCACACTTGTTTCATGAAAAAAATCACAAGGCACACCACCATTAGAAAATGTTAAAAAAATTAACTCTGTGTCTATATTGACTATATATAAAGTAATTCTCTTGAATAGGAATCAAATAAACACAAAGAAAGTATTTTATAATTACTTTATTATGAAATAGTAAACAGAAATATGAAAAATTATAAAATACTTTATTCAGTGCGCAACCTAGGCCTGTTTGGCTGAACAAAAAGCTGATATTCTTCAGCTTTTCCAATGGCACACCAGGCAACATCTCGCGGCACACTAGTGTGCCGCGGAACAGTGGTTGAAAAACACTGTTCTAAAGCTCCCTCTTCCGTGGGATTACAGGATTCTTCTCTGTTTCAGGTCCTCCTATTCCTCAGAATCAAGGCTGAAGCCGGTGAAAGTGGCAGCTAATTTAACAAACAGCACAGATTTCTGGGAAATAGACACAGTTGAGGGGGTGTTTTTTTATTTTTATTTTTATTTTTATTTCCACAGAGTCAGACTCTGCTTCCCTTGGCAGGTTTATTTGTTTTATTTATTGCCAATGAAAGGTGCTCCCTTGGCAGACCTCGAGACCTCTTTGATGGAACAGAAGCTGAACACTGCAGTGGAAGCAGATGCAAAGCCTGGTAGTGAATCTGTAAGGAGCGGATGATACAGTTTCTGACCATGTTCTCGTCCTGCTCTCTCTGCGCAGAGATGAGATGAATATCTGGTGATGACTTCAGTTTGGTAACCCTATGAGTCATTGACGCCTGAATGATCTACCCTCAGTTTCTGATAAATATTACTGGGCCACAGTTGATAATGTCTTTATGATATCCAGTATTTAAAGATGTCCAGAAAACCAGACCAGCCTTACCCAAACTCTAAAGGACAATGTTCTGTTTAAGGAAAGTGGGAAGAGGAGATTGTGAAAGTCTCTCTCTCAGCATATATTTGTCTTGTTTCTTGCTTGATCTCTGTGAGGGCCGCCCACATTCCCTCCCTCAACCTTTGACGCAGTTGGAGATATCAATAATGCATCCGATGCGCTGGTCAACTTAGAATGTTTATTCTCAACATTATCACAACAGTGGTCTTCAATGGCAAGGTCTCCTGGCTCTTTAAGGAGAGGCTATGTCTCCAACCAAAAATCCTCTGTTTACCCAAGAGTCAAGTCCGGTTCCACAGTCCACTGCTTAACATAAATGTCCCCTTCTGTTTCTGGGCCCGGACCATAAACTTGTCCAGCCATACAATAAAAGTAGTCCCAGGAAGCTCTGAATCTGCAGGTTGATCTTCTTCGTCCTCTATCTCCCCTGCCCCCTAGGGATAGAGTGACATTTCTCCCGCTCCTTTTTATGAGCGGACTGAGTCTCTCGTCACTGAGCTTCTCTCTCCAAGAACACCTGCGCTGCACTGCATCTCTCTTGCTCGGAAGCCTGACCCCAATATGGTGGTTTTACCGCCTTTCTCTCTCTCCACTCCCGCTCAGCCACTTCTTGCAGGAGCTTGAAGGTCAGCCATTTCCCCCATCCAGAGTTCTTCCTTTACGGTCTCCACTAGCTCTTCCTGTTGGGTCCAACCTTCCTTGCCTCCTCGGCTACCTAGCCATCCCTTCACCCTTTCCTTTCTCCTTTAGCGCTACCTTTTCTTCCTCCCATTTTAATGGCTTCTCAGTTCCCCCTTCCTTGTTGCCTTTTTCAGTATTGGGTGACCCCTTTGAAGAGGAGGGTGCACCTTCTTTCTCACAGTCTCTCTGAAAGCCTGTTCCCTGAAGCTTTTGGAGGGTGGTGCTATTTCTGATTACAATAAAAAGATAAATTCATACCATTCTGTTTTAAAAGGATTCTGTCTTCATTTTTAGTCCTCACTGAGTTTTCTAACAAAACTAAATCACAAAACAACAAATTAGGGATATGAAATTTGTTTTGGAACCTACTAGTTCCAAAAGGACCTGCGCGAGCCCAGGTGGTGTTCAGAAGCTTCGGTCACACAGGCAGCCAATCACTTACCTTGTTCTGCGCCCGCACAGAGATGAGCTCCAACAAGGAAGCAGGCTCCAATGTCATCTTTGCTTCTCCATGGTGGTGGCCAATCAGACATGGGGGTGGGATGATGCCTGTCCCTGCACAGCTTCTGATTGGGCAGCACTACGGAGGAGGAAAGATGATGTCAAAGCCTGCTTCCGTGTTGGAGCTCAGCTCTGTGTGGGCGCAGAACAAGGTAAGTGATTGGCTGCTTGTGTGTTGGTGGCTTCTGAACACCTCCTGGGCTCGCGCGGACCGTTTCGAAACCAGTAGGTTCTGAAACGAATTGTTCATCCCTACAACAAATCATTGGAAGGACCTCAAGGGAACTAGTTGACATCTTTGTTTCTTTATCTGTACACAATAGTTCTTGGGGATGGCATGAGAGTGATCTGAACATGTTGCACAGCCATTATTTATCCTGTCGTCCTTACTTGTGTGGCGCTACAAAGTGTGTTAGCTATTTGATTCTTAAGAGGCAATGTAGAGATGTAACTACGGAGGTGTGCTTTGCTTTTCCTGCTGAAGGGAAAATTTTGTTTCCCTCCAACTTCATTCCCTGAATCCCATGATTTGAGTTGCTCCTAGTAGGTGTATTCTTTAGGTACACTTTGCTCATCTGCAAATGTTTATTTTATACCTTTAATGCCTAGATAGAGATAAGTGAAGGGTTCGTGGCTGTCACATAGTCAGCCAATCAGCATTCTCCAAAGCCATCTTATGATGGCTCCAGGAAAACTGGTTGCTCTTGTATTCAGTGCCCTGAGGAAGGATGTTTGCCCTAACAAAGAAGATTGAATGTTGATCCAGAGCAGGTTCATACTTCAGGCTGTGGGCACCTTTTTGTTAACATTCAAGTTGTGTAGCAAAAATGCTCCAACTCTATCAATGGAATCCTTTGATCCTGTATCCAAATTTCATTCCAGACTATTGCACTAATATATCAAAGAGAAAGCCATATTAGTCTATTTCAGACACAAGGAAAGTTTGGCAATTCTGCCCTTTTTAAAATCTTCCATGTATACATATATCAATATAAACTAGAGCATGTTTATATGCAAATACTTTTGAATGCTTATATGGTGTACAAGGCCAGAGTGTTAAAGAGCAGCAGTTTAATGATTAAAAACTAATTGGTAGGTATGATAGTGATAGAAATGCTGCAGTGATGAGTCTGGTCAGTGAGTTATGGGTTTGTTTTTTTTAGAGCAGAATAAGCTTTGACCTCAATGTTTGAGAGAGAATAAAGTTTGGTTTAGTGTCATCTGTTAGGAAAAGTCTATCTAGAGCCTAGACTAGAGTATGTATGTCAGAAGGTTTGGGATTCTGTAAAGTTATTTTGATCTTGAATTGTGTGTGTGTTTGCCAGTTCCTACTCCAGGCGCCTACAACACCTGGTATTCCCTGGTGGTCTCCCATCCAAGTACTAACCAGGGCCAACCCTGCTTAGCTTCCGAAATCAGGTGAGATCGGATGTGCTTAGGGCATCTAGGCAGCTCAAGGAGATAGATACAACATGCCAAATGCAAAGAGCAAGACTGAGGAAAGAAAAGCCTTATTTAAAAAGTGTTAATATCTGCTGCTCCATTGAGTGACAGACAGCCACTAAAAATCTTCCTAACTGCAACTCACACATCTTTTTGAATCCAGAGAGATTGATTTTGATCTTGATCTTGAATTACAGAAAGAATATTTAACTATTGTTTTTATCCTTATAATTCATGTCATATAATAGAAACTACCTTTCCCTTCATACTAATTACCCGTAGTCTCTCAGTAAACATTTCATTTTTAAAATGTAACTAAGAAAAAGAAAGGTATGTTACTAACAGACAAATACATAATATCTATGTCACATGAAACTACGTCACCAGACTGAACATAATCACTAACTATAAATAGAAAATCCCTTTCCACTAAAAACGTGCATAAAGAATGATGCCAACTTGGGGCAAGAGGACAACAGTTGGGACACACTAGAGGCAATCCCAAAATACTTAGCTGAGGTTTTTTGGGAGGGTGGCAGTCTTTTGAGTTTAATGCCTTCTAGTGGCACTAAGGAATGTTGGCTAGGCATAAGATGTTAAAAGGTGACAAAGTGGTAGCTGTGGCCCTCAAAAGGTGGGTGTCCTGCTACTGTGAAAATTATTGGAAAGGTCAACATCCACTGGGATGTGAGCTCCACGGACCCAATATGGGAAAAGCCAGCAGTTAGAAGTGGAGATGTTCACTTATCTGGGTTGTGTAATTGCCCAGAGTGGAGATGCAGAGGTGGTCATTAAGTGCCACATTGGGAAGGCAATAGCTATTTTTCAGGAGATGAAGAGGTTCTGGTACTCACTGTCCATATAGTTAAAGGTTAAGTTCCACTTGTTTGTCTCTATTGTGATCCCGAGAGCTATTTATGCCAGTGAGACCTGGAAGGGACCAGCGAGTATCAACAAGAGGCCTGATGTCTTTCAACAGAGGTGACTCTGCTGCATTCTAAAGATCTGATATTTTGCCAACATCACCAATGAAGAGGTGCTCTGAAGGAGGGGCTGGTGTAAACTTCATAATATTGAATATTGTCACATGGAGAAGACTCCAACTAGCTGGCCACATTTTTAATGGAAAACAATTGGATTCCTAAGGTAGTGATGAGTTGGATCCCCACCTCCCACCAGCACCAAATGACAATAAGGATGCCCTCAAATGTCATAGCAAAGAACACTGACACAAGACCTGAAGGCACTAAATAATTGTATGGGGGGATGCTGAAGCACTTGGACAAGACTGAATGAGCTGAAGAATCCTTGCTGCACAATGTGCTACATGGCATGGAGTGGATCATCAGTCAATCTGTCCAAAATATATCATTGGTTACACTGGTGAAAATGAAAGCCAATTTGTTGTTTCCTTTTTTGGGGAGATGATTGCCAACTATTTTAGTAACGATACGTCATGTGTCTTTGTTGGGAATTAGACCTGCAGCCAGGAACATATTAATGCTGTAAAAAGTCTTACTTGCTCCTTCTTACACAGCACATTTCTCCTCTGCATGCAATTGTACGTCTGGTTTTTGTAATCTCTGGATACTATACAATCAGAATTGGGCACTGAAGTTGAATATATGTGTATCCTAATCAAAGAAGCATTTTAACTCCTAACATAGGCTAGACTAAGAGGTACAGTAATATGTTTGCCTAAAGCTTCAGTGCTTTTCAAAGAGCTAAATCGTAAGTGTTTGTGATTTGGGAGGAGGTTATGCCATAACTTGTAACTTGAATATTTTGTACATATTAGGTAAACTTAAAATTTGGGACAGGATGGTAATGGTGGTATGACAGCCAAATACGTGGTTTGCTTTTTAAAATTTAGTAGTGGGATCTATGTTACAGCTTACTCAATATCATAAATCTAAATATTTATCTTTTCCCCTACAGAGCACTGCTATAAAATGTATTTAGTGTAACTCTACTTCCATAGCACTTGAACCAGCAGCTTTATGGTTGCATTAACTGTAGCTTTTGGCATAGAACTGGTGTACTAAATAATGTATTGGCATTCATGCTCCTCAAGAAGCTGCAATTAGCACTCATCCTACTGTGTAAGCAGATCCCCTTAAGGCATGCACTTGAGCTTGCAGATTCAGCGGGGTAGTGATAAATGGAGTGGCCAGACTGGGAAATCAGACAAACTGAGAAGAGAAGACTTCAAATGTCCACAACCCTACAGATCATTGTGTAACAAGAGAGACCCAGTCTAATGGACATCTTCTGTTATAGTTATTAATGACAAGGGCCAGATAAGAAACCAAAACCATCGCTTTAAATGTCAGATGTAAGAAAGCGCACCTTTAAAACAAAGGATGCCGGCTTCCAAATTAGTCAAGCCACCAAGAGTCTGTGTAGCATGACAAATGAAAATTCTACTGGTCTAGCTGTCCCATTAATTGCAACACTACACTGGGTAAATTCCCACGGGTTGTGCAGTCAATATATATATTCCAGTTCGGGTTCAGGCCACATCATGGGACCGAAACAGCCCTGGTCACGTTGCTTGATGGCCTCTTGAGGGGGGCCGACAGGGGTGCTCCTCCTTGTTGGTCCTCCTCGATTTGTATGCAGTCTTTGATACTGTCAACCACGTTATCCTCCTGGACTGGCTTGCCAAGGCATTGGGGGCCTTGCCTTGTGCTGGCTCCACTCCTTCCTTAGTGGCCATGGCCAGCAAGTAGAGCTTGGGGGGGGGGAGTTTTGTCAGCTCCATGGACACTCTCTTGTGGGGTACCCCAGGGGTCTGCACTCTCCCCCATGCTCTTTAACATCTACATGAGGCTGCTGGCAGAGGTTATCCAGAGTTATGGGGTTTGCTGTCACCTCTGCCATGGAGGCTGTGCTGACTCTTGACCACTGCCTGGACGCAGCCTTGGAATGGACCAGGACTAACAGGCTCAAACTCAACCCTGAGAAGATTGAGGTTCTGTTCATTGGGGGGGAGGGGTCCCCGGTGGGTATGGTGGTCCTCTTCCCAGCTTGGGGGGTACTGCCCTCCAGCTGGCTGATAGAGTGAGGAATCTGGTTGTCGTCTTGGATCCAGCTTTGTCCCAGGAGGTCCAGGTGGCAGCTGTTTCTAGGGTGGCCTTTTACCATCTCAGGCTTATCACCCAGATTCACCCATACCTTGATGTGGACTCCCTGCAGACAGTTGTGCATGCTCTGGTGATCTGGAGGATAGATTACTGTAACACTCTTTACATGGGCTTTTCTTTGACTCTTGTTCAGCGACTGCAGAGGGTGCAGCGGCCAGGTTGGTGGTTGGTGCATTGGCTACCCATTGCCTCCCGGATAAGGTTCAAGGTACTGGCTTTGGTTTACAAAAGACTTGGGACCTGAGTATCTGGCGGATCCTATCTCCTAGAGATCAGCTTCGTCCCATTCCACCAGAGCACCACTAGCCCTCGCACTCCGAGTGGCCACTCCTAGGGAGGCCCGTGGGGTATCCATATTGTTTGTTTTTATTGTATTGATCTTTCTTTTTTGCTTTTGTATTTTGTATCATATATTTATTTGTTGTACACTACTAGAGTTCCCTTTGGGAAAGTTGGCTTGGTTAACAAGTATATAAATAAATAAATAGATAGATAGATAGATAGATAGATAGATAGATAGATAGATAGATAGATAGATAGATAGATAGATAGATAGATAAAGGAAAAGTGTTGTCCTCAGGTTGCATCCAACTCTGAAAGCTGCTTGAGAGCAGATGGAGGAATGATTGGTCAGCAATTAATCGGGCTGCTGTTTGTGCGCTGTCCAGGTGCTATGTCTATGTGATCAGGGACGCTAAAACAGCTTACTTCTCCCTGAGAATTGGTGCGGCCTGGAACCACCAGGCGGAGTTATTCCGGGTGGTTCGAGACCTCACCAATCCTGGTCAGCCTAGGCCTCCTCCCAGTGATTTTACTGGTGAGCAATTCGCAGCCTTCTTTAGATCTATAATTGAGGCCACCCGTACCGATCTGGACTCCGGTTGCCCTAACCCCTCCTCTAGTATCCCGAGCACCGCACCCCCTCGGTCTCCTTGCCTGGTTGAGTTTGGACCTGTTTTTCCACTGGAGGCCTCCAGAGTTTTGGCTTGTTTTCAGCCGGCGGCCACCCCTTTCGACCCTTGCCCATCTTGGCTGATCAAATCTGCTGGAGGGAGCATGCCAGAGTGGGCTTCAGTTATCTCCACTGCTTCCTTCAGGGAAGGGATTTTTCCCTCTCACCTGAAGGAGACGGTGGTGAAGCCCACATTAAAGAAGGCTGGCTTGGCATCAGATGATCTGGCCAACTACCACCCGATTGCCATTGTTCCCTTCATGGGCAAGGTCATCGGGAGGGCTGCCACCGTCCGGCTTTAGTCATTCCTGGAGGAAAATCATGTCCTTGACCCATTCCAGTCCGGGTTCAGGCCGTTTTGAGGGACCGAGACTGCCCTGGTCACACTGCAAGATGACCTCCTCAGGGAGCCTGAGAGGGGGTGCGCTACCCTGTTGGTCCCCCTTGATTTGTCAGCGGCCTTTGATACCGTCGACTACGGTATCCTGCTGGATCGGTTTACCGAGGTGGGTATCGGGGGTTCAGCGTTTTGTTGGCTTCGATCCTTCCTCGGTGACCAGTCCCAGCGTGTCCAGCTGGGGGATGAGCTGTCGGCTCCCTGGACGCTCCCTTGTGGGGTGCCTCAGGGGTCGGCAATCTCCCCTTTGCTGTTTAACATTTATATGAGACCGCTGGCTGAGGTCATTAGGGGATTTGGAGTTCTTTGTCATCAATATGCCGATGACACACAACTCTACATCTCCTTTTCCACCGCTGCAGTGGAGGCAGTACACTCCCTTGATTTGTGCCTGGAGGCGGTCATGGAATGGACCAGGACCAACAGGCTCAGACTTAATCCGGAGAAGACCGAGGTTTTGTTCTTCGGGGCGCCCTCCTCTGGGGACAATGGCCCCCTCCCCTGTTTGAGGGGTGTTACCCTCCAGCTTGCGGACAGGGCCAGGAATCTGGGCGTGGTCTTCAACTCAGCCCTCTCCCTTGAAGCTCATGTGATGGCTGTCTCCAAGACCGCTTTTTTCCATCTCCACAGGATCGCCCAGATTCCTCCATTCCTGGATGAGGTCTCCCTGAGAACAGTTGTGCAGGCCCTCGTGATCTCGAGGATTGATTACTGCAATGCCCTCTACGTGGGACTGCCCTTGACCCTTACCCAGAGACTCCAACAGGTGCAGAATGTGGCGACCAGACTGGTGGTGGGCGCGCATAGATACGATTGCATCAACCCGCCTGCGTTAGCTGCCCCTGGCCCTCCAGATAAGGTTCAAGGTCTTGGTTTTGGTTTACAAAACCCTCCACGGCTTGGGACCCGAATACCTGGTGTAGCGTATCTCCCAAAGGTCAACTGAGGCCCAATCCATGAAAATGTCGCTGCCTTTTCTGTGGCTGGCCCCTCGCTCTGGAACCATCTCTCGAGTGAGTTGCGCCTTGCACAGTCCCTGCCTGCCTTCAAAAGAAGATGGTGTTGTGTATTGATCTGTATTCCTATTATCTGTACTTGCTTTTGTTGGAGTAACTGCCTTCCTGTTCCAAAGGGAACAGGCCTATTGGTTTATTCAAGTTGCTGCATTTGGATCCTCAATCCTAGTGGTCTCTGCCAAAAGGCAGCTTTGTGATTGGTTGTAATTGTTCCCTCCAAAATGTATCTTTTCCTAGCCAGTCCTGGCTCCTATAAATGTAGCTCCCTCTCCCCAGTCCCCAGTCTTGTCTCTCCCTGAATAAAGAGCTGTTACATTAGAAGCTGTCTCCAGCCTGCTATGTCTAAGAGCTGAAATCACTGCTGAAATCCCTAAACCCCATGTCACAACAGATGGGCGGTATAAAAATATAATAAATAAATAAATAAATAAATAAATAAATAAATAAATAAATAAATAAATAAACTAACTAACTAACTAACTAACTAACTAACTAACTAACTAACTAACTAACTCATGGAAATCCTAATAGGATTTCAAAGCATGTGAGATATGTGAGGAGTAGTTGCACCATTGCTATACACTCCCATGAGTATCCATGGTTGAGCAGGGATTTGAACTTAAGCTTCTTGAATCTTAGTCCAGCCCTCCATCCACTACACACTGGCTCTCAGACACTGAAGTAGGGGATGGTATGCTGAAAGTTAAGGCTGGAATCCACCCAACCCTTTTTGTCCTCGCTCCTACTGGCATATTATGCAAGTGCTGTGATTTAAGCAGGCAGTGCCAAGGTCACAAGGTTTGCCACGTTTTCCCACACTGCTGCTTGACAGATTGTGACCACTTCTTGGATGCTTTTTTTGCCACATGTCTCAGTGTGTTTTGTTTTGCTTCTATTATCAACAACACAGATGTCAAGGTCTGTAGCATTAGCACATTCTAGGCAGGCCTCCAACAACCGGTTGAAGGTTTAAACCACTGGCTCCATTAAACTGCCATGCATTGTTTGGCAGCCAGTGCCCTAACCATGGGAGTTATCACAAAATCTAATGTTCTTGATGTAGAACAGCCTGAACAGTGGTATTCTCCTCCTCATTCCACACTCTTTGCAGGGATTGGGTTGGATACAATAGGTGAACATTGCTGCCAGGGTAACTTTTATTGTTGTTATTTTTAACATACTCTTCCTGTGAGAACTCCTGCCCTTGGCAATAGCCTTGTGAGGTAGGTTAGGGCATACATGAACACACACACACACACACACACACACACACACACACACACACACACACACACACACACACACACACACACACGTTGAAGAACATCCAGTGAGCTTCATGACTAAGAGAAAATTTAAGCCTCCATCTTAACGGTCCATATCAGACCCATTATCCATTACCCCACACTAGATCTCATACTGCATATAAATATATAAACCAGGAAAACATCCAGGCTGAGGTCCTAATGAGCAGAGCATTTCTTCTGCTCTTATCTTCTATTAGGGGGTGGAAAATCAGGGATAAGGTGCTGTTTAAAACATGGGAAGCTTTGGCGTGGCACAAGGACTCTCATTTGCAGGCTGGCAATGCCCTACAGCAGTGTTGGCGAACCTATGGCACAGGTGCCAAAGGTGGCACTCGGAGCCCTTCCTGTGGGCACCTGACATCACCCCTTCACAGCCACCTGTATTCAGGTTAAATTGCTGTATTGGCGCTTTGCGGAAAATTAGTGGGCTTTGAATCGCAATTTGGGCACTCAGTCTCTAAAAGGTTCGCCATCACTGCCCTACAGGCTCAGAACTTTTAAACTGGGACAAATTGGCAAGGTTTACATGTTCCATTGTCCATTTTGCTTTGGCTCCCCCCTATAACCATATCTCAGACACTTCTGGAATGTAGCCCCAAAGATCCCGATGAGGCCGGGTGAGAAACAGGAACGAGGTATGTGCCACATGACTGCCCTGAACCATCTGCCAGCTTGCTACCCTCAGGATGAATGGAAGACATTGCATCATTAGCAGCGCTCAAGTAAGAGTCAACATCCTATCCAGATGACTGCTGTACAATCAGGGATGAAGGGAGGTCACCTTCTTGACTTGTTACTGTTTGAAAATTTTCTGTTCATGACCAAATGTAGTGGTCAGAAGGAAGAGAGAGAAAATACAAAGCAAAGCAAATGTCAATGTTCCCAGATGCCAGTCTGCAAAGGTTTAGGCGTCTGGTGAGTAATCCAGTTGCACTTACTGGAACTACTCACTTATATAGAATTAATTACACTGGTAAGCCAATTCAAGGTTTATATAAAATACTAATTGTACAGTATAGAAGAGAGAGGGATAAGAAGTCTGCTTCAGAATTACTTTAAATCCCTGGATAATATCCTTTCTGGTAGAGACTCTTTCCCCATATTTTATAGACTTTTTTATGGCTATGCAATTTGCTCATGGTTTTGGTCCCTTGGGTAAAAACAGGAACAGGCAAATTTACAAAACACATTGGCATGCCAAGGTGATTCTAAAGGCTCCTTCATTCAGGAAAATACATAATTGGCATGTTTGCAAATAAATTGATTATGCACATGACTGAAGCTGGGTCTGGCTGCTGTATAAATATCATGGGGTGGATTTTTTTAGTTACATAATGAGTTATTTACTTTGTCTGTCGGGTTGTTGCTTGCTTATGCACTGACACTGTGAGCATTCTATTATACACAGATGACTTTTTTTACACCAGCTGAAGTACAAGTCTGCAGCACATCTATGCCACATCTAGAACTCTCATTAACCTGTAGTACCTGTAATTCTTTCATGAAGCACCAGCCTATTTAATCTGTTCCTTCTGATTGTATTTATTATCTGTGTCTTGTTTAATAGCCCAGATATTAAAATTCACCCTGTCAAGTAATTCTTGTTTATATTTCATAGACAGTAGTTGAAATCCTGTCGTGCAGCTCTACTTATGCAGCTCCTCACCACCACCTTTTAAGGCTCCCTTTTTAAATTTCATGTTACACTGAGATAACATGCAACCTCAAAATCAAAAAAGGATATCTTTAATCAGGAGCAGTCTGTCTCTCCCAGTGATGACATTCCCATTGCAAAGGTGCACCCCACCCAACAGCATTTCAGCCAGTTAAATTTGCAAAGGTTATTGGATTCTGTTTCTGCAGAAAGCAGTGCCATGGGATTGTGACTTAATGTGAAGACAAAATGGATGGTTATCAGTAAAAAACAAAATGGTTCACAGGAGCTTCTCAAGATTGGCAGTGATGTAATTGATAGAGTATCATCTTATAAATACTGGTGATGCTTTGTCAAAGATAACTGGGATCCTTCCTGTGAAATTCATTATAGAATTGAACAAGCTAGAAATTCCTTCTAGAAAATGAGGAAAGTCTTGACAAACTGGGACTTATTTTGCAGTCTTCATTCTTGAATTCAGTACTTCAATCCTATGTATTCAGCACACTTCTCTATGGTGCTGAAACTTGAACCCTTACAGACACATTATGGCGGAAACTGGAAGCATTTGAAATGTGGACGTACGGACAAATTCTGAAGATACCTTGGACAGCTAGAGTCAGTAATGTGACTGTATTACAACACATGAATAAAAAGTTAGAAATCCTCGATGCTGTAAAGAGAAGAAAATTGCAATATTTCAGACATATAATGCACAATAAGAAATACCATCTGCTGCAGGTTATCCTTCAAGGAAAAATAGACGGGAAACATGGCCCAGGGCGCAGAAGAACATTCTGGTTTAAGAACTTGAGCCAATGGTCCACAGTGAGCACAACTGCTCTGTTTAGAATAGCCTTAGATAGAAACCAGTTCAGGCTACTGATTGCTCACATTCTATGAAGACATGGCACTTGAAGAAGAAGAAGAAGAAGACAGAAGAATATTTCAGTGTTTGCTTTTTAAGTGTGGAGTTTCATTCAAGAAAAAAGTATATTTACTCTTGAATTAGCTAAAGTGTTGAGTCCATTGCTTTTTTCACTAATTGTAGAGCATGGGGCTGTGAGATCAACAACATAATACTCCGAGATATAGTAAATCTAAAATCTAAGTCCATTATGATACCACTGGCAGCTGCCCCTTCTGATATTATAGGGTTAGAATATGAAGGCTTGGGATGAAGGGGTCTGTTAAGGCAATTGAGTCCAACCTCCTGCTCCATGCAGGAATCCAAATCAAAGTAGGTCTGACAGATGGTTGTCTGTTTTTCTTTGGAATGTCTCCAGCATTAGAGTGCTCACCACCTCCTGAGGTAATTGGTTCCATTGTCATGCTGCTGTAACAGCCAGGATGTTTTTCTTAATATTCAACAGAAAACTAGCTTCCTACCACAGACCCTTCCCCTCCTCCCTATGACAGCCTTTTAAGTATTTGAAAAGTGCTATCCTATCTCCCCTCAGTCTTCTTTCCTCAAAGCTAAACATGACCAATTCTTTCAGTCTATCCTTATAGAACATGGTTTCCAGTCTCCTGATGGCTTTCCAGTTTGTCAGCCAGTGCTGAATAGGGGGAAACTAGTACCTCACAGGATATGTCTCTTACTTTGTATCCCTCCTCTTCTTAGTGACCCTTTTTACGGTATGCTAGGAGTCAAGGAGCTGAAGCCAGCTGTTGGAAATGGGGAAGCTACACAGAGAAGCAAATGAGCTGAACAGGAGGAAACAGGGAGGCTGAGCAGATGACCAGGTATGGCATAATACGTTTATCTTTCTGTTTTTCCCCCAATGCCCTACTATGCGTAGATTGGCACATTTACACCTCTCTCTTTCTTTCCTCAAAGTCTTTTCCCATGTCTCCTTTTTTGTTAGAGAAAGGCACACCTGCATATGTGAAAGGCAGTTCTATCAGCTTCTTTAAACGAGGTGTCATGCCCTTTTCCTCCCGGATTATGACCAAAGGAATGTCCAGATTTGAGAAATGGTCCGGTTTCCTTTTCTGACATAGGACCAGACTACAGAATGGTTTGTTTCCTTTTTACAAGTCATAATATTTCAATTAGGCTACTTGTACTGTGTCAGCAAATACCAAATAATCATAACTGAGGTAGCCTCATTGAACGGAAAGTGTGTTTTGCTTGGTACATTGGAGACCCTCTGTCAGCTATAGGATGCCACTTGCATGAGGTTGCTTGCTCCATAGCTAAAATAAAATCAAGTTACAAATCATCCTTCAACAGATGGTTATTGTATTTTGGCTGGCAGAAATCATCTTTGTAACAAGCAGACATGATAACAAGTGAAATATGTGGTTGCCGATCATCGTAATGTGACAAACATATCCTCACCATCAGACACAGTAATGCTTAATATCATTTGAGAAAGTCACCCAGCAGAAATTGCATGGCAATGCAATAGCCTTGATGCTGCATTACTGAGCAGCTCTCATATGAACTGTCCCCAAATGCTTTAAAGAAAATTTATCATGAGTGAGACAGTGAGAAATATGGGAGGTTTGAGGAAGATGTTTTGAAAGGTAGCAGGGAGCCCTGTGATCAGAAGAGGGAGAGGCCATAGCTGATTTTAGAGATTATTGCAATTACTGCAACTGCCACATGCAACACAAAGTCATATTTGTCAAAGCTGAACCCATAGGAATTTGTTTGTACTAGACATTCATCACCGGATTCTTCTCCCTGTGGTGGAGAAATCACACTTGTGTGGGTGGGTGGGTGGTTACCTGCAGATTTCAGAGTAGGAACTTCCTGCTCCAGTTACAAGCGGTCTATTAGAAATGGGCATGAATCAGAAAAAATGTTGATTCATTTTGATTCAAGGTTGATGAGTCACAAATAATTTATGTTGTGTTTTTCTTTTCATTTCTTTTGACAAATTGATGAATCCATTGCAAAATTGATGAATCAATTTGTTGATTTGTGTTTGCATTTAAAGCCCTATAAAATGGACTCCAAGTGCTTAGAGAACCAAGATTGGGTTTCACACATCCGAGGCATGCTCCCACAAAGTGCCCCCCCCCAGGAAACTGTTCTATAGCAACTGGGTTGGAGAGACCCAATCTTCACCAAACTTGGAGGGATTGTAGAAGAATCATGGACTCTATCCTGCAGTTTTGATATGTCTCAATGCTGTGGGGGGGGGGCATTTTATAGCCAAACAAACCAACAAATTAAAAATTGCTAAAAACTTGTTAATTCATATTTGTCAGGCATGTCAATTAGTATAAATACAATTTATTTATTTATTTATTTATTTATTTATTTATTTATTTATGCCACCCACTACCCAAAGGTCTCTGGGCAGCTTACAATCAAAATAAACAATTCAAACAATTCAAACTATAAAATTGCAATAAAATAAAAATGATTAAAAACATTTGAATGCAATAAATACAATTAGCGATTTTTGAATAAATTTTGTAATTCATTTTTTACATTTTTATCGATTTGTGCTGCCTATGGTTCATGGATCTCCACTCAGGGCTTTGTGTTTTAAAAATAATGAAAATAAATTTAGCTAATGTGAAAGATTCTCCAGTAGTCTTTCTGAGTGGGTCTAGACATGCTCCTCTAGTGAGTCAACTGGCCCCAGCACACAAGTGTTAGGCAGCCAGGATGGGGCCAGGTTTCCTCAGTATCAAGCCAATGGCAGCGAGCCCATGCAGGTGAAGTAGAGACAGCTGCTTGATGAGGAACAGCTGGAGGAACTTGGGTAAAGGAGAACAGAAGGGCAGGAATGTGAAGGCATAGGTTTGTTTGCTTCTGAAGAAGAGAGTACCTGGGAAGACCTCAGAGAGAATGGATGAAGAGAATGAGTGAGGTTGTCTCTTCTTGCTCTATTTGTTTGCTTGCAATAGGAGTCAGACGCTGGGGTGTCCGGTAGAGATGGGCACGAAATGATTTTTTGTTTCATTATTTGTTTTGTTATGGAATGAAATGAAATGAATAATGAATGGACTTACCAACAAAAAATGAAACGAAACAAAATAGAAATTTATGTTTTGTTCGCTTCGTTTTTCATTTTCCCATAGGAATGCATTGAACCAATGGATTCCTGTGGGGAAAAGCCGGCGCCCCATCCCCACCCCCGTGCCCAGGCAGGGAAACTGCGGACTCCACCACCCCCCCCCCCCCCAGAAGCCACCGTCGATCAGCTGTAGTGCAGGGCTTCGGTGGGAAAAATGTTTTAAAAGCCCGCCCTTTCCCCCACCCAATTGGGTGCCATCGAGTGGGGGAATAAAAGAAATAAAAAATAAAATTAAAAAACACACTGACCCCGCCCATGGGCTGGCTGGTCAGTGCGAGTTAAAAGAAATAAAAATGAAAAATGAAACAAATGAATAACGAAATGAAACAAAAATGAAAAATGAAACAAAATGCCATTCTGGCATTTCATGCCCATCTCTAGTCTCCAGCCATGTGCTTGGATGTAGCAGCTCTCTCTTGCAGACTGCCATGGCCCTGGAGAGGCAAGTAACAACAAGCTCACTGAGGGATAGGATAGGACAGGACAGGACAGGACAGGATGAGTCACAGAGCCTGGCTTCTTTCGCACATCTCTACAAACCCTTCCTAAAAGGGGGCACATCCTGGATCAGAGCTTTCCACAACCTGAACTGTGGGGAAACTCCATTGAAGTTGACTGGGGCCCCACATGGGCAAGCAGTGGCCAAGATACAAGAGACTATAACTGAGCCATATGAGACAGCGGGGGGGGGGGGGGGACAAAAGCAAAGAGAAGCAGAGCTCTACTACTAATAAAAGTTATTCTAAGCCAAGAAGCTGATCTTGTGGAGACCATGGAGTTATTGCTGGGGGATCCTGCCCCTGTCAGGTCAGCACCACAACATATAAAGTAGGAAGTCTTTGGACGATGTACCTACCACATGCTATCCCCTCATCACTGAAGAGCAGAAAGCATGCTAATCTTTCCAACTGCATTGAGCCTTGGTACTTTTCATTTCAAAAATTAAAAGTGGGGAAGAATTAGGCATTGGCATGATTGACTATATGCACTTGCTAATCCCTATGGTAACACGTCCCATTGAGGGGCATTTTAAACTGGCTGCAGTGGTAAGTCATTGCTTCAAGAAAGGATAATTCTCATATGTGTTATCCCACTGTGGTTTCCTCCTTAGGAAATGAAAGCAAACCAGCCAGGACCTATGGTTAGGCACAAGCAATTGCCTCAATCAGGAAATTTAGGGTGTTGTGAAAGGGCAGTAAAAAAAAAGTAAGCTGTTTGCTTTACAGTTACTATATTTTTACTTCCAGGGATGGTGGGAGTGTTTTATGAGATTTATAGCCTCGTGTGCTAAAATAACAAGGCTAGCTTTGGTATGCACCTTGACTTGAGTGATTGGGGTCAGGGGCATTTGCTGCACTGCTTCAGGCATCAAAATGTCTTGGGATGGCCCTTCAAAGAATCCCTCATACTGTGATATATTACTTGCAGCTCTGTGTGGTCTTGTTTTCTGTGACATATTAAAAATGTTTTCTTATCTTTTTTCCCCTTACGGTAAAAACTTGAAAGGAAATATACTTAAGAACATATTTGTCTTGTTTAAAAAATATCCCATCTCTCCCCCCCCATCCCCAGCTGCAACTCTCTCACTCACAAACAGTCACTAAAATGCAGGGAAGTATGTATCCAAGCTCAACACCAGGATTATTATGTTATTTCCCCCATTCAACCCAATGTGCATTAATGTACACACACAAGTGGTTTTGGCTAATGATAATACATGACTTTGAGCTGCAGTTGAGCCTGCAAGTAGTCCATGGTGTAGCTATAATGATTTATAGACCCCACTGAGTAGAACATCTGGGGAAGCATGTACTGGTGATATGGACTGCTATCTGACACAGCAGCCTGGATGCTTGTACTGGACCTCTAACTATGTATATCATATCAATTTTACTTCTTAGTTTATGAACTTTTCAGTTCCAGCATAAGAATTTGTTGTGTTTTGGTGGGAGGTCACCAGATGTTTCTTGGTGTATTACAATTGTATTTATTTAGCAATATGAAAGGTGAGAATAACATACCTGTATACCCACCCTACAACTATTCCAAAATATTCCAGACAAACCTTCTGGCCCTTAACTTGGGTATGTCTCACATTCCAGGCTGATTACAAAGTACTTCCAATCAAGAGGTTTACTGTGCTATTGCCCTGCATCAAACATCAAATTGTATACTTTTCCATCCTAGCCTTTGCATAAAATGCAAGCACTGCTGCTGTTGCTTCCCCAGCTCCACTTGATATAATGTGCACCTTCAAACATTTTCAAGGAATGTAGCTATAGATACACAGTGCCTTTATACATGACACTGCTAAAAACTGTCTGTCTTGCTGTGGTTCCCAGATCCTCAGAAGCTGTGGACTTCAACTGCCAGACATTTGGCCAGTTGCGATGCTAGCTGGGGCTACAGGGAATCCAACATCATCTGGAAAAAGTTTGTAAATTGCTACATCTACAGATACACCTAATCATCACCTAATCATCCCTAAAAATAGGAAGCAGAAAACAGCTTCTGTTTTTCTATTCTATTTTCTGTATTTTACAGAGAATAAAAAAAATGCCACTTCTGGAAAGAATCTGTAGCTGTTTCCTTAAACTTTCCCCTCACTCCAAAAAAGCTATTTTCCATAATAACAGAAGAGTCCTGGGCAGTTCTTGCCCCTCCAGTGCCTGAGGTGCCTGCCTCACTTCACCTAATGGTAGAACTGTGCCTCACTACTGTTTTAATATGTATTTACCCTCAGAGCCTCAAACTAGACTGAATTATTACTTCTCCTTACCTTTATTTGTGAAATGTCTCACCTCTGTATAAACTCCAATAAATAGCACTCCTGTACTATTTATCCCCTATCTAGCAGTGTTTTATTAATATATAGATAGCTTCTTAGATAACAGTTGTCAGAATCAGGCTGCACTGTGGCATGCCTGCATGCACAAGGAAATGTAAGAGGCTGATGTCCAAAGTTTGACACACTCTGACTTGCAAACAATGATTCAGTAACACGTATCAACTTTCCTTGGATTGGCTGCCTTGTTCTCTGCCAGCCCTGCAGCAAGATCCCAAACCAATAAAAAGCTTACGAGTTAGCAAAAGCCAAAGACTTTTATTAGTGGCACCACTATAAACACAACAACACTCTGAACACCACATTTGGCATCCTGGTGAACTGCAAAAGCTCCCCAGCGTCCTATAATTGGGAAAACACAGATTGCACCCCATGTCTCAAAGACTGTAAATGCTACGGAGGGATTTGCTACTGCCAGCCTAGTCAAAGCAATTTGCCTCTCTTGTGACACAATCAGCTAACAAATTCATGACATGGATACAGATGTTTAGAAACAGCTGTTTCCAGAGAAGTCCAGAGAGCCCAGAGAGCAAACACGTACAAAACTGCTATTATTTCTTCCTTTTCGGTCCAACTTTAAAAGTTTAAACTTATTCTTAGTTGGAAAGCTTCCTGTGTCTTTTTCCCTTTATTCTTCTTGGAATACTGGATACAAAGGGGGGGGAGGTGGAGCTTCTCTCCTTTGTAGGTTGAGCTGCTGGGTAGAGCTTGGACCATTATGATTATAAAGATTCTTAGCACTTGAAAAGTGATGGGTAATGCTTTCAGAGTAGGACTGCAGGGCAGAATCTAAGGGCTCATCTTGATAAAAAAAGGAGAAGACCTACAAAGACTGCAAGACTTGCTTACCAAATTTTGCAATAAGTAAACACATCTTCCAATCTAAAGCGTTGTTGTGGCATAAGACCATTAATTCCAGAATCTAAAATTATGTGATTGATGGTAAAGGGGAAAAAAATCCAACCATCTTATTAACAATGTATAACCCATAATTACTCCAAAGAAAGCTCTGGCAGCAAAAAGCATGCCGAGCAGGGCCAGCCCCTGCCATTAACAGAATGAGGCAAGAGCCTCCGAGGGCAGCTCCCCAGCCGCCGCCGCCGCCGAACGCTCTGGCCCACAGCAAGGGAGGGAGGTTGTCTTGTAATGGGAGCAGTCCTTCACTTCCCACTACACATGACTTGGACAGATGGATTTCTATTAAGGCGAAGGCAAAGAATTGCACTGTAATGTGTATTTGAGTCTGATGGCAGAGAAGAGCCCCTTTTGCTACCACTCTCAGATTCTTATGCTGGGGCTTTTCGTTTGGTAACCTTGTTGCTGAACCTCAACTAGTTTTTCCTGTTTAAAACTTGGGCTTTTATTACTTGCTTACTGTAATTATATGGAACTCTTCCCTTTTTTTAACTCCAGTTTTTTGCTCTGGGTTTTTATTATGTTTTATGATGCTTCTTATTGCAGCTGCCTTTAAACTGTTTTATTGCTTGCTTTTGCTGTTTGCTGTTTCTAAACAGCATTGCTGTTTTATTTGCACTATATTTTACTATTTTTTGCAAGCCGCCTTGAACTATATGATGAAAGCCTGGGTAGAAATATTTTAAATAATAAAAATACATAATAATAGAACAACCACATCCCACTTTGGTTATTGCACATTTGCACGTGAGATTAATTTGTTTAAATTATCCCAGCGTAAAACTGCCAGTTCTATTCACTGTAGGGAAAAGATAATTAAAAACCTCACACTACAGCTGGGAACAGAAAAAGACTGGCAAATATGGAATTCTTTTCCATGGAAGACAATGCACCCTGTATAGTCTCAGAGCCTGAGTTCAGCCCAAATAACTTCCAGTTAAAAAGAATCACTATCAGGCAAGGGCTGCCCTACTGAAGGTATCTACTGAGAAGAGTCCCATTGACCACATTCTCCACCACTGTGACCTGCTTGTCCATATGCAGTTCATTCAGACCCAGACAAAATTATGGAGCATTTCATGTCGTTGCCTGCTCAATTGCTGGTTCTCTTCCTAAAGACAAGGCAAGTGGTAATATTAATGAGATAGAGAAAGAACAGTGGTAGTTGTTATTGACAGTCCTGCTATTGACCAATTGAAGCTATCTTGTCCAAGGACCTCAAGAAGTCTGCAGGTGGCATCGTCCAGTTATGAGGTAATGGGATGGGGAACTAGTTCCTTGCTTGGAAAATCCATCTATCTCTAAATAGATACTGTATATGTCTAAGCCATTTAAATGCAGTAATACCTCCGTTTGCAAGGGTCCCTGTCTATGAGCGTTTTGCAAGATGAGCAAAAATGTTGGAATCTTTTTGTTCTAGTTAATGAGCTCCTGCAAAACAATCACCGGAGCACCACGTGGCACCACTTCAGAATCTCAGTCATTATGTGCCAGTGTAAACACACCAGTTGGTTAGATTGTCTTCTTTATAATCAGTCTTTTGCCTTGGCAGTCTTTTTCAGCTCATTTCAGAAGCTTGATACCTTCGCCTCTACATCTTTGACTCACCTTGAATGTGGCCTATGGCCTTATTTCTGCTACTTACTTGTAAACATTTATTTAGTTTTACTTACTGTATCTGGATGTTCTTGATGTTTGTAGATTGGCATGTTCACTTTGGATATTGTATAAATGCATTTAATGTTCTTAATATGCTGTTTGTTTCATTGTTGTGAACTACCCAGAGTAGCCTTGGTAGACAGATGGGCAGTATAACAGTTAAATACATAAATACATTTAAGTTCTAACAGTATTTTAGGTATTGTAGCAGGTTGGCAGTAAAAGCCGAGACTTTCTGAATGCTTAAGGCAGATAATCTGTCTGTCTGTCAGTTTGTCCATCCTCCCTCTGTTGCTTTGTACCCATGGAGCTCAATGCAGTGTTGGTCAACATCCCAAGGGGCATGTTTCCAAGCAGATATGCAACAGGCTTAGACTGCCTAATTTCAGTGATGGAGCTACATTAGGTCCACTTGATTTCAACCATTAGAAAATGGGGGAAGTAGAAGAACCTTGCATATAGCATACTAGGGTGCTACTCATGAAGTCCTAAGTCTAAGCATCTGCCATTCCATTCCATGTATTTTAATAAGCAACCTTCAAATGCATAAACATAGGGTTTGACCATGGCGGTGTCCTCTGTTTCCCCCCTTTGACAGCGACTTTTTTTCAGAAGACTCCTGAGATGGCTTATAGACCTGCATGAGCCACATAAATGTCATGCAATCAATGGAGCTCATCTGAACTACTCTTTGATAAAAATTATTTTGCTGAAATGAAATTTCTGAAAAGCTTTAGTTTCTCATCTGTCCAAGTCAAGTGGTTAACTCAGGGTTCTTTTGTTTACTCTAGCTTTTCTCCTTTTTTATTGAATATTTTCAGTTATGTCCTTCTGTAAAACTGCACTGTCCCTTTTCTGCTGAAGATTGATGGAAGGGGCAACACGCTGATGTTTCAAACTAGTTTTGTATCTGATAATTGCATTGTTTCTATATAATAACTTTTTTTATCGTAGAACTCCTATTGTAATTAAAACATACACTGGAAATGAAGAAAAGGCCCAGATGCTGTCTTCATGCATATATCTCATGTAATTAAAATGGTGGGAGAAAAACAAATAGAAAATGTAGGACAGACAAGTTTTCATCCTGAATACTAATTTCAATGCAGGGCTATGATAAGGATGCCTTTGTCTTTGCTGAAGAAGTGGCAGTATTAACCATGAAATGAAATAATACATTAAAATAGAACCTCTGCTGAATTTCTACTTTAAGTGGGAATTGTAGGACAAATACCTGGACGCTCTCACTTACAGAAAGTTCTGCATCCCAGCTTTTTGCTGGGCTCCTTTCAATTTCCTCAGACCGAACATTATAGCAGCACTTCTCATAACAGTAGCAAAAAGTCACAGTGACCAAATTCCATGGGTCTGATGAAAAACTCCCCAAAGGCAGTTGCCTACCAGGCTCAAGAGGCAAAATTCCCTTGCTTCCTGTACTGCAGCGTATTCCAAGGGAAGGGTTATAAGTAAAAGCCATTTTCCTTCTGAGTTCTGAGTCACAGAAGTTCCAGGCAATTAAAGACTAGAAAAGGAGCTTCAATGGAGAGCTTAGTTCAGGCATCCTGACTGAGCAATGGCCATGAATACTCTTATGGAGAGAATCAAATGTATGATTTCAGCAATTCTGTTGACTGTATAGTATGTGTGGGCATGTTCCTCCTTGTAATAATACATAGAATTTATATAGTGCTTTCCCTAAGTGCTCCAGCTGCATTATCGCATGCATTATCTCAATAATCCTTAGAACAATCCCAGATGGAAGGTGGGCTGCATTGTCTTCTTATTACAAATGGAATGGTTGAGTCTGATAGCAGCTTGCCTGGGGGCTCAATTGCACAAGTTATGCCAGAGATTTGTGGCTGAATCTCTCTCTCTCTCTCTCTCTCTCTCTCTCTCTCTCTCTCTTTTTTAAAAACTTTAAAGTAGTTGCATTTGTGTTTGTGAGGTCAAATTTTGATCAGAGCCGCAGCATCTGGAAAAGATAAACTTTACCACCACCACCCTTGATGCCATTTCCCCCACTGAAATCCCTGCTCCTTAAGCCTGTCATTAGGTCCGTAATGGAAGTATAGGTACATTTTCATGTCCAACAGCAGCTTTGGGTAAGGGAGTTTAGAACAGGGTTCTACCACAGTGGAAAAAAGTTAAATATATCCTCCCCTGGTGTTGATGCTCCAGTGAATTTAGAGTGCCACTCCCCCAGCTGCCTCAACATAAAAATGAAAACCAGCAGGAGAGCTGAACTCAAACCTGCCATGTAATGTGTAGTTTGGTCTTGAACCACTATGTGAACTCATGATTTGAATCAAAACATGGGGGTTTAAATTCTTACAGGTGACAGCTATGTAAGCCTTCCCCAGTCGGGTAGTCTCCTGCTATATTTGGCACCTCCAATCTTGCCTGATTTCGTAAGCTAAGCAGGGTCAGCCCTGGTTAGTACTTGGATGGGAGACCACCAGGGAACACCAGGTGCTGTAGGCACCTGGAGTAGGAACTGGCAAACTACTCCAGTATTTCTGCCAAGAAAACTCCATGGACATGGGGTAACGAAGAATCAGTCATGACGCAACACACACCTCCCATTATACTGTGTCAATGGATACTCTGGTGGGGGTTGATTTAAGTTGTAGCCCACCACATCTGGAGGCAGCAATATTTTATATTAGCTTTGGGAGCTGCCTTCTGGGCATGCCCTTAAATTGGTCCCATGGCAGAGAAGCTTGTAAACAAGAAAATACAAGAAGGAACAGAAGCAATAAATGTCAAGCCTTCATGAATGCTGATCTTTTAAAATTAATTGAAAACAACCTGGAGACACATGAGTAAGAGTACAAATTATGACCTCTGTGTTCAAAGAATTCATGTGTGAAAAACTTCAGAACCACAAAGGTCACCATTAGAGGGAGAAGTAAGTTTGATAAGAGACATAGAAAGGGAGCATTTTAAGTAGATGTTTACCTGTATAAAAATTTGAGAACCAATGCTCTTGGGGTGCGGGGTTCTCCTAAAAGAAAAGTTAAGCAATAGGGACACACCCACTGCTTTTCATTACTGAGCATGCTAGGTATTCAGTCTTGCAGATCTCAGTTTGCCTGATATCAACATCCATTCCCACTGGCACTTTCTGCCAGTAATGCTCTAATCTATCTATCATGCAGTTTAACTGCTCCCTGTTTCCTCCTAGTATTATTGGTTTACATTTTCTGCTGCATGCCAAAGGATGGATGCATTTTGTGCTCTCGCTCTCTCAAAGATATCATATTGGCCCTTATGTATCTTGGTAGGATTGATAAGCTATAATGGGAATGTTCCTTATCACCAACAGACACCAGAAGACACATTGACCTAATATATCAGAAATGAGCAGTGGCTAGCCATGTTGGGGTCGGTCAGATGAGCACATAGCTCACTGTTTGGTTGCCTTTGGTGCAGTTTGGTTTCCCTATTTTCCAGCAGCTACATGTATTTTAAGTAAGACTGATTCCTTCCTCCTCTTTTACAAGCAGTTCTGCTCCCTTCTGGCACAGCGCTAGGGATGATGTTTATTTGGTGCATTTATTGGGAGAGCTCCTGATTATCCCATTGTGCAGTTTGTGTGGTGCCTTAATTCACTCCCAAATGAAGCTATGGGTCACATTCATTTTGGCAACAACCCTGTGATGTATGCAGTGGGTAGTAATAGTAGAAAGGATGGTGGCAAAACCTCCCTCTATTTTCCTGTGCTCATTATATTGTAAAAATATCCTAAATGATGCAGTGCTATTTCAGAGGTAAGGGAGAATTCATCCTTGGCTGATATATTGCTGTAGTGCTATACCACTAACTAAATTAAAGAAAAGGGGGAGGGAGTTGCCATGGCTCAAAGAATGATAGCTGCAACAAAATGCAGGGAGTGGGGTTGGTGAATGGAAAGATCTTTCAATTTTGAGATAAAACAGATCACACCAAGTCAGATGGCTCCACATCTCCCTGTCTGGTCGTACCCTTTGCCTTTCACAACCAAAAATAACAAAGAGTGCTGGGGCACCTGACAAACTAGCAAGTTTCATTTGGCATGAGCTTTCATGGACTGGTTTCATTTCCTATTTCATCATGCATCTAATGAAGTACTGTATGCTGCAGTCTACAAAAGCTTATGCCAATTAAAATAGGAGACTCTTTGTTCATTTTATTAGAAATGAGGATAAATATTGTTAGTTCGGTCATTTTACAAACAAGTTTGCATATAAAATGTTCCAAGATGGTTGCATCAAATATTTAATTGTTGACTAAGGTATTGAGTAAAAGACCTGATTCTGTGACTGATAATACTGTCTGAGGTCATGGATTAAAAAGTCAATTTTCTGGATCTTGTTGCCCATGTAATGAATCAAGCTCCGTGCAATATGTCAGTTACTCTGCACCAGTGGTCTTTCCCTCCTTTGTTGCTCTTTCCAAACTTTGGCTGCAAGGAAGTTCTGTGCCCAAGAAGACCAAACAGCAGAGAGTAGCAAATTATAGATAAGGCAGAAGTAATGGCCTATGTCCTATAAATTGGATGTCAACATTGGGGGTCCCAATTTTGGGAGAAGGGTTGAATACAAATAAAATCAATATATAAATAAAATAAAATAGATAAACTGATAAGCTACATTTTTAATGATCCCCAGCCAGCATATATAACAAAAGCAAGTGCGAAGCTAGCCAAAAGCAAATTTAAGTCAGAGCAAATAAAATTGTATGGAATATACCTCTTCAAGTACTAGTTAAAAAGGAATGTCCCTCTGGCTTCAGAAATGCAAACTATTGTTTGCATCAAAGCTGCTAATACTAATCTACAGGATCTTGTTGTAAGAAGATTATAAACTTCCACTGAGTGAAGGAGAAGTTGTTTGCATTAAATACCTTCTTAGTATCACATGCATTCAGATGCAGTCAGATTTTAATTGGTTCGCTTAGCAGTTAATTGGTTAAGACTAGGCATTTTATTGACTACAGCCTACATTGTACAACTTGTGACACATACACATATTATGTTTAGGATTTACAGTGACCTGTAATCTCTAAAGGGATGGGAGCCAATTATAACATTCACCCTGGAAACGGATAAATCCTGATGGATTCCCAAAAACAGTGAGAAAATTTATGCTGACATAGCTACTGAAGTCACTGAGGAAATGCAACAGGCTGGGTAGTGGATAACATTGACCTCTCTAGATGTCATCTCTCACTGGTTAAATGTTTGTTTGTTTGTTTGTGTCTGTCTGTCTGTCTGTTGTCTGTCTGTATCTATCACCTGTCTTCCGAAGGAACTCCGGGCAGTTTGGTAACTCCATATTTTAATTCCACCTGAATTCAGTTCAGATGACTATCACATCGACTACTGTGGGCAAGAATCCCATAGCCCTCATAGTCAACAAAAGAGTGGGAAAAGCTGTGCTGGGATACAACCTCAAAAATGATTTTGGTATGATTCCAAGGCAGCCCTTTCAACATCACACTAATCCAAGCTTATGCACCAACTACCTGTGCTGAAGAGTCTGAGATTGACCAATTCTATGAAGACTTACAACTCCTTCTAGAACTGACACCAAAGAAATATGTTCTTCTCATCATAAGGGATTGGAATGCTAAAGTGGGGAGTCAAGTGATAAAAGGAGTAACTGGCAAGTTTGGCCTTGGAGTTCCAAACGAAGCAGGGCAAAGGCTAATCGAGTTTTGTCAAGAGAACAAACTGTTCATTACAAACACTCTTTTCCAACAACACAAAAGACAACTCTACACATGGACATCACCAGATGGACAATAATCAGATTGATTATATTATCTGCAGCCAAAGATAGAGGAGCTCTATACAGTCAGCAAAAACAAGACCTGGTGCTGACTGCGGCTCAGATCATCAGCTTCTTATAGCAAAATTCAAACTTAAACTGAATAAAGTAAGGAAGACCACTGGGCCACTCAGGCACAATCTAAGTCAAATCCCTTATGAATACACACACAGTGGTGGTGAAGAATAGATTTAAGGAACTAGATTTGATGGGAGTGAAGAACAGATTTAAGGAACTAGAACACATGAAGAACTATAAGAGAACTTGTAACATTGTACAAGAGGCTGCAATGAAAACCATTCCAAAGAAAAGAAAATGCAAGAAAGCAAAGTGGTTTTCCAACAAGCCCCTACAAATAGCAGAGGAGAGAAGGGATGCAAAATGCAAGAGAGAAAGGGAAAGATACAGAAAATTGAATGCAGACATCCAAAGAATAGCAAGGAGAGACAGGACAGCCTTCTTGAAGGAACAGTGCAAAGAAATAGAGGAATACAATAGGAATACAATAGAAAGGAAAAACTAGAGATCTATTCAAGAAAACTGGAGCTATTAAAGGGCCATTTCATGCAAAGATGGATACAATAAAGGACAAAAATGTTAGGGGCCTAACAGAAGCAGAAGACATCAAGAATAGATGGCAAGAATACACAGAGGAATTATATTAGAAAGATCTGGATGTCCCTGATAACCAAGATAGTGTAGTTGCTGACCTCAAGCCAGACATCCTGGAAGGTGAAGTCAAGTGGGCCTTAGAAAGCATTGCAAACAACAAGGCCAATGGAGGTGATGACATTCCAGTTGAACTATTTAAAAACTTAAAAGAGGATGCTATTAAGGTGCTACACACAATATGTCAGCAAATTTGGAAAACTCAGCAGAGGACTGGAAAAGATTGGTCTACATCCCAATCCCAGATAAGTGCAACACCAAAGAATGCTCCAACTATTGTACAACTCTGTACACTCATTTCACACACTAGCAAGAATATGTTCAAAATTCTGCAAATGATGCTTCAGCAGTATGTGGACAGAGAACTCCTGGAAGTGCAAACTGGATTTCGAAGGGAGAGAGGAACTAGAGATCAAATTGCCAACATGCACAGGGTTTTGGAGAAAGCTAGAGGGTTCCAGAAAAAAAATCTACTTTTGCTTCATTGACTATGCCAAGGTCCTTGACTGTGTAGACCACAACAAACTATGGCAACTTCTTAAAGAAATGGGAGTGCCTGACCACCTAATCTGTCTCCTAAGAAATCTATATGTGGGACAAGCAGCAACAGTCAAGCAATGGATAAGGAAAATTGGGAAAGGGAAAATTCACATGATGTACTCTGCATATAAGTTAGATAGGCAAGGTGACAAGGCTGCATACTGTCACCTTGCCTGTCTGACTTATATGCAGAGTACATCATGCGAAAGGCAGGACTGGATGAATAAAACCCAGAATTAAGATTGCCAGAAGAAATATCAACAACCTCAGATATGCAGATGATACTACTCTGATAGCAGAAAGTGAGGAGAAATTGAAGAATCTCTTAATGAGATTCAGACCGATGAAGCTCTGTTTGGATGAACAGCGAAACGTTTCTATCTCTCAAAAAAGAAGTCCAGTAGCCATGACTCAACTCCCAGATAAACGCACCTGGATGACTGAGAATCTTCACAGACGTATTAATGAGGGTGAAAGAGGAGAGTGAAAAAATGGCCAGAGAAGTTCAACATCAAAAAAACTAAGATCATGGCCATTGGTCCCATGACATCCTGGCAAATAGAAGGGGAAGAAATGGAGGCAGTGACGGAGTTTCTTTTCTTGGGCTCCTTGATCACTGCAGAAGGTGACTGCTGCAATGAAATTAAAAGATGCCTGCTTCTTGGGAGGAAAGCAATGACAAACCTAGGCAGCATCTTAAAGAGTAGACACATCACTTTGCCGACAAAGGTCTGAGTAGTCAAAGCTATGGTTTTTCCAGTACTGATGTATGGACTATAAAGAAGGCTGATCGCCGCAGAATTGATGCTTTTGAGCTGTGGTGGTGGAGGAGACTATTGAGTGTCCCCTGGACTGCAAGGAGATCAAACCTATTCATCCTGAAAGAAATCAACCACAAATGCTCACTGGAAGGACAGATTTTGAAACTTAGGCTCCAGTAGTTTGGCTACCTCATGAGGAAAGAGGAGTCCTTGATGTCCCTGATGTTGGGAAAGAGTGAAGGCAAACAAAAAAGGGGACGACAGAGAATGAGATGGTTGGACTGTGCCAACGATGCAACCAATATGGGTCTGACCAAACTCCAGGAGGCAGTGTAAGACAGGAAGGCCTGGCGTGCTCTGTTCCATGGGGTCATGAAGAGTTGGACACGACTGAATGACTGAACAACAACTAATCTCCATATTTTAAAAGGTGTTTGGGGAAGAGATAGAGGAAAGTTTGAAAATGTTACTTTTTGGACTACAATTTTCAGAATACCCCAATTTGCATGGGACCCACCAGCCAGCATGACCAGTAGTAGTTTTTTAAGTAGCATTTTCAAGTACAAGTTGTTGTTGTTGTGTCGTATAGTCATGACTGACTCTTTGTGACCCTATGTTCATTGAGTTTTCTAGGCATCCACAATGCCATTTATCGCTTTGAATATTGTGCCATTCTTTGGCAAATAGGCCTGAACCTTCCTCCAAACTTTAAAACCAGTCTGTCTGTCTCCTCTTCTGTTGAAAATGTGTATGGTAACCAGGAGGTGTTAGGTACAGTGTCATCAATATGAGGATTATAGCCAACTCTACCTCTCATTTCCAACTAAGAATGAGAAGGGAAAGGAGAAGTAGTAGTTAAACTATAGTTAAATTATAGATTGGATGGGGCAAATAACTCTTTAATCTAGACATGCTGGGCCATGGTTGGGATTTCCTCTGATCCAAGTACAAATGTACAGCCTGTGCTGGCCTTGGCAACACTCTTTCAGAAGGCTCAGATTTCCAGATCTGCTGCTTGGGTGAGCTCTCAGGTTTGTCCTTGAAATTCAGTGCCCATGAATCAGCAGGGTCCATCTTATGAGTCAGTTAGGGCTGATCTGGGTGTTTTGTTTGAGATAAACGTAGGGCAACCTTGGTGACTTCCACAGCACACAAAGAGAATATGTTCAACATTGTAATGTGCTCTTTATTATGGACTTGCTTCAGCGAACTATATCTAATGGGGCAGAATACAAATGTTGTAAATAAATAAATAAATAAAATGAGAATGATGACCTTGAACAGCTTGGAAATTGCAGCTGGTACTGAATTATATTTAATGCACTGATGCATATAGGGGCAAGGCGTTTACATGAATTTAAAAGTTGCTCCACTGGATCACTGTTGGATTCTGGAACCAGTCCAAGATACTTCTGGCTTGAAGCCCAACAAACTGAAAAGTTAGCTCCTTATGAAAGTTGCCTTCTGATGCAGTTGTGTACATATGCACCTCCAAGATCATCTATGTCTTAGTTTGGTCAGAGGGCAGTGTCTGAGCTGAGATTGAATATATGCATACCCGGTTCCTAAGCTTACATACTCTAAACACTCATTTTAACTCACAGACACTCTAAAAATCCTCTCTTCTCTCAGGCTCTATCTGGACTTTTCTTCAGTAAGTGTAAATCCCTTACCTAGCCCTATCTGTCTTTCTCTTAGACAGTGCCAGTTCCTATCTGACTCTCCCAGACTCTGTCAGATTCCCTATCTGACTCAAACAGAGCTGAGCAGAGCTTTAAATACTCTCCGGCCACTACCCCGACTCTCTCATTGGCCCACAAACCCACCAATCAGTACAGATACCTCTCATGTATTATTTATTTCCACAGGTAAACGCCACATTTGGTATCAAAAGGATTGTGAAAACGAGTTGAGTTCAGGAAACTGAATTTAATAGCTAGTGCATTGTTTGGCCTTTGGGTTTGGTTGTAGTAAGTGAATGATATTTGTCATGTTATTCATGTGTTTAGACGCTGGTGAGTGACTGTCAAAATATTTTGTCACGAAAACTTGGAATTTATTTTGGACATACGGTTGGACAAATAAGCTATTTCATCTGTCTTTGGCCTTTTAAAAAGTCTTAAATACCCCTCCCCCTTTTTAGGAACAAGAAATGGCTGCTTTTCATTTAGAAGACAAAAGAAGCTATTGTTGAGTCTTGAAAAGTTCTGGTGAAAAATAGCATTTAAATGACTAATTGTGCCACCCCTGATCTTCTGAGGGCCCTGCTGGCATTTTCACAGCAATTTGTTTTTCAAGGGACTTCTGAGGGAATGAGAGGACACATGTAAGTTCAAGAACCATGCTTTCCCTATTTTTTTCCTGGAACCATCTTGTGCGTGGAGTTTGGGCAAGAAATTAGTGAAGTAGAACTATAGAACTGAGTCTTGGATCCTGTAGATTTGGGTGCAGGGGCCTTTAAATTAAAGTTTAATTAAAGATCACATAGGGCCTTTTCACACGACCCCTAAGATCTGCTGGTCGCTTAAATTCGGACGAGAGATCTTGGGGGTTCGTTTCTGTTCCTGCGTCCCCACCCCTCAGCACTTCCTGCTCCTGTCGGCGTGAGGGGGGGAGGGAAAAAAAGGACAAAAGAAGCCTTTACTAACCTGCCGGTGCCGGTCAAACTTGCCACGAGCCTGGTTCCGTCTCAAGGAACTCTTAAAGGGGCGGGAGGCAAAAAAACAACAGACAAGCCAGGAGAGCCCGGCACTCTTATCCGCATCAAATTTTTTTCACCTCCAAAGAGAAGGTACAAGAAAAGTGCGCTGGGTCGCGCTAAAGTGGGCGGGGTCGCACTTCATTGTCTCCAAACTCCGGAGCTGGTGGGAAAACATTTCTAAGCTCTGGAGCTGGGAGCCATTTGCAGCGCAGCTTAGGGGTCGTGTATAAACGCCCATAGTTATACATGGTTAGGATTCAGAACAAGCACATTCTTTTTAAAACTGAAACACTTTCACAGGTCTTTGTTTTTAATGATATTCTGCTTATTTGGATGTACTCAGTATTATTCTAATGAGAGGTGAAATGGTGTGGTGGACAGAGTGTTGGTCTAGGACTCAGCACATCCTAGGAGCCAAGGAGGCTCAAATCTTTGCTCAGCCATGGAAACTCATTACAGGATAGCACTGGTAAAACCTTAAATATGTCGCAATAATTCTGCAAACCCTTACTAAGGTTATAATATATTGGAATTTACTTGATGGCACATAACATTGTAACATTGGCAATTTGTGTGTCTCACACAAAGAAATAATAATAAACTGGATAAACTCCTCCCTGGCCCTAACTATCTACAGTGGTACCTTGTATAAAGGAATTAATTCGTTCCAAATGAAATTGTGTTAAGCAAATTTTCCTTTATACAAATTCCCATAGGAATGCATTGAAAATGGAGTAATCCCATTTTTATGTTGTATGGATTTTCTGCATAGGCGATTATGTTAAGCAAATTTCCCCTATCTCCAGAATTTTTATGTTGTACAAATTTTATGTTATACAAGCTGTTTGTTATACAAGGGTCGACTGTATATATCTCCTCAATCATCAACTAGGCATCCTCAATTGTCAAAACAATGTAATCCTTTAAACAAATATGGTATTTGACAATATCTGATTTACTGTATATGAAATGTGAGGGTGCTGTTGCTAAAAATACAATAAGCAGCCACAAACTTCTGAATTTATACACCATATTACATATATACATACAATTATTCAAACATTTTAAAAGCAAAAGGCAACAGGTAACTGTCAGGCTTTCTTACCAATAAAGACTGAATTTCTCAAGTCTTACATATCCTCATATTTTTGGTGTAGTAAAAGCTCACCAGAAAACCAGTACCATAGAGCAGCATTTCGCCCGTGCTCTGTATACATCAGTATGTAAAACAAAACAAAAAACGAGAATCAGTACGTAATTTTAAAAAAGTGCAGTTCTAACTCATTCATGTTAATGCTCAAGGGTATCAGTAGTGTCCCTCTGCCAGTGCATGGGATCTCTCGTGGTGGTGGGTGCCATGCCAGGGCAGACACCCCCACAGTGCCCATGTGGGCAGACATCTGACAGCCAGAAGTATCCATAAGGGGGTATTCCATGGGTCAGAATGAGTTGGCTTTGTATCCGCTGGGCCCATAGTAACTCTATAGCCCTCCATGTGGGTCTGATTAGGGTCCTTCAACTATGGAGATGATGCAGCCAATCCTCCCCCTGGATTAAATAGATCCGTGAGCTCAAAACTCATTTGGGGCTTTAGAGAAATTCATCAAAAGGTTGAATTGTTGCTTAAGGTTGCTGCTGATGCCATCAAATACCTAATAACATATATTAATAGAGACCACAAAACCTTTTTGGTCCCATCTGGTCTCAGAAGCTATGCAGGATGAAGCCTGGTTAGGGAATGGATGGGAAGCCATCAAGGCTTGAAAAGAACCCTTGCCTGAAATCATGCAGAGTGGCAGCCAGTCAGTGGTAGGCTAGAGGGACCCATGGTTCCAACACTATAAAAAAGTGAGATACTTTGAGGATAGAAATATTTCCTCTCGCCCTGTTTGAAAGGTATGAAGGCTATTGTGGGGAAGGCCTACAGAAATTCCTAGAGGGCTGCAGAGAACCACCTCCCTCCCCACTCCAGGCATGCACCGTTTGATGCTTTGGCATCTTCCTTTGAGCGCCACCATACCAAAGGCTATGTGTCTGGTGACCTTTCTAGCCCTGGGAAGAGAAAACTGCTGCCATTGTGGTGTTCAAGAATAGGCGTCTGCATGCGAGAGGCCTGGGATACGGTTGCTGTGGGAACAGTTTACCTACCTTTTTCTGTAATTAAAATATCACTAGAAAATCTCAAAAGTGCATGTCTACTCTGCCAAGGAAGCTTTGTAAATAATGTTATTTATTTTGTGTTCTATATATGTCTTATGCCTCTGGAATTTCAGAGTAACTTTTACTCACTTGACAATAAGCTACAGTTGTATTACCCAGCAGCTCCCCCCTTCCGCTGCCTGACTCCCACCCCTAAATTAGTCCTTGGCTTTGAAAAGAAAGCTGGAGGCTTTGTAACTCACAACAAAATTTATTTGGCTTAATGTAGCTATTTACTTCTAATTGTGTCAAGGAGTTGCACCCATTGTTCAGAAAAGGACATACCGTTATAGCAGTGACACATAGTTCAAGGCCTGAAATTAGAAACTATTTATTGAAGCACAGGGAGAGGGAGGGGGGAGGAAACATTCATGAGCAAAAAGGATGCAAATTTCTCTTTGTCACAAAAGCCAATAGGAGGGCTCTGACAGAGCGATGATCTGAGAAATGTTTGACTAAAAAGTGGGTATGGTTTTATTAAATTAAATTTCCCAAGCAGGATTGCATGCAAAATATTTTGCATTAAAAGAGAATGTTGCAATGCTACATTTGTCACAGGTGACACCTAGTAAGCAGGGGAGAATTTTAGTGTGAAAACAAAGCTGGTCCAATATATGCCTATGAGTTTGGGCTGCTGTTATTATTTTGCTGTTTGTTTGGTTCACCACTACCACCACCCTGCCTCCCAGCTGTTTTATTGTTTGTTTTAAGCATTGTATGCCTCTTGAGAAGGAAGCTAGGGTAAAATTGTCAAGATATGTAAAAGTTGATAAAATATATGTTATGTATATTTAACAGATAGTGGAAAGAGAGTTGTAAAATGGAGGCAGTTAGATTCTGCAGTCTCATGATGTTAATCCACATGTGTAAGAGATAAGTAATCACAGGCATGTTACGTGATGAAGCACAGGTGGAAGAATTTATAACATCATGGTTACATCAGATTGCATCAGATTGTAATTAGTGATGACTCATATCTGATGGGTGCTGAACTGTATAAAAGCACTAGCTTGCCATATGTTAGGTGGGTCTGTCTATGGTGAGAGACAGAACCCCACACTCTGTTGCTTGTATATATTGCTTGGATGTTCTGCTGTGTATATATTTTTGATGTATATATGAATATATGAGTTTTTACTCTACCCATTGTCATTGTCTTCCGTTAACCTAACTCTGCAATACTTTATATCAATACTGACATTTTATCTGCACGCTACTGCTGCACTGCTCTGTGCCAAACACATTTAAATATTATATTTTTTGCTTAATTGCTGATAAAAATATATAAAAAGTAGACAGACAGACAGACAGACAGACACACACACACACACACACACACACACACACACACACACACACACACACACACACACACACACACACACACACACACACACGTTCTGCTGCCTGAAGTAAAGGACAAGAAGATGCCACCTCACTTTATAGAGAAAAGATGGCTGGAGGGGAAGCTGAGTCTTATTTCTGTTGCAAAAGTGCAGCTGAATAGTCTCCTCTGGCAGGTCCAGTTCTGGTGACGCTATGGCATGTTCCAGTGCACTTGAGGGCTGGCAAATAGTATAGTGACTGGAATATAGGGCAGATCATGTGGCACACAGTTCTGTCTGTACCTCAGCATATGTGCCTAGTGCAGCCAGTACTATGGTTAAGAGTATTGAGGCTACGACTACACTCGGTTAAGCTTGATTCACAACTAGAGATGGGCATGAATTAATTCATTGGTGCCATGTGGACCCTTTCCCCACACCACAGAACTAATACTGTAGTTTGCTGTAGTTTGCTGGAATTGCTTCTATTTCATATTTATTTTTGATCTCTCTCCCTCTCCCTCTCCCTCTCTCCCTGTCTCTCTCTCCCTGTCCCCCCTCTCCCTCTCTCTCCCTCTCCCTCTCTCTCCTCCCTCTCCCCTCCCCCTCTCCCCCTCTCCCTCTCTCTCTGCCCTCCCCTCTCCCTCTCCCTCTCCCCCTCTCCCTTCCCCTCTCCCCCTCCCTCTCCCATTTCTAGCAGAAGTGATCTAGTGCTAAACTTGTAAACTCAATAGTTCATTCTGAACAGCTAACAAAAATATTTTGGGATGGCTAGGGAGAAAAATTGGAGGGGGGTCCCACTGTCCAAAACACCATCCCCAGCTTAGTACATCAACAGAACACCACCCACAGTCATGCCGCCTCATCCTTTTGGAGAATGAAACAACAGATCCCATAGAGAAAAACCCATTCTGGCTTGAACTCCTCTCCCTTCCACAGGCAGAGAGAAAATGCCATGTCAAGATCCATTAATTTGAATTGGCCTTTGTATCATGTGATGGGGTGTGGGGGCATTCATCCATTTGACACCTGCAGCAAATCCTGCAGTAGTTGACTGTGTAGCCATAGCCTGCGAAGACTACCTCTTGGAGGAGATGGTGGGGGAATGAGTGGTGGCCATATAGCCTGCCTCATACAGCCTCTTAACTAGCTTGCTACCCTCAAGTACTGTAGTGTAGAAATCTCCTGCCCTTCAGCAGCATCAAAATTAATATGCAGCTGCCATATTGGAGTCAGCACCTTTGCATAAGACAATGCTGTCCTATTCTTTTCCTCAGGCATCAAATTGTCTTGGGTCAGTCTTGGTGCTTAAGGTAGCCACCTTACACTGTTGGTAAGGCATGTAGAAAAATGCAGGAAAATGGCTTGAGAATCCAGTTAAGGAGGATCAAGTCCTGTACCGTATACACATTTTAACAGCAGGGCTTTCTCCACATCTATGCTATTCCCCCACAATTGGTTAATATTTTGTTGTCAATGCAGTGTTCATTGTGGTATTTCTCTGAGCTGTACCTTGCACCCTGTGAAGTGTTTACGATAGACACATAATTCTTTTTATCTCAGTTGGCTGTTCTCATTTGAGGGCAGGTTAGTCTCTCTCTCTCTCTCTCTCTCTCTCTCTCTCTCTCCAATGCAAATACAGCATGCAGAATATGCTCCTCTTAGGGCTTGCCCAGTACAGTTTGCTTAACTCATGATTTGAGCTTGGTCTTTCTGAAGCATGGATTACTTTTCTAATTAGTTTGGAAGCAGATGAAATGTGGTAGATCAACAGTTCTAGAGGTTTCTTGGTCGCACGCTTGCCCATAGACAGGAAGGTTCACAGAGAGTGAGAAGGGGCTAAGTAATTATTCATCTCAATCCTGCATCTCTCAAGATAACCAGGATGGAATTTCTACTCTAGTGGCAAGAACATTTCAGGCAGTGTGTGCTGATTAATAATTAGAGGTCTTTAACTATGGTTTAACAATTAACTGGTTCTTTACTAAGGGGGGGGGAAAGTGTTTACAGAGCTATTCCGCTTGTGCTTCAGTTTCTCACATAGTGCACGTAGAATCTGAGCCTGCAACTTTTTTTTTACTTGCACATTTCTATATAGGTGGTGGTACTTTTTAACAGGAGAAACTCAAAGGCAGAGCCTAGGGCAGTGGTGGTGAAACTTTGGCACTCCACATGTTTTGGACCACAACTCCCATAGTCCTTTGTCATTGGCAATATAGGCTCAGAATTCTCAGAGTTGTGGTCCAAAACATCTGGAGTGCCAAAGGTTCGCCACCACTGGCCTAGGGTATGCATGCAGAAGATCCCAGATTCAAATCCCAGTGTCTCCAGACAAGACTAGGAAAGAATACTGTTTATAAAACCCAAAAGCCACTGCTAGCCATGACAATACACGGATAGGTAGAATAGTGATCTGGAACGGTATTAAAACTGCTCCCCACATTCCTAAGGGAGCCGTAAAAATTTTGTGGCGCTCTTGTATTGCAGTGGGAAAACTTATTGGTGTGCCCACTCCAGGGGTCACTCTACACAGCTAACTTTGTGCATCATTCAGCTTGCAGTCAATGGTGGGGGGCATTTGCTATCTGCTTAAGGCAGCAAAATATTTTGTGTCAGCAGTAGAGCTGAGACCAGCAGGTATTTGTAGATGGTCCCTTCCTGGGGCATGCCATTTGCCAAACAATTGTATCCACTTCTATTTTGTTTTGTTTTGTTTTCATCCAGGTGATAATGTAAGAGAATAAACATGTATTAATACTATAAATTAGAATTTAAAAGTATAGCAGCCAACCTGGTGCCAAAAGTATTTCTGATGGGGGCAGGGAGAAGTATTTTGACTGCTAGCAGAAAGACAACAGTGAAGGATCCAGCCTAGTCACTTTTGTAAGACAAAGTATTTGAGCATTGCTTGGTCTTGAATGGGCAATTAAGAACTATTAGCATTACAAAATACCTCTTCTTTATTTGTTGATATAGGCCCATACATTTGCCCCAGCCTTTCAACTCTTCTGTGTGGGGGTGTGTGGAGGCATGGAGGGTGATTATGGAAATTATTATGAGCATCTGCACATGCAAATTTACCACTATAACACTGTAGCTGATATGAAACACATTTCTTGTTCCCCAGGTTTTATGAATTTATTTAATTTATCACCAACAGCCCTGTAAAGCAGGCAGAATCTCTTATACCCACAACAATGAATATTTTTCAGAAAGGAGGCATGCGATATGTTACACTACCAGAGGCTGCAGAAGGAAGCTGGGAATTTGACAGAATTAATCAGAAAGCTGGCGGGAGACATTGGTTACTTCAGCCAATTTAGTGCCTGAAATACAAAATCACATTATATCCTCTCAGAGGTAGCAGAAATAATTTTTAAATGACATAGAGAGACAGGCAACGTAAGCAGGAAAATCGTGGCCCTTTCCAAAATATTCTGTCTAAATTAATTGTCATGATGGTAAACATGGTGTTGGCAAAACTAAATGGCAGAAGAACAAGGTATCTGTGTGGTGTAGATGGATCCATATAACTATTTTAAAGAGGGTGATTATTAATGATTCTGTGTCATCACGTTGATTCAAAATGATGGTGACCCTCCCTGGGGCTGTCTTGGTACAGAATGCTTCAAAGTGGTTTACTGTTCCCTTCTTCTGGGGGTGCCCTGGGACTGTGCCACTTGTCCAAGGCCACACAAGCTGGCTTTTTTTTTCCGCAGGAGGCAGTTAATCAGACAGACAGACAGACAGACAGACAGATAGATAGATAGATAGATAGATAGATAGATAGAATCATCCAGCTAGGGTGAATACTGGGAAACAATAAGTATTTTCAGTCAGTCAGTCAGTTAATCAGACAGACAGACAGACAGACAGACAGACAGACTAGATAGATAGATAGATAGATAGATAGATAGATAGATAGATAGATAGATAGATAGATAGATAGATAGAGTACACACTGTACACTATATCTCACATTATAAAGATATGCCTGGGTTTTGTTGCCATCACTTTATATCAAATTAGATATCCTTTGATAAAGAAAGGTAAATGTAGCTTCAGTACCCTCCTGGGAGTTGTCATAGTTTGCTGTTGCATTGATCTTGCATTGCATGTATTTCCCTCCTTGTTTTTACTCCCACAAGAAGGATGAAAGCCACTCTTAACATTCTGCCTTCTTGTATGCTATGGCAGAACTGAGTGCTGTTTAACTATACAACTGAGGACTATTTACAGATCTGCTGAAATACATTCTATTTCTCCAGGACAGCACCAACACACAGTCTAGTGCTTGGTGTGCCCTTCAAATAACTGCCTTCTGGCAAGTCGTGCTCCATCACCAAGTTCCAGTGCAGGTTGGTACAAGTCAGACAAGTGCCCCCACTCCCAACTCCTTCGCAGAAATAATATTTCAAACCAAATCAAATTCTAGCTGTCATTGCCTCCGGAGATTCATGGAGAACAATAGGCTTGCAGGAAGCAAGTAAACCCCCCCCCTGCCACTAGTAATTGTAGATTCCTATGGTTGGAAGCCATCCCAGGGGTTATTTTTCCAAAACATTGTAGACTTCTGTATAGGTAAACCTCCTACAACTATTACTAGTCCAGGACTTTCTTTTAACATCCAAAGGAAATGTCCCTTCTTAATATCTGTTCATGCTCAGCTTCTCTCTCCCTCTCTCCCTCTGAGAGCTGTTACTAATGCTTAGCTTAAATTTACATTACTTCAAATTAAACCTCCTTGCTCCTTTAGATTCAGTCTCTGTGATGTCTTATTATCCGTTTAACAGCCATATACGACTGAAGGTTAGTATCCAGTTCCATCTTAATCTACATTTATTGTCCACGGACTCTTAAATCATCTGAGCAACTCTTTATCACTTTATGTCCCCTAAGAAAGCAGCAATGATTTTTTTAAAAACCTGTTAGTGGAAGTGAAAGAAGAAAGTGCCAAAGCAGGACTGCAGTTGAACATCCAGAAGAACAATCTCATGATTCTGAAGACCTACAGAACATTAATGTTGACTATGAAGAAACTGAAATAGTTAAAAGTTGTTGTATAACTTGGTTCAGTCCAAATAAGAAGACTGAGACTCAGAAGGGCAGCAATGAAGGAATTAGAAAAGATCACCAAAGGTAAGGATGTGTTATTGGAGACCAAAACCAGAATCATCCACGCTGTTTTCTCAATTACTTTGTACAGGGATGAAAGCTGAACTCATTTCAACTATGTTGCTAGAGGAGAAGTTTGGAGTTACCAGGGACTTCCTGAAAGGTGAATATGTGAGTCCTAGAGCAAAGCAAGTATGAACTACCTCTGGAGTCAAAAATGATAAAACTGAGGCCATTGTGCTTTGGGCACATCATGAGAAGACAAATGTGACTAAATATGAAATGAATTGATTCCATCAAGGAAAACACAGGCTTGAGTTTACAAGAGTTGAGCAGAGCTATAATGCTGTTGCAGCGCCTTAGTTGCAAAATTAAATTTCTGATGCCCACGTTTACCACAAATATATCTTCTCCTGTGATTCTCTATGATTTGGCCTGAAGTCATGGTCATCCCCTACTGAAATTATCCCTTTAGTTTGAATAGAAATATATAATTAATTATATGTTACTATCAGTCTTCACTGAATTACATTTAGTTTTCAATTCAAGCTTTCAGTTTATTCTTATGATTTCACTTGTGACACAGTACTTTAAATCACGTGTTTTGCTTTTCTAGATGGAGTTCTAGAATGAGCAATCGGAGGTGAATAGGTATAGTTGGTTAAATAGCCTGGTTGCTCATATTTAGGGCAAATTTTGTAATCCTGCTGCTTTTTTAGGCTCAAGAGGATTAAACATAAGCAGCACAAGGCCTTTTAACTAGACCCACGAGAAGCAGAGAGTTTTCCCAAAGAATTTTCTACAGCAGGAGGTGGTTGAGAGTTGCAGAAGAACACTGAAAAGGTGGAGAGAAATGCCAAACGCAGCATATGGTCCTCAAGATGTACTGCAAAGTGAAGCTGCAGATGGAAGCATTCCCTTGCATCAGCACGAATGAATGCAAACATTGAATCAGAAACGTATGGCACAACACAGAGATCTGCACCAAACATCCTTAAAGGCAGGTGAAAGATTATAACTGACAATAACAGAAATCCTCATTTATGAGAGAAAAATGGTTTGGAAGAAGATGCTCCTTTTGTACAGATAATTTTTTGTTTCATAAACAGTAACATAACATAAAGATTAGAATTTGCATTGCAGTTTCAGAGCATTTAAAAGTACTGTACATCAAGCAGCATTGTGTTCCTTGCAACGACCCATTGAAGCAGGTGAGTATTATTATTAATTTATTGAAAATGTGGAGAGAGATACTGTTTTGCCTAGGGTGTCTAATGAGTTCACAAATTCATGTATAAGTAAATCCTAGCAATTACAATGGAACATTCTTCCATTCAAGCAGATGTGCTCAAGATTATAGCTGAAGTTTTAAAGTATTTTAGGTTTAACAACCCTAGGCACTGTATTTGAATAAGTGTGATGTTGCTCAAATAATGTATCTGTTAAATCATATTAATATGCAAGTTTCTTTATGCCAGTTGCTGAAAAATGAAGAAAAGCTTCTGACATCTGTTATTTGTCATATGCAGTACTGCTGTGTTTTATTCCTTTCTTATTGCTGCTTTTAAAACGAAATGTTTCCACTTTGAGCTTTTCTTTAGCATTTCCTCTTATCCTCTATTTAATTATTCTAAACAATGTTTGAAACATGGTGTCAGAACTGATACTTAATCATTGGGAGTTTCACAGCCCAGCACTAGCTTTTTGAAATTATATGACATAGAAACACAGACAGATTAATCTGGGACAGCTACATTAGCAAAACCACCCAAAAGTCTTGTGGCCCCTTATTTGTTGTTGTTCAGTCATTTAGTCATGTCCAACTCTTCATGACCCCATGGACCAGAGCACGCCAGGACCTGCTGTCTTCACTGCCTCCCGGAGTTTGGTCAAATCCATGTTGGTTGCCTCGATGACACCGTCCAGCCATCTCATTCTCTGCCATCCTTTTCTTTTTGTCTTTAAACTTTCCCAACATCAGGGACTTTTCCAAGGAGTCCTCTCTCCTCATGAGGTGGCCAAAGTACTGGAGCCTCAGCTTCAACATCTGTCCTTCCAGTGAACATTCAGGGTTTATTTCTTTCAGGATGGATAGGTTTGATCTCCTTGCAATCCAGGGGACTTTCAAGACTCTCCTCCAGCACCACAGCTCAAAAGCATCGATTCTGAGGCGATCAGCCTTCTTTATAGTCCAGATCTCACTTCCATACATCACAAAACCATAGCTTTGACTATTCGGACCTTTGTCGGCAAACTGATGCATCTGCTCTTTAAGATGCTGCCTAGGTATGTCATCACTTTCCTCCCAAGAAGCAGGGTTTTTTAAAATGTCATTGCTGCAGTTACTGCAGTGATCAAGGAGCCCAAGAAGATAAACTCTGTCATTGCCTCCATTTCTTCCCCTTCTATTTGCCAGGAGGTGATGGGACCAGTGGCCATGATCTTAGTTTTTATTGATGTTGATCTTCAGCTCATTTTTTCACTCTCCTCTTTCAACCTCATTAAGAGGTTCTTTAATTCCTCCTCACTTTCTGCTAGCAGAGTAAAATTATCATGTCAATGTATTTTGCAATAACCTTCTTTCCTTTAAAGTACTATAAGGTCCTTGATTGTTTTTATGGCATATTGTCATTCATTCATATCTGCACACTACAGATGGCCCTACAGTTCAGAAGTAAGCTATTCACAATTTAAAGCCTTCTGTCTTGGGAATCTACACTTTGAAATGTTAAAAACAAGAACAGAAAATGTTTTTGTTGGCATGGTAACAATCTTGCATGCAGCCTGGGTTTCAGTGGAAGGAGGGAGTTGGTTTCACAAACTAAAGTGACTGCTTCTGCCACTAATCGCCCAATCCCCCCCCCATTTGAGGCAAGCCCCCCTTCTTCCTATCTGTTTAGTTCCGGTTGCCTTGTTCTACTCTCTCTTCTTCTTCTCTGAGTTTCATACAAGAGCATCTCTGCTTCCAGACCTTTGGACCATGCATGGATTTCTCATTCTTTCTGATGGTTGAGAGATCCCACCCCCTTTTTAAACATTCTGATTGTAACTGAAGATCAACTGTAAGTAGAGAGGTTTTCTTTTTCTTATTATGTTCCTTTTCTACATGCAATGGGCTAGTTTTATTGTGAAAACAAAGCAGCTGGTGGAAACTGGAGGTTTTTTAGCTATTCTGCTTCATGTGTCCACATGTTATAGCTGTTTACATTTTGTGCCGTATGTTCTGCTAACTAAAAAGAAATTAACCAACATTCCTCCCAATAGTTTTGAAATGTAAAAAAAACAATTGGGACTCTATTTTGGAGGGCTGATGGGAAAATCCCTCCTTCTTTAGAAACTCTTTACTTACTCCAGTGTCATTCAAACAAAATACTTTGTGGCCTTGTCACAAATTTAGGAGATAGGGAGAGATGGTGAACCTTTGGCACTCCAGATGTTTTGCACCACAACTCCCACAGTCCTTTGTCACTGGCAATCTAGGCTCGGAATTCGGAGAGTTGTGGTCCAAAACATCTGGAGTGCTGAAGGTTCACCACCACTAAATTATATGGCATCACAAACAAACCTTAGCAGTTTGATTGTCTTGGCAAAGTGTATGCTCTGCTGCTGGTTGTGTCATAGTCAGAAATGGGCTAAAACATCATGCAAAGAAACAAATGGCACTCTTCTTCCATTCCTAAATTATCCTGGCTGATCTTGCACACACAATCTTCTTCCTGGCGGCAATCAACTGTTCCTAATAGCAGGACTGGCCATGCTCTTTGTAACCTGCCCACCCTTCTCTTACTGCCTTTAATATTATCGCCTCTATGGTTTGTATAATTGCTGCTAAATATTGATTTTGTTTTATTTGTTTTGCCTCCCTTAGAACATCTCTACATCTTTTTTTTTCTTTACCTAACAAACTCACTCACAGGGACCCTGCATCTCACACACATAACTTGTGAAGGTTCAGACTGAAATAGCACTGCCGCTTCTTCTTTGGTGTCATCCTATAAGACAAGTGGAGCCTTATGCTTCCTCTCTCTGTCCCTCTAGTCCACTACTGTTAATTGCGTTTCTTTCTAAGTATTTCTTTCCATGAATGCAGCAGATGAGTTAAGAAACAAAAACCAAGCAATCTCATATCCATATGTAGGAAGCAAAGCAGAAAACAAAATTTGGATGTTTAACTTGACAATTGAAAAACAGAGCCAGCGAGCAGGCACTCCAAAATAGCCATTTTTAGATTTAACAAATATTCAGGTTGCTTCCAATTATCACTACTAACAGCAGCAAATTAGGAGGAGGGGGTTCGCTTCCAAAAAAGTCAAGTACTAATGAGGGCGGAAGGATGGTGATGCAGTTTTGGTACAAAGGCTGGCAGGAGAATGTACTCTGAAGAAAAGGAAAAAAGCAGGTGCCCAGTTATTGTGAGCAATAACCTTGTGGCTCCTGAATACAGTGGCCAAATGTCCCACCACCATCACCACCACCACCACTTATTTTTTAAAAGGGCACAACATGCCTCATTCTGAAGGACTGCTGAAGGACAAGTCTCCTTTGGAATGTGTCCTCCATTTGAGGGCTGTCTAGTCCCAATCCGATTTAAAGGTAACAAAAATAAAGGAGAACCTGTCCATGGTGAGCGCACCTGGGGAACCATCTGCACAAGCATGGAGCTGGTCACCTGGCCCAACCCTTGACCACTCAGGTGAGATGTATTGTAATTCTGCTTAAATTATAAAAACAATTCCTAGTTTTGCATCTTTACATATAAATAGCTATATTTGATCTTATGCAAGTCACTGTCATCTTGACTTACTCCTCTTTTTGGTGGTCTGTTAGTGGCCTCACTGTTCTTGAACCTCCTCCAGCTGTTCATTCTAAGCCTCTTGGTTGTTCCAGTACTCCTGAAAGTATACTATACACTGATGTCACTAGTGCTTACTTAGTGTTTTTTGTTCTAGATGGCTCTATGCTGTCAAGGAAAGACCCTGGCCAGACAAACAGGCAAGATGGACATACCAGGCCACATACTCCACAAACAATTTAATGCATGTAAAAGCATTGCACGTGATGCATTGCAATGTAAGAACTGTTATGTCACATTTATGCGAGTGCAAAGTGAACAGATGCCAGGTGGGAATCTTAGTGAGTCTTGAGGACAGCAGTGTGTGTGTGTGTGCTGTCTTGTGCTGGGTTGTCCTGTGGTCCTTAAACCTGTTTGCTGCCGTCCACTGCAAAGCAATACACTATTCCACTAATGGGTATTTATGAAATTTGGTACAATATGACTTATTTAAAAAGAAAAGGAGATCTAAAAGCTCCACCCATCACTCAAGGGAACTCCCTGCTTTTAATGTAGACAGAACCTAACATGCAAGTTTGAACCAAAAAGGAAAACACTGTCCCAGGTCTTGAAAGAGAATTACTTAAAAAGTATCATGACACACATACTTCATTAAAATCTTCTACATTTGTGATGTTGCAGTTGAATAAGGTATTTTTCAGTTGCACAAATACAAGCAAAGGGCATTAGTGAGTAGGAGTCCAATTTTAGAGACCGATACGAGAACACTGCACTCTGGAAGTGATACATACATGAATTTATTTCTCTGTAAGACCTGAGCATTGAATTTCTACTTTATTCTAAGAGGAGTTCTAAATGTGTGGACATTAGTCTCCTTGGATCATACTGTCATTTATCTTCCATTTTAGATGCCCAGAGTTGTTCCCAGGTGAAGCATGTGAATATTTCCTCATTAAGAATTTGGATGAACTCATAAGCTCATTTATTATAAATGTGTAACCTGCTCATCAGAGAGCAATAGCTTTTGGTTACTGCTGACCTGAGACAGGGCCAAACCAACAGTCTCCACACTATTCCCAGTTCCTCCAAGCCATCTATGTTTATTATTTCATTTCCATACAGTTTTACTTTTGTTTGTTAGGAGGTGAATCCTGAATGTTCATGAAAACCTTCTTGCTGTTCATTTATTTAGATTAAATTTTGGTAGCTCCATGCTATGGATCTATGACAAAAATAAATAGGATATACATGATAAAGTGTGCTACTTTCCAAAAGCCAAATTAAAGTCAGTTCTGGCATTAATTAACATAAAAGCATTTCCTTTCTTCCTCTTATCTCATCCAGGGTAACAACAGCATTGCTTTAACATCTGACTGTGGCCAGGGAGCTGATATGCTGAGCCAGCCTGCTGTTAGCCCATCAGTATTAAAACATTGTTTTCTTGTGCTCCAATTTGCCTGTCATCTCAGTCTGCTGCCTTTTATTTAGATGGTAAGATCTTTAGCAGGGATTGATAGCTGTATTAAAATGGGACATTGGCCATGACTACAAAACTCAGCTATTACTATTACAAATTTAATTGGCCGTATTTCCATCTATGAAGCAATGGATTCTCAGACTTCCCATTGACTAAGGAATTCCAGATGAGTTCAGAGGGGTCTGCTTTCAAATAGAACATAAGAAAATAAGAACATAAGAAGAGCCATGCTGGATCAGGCCAAAGGCCCATCCAGTCCAGCTTCCTGTATCTCACAGTGGCCCCCACCAGATGCGTCTGGGAGTGCACGAGTCTAGATCTCTGTCTCCTGATACCACTCCCCTGCATCTGGTCCTTGAAGTACTCCGGTTTTAAGCCTGGAGATTACACATCTCCATCATGGAGATGTGATGGAATTTTCCTCCAGGAATCTGTCCAATCCCCTTTTGAAGGCATCCAGGCCAGATGCCCTCACCACATCCTGTGGCAGGGAGACATGATCCTCAGCTTCCCAGCTTAGAAAATATATGTTCCTATGCTGAATCCTGAAAATTACGCAGCCTGATTTTTAAAATAAGAATTGGTCAGGGCAGGAGACAAGCATTCTGACCAAGTAAAACAGAGGGTTGGGGTTAGGGGTCCAGTGTGGCATTATCCTAGTGTGGAGATACCCAGTGATGATGCTTATCTGAATCTGCTTGAACAGGCTGAATGAATCTTTTAATACAAACAGGGTCACATGTCTGTGACCACAGGGAGAGGTACTTGCACTTCCTAGCTCATGTAAATATGACATGAGTAGTTGGGAATGTGTGAGAACGGTGGGAATGAGTGACACACTCCAGATTTCTGCACAAGTCATGCACTCTTTCTCACCGGCATGACTCCCCCTTTTCCTCATATTGGACCCCATCACATGTACTGCTGCCTGTATCTTCTTTCTTAGTTTTAATTCTTCTTTTCTGTCTTGTCTTCTCATCCAGCTTGCCCCAGAGTAAAGGGGTCATTTCTTTAGATGCTTTACCTCTCTAACTTTATTAATGATGTGTGTGACATTAAAATGTAATGCTTCCATTGCCATTAAAACATCAGCTTCCCTGGTATGTTTCCTCTCTGTTTTAATGAGAAGACAGAATCCAGATGGTATAATCTCATTTTCCATTTGCTGTTATGACCAACTACCTTTACAAATGTAGACTAATTAAAGGAGAATAGGGATACCAACAGCTGTTAGTTAAGGGCGATTTCACACACAATCCTTTTGTACACAAAGACAATAACTGGGTAGGAAAAAATGGTTGACAATGTTTGTGCCCATCTTCAGGTGGTGACTGGTACAGCAGGTTAATCCCAGCATAACATAGTCATGCAGAACAAAAAAGTTACAGGCACAACTGTTACAGAAATAAGTGCAAATGCTAACAACACTAGCGGAAAGACAAAGAGCACATGTCTGCCTCCCAGACAAAACTGGAGTCCTATGCTTCATATATGGCCCTCTGTCAGGAGTATTTTGATGAGGGTTCCTGCATGGCAGAGGGTTGGACTGGATGGCCATTGAGGTCTCTTCCAACTCTATGATTCTATTATTCTGTTTTACACACACACACACACACACACACACACACACACAAAACAAACAAACAAACAAACAAATAAATAAATAAATAAATAAATAAATAAATAAATGACAGGGGAGGGTACACTGGATGACTGGCTGCCTTTTATCTATAGAGACGTACAAATGCAATTGATTTTACATCCCCTGAGATAAACACTGCTAACAGCAGACCTCAGACTGAGTCTTCACGTTCAGAATATCTTGGAACTTTAGATGAGCTTCAGATCTCATAGCTACAGTGCCCAGCCAGTATGTTTTTTGGATTTATCCTTCTTCTGTTCTTTAAGTTGGGCAATGTCCAGACTTAAGAATAGTCACCAGAGCTTGAACACTCATCTTTCTGGGATATTTTAGTTGTTTAATAAAGGAACTATCTTGATTTGGGATAGCACACAATGAGGTTGCTCAGTCATTAGTACTGCTCCACACTAGATATATAGAGAAATCAACAGTTAGTGTGACTTGATAGACAAATAACTCCATGATATCATGACTCAGCCTCATATTCACATCCTTCACATACAATTCACAATATGATGGGCCAGCAGCCAAAGGGAGAAGCACACCGTACCCTTCTGACTCAAGGCCACCATAGCACAAGGAGCAGGCAAACAATTATTTTACATAGCTATAGACATTAGTGCTGTTTTTCAACAGGGCTTCAAGTTTTCCAGGCACCAGCCCACAAACATCTAAGCAAGGCAGTAAAGATCACCATTTTAATTGACTCTGAAGAACCATTTCTAGCATTTGGTGGGTAAAATGTATTAATAGAAAACCATGGGTGCTGAAGCACAGTGGGTGAGGATGTGTCTCCTTCAGAACAATGTCTCAATGCCCCAATGAAAACAGCACCCCTTATAAGGGAGCCAGTGGTTTGCAGTGAAAAGAGTTGCACGAGTAAGAAGATGAGGAGTGGATTAAAGTGTGTGTGTGTGTTATGTCGTTACAGTCGTGACCGACTCTTCATGACTCCATATCCATGGAGTTTTCTTGGCAGGAATACTGGAGTGGCTTGCCAGTTCCTACTCCAGGCGCCTACAGCACTTGGTATTCCCTGGTGGTTGTCCATCCAAGTACTAACCAGGGCCGACCCTGCTTAGCTTCCGAAATCAGGCGAGATGGATATGCTTAGGGCATCTAGGCAGCTCCAGATTAAAGTACAGTATTGCTATAGGGAGGTGGCAGACCAATCCCCATAAACATAACATTTGTTTTGTCCCCAAGAGTACCTAGGGTCAAAACAGGGGCAGCAGGACTAGAATCCAAACATGTTGCACACACTTATTCCCTAAGAACAACAGCCCTGCTTGTGACGGAGTTGTAAATAATCCCTAGTGCCCAGTGACCTAACTCTTCTGGCGTTTTTGTCCTCCTGGCAAGACTGCTCATGTGAGCAAAAGAACAAAGGCAAAAATCAGAATCACAGTGTTATTGAACAAGATCCATGATGGACTATGTTTTACAAACATACAAAGGCAAGAAGTCTTTATGTTTTTGAAGAACCTTTATGACTATCACACCTGAAAGACAGAGAACAAGGTAACAAGTGTGCATTTAATTTTCATTGTGTATCTATGCTGGATTCTGCTCTGCTTGCTGCCTAAAATGAAAATGAGGTAAGCACAGGAGCTTAGGAGGAAATGGTGACAACCCTAGCCATTGCTGCTGATGCTATTGATTGCCTGCATAAGACTCAGGTGAACTATTACTGTCTGTAATTGGGATGATAGTCATGCAATTAGTAGACTATTAGAGATGTAAAGAATGTGGAGAAGGTCACAGAGTTAAGGGAGAAATTTTTACATACAGAATGTGACAGAATGACTAAGAAAGTGCACTTAGTGATTTTCCATTGTGCATGTCCCATTCTAGTCCCCCATTGTACTTGTGGAAGTCCACGAGATGTTCATGATGGAGAAGCCAAGTTATGACGAACGGATGAAGTCATGGAGGATTAAAAACACTGTCTTGAATTACTGTACTGCTCCAATTTCCATGGTTGTATTGTAAGGAAGACTGAGTTGTGACTGCTTGGCCAACAATATCAGCAGCAGAATGACATATTGCATAATTTTAAAGGTGCAGAATCCTTACTTGCATCTAATGTTTTGTTGCCTTTCCTCACAGAGAGCTGGTTAAATTGCTGTACTGCAGCCAAGCCCTGCTAACAACCCGGGGTTCAATCCCAGGTACCCACCTCAAGGTTGACTCATCCTTCCATCCTTCCTATGTCAATGAAATGGATACTTAGCTTGTTTTGCTTTGCTTTCCTGTATACTTATGTTTTGAGTCCAAATTGTGTGGAAGATACTGCTGGTACTGGCGGGAAAAGGAAGGGATATTGAACCACAGTATGTTTTCCATATTGTAAGTAATCATTTTGAGGGAAAGCCACTATATTTGTCCCTAAATGATCTGTACATATATGAGTGCTACAGGGCAGAAGCTGGATGCTACCTTGTACCTACATGTTGAATACAGTTTATCACCCTCTTGGCTTACTTAGAGTGCCTTTTTTCAATCTCAGTTGCAGCAGTGCACTTTGAGGCACTGTTTTGCTCACTTTTTGTTTCTAGGGTCCCGCACTTCCTTTAATGATCTACCAAATTCCTGTTATGTATTCTGAGTTTTAGAATTAGAGAATTATAGAGCTGTAGGGCTTCTTTCGGCATAAAGAAAGAGTAATGTACCCCATGACATATTCTTTAATGTATATAAACTGTCTCTTATCTATATCCTGATGGTATGATTGGCTGTACAGTTAGCTGGAATCCTGTGTGGGTGTAGAGAATAATACTGGACTGGCAACCGATTTAAATTGGGTTTTAGAACAATAACAATAACAACACATTACCTCTTATTCCGGAAATAAAGTTATACCATCCCATAGTAATGCATACAGTCTGAAGGCAGGAATAAACCTTGAGGAAACACAGTACTGTATTATTCCACTTCACTGTTTGATATATTTAATAGTCATTTCACTAGTAAAAGGTTTCAGCAGCAGCAGTCGTCACCTATTGTTAGAGCATTACTATGCTAGTGTGATTTTTATGCTAGCTTCATAGCATTGTCTTCTGTAAGGCACTGCAGAAATACCTGTACTGATGTTTGATGCTTGATGTATGAATAGGGAGGTGGGCGCTTGTATAGATCAGGCTGCTAAGTGCAAGGGTATTTCCACTCAAATACATATAGTGTATTAAGTATCCAAACAGTAGCATGTTCATTATTAGACAAATATTTTATATAGGAAAATGCTAATATGACAAGTGACTCTTAAACACTGAGGGTGCAGCTTGCTCAAAGGTCAGGCAGAACAAGAGGCAAAAGAAATTAATGAGTTCCCATCAGTGAAGTTTTAATTGTTTAGGATTCAAATAAACATCTACTGAAAAAATGAGGAAATGCTTTGGCAAATGTATATGCCAAGTACAACTCAGATCAGGTCCCCCTTTGCCCTTGTGAAGCATTTAAAAGGTGGGGAGGGGGGGAGGGGTCTTTAGAAGTCAAACATGGCTGCCAAATTGGTGATCCCAGTGGTATGTCCACAGCTATTTAAAAAAATACTTTTAAAGGTTCTCCTCCCCAATCTGAAAACTCCCAAAAGCTTCCCCAGGGGACCAAGGAACCCCAGGGAGCTCAAAACATGGCAGTAAGGACTCTGTTAATTCATGTAAATCAGATGCATCTGGTACCTGATCTGAGTTGTTCCAGGTTTAAAGTTAAACAACACGATTTTGTCCAATAAACAAATCTCAGAAATTGCTATTAGTTATAGACAAATAAAATTCATTCATCTGCAGATAAAATATGATTCAGTTGAAACAATGCATCTAGGTTTCAAAATACCATTAACAAAACCTCTTATCAAAGGCTTCAAGGCTATATAAAACCATAAGATATCATGAAAAGTATTAGCAGCTGGTTAAAAACACAGAGTAGGCATAATTTGTATAAAATATAAACAGTTGCATCTCAAAACCACTTTACACAGCAGGTGAGTTCCTTTTCCACTGGTATGTGCCAGAATTGACATTATAAAATGTGGAGGAGAAATATATGTATTTCCCATTCTATATTCAGAAACATGTTACAGTAGAAATTGACCATTATAGGTTCGCTCTGGTCCCCAGCTGGAGCTAGAGGTTGCATGCCTGACTCAGGTCCAGGGTACAAGGACTTCTCAAGTAAAGATTCTCGGGCTAAAGAGCATACAAGTCTTGCTGATGCCACCATATCCATAGCACCCCTTAGTTCTCCTCCTGAGGGGCATGGAAGCATAACGGGGTGATATTTTTGCATCTTTCCTCCCTCCTCCCCCCCCCATTTTTCTGTGAGACAGCTGATGTTAGGGGGCATAGTCATTCCCAACACGATATCTATGGCTGAACAATTGACCTGGGTTTCTTCTCCCAGTGGTTTGGCTATGGACCCACGTTCATTCTTTTCCTTTCCTCACAGAAAGGAAGAAGGAAGGCAGCATTCTTTGCTGGTGTTGTGGGAAATGGAAGACACCTTCCTGAATAATTGGAGGACTGTGAGCACATTTTGGGGCATCTCCTGAGCAATAAGAGTGCCCTCTTGGCTGATCCTTCAACTCTGGAAGCACTGTTGGAGTGCTTCTGACATGAAGGAAAGAAGCAGGTGATATTTGTATAGGTGCTAACTGACTCTTGACCAAGAGACTCATGAGGCTCCTGGAGGCAGCTGTAATACCCTTAATATAATCAAAGAGGCACTGCCTTCTTTCCATCATCTGCTACTTTTAGAACTTTTATGGAAGTGCAGCCACTGCGAAATAAAAGTGTGCCCTTAATTACAGATTGCTTAGAGAAGTGAGGTTTTCAACTGCATTGAACAACTGGTGTGTGAAAAGGCACATCCCCAACAGTTGGAACAACTACCTCTCATGACTGGGTTTCAGAATGGACGTTCTGCTTATTCCTATTGCTTCTACCTGGATTGTGCTGTTACTGTGGAAATGCCATACTTTGGGGGTTGGTTGGGGAAGGAATGACTTTGTCAATATTTTGTGGACATATTAACAGTTGTAATTTCAGAAATAGCATGCTTAGTGTCAGCAAACTTACCCCCTGATTCAAACTGTCACCATCACTACAAAGCACTCCATTTGGAGTATCAAGTTCTCTTCTGGTAGGTAAAAGTGTGGAAGAACGGCCTTCTAAACTAACTACTGTAATGTGAAGTCTTATGTTCCTGGGTTGGGAGAAGTCAAGAAAAAGCCAGTAAGGAACTGGTTCTGTCATGTAGATTTCCAGAAAAGTTACTGTGTAAAGGAAAAAGGATACAGTATATGCTAGTACTTGGATGGGCAACCACCAGGGAATACCAGGTGCTGTAGGCACCTGGAGTAGGAACTGGCAAGCCACTCCAGTATTCCTGCCAAGAAAACTCCATGGACACGGGGACACAAAGAGTCAGTCATGACTATAATGACACAACAACAAAAAAGGCCACAGTGGAGGGTTCAACATTGTATAGAGGGCTAGAAATATGATAGATGTCCCTAGGGCTAGAAATATGGTAGATGTCATACTCCTCCCCATCCCACCAAGATGTAATTACATGGAAACTTGCTGAACCTATATAAAGAACCCTTCTCCAGTAAACACAATTGTTAAGTATTAAAGAGTCATATTGTAGTGTCATTGAAATAGACATGCAGAAGGCAGGGATTAAAACCAGAATTAGTTGCCCTGCATACTACTGATTTCCCATCCACTGCCCATCAAACTTAATCAGCACCAGTCCTCATTTGATAAGGCCTTTCAAAGGCTCTCATCCTGTTTGCATCTTTATACCCTCTATACTAATATCAGAATATCACAATAAAAACTGATGATGATTCAAAAATGTGGATACTCTTCCAATCTCCCCCTTAGAATAACAGGATAATACGCATCACAGAGACAATATCTAAATGTGCGTATGGCACAAATTCTATAGAAGGAGGGTCTGGAAAGATCAGAAGTCTCTAGCCTTTAATAACAGACTGCTGAGGAAGGACAAAGATAATGAATGTGTAGAGACAGCGCAAAGAAAAACAGTACTTTACTATTCCAACACACACATCACACTGGACAAACAATAGAAGGATGTTGAAAAAGAAAAAGAGCTATCAAAATTGGCAGACATACTAACTCTTTTTTTCCCATAGCACAAATATTTGATATTTAATTTTTGATGAGAGAACTTAATGTTCCAATAGGTCTTACATGAAACTTTGTATTACCTTTATATAGCACTCTTCTACTAAAATGGGATTCAGAGCAGTGCATGTTGGTGTTAGGTGTTCAAAACATGCCCCGATTAAACCAACAAGATGTGATTTGCAGATATTCTGGTCAGAGTGCTAGGATGGCCAAAACAGGATAGCTGAGAGGGTAGAAAAGGTTCGTTTGAGAAATTGTTGTATCCGATCCAGGGTGAAACTTGAAGAAAAGAGTTGTAGCACAATTGTCTGCTTAGAAATAAGTGGCTGAGTTCTTAGGAATTATGCAAATTCTAAATACAATTAGGATTGTAGGCCTGTAGCTGTAATTTACAGAATTTATTTTAAATCTTTATTTCCCATTTTTCCCATAAAAGGACCCAAGGCAGCTTATAGTGTTAAAAAGAAGCAATATTAACAGCTAAAATTATTTTTTTAAAAAAATGGAAGTTGAATCATGGCAACTGGACTTCTTTTTCTTGAGAGATAGAAATGTTTTGCTGCTCATTATTATAATTATTATAACATTTAAAATAATTGAACAAAAATAATGGTAAAACTAGAAAATAAAAGCAGTACTGGAAACATTAAAAGCAACAGAAGAGCAAGCAATTCTTTGAAAAGCCTGAAAAGAAAGGACTTTGACTGCTTGTGGAAAGACAACAAAGATAAGGCCAGGCTGGCCTCCTGTGGGAAGGAGTTGCATAGCTTGGGAGTAGAGACAGAATACCACCGCCCAGCCCCCACCAAATCTCTCTGGAAGTTAGATCAGAATTGAAATGACAGAATATGTTCCATGAAGCTATATTTTCTCTGGTGCCTTGTTGTACATGAGGAGGAACTTAAGGTGATGCAAATTGTAGAGAAAGGACTTATGGCACACAAGTGTTGAAAACATCATAGAAAAGTCCTGCCCTTGTATAGGAGTCATAAATCACTAACATTCATCCTGTCTTAGCACCCAAACACTCAAGAGCAAGGATAAACCATGTAGGTAAGCCAGAGAAAGGAGAAGAGTCCCCCCCCCCCACTGAAAGTCATTGTTTCATGTTTTAGTTTTTCCAGTGGAAAAAACTGGGGATATTGGGGAGTGTAGAAACACAGATTAAATATGTTCTCTTTTGGAATGTGTTAAATACTTTCAAGATAAGATTCTACGCACTCCAAAAGCCAAGAACTGCATAGCATGAAGATTTGTATGTAACACTGGGCTTGTCTACACGACTCGGTTGAAGCAGGCAGAAGCCGTCTAAATGGGATTTCTAGGAGATTCAGTGTGCCATTTGGTGCAATCCTTGCATCCAAATGGCATATGGACCCCAAGCAACTCTATTTGTTTCACACTGCTGTCAATTTGCCAATATTGTGAACTGTATTAAGGCAGCCACTTCAAGATACTGGCCAGTTTAAAATTTCTTCAACTCCCAATGGACCAAGAAAGTGATGTATTGGTTGCTGTTAATTTTATGAGGGAGGTGAGCTTTTTCTCTTATAGCTTTATGTTTTCAAAAAATTGGACATCTCTGGTATACATGAAAAGCCCCCCCCTTTACCTCCACATGTAGGTATGAACATAAGAGCCATCCTAGATTAGACTAAAAGTTTGTGCAATCAGGCATCCTGTTCGCAAAGTGGTATTTGTCTTTTCAAACGAAATGTCCATGAAGTCCATATTCCATAATATCACACCACGATCACCAACACCATGGCTGACCAGGTGCTCAACTTGGCTTTTTAGATCTCAGGTGTTTACTTCGTTGCTTTTGTCTTTGTTGTATTTCTTGCCCCCTTCCAATCTAGTAGAAAATCCCCTTAGTTTCCCTACAAGAAAAGGCCTGCCATTTCTCATCTAAAAAGTCTCCCAACAAGTGTGTTGTTGATCAGGGCTCCTTGTAGTTCATGGCAAGTCTTGTTACTTTGATGTAGTTTGCTTCTGTCTGACCACTGGCTGTGCTTGCTAAAATTTACCTCTTCTACAGCTTTATTGGAAGAACATTTTGGGGCCTGCATGTCTCTCTCTGTGTGTGCTTGGTTTGCCACGCTTGAGGGTACTGTGGCATGCTCTTTTTATCAACATTGTGACAGCAGGCACATGACCCTTGAACATGAATTGTTCTCTTTCTGTGTGTCTGACCGAGAATGTTACTGTATCCATCAGTGATTTGTGAGTCTTTGTTGCTGATATCATGGATGTTGTGGGCATGCCTCTGTGCTTCTTCTCTGCTTTTGACTTGGGCACCAGCAAACAAATGATACCAGCTAAGCTACACTGGCTCTGGGGCTGCTCAAGCGACCCATTCAGCATGTTGGGACAGCGGGCAGAGGCTTTGTAGTTTCCGAGGCTCCTCATATTCCCCTTGCCTTTGTGCTTATCTCCGTCCAACTTTCCTTCTTCCTGCTCGCCAGCTCTTTCATTTCAAAGGCAGTTTAAGATGTGGATCTCCAAGTGTACGCTTGCCAATCTCTCTTGGCCCCAAGGCAAGGCATGCCCCAACAAGCAGAAGCACGTTTAACACAGTCGAAAGAACCTTGGGTTTTTCTTTTTAAAAGGGCTTGTTTAAAACGTACAGCAGTGCAATCCTGATTAGTGACGGATGGTTTAATTATTTATTTGCGCCGCACCACACGAGGCGTGCGAGGGCGCCGCACAGAGAAGACGCTGAGACGGTGGGAAACATTTCCAGGGGAACTCCTTCCCCTGCTTTCCAGAAACCTCAACAAAGAGAGTGGCTGCCTTCACTTGCTTTCGTTACCTGGTGCCTAGGCAGGCGAGGGCGACGGCAGGCGGAGCCCACGGGGTTCAGGCAATAGCCAGTGACAAAGCAGCCCCACCTCCGGCTGGCCTTGGGAGGAGGAGGAGGAGGAGGAGGAGTGGCGGAGCCCTTGCTCCCGGAGAGAGGTGGTGCCGGGTGTTGGACTGGTTCCCCTTTTACCGATTAGTTAACCTTTAGCCCTGAAGCCCCAAAGCAGTTCACACCTCTTTCTGACGAACGCCACACGGCGAAGGCTCCGTGGCAGGGCGCGCGCGCGCGCTGGAAAAGAGTGTCGCCGCGCGTTCGCGAGGAAGCCGGAGAGGTTTACCTGTGTAAACCCCTCTTCTGGCCACGGGGTCTGATCGCTCCCTCTCTCTCCCTCCCTCCGCCCCACGCCGTGTAAATAGCCTCCCTCCGACAGCTCTTCGGCGGGCGAAGGGGCCCGAGAGGGGAGTTCCCGCGGGAGCCAAGGCTCGGCACAATGAACAAATAAAATAAGGAGAGCTGAAATGTGAAGCACTCGGGGCGGGATGTGTGTGTGAACTGGAGAGAGGCGCGGGCGCACGGGAAAGGGAGAGACACCGAGCGGGCGGAGGAGGGGGGGGAATACGGCAAAGAGACGAGCCCATGTCGGTGTTCACGGGTGCCAATCCTGGGCAAGGCACCGAGTGGAAGAGGGCGACGCGGGCTCCGAGGGAGGAACCCGAGCAGGGGGGGGGGTCGGTCGGTGGGAGGGGCCGTGCCTGCCGAGGGTCGCCCGGAGTGCGCGCGCGGACCGGCTCAAGCCCCTGCCTGGACCTCGATCCCCGGCACGAGGGCGCGCCGACGGCAGCTTTACTCAGAAACCCTACCTGCTTGCTTAGTTTAAATGGGGTTTACTCGCAAGTAGGATGAGCCCGCGAGCGCAGCACACGGGGGCAATTTTAAGGGGCGCGACCCTGAAAGGTGAGTGATCTGAAGTAGCCGAGGATCTTGTCCACCCACGGTGCGGGGGGGGCGGCGGCTGGTGTGTGTGTGTGTGTGTGTGTGTGTGTGTGTGTGTGTGTGTGTGAGAGAGAGAGAGAGAGAGAGAGAGAGAGAGAGAGAGAGAGAGAGAGACGCATACTGAGAAGCACTGGAGCCCACAACTCTTTGACCGAGCCGCGTTAGCCGTGCTAGGAGTCGGAAGGAAGGCTGCGTGGAGAATCCGAACGAGGTGGGGGGGTGGGGGTGAATGGAGCGGTTTTCTTGCGCTTTACTCGCTAGGAAGTCGGCGAGGAGCGCAGAAGGTGACGCGCGCGGAGGGGGGGTGGGGGGGGGCTGAGCGACGGGCGCGCGAGAAGGAGGTGTCTCTCCAGGCGAGCGCGAGGCACTCCCGGGCTCTGCGGGCGGGCGGGCGGGCTGCTTGGCTGCTTGGCTGGCTGGCGCTGGGCGCGCGCGGCGCGCGCAGCCTGCTGAGGCGGGTTTGGCTGTGCCGGCGTCTCTTCAGGCGAGAGGGCGCACACGCCCGCGCCCGCGCGCCCGCCCCTCGTGCGTGCTCCCGCGAAGCGAGCGAGCGAGCGAGGTAGCGTGTGTGTGGGAAAAAGGGGGACGGAGGGATTTGGGGAGCTGCCGGTGCGTGCACACGAGGAGAAAAAGAGAATAGACGGTGGCCGAGCCCGGCGCCAGCGGCTCGTTGGCAGGTCGGAGGAAGGCAGCATGCGGGTGGCGGCGCCCCGGGCGCGTGTGGTGAGTAGTTTCTTGGCGTCTCGCGGGCTTGCCGAACGCTCGCCGCCTGTTGAGTGTAGCTTCTCTTCACCTTTGGATGAAACAAAGATTAAAAGCGGAGGGAAAACGCAAACCCTCAGGTGTTGCCCACCGGATCCCAGCTTCCTTTCCTTCAGGGCGCGTCGGTCTGAATGCACAGGCGCTTGGCGTGGAATCGACCCCCGTCGGTCCCCCCGGGCAGAACGGCTGCCTGCCTCTCTCTCTCTCTCTCTCTCTCTCCCCTTGTCCTCCTGAGAGCCTTTCTCTCCTTCAGCGGCAGGATCTCGGTTCTCCCTCAAAGAGAAAGCTTTGGAGACCAGATCGCGTAGGGGCTGTATCGGCTTGGCTCGTCCGTCTCTTACCTGCTGCCGCCATTCCCACTTGATTTCTTTTTATTTAGGATTCCAGCTGAGGGTCGTTTTCCCCTCCCCCCCCCGCCTCCTCCTCTGCACAGGCACTGAATCCGGGCTGCGTTTTCTGCGTTAAGCTCTTCCTATACGGTTTTGGTTGACGTTATTACTTGGAGACCTGGGTTGTACCTGCTCAGGAACTGTTGCATGATGTGTGTATTCTTCTCCTCTTTCCAATGTGTACTTACGTCAGGCACATCCCCACATCTCGCACTCTGTGTGTGTGTGCGCGCGTGTGTGTGAAGTGGTGGCCTTGGTTGGAGATACTGGTAAAAATTCACTTAAAATATTTAGAGACCTCTTATCCTGATTGTGCTCTCAATGGGTTGAAAAATAAAGCAAAGATTTTCTAGTATGTAGGTGAAAGAATAAGAAGGAAAGCATCAAGTGTCCAAATATTCCTGTAGCTCAGAAAGATAAAATTAAATTTTCCATATGAATGAAACTGACCCGTGACCTTCCCCACTGGAAATTGTAACACATCGGAGTATTGGTACCACCTGGAAGAAAATTGGTTTCCTTGTATATTTTTACAACCTAAGACCTTTCTTGGGTATGGAATGTTGCTTTGCCTGCTTCTCCACCTTCAGACAAGTGTTTAGAAACAAAATCTTTGGGTTTCACCCAGGTCTACCGTACAGTCTGGAAAAGAGAAGCAGTGACACCAATCTAGTAACAGTCCTGAAATCAGATACTTTTTCAGAATGCCTGCTTCCTCCTTTAAAAAAAACACAACCAAAGAAAACCCCCACACCACACAAGACTGTTGGGTTTTTTATCTTCTGGCTTTGTTCTTCTTGACTGCAGATTGATGGCGAGAAATGAGAGAGAAACAACGAGTTTCTTGGCATTGGTTGGACTGGTTTGTGGTTTTGCACTCTCAGACAGCTTTAGACAGGTGCCCTCTTGTTTCACAGTCTGCGCTTAGTGCTGCAAGATAAATAGGGGGTAATTAGAAAACTGCCTGAGATACACTTTTTGCTGTGATGGTTGGTATTTGGTGTTTATCATTCACAGTATTTTTTTCAGAGGATGAGATGGAATAAAAATTATGGTGAACCCCAGGAATTTCTTAGCCTTTGCTTATTTTGTTTCTGTAAGAGAGCCTTCTGCTGTTGGACTAATACTGATGAACAAAAACAATGAAAGGAGATTCTTCCCACCCCAATAACCTATTAAATTATATTTACCATGAATGTTGAAATTATTGAACAAATTCAATGGAAAATAACTTTGCTTTTGCTTGAAGCCACGCTATATGATGAAAAGAGTGCAAAGGTCCTCCTTGGAATGTGATGAGATAATACCCTGCCATTGAAAATTTGTTTTTCCTCTAATATTCTTGTGTGCAAGATTTAAACTTTTGCCCCCTGTTGAACTGGCAGGAATACTTGAGAAGAGAAGAAAAGAACCCTTTTAAAATGCAAATGGTGTAGGCACTTTGTCAGCCAGCTCCCACTCAACCTGTTGGTTTCTTTTTAACTGAAGCAGTGACTGGCACATTGTTGAAATCACAATACTACTGAATTATCAGGAATGAGAGAAATGTTTTTAGTGCTGCACTTGCCATTTTAAAAAATTGCTTTATAGGCTGTACAGGAACCTGAACTGTGAAATCACATTCATGAATGGGAGTTTACTGTTGTGCAAGGCCATGTAAGCTGTCTGAAATACTAGTACAGTACAATAGAGGGAAATACATTTATGGAACTCCCCATCCTCCATATCTTTTGGTTCCTCCATAAAACAATTTGGCACCCAGAAGGACACCTTAAACCTTTAAAAGAATCTCCATTTTATGAAATATGTCTACTTAAATATATGAAGGCTGATGGCCTTGTGCAATTGCTTCAAGCTGTACTTCTCTGTACCCATTTTCTTCATCATAGATGCTATCCAGATTGGTGATAATTATTTGTCTATCTGAAAGGCCACTTGACATATCCAGAACTGAATTTCAGAGTGGTTTATTCTAAACATAGTGATGTAATCAGAATCTAATAATTAGCTGTTTTGATTTCTGTGGTATTTTCAAACATAATTTGACTCAAGCTTGTAGTTCACTGCCATCCCTTCCAACTTCCTAACCTCATTCCCGTTGATATAAGCATGCTTCCTCTTATCTCCTGCCACCCTCATCCTTTCCTGCCATGCTTTTGGTAAGGAGGAAGGGACAAGAATGGGTATTAATGCATTGCTTCCATGCAGCTGCTCGCTACCTCTGAAAGGGAGATTAATGCCCCTATTCACTGACTTCATAGCTTAGCCGTGTATTAACCATGGTGAATGTTGGTGCCTTTGCCAAGGGCTGTCTCTGTGTTTCCTATATAACTTTAAAGAGCTTGCTCGGTTTCCTGGAGGCAGTTTTTGCTCACCACAAGTGAAAAGAGGAGTGCCTAATTACAAATCTGCAGCATGGGGGGGGGGAGGAATGAGCAAACAGGGCGTAATCCAGCAGGAATGTCTCCTTACTGGAAGAAGTAAGAATGCAAGAGCATGAGTGCTTTTGTATGCAATTCCATTTAATTTCTCTTAGGCTTGGTCAGGAGCAGTGCCATTTTATTTTGGTTCTGCTAGTCACCATATATGTTCAAGTTTCAAAAGGAAGTCTTACTTGATAGTTTTAAATTGCCAGCAGTGTAGGCAACTCTGGCTTGTCACTAGAGGTCCTAGGATGACTACCTTCAGTTTTAAACTGCATTTAAAGACCATGCTGATAGCATTCATTGCCTGGCTCTGCAGTGGTCAGTTTTATTTTCCTGTCACTATGCTTTAATCTTTGGTTTATTACTTGCTGTGGTGTGACTGCATTAGTGGTTATTTCAATAATACTTACATGTGTGAGTGTGATTAACAAATTCAGTGCTGTAAATAAGAACTAAATGAAGATGGCATTTACAACAGCCAATGTTGCAATCTAACAAGTTGTAAAGCACTTGCAGTGTATTTGAGTCCATAAAGCTCATGCTACAATAAGTTTATTAGCTTTTCAAGTGTCACATGTGAGCTTCTGGTGAGTTCCCTGTTTTCCCCTAATTTTGGGGCTATGTGTTTAGTATCCATCCCATTTCTAGAAAAGCTTTCTTGCAATAAAACAGCTTATGGTTGAAGAATTAGTGCATCCTTTTAGAAGACTTTTTTTTTTGTAAAAGAAATCAGCTTAGTTATAAATACTGCCATCTGCCCTTTTTTCTTTGTATGTGTTTCCTTGTGATAGCATGTTGGCTCTTGGCAGAAGCAGTAAAAGAAGATATGGTTTCCCTATTTTTGTTTTTGCTGAAAATGTCAAAATATTTAGAAAACAGAGTTGGAGCATTTCTGGATCTATGCCTTGGGTTCACACTGACTGGATGAGGGTTTGGGTTATTTTCATCTTCATTTGCTTGTGGTGGTGCTCATGAAAAGGTCTGGCCAATATCTGAGCATTTTGATAATGACAGCTGTCTGAGCTTGCACCTCTTAGGAAGAGCAAGAAACTAAGCTTGTGTAATGGGGAAAAAGCTTTTGTCTTTGTGTCCTCATAATGCTGGAGTGAAAAGAGAAATGCCTAATGAAGATTATTTTTGCTGAGTTTGCGGCATTCTATAAATCCACTTGCAATATAGGTCCATGCATTTGGAATCTGTGTATTTTAATCTGCAAATGGAGTTTTCTGATGCCATACCCCACCTTTCTCCTTGGAAAAGGACCCAGGGCGGCTTACAGTAGTGAGGGACAATATACAGTCCAATACACTTAAGACAAATTCAAGTAATTGAGAACAGGGAATTGAGGGACATCTTACAGCATTAAAAGACAGCATTACATTAAAGCTACAAGAGAATGAAGCAGGTAAAAAGAGAGTGAAAAAATCCATGAAAAGTTATGAGTGAAGGAAACTAACAATTCAAAACATAGTATCAACGCAATCACAAAATATATAAACACAATGTCTATGTGATCATGTATGGTAGATTCATATAAATGTCACATAATAGGTAGTCCATCATTCAGGGAAAGCTTGCCTGAAGAGGAAAACATCAGAGATGGGGCAGTCCTCATCTTTGGTAGGAGGGAGTTCCAGAGTCTGGGTGCAGATGCCAAGGAGGCCCTTTCATGTGTTCCCACAAGACGTACCTGTGAAGGTGGTGGGATGGAGAGAAAGACCTCTCCTGAAGACCTTAACACCTGAGCCAGTTCATACTGTGAGATTCGATCTTTCAGTTAGCTAGGACCCAGGTCGTATAGTGCTTTGTAGGTTAAGGTCATCACTTTGAATTGTGCCTGATAGCTGATTGGTAACCAGCGGAGTTGCTTTAAAAGGGGTTGGTACCCTGCCCCAGTCAGCAATTTGGCTGCTGCATTTTGGACCCGTTGAGGTTTCCTGAGACTTTTCATCGGTAGTCCCATGTAGAGCACATTACAGTAGTCTAACTGGGATGTCACAAGTGGCCAGAGCAGGTTTCTCAAGAAATGGGCGTAACTGGCGTACTGGTTTTAATTTTACAAATGCATTCCTGGTTGCAGCTGTGACCTGGGCATCTAGGTTGAAGGATAAGTCCAAGAGCATCTCAAGCTGCAAGCCTCTTTTTTTAATTGGAGGGAGGACCCAATCCAGAACAGGTTGCATCCCTATCCCTTGTTCTCCCTTTGGACTGATCAGAAGCATCGCTGTCTTATCTGGATTTAGTTTTATTTTGTTCATGCTCATCCAGTTCATTATTGCAGATAAACACTCATGTGAAGTTGAGATAGTAGCTCCCTCAGAATCTGGAGGTGATGAGAGGTAGAGCTGGGTGTCATATGCATATCAATTTCTTCATTTCTTCATTTTTTTAAAAATGTAAAGGGCCTCTTCTTTAAGCACTCATGCTACTGCTATCTGTTGGCCTTAATTCAGTCTTATTTTTTTTAATTAAATTTAAATTTAAAAAATTCTTTTCTGTTCCTGCGTTAGTGTGACTGTAGGTTATCACTGAGCTTAACCTAGCCAGGTGTTTCCCCCAGTAGAAACTTATTTTGGTGATGGCTCCTCAAAGATACAAGAAGAAAGCTTTGTAAACTGTTTCAAGAAAAGACTATATTGAAAGACTGTATATCAGTTAGTCTTTCCAGTGCTACAGTATCTTTTTTGCTTTTGTTTTTTGTGTTTGTTTCTTGTTGATGTTTTAACAGAGTATGATTAACATTTTCGTTACAATGTAGTTTGTAATTGACACTTCAGTATAACATGGCTTGTGTGATTATGAAAAGGTTGAGTTGTGTATTTTGTATGGTAATAGGATTGTAAAATTGCAAGCCCATCACATATTTGTTGGATCAGCTAAATATTATTTGGCAGCAGTTTTCTGAACTGCTTAGTATGTTATGAAGAGCAAACCATGCTGGATACCAATTTTACAGTTGTTTTTAAAGTGCTTTTCAGGAAAGGCTAAGAAACTACTTGGAATCTACTTAATTTCTATTATGTAAACCCAGAAGGGTAGTGATATTATAATGGGGCTTGTGGATTCAAATTGATAAACATTTGGCTCACAATACACACCTTATTTGATGACTGTTGAAAGGAAACAAGTCTGGATAGGAAATGTGGCAATACCTGGGGATGCCAGAATTGAAAATAAGGAATCTGAAAAAATTGTCAAAGGTTTACAGAAGGAGATTGAGCAATTATGGGAAAAGAAAACTAAAATTGTTCTAGTTCTAGTTGTAATTGGTGCTTGAGTTGCAATATAAAAAGACAGAAAACCATCTTTGTACTTGAGTTGCAAATGAGATCATGATACACCAATTGCAGAAAGCTATCGTTCATATAACAGCACATATTTTGAGAAAATACCTGTGGATATTCTGGGTCCTTGGAATGAGAGTGTCTATCTCTGTGGATCCTTATAACAGTATTATCTCTCATGAAAAATTCTTCAGGAGTTGTATAGTGTGCAATTCAGATGCATATACAGTAGCGCCTTATAAGACAGATTTAATTTGTTCTAGGAGACAATTCGTCATGAAATATTCACAGGTTCCGATAGAAATGCATTGAAAACCAATTAATCTGTTCTGGAGGGACTGGATGAATAGGTTTTCAATGCATTCCTATGGGAAGGCTGTCTAAACCCCCCTAAATCAAGGGACAAGGGAAGGCTGTTCCCCCCTTGCAGCTGACAGACAGCTGATTTTGACAGCTCAGAGCTGTCAAAATCAGCTGTCTGTCTCGGCTGCAGGGGGGCAGCCTTCCTCTGTCCCTCGATGGAGGGGACAGCCACCTCCTTTTTGTCTATGTCTCTGCGCAGAGATTCGAGTGAAGAGGAGGAGTCCATGCTCTGCCCAACAAAGTGTTGGGCAGAGCAGGGAATGATGGATCTTCGACCAGCCCAGGTGCCTTCCAAGGCGCCCGGGTTGGCCGAAGATCAGTCTGTCCCTGCATTGCCCAACAAAGTGTTGAGCAGAGCATGAACCTATGAATCTTCTCCCAGCCCGGGCTGGGAACAGATCCATTTTAAAATGTCTTGCCATGAGCACTCTGGCCCCAACCGGAACACTCGTTGTGGGACATTAAAATGGATATTCTGGCTGGAGACAGAGTGCTCATGGCGGGACATTTTAAAATGGATTTTCTCCCAGCCCAGGAGGGTTGGAAGCCAAGTAGCAGTGGCAGATTGCCACCGCTGCTTCCCTTCCAAGCAGCACGGGCTGAGCAAAGGTCACTGCATCCCTGCTGTGCCCACCAAATGGTGGGCAGAGCAGGGACCCATTGATCTTCACCCAGTCTGGGCTGCTCCCTTGCAAACAGCCCAGGCTGGGCGAGGATCAATGGTACCCCATAAGATGAATGTAAACAGGATGGAAAAATGGTCTTACGAGTTTTTCCTATCCCCAGAAATTACATTCATCTTATAAGTTTTTTGTCTTAAGGGGCATTCGTCTTATGAGGTATTACTGTAACTCCAAGTTGATCAGTCAAGCAATTCCATTCCTTCAATACAATCCTGTCACCCTTGATTGTAAAAGGAACATCTAACAACAACAACAACAACAACAACAACAACAACAACAACAACAACAACAACAACCACCACCTTTGGACTACAAAGCTGGAAGGGACCCTGTGTATTCAGTGCCTCTCAAGAGGTACAGTGGAGAATTTAACTCCCATCCTATGGCTCTGCAGCCATTGAGCAGTTCTTATTTCTGCATTGGATTAGTATTGCACACCAGCCTTTTCCCTGACTTCTTAGATAATGATGTTATTATTATAGTATTATTATTTTTCCTCCTCCCCAATTATGCACAGTCCACCAAATATTGCCTGGATTTAGTTCCTTGAATCAGCATTCTTAGTATATTCAAGAAACTAAATCTAGCCAGCATGTGGTGGACTGTATATAATGGAGGAAAGATAATAACGGCTTTATTTATCAGGGCAAAAATACTGATGTGCAGTGGTAATCGAACCCAGAACTATTAGATGGTCCTTTCGCAGTCCAGTGTGAGAGGACCATACTGAAGTAATGGAATAGTTTGACAGTTCATCTTGGAGTTATGCACATCTGAATTGCACACTGCATTTTCTGCAGAATTTGTTTTCTCAGAGGTAATATTTTGTGTGTGAAACATTAGCAGCCATCCTTGCTGATGACTTTATTATTATTATTATTATTATTTGGTTTTTATTATTATAGTTGAATTATAATGACTGTAAACTGCCCAGAGTTCCTTCAGAAGACAGGCAGTAAATAAATAAATAAATAAATAAATAAATAAATAAAGAGATCCATAGACAAACACCTTGAGACATACCTTTCAGAGATACAAAGCTCTTTGCTGTAATTCTGAGCTCTCTTCCAGTTTTTAATTATTGCAACTATAAATAATATGCAAGATAACTTTTAAAAACTAGGAAGGCAAGTTCATATGTATGCCCCATATGGTTTAAAACAAAACTTCATGTTTTCAAAGCTTACCATTGTTTTTAAGACAGTATACACACACACACACACACACACACACACACACACATGTTTGATTTTGTCAAGCCCCGCACACAGAGCACACACACAAACAGGGTTCAGTTCTTTGCCAAGATCTTTAGTGGAAAGCCAGGCAAGTTCAAGTCCTTAGCTAACAATAACAGAATCCAACTCCCAGCAATTAACAGTCCAAGTCAAACCAGAATATCTCACAGAAACCAGACGCCAAACCCAAGGGAACAGAGCAAGCCGTTGTTCAGGAAGCCAGTTCGAAATCAGGAAACAGAGCCAAGGTCACAGACAGGAACATGGTTGCAAGTTCAAATGACGTATTGCTCCCACAGAGAGCTCAAGGTGAGCTTACCAGCTTTATCTCAAAACAGGGAACACACCCTTACATCTGGAAAGGCTCCTGCTAGTACTCAGGGCTTCCTGACCTGATTCCCCATCTAGCATCAAAGACCCTTTCCCTAGCTCTCCTGGTAGCACGTCTTTGCAGAATCCTGCTCATGGCCCTTCTAGGAGGAGGAGATTTGCTTTCAGCTGAGTCATCAGACCCAGCTGCCTACTGATTTGAGCTGCAAGGCTCCTCCAGCAGCTCTTCACCGTTTAACCCCTCAGAGTCGGGTTCTGTGACAGAAAGGGTCCTGACAGGTTTGCTGCCTAGATGCTCTAAGCACATCCGATATCGCCTGATTTCGGAAGCTAAGCAGGGTCGGCCCTGGTTAGTACTTGGATGGGAGACCACCAGGGAATACCAGGTGTTGTAGGCGCCTGGAGTAGGAACTGGCAAACCACTCCAGTATTCCTGCCAAGAAAACTCCATGGACATGGGGTCACGAAGAGTCGGTCACGACTGTAATGACACAACACACACAGACGTTTGATTTAAATAAAATTGATTTTTTTATCACAATTTAATACATGATTAAAATTTTTAAAAATTGGATAATTTTAGTTCAAAGTAAATTTATCAAAAAAATAAAATAAAATTTAAATCATGATTTTAATCGATTTGATTTTAAAAGATACATTGATTTTTATCAAATCACTGATTTTTATCCACTCTGATTTAAGGATTTTCTCTCTCCTCTTCCCTGCCTCATACAGACATTTTGGGTCATTATGGCTCCAGTATGTGCTTCACTGCAGATAGTATGAGCAACTATTTCTAGAAGTAATTCCATAAAGTGAATTACCTATATCCATTTATAGGAATATTGTTCTTTTTCTTAGCAGTTTCTCACATATTTTAGATTGCTCACTCAAGGTATTGATTCACAGTTGCTAATTATTTTTAATTTGCTAATTATTTCACACCAGCTGCCCAATTCTAAATGTTGTAAATAATTCTGTAGACCTATGTATTCAGAATTTCACCTATCAGCTGGAAGTTGGGAAGCGTTGAACTGGCAAAGCCACCAGGGATGAAGTAGCTGAATATGCAATAAATATATTTAATAGTGCCATTCACATGGCTCTCTAAAAACGTGGATATTTGCTTATTTAATTTTTTTCTGTAGAACAGTATGTTAATTAATATTGCTTGCAGGAAATCAACAACAAAAAGTTGTAGCAAGTTCTTCGATAATGAAATATCCACATTTTTGTTCCACTGACAGCCAGACTTTAATGGCTGCTGAGGATACTCAGTTTTCATTAAAGAGTCGTCTTTGTTGTCCATGAATTGCACTATTTTTCTTACCTAATCACAGATGTTCACTGGCTAAGCATTGAAAATAGGTTCCCAACTCTTCTTGACTTTACATGCCATGGGATTCTTTATTGTTACTGGAAGGAGAAGGACTGATAGGAATGTATTGGAGCTTTCATTGACTTGATTAGACTAGACTATGAAAAATAAAACTGAATAATAAAACAGGTTCAAGATCTTGTGTAGTACCTGGCAAACATCTAGGTGTAGTCTGGAAGTTGAGTCATGGCAACTACAGTGGTAACCTGACAACCGAGCAGCTCTACTTACAAATAATTCAACAACCGAGCGGAAATTCATAAATGTCACCTTACGAATTCCCCGATGGGCAGGGCCGGCGCGTCCATTAAGGCGAACTAGGCAGTTGCCTAGGGCGCCGAAATGGACAGGGGGCGCTGGCCCCCGCCGCCCCTCCCCCTGCCGCCCCCACCGCCGCTGCCCATCACCCGGCCCCCGCCACCCCCGCCACCTGCCGCCCGCCCCTCGCGTAGGGTGCAAAAAACCCTAGCACCGGCCCTGCCGATGGGGTGGATGGGTGGGCAGAGCAGGGGAAGGAGGAGCAAGAGCAGGAGGACCAATTTCGCCTCTCCCCTATTTCCTTCTTCTCTAGGAATCTCGCTAAGCTTGGATGCTTTTAACCTTATCTGTGCATGCACGCACGGCTCGGGTGGGTTGAAAGGGAGGTGCGCCTCCCTCCCAACCCACCCGAGCCCCACGTGCATGCATCCGTCCCAGGGATCCATGCATGCACACATGGCTCTGGTGGGTGGAAAGGGAGGAGTGCCTCCCTTTCAACCCACCCGAGCCACGCATGCATGCACGGATAGGGTTAAGGATGAGCAGCAAAACGTTTCAGTCTTTCAGGAAAAGAAGTCCAGTTGCCATGACTCGACTTCCAGATAAACTCACCTGGATGACTGAGAATCTTCACAGACATCTAGGTGTAGTGTGTGTAAAATTGCTGGTGGTTTTTGGTGTAGACAAAAGAATACGCATCTATCACTAGTTGGAGTTGGCAAGCTGTTTTACTAGGTATTTGCTATCCTGCCTTGGGAACTCAGTGAGGTGTCTATTGCCTTCTCCCATTCTTATTCAAATACTTACAACAACCCTGTGAGTTAGCTTAGCTTGAGTGATCATAATTTATTTTTGGCCCAAGGTCATCAAGCTAAATTTTTAGTTTGAGTTCATTCCCCCCCCCTCTCTCTTCAAAGTCTATCACTACTGATAAAGTCTTTCAGATTTTCCTTTGAAAAGGTATTTTCCTACCTGGGATTTCTGCATGGTGAGTGGGAGAGGCAGGAAGTACATTTCAGGAGATGGCGGTGAACAGTTTTCCTGAGGTGGCACATTTCTTATGGTCTCCTTGTTCAGTAGAGGCATTTTTAGAGTTCATGAATATTGACAACACTTGTGTAATTGAACGCTGTAGAAGTTATTTGGTTATCACTGCTTAGCAGGAAATTAACTACGCCTTTATCAGTGCAGTTAAACCTTCCCTCAAGAACCCTGAATATTTGGTTTGGCTCATTAGCCAGATATTATCTCTGATTTCCAGTAACCCCCTCCCCCTTTGAGGTAAAATAGAACCAGTCCCCACCTTCACGTTTTTCTGCGTTCGGAGAGCAAATAATTAATCCTGTTGGCTGAAGGCTTTGTTTTATTGTATGTTTCCTTGCTGGCAGCAGTAGGACTGACAGTTCCAGTGGTCTTTTAGTTGAAACAGAATCCTTAGTGGAATGGACTTGGATCCTGTGAACTGTAACTTCGCTTGGTGCTGCAGGGGCAACATGAGGCCTTGTGTCCCCAACATCATCATCTCTTCTAGCTCCTTCCCTTCAAAGACGTTATGGAAGAAAGAAGAGCAACAGACATAACCATTATGAACAATACTTCTCACCCACTGCACCAGACAGTGGAGGCTCTGCGTAGCTCCTTCAGTGGCAGACTCAGACATCCCCGGTGTGGGAAGGAGCACTATTGTAGATCCTTTATTCCCACTGCTGTGAGACTCTTCAACTCTACAGTTTAACATGTTCATATGGGGTATACTGTAGCTTCTCTTTGTATTTATTTTTATATACAAATTTTAGTGTAATATTTGTCTATTGGGTTTCTTATTTTATTTAATGTCTATTAGCTATTTTTTCTCTCTCACACACCTTACACTTTGTTGTGCTCCTAGCCATCTTTACTTGTTTTTTTATATATTGGGAGCTGTGTAACAAGTAAATTTCCCCAGATGTGGGCAGGGCCGGCGCGTTCATTAAGGCGAACTAGGCAGTTGCCCATCGCCGCCACCCCCCCGTCGCCGCCCCTCCCGCCCGCCGCCCGCCCACCCCCACCCCCCGCCCCTCGCCTAGGGCACAAAAAAACCTACCGCAGGCCCTGGATGTGGGATCACTAATATTTATCTTATCTTATGTTATCTTATGTTATCTTATGTTATCTTATCTTATCTTATCTAGAACATATAGTGTCCAATAACCCAAAAAGGTCTCTACTGCAAGGATAGGGGGTGATCAACCCATCCTCGGGTGCAAGTTCAGAGAGAAAGTAGAAAGGAATTTAGTAGAAGGGCTGAGTTTCATACCAGATGGAAGAGTGGGAGTTATGAATAGTGAGGGAACAGTAACTGAAGAAGAAAAGGGAAAAGAACTCCCACAACCTAGCTATATGGAAGGTGAACAAGTTTACAAGCAGCAGTTTAATTCTGTTTCTCTTACGCCCTTTTCGTGTTCTTTCAAAAGTCTTTGGAAATGGAGGTGAAACTGGAATTCTTTGTTAACGTATCTCAAGCACATAGTAAAACAAGTTCCCACTTCTGTCCCATGTCCTCTGTGTCTTCCAAGGGAATTGGAGGGGACTTCTGGGTCTCTCACATGCTGCTTCATGGCAGCTTGTAAACTCAGCATAAAGAGAAACATATCTCTCCTCTGTGCCCTCTTAAATTCCTGGTGGGGGGAAATGAGAGAGAGAGGAGCTTGTTTTTTGGCACTCTGGTGAATGGATGTGTAATGCTGTGTATGGACATAGGTTTTTTCCTGTTGGGTCATTTAGCAGGTGCATCTCAGGTTTTGAGTAAACAAGTGCATCCACTTTGGGTCTGTAATTATTAATGAGCAACAGGCCTTTGATTTGCCAGAGAGGAATAACATGGATGACAGTATCTTGCATCCCTTTCTTTAAATTTGTTTGCAGTACCAGAGAATGGAATGCCTCCACAACCAGAAACAACAATAAAATGCATATAGGATAGTAACACATTGTGATCAATGTGACATGTTTAATTCTAATACACAAGTGGCGTATAGATCAAATGAAACGCTCACACTTGGATCTGTAGAATGAAGCCTGAGGAATCTCTTTACATCTTTACAATTTGTATAACACTGCCACACAGACTGAGTTTTTGGAATTCAGGCAAAGACCACTCAGTTCTTTCCTAGATTATGGACAATAACCAGAAAGGCCGACCAAGGCATCATTTTTAGCCAGAATAAGGATCTCCAGTGAAGGTATTTCATTTGAAAACTCTTGTCTTCTTCAGGCTAAATACTAGTGTTTATTGGGCTCCAATCAACATATTTTGCTTAGCGAGTGAATCAAATTTAGCTTCCAACTCTTTTGATACGAGAGTTGTCGTATCTCTTATGTGCTTTTTGTTCCCAGCAAAAGAGGAGTTACTGTATATACTCTAATATAAGTCTAGTTTTTCAGCCCTAATTTTGGGCTGAAAAAAGGGGCCCTGACTTATATTTGGGGCCATACTTTTAGCCACTGAGGCAAGTGCTTGGGTCAGTGGCTAAGAGTCATTTTAAACATTGCACGCCACTTCTCCTGACCCCCCGTCTGCATCACAGGGGAGCGTCACACGATGTTTAAAACGACTTTTAGCCACCGAGGCAAGTGCTTGCCTCGGTGGCTAAAAGTCATTTTAAACATCACACACCGCCCCCCCCCCCAGCTCACAAGGAGGAGCTGCCAGGCCCTGCTGCATTTTCCACCCTAGACTTATACGAGTCAGTAAGTTTCCCCAGTTTGGGGGGGGGGTTAAATTAGGGGGCTCAACTTATACTCGGGTCGACTTATACTCGAGTATATACGGAAGCTTGAAGGGAACCTATGGGCCATTGAGTCCAACCTCTGTCAAGAAGGCACAGTAGGGAAATCAGACTCCTGGCCCCTGGCTTTGCAGCCAAACACCTAAACCTTCAGCTGCCCAGCAGTCTGATGCTTTGATATAAGACAATGGGGGGGGGGGAGGGAAATACCAGCAGATTGGCAACTCTTTGGCTACAGAGGTGGGGAAAGAAGCATCTCTGATATCAGCTGAAGTAGAACTGATTACAGAACCAACATATTTAACAGTTTCTTCATTTTCAGTGTTAAAAGTTTTAAATGGATTGTTTACTGCTTTGAATGTGTTTTGATGCTGTTTATGTTTTGTGTATAGTGTTTGTTTGATCCTTTTTTTAGTATGTCTATATTCACTGGTAGCTTTAATATTTTCTTTTTTGTCATGTGAGCTGCCTTATGTCCCTTTGGAATCTGTTAATATCAGGCATTTCTCACTCCTTATAAGATGAAAGCCTTTGTTGTATTTCCTTGAGAATCATTTTACCTGCATGGAAAATAAGAACAATGGCCCTATAGTTACTGCACTCCTTGGTATGTTCTTTCTTGGAGACTGGAATATTTATTGAAAATTTCCAGTCTGTGAGCCATTATTTTTGTTTTCCATATTTGTTGGTATATTCAGTACTTGTGGCTTTGAAAGAATTCTCTTGGCATCCCATCTACTCCTGGTGATTTATTTCTTCCCAGTGCTTTCAAAGCAGGTATCACTTCGCTTTCTACAACGGTATTCATCATAGAATTTCTCTTCAAAGGAATCTATAATCCCTTTATCTCTTCTGTAGAGGTATTTAGTATACTGCTTCCACCTCTCTGTAATTTTATCCTGTTTAGATAGCGTACTTCCCTATTTGTCTTTCAGCATTTCTAATCTAGGTTTAAATTTCCCTTTGATTTCTTGGAACTTCTCAAAGTGATATCTTGTTTTTCCTCTTTTGTTGTCCTCTTCTATTTCTTTACACTTGCCTTTTTAATAGTTGCCTTTGTCTATACCGGACGGTCACTGAAAAGCTGCATTCAGGATTTTGAACCTACTTTTGTCACTTTTTATTTTGCTTCTCACCTTCCTTAATTATTTTAAGTGTTCCGTGTGCCATCATCCATCTTAAGTTTTTCTTTTCTGTTTTTACCAGAAGAATTGTCTTTTTGCATTCTTTCCTAATATTTCTGGGTCGAATCCACAGTTCTTCTGGTGCATGATCAGTTTAGTTTCTTAATCCCAAAGTGCTTTTTATGTGGACTTAAAATTAATTAGGACTGTTGTTTAAATTGTAAATTCTTTTTGTATTATTTTCCAGCTTTATTCTGTTGAATATGAACAGTTTATGATCAGTACCACATTCTATTTCTGGTCTTGTTTTGGTAGAGGGAAATTTTTTTCCATCTCCTTCTTCCAATTGTATACTCTACTCAATTTTTATATTGGCCATCTGGTGATGTTCACCTGTACAGTTGACTGCTTGGCTGCTTGAAACATATGTTTGTGTTAAACAGATTGATGACTTCAAAGAATTATATGAGTTGTCCTTCTGCTTCACTTTCTACCTTAGACCAAAATTTTCAATATTCATTCATTCATTCATTCATTCATTTATTTATTTATTTATTTATTTATTTATTTATTTATTTATTTATTTATTTATTTATTGGATTTCTATACCACCCATCTGACAGCGAGGTCACTCTGGGCGGTTTACAACAAGTTAAGGTATACAAACACTGCAAATAAACTAAATAATTCACACAAAATAAACATTAAATACAGTTATATAAAAATAAAAAAAATAAAATTAACATAAAGTGACATAAAAATGTGTTGTTATAGGTGGACAAATAAGTTAAATCATGTTTTAATGGGGAACACTGAAATTATATTATACCTGTATTTGAGGGAATGCCTGCTTAAATAACCAGGTTTTAAATAGTTTTTTAAAGGCAGCCAAGGAGGGTGCCAGGCAGATGTCTCATGGAAGGTTATTCCACAGGCGAGGGGCGAAAACTGAGAAGGCCCTATTTTTTCCTTTTGGGCCACTCAAAATGTTAGTTGCCTCAAACTCCTAGCCTGGGAAGATTGAGTATTATGGGCAGTTTTCAATAGGAGAAGGCACTCTGACAAGTAGTGAGGTCCTTAACTGTTCAGGGCTTTGTCCTAGTTAAAACCTTGAAATTGATGCGGAACCAAACTGGAAGCCATTGTAGGGAGGCCAGTGCTGGGGATATATGATCGTATTTCCTAGCCTTTGTCAGCAATCTGGCCACCATGTTCTGGATCAGCTGGAGTCTCCACATCAGCCTCATTGCAGCCGCACATAGAGAGTGTTGCAGTAGTCCAGCCTCAAGTCTGCCAGTGCATAGACCAGCGTGGTGAGACCCCCCCCATGTCCAGATAGGGGCACAATTGAGAAATCTGCTGCAGATGGTAATGGGTAGAACCGACCACCAACGCTACCTGGGATTCCATAGATAGTGCTGGATCCAAGAGTATACCCAGGCTGCACTCCTCATTCTGAGCGGGGAGAGCCACTTCCTCAAATGAGGGAGCTTCCGAACACACTGACAGTGGGAGCCCCCCCACACAGCACTTCCATCTTGTCCGGGTTCAGCCTCAGCCTGTTTGCCCTCATCCTCCCCAGAATGGCATCCAGGCAGCGCTCAAGGGACGGAACAGCATCCACTGAAGAAGATGGAAAGGAGAGATAAAGCTGGGTATCATCGGCATACTGATGACACGAAACTCCAAGACTCCTGATGGCCCCTCCCAGTGGCCTCATATAGATGTTAAATAACATTGGTGAGATGATCGACCACTGTGAAACCCCACACTTGAGGTTCCATGGGTGGACTGCATCTCAACACATTCCACTCTCTGGGGACAGTCCTCCAAGAAGGAAGGTAACCATGCCAAGGCAGGGCCCCCAGCTCCCAACTTGGAGAGCCTCCCCAGCAGGATACCGTGGTCGACAGTATCAAAGGCTGCTGAGAGATTGAGGAGGACCAGCAAGGACATCTTGCCCCTATTGGCCTCCCTCATTAAGGTCATCCTGCTGGGTGATCAATACTGTTGCCGTGCCATGCCGCGGCATGAACCCAGACTGGAATGGATCAAGGGCATCAGTTGATAGTTGTAAATGTTGTCATCCACCACATTTACCTTGTGGATGGGCCTAATGAGTGTCTCCTTGAGGGCCAGGGGTTCCCGGCCCTCAAGGAGAGACCCATTAATTATTGCTGTGGTCCAATCCATGGTCATTGGTCTGGATGCTTTTATTAGCCAGCCTGGCAAGGGTCAAGGGAGGAGGAGGAGGCATGGCAGTGGTCAAGCGCTCTGTCCACCTTGGAAGATGTCATTGGTTGAAAGTGTTTTAACAATGTTGGACAAGATGATGCAGAGGACATATCATATGGAACCACTGCTGAAAGCTGGTGGTCTAGGACGGGTCATTCTGAGAAGCAGCCTTGGGATCGAGGTTTCACCCCCCACAATGGCAGATGATCCAACAGTAGCCAACAATGTGACTCATAGTTACACTCCCCACCAGCTGCAACCAGTAGAATAACATGATGACAAGGTGACCCACAAACTGAAACAGCAAGCCCAGCAATGAGGATAGCAGTGGGGAGGAGGGGGGGGGAGAGAAGCACACCACACTAGCTGATCATGTTCTTCAGCTGGAGAAGATCTGTTTGATCTTAATGGTGGCTGGTCAGAGGGAAAGCAGCAGAGCCAGGCAGCACAGACCTCAGTAACCCAGACTTGGCAGAGTGGAAACAGTCCACATCTCCACAAAATCCCCTCTTCCAGGGATCCCCGGGTGTGAGGTCCCCTCGCCCCACTATCATCTCCAATTATCTGCTGCGATTATCTGCTCCATTTGGTTCTACTTTGTTTTGTACTTTTGCATTCCATTCACCTAAGATCAGAAGCATGTCTTGTTTTGGTGGGTGATAAATTTCCACCTGAATGCTTGTGTAAAAGTTTTCAGTTTCCTCTTCAGCATCTGCAGTTGGACCGTAGAGTTGAATCAAGGTTAAGTTGTTGGGGTTTCCACAGTCTGACTGTTATTCTGTCAGACCTTGCATTATAGTTCCTAGCTACCTGTGCTACATTTTGCCTCAGTACTGGAGTTACTCCCCTGATTCTAAGTTTTTTTATTTTATTTTCAGAATATGACACTTCAGATGAGATACATATGGGGCGCTTTCCAGAAAGCTCTCACTTCATTGGACCTTATTAGCCCACAAGCAGTGTGTTGTCATTTACTCAATAGTCCATTATTCTCACCAGCTATTGTTTAACACCATTCTATATATCTATATCTGTCTGTCTATATATAGAGGTGAGGATGGGAATACTGGTTTAAATGAGTCTAGAGTATGAGTAGTAGGCATATGAAGCTTGTCAGCTTTGTAATTCATCTGGACTTGTGGTTGATGTCAAAACGTGTATGTGTATTCTGTATGAAAGAATGAACTCAGACTGGTTGCCCTTTCTCCCTTGTGACTACAAGCTGCCTAAAATAAGACAAATCACCAAATGTACACTGTGCCAGGAAATCAGCAGATATTTCATCTGGTCTGGGGAAGAGCCCTTCACAATTAACCAGGAGGAAGTCTTGTTGTGCTGCTTACAGGGCTAAAAATTGGGTGTAGATTGAAAATACCTTCTAGTGTTCAAGTCAGCTCTCATGTAACTATTGCTGAAATGTGATTAATTTTTATTTGCAAGTTATGATACTTCATCTTCTCCTTTTCAAAGATTCCAAGAGTGGATTACAAAGCAAAGCTAAGAACAGCAATTAAATCAAAATAAAGTTTAAAATAACAGTTACATAAAACAGATGACAATAATTTTAACAAGTGCTGTAACAGCATGAGATAAAAGCAAAATTAAAATTACAGGTCTGAATGGATGGGAAAATGAATTTTTTTAAACCAGGTGCTAAAAAAAGAAACGGTGTGAGTTGACCCACTTTGGGAAGAACGTTTCAGTCACTGCAGTGAAGCTCAAGAGAAGGGCGACTGTTGCAAGCATTCAGGCCAGCAGTAGGCTGATGTGGGAAGGAAGGACCATTGAGATATGTGGGTTCTGGTCTATCCAAGGGTTTGTAAATCAGCTTCATTGCTTTGAGTGGTGTCTGGGAGCCAATGTAGCTGTTCTAAAAGTGTACTCTTAGGTTCTGTTAACCTAGACACAGTTTATACTCTTGCTGTGGTATTCTGGCCTAAAATCAGTTTATGACCACTTCCTAAAGGCATATCCATGCAGAATATATTTATACTTATTCAGGTGATGCGGCCCACGCAGAACTCTAGCCACATCCTATCTGTCCAGAAAAGGGTTGCAGCAGCTCATATATTTACAGCTAGTCAAAATGTACTTCGTGTCATGGAAGACCTTTGAGCCTTCTAGCTGTTTAGTCCTCTGAAGCCAAGGCTGAATCTAGCGGTGTCTCAGAAGTGCTGATGCAGAAATGGAAACCAAGTTACAAACCTAAAAAGGTCTGGCTTTTGCAGGACTGGAAACAAATCAAAAGCAAAATGAAGGGCAGAGTAATTATCAACAGCAGCATTTATTAACTGCTTTTCTACATTTGTATTTGACTAGACAATAGAATGGTTGTTTGTTTTTGTATAACTCTATTGTATGTTCAGTTTGTATATATGTGCTAATTGTCACTTTTGGGCTATGCTGAATATCTGTGAGCTTCCCCCCTCCTTTTGAATTCTATAAAGACAGAAAGCCAGTGGTGCCTCAATGAATATATTGTATACCTGATTGATGTAGATCCAGCATCCAGTGTACCAAAAGGAAATGTACAGTTGCCCTCAAGTACAGTGGAGCTGTCCTAAGTGCAACTGGGCATGGGTGTTAAAGGCTTGGTAATGTATGGATGACAAGTTCTTCTTCCCCTAGCAGACTGGCTATGATTATGTGGGCAACACAAGACGTTTTTATACGCTATGTTGAAACTGGGAGTGAAGAAAGGAAGAGAGTCCCTCTCTTGCCAGGTGGGGATGTGCTGATTAGTTAGCATGCATGTCTTCTCTGATCAGGAGAAGCATATTATCAGTTTCATATGATAATCTACTCTTGGAACATTCACTAAACTGGTTGAATGACATTTATGAAGTAACATATAAATTATTTTATACAGTCTGGAAGCTGAGTCATGGGAATTGGACTTCTTTTCTTGAGAGATTGAAACGTTTCTCTGCTCATCCAAACACCTTCATCAACCTATTTCATAGAATCATAGAATAATTCAGTACATTATCTTGTGTGTGTGTGTGTGTGTGTGTGTGTGTGTGTGTGTGTGTATATATATATATATATATATATATATATATATATATATATATATATATATATATATATATATATATATATATATATATATATATATATATATATATATATATATATATATATATATTTAATCCAGAACAGTGTGTCACCTGAATATATGTGCATCTGTGAATGTACCTTACTTCCTCTCTTCTGTGCTTTATTTGGTTTTGAAACAATTTTTTAAAAATCTTTTTTATATTTTTGTACTTACTGTTGTTAGTTCAATATTGTCTTTTAATGCTCTCCTTTTAAGGAGAAAGGCAGGGTAAACTATTTTAAAATGAATGAATGAATTGAAGAATGGATGAAAGGCTGAATGAATTTTGAAGAGGGCTTCACTAAATACTGCATTAGTCTTTGTCAGATTAACTCTCTGTAACACTGAGTATTTTTATGTTCCTATTATGAATTGTTTCCTAAATTCTGTTTCTTGCTCAGATTTTGTTCCAGGGTGATTTCCATTATTGTTGAGCTGGGCACTGAGGACAATTAAACCCATAGAGACAAATGTTTCAGGGAACTGAAAGGCTCATGATTTTGTTTTCTGTACTTTTGGTTAAAATGAACATCATAAACTTCTGGATTAAAAAAAATCCATTGTTTCCTGGAGACCTGAGCGACTATAATCCACATCTAATATGACTGTATTTCTTTCTGACTTTACTAGGTTCTATTGCTGCCTCTGCAGGGAAGAACAGAAGCCCACAGCTATACCTTGAGTTTAGGAGAAGGGTTTAGTAAATGCAGCTATTCTTTTAGTCTAAGATTATTTAAAAAGAGGTACTAAGTGAAGGTGCCTATTATTGCCATAAATTGCTCTCACAGTGTACAATGAATACATAACTTTCATCCTCTTCACAAGACTTTTGTTTTTCATGCATGTATCTTGTGACCTTCTTAGGTTTCTAACTTGGCTTCCAATATGGTCTTGGATTATAGGCCACAGAAATCCTGGCTAGCACAGTTAGTGGTAAAGGCTTCTGGGAATTTTTAGTCCAAACATCTGGGGACCCCAAGTTTGAGAACTACTGTTCTAGATATAAAGTACTCAGAGGAGAATCACCAGCCACTCCTGTTGGCACTCCGAACTGTATTGTTTGCCTGAGGCAGTACAGATGGCAGGGTATAGAACCATATCAGCTGTGTGTATTTCAAGTCATCTTGGCAGGACCCTCTCCCAAAGAAGTGTAAGGGGGTTTTTGGACTCCTGGCCACCTGTACCACCAAGAGGGAGGGAGGGGAGAGAGAGAGAGAAAGAGAAAGAGAAAGACGGGGGGTATCGTTTTTAGATATTATAATGGGAAATAGTTTGATTGGAGAGTTGTTACATTGGGTGGATGTTGACAGATATAACATGACTATAGAAAACAAGGGGCAATTTCTAAGTGGAGCCCATTGCTTTTAAAATTATCCTAAATGACTTGACAGCCTGTTGGATTCTAATTGCAGAGTGTAATTAAAATAAACACCATAATGCTAATCATTTATGTATCTTGCCTGTGGCTGAAGTTTTAAATTGGGTACTATGATAGTTTCAGTGAGAGTGTTTTTATTACTGTTTCTATTATTCTACATGTTTTCAGTCCACTGATATTTTTGAAAGTGGATAAAGTATCGCTGTGCAGTGTCATTCTGGTTTTTTCATTAGTTAATTGTATATTCTAGTAATAATGTAATTATTGCTTTTAACAAAATCTGCCTGACGTGAGTGTTTAATTCTATCAGACTTGAGCAGTTTCTAGTGTAGGGAATAAATGACAGGTTATACATGGATATGAATGCTCAATTATAAGTTTCTTTTGGGAAAATGTTTTACTTCTGTCCAATGTCTAGTATTGCAAATCAAAGCATTATGCCAGGTTTTTCTTAGGGCCTTTTTACACGACCCCTAAGATCCGCTGGCCACTTAAATTCGGACCAGAGATCTTAGGGGTTCATCGCTCTTCCTCTGTCTTCCTCTGTCCCCACCCCCCTGGGCACTTCCTGGTTGCTGGCTGCCTGCGGGAGGGAGAAAAAAGAAAGAAAAGACTGCCGGTTTACCTCCGTTTTGTTCCGGACAGCATTCAGATCTCTTAAAGGGGCGGGGTGCAAAAAAAGAACAAACGGAAGCCAGGAGAGCCCCGCACTCACTATCCTTACACCGGATCAAATATTTGTCACCTCCAAAAAGCAGGTACAAGAAAACTGCTGTTTGGTCTTGCTAAAGTGGGCGGGGTCGCACTTAATTGTCTGCAAAGTCCGGAGCTGGTGGGTAAACATTTTTAAGGTCCGAACCTTGCAGCCATTTGCGGTGGAGCTTAGGGGTCGTGTATAAACGCCCTTAATGACTATCATCCAGGGTTTTTGTTTTGCTCTCTCTCTCTCTCTCTCTCTCTCTCTCTCTCTCTCTCTCTCTCTCTCTCTCTCTCTCTCCCTCCCTCCCTCCCTCCCTCCTCTCTCTCTCCTCCCTCCCCCCTCTCTCTCTCTCCCTCCCTCCCCCCCCCTCTCTCTCTCTGTGTAGGAGGAGTTCAAAGAGAAGCATTTATAATTTCTTTTATTTATCTTATCTAATTATTCCTTCATGTTCTGTGCAGTATACCCTGTAGATGGTGTTATGCAAATCATCTATGTATCAACTGGTTTCCCATTCACCTGTTATTTCTGGAGCAACTTGAGTTAATGGATTGCTTAGGTAGCCTTGATGGGCAGTTGGATTGATGATTCGGATTTGGTATAGAGGCTTGGTAATTGATTTGTCTTGCCTAAATTTGGTACCAACTTTTTTGTTTTTGTTGTCTTTAGTGTTTAGGAGACATATTTCCAAGCTGGCAGAAATAACTGATAAAGCAGCCGATTATTTCTTTTGTGCTACCTTATTTTGAGAGCCATTGCTTGGCTGCTACCATGCTGGATCTGAAGCAACTCAAGCTCTGTGCTGAGTTATAAATCTTACTCCATTGTTTAGCTACATCTATCTTACATTCTAACCCACATGGCAGGGTTTCTGTGAGACTAAAAATCCCCCTGTGTCCTCAGAAGAGGTCTGGGATACAAATACAGTAAGTATTTTGTTCTGAAGAATTCTGCTCGTATAATTTGAATTGTTAATAACAAGATATTACGGAGTCTCCTCCACAAAAGGTAAATCTTAGATTCAGAATAGGGTATTGTGATGCCTTAACTAGCATATATATTATAGTAGCAAATTTTGCCTTGTAGTGAAGCATATAACTATTCCTGCTGACAGTTAATGTCTGTAAAATCCTCATCAGTGTTGCAGTATAGTACATTTCTATACAAATATAATAGATTTTTATTATTTGTATTGTATATTGAATCTTTTAAATTGTTTTGTATTTTATGGTTTTAATATTTATGTTGTTTTATAGTTTTAATATATTGTTGTATGCCGCCCAGAGACCACTTGGTAGTGGGGCAGCTAATTTTTTTTTGTAAATAAATTTATTTAACATTACATTCATAATAATAGTAATCATCATCAACATCACCATTGAACTGCAGAGCTAGAAGGGACCACTGAATGCTGCTCCTAATAAGGAGGCACAGTAGGGATTTGAATTCCCAACCTCTGGCTGTACAGCCAGATATCTAAACCACTGTACTCTGTATTTTCAAAAGGAAACTTAAAGTGTCTAATGCTCTACAAAGCAAATACAATATCAATATGTAGAAGCATGAAGTGAAATTTGATAGAAACAAAAATGCAGTAAACCCATAGACAACATCTCAGTTCATAACTTTAATACTTTAAGCACTAGTACATCTGTTTAAAAATCAAAGAATCATGGGTAGAATAAAATTTACCCCATGTTTTAGTTCCATGTACTTGCCAGCGCTCCGTATACTGATTCAATTGGATGTACTGTTAAAACCCACCCGACGAACCCACCCCAGAGTCAGCAGAAGTCATGAGAGAAAGTATTGGATACAAAGAGCCACTATATCCGGAAATCTCCTTATTTCAAATCTGCCCTCTCACTGCATGTTCAGAAATAAAAAGGGAAGCAGCCAGTACCACTTATACATCAAATGAACTAACTGTTGAAAGCAGTTGCTTCACATAGTGGTCATGATTGTGTAGTCAAGCTTAGAGTGCTAATGCCATTCTTTTTCCAGGTTGGAGAGTAGCAGGTGCAGTATTCTCACTAGGCTTGATATAGGAGGTCTAGCTGAGAGTCAGATGGCCTTTTCAAGAATAAAGAGAATGTTGAAGTGGACTTGAAGGTAGATGGCACAGTCTTTGTCCTACTTTTTTACTGTTAGAAAACAATACAAAGTCTGGTGCCTTTTCTGGTGACTGAAAAGTTACTTGTGGTTTCACAAAATTGTATTTGGGGCAAAGAAATATGATACAATGGCTGTTGTGGTTAAAATATTCAAAAAATATGAACAACGGCATTGCTGTTATTGTAAATAATAAACCAGCTGTCAGTAGTTCATGAGCCATGCAGTTCCTGCTTCTGTGCTTCAGCCTTCAGCAATAGTAATGACTTGGTAGCCCAATTTTACGTGTGCCTACAAGAAGCTGATTATACACTTGTTAGATGGAAACCTTTTACACTGGGGAACAAGATTGGAATTAATATAAGGGAATAGATTGTGTTTTGGTGCTTTTAGAGTTTGAGCAACAAATGTTATGGATTTATATAATAATGGCAGCTGTTATTTGTTTTAAAAGTATACATTTGAAGGAAACAATGTCCTGTATGTAATTTGTTCTTTGTCTTTTGGAGATGCAAACATCAGAGTCATGTTCCAGCGGGGATGTGAGAAAGTGCCTTCTTGGTGACTGTTTCTGGTTGTGGACCGCTCTTTACAAGAGCACATTCTGTTGGCGAGGAAATAATTTTTGTTCAGATTTAGCAACTGACCATTTCCTGATCAAAGGGTGTATTATTGGGTGGGTGCAGTTTTCTTCATTGGTATTTTTGCATTTTAAATTTTAATTGTATTTTGATGAATGTTCAGTGTCTAAATTGTTATTTACTGCTGTTTGTTCATTCTTTCTGTTAAACTACACTGAGTCCCATTTTTGAGAAAATAATGGGATATACTGTAAACCTGATCAATTTTTTAAAAGTCTATATCATAAACATTCAAAGGTGTGTGAAGAATGGATTTTAATAGCATTTTAGTGCTTTTTTCTTTCTTTTTTGTTCTTTTCCAGTCCTGGTGCCCACTTCCTGTTCAAACTAATTTGATTCTACAACGTAAGGGAATTCATTCGCTGAGATTTATTGACAGAATTATCTGTTCTCACCCTAGATATTATGACACATTTGAATGTGTATGATGTACACAAGATGTCTTGAGCAATTAAAATAATTCTTTCCTTTTAACTAGTTTTTTGATGTAAGCACATCTTTAAAGAAGGGGAAGGCAAAAGACTGTGAATGTTCAACACAACGGTCATGAACATACAAACACAACCTTGGTAAAAGCATTCACTGAAACTTTTAAAGGTCTCTGAGCAATATAAAAACTTAAAATGAGCCTGTTAGGAATCTATCAAAACATTACCTGGTTCACTGAACATTCAGTGCAAACTCCTCCTTGGAATCATTCCTTTTAGAGAAATGTTTTTAAAAGCCCCAGAAACATTGTCTGGACAGGAGGACATCTGGGAATTTCTTTTTATGAAGACATTGTGCAGCATTAATATTGATTTAATATAGCAACTTGCTGGCACTATTGTATCAAAGGGCCACTTTCTAACTTAATCTTTTCCCACCACCACCACTACCACCCCTGCCCCTCATGATTCCTTCAGTGGAAGGGAAGGTCTTTGCAAAGGGTACAAGAATAAGGCAACTCTCCATCTTCTGAAAAACAAACAATCCCTTTTTAAAGGGTTTATTGCCTGATCCCATTGCTGTGTGTCTGGAACCCAATACTGTATACAAATTATTGGGGACTAGAATCACATACTGCTGTGAAGGTCGCTGTGTTCATTGCTTTGCTTACCATGCTCTTCTGTACACACTTGATTAAAGCTGTTTGTACAAATGTGTTCTCCTATGTAGACGAGCACATCTGTGTTGAAGCACATCCTTTGCTTCTTAAAAAGCAGGTATTGTATGTCTCCTCCTTTCTGTCCTCCACTAACTCCAGCATGGTGGAAGTCCTGTTCCTATTCTGACAGGCCTTCCCACAGATAACATTCTATCTCTATCTCTCTCATAGGCATACAGTACATTTTCAAAAGACACACCTTTCTCTCCCATACATGTATGTACTATTTTCTTTTCTCCTACACACGACTCTTACACGCACATCATCCATTCCTGCATGCTCTGCACTGTTCTTACCCACAGCCAATTCTGCTCTGACTCACTCTCACATATGCTTGCATTCTCTGACACACACCATTCAAAGAAAGTCACACATACACATTCCTTTCTTTCTCGTATATGTACATGGTGTTCAAATCCCACATAATTTACCAGGATGGAATCTCTTTTTAGTGAGCTGAACTGCAGGGAGGTCTTTTTTTAATTCCTGTCCTGGCATGCTGCCACCAATGACTGGAACTAATCTGTGGTTTAATTGGGGAGCAAAGAGGTCCCAGTCTTCATCCTCCAGGACTTTTTTCTTAACTAAGCGGGGCTGTAGAGAACTTCGTTTTTAAACTCCATTCTGAGTTGGGAGATTTAAACTTACCAGTCCAGTGCTGCTGCCTTAAAACAGCAGTGCCAGCTTGGAGCCAGATTCTGTCATTAGTGGCTTTCCCTGCATGATGAAAGAGCTGAGGTTGATTAGAAATGCTGGTACTGTTGCTTCTGTCGTTAAAAAAAGTTTATAACAAGCTCAGGTTTTTAAAAAGTAGTTTTGTAATATTGCTGGAAGGACAACCAGTGAGCAATTGGCAGAGCAAAGCAATAAGCCCGTAATTGCTAAGTGTTTGCAAATTGAAGTAAATTTGTTTGGCAATAGGATCCCTGATTATGAATTATGAGTACTCTGTTGCTGTTACTGTAAAGGTCAGTGCATGGGTTCTGTGGGGAATTCTGTATGCCTTTCGGTGAACCTCTGAAAACCTACATGCCATTGTTACATTCTTGAATTGTTGTCTTCATACCTTCTCATGTGCTTTGCTGCATTTTGTTAAAAACATTTTGCAGATGTACGGTATTTTAAGATTTGATAGTTAAGATACTGCTATGAAGTTCACTTTGTTCAGTTTATTGGAAGTATGTTTGTATTTTGGCATTCAGACACCAGATTGTATGGGGGGGAATCCCAGTTTGCTGATATTTGTGCAATAATAATATGTTGTCTTGGTACTCTGTATCTTAGGTAGGGGAATGTAGTATGTGAATAGACATAATTGAATTACAGCCATGCTGATTTTGGCAAGACAGGCTAGTTCTGAATTTCTGCCAGTTTTTGTTGTTCTTGTGAGGTCTCGTCATGAGTATGATTTAAAAATGTGTATCTTACACCTTATGTAGCCTGTTTGAGGAAAAGTAAAAATAGGTTCCATATTAGAAAGATCTATGACTATAAGGCAGAGAGAGTTACCAGACTATGAACTGTTGCAGTGATCTTCATCTGCTGAAGCAACCTTGCTAAATTTTTATTTGTTCTCTTGGCAGGGAGAGCAATTCTCTGTCTGTGAGAGGTCAAGCAAACACAGTTTTATTTATCACAGTGACTTTGTTGCAGGAACTGAACAAGTGGCTTTTATACTTGATGCATCCTGATTTTTTTTCTTTAAAGCAATAGAAAAGTTATGGTTGCATTTGCTTAAAACCACCTATTTTAGCACAGCTGCAGACTGTGCAAAAACCACAGGGGCGGTTAAAGACATTTATTGCATACTAAGGTTCCCCAACCGAAGTATAGAAAATCAGAAGTGTGTACTATTGGCTATTACTAACTTGATATAACAGATAATGCTGATGACAGAAATATGAAATGTTGTAAAGGGAACTAAAAGACAGATTAGCCTACTTACTGAATGAGTGAAAACCATGGAATAAGGAAGGGTGAACCTGTGTTAAAATATTAGTTTGATTTTTGATCATACCTTTTGACTAAAGTAAAAAATGTGGAATAGTGAAGAAAACAATTTGAACACGTCTATATTAAGTTCATTTCCCCCTGTACATGACTATATTCTTAGGAAAGTTCTGCTACTACTGCCCCCCCACCACCGCTAATAGCTTGTCATCTATGGTTTAAAAGGTTGTCCTGGATTGTTTATTCTGACAACTTATCTACATAGCATACCTACTTAGTTTATGTCCTAAACTAAATGTTCTTAAATATTAAATATTGTTTTAAATCAAAGGAAGCAACGCAGTTATGGGGCTAGCTTTTTCTAAAAGAAGATAACACATTTGAAGAGCAAAGGATTAGAAAGTAATGCTATTGTTGTAGCCACATTTATTGTGTCAGAAGCTCTGTAGTCATGTGGTATCTTGAATATTCAAGTTTCTTGTGTACTTGGATTGGGGGGGTATGCAAAGTATCCTTAGCTGGGAGAGAAGAGTATACAGTAAGCATGGCCATTTTCTTTTGGAAGTGGTCCAGTTCCGAAACGAAATGCGGGAGCCTACCTGGTGTTTGGAACTGGATCAATCCTCCAGAATGAATTCAGCCATTCCTTTACTTTGCTCTGGGCTCACACAGGGCTAAATTACAACTAGGAAGAAGCCTCCAACCTCAATCAGGACCTGTGCAGGGAAATGCATCATCCCGCCTCCCTGTCTGATTGGCCAGCACCAGGGAGAAGGAAAGATGATATTGGAGGCTTCTTCCTCGTTGGAGTTTATCCCGAGCCCAGAGCAAGGTAGGGTATTGGCTGAATTCATTCCAGAGAATTGGTCTGGTTCCGAACACCAGCTGGGCTCTTGCATTTCATTTAGGAACTGGACCACTTCCGAAACAAAATGTGCATGCCTAGTATACAGTAGTATCCTTTTGTAAAATGCCACCTTCAGAATGTGAATGATGTCATCAACATATTCCTATTACAGTTAATAAAGAATTCCTTTTTCACTTTTAGAGTGCATGCATGCCATTGCATGCATGATGAAAGAGCATTCTGAAATAAAACAAGGAATTCCTTAATAAGAGACAGTCTGACACCGTGGCGACGTTACTTTGGCAGAGCTCAGGTGGAATTATCCAATGTAATATTGGTTAATGATACAGAAATACAGACTCACATTCTGATGTGAAGAAATCTTTCTTGAAATGTTTGTGGAGAAATCTCATAGTCCCACTGACACCCTTCCATACTATCGTGTTTTGATCACACTGTGAAGTGGAATTACATGTGTATGTACATAAAATATTTGCTAACATTGTGAGGATAACATTCTGTATCATAGATTATGAGGTCAAAGTGGTAATGCCATTATATTTTTGTCTGAATTATGCTATTTTAGAGGAGGTTAGGCCACTGACTAAACAAGTAATTGACATGCAATCTCTCTCTCAGGTTCTTTTTTTTGCTGTAAAGTAAATCTTATCTGTGCTATGTAGAGTTCTAAGGAATGCAGTGAGAACTAATGTAGTAATTATACAATGCTATATAATATTTACATCCTTCACTTTATTCACAGTAATTTCAGAGGAATTTATAGTATAAAAAACTAAAACAATGCAGTGAAAGCAGTGTTTCAAATATTTTGTGATTAAATAGAACAGAACCACAATACAAAACTTATAATGGCAGCTCTTTTGTAGGCACCACCAAAAAAAGAAAAAAAGAAAAAAGAAAAGAAATGTGTTTGTTTACCTCTAGAAAGAGGGAGCTAAATGAACATCTGCTCCAAACACTTGAAACTACTACCACAAAGGTGGTGCTTTTGATAGAGGTTTACATGCTATCTATGGAGAATGTTAAATCCTAGATCATAAATGCTGATGGGGTTTATGTGTAGAAGATGGACTGTGGGATAATCAGAGCACAGATTATTTATAGCTTTATGAGTCTATCTTGAATTGAGCTCAAAGCAAACTGACAAGCAATGCAGATGCTTAAAATAGGTGTAATATTGTTCCAACTCCCATCCATCAGTTGTCAGTATGTTGCATACTAATTAAAATTAAATTATCACTGTCTTTTAAATGAAAGTCCCATATAGAACACATTGCTTTAATATAATCTGGAAGTCCCCCAAGCATGGATGATGATATCTAGGTCTGTGTCTTCCAAGATTAAGAATAGTTTAGCCCTGTATCTGAAGCTGATAACAAATATGTCAGGACACAACCACTACCAGCTAATCTAGGATCCATGCATGCTTCAGTCACAGTTCACCACAATCTTCAACTCTACTTTTGTACGGATTGAGTTTAAATATTCATCCTAATCTAGTTTGCTACGAATCCTCAATATGTATTCAGGAATGCTATTACGTTGTTCAGCTCTGGTAAAAAAGCCGAAAAACTGATTGTCAACAGAAATAGTTCATATCCTTGGGTGAACATATTTAGTGGTTACATGTAGAATAGATGTTTAAAAAGTATGAAAGACAAAAACTGAATTCTCAACAGGATCATGCACACAAGAAGTTATGTTTGTTTTCTAACATCATTCTGTAGAGCATACCATCTGGAATATTGCTTCCAAAGCACAAGTGGAAGAGCTGATCTAATGTGAGGCAATAATATCAGATCTTTAGAGTGATCCGAAGGAAATATAGGGCCGTATTCCCCTGCTTGCTTTGATACTGTTCTTCAGCCAGGGCATCCCTACAGTTTTTAAAATTTAAAGCGTGGCTGGAAATCAAGTTGAAATGGATCAAGATTACCAGTTTCATGCAGACGTGAACTTGTGGTGTCTACTTGCCACTAAACAAGGCAAATTGGTAGTGGTTACAGACACGAAAGGCTTTTTGAGAGGGCCTTTTGTCTTCAGGCAGTGCAGTTTAAACTCAGCACTATGCTAGGTAGTTTGGAATGGGTGGGAGCCCCTTGGCTGATCTTACATTTGTTGTTGAAGCAAAGCATAGTGTCCTCCTTTTATACTACCCCATAGAGCTTAAAGCACTTTCTGGGTAGTTTACAATTTACTGATGCAGGCTACATGTCGCCCTCCCCCCAGTGATCTTGGAAGGATGGAAACCTGAGTCAACCATTAGCCTGCTAACTGGGATTGAACCCCAGGTCATGACACATCAACCAGGGTAGTCTTGAATAATGCCCCAAATTATAGATCAAGGATTTTGGACTGTACACAGATTTGGCTGGCTTAGTGGCCGACCTCTGCCGCCTTGACTAGTTAGGACTGCACCCTACAAGGCCAGAATATGCCTTTGGGAATAGCCAGAACAGGTGGAAAATGGCTGTTCATAGTGAAGCAGGGGTCAGATCCAAACATTTATATCTCCTAGAATCCTAGAATCCACCTCATCCACTTTTGTCAGAAGTAATGTCACCATCTGTTTCTCAGTCAAAACAAAATAATTAGCTCTGTTGCTTTATATGGAGAAAATGGTACGATATCCATTTCTTTGTTCTTACCCCAACTCTTGCTGAGAGAGTGATAAAGAATGGCACAAACTGATCCTTTTTGGGCCAGCTTTCTGAAAGAAAAATACCCTTTCTCCAAATACACCCACTCTGTGGAAATTTAAACTAGTCACAAAATTAAGTAGCTAAAATTCTGTGTCTATACAGAGATGGTGTACTGTATATAGTTTGGTATAGTGGATTCTAGAGTGATGAACTAGGATTTATTAGACCTAGGTTCAGGTCCTCACTTGGCCAAGAAAACCCACTGAGAGGTAAGAAAGTAGTTTCTTGAAATAGTCCTATTAGGGTCACAACAAGTCACTCCTGACTGGATGGCACATCACATATTCTTATATTTATAATTTTATTGTCCATTCATATGTTTCTGTTTGATTGATTTTGCTTTATTATGCTTGATATTCAGATTTTGTGTTGATTTTTTATGTTGTAACCTGCCCAGAGTTCCTCCTGGAAAGTCGGGCAATCTACAAATATAAATAAATAAATAAAGATAGATAGATAGATAGATAGATAGATAGATAGATAGATAGATAGATAGATAGATAGATAGATAGATAGATAGATAGATAGGTAATGTTACAGACTGAACTTTTAGTTTCCCTGACATTATAATCTTTAAGATGAGAAAGATTTTGACCTTTTATAAGAATGGCAGATCAGCCGTTATTTTGATTGAGGTGGCAGTTACATTAATGTCTTATAGTGCTTTTAATTTTCATATGTTCCAATTATATGAGAAGATTTTACAGTCATATACAAGGTATAAGCACATTAATAACTATAAGCTGTCAGCAAATCTTTACACTTCGGTCTTATGCAATATAAAGTTGTCCAAAGGGATTCTATCCAATGATCTGTTGGACTGGGTGGCAGTGCAGCAGAACTATATTTTTGTTTATATTGAACTAAGGCTACAGTAGTCTCTGTGCTTTAAAATTCCCTGCTGTTACTGTCACAAGTGAGATTGGTAAAATATTTTGGCTGCTGACATTTTGATGTACTTAAGAGCAAGTTCAAAAAAGTAAACATCATAACAGTTCCTTCAGCTTTCATCTTACACTGAAAGTATATTTATTTGTCCTTTCTTGAAATGCTGCCGAGCATTATTAATAATACATTTACTAGATGTTTAGTTTCATGATAATGATTTCTAGAGGAGTAGTCTGGAACTAGGCAACTAGATGTAGTAAAAACAACAGATAGTTTTTTAAATACGAAAATGTAAACAAATTTAGTATTTCACCAACTTTTGTTGACTGCTGTCCACTTTCTGAGATTTATAATGTGTTGTTATTAATTAAAGGTTACAAATGTTTGGGAGGAAGTTTTAACGAAATGCAGAAAATTCAGGCAGTTACATTTGCATTATTAATCATGACCATTCACTAAATAATTGTGCGGATAGCATATGGCAGTAAGTGGGTTAAGCCAGTTAACTCAGTCAGTGTGATTAGAAGACTTTTATTGCCATTTAAGCAGCAATAGATACAACTGAAGTTCTTGATGAATTTTAATACAGTGGTCTCACTTTTTATTTCTTATTTAAGTTGCTGGTTAGCAATGGACTGCAATGGTGTTTCATGAGACTGAATATTTTTTCCATTCATTTTTAAATATTTCTGTTTCTGATGTGAGATTTTTCACAGATTGATCTGCTTTTTCTGTGTTAAAAGACAGCAGTGGGGTGTTGAACAGTGAGCAGGCAGAAGAACTCATGATGTTGCAACATTATCAGACCCTGTAATAATGTATCAAGAGTAGGTACAAGGAATGGAATTGGCATATGGATTTCTTTTATGATCTTTGTCCTTCAGTCTGTATCTTTGATACATAGAATTTTTAGGATACGGAGAGATAAACCAAACCTTTATATTTTTATCATTAACATTCCAGCTCTTGAAAAACTGAGTGGCTATAAGTTGCAGATTTTAAAGTGAATAGGATAGCTTTTCAGAGTATTGTAGAGATGGGCATGAAATGAGCGATTTTTTGTTTCGTTACGCAACGAAAATGAAACGAATTTTTTAAAAAAACAAAATGAAAACGAAACGACCAAATTTGCCGTGTTTTTTGTTTTCGTTGCAGCAGATGCATTGAACTAAAAAGAATGCTAATGAAACAGCAATTTTTTTGTTTTCGTGTTTTCGTTTCATTACCTAATGAAACGAAAACGATTTTTTTTGCAAAAAATGTCACGAAAACAAAAATGAACCGAAACGGACCCCTAAACGACCAAACAACAAACGAAACACCATTTTTTTGAGTCGTGCCCATCTCTAGAGTATTGTTGTTCAGTCGTTCAGTCGTGTCCGACTCTTCGTGACCCCATGGACCAGAGCTCGCCAGGCCTTCCTATCCTCCACTGCCTCCCGGAGTTCTGTCAAATTCATTTTGGTTGCACCGATGACACCATCCAACCATCTCATTCTCTGTCATCCTCTTTTCCTTTTGCCTTCGATTTTCCCCAGCATCAGGGACTTCTCCAAGGAATCCTCTCTTCTCATGAGGTGGCCAAAGTACTGGAGCCTCAGCTTCAAAATCTGTCCTTCCAGTGAACATTCGGGGTTGATTTCTTTCAGAATGGATAGGTTTGATCTCTTTGCAGTCCAGGGGACTCTCAAGACTCTCCTCCAGCACCACAGCTCAAAAGCATAAATTCTGCGGCGATCAGCCTTCTTTATAGTCCAGCTCTCACTTCCATACATCACTACTGGGAAAACCATAGCTTTGACTATCAGGACCTTAGTTGGCAAAGTGATGTCTCTGCTCTTTCAGAGTATAGACATCATAATTTTTCAGAAAATTAAATAGAATAAAATAGGTATATAATGATATGGTTAGCCACAAGCTGTGCAAGAATGAACATCTCCCCCTTCTCGCAAGTAAATGAACTTTAAATGGTGAGAAACAGCTAGAGGCAGAGTGCAGAGATTCTTAGTCAAACCTGATTTTGCAGCCCTTGGGCAAACGAGTAATATTAATTTACATAGTTTATAGAGTTCATTGTGATTCCTCAGCAAGGCAAATATTGTAGACTAACCCCCACTACCTTTTTTTAAAGCTGTACTTTGTAAAAAAAAATGCCTACAAACTTCAGAATATTTTAATCACTGATATCTCATCCTCAGAAGTGTTTCAAGGGTTGGAAATTAACTGTTTCTTTGCAGCAATGAAGCTTTTATTTGAAATCCTATGTATGCTACAGGTTTAAATTATAGATTGCACACAAAAGCTGACACATTTAGATACCTGGATCCTTAAAATGTTAAAAATGTAAAGATTATAAGAAGCTGAAAAGTTATAATGGAGGTAAAAGAAACTACCAAGTTCTGTCTTTATCTTGAACATAAAATTTGTGATTATCATAAAGGCAATTGAAGCAGTTTCTAGAGATCTACATGAATGTTAGTATTCCCCTCTGCTGCTGCCCTCATGGGTAGACCATTGGGAGACTGACATTGTGGGAGTTGGCGGAACTGTGCTGTCAAGCAGGGGAAATGGAAGGTTTTTGTTTGATAGCTGCCTTCTCAACCATTACCTCAGGAGGGAAGAGGAGATCTGAACTGACAGTTAATAGAATAGAGAGTGTGGGTTCCGGTGCTCGGCACTGCCAGATACATGTGAGTGAGAAAAGAAGACTGTGGAAAAGAACTCCCAAGTCATAGACATTTCATCTCCTAGGTCAACCTTTTACTCAGCCCTATAACCTTACAGGTTTTTACCCCAGAGATATGTGTCACAGTTTAAGAACAGAACCATTAGATCAAGGATGGGTATCAAGAGCAAATAGTTCAGGAAAAATTAAGGAAGGGAGCCAAGCCACACTGTGCATGGGAATGTTTTCTTAGGTCATCAACTAACTTGGCATAGGGGAAGACAATTATTTCACATATATTTACTGATCATTGTAACATCATTATTTTAACTACCTGTATAAGCATCCTGCTAAAACTGTTATGTGCCAATAGTAGTCTTTAGGCTTGTCTATATGAGTACACTAAAGCACCCAGAGTACTCTGCTGGCATATTGGTTCAGAAGAGAATGTGTGACAAGAAGTATGTGTATATGCTTTGCATGATCAGGATCTAGATGCATAGGCTTACAGCGCTGCAGAATCCTCCTGATTTTTTTTTTTTTTTTGCTGATAATTTTGAGGTACATTTTTGAGTCCGCTTTGTTGTGAATAGCTTTGGATTCCATGGTAGTACTAATTGTTTGCATTTGGTTTCTAACTTGTCCTGTTTTTGTGCTGGGTGACATAGTTGTGGGAGTGCAGATAACTGCTTGTTCTACAAACTGAATGAAGGTCAACCTTCCATTTTGAGTTTCAGGAGAGTGACCACTCATCCTATTGGTTGATATATACTGGATACAAATTCCAGCTAATAAAACAGTTCTTGATTTGATTTCACACTCCCTGTGTTTTCATCTCATTGAGTATAAGTTGTACGGATGACATTCCATTTTTCCAGTGGAGTTATTCAAAAGAATACTGACCAATGAAACAAAATTTATATGATAAACAATTGATGATAACTGAATGGGGGGCGCTATAAATGTAATCCTGTTGCACAATTAGGCAAATAGCATAATTATTGTACATGAATTGCTTATGCTGGGAAATCTCAGTTGCCACGTATCTGCTCCATATTCAGCAATGTGACTCAGTGTGTAAAAGACCCTGCCTACAGAGATTTTTTAAACTTAGGGCATTTAGCCTCTAAAAGTTATAGTGTTTGCATAACTGCATGGTAAGATTTCAGCCATTGCTTAGAAAACATACTGAGTATCATACACAACAAATGAAGCATCATCATGATCAACATCTATGCTAGCTTTTCTACCCTGATTGCATAGAATTTATACTCTTTTCTTAATTGCTCACATTCTCTTTTAGCTTTAATGCTGTCTTCTAATGCTGTCAGATACTCCTTAATTCCCTGTTCTTAAACTTGGATATGTCTTAATTGTACTGGACTGTATATTGTCCCTCCTTACTGTAAGCCGCCTCGCCTTTTCCAAGGAGAAAGGTGGGGTAAAATACTGATTAAATAAATAAATAAATAAATAAATAAATTTCAACACTGAGAAATTCTATTTTTACCATTTATTTCTTCCCTTCATCCTAGAATTGTTCTAACTGCTATCTCTCTTCCACTGCCCAACAACTCCTAAATTTGCCTGTCCTTCTTAGACTGCTGTCTTTTCTCAACCCCCTTCCTCCTTTCTGTGTCCTGTAGTACAAGGCATTAATACCTCTTCTGCTGTGACAGTCCGCTTTGAATTGAAGGCATATACTAAATATGCTGCATTAAAAGAAATGCCCTTTTCTTTCTACTTCCTCATCCCTGTTAACACTTCAGAATATGCATCAATATCAAATGTACCTTCCCATTAGATATTTCACATTTTTGATATCTTCCCCTCCCCTAAAGTATCTGGCGCCTACTGTGAACGCTTTTTAGGTGTAATAGTAATGCACATGTTTTGCCACAGAGCTGTGGCATAATGGCCACTTTGGAGACTTGGAGGCATCATTTAATGGTGGTGGTTTTGCTCCTTACTATAGAAGCAGTTTCACATGGCAGGCGGCTGCTGATCAAGACATGTTCTTTTGCCCTCAGGACTCTCATGATGATGTTGTTCTCATGATATTTGATGACGTTGTTCAGAGTTCTGAGGTTCATTATTATATACACTGTATTTGGATAACATTTTACACTGTATTTCCTTTCCTGCAGAATCTAGGGATTCTGGATTCCATATCTGATACTGGTCATAAAAAGCAAAACAAAGAATGCTGCTTATATACTGTCCCATAGAAATTAAGGTACTTTATGCATGGATTACAAGTAATTTTGCAGGCTACATCTCTCCCCCGCCCCCCGCAAGCTGTGTACTCATTTTATTGACCTCAGAAGGATGGAAGGCTGAGTGAAACTCAAGCCTGCAACCTGGAATTGAACCCCAGGTCATGAGCATAGTTATAGCTGCAGTACAGCAGTTTAACCACTCTTCTATGAGGCTCATATATATCACTAGTGACCAGGAATGGTGATGCATATTTAAATGTAGTGTATGACCTGCAGTTGTTCCTGGAAGTATCAAATATAGTTAAAATGATGCACACCCTAATTTACTGTATTTCATATGGGCTATTATAACACGTGGTAGTGTCTTCGGAAGAGTGTCAGAAATGTCAGCTAGTTTAAAACGCTGTAGTTATACTTTTGACTACAGCTGGTTGTGGGTGGAATGTAATTCCCCAACTCCCAACAATTCCAGGCAATTTCTGATCATAATACAGAATACTGGTAGTGAGCAACAAAGCTATATACATTAAAAAGCAAATTATCTTAAAATCTTAAAACCAGGGTGTGTCCCATCTGCTGACAGTAACATAAGACAAGCTTGTATATATCCTATCCAAGGAGTACTGTCTAGGCATGCCTCATATGACTTTTATTCAGACAGACCTTTGGTTTCATCAGTTGATTCATTATGGTCATTATAAATGTACTGCTATTGCTTTAACAGATAGTTGCTTTTATGATGAATTTTAACTGCTGTGTTTTTATGATTTAAATTGTTATTTTATGCTTTGCTTCATATTTTACTGCTGTTTGCCACCTTGATAATAATTGGTGAAAAGCCAGAATATACATTTGACAAACTGATTCCCTGTTGCAAGGCTGTTTGGAACTTTTTGGGTCAAAGGGGAAACTTTGAATTGGACCTACAAACACCTTTAAATCTGTTGATCTGTTGGAGATACTGCATTGTCAAGTTATATTATTTCAGCTGATACTTGGTCATTGGCCTAGCAACATATTCCAGACCAGTTGAAATTTCTGAAGGTAACTGAAAGTGCTACATCCTGGATGTTATGCAAAGATGCAACATTGTCTCAACAAAAGAGTTGTCACATCTGTTGGTCTTATGATCTGTGACCTGACTCCTTGAAAGGAAACTGTAGATGAGTCCTGAGCAGGCTGAATACTGTTGCTCTAACTCAGGTAGGCCACACTGTGCTGCCACTATCTATATTTGGTGGTCTGGTACATCAAGCTCACCCCAAAAGAACTCTCCTGTCTATAAACTTAAATTCTTCCCAGTTCACCATGATAGCAATCTACCTGTTTCTTCCTGTTCTGTCAAGGTGCTGGGCAAAGCGAATGGTCCACTTGAAAATCTAACAGATAGACTGTTGGCTCAGGGCATGATTAAGCTGATCTCTGCTGTTGACCATTTTGAACAACATAGCGCCACTGCTTCATAAATGCCCTTTTTCTAAAATCGGTATGTAATTTATATTTAATCATCTGGAGCAAAAGGAGAAAGGAAGTCATAGGAGTTTTTTCAAAATGCTAAGTCATACATGTAGCTTAAGGTTGCCATAGCAAAATAGTTGTGCTGTATTTAACTGTTATTGAAATACTAGTAGAGAATCATCCTAGGTCCCCAAAGTGATAAAGATGAAAGTTAAATAAACAGAAGGCAAAACAGAATGCACGGTATATACAGTATGCAACCAGTTGTAGCAAACTGCACTTGTATTAACTCTGGAATTAATTTTTTTCTAATGCAGTACAGTAGTCTTGTGTTAGTTACATATAGAAAGTTGAACCCTTATTTTAATATATTGTAGCTAGTTCATAAATATTGTCGTCTGCTCCCTGAAATTACATCTTCAGAATTAAGAATTTCTGCAGAGATTCTGCTGTCATTGTAGACACAGAGTCACTCTTAACATATCTGAAAATGCACTCCCTACAGTTACCATGGCAACTGACCTTCCCTGATCTTGGGAACATCCCTCCTGTAATCTCTGATTTAAATGAATGAGCAGATATGCTCAGACAGACTTTTACATTTGGACATTATTTTGAAGCGTCACTTGGGGAGAGGGGCATTTTCTTTATATTTAAGAACTGGAGTAGGTGGTGATTCCAAATTGAAAATAAAAGGGAGGAGGAAGAGCATGTTAGACTGAAGTTTATTTCCCTGTTTGTCTCTGAGCTACATTTCAGACTGAACAAACACTTCATATGTTTTCTGACATTCTGAACTGCATGGAATTGAATAGCAAAAGATGGAGGTGGAATTGTTAAGGGCATAACTGTTTATAAACCTTTCTTTGACGAGTTTCTTTTATTTGTATCAATATGATGGAAAGAAAACCAGAAGAAAGAAAGAAAATCATATGATCCATCATAGCAATAAAGTTCAGGGTGCCGTATCTTTATTGGATCACTAAAGAGGGATACAGAAGGGAAGCTTTCTGATATTTGCTTCATTTATTTGTAAGATCTTTTTGTTTGTTATTAGAAATGCAAAAGTTGCATGAGCACTGACACAAGAATCTTTATTAAGCAATGATCCGTGCCTGTGTGCTTACAGAAAGATAATCCAAGGTTATGCAGAATTTTGCTTGATGTAAACAAGCTATGTGCTGGTACAAACAGTCTATTCACTTCTGCTTTGCTCATTCCCTTACCATGGCTATTACATGCACCACGAAAAAAAATCTTATTTGAACCATCTACCATGCAGAACCTGATATGTTGTTTATTTTGCAGTCCAGGATCATATACAAGAGTTTATGCGCATCAGTCCTTAGTTTGTCACCAATATATTAGGATTCCTGATATTCCTAAGAAGTCATTCTCTGCAAATGTGAGCCTAGTTCTAGAGCAGGCATGTCCAAACTTCAGCCCTCCTGATTTTTTTGGACTACAACTCCCAGAATTCTAATCTTAGATTGCCAATGACAGAGGACTATGGAAGTTGTGGTCTAAAACGTCTAGAGGGCCGAAGTTTGGACATGCCTGTTCTAGAGTCTTATGCCATTTATTCAAAAGTCAATCCCAGTTTCAGTAGAGGCTACTGTCAGGTAAATGTGTATAGGATCGGTGACCTGGAATTATAATTATAGATGGGAATGAGTTTAAAAACAAATTGAGATTTTGTTTTCAAAACCTGCTAATTTGTCAGTTCACATTAATTGATGCCCCCCAATGAATACAAACTGAAAAATATTTAGTGATTTTTGATTTGTCATTTCGTTGGGGTATAAAATGGCCCCCAGGGCACCTAAATAACACCATACAGTATCTGCAGGGAGGTTTCACCTGAATCTTACCTACAATCCTTCCAGTGTGGGGAAGATTGGATTTCTGGTTTCTGAGTTATATACAGTGGTACCTTGTATAAAGGAATTAATTTGTTCCAAGTGAAATTATGTTAAGCAAATTTTCCTTTCTACAAATTTCCCATAGGAATGCATTGAAAATGGAGTAATCCCTAATCGCAACCATTTTTATGTTGTACAGATTAACCCCATAGAAGATTCTGTTCAGCAAATTTCCCCTATCTCTGGAATTTTTTATGTTGTACAGATTTTATGTTATACAAACCATTTGTTATACGAGGGTCCACTATACCTTCAAAGTGCTTCCCCAGGAAAGTTTCCTTCAGGTACCTAGAGACGCCAGACTAGCAGAGAAGCTGACTCTCCTCTACAATGCATCCAAGTTTGTGGAAGACTGAGTTTTACCAAACCAGCTGCTAAATGGCATTTTCCTAGAGAGACCCATTTTGTGGGTTTATAACTCAAATGTCTGAAAACCAATCTTGACCAAATCTGGAAGGATTAAAGAGAGTCATAGGAGGCTTCCCTGCAGATGTGGTGCCTCTAGATGCCTGTGGCCCTCTCTCCTAGGAGGGGGAGCTTTCTGGGGGTGCATAACTTTGACATCTGGAACCCAAACTTCACCAAATGTGCTTGTAGAGGAGAGTGATGGGAAGATTCCCTGCCTATTTGGTGTCTTTAGGTGGCTTGGGGACAATGTTATATAAAGAAAAAATGGATTTGCAAATTGATTTAATTAATCAGAAAGAATAGTAAATTTGTTTTTGTGATTTGTTGACCTTGATGGATTACAAAGCAAAACAAGTAAACATTTTTCTGATTCATCCCCATCTCTAATTACTGTATAATATTTCTTCATTATTTTTCTCTATTTTATGTCCAAATAGATGTAGTGAATCCAGCCATTCTGCCCTAAATGGCGGCTTATACAGCTTGCATTTAAAGATACAATTTAAAAAAGCTCAATAAAAATGTAGGATTCATGTAAACATGAAATACTTGGTGGGAAACTTAAAAACCCACCATTTAAGGCTAATGAAGCAATCACACAGTTAAAAGCTCCATTTTGCCATAAGCAGGGTTGTTTGTCAAAGGTGTGGCTGAGTGAAAAGCTCTTTGCTGGCTGTTAGAAAGAAAATAAGGAAACCAGGTTGGCCTTTCTCAGGAGGGAGTTTCAGCACCTTGTGTTGTGTTGTGTCATTACAGTCATGACCGACTCTTCATGACCCCATATCCATGGAGTTTTCTTGGCAGGAATACTGGAGTGGTTTGCCAGTTCCTACTCCAGATGCCTACAGCACTGGTATTCCCTGGTGGTCTCCCATCCAAGTACTAACCAGGGCTGACCCTGCTTAGCTTCCAAAATCAGGCGAGATTGGATGTTGTTAGGGCATCTAGTCAGCTCTTCAGCACCTTGGAGATGCCACAAAAAGATCTAAGTCATACCCTTATGAGATATGCCTCAGAAGTTGGCATTACCGAAAGAAAGGTACCTTTAAGGTAGTAAAAGAGTTCTGTAGATAAGAACAGAAAGATGTTAGTTTCTACAGATACTGACTCAGATTTTATAATAAATTTTTGAGGTTATGCTGTGACCAGTAATGTCATTCTCTTAGTCTCAATATATCTGGAAGTAGAGTCATGGCAACTGGACTTCTTTGCTTGAGAAGTTCAGGGGAAGTCTAGTTTTAGACTATGCTCAAGGAAGAAGCTCAATGGAGCATGTTTGTGCTTCAGTGTCTTACTATAATTCCTTAGGGACAGGGGAATGCAGACAATGGATGTGGACCACCTTGTCCAGTAGCAGAGTTTGGTCTGTTAGCACATGTGTGTGTTACTGCTTGTGTAGCTGGAAAATTTGGTGGGAGTTTCTCTCCATAAGTGGTACATTGGATTTAGGCAAAATTTATATAAATGGAGAATGTTTGATACCTGAAATCTGGTTTTATCCAGAATTCTGATTGAAAAATTAAATGCAGATCAGCTTTTTCAGACTTAGTGAACAGGATTTCAGTGATTTGGCTTGAAACACTACTGCTGAAATCAGACTTTAGCTTCTTGAAATACATATTACAAAGAATGTGATATTTTTCCAAGTTGGGATGAGTGTGGTAGGATGCCGTTAGATAGAATGGGTGGGTAGAGGGTAGGCTGGTTTTACTAAAATATCTCCAAATGATATTCAGAAGATTGGCAGGAGTTTTTTTTCACTCTCAGTGACTCATAATTGTCTAAGTGGAGCCGCAGTTAAAAACGTTCTCCCCACCACAAATAATGAAGCTGACAAAGAAAGCTTGAGGGGGCAGGAGGGGCTGTTCTTCAGCAAACAGGTTTTTTTTGGACATATTAATGTCATATAATTAAGCGTTTTAATTATACAGAATATTTGCAGAAGGGGGAGGGAAGTGAGCCTTAATTATTTAAAATATTAAAAAATATGTTTGACAGGAATATTTGACTACTTTGCATGGAGTTGAATCAATGACCAAAATCCAATTGAATAATTATGCTGGTGTTTGGTAAACTGGCATAAGTTTTACTGCTAGGTTGTTGCTGGTTAAGATCTCAGTGCTTCTATCTGTTGTTGTTCACCAACTCTCAGGATTGGCATAAAGCATCTGCCTGTAAACTTGACTTCTTAACTTGTGTCAAGTTGCCACTGAGATTTATGGAGAGGAATTTAATGGTGAGAAGTGCAAGGATAGGATTCTGGACTTGATTTATTTGGCACCTAGAATTAAAAAAGTAACAGGTAAATCCTCCCTGTTGGCTTATATAAAGTAGTATTTGTATTCTGCTGGCATAAAAGTAACTTGTGTAAGCTTTGCATGCTAGCTTCTTTTTTCTGTGGTTCTAGTCAGCTGTTGCGTTCCTTTTCCAAGGCACATAAAAAAGTAAGCTATATTGGTCAATAAGGGCGAAAATTGTCTATCGTCTTATGAAGTCCTGATTTTCTCTTCACCTTTGCACTTCACATCTATTATATGCCTGCTGGGCAGAGACGGTGTCTTTGTGCTATACTTCATTTCGCACACTGTTGGTGTTAATTAGCAGTAATAATCCCAGCCACCACCTCCACACTGAAGTTTAAATAAGGGAGCAAACGTTTTCTCTCACTTTGGGTAATTGAAAGTTGTTTCACTTTTGTCACAATATGTAATTGCCATTGGTAAGACACCTTTTTTGATTTCTGGCGATGTGTCACTTTCGTAGGAAATTCTCTTTCTCTTTGTTCTAAACTAGCTACTAATTTTGAGAGAGCTCCTGCATGGTTTCCTGGATATAACTGAACTCACAGAAGAGTATTACAGAGGGAATATTCCTCATGAAAGGCAAGCCACGGCAACCAGCTTGGTAGTGATGGGTTCAGATTTCAAAGTAGTAGCCGTGACCTTGACTGTGCACAGACAAGCTATGTGTGCTACTGAGGAACTGCAAGGTCTTCTGGATGCCTGCCGCCTTGCTGTGGTTATTAGGGGATTTTATTATTGGTCTAGCAGTTCCTAGCAGTCACATTTTTTTCTAGTTCCATATATGAAAGTGTTTTAAACAAGAAACATAAGAAGCTGAGATACAAAGAAATCTTTTGAAGTTGAAAGTGGGTCTGCATGAAAATGAACTGCTTGTCTGCGAAAGGAGTCAAATGTAAAAGAATAGGATAGTTTCACTAAATGAATCTGATAGTCTGAATAAGACACTATAGTGTGGCAAAGATGAAAAATTTGTAAAGGTCAGAACTGATCACATGGTCTGAAACTAGACAGTTGAAACACATGAAAGGAATTGAGTAGAAATGCTTCAGTTTATGTTTCTCCTTCTGCAATGCACACTCTTTTTTCCAGTCAAAGGGAACTTGAGAAAAATAGTAAAAAGAAGCTCAGAATCTGATTCCTTTGGGATCTTGTCCCCCTTTCATTCAACTCTTCTCTAGTTTCAAACCTTTTGAGATCAAAGAGACACGGTTCTTCATTACATGCAGTACCTCATTAGAAAGACAATTCTAATAAATACAGCATACTTCATTTGGCCAACACTTGTGCACATTTTCCTCTAAATTACCATTTTAAAATATTCTGAGTACAGTAGTTATTGTTAGATTTCTTTTTTAATACTTTAGTAATCAACATAATTTGCAGGTTCTTGTACTATAATTCTGAATTACTCAGAACAGAAGTTATTTGAGTTGGGAACTGTCTTTTGAATACCAAATGTGGCTTTGACAACCAACATAAGACTAAGACATCTGCATAATTCTGCTTTAGCCCATTTTAAAAATCAGTGTAACTGACCTCAGCAAGTGTATGTATGTTCTCTCTTTTGACTGATCATTTATTATGTTACAGGTTATGTCTTTAGCATTAATGTCACTTCTGTTATTATCAGTTCTTTCCTCATTTGGAGAAAATAGCAAATGCTGGTGAACAAACTGGGTTTGGGCTTGTCAAGGTTACCAACTTCATCCGTTACATCTCGGTAATTGATTGTCGTATTTCTTATGTGGTCCACCATTTATTAAAAACCGGAGTCCCTGTGACTGATCAATATATTCATACTTATATAAGAATGTGTACCTATGATCTTTTAATACTTAACTGAAATAGGTATTACAGGACATGATTCTGAATCTATTCTCTTGTTTAACAATGTAAAATATATTTGCTGGATTAGATGAAAGTCCCATCTAGTTTAACATTCTTTGCATGAAACGTAACACCTAACAGGCATTAGGAGACCCATCACCTTGGGCTGTATCCTTCCGTACTATGAGTAGTTAAAATGTTTCCTCTTAGATTTGTCATAGCTCTAATTGTTTAGCCACCATATTTTTCAGTAAGGTATTGGAGTACGGAACTTAGTGGAACAACCGAATAATTGGAAAAGGGCATTGCTGTATATAGCTTGGTACTCATTTTCAAGAAGTGAAGGGGAGGGTGGAGAGATGGAGTTAGTTATGAAGGTCATCTTGTACTGACTGAGAAGCTGTGGTGAGGGAGAGAGAATAATTCCCTGTATCTGGGTGTACAATGGTGTACTGCTTATTAAACGTGTCATGCGACTTTTACATTCACATGGTGAATCACTATTTTAAAACTGCTAAGGAGATGTTTTACAGCTGATATGAAGTTGCTACTTTTTAAGCAACTTGATAGAGTTGGATAGAGAAACCTTAACAACAGTTTTTAAAGGTTATAAACTTAACTTTTATAACTTTTTGTTCTCTTACTGACCTCCAGCTCCCAAGTCCATGACCTTTTATTGGCAAAGGAGGGAAAAGAAATAAGGAAACGGTCAAATTACAAGGTATTAATTCTGCCTTTCTGACCATAGGGAAGAGGGAGGGATGCACATTATTTTCTGAAATGGTGCTCTGCATACATTCATAATACAGTGGACCCTTGTATAACAAACAGTTTATATAACATAAAATCTGTACAACATAAAAAATTCCGGAGATAGGGGAAATTTGCTTAACATAATTGCCTATGGGCAAATCTGTACAACAGGGCTATTCAACTTTGAACAGGCCAAGGTCTACTTTTTCTGGCCCAAAGTGCCTGAGGGCTACTACACTAAAACCTCTACTTATGAATTTTATCCGTTCTTTGGTAAGTAGAACAGTGGTTTCCCATGGGAATGCATTGAAAACCAATTAATCTGTTCTGGAGGGAACAGATTTCAATGTGCCATGGCCCTTGAACTGCCCCGCTCGGCTGAGACAGTGGGCCGGCAGACCCAGAACTTTGCTGGGGCAGTGGTGGTCATTGGGATGGGGGAGGGAGGGATGGAGAACTTATCCCCTCACTTTTTTTATTGATGGCCAGAGGCCTACTTTTGAACCCTACGTGGGCTACCAGTAGCCCGCGGTATACCTGTTGGGCAGGCCTGCTGTACAACATAAAAATGGGATTACTCCATTTTCAATGCATTCCTATGGGAAATCTGTATAAAGGAAAATTTGCTTAACATAATTTCATATGGAACAAATTAATTCCTTTATGCAAGGTACCACTGTAATTGATAAGAAGCTGGCAGCTGCTTTTCCTGGATGAGATGGATTATTTAGTCCCAATTCAGTCTAGCTTCAGAACTAGCTATGGGTTGGAGACTAATTGGTCATCTTGGTGGATGAACCTATGCCAGAACTGGACAGGAAGGCCATGGCCGTATTGGTTCTGCTATACCTCCCAGTGGCTTTTGATACCATCAACCATGGTATCTTTCTAGCCCGTCTTTCTGGGATGGGACTTGGAGGCACTGCTTTATGGTGGCTCTGATCCTTCCTTGAGTGAACAAGTCAGAAGGTAGTGTTGGGAAACCCCTGTTTGACAGCTTGGCCACTGACCTGCAAGGTCCATCAGGGTTCTATTTTGTCTCCTATGTCATTTAAAGTACATGAAGTCACTAGAAATTGTCTGGAGTTTTGAGCTTTGGGGTCACCATCATATGGATTATATCCATCTCTGTCTCTCCTTTCCATCTAAATAGGAAGAAACTCTTTCATCAATGTCTGGTGTCAGTGATGGACTCCATGAGGGTAAATAAAGTGAAATTTACCCAGAGCAGACAGAGGTGTTCCTGGGCAGTCAAAAGGCAGATCAAGGAACAGGGATGCAGCCTGTGCTGGATGGGATTACACTTCTTCTAGAAATACAAGCTCATAATTTAGGTGTGCTCCTGAATGCCCAGGTTTCAGCAGTTAAGTGAATTTGCACATTTAAAACTATTGTACCAACTGCACTCATTCTTTACAAGGTGATCTACTGTATAAATTATCAAATAAAATTTTCTTACCTCCTGACACATCTGCCTGTTGGAAGCCTTCATTTTTGTTTTTGAAAACTAAGAAAAGTAATCTGAAATTTTACTTCCTCATTTCAGTGCAAAATGATATTTAATAAAGCATGGAATCATTGCATAATGTGAACTATGCACTGGTTCTTCCAATACAGTGGTACCTCTACTTGCGAGCGGCTCTACTTACAAGCAATTTGATTTAAGACCAGAAAACCATTGGCGTTTTAACTGCTGCCTTACAAACTTTAGATGCAGTCTGCTCTGCTTACAGTTTATTTTATTTTATTTTTACTTATTTACTTATTTACTTATTTTTTTAGATAGGGCTGCTCTACTTATGAGTTGTTTGACTTATGAGCATGCATTCAGAATGGATTAAACTCGTAAGTAGAACGTACCACTGTACCTGCCAACTGTACTTTATGGCCCAGTTCACGAGATGATTTTTTTTCTTTTTGACAATTATTCACTTTAATTTGTTTACCAGTGTTTTTTGGGGGTGGGGGGTGGGGGGGTAGCACTGAAAACTATTCATATAATTGAGGTGCTAAACAGCTGTGTTGTGACAAATGGATGGACAGACCTCTGCAAGTCCTCTTGTTATGAATGAATGCCTTTTTCCTTCAATTGAACACCTGTAGGCATGATAGAAGAGGTAGCTCCTCCTCCTAGAGAACTCTGTGTGTGTGTGTGTGTGTGCGCGCGTGCGCGTGCATCTCAGCATGCTCATGTGGGGAAATCTTTAAAAAAGATATCCTGTTCAAGAAGAAAAAGGGTTTGTTATAGTTGTGGTGCTGGATTTGGATGAATATGGAATGAAGACGAGAATTTGTTATTTCTATCTTACGTAGTAATATGAGAGGCCCATTTCACATATGGACATATTCCTATTTACAGACTACTTTAGTATATCTCAAGTAGGTGTGAAAGCCTTTCTGCTGGGGATGCTGTTTCCTTGAAGTGATCCTTATAGGGCTTTGCATCTCTAGTAGATGAAGCTTCAAGTAAAACCCAAAGCACTGCAATTTCTTTTTCTTCCTGTGAGCTTTTCCCCTCCCACTCTACCATTTTTCATTGTGATTTAGTAGTCCATTTGGGGAAGGGACAGTTTGTTCTTGCCAGATGTCTGAACAGCTTACCTCCTGAGGCCTTCTGTAACTCCACTGCTTTACAATTTGGACCCTCGTTTCTTTCCTTCTTCATATGTTCTCAGCTCCCCCATGTGCCGGAAATTAGGACAAAACCTAGAAGTTAGAGACTCCTACTTTAAAGCATGTTACAATCCCAGCCAGTTCATTTATGTTGTATTATACCTAAAGCCTGGATCACTGGAATAAGTGGTATTTTATTTTCTTTATACAACTTTATTGAGAACGTATAGTGCGATCCACATATTTACATGGGAACAACTTGTGTCATTTCTTAGACCAGTAGTTTGAAAAGTGTAGTAGTTGTTATGATCCTTGAGCACCTGTTTCATAGGGTCTTTCACATAATCCTATACTGAGTCTGGAATTTTATAAGAAAAAGAAATGCATATTTTTGAGATATTAATCTGTGTTGAGTTGCATTGCATGTGAAGGTTTTCTCTTCATTTGCCTGGCAAATAAAAACTGTTGAAGAAAAAAGTTAATTGACTTGTAAGCAAGGAATCTGTGTACTATTTAATCTTGGAGGAATTATCCAATTAGCATGTTCCCCAAAGTCTGCCCTAATGTATTGCTCAGTTAGCAATATTTTTAGCAAACTTGGTCTCCGAGGCATCCAAATCTCCCTCTTTAGTAATTCTTCAGCAAAACCTTAGTTGGTTTAGTGCAATTAGAGTAACTCACAGCACAGTTCTAGACTTGTGCTCACAAGGTCCTGCTTTTTGTTGTTTGTTTCCTTATGAGGAAGAATTAGCCTTGAATCAAGATGTACAGCACATATGAGGGTTTTCTAACACACCAGTTCCAAGTAATATTTACTGAGCTATTTGCCAATTTAATGACAGGCTTGTAATAGCAAAAGGTAACAGAGGACAATTTTCTTGCTTTGATTATTGTGCAATAAGACAGAGGCATTTGCCATTAACTATCCAGGGCAGAGTGTCTTTAATACCTTGTAACCCCTGAAATGAAGGACTGACCCGTAATGCCATTGCAGTCCTTCAAAAGGGCTTGTTGTGCTACTGCTTTTGCTCTTGTATGAGACTAGAAGAAATAGGTGTTACTGTGATCTCCGCCACAAGGGTGTTTTATCCTTTCCCTATGACACCTGGGACTGAGTACTTGCATTTCTGCTAATTCATTCTCTTGGGAAGAGAGATTGTTCTTACTGTGGCCATCTTCTTGGGCATAGGTGGTAGTGCTTACTTCCTGATAACATTGCATGTTGACAGTGTGCTCTGAATTTTGAAATTTAGGCATCTGTTTTAAGTTATGCTATGGATAATAAAGTACTCTTCAGTCATATTTTGTTTTGTCCACATGCTTTGTTGCAAACAACTTATTTATTTGTATCAGAAACTTAGGGCCTTTTTACACGACCCCTAAGATCCGCTGGTCCCTTAAATTCGGATCAGAGATCTTGAGGGTTTGTCGCTCTCCCTGCGTTCCCACCCCCTCTGTACTTCCTTGTTCTGTCTGCGTGAGGGGAGGGAGAAAAAAAGGGAGAAAAGAATGCACTCTTACCTCCGAGTGCTCGTGGAAGTTGCTCCGACCCCCCGTCACTTCCTGGTTCCTCTTAAAGGGGTGGGAGGCAAAAAACAACAACAAAAAGAAGCGAGGAGAGCCCGGCACTCTCCGCATCAAAATTTTTCACTCTCCCAGAGCAGGTACTTGAAAGGTGCGCTGGGTCGCGCTTAGGTGGGCGGGGTCGCACTTAATTTTCTTTTAGCTCCGGAGCTGGTGAGGAAACATTTTTAAGCTCCGGAGCTGGGAGCCATTTGCAGCGGAGCTTAGGGGTCGTGTATAAATGCCCAAAGACTCTGGAGTGGAAGAATCAACTGACACTATGCTGTTGTTACCCAGGGAATTCCCAAATATGTTCATGACCTTCACATTCTTGCTGAAGGCTCGTTCTGTATCCCCCTGTTGTGAACAGTTCTCAACATTGAAATATAGTGGTAATGATTATGACTTGCTGCAAAGCATGTCATAAGAAAAGAACAATGGGAATTCCCAAGCAAGGCACAGCACTTGCTGCTCCTTCCCCATTTTTACCAACTGAAATCAGAGCCTCTAGAAACATGGCGTTAGAGAAGAGATGATCCTGCTTTATTGGAAAAGTAGCTGAATGGAGACAGTAATCACCCAGCTCTGTTAATAGCCGTTTCAGAGGGTGTACTGAAAAATTTTCTAAATAGATTTAAATTTTTCCACATGGTTGGCTGCGGAACTACAAATTCCAAATAATAAAGGAATGGAGTGAAAGATGATTGTAAGCAGAGCTATTAGAAATGACCGACATATCAGAATTCATAGGAATAACAATCTTGCATTAACAAAGGAATTGCTGTACAGCTCTACATGCAGTGAAATCAAATAATAAAAAGGGGCATGTGGAAGCCACCTCCCAACCCATTTGGTCTTAAAATAAAGAGCATACAGATTGAGGGCAATCTACCCTGCACCCCTAAGGAGACATTCTGACCAGGTCAGTGACATTATCTATTTGGATTTCCATTTAAAAAAAACTGCAAAGGGGAGGCTCAAGCAAGTGGGACCCAGGTGCTCCCAACGCACTGAATTCTTTGTTGTGATCTTTGTGAACTTACTCTTCCATTGCAAATGCTAATGCATAATCATCCTTCATTTCAGAAATACCACATGTATTTAGCTTGGAGAACTGGGGAATTTAGTTTTTGCTTTGTTAATATTGTTGGGATAGATTAGTAGCACCTTAATGTATACTTGCAAGCCCAGGAATACATTAAAACATCCTTGTTCTGTTTGATTTTTGTTGATGTGTGCATATACAGATAGGAGAAAAAGTGATAGGGAGTGGTGTGGTACATGGAATGGAACTTACTGACTGATTTTCTTAGTTACTAATCCTCCTTACTTCACAAACCAATAGTTTGAATCTTTCACTGCCTGCATAAAATAGAAAATCCAGTTGCTGTGGTACTAACTTGGCTGCTTCTTAGTACATGCACAATTTTGTGTGTTTTTCAAGCCAATTCATTATTTGCAAATTGCACTGATATAAGGAATCTGAAAGGGTGAGGGAGGCTGAAGTTTACATGACTGTAACAGCTGGCAGATATTTGTGAAGTTTATTGCAAAGCTTTCAACAGTTTGTTATCAATTAAATCTTTATTTCTTCAATTTTTAAAGTTGTAGCTATAACACATATTGCTTTTCTTTAACTGCATTGCAAGAATTGTTACATATAGTCCAATTTTAAAGGCTAAAATTTCAGGGAAAGCTATCGCAAACAAAGTCCTAACTTGAATGAACTTCAGATTTATTTTTCAAAGCATAAGGCATCATTATTCATGTCTAGATTTGTACCTAATACTGTGCATGCTTATGTAACAAATAACAAATAAGTAATAAATAATATCTGGAGCTTGGTACTATTCAGTTTATTGTGGTATCCACTGATAAAAAAGGAATAAGGTTGTAACCTTCATTGATCTTCCCTATATGAATAAGGAGGCAGGCAGCCAAATGTGAAAAACACACTCAATATTATCTAGTGAAGAAATGTTCAGACTGTTGTTCTTAAGGCATAGCATTCCCAGTTCATACACTGCAGCCCATGTGTTATGTTTGAGTCTTTTGTTAATTAAGCCTAACATGGTTTGGTATTGATTACATAAACAAAAGACACAGTTCCTTGTGTGCATGAGCTTTCAAATGGATAGGCAATTTAAACATGGGATGGAGAAGGAAGAGAGGCAGTGGTGATTTTCTTCCAGATGAAGAGAAGATGACAACAGTTGCAACCACTTCTACAGTTGCAATTTCTTCCTCTTCTACAGTGGGAGGAGCATACTTATACACACTGTTCAAGTTTTCCTGAATAGTTTCGTTGCTGTGCCATGAAGTGCCCTAACTCGTAAGCATCATTCTTGGTTTCTCAGCTGTATTTATGAGCTGATTTAAAAAAAACAGTTTCTTCTTTACAGTTACTTGATGGTCACTTAAATGGCTTTGTTCTACCTATATGTGTACACTTTTTGTACATTCTAACCAAGGTCAGGGATAGCTAGAATACTGTATAATTGGGAATAGAGATACAGATTGGGGGAAAAAGAAGGGATAAGATTTTTGTGTTCTTGTTTATGCAGTCTATTCAGTCCCAACCCTCTCCCGGACCTGACAAAGTTTACATTAAAAATGCATGGCTGTTACATTTTCCACATCTAGTACCAGATCCAGATTTCAGGAATGTTTTTGCTTTTAGGTGTGAGTATGTTGTCAAACATTACTGTTTAAATATGGCTGTAGTGTTGTAGCACTTGGAAGAGCCTCCGTTTCAGGTAGTCAAGATTTTCTAGAACAGGTACAAATTATTGCACTGACAAAGCATTCGGATCTCTGTGTTAAACAATCTGGATTCTATTGATGGTACTGTACTACTTACTGGGTTAATTAAAATCCAGATAATTTTTAAATGACAAGCTGAATCAGGTTAAACATTTAGATTTTTTTCCAAGGCAACATTGGAACATATTAGCTGACAACTAGTTAGAGTCTCTTTATGACGAGTATGCATTAGGATCATATTATTGCAAAAAGGCATGATTTGTTCTACATGCCTCTCAAAGCACCACTTTGTTTCTTTATACTCCTGCAAGAAAGTAGAATATTATGTTTGTAGAGAGCAAGTGTCCAAAGCTAAAGGAACATACCTTGAAATATACCTTTTCTACTGTGCAGGTAGCATAGTATTTTCTCTTTAAATTCAGAGATGGATGTTCATGTTCTTCATTTGGTAGGAAGATACTGTATGTATTTTCAAACCATTTCAGACATGAGCAAATTGATTATAAGATGTTAAATAGTAGTCTGATATAATTTTGAAGAACTGCTTGCTGTGTCCTTATGTGAGACAGGATGATATTTCCTTGACGAGTCTGGGTCCCGGAAACTTAGGTTCTGCAGTTTGCCTCATTGCCCCCAATATCAAATCTTAACTGTGTTCTATTGTTCCTTATCTATAATGCTTGGCCTGAAAGGTCAACTAGTTTTGATAATGCACTCCATTCAGTAGGAAAGAATAAAACTTTTTGGGGGAGGGGTTCAGTAATCGGCCATGAATTTGAAAATATAAAGGATTCTTTTTAAAGATACATGTATAGTCTTTGCTTTTGCTTGGTTATTGAAATACAAGTTTACCTTATTCAGCATTCAGAAAGCAAAATCCATGTGCAATAATGTTTGGATTTTAAAAACAACAGTCTGTCTTGGAATAATCAATATAAATTGAAGATATTAATAAAAATTAGATCTACAGACTTAATTTAGTTGCAGCCTTGGACATAATCCACCAAGAATTTGTCATGTAGCCTTCATTTAAATGAAGAATAGATATGTGCTGGAAAACAGATATTGCTCATGCTTATGCTTCACTTAATTTAGAATACTTCAGGTGCTAGAATACTTCCAGTTTATTTGCAAAAAACTGTCCCTCTTATTCGAGCAGTTCAACAGATGGAATAAGATGGACAGGTTTTTGTAAATAAGCAAGATTCTTCTCCTGGAACCATGATTTGGGGAGCTGCCAGGGCTCATGTGCCCCACTTTTTCCTCGACAAGTGATATTATCTCTTTGTATCTACCAATGTCAGAACAGAACTGGGCAGTGGAAAATGGGTTAGAAATGTAATAAATAATAATAAGGACATTGAATGAGGCTCCACCATCAATTGAGCACAGGCTGTGAATTTGGAGTTAAACCACTCTGTCATGCATTTGCTCTTTAGTACTGTATCAGGAAGATTCTTCCCCACCACCAAACCTGTCAGCATTGGACATCCAACCTCAACTGCATGAATTATAGCAATCAATTTGACAGTTTCTTAAAAGAGCAAACATAATGAAGATAAATTGATGTATAAAGGTAGCTTGAGCATTTAGTGCTAGTTCTCAATATTTTCCAGTGCCATTGCTTCCTCTTCCATTGCTCTTTTCTCTTTTTAACTGCTTACCTTACCCTCTTCATCTGTCTTCCCTACTTCTCTATCATTTTCTTCACCTGCCCCACCTTCCACTTCCTTTCACTCATACCCTTTTAAATTTTCTCTCTTTCTTTGCACTTCTTGTCTTGGACTTGGAGGGTCCTATGTTATCCCTACAGGTATTTCCTATCCTCTCTGGTGAAAGAGAGCCAGAGAGAGAGGATTCTGAGGAGTATTACTAGATGCTGGACGGGAAAGTCCCCCTCAGCCTATGGGGTGGTCATCCTTTCTCTTAGCTCCACTGATTGCAGAAGAATCCAAGGACCACCTTCGACGAAAAGTGGGTGGTCCATGTTTCAATCTTTTCATGTTTCTCTTACAGGCCAAATCACTTGAAGATATTTGCCCCTCATGAGGGGACAACTTATTTCAGGGAAGACCTTAACTCCCTTCTTCCTTATGTTGTGTGCCAAATCCAGTTAGAGCCTTCATAAGAGTTTTTTTTTTAATTTTAACTAAAAAAGAAACATGTCTGTTTATTTTGCCTTTGAGCAATAGAAGTTACCAAATGGATGCTCCTTCGGGGAACGCTGAGGGAGGTAACCTCCAAGGAGCTTTGCAAGCCCATAATGTACCACCTACACTGCCTACTAGCACAATGGATCTTAGTGACTTCATGGCTTGAATTTTAATGCTGCTGCTTCACTCAGCAGTGTGGGAGGGTGAAAACTGCATTCTTTTCTCTCTCCCAGGTACCAAGCCTAATTATATGGTTGCCTGTGATGACCAGAGTGCTGTGGTTCTCATCCCTGACGATGAGATGAGATGAATGGGCTATTATTGTTGAAGGACTGGTGACTGTCAGATAAAGAGGAGTGGCAGGGAGACATCAGGTTTACAAAGCATAGAAGTCTTGCTTCCAGATCACTGGAAATTCCACTTAGATTCTGAACCTTGAATAGATGTCGCCGTTGGTTTCAAAAATGCTTTTATACTGCCATAAGTGCTAGGAATACTCATATTTATAAACTCAAAGATAAAATTTGAAGGAGTCCATAAAATTCAGTATATATTATACTTGAAGCTACTTGAAACATTTTTCATCAGATCTCTGAACAAAACATTCACTTTATTTTGCAAGCTTCATCTACGGTGAACTACTTCTTTTTAAGTCTTATTTGTCTTTTCACCTTTCCAGTAATATAATAGTGTATGGGACAGAGGTATTAAGAAGCAGTTCTCCAAACAGCATTCATGTACAAATAATAGTACATTTGTAGCATTTAATGAGTGCTTCGTCTATATGTTATTTTTTGTTGTTGTTGCTATGGCGGAGGTTACGCAATATTCCAATATTCAAGACATTATTCTCCAAGCAATTTACCATTGGCACAATTCAAAGTGCTAGTTTTAACCTACAAAACACAAAATGGCCTGGGTCCAAGCTACCTCAAAGATCGAATCTCACAGTATGAACCGGCTCAGGTGCTAAGGTCATGAGGAGAGGCTTTCTCTCCATCCAGCTACCTTCACAAGTGTGTCTCGTAAGAATGCATGAAACAGCCTTCTCTGTTGCTGCTCCCAGACTTTGGAACTCCCCCACCCCACAAACACACACTGGAAGCAAGGACTGCCCCATATCTGCTGTTTTTCTGGAAGCAGACAAAGATCTTATTCTTCAGGAAAGCTTTCCCTGAATGAGGGACTACTTAGTATGTGACGTTTACATGGATCACCATGAATGATTGCATTGACTGATTTCATAAGAACACTAGTGTTTTCCATGTTAGTTTCCATCCCTCATAATGGATTTTTTTCTTTTCACATGCTCTTTGTAGTTTTAATGTTACCTTTAAATCCTGTAAAATGCCTCTTCTAATTCCCCATTCTTAAGCTTGACTATGTCTTAAATGTTGTGGGCTGTATATTGTCCCTCATTATTGTAAGCCCCTTGGATCCTTTTCCAAGGAGAAAGGCTGGGTAAATTTTTTTAAAAATAAAATAAATAAATAATTGCAATGTTTATTTATTTATTTATTTTGAATATTTTTACCCTGCCTTTCTACTTGGAAAAGGACCCAAGGTGGCATCCTGTTGTCATGCAGCAGGATGTTAAATGTGTTTGTGAAATATTTTCTACTATTTCTGGTGTCTTCTTTTTAACTTCTAATCACAATTCTTTAAACAGCAGATACATTTGTCAGAGAAGTTACATATAGTCAACACAAACATTCAATACATGTGATTGACATTCAGGTGTCTACAAATGGTTATTAGAGTACACAGTTGCCGCTGTTGCTGCCTGTCTCCTGATCGTGACTGATCTGTCTCCTGACTGTTCTGACATAAAATAGTTGATTTGAGAGTATATAAGTCTCATTTCTAATTTCATGCAACACTCCAGAGAAGCTGCTTATGTTGCCTCTGAATCATGGTATAAGTTCAGTGACTGATCCAGTCTTCTCCCTGAATATCATGTTTGCATTGAATGGAACACAGAGGAGGTGTGATGTTTCCTCAGCACAGTTTGAGGTGCCTTATGAGTGCATATGTGAAGAACATGGGGAGTGGGCAACACACATTTCCTTTGTGCTGCATCAGAATCAGAAAGTAGCCATCTATCTTTGTGCTACCTTGAATCATGGTTCCTCAATCTTGATTCAAGTAACCTGTCAGGCTTTGCTGTTCAAATCTGAGTGCAGCTCTAACAGTGCCCTTCTGTCAGCAGAGAGCTGGGTGGGATTGCAGTTCTGTTTCATTGATTTGGTCATGCCAGCTCCACTAGGCTGCTCTTTTGCCTGATTCTGGTTGGTCTTTATAAGATCTCTGTAACTTTGAGTAGGCCCATTGCTCTCTTTCCTTCTCAGTTACTTTTCTTTTGTATCATGTTTTCAGATTGCAAGGGCTCTCTTGTTGTATGTTTTATGCTGGTGACACTGGAAGTCTTCTCAGTTTAAGATCAAGGAAAAAGAATGCCCTAAGCACATCCAGTCTCACCTGATTTCGGAAACTAAGCAGGGTCAGGCCTGGTTAGTACTTGGATGGGAGACCACCAGGGAATACCAGGTGTTGTAGGCGCCTGGAGTAGAAACTAGCAAACCACTCCAGTATTCCTGCCAAGAAAACTCCATGGACATGGGGTCAAGAAAAGTCGATCATGACTGTAACAACACAACATGCAGTCAACCTTTACAATCTGATTCACTTTATGCTGAAAGAGACTATCATAATACTGGCTGCAGAGTGTGAGTGTTATAACCCTATGGCTGCTGCATACTGACCTGTTCATAACTGTCCTGTATTGCCATGTAAAATGTTACTTGATTTATAAGATAATTGATTTCCATAAATGTTACCTTGGTAGGGGTTCCCAAATTATTCGAGATCTTACAAATTTATTTTTACTCGCCAACAAGAACATAATAGAAGTACCTCTGAATACATGCAAAGTGTAGAAATATCATACCACTGTAAATAACAATGTTCCAAAGAATTGTCTGCCCCCTTTATCTCTGTGTTTGAAATCTAAACATTGTCTCAACATTCCTTGGATTTCCAACACCTGATTGTAAAACCAGACTTAATGGGAAAAAACAAAGAGAAACTAGGTTTTAACAAAAGGCTAAACATTGTTTAAAAGGTGTGTGTGTGTGTGTGTGTGTGTGTGTGTGTGTGTGTGTGTGTGTGTGTGTGTGTGTGTGTGTGTGTGTGTGTGTGTGTGTGTGTTCTGCGCTAAACTGACACATGGCAGCACTAATAGGGCTTTCAAGGTAAGTGAGATATAAAAGGAGTAGTTTTACCAGTTCGACTCTCCCAGTGAGCTTCCCTGGCTGAGAGGGGATTTGAACCATTAAAAAACCTTTAACAGAAGTTTAAAAGAAACAGGAGACGGTCTTTCATTCTCTTCCAAAGAAAAACACTCCAAAGTTTTCTTCCTTCCCTGCAGCAATTTCCTTTACAACCTTTCTCTTTTGATTCTTATTAATCCAGTGGACAAAACAAAGGAAGGTAGTCACAGTTCTTCTTCATTTGTAGTGTGGAAGTGAGAAAGGGCTGAGAGAGAGAAGCCACCTGCAGCTCTGCTGGAGAAACAGAAAAGGGCTGCAGAGCTAAAGGGGAAACACAGCAAGCAACAAACTGAGGAAACGGAGAGATTAGTTTACCTAGTCAGTCTGTCATAACAATCGAGAGTGGTGAAGATGGATAGGTAGACAACATTTAAATCATTTATTTTTATTGTTAAGAGGCTTTTTTAATTTAAAAAACCCATATAATGATGGTTTTAATTTCAAGGCTGATATCTTATTCATTTAGGTAGGGATGGGCACGAAACGGAAAAATAATGTTTTGTTTTGTTTCATTGCTTATGATTTTTTTTAAAAAATGTATGAAACGAAATGCCTCCCCTGGGTGCTAGAGGCACCAGATTTGATGCCCGACACTCAAGGAGCCATTTTACCAACTGTGCCAGATTTAAAGGGCTCCAGCCATTGACAGAGCGGCAGGAGCCCTCAGAAAACAGTTGGGTAGGCATTTTGCGCAGTTATGTAACAAAACGACAAAACAACATTTCATTTTTCGTTACCTGCCCATCCCTACATTTAGGTTAAAATGTGCAAGGCTGATTATGTAATCCAAGAGGACATCAGCATGCTGGTTACACTGGGACCCAAAGCTCTCTGGATAGTGTCTCCCAGTGATTTCATATAAATGTTAAGTAAGATAGACCAAAAAAAAGGACTTGAAAAACCCTGCAAACCATTGGCCAGGTTGTTGAACAGGAATCCCCTAGCAACACCTTCTGAGTTCTCTTTGACAAGAAGGGCTGGAGCCACTGTAACACAGTACCTCCAAGTCCCATCCCAAGGAGACAGGCCAGAAGGACACTAGGGTCAATAATATCAAAAGCTGCTGAGAGTTCCAACAGAACCAACAGGACACTCTTCCCCTATCCATTTCACAGTGTAGTTGGTGATTCATCCCGTTTTATCAGATTCATCCTGAGCTTTCCACCACCACCACTTAAATCTATATTCTACTTGTTTTCCACCACCAGCACCCTGTTACACCAGCCAGACTGATTGGCTCTGTTTGGCTCTACAAGCAGGAAACCATTTGGATCCCTCTGACTTTGGTGCTCTTGCAAAGACTCTGAATTCCAGTGAGTCCAAATCCTGCCAAATAATGGTCTGTCCATGATAACGAAGCTACAGAGTTCCTCCACACTCCGGTCACTAACATCTACCCTACTATAGAAGGCCTGGTCTAAAGTGTGCCCTGAGACATAGCTGGGGGCAGACCCATGGTCATCAATGTGGTCCTGAAGTCCTGAGCCACTCATGACAGAGCAGCTTTGGCATGGACATTGATGAAAAGGCAAGAATTCATTTCCATTGTCATTTGGAATGATGAAGCATTTAACTATTTCCTGTTTCTTTTTATTGGGAACTTGGAACTGTTATAATACAAGCTTCCTTCTTGAGTACTGTTAGTTCTCAGGTTCGAAGACTTTCTTGCTGGTGGTCTGTTTGGGAGTTTGTTTACATCAGTAGTTCATAAAATTATAGCTTCAGCTGATCATGCCCTACAGTTCTTAGAAGACTTGACCATTGGCTCTGCTGGCTAGAACGTCTTGGAGCTGCAGACAAAGAACATATGTGGCTTCGGTTTTCGATAAAACACTTTATCTGGAGATTTAATTATATGACTTGAAAAATGGACCCAGATGTATTTTGTTAATGCATTTTTTCTGATGTATTATTTTTCTGAAAGAGGAAGTGATAGTGCTTCTTGCTTGTTTATTTGTTTCTGAATTAAAATTTTATTTATTTATTTTAATATTTATTTCATGGTTATCTAGCCTTATTAGATTATTAGGTTTGATTCCCAGATGACATCAGAAATCATTAATGCAATTTAAAGCAATACTGAAAAACCTGAATTCCAGAATGATTCTGAAACAGATCTGCAAGACCTTTGGGAGTCAGCTAAGTGAACTGCAACAAGTAAGGAATGATGATCATTTTAGAATGCTTCATATCAAGCAGATTTTTGTCCAGCAGCTCTCCAGGGTCTTAGGTGGATTTTTTTCATCATACTCCATCTTGGAATGTTCATACTTCAGGCTATAGTTCCCGTTGTCTGTGAACATTAGTGGCACTGTTTGGTGTAGATGGGAGTTGTGTCTGGCAACTCTGGCAGATTGCTTATGTTTATGGCCTCCTTCTCAGTAAATTTAAATGGAGATGCTACATAGACTGAACCAGAACATACTGTGTGTAATATCTGTGCTTTGCTTCTGAGCTATAATTTCCACAGTTGGGCTAGTCCCAGAAACAAGGAGCTATAAGAAAGAAGCTGCTTAATCTTAATCTCAGAATTGCAGAGTTGGAAGGGATTGTATGCTTATTGAGTCCTGCTCTTGTCAAGGAGGCACAGTGGAGAATTGAACTCATCACCTCTGGCTCTGCAACCAGATATCTTACTTGATTGCTGTAGCCTGTGCTTTTGACAGTGGTAAGGGAAGACACTGGGTCCTTCTCTGTAGAAATTAATATACAGTAGTACTCTGATTTAAGAGCAGTTCGATTTAGGAGCGGAAAACTGTTGGCATTTTAACTGCCACCTTACAAATTTTAGATATGGTCTGCTCGGCTTACTTCCCCCCCCCCCCCATTATTTTCACCTTTAACTTATTTTTTCAATTTTTTAGATAGGTACCCCGACTTAAGAGTAGTTCGATTTAAGAGCATGCATTTGGAATGGATTAAATTCGTAAGTCGAAGTACCACTGTATAATGAAAAATAATAAGAATGGCCATGTTTGCTGGTGTTTATGGGGAGAAGTGCAAGTTCTGCTTTAGATATAACAAAGAAATATGAAGGCAGAAAGTGGAAGATGCTTAGTCTGGTTGTAAGTCATGCTATCTAAGAGACAGGAATGTGAAATTACAAAGCTCAGCAACAATTTCCACCTGTACTGCAGGTAAAACTTTGCTCACGACCTGGGGTTCAATCCCAGGTAGCAGGCTCAGGGTTGACTCAGCCTTCCATCCTTCCGAGGTCAGTAAATTGAGTTCCCAGCTTGCTGGGGGGGGGCAATGTGTAGCCTGCATAATTAAACTGTAAACTGCCCACAGACTACTTGAAGTGGTATGGGGCAGTATATAAGCAGACCACTTTAATGCCCAAGGGTTAACATTGTAGGTACAACACAATACAGACTAAGTATGTTATCTATGTAGCATATATTAACTGTGGGATGTATTAAAACTGGTCTGTTTTATCATTGTTGATACAGTACTGTATAGTAGAAAGAATAAGATCCCATGGCTGTAGCTGTTCAGTAATGGTTGTCACATAAGAAGGTCTCAATTGGATCTACCTAGTGGGACATTTTTTTAAATTCTCCCCCACCAAAAAACTTTCTTCCTCACCACCTAATGGAGAGCCTGTGTTTATGCATTAACCTCCTACTTCTAACCCATCTCTGGCGAACCAGGAGCTCTGTGCTTCAAAGAGCCAATAGAGAGATGATGGTTGTAAGCAAGAGGGAGGTGCCCACACCATGCAGCTCTTTGAGTTGGCCTGTGAAGTCCAGTCCCATCGGACCATGCTGCTCTGTGCCTTCCAAGAAGAAGCCTGGCATCCATCTTGCCAAGTGAACTTTTAAGACCTCTTCCCTAGCAAATTACATCCCTTGCCATGTTTGGACATTTATACCTGCTTTGAAAAAGAGAGCTTGCTCTCGAAAGCTCAGCAACTTTTTTTTATCTTTCTACTAGCAGCCTATGAAGGTGTCACCCATAGTCTAAACATACCATAAAGTATGTACTTTATGGTACAGATGTAAATGACAAATCGTTGATTGTTGCAGTCACTATATAGAAGCATTAAGTGCTTTTTCTTTTTTGTAGAAATTTACCTTAAGAAATAGTGAGTGAGTAGTGTCAGCTTTCATTATAAATGCTAACTGAAGCTCTGCATTTATAATGAAATAGCAGCAAACAACACTGAAGTACTTCTTTGGTCTCCAATTTTGGCAAAGTAGTCTTATTTCCATTTTTTCTTTGTTGTTTTAATGGAGTCCAGTGCCGCAGAATTATATGTCAAGTGCTTTATGAGCAATCACATTCACACTGTGATGGCTGATATGTAGAACACACTTGGCTTTATTTCCCTACATATCCCAGTGATGCTATTATTGTTACCATATTATGATGTCTTAATTATATTCTGATTTTTCAACAATCATTTGCTTTTTCTGTTTTAAAAGGTCAAGTATTATAATTTGCTTTTTTCCTGATTTCTCTGTACATTTTCAGTAATCTAGATTTTTTTAAAAAAATCTGTGTTCCCTTCATACGTTTGCTGTGACCTGTTGATTTTCCCTAATCTAGATCTTTTAAAAAGAATTGCACATTCACTTGATAAATTTGTTGTGGCCTTTTTATGCACTGTGCTTGGCAGCGTTAACTTTTGTACATAATTTTCCTTCTAACTGTAGTATTCTGCGTGTATTGCTTGTTTAGGTTTAAATTTGTGTTTCAGTGCCATTTTAAATAAATTGCCTCTGTGAAAAATCTCTCTGGAATCCATATTACTTACTGCCCCTGTTTTCCAGCCTTTGGGGGTTATTTCAGAGTCATGCTTTAATTAGAAACCTGTTAAAGAGTTCTCCCAATTTGTTTCATAACTGTGGATTTTAATAATTCTCTCATCAGCCTTCTTTCACTTTTAAATTTCACCAAGTATAGATTCCTGAAATAAATTGGTCTTGAATAGTTAGATGTGATATATACACCATTTGCAGTGTCAGTCGATTGCTTAATTAATGCCGTCTTAAGATCAAGCTTGTGACAGTGGCAGCTAATATTCGGCATTTGAGTCAGTGTACTCTGCACAATTTCGTAACAGACCAATGACAATGCTGTAGCCAGAGGGTTTGGGATTTAGGGAGTTTTGTGGTTGGCTCATTATCTGAGTAGATGATTCCAAATCTCTCCCCCTCTTTTTTTTAAAATTTTAGTGTCATGTGGATTTCACTAGTGTATCCAGGTCCTCAACTGCTTAATCTCAAAGATAAACTACAGTACACTTCTGATTTATGAGAAAATCTCAATGTATACATTGTACATTTATGGTTGGTGCTTCTTATGACAGGAAAAAAGTCACTGAAAAGAGCAACAGAAGCAGAAATCTGTGTGAAAAGGGAATAAAAGGAAGTTCTTTGTGTAGCATACAAAGTATAGCTAAAACATATAGAGTTCACTTCCATATCAGTTGGTGATGACAACTACAGCTTGAAAGGGGGATTGGGCAGATTTGTAGAGGATAAGGCTGTCAATGGCTGTTATTCATGGTGGCATATTATATCTAGTATCAGAGGCAGTATATCTTGGTATGGTACTTTGCTGGAGAACTTTACCAGGGGAAAGCTATTGTGTCCTGCCATGAGCTTCCGATAGTGCTGTGGTTAACTGCTATGAGAAACAGGATGCTGGAGTAAGTGGACCTCGGCTATAATCCAGTAGAGCTGTTTTTGTGAACACAGATTTAGTTTGTTTATTGCAGGCAAAAGAAAAGAAAAACAAAACAAAACAAAATACACAAAATGTGGCACCTTAAAGACTAACTTTCAAATTATAATTTAACGTTTCGTGGACACGTCCACTTCTTCAGATATATAGCAGCAGAATGAGCAGATTGAGTTTGTTTAGTATATCTGGACTTTGGCTTTCACTGGGTTTTACTACGTTTCTTACATCTTTTCAACAGATCTGTTCCAGTTTTTATTTTCCTTTTAGAGTTTTGCTGTATTGCTGCTAAATTTTTGCTGTACATTGCCCAGCAAGTGGGTACTATAATTTGAGTGAACGTCTTGGGAAAAAGTACTATTTCTAAAAAATAAACATACATTATACTACAAAATCTAAACTGAAAGTAATTTTTAAAAAACAGAAATAAGAAATAAGAAAGAAATTCTATACACAAGGCTTCAAAAATTGTAATATTCTCCCCCACACAAACGATACTGTATTTTTCCTAAAATATTTGTCTTATATTATAGGATATCACGTCTCCTCCTGTTCTGAAGTACTTTTGTTCTTGAAAGTTTAATTGAATTACTTATTGTTTCTTAATATAAGAAATGAAGTTGAATAACTTTGGGCAGGTCATTGTGGCATTTTATTGGTACATTTAGCTCAGCAACACATTACCTTGAGCCTAGATGCCCAGGTCACAGCTGTTGCCAGGAGTGCATTTACAAAATTATGCCAATTTCTTGAAAAACCTGCTCTGGCCACTGTGACACATGCCCTAGTGATGTCCTGTCTGGACTACTGTAATGCCGTCTATGTGGGGCTACCAATGGAAAGTCTCATGAAACTTCAGTAAGTCCAGAATGCAGCATCCAGATTGCTGACTGGGTCGGGTTACAGAGATCACATTAAACCCCTACTAAAGAAGCTCCACTGGTTGCCAATCAGCTACCGGGTACAATTCAAAGGGCTGACCTTAATCTACAAAGCACAAAATGGCCTGGGTCCAAGCTACCTCAAAGATCGAATCTCACAGTATGAACCGGCTCAGGTGCTAAGGTCACGAGGAGAGGCCTTTCTCGCCATCCCACCACCTTCACAGGTGCATCTCATGAGAACACATGAAAGGGCCTACTCTGTTGCTGCTCCCAGACTTGGGAACTCCCTCCCGCTGGAGGCCAGGACTGCCCCATCTCTGCTGTCTTTCTGGAAGCAGGCAAAGACCTTCCTCTTCAGGCAAGCTTTCCCTGAATGAGGGACTACCTACTATGTGGCTTTAAATGGATTACCATACATGATTGCATTGACTGATTTTATAAGAACACTAGTGTTTTCCATGTTTCTTTTCACCCCCATAATGGATTTTTCTTTTCTTTTTGCATGCTTTCTGTAGCTGTAATGTTACCTTTTAATGTTCTAAGATGCCTCTTCAATCTCTTAACTTGAATATGTCTTAAATGTTCTGGACCGTATATTGTTCCTCATTATTGTAAGCTACCTTGGGTCCTTTTTGAAGGAGAAAGGTGGGGTAAAAATGGTCAAAATAAATAAAATAAAATAAAGTAAATATCAGGTGCTCTTTTACCTTCCAGGAAGATGTCTGGGCATTTTATCACCTTTTTCTTTTTATTCATATTACATTTTGTTTCATACATGTATCTGCTTATCTAGATCCTGTTTCCAGATGTTATGGTATGATTTATTAACTAAATGAGATGATAATGGGTAATATTTGTTTTTACTAATAGATACTATTTCCATAGAAAGTCGTTATTCTCAGGATTATTAGGACTGCTCCACTGCCATTTTGCTAGTCATACTCTTTCAAAACTGAATATGTGTGCCAAAAAGGACTATGGTTAGTAACCCTTTTGTAGTATAGCTAAACAATGTATTTATTCATTGCCAGTTAATTATAACAACCAGTTAAGATTTTTAGGATGACCTTAGACCAGGGGTGCCCAAATTTTTTGTAAGGAGGGCCAGATTTGGTGGCTGAGAATGTGTCAGGGGCCAGTTGCTCCCCGACCCTGCCACCCCACTGCAAGTCCCACCCGCAGACCCATAAGCCCCAGCCACTGACCTCTTGCAACCCCACCCGCAGGAAGGAAGGCAGGGACCAAGGGAAGGAGGGAGGAAGGTGGAAACCAAGAGAGGAAGGAAGGAAGGTGGGGAACAAGGAAGGGAGGAAAGAAGGAAGGGTGGGACCAAAGGAAGCACAGGGAGCCGTGGCCACAGGTCGCCCCTTGGAAGAGGTGGTCTGTGCGACCTTGCACCCCCCAAGATCCCCAGCAGTGGTGACGGCTCACCCACCAGCCCACCCCAAAGCTCCTTGGCAGTGGCAGAGGTTCGCTGGCCTGCCCACCCCCACACTTTCCCCTGCGGTGCCAGTGGCGGCAGACCGTCCAGCTGCCCAAGCTTCCCAGCGGTGTCAGTGTTGGCAGAAGATTTTTTAAAAAAAAATATGGGGCAAAGGAGGGGAAGGGAGGGGTGGGCCAGCCAGCCGCGGGCCACTCAGAATGGCCTGGCGGGCCGGATCTCCACCCCCCCACCCCCGGGCCGGACTTTGGGCAGGCCTGCCTTAGACCATTGTAAAATTTCTGTAGCTTGAGCCAGAAAAGGCGCCTCAGGTGGTGGTGGGATATAACTGAGACATGACAAAATTATGCAGGGCATGAGTAAAGTGGGATAGATGGACGCTCTTCTCCCTCTCACAAAATACCAGAACTAGGGGACATCCAATCAAATTGAGGGCTGGGAGAGTGAGAACAGACAAAAGAAAATACTTCTTTACCCAGCGTGTTGTTAGTTGTGGAAGTCCCTGCCACAGGGTGTGGTGATGGCATCTGGCCTAGATGCCTTCGAAAGGGGATTGGTCAGATTCCTGGAGGAAAAGTCCATCACAGGTTACAAGTCATGATGGGGATGTATAATCTCCAGGCTTAAAAAGAGGGTACTTCAAAGGCCAGATGCAGGGGACCTGTGTCAGGAGATGGATATCTAGTCCCGTGTGCTCCCAGAGGCGTTTGGCGGGGCCACTGTGAGATACAGGAAACTGGACTAGATCGGTTCTTGGCCTGATCCAGCATGGCTCTTCTTATGGTCTTATGTTCTTTATGAAATTTTGCAATGCTGCTTTCAGATTTAGAATAAACATGCTGAAGAAAGCACACTCTTAAATTTCACATGCATAGAAGTGAAAAATGCTGTGTGACAGCCAAAGGGATTAGCATCCACTGTATTGTGTCTGCTAAGTTGATTTTTGGGGCTTTTTTGTTTCGGATGATATGCTCAGCATTAGCACTGGGTAGAGTATACAAGCTTTACACTTGGGTAGGTTTCTGTTCTTTTAAACACTCCTCCCCTCCACACACACACACTTGACTGCTTTGAAGTAGAATCTTTCTCACTTCAAATTTTCGGCATTACTCTCTGGGTTTGTCTTTGGCGAGAAATTAATAAAGGAGGCATTGATTGCAAGCTTTATGTGAAATATTTGACGTGGAGCTGTGAATCCCAAGCACATTTAGAAGTAGGAAAGAGGCAAATAATGGCACTGGCCTTTTAAAAGAAAAATGTATAACAGATGCAACAACAGATTTACTCCTGTTGTAGAAATGATATGGAACAAAATAAAAGGCCTTTACACTCTATTGCTGAAGGGCTGATATTGGTATTTGTGTTGCAAGATCTTCTCAAAAGCATTTGAGTTTTCTGTTATAAACTGGGACAGTTTTGTATGTGCACATACCTATGTTATCTATACAGTGAAATATTGATAAGTGTTATTGTGATTGTTACAAAAATAGGCAAAACCCCTTCCTTCATATACAGGGTTTTTTTTTGTAAAAATCTTTATCTGTTCCCCTATGAATGAAAACAAAGAAGATCCTGAGGATCTATTTAAGCAGCTCTGCATCATTTTCTTTATTCCTCTTGCTGTTGCCATAGCCACCCTCTAGTTGAGCTTTATACTGTCAACTTTGCAGGAAGAGATGTGATCAAAACCTTGATGCATTTTAAATATATCTGCAGATACTGTACAACAGCAAATCAGCTTCCTATTGGAAATTCTCTTCTCTCTGCAACACTGCACCTTATTTAATTTATTCCCTGCAGAACCTAGAACAAACTTGCATTACTTTAATGCATAAATTGTTGAAATACAATGGCAGAGATGCAGAATTAAAGCTAAAAAGCATTCATCTGCTTGTAATTGTTTGCAGTAGAAAGTTCTGAGAAGAGAACAGCAAGATGTATAATTAGTAATCTGTTCGATAAATGATATTGAAGAGGTATTTTTAAGCAGCAAAGCACATATTTCCCCCACCCACCCACCCACCCACCCACCCCAAAAAACCTTACTCCTTCTAAAAAAGAAACTTGGTGTATTGTATTATGGAGGTATAATGTAGTTTGAAATACAAAACACTAAACTGTGTTTTATTATTTCAGTGTTGTTTTGCCTAGGGAAATGGGGTGCCTTGTTAAGCCTTTTTACTCATCTCTTGTATGAGTTATAAGATACGATGAACAGAGCATCTCGTGTATACAGTATAGATTCTTTAAATCAACCCAGAAAAAAAATACAGTGAATCTGAAACAAAAATGTAAAGGAAATGGTTTTGGAGAATAACAGCTCATCAATAGATATCTGAAAAGTGTACCCTGTGAGAATCCAGTGGCCCTTTCAAAGAAATGTTATAATGTTCTGATTAGCATCAGGAGACTTCCATAAAAAACTTGATTTGCCTGAAAATGGCTGAAATCCTGCTGCTTAGCATTAGGGATGGGCACGAAAGGAAAAATGGAAAGCTGTTATACCATTTTGTTACATAATGAATTGTTTCATTACAAAACAGAACAGTAGGATGTGTTTTGTTATGAAATGAAACACCATTTTCCCTCTAGAAACGAAATGATTCGTCCTAGAGGAACCAAATTTGGTAGGTAGCTTCTTTGGACTCTTTAAGCCCCCTAAAATTGGAGAGGTTATTAAACTCCAAAGGGGGTACCACCAGGAGAAATCATTTGTAATTATTAAGGAAGCGCTTCCCGAGTCAATTACAGTTTATTTTCTCCTGGGGAGACCCCGTTTGGAGTTTAATAACTCAGCCCCCTGAACCTCAAATCTCTCCATATTTGGGGGGCTTAAAGGAAAGAGACTAAAGAAAGCTACCCTGCGATTTACATGCCAATGTGTTGTGTGTGTTGTGTCGTTACAGTTGTGACCAACTCTTCATGACCCCATGTCCATGGAGTTTTCTTGGCAGGAATACTGGAGTGGTTTGCCAGTTCCTACTCCAGGAGCCTACAGCACCTGGTATTCCCTGGTGGTCTCCCATCCAAGTACTAACCTGCCTGCAATCCCTATTTTCGAGTACATAATTTTTTGTGAACGTTGGTGAAGGTTTGATATACATAGTCTCTGGTTTAAGAGGAATTCCTTCTTAATGGAAAAATGTGAATTGTGATTGTCAGAAAGGGTGGGATGGAGCTGGGGATGTCTAACAGGATTATCATACTGTCTTCGAACTGTAGATGGTATAATTTATGATGGCATAATGATTGTCATGATAGATAGATAGATAGATAGATAGATAGATAGATAGATAGATAGATAGATAGATAGATAGATAGATAGATAGATAGATATAGATCCTTACTTTGCTTTCTTAACAGAGGCTTTAATTGAATGTGCCACAAGAGAAGGAGACAGCAAATACGTAATAGTCTTGCAAGTGCTGCTTATAGAAGCACTCTAACAAGATAACAGTGTGTTCTGCTTTGTGATGTCTTCAGAACCTCCCTTACTTTTATTATTTGAAAATATTTAGAATTGAAACTTACAATAATAGTGGACTTTGCCCTTTCTCCTATATTTAACAGGAAAGCTGGTTTGATGAAGCATTATTTCTCAGTGCTTTCCCCCGCAACAATAGGCAGGAAAATAAAGGTGAATTTTATTGCAGCAAATGGTAATTTTCAGGGGGAAATGGGTGCATTTATATTAAGTAAGAAATTAGTAACCCATTAGTTTATGTTGCAAGAGTAATCTGACATCATAATAAACCTTTGCTGGGCTTAGTTATTAATAATATCTTTGCTGAACAGCAAGGATTATATGGCACTTCTTTAATTACTTTAAAAATGCTGATTATAAGGTGTGTGTATTAGTGATAATCTGCTGCTGTTATAGGTCAATAAGTGTCCTATTTCAATTTATTCTCAATTGATTCTATACAGACTTTAAAGAAAATTGTAATATGTCTGTAGTCTACTAAAGAAAATTGTAATATGTCTGTAGTCTACGGTAAGGATGTCTACCCCAAGGTGCTTTAACTGTAATTAACTATTGTTAGTTAGAACAGTGCTAAAGCAGTGTGAAGGCTATATCTGCAAGAGTTCTTCTGCTGATTGAGATTAAAACACCTTTATTAAGTAGTCTCTTGTACTTAACAGGACTTAAATATTATTAAAATCAATGACATTTTCAAAATGTTCTTTCTCTTAAATTTATTTCCGCTATAAAACATAGAATGATATTCCTTTCTCATATTATTATATATAAGCTTGTCAACTTTTTTGAGCAAATTCTTCCAAAGTGGGATAAAATAACATTGAAAACTGTAATGGATACTAAAATCATAGCAATGATTACAAAATGGATGATAAAATAAAAAAGTAGAAGTTGGTAGTGTAGGAAGGAATTTGAAACAGAAGACAATGAGGATGTTAACTCCAAATTGCTCACTTAATGATTAAGCTGAAAATTTAAGTATTGAAAATGCATTTTTTTTGGGGATAGTACATCAGTTTCACCTGACCAGATATTGGCGTGTTATGGCTTTACTCTTATGATTTTCATCCAAACTCAAGTGGGATGGGGGGACTAGTGTAGACTTTTATATGTAAATGCAATAATGTATCTTTTAAGACTTCTTCCAGTATAAATGAGTAGGACTGCAGCTTTGTTCTAGCCCTCTGCTTATGATTAAAAGAATTTGTCGCTGTTAATGTTGCACTGCAGTTTAACGTCTCCTTTTGCAAGGCACAGACAGAGCAGAAATCAAATGTTCCTCATTTGATAAGGCAACGAGTAAAGCAGAATCAATGCAATATATGCACATTTCTGGTCATAATCAGTGGTATGTTGCTCCCTGAACAGAAAACAGTGGAGAAATAGAAAGCAAGAAATGTTCTGGGGACTGTGGTTTAGAGTAGTTTCAGCTAAAGGAGAGAATGCAAGCACTTATCATATCCTTCATGTTTGCCAACAGTAACAATTGCAGGAATCCTGGAAATCAGGCTCTTGAGACTTACCCCGGCAACTTGGCTTGGGGAAGAGTGCCCTCCAGAGGTTTGGAAAAGTGACTTGGCCGTGTGAAATCCAATCCACAGCTGCCTCAGCTACAACTTTAAAACAAGAACCATAATGTTTCCTGGATCATCTAAGCAAGGCATGTATCCCTGGCAAAATTCACCTTGCCAAGAACTTTACACCTAAGAGAAACCTACTGGCAAAACCCATCTTGCCACGAATGCATGGACTTTTGGTACTTGTTTTAAAGAAGTAGGATTTACCTACGAAAGCTTGCATATCGTATATTTTTAAAAAATTTCTTATTAGTGAACTATAAAGGGATCACCTGTTCTTGCATTTGTATTTTGTAATTGCCACACGCCCCTCCCCCTTTTAAAGGTCTGTTACACATCTTGCAAGGAACGTGCCTTTATACTCAGGTTCTTCAATATAATTGTGCTGGGCTTCCTATTCTCTGCAAGATCTTTTAAAAATGCTGGTATTAGAAAAGGACACACCTGTATGCATGCCTTTTACCTGTACAGACACAATATTTTAAATGCCTGCCTATAATTTACATACACAGAAAAATTATTAGGTTTGGGGACCCAATTTGGTTTACTAGATAAGGAATGACTCAGATGCAGGATGTCTTTAAAGACTCCTTTATACATTTCTGCTTTCACCCATTTTCTGAAAATAGGGAGGAATGGGTTCTGGTTGGGAAATTTTGGAGGTACGGGGCCAACACTGAGAAGGCCCAATTCCTGGTTGACATTTTCCTGGCCTCTCTCAGTGTGGGCACTCTAAAACACCTGGGAGGCATGAATGACATGAGGAGGAGGAGGAGGAGGAGTATTCAGGAGAAACAGTCTAATGAATACTGACATAGCCCTTGGAGAGAAAACCACTGTGTATTCTTCATATAGGACATGAGACTGCAATATAATAACATTGATTTTAACAGTGAGAGGAGCAGAGAGAATCAAGGGAATAATGTATGTTGCTAGACTATAGATTACATGACTGGTGCTTAATTAGGAAAAGTAGTCAAGCTTTCTCCTAACCAGATTTAATGACACATGTGAGGGACTCTCAGTAGAGAAGCACCCTCCGCTTTTTGTCATATGCAACCCAAGCTTATAATGACAGTGCCACTGGGATAGTTGCTTCAAATAATCAAAGAAAAAACAAAACAAAGGACACAAAACATGTAGTACCTTAAAGACTAACTTTCATATTTTAATGTAACATTTTGTGGACTACACGTCCACTTCTTCAGACATATAGCAGCAGAATGAGGTGTGCAATATAATATGTGATGGGATATACATTTTATACCAAATATTCATTGGCTGTAGTATCTGTATTTGCATGTCAGCCTGGTTGTAATTTTCTAATAGACAGTGGATAGGAGAGGAGGAAGAGGAGACAGAAACCAGACCTCAGATCAGAGCAGGGTGAGGGGAGAGGTTTTTTACCTTAGAGTCCTGGTGGGAGATAAACTTCCCTGAAATGGCAATATAGTAGTATTGCATTTAATAATGACTCAAGAACCCCTGACTTAAGTTTATTCTATGTAGATGCCTTACCTCCTGGGAAAAAGGTATCTATAGAATTGACCAGTAGGAGGTTGAGGGAGGATCCAGGGTAATAAAAAAAACATGGGAGGCATGTTGAGGACCATTGCGTACCTGCTGGTACCAGTCAAGAAGACAGTGGAAGTCATTCTGTGTTGTCTGTAGATTTTATCTTTGGCAATGCAGGTACCAAGACTTGCCAGATATTGGCTTATTTATAGCATTCAGATTTCCGAGATCCTGAGATCACTTAAGCAGTGATACCCACAAGAGTTTACAAGAGGTCTAATGGCTTCTTTGTAATGCTTGATTTCCATGCTCTAGTTATTAATTCCAATTTGGTCCCACGTTGTGTTTTGATGTTAATGACAATCTGTGTAATAAGTGGCTTTCATCAGAATGTTTGGACATCTTGTGGCCAAAGGGCCTGCCATTGCTACTTCAGCATTTTCTGCACTCTAGCCCTCAAAGAAATGTGGAAGCTCAACAGTGCTAGCATAGCATTGTGCTGCACTTTTTTGTTGCTGAGTTGGAAATGGAATCCATTCTCTTAGGATTGAGGATTCTAAGGGTTAAATGTATGAGTTTAGCCACTGTAAAAAAATGCAAGTGCATTTGAAGAGTATCTCAGGTTCAAGTAAATCCATCCTTCTATAGCTTGCTTACCCCATTTAGAAAAAATTATGTTGCAGAGGCTATGCAGTCTAATTTGCCACCTTATGTTATCTTTCCTTTTGGTTGTTCTATTCATGCATTTTTGTGGTACAGACAGATTTTAAAGACCATATTGCTGTGTGTTGCACTTGTGTGTGTGTGTGCGTGCATAAACTATTGATTAGTGCTGGTCAGGCCATAGGAGCTTCACTCTGCTGCTTATGGAGCATTTCACTCCACTGTAAAGGACTGCACTGTGCTAATCCTCCGTACACTGCAGCACTTGTCACCTACCTGATAGGTGTTAAATACTGCATTTGGAGGGGATTATCACCAGCTCCTCTGCTCTGGCAGCTGAAGAGAAAAGAAAGCAGATGCCTTCTTGATGTTCTCTTAGGGCAGAGAAAGGGGGATTCCCAAAGGCACAATTGTAGCATTTCTGTAAAACTTCTCAGGATCTTGAGGGATGAAATAAATTGCTATATGAGCATAGGGATTATTAATACATTTTTGTTAGCCTCTAGTTTAAAAGCTTTGTGCTGGTGGCTTTGAAAATAGTGATCATTTGGCATCAGTACTGTATAAGGACCTTTCTTGGGACATGCAGGAGAAGCAAAACCTGTGCTTCACTTCTTCCTGTTAGCTGTGCTACACATTTGCTAAAACCTTTAAGGTTTTGTTGTAGCAGACACTAAGAATACAATTTGAATTGTCCTGATATAACTATGTCTCTCAGTATTGGCAAAGGCCACTAGGTTTCAAAATAAACCTAGTGACTTTCTCATTTGCACTGGCCTCTGATTTGTGTGGAATGGTTCAAACAAGGCAAAAACAAGAATAGCGCACCTCACCAAGTGGGACGAACATGAAGAAGAAGGAGGAGGAGGAGGAGGAGGAGGTTCAAGCACACAATATATCTACAGTGATTTACAAAAGAATGACACTGCATTGGGGAGGTTGTAGGTGTGTGTATGCATGGGGGGATGCGAAGATGCCTAGCCTGTCGGTTATTAGTGTTTCTGCTTAGTATCTCTCCAAATTGTGTCCTTTTGGGAAAAATAAATTTTGCAGCCTAATAATTATGCATGTTTGGGATCCAGTTTTCTGAATCTGTGCTTTTCCTACATAGTAAAGTATCAAATATTGTCATGTAGACCAGTTCATTTAAGATGGCAGTGGTTAAATTTTATTTTTCTGGATCTCCTATTCTAGAAAATTATCAAAATTCTATCTAACGTAGAAGTCTTGAATCAGATAGTACAGTGCAATTGATTCTCTACTACTGTATATGTAAATCTTGAATAGGAATGAGTACTTGAATGTTTCAGTTTGGATTCCAGCCTAAATGGCTTGGTATAATATTATTTGTTGAATTATATATCCCCGCATGAACCTGCCTTAAGATTGGGCACAGAGTCCCTGCTTGTAAGATCCATTAAGTTGGTGGGAACAAGAAGGATGTCTTAGGGATTGTCCTGCTGTGTGATATGGTTCTTAACTGGACCTGAAAAACTAGATGTTTTAGCCAGCTTTAAAAAATAGTGGTCTTATTTCACATTTGTCACTGTTCTTTAAGTTCTTTTTGGTTGTTTTCTAGCTATTTGTACTATTTATAATTGGCTGTGTAAGCTGCCTTAAGAATACTTTGCCTTCAGAAGTAGCATATAGATATTAAATATAAACATATAAGTTAAGATTTGTTGAGAGATGAGTGAAATGAATAACAAACAACAAACTTACTGTGCTAATTATGTCTTATAGAAGTATTCATTTTTGTAGCAGTTGGCACTGCTTGAATTTATTGAAGAAGTATTTTAAATATATATGGCTGATATTGAAGTACATGCCATTGGTTTACCGTTTTAGCTCTCAGGAAGAGGAGGTAGGGATGAATATATTAGCATGTAAGCCAGAATATCTTGTGCCTGTGGTATGTCCCATTTTAAATCCATGCAAACAAAATGGCTTCTGAAGTGCTTTGTTGAGCATGTGTTGGCTATTCACTGATGAGGAAAACAAGGGTATTGTAGGCTGTAGGGTATGTTACACATCTGGCCAGTTTTATTTTTATGCAGTATGTTTCCACAAATGTGAATTCTGTGAAGGTCTCACGCAGTACTCGTGTCCTTCTCCCTCCCCCCCCCCCCGTCCGAAAGAAGAAAAAAAGTGGGGACAGAGAAAAAAGGTAAATAAACGAACACCACCAGAGATTCGCCAAACATGTCCATACATTATCAGCCAAGAATCTCCAAACATTTATTTTCATTAAATACATTAGAACATCAATTAAAATTGTTCATTGTATGTAGAAAATAGATCTGACTTGGAGGTGATATTAAAATACTCGAGCTCTCTTGATTATAGACTTTAAAATATTCTGAATCATTCATTATGCTATTTTGTTGTCTATACCAGTTGTTAAAAATTACCATATCCTTTAAGTAAATTGAATTACGAACGTGTGGAAAAACATGTAACAAAAGTTAGTTTTTCTTAGAGTCCCTTTTTATCTTTTTTTTTTGTTTGCAAGTGATAGCTTGGGATCAAGGAACAAATATTAGTGGCTTATAGTATTAGAAAGAAATTTATATACATTTCACTGAAGCTGGCAGTCAAGACTTAACAGCTGCCTATAGAAAAAGAGTGGATGATTTATAAACCAATTTTGAAAATTGGCAGACCCGTTACATGATTTGAAATGAGCATGATATGAATTGGAATGTGCAAAGTACCACAAATGAACTTCTAATACACCAAGAAGCTAGTATTTTATTACTGTTTTTTTCTCAGTTTTCTAAATAATCCCAGATGATCAGTGTTGGTTCTTCTCAGACAGTAGTCTAACAGCTGATATACTTGAGATGATAAGAATAAAAAATTCTGCAGTTCTGCCAAATATAGAATAGGGGAATTACCCCACAGTTTATAAATGGCTCAGGTTTATTTATCTTATAACATTTTAGATCCCACATTTTCTCCTAGGAGCTCAATGTGATATATTGAGTTCCGCACCCATACTGTATGTTGTACATATGAAGGAATAGATGTAGTGGGGAATGGAGTTGATCTGTATGAAAAGAGAAACTATTTAATAGTGATTTATAGAGTTGCCTCTACAGTTTGGCATGAAGCAAGACAAGGAGGTCACAATGTGAAATCTGTGGTTGCTATGTGAGATATGTAGTTCTTGTTTGTGATATGGATATTCCTATTGGAAATATATTAACATTTGAAGACATAATTGGCTCCTTCTTTTATCAAATTGGGTGGTCTGTTGGAATTAAAAACTTGAGTTTAAAAGAGTGCTTGTTCCATGGGACACTCAGATACCATCTTCATCTTGGACTCAAATTGTGGACACATTATCTTTTAAGAGTCAAGAGGTGTCTTTCAGTGATGTAGTTTGACTGGTTGAAGCCACCATGGTAACTATTTTGTGATTGGACAGTCTCCCATGGTAGTATTTTATAAAATGATCCTGATACAGTATATATTTCCTCCCCCTCACTCCCAGTCCAAGAAGAAAACCTCTACTGTAAAGGTTGGCTTTATGGGTAGTGACTGTGCATGCTGCTTGACTGTTGTAGCTTTTTTTGCAGATGTCTTCACAATATACCTGGTGATTGAAATCCCACTGTAAAATATCCCTGAATTCCTGCAGGAGTATAAGACTACTTTACTTGCTCTAACTAAATGATTTATTGTGGCATATTGTGGGAATTCCATACCCCGATAGCTCTGAACCCCAAGAAAGTGACAAAAGCACAAGGAAGCTGAATGCCCGGATTCCCAGACGTCCTAGGGCCAGTAGGAACCAATGTGCTGAGCTAAGCTCAAGGAGGCAGTAAACAGCTAAGCTCAAGGAGGCAAGGCCAGAAAAACAGGATATCAGGACCATCAGGGCCCATCTGCTCCGTGACCCCAAGGCCCAGAAACTTCCTTCCCTCAGTCCTTATCAATAGCTAGCCAAATATGCCCTTCCCAGATAAGGTGCATTTTCCTCCCACCGATGGAATGCATTTCCTCTGTTCATTGTGTACTTGTTCTTCTGTTATCAATAAAGACTCTGGTCTCAGGCAGCGTTGCAGACACCCACGCACGCAGCTCGCAGACATGCACACGCACGCAGCTGATGACAACACACAGAAAGACGCAGCCTGAGGACCAGAGATGATTGCACCCCAAAACTCTGTGTATGCTTAATCCATAACGCTACAGCATATGCTTTGCAGTTAGGTTCCACTTTATCAGATGAGAGACATGTTATCCCTAGTTTGCTGAGAAAAAAATAATGGTTTGGCCAAAAAATCATGTAATCAGCCAAAGTGATGTTTACCTGCAAAATTCCAATGTATACAAGAGAGGTGCAATGATAGTAGTTGATGTGAATAGCTGTATAGTTCAGATCTTCTACATATAGTGCATGAAATCTAGGATCATGATTACAGTATAACTGAACCTTCCTCTTCACTTATATCCACATGTGGAAAATAACTGCCATATACATATACAACTGCTTGTATTAGTTTCACATATATTAAATGTTGGGCTTTGCCGTTTAAATCAAGGGTGTGTAAAGGTGTATTGGGGTTGACTAGTATCTGTCTACAAGTAAAAATATAAATAAGACATAAAAATAATTTTAACTATGTCTGGTTTTGTATTGGTGACTTATATCTAAAGCTCACTGTTTCCCATGTGCAAAGTGGTTGGCTTTGATATTTTTTTGCTACTTTGCTCCACAGTTTTAGGACTTAATCAGAATCTTTGATTTTTAGCCACCCATATTTATATAGGTAGTCAAGCCCTATCTGTGGCTCATATACTGTATGATACCAGATAATTGGTGCCACCTTCACCACGGTTTACCTCTACCTCTTCCTCTTGCTTTGGTTAGTAGACATTGTGGTTTTAGTAAAAAAATTAAGTAGATTCTTCAAGTGTGAAGTCTTTCTCTGCCTGGTGTAATGACAGCGCCACAAGAGAAATCAAGTAGTAATTTCAAAATGTCTCATTTCATTAGCTTTCATATTTAAGAAAGAAAGTTAAGAAATCTGGGACTTCAGTCCTGCTGTCCTGACACTATGGAACTTCATGACCATTTCATCTGCTTTCAACATTATGCTCTCCAAGATACTGAGTAGTTTCTGGACTACTCAGCTTGAACTCATTTTCATTATCTATGTGTTTAAGTATATGTGAGACGTAGAGAATGAATGGGTTTAGCATAGAGAAAAATGAATCTGTGCAGTACTGCAGATTCTGAACCCTTTAGGGTTCTGACTAGAGATGGGCACGAAATGAGCAATTTTTTGTTTTTTTTGTTTCGTTACATAACGAAACGAAAAACAAATTTTGTCTCCAAAATGAAACGAAACGAACCGAAACAACAGAAATTTTGTCGTGCGTTTCGTTTTCGTTGCGGCAAATACATTGAACTGCAATGAATGCTAACGAAACAGCAATTTTTCATTTTTGTTTTCATTTTTTCATTTCGTTACATAATGAAACGAAAATGAATTTTTTTGCAAAAAATTCACAAAAAACAAAAATGAACAGAAACGGACCCCCCAAACGACAAACAAAACACCATTTTTTTGAGTCGTGCCTATCTCTAGTTCTGACACCACCAGTCATCATATCCCACAGTACCCAACAATATCTATGGCCCCTTCTGGCTTTTCCTTGCACCTTGATATTCTTGTGACTAATTAGTGTGTGTGTTGTTAGGTTAAATGGCATAGAAAAAGAGGCTGGGGCTAGGGTGCTGAATTGCAGTACTGTACAGTAATCTATATATCAACGCTTTATTGTAACAAATTAGTTAATTTCTAGCAAAATTTCAAGATTTTGTTTTCACATCTGGACATATCCTTAAGAGATGAAGAGATGTTGAAGAAATGGATATAATTCAGAAAAAAATCTAAAATAATTGTAGTAGTAGTAGTAGTAGTAGCAGCAGCAGCAGCAGCAGCAGCAGCAGTTCTTCTTCTTCTTCTTCTTCTTCTTCTTCTTCTTCTTCTTCTTCTTCTTCTTCTTCTTCTTCTTCTTCTTCTTCTTCTTCTTCCCCACCCCCACCCTAGAGTGCAGTGTTGGACTTTTTCTTCCCATAGTTGCCTCAATTAGAATTCAGCAAGAAAAGCTATATTGGATGCTCTACAGATATGTGTTTTGCATGTTTTCCAAAACATGGCACTTTAATTTTGAAATAAAAAAATAGGAAGAATTTGGAGTTAGCAGACCAAGGTCACACTATGTGAAAGAAAGAAAGAGAATAAAGATAGGGACAAAATTAAAGTCATTTGAAATGTGGTGTTGATACAGTTAGTTGAGAACCCCTTGCCCAAATATCCCCAAATTTGTTCAGAACAATAGTAGACATTCTGCTACACCTGTGCCAAATTTGGTTCGGATCTGAGTTCCAGTTTCATTGTTATAATTTTTGTTTGTTTGGGGCACCCCTATTTTTTGTGTTGGGTTTTGAAATGTGGAATACTGCCAACACACAATGTGTATTGCAGTGACAATATTGTGGTATTGAGTAAGTGAATAAATGAATGAATGAGCAGTGTCTTCTAGCATCAGTTTAAGAGGCTTTGTGTCTCTGCAGCCATCTAAACTCTGATGCTGTTCACACTTTCATATAAATCCATCTTCAGCTTTATTGGTAATACAGTTTAAACAGACGAGAACAGGTAATTCGGGGGGGTGTCATACATTTACCCCTAGTTGGAAAGCTTATTTTGAAGGTTGTATCTGAGGGGGGGAAAGATATGAATGAGGTGACAAGACAACGGGAGGCTGATTGTGCTGAGAAGACTTGAAAGTGGATTGGATCATCTTGAACATTAATGTATTTTTAATTACATTGTGCCAGAGGGAAAAATTCCTCTCTACTTTTTTTCCAGGACTTTTTAGCTATCTCTTTTTGCTAGCTCTGGAGTGCAAGAGTTAAGGCTAGTAGTGACTATAGTAGGGACATAAGGAATCACTTCTCTCCACCCTTCTGTGTTGCTTGTGAAACAGTTTTATCAAGTGAAATCTTAAACGTTCTGTAAATACCTATGGCTTCCAGGATGTTCCGATTATTTCACCATCAGGATTCTACAAATGTTCAAATATGCATGATGTAGCAACCAAGACTACACTAACTCATATAGTGTTATACTGTACTCAGTTTTTGCAACACACTCACTGTTCTTGTTCTGAGAGCAAAGAAGAATATTAGATATTGCTTGCTTGCTTTATAAGGTTTATGTGTACATCTCATGCGTAACTGTGAATGAAGGGGAAGCAGTTGACCTGTGCAATCATCCCCCTGTCCTTCACTGTCTTGGTATCTCTGGCAAGCCACATCCCTTTCACCTCTTTACATAAGATGAGGAGCCTTAATCTTTTAAATCGTTCCCCATGTGTAAGTCTCTCCAGAGCTTGTAATCGCTTTTGTCACCTGTCTCTGGACCCTTTCTATTTCTGTTCTGTCTTTTTTTAAAGATAAGGTGACTCAAAATGAAACTTTAAAAAAAATAGAGATCATGCTATTTATAATCAGTCTTGCTGCTGTTTATGCAACATTTTGCATGAACAGATGTCTGGAATGCCATCCTGCCCTTGCTTCTGGGTGGGTCATTGGCAGGAAATAAAAAGAAATGAGTTTCTTTCTGAAACAAAGGACAGAGGCAAATCTAATGGGAAGGCTATAGCTGGGTGCTGGGAAATCCTAGGGGCAAGGAGATAAAAAGCAAAATAAATATTGCAAAATTCCTTAGTTGGCACCATGTCAGTGGTTCTAAGAAAATTGTGAGAGACTTTTACCATCTGCAGCGATACTTTGGTTTAAGAGTAACTTGGTTTAAGAGTGTTTTGCAAGACAAGCAAACATTTCTTTTAAAAATTGCCTTGATCAACAAGCAATGTCTTGCAATACAAGTAACTGGAGCAGGTCACATGATAGGTGTGCCAACGGTGTCTCTCTCTCTTCTCCCTGCTAGATTGTAGGTGATTATCTGGAACGTTTCATCTCAAGCAAGCCTCCAAAGCAGAGGGAGGAGAGAGGAAGGCAGGTCTCTCTTGTACCAGCGCCAGGAATGCTTCAAAGGAGAATGCAGAGTAGGGATTTGTTTTATTTTTCTTTATATTTTTCTTCAATTTGTTTTCAACATCCTTTCTTATTATTCAAACTGTTTCTAGTCATGGGGCAGCTAGTCAAGTTTATATAGAGCTACACATTACATTTTTATTCTTGCCACATTAAAAACAGAGTGAAATCCAGCTGTTAGTGCCAAGCAGAGCAGATTCTGCAGCCAGGTACCTAAACCATGGTGTGGATGTGAACTTCTAGCCAACTTCTTTAGTGAGTTTTGGCATTTTGTGTGTACAAAATGGGGCCCCAGAACAAAACATCCAAGTTTCCACTATTTTTATGGGAAAATTTGCTTTGATATAAGAGTGTTTTCGTTTACAAACATGTTTCTGGAATCAGTTATGCTCGTAAACCAAGGTATTACTGTAGTCAATATGATATAAGCTGTTGTAGAATACACTTTTGGTGTAGTAAACAGTCTAATGTTGATAGTATCATGTCAACTTTGATAAAGGAACCTGTGAAAAACATCTCACATTGTGCCCTGAATTGCCTACCCTTGAAATCCTTGTTGTACTTGGACTTCTGTGATAGGCATATATCGTTTACTTGATTGGTGAGTTTGTAGTTTGAAAAGAAGTGGGTTGATAAGTACTATTTTATAGGGAGTTCTAGTAGCTTTGTGCCAGCAACAATTACACTTCAGCTCCTGTTTGGAACCAAAACAATGATGCACTTCACTTGCAGCACTACAAGTTTCTGGTTCAACTGAGAACCAGAAAATATTAAAAACTATTTAGTGTTTCCTTGCATTCCAGCCATTCAATAATACAACAACCTTGAATCAAAACAAAAAAGAGTTTGTGACACCTCCAAGAACCATGGATTTAGGTAGGTGTGACCTTAAGCACAGTGTCAGGAGATAGAACCTTAGTTTCAGTTGAGGCCCAATGAATAGAATCCAGTTTACTGTCAGATTACAATCCAGCACATGTTTTAAGAGAGGAAGCCAAGTCCCAGTCTACTTTGGTAGCTGGCCAGCCCAGTTGTCACCTTCAGAGTCTCACTTCCTTGTCTAAGGAAGGACAGTGAAAAATCATTAAAAGCTCAAATTAAGGAATACTCAGACTGTGTGTAAATATTGTAGGGCTAAATGCCAAGGAGTTAGGAAGGAGGAGGAAAGATGTACATGTTACAATATTGATGGGTGCAAAAGTGAAACAAACAGGTGGGGCTCGGGGAGAGAGGGGAAAAAGAAGTGATACTTGTCTCTTTTCTTCAAGCTATGTTCTTCATTTGCCCCCCCTGTTGTTTTTGTCTTAGCTGTCTCTTTAATGTTATTTCTTCCCCTCTGTGTGATAGCACACACATATGAATCTTTCCTTTTATGGATGTTTTCCCCATTCTCTTGAGTTTAAAAGGTTGTACTTCTGCATATTTCAGCATCTCGGCGTGTAAAGACCTCCTCCCTCTTTTCAGTAGGTGATAGCAATTTGCTAGCCTAAACATCAGCAGTGTTCCTGTGCAGAGTGAATGAAGAACATCTGAGGCCTTGCCAGTGTGTTGTTGCCTGAAAGTTCTGCTGATGGCAGAGTAAAATTGCAAATATACCTATTCACAGTGAAATACTCCTCTATTTTAAGAAATTCATTTTAAATCAACGGAAACTTCCTAATAAAAAAACATTAAAACTGTACAGAAAATCCTTTATCTTGGAACACTTAGCCCAGAGTTGGCGAATCTGTGGCAAAGGTGACAAAGGTGGCATGCGGAGTCCTTTCTGTGGGCATGCAACATTGCCCCCTCACAGCCACGGCACTTCCCCCTCCGCTCAGAGCATGCCACTGTGCTCCTTGCAGATTGCCGGGCGAAGAGGAGACAGTGGTTTGTGGGCTCCTTTGTAGCCCCAATTTACTTTCCAGCCATACTACCTTTGGGATGACCAGAGTGGTGTTGCTGGAGAGTAAACTGGGGCTACAAAGGAGCCCACAAGTTGCCACCACTCCCCCTGGATTTCCCAAAGGTGTAGCACCCCATCTGCCTCTCTGCCCAGGGCAGAGAGGTGGATGGGGTGCTACTCTTTGTGAAAGCGAGGATTGAAGAGCAGATTTTTGAATTTCCCACGTCCACATAAAGGGTAGTATGACTGTTCTTTGATGCGTGCTTTCCCAAAGAGTAACACCCTTGCTGGAGTCACGGGAAATTCAAAAATCTACTCTTAGATCTTCGCTTTCCCGAAGGATAGCAACCCTGCTCTTCGATCCTTGCAGTGGTTCAATGCCTATACTGCAGATAAAACTGTGCTCATGACCTGGTGTAGCCTGCACACTGTAATTAAAATTGTAAACCACCCAGAGACTAATTGTAGTGGTATGGGGCGGTATATATAAGCAGAACACTTTTGCTTTGGTGTTCAATCCCAGGTAGCAAGCTCGTGGTCGACTCAGCCTTCCATCCTTCTGAGGTCGGTAAAATGAGTACCCAGCTTGCTGGGAGGGGGGGCAACCTGTAGCCTGCATTAATGTAATTAAAACTGGAAACCGCCCAGAGACTACTTGAAGTGGTAATGGGGCGGTATATAAGCAGAACCCTTTGCTTTGCTTTGCTTTTTCCCAAAGGGTAGCACCACAGCACCCTCACTGTGGCCGTGGGAAATTCAAAAGCCTCTCTTTCTGAAAGGGTAGCACCCCTGCTCATTGATTCTCACTTTTTTGGAAGGGTAGCACCCGAAGCATTTGTAACCTGGGGTACCACTGTATTCAGGTTAAATTGCCCTATTGGCACTTTGCGAAAAATAAGTGGGTTTTGAATCTCAGTTTGGGTACTTGGTCTCTAAAAGGTTTGCCATCACTACCCTAGCCTATTCCAAAGTATCATTACAAACATGAAATGATGATGAATAGCTTGCATTGATCTTTGAACGTATTTAAACTCTGTGTATTTATATGTCGGTAAACATTGATGTAAACCACTTTTATGTATTATACTTACCTTACTGCACTGGTTGCCATTTCCTATAGGCTTTGTTTGCTTTTGCATTTATGTTTTCAGATTATAGACTACTGTACTTTGATGTGTCTTTGTTCTTTGTTCTTATTGCAGCAGATAGAAACAGTAAAAATAGTTTGACATAATGATAACAAGCAGATTTTTTGGAGGCTACAGAATACTTGATCAAATTGTGATTTCTTCCAACAATGTCCTTTTCTACAGTTAATTGCATTTCTTGTACTTCTGTTTCCAAGTTAAGCTTGAACCACATTCCAGAAAATCACACCACATTTCTCAACTCAGTTGCCCCTCTTTGTTCCAGTATAAATCTCTGGACGCTCTATTGGATAAATCTTTGAGGACAGGAAGGGTGAGCATATACTGGATATGCATGTTCACATGAATGGCTTCCCTGACCCCTCTCTCAAACCACCTATCTTCTTTGTCTAATATGTGTACTTCCTCATCTTTGAATGAGTGCCCTTTGTCCTTCAAGTAGAGGTATACTGCTAATACTGGTCCTGAGCAGTTGAGGATTATGCAGATCTCTACACTGGACAAACAGCCATTAAACAGGAGGATGGCCCAAAATAGGAGGGGCAATAAGTGGTTTGAGAAAGGGGTCAGGGAAGCCATTCATGTGAGTATTGAAAACCCCTCTCTGAACCTATCAGGCAGTGATTTCAACAATCCCCAGACAAGACGGTTCGGTGATTGCAGCTGGTTCAGAATCGTGCTGCACGGCTGGTGAGTGGTAGGGCCACCAAGGAACACATCACGCCAATTCTGTATAACCTTCACTGGTTACCAGTTGCTGCCTGAGTGAGCCCAATTCAAAGTGCTTGTTTTGACATATAAAACCCTAAATGGCTTAGGACCTAGATACCTGAAGGACCGCCTCCTTCCATATGAAGCTACCCGGCAACTAAGATCTAGTCAGGGAGCCCTCCTGAAAGAGCCATCCCTTAAGGAGGTGAAGGGGATGGCTTGCAGGAATAGGGCTTTTTCAGCAACTGCCCCCAGACTTTGGAATGCCCTCCCAAATGAGACTCGCCTGGCACTGACGTTGATATCATTTTGGCGCCAGGTAAAAACCTTCCTGTTCCAAAAGTTTTTTAACTAATGATTGTGGGACCTGATGGCAATTTTTAGTGGTGTGCTTTTAATGTACTGTATTTATTGTATTTACTGGTTTTTATTGTTCTAATTTTATTGTATTTTGATGTTTTAATTGTTTTGATTGTGAGCCGCCCGGAGACCTTTGGGTAGTGGGCGGCATACAAGCTATATAAATAAATAAATAAATAAATAAATAAATAAATAAATAAATAAATAAATAAATAAAAATCTTCACACCTACAGCAGCAAGGCCATGGCTAACGACTCATAATTTATGGGTGCTGGGAGTTGTAAAGTGGGACTTTCATGCACCTTAGGCCATTGTTCACCTGAAGGCCTATTGAGACTATTGTCTTCCTAATGAGCCTATTCAAGCCATTGTCCATCTTATGAACCTGTTTCAGATCAGGGTGACATGAGGTCAAAGTGAACTATAATGTGGAGGACTTGCAACTAGCTTTCCTTATACTGACAGAGCTGTTTGGATGAGCAGTGAAACGTTTCAGTCTCTCAAGAAAATAAGTCCAGTTGCCATGACTTAACTTCCAGATTCTAGGGAACTACTTAAGTTTTGACAGTTTCCATTTGTAAAACCCCATCCAATTTATGAAGGCTGTGCAGCCTGAAACAACCTCAACAAGAACCCTCATGGATTCACCAACTTAGACTTTAGAACATCAGTGCCTGATATTGAAGACGGCCATCAGTGCCAAAATCAACACTGAAACCTAAGCAAGCACCAGCTTCCATAGAAAAGAAAAGGAGAGGTGTACCAATGCAGAGAGATAACCTAAAAGGATGAATACTAAATATGAGAATGTTAAAAGGCATCAAACATTGGCCTCCAAGGTGTCAACATCATCCTTTATGATAAGGATTCTGATGGTCCAAGTGACTTAGTCTACTTTTGTTCTGAATCTAAGGAGGAAAGGTAAAAAAGAGCTCTTCGTCTGCTTCTAGCAGGTGCTTCATCTACTTTCAACTGACCCAAGAGATAACTATGTTCCTCCAGAAGAATTCTATATAAGAAATCACCCCTGAATATGGAAGGATGATTTCTGTTCCTGTTAGTTCAATCTCTCTCTCCCCCCCTCCCCGAAATAATGGAGACTTGTTCAAAACCGGAGGGAGGTAAACTCATACATAGGCACTATGAGGTTCAGAAGAGTGACACTGGAATCAATGTTCTCCATTTCTCAAAAGTAGAGACTGAGTAGAGACTGTTTTGCTGTGATAGACCTAAAGGATGCTTATTTCCATATTGCCAACACTGCTAGTGTTTCCTATGCTTTGCACTTGGTGACAAGAAGCACCATTCAAAGTGCTCCATTTTGATTTATCTAAAGCACCCAGAATCTGTAAAAAAAAAGGGGGGAGGGTCCAATCACAGTATACCCCAGGATTTTTGGCATAACGGTATTCCTGAACATAGGCAATTTTGGTTGATTGTGGTAGATTCAAGAAACAAAATAGAAAAAAGATGTGTTCTTCACACGGTCTCTTTTCAGATCTTGGTCTTTGTGAAAATCTCAAAATGTCATATCTGATACCAGGATGAAAGCTGCAATACATCAGAGTGGTATTAAACTCAAGGACTGTGAGAGATTATTTCCCACAAGACAGGATAGATAACCTCTTGGAGTTGACAAAAAATCAAACTAAAATTGTCTGTCACCATGTATATGGTGAGGGATACTTTTGTGCTTGATGGTACTAACAAATGTAGTAAATCCATATGCCCGTATGAAAATGAAGTATCTGACATCTTTCAACATACTGGAGGAGAGCAATCAAAAGAGACTTGTTGTAAACAAAAACATGGTGGTGCTCCTCCAGTGGTGAATGAATATTTCCATTCTCTCTTTTGGGATACCCTTCAAACATTTCAAGCCTCACAGCCAGATAGCAAAGGATGTGAATCAGACAATTGGGAGCACATTGTTCAAACCAAAACAAAAGCAAATCATGCTGCTTATATACTGCCGCATAGTGCTTAAAGCACTCTCTAGATGGTTTACAAATAATTATGCAGACTACGCATTGCACACACACCCCAACACAGCAAGCTGGGTACTCCTTTTCTCGACCTCAGAAGGATGGGAGGCTGAATGCACCTTGAGCCTGCTACCTGGAATTGAACCCCAGGTCATGAGCAATGATGTCTGCAGTACAGCAGTTTAACCATTGTGCCATGAAGGTCCACCAACAGGCCTGTGGAGTAATCTAATAGCAAAAGACTGTAGCATATAGACACATTTGAGATGGTAGCTGTGATAAAGACTGTCCAGGCATTTGAACTAATAATTACAGTATAGGCAAAGTGAGCTGCCTAGATGCCCTAAGCACATCCGATCTTGCCTGATTTCGGAAGCTAAGCAGGGTCGGCCCTGGTTAGTACTTGGATGGGAGACCACCAGGGAATACCAGGTGCTGTAGGTGCATGGAGTAGGAACTGGCAAACCACTCCAGTATTCCTGCCAAGAAAACTCCATGGACATGGGGTCACGAAGAGTCGGTCACGACTGTAATGACACAACACAACACATAGGCAAAGTAGTGCAAGTGGCCACAGAAAACATGACCACTACTATTTAAGGAAGGCAGAACACACATGTCTTTTCTGTCCCCAGTGGCCAAGTTCTGAGAATGTTGCATACAAAGACTCATCTACCTGATGATATCCATCCATGTAGCAGGAGAGGAAAACCAAGAAGCCAGCTTTCTGGGTAGATGGGAGACTCACTCATGAATGAGAGCTGCCCTCTAATGTGTTCAGTGACGTCAACGTGGACTAAGATTCTCTTTTTAAGGTTCAAGAAGGTTCTGAAAATGTTTTTGCAGGTGCAAAAGAAACCCATATATGTGAATTTGCAGATGACCACTCTAAGAATTGTAGTCACAGGGAAGCAACCTCCCCTTTGCCACTTGATGTATGATGTTAGTTTTCCTTTGCTATTACCCATTTGTCTTCTTGTTCTCTTCTTTTTTTGGGGGGGGGGAGCTATACTTAAGGAATGAATTTTTTGCAATCTATTAAAATATGCTGTTATAACAAGAATTGAAAGCTATATTTGGTGTGCCAATATTTTAATGTAAAGCATTCAGCATCTGTCAGCATAATATCCTGGCTTTATCACCTCATTGAATTTGCTAGAGGAATGCTGATAGTAATTTGCACAGCATCATTTAATCTCCTTTGTCAAATTATGAAGTTGTTATTGATTTCCAGCTGCTGGTTAGCTTCACAGAATTCATTGCATCTTAACATTTTTTTTCCTTCAGATTTTCATGCTATGTTACTTGTTGCCAGAAATGTCAATTAGAAATAGATGCTTTGAACAGTAGGGAGCAAGCACATCCTCCCTATAATTCACTGTTTGCGCTCTTATTTCAAATAGAACTGTGTTTAACCTAGGATGTAATTAAATAGTGGCTATAGTCAATAATAACCAGCTATACTCCAGTATCCGATGGCGATCAGTTCCAGGCCTTCCTCTGGATAATGAAAACTGTGGATAAGGGAGAACGCCAAACCCCCCAAAGCTGTTGTTTTGTAACAGTAGCTTGCTTTACGGCTGCTATTTGTGACAGTAGCTTGGTTTACAGCTGCTGTTTTATGGAGAGTGACTTGTTTTACAGCTGCAGTTTGTGACAGTAGCTTGCTTTATGGCAATTATTTATTTAATTTTTTCCCTCTGCCAACCATGGATAACTGAATCAGTAATTAATGAACCAGTGGATACAGGGGTCCTTCTGTACTTTCATGTTGTTTGTAGCTTAGGGTGAAATGGCTAGAGTGAGGCAGTTGCTTATTTCAAGGAGAGAATAATGTTTCATCAACTTAGCTGTCTTTAGATTTAGGACCAAGTGGAGTTCAGATCCATGCAACGAGTTGATGTCCTGCTGCTTGTCACAGCTCCTATGTAAAATGCACAAAGATAAATAGATATGACTTTGGTGGGAAGGTACCTGTCTTCCATGCACTTGCGCATTTTGTCATGCCAGCCAAATGACCGTGGAAATATGTCTGTGGGCAAACACCATCTCTTTGGCTTATAAATGGAGTTGAGCATTAGCCCCCAAAATGGGAAATGACCAGACTTAGCTATCAGGCGGAAACTTTACCTTTTTGCTATTTTCGAACCATCATAGAGACACTTGTGTAATAATCTGTGGTCATTTAATGTTAATGGATTTTTTTGTAATCTGATAAGACAGCAAATAATGTAACAGTGGAAAGTTGAAGGTGAAATGATTTATATGTTTAACCAAAACAGTGTTAATTAATTCCTTCCTGTTCTGTACTTGCATTCCATAGAGTTTGCATTTTCTCATATTACGTAGGATGATCTCTTGACTAAATTTTTATCAAATCCATAAGATAGCTTTAAGAATAAATATAATTTAGAAAGAAAGAACAACATTCAATTTGAGGCTGATGCAGATATCAGCCTTCGCTAGGATTAATTAATTGGGAACAAGCCACAGGATTTCAGGCACAAATTTCCCCTCTCTGTCGTTCTGGGTTTCAAGACTGAACCGTACTAAAGGTTTATGTTAATACTCTATTTACATTACTTTTTTCTTCTGTTCAAGTCAGATATAACAGTGAAGTGTAGCTGGAGCTTTGTAATAGATGTGTATTGTTCCCCTTTGTTTGGGAAATAGCTGTGGAGATTCCTCTTTCAGAGCCATATTGGTCATTTCCTTGGACCAAATAGCAGCAGAAGTGCACTTCAACTGCAGTTCAATGAGATTTTATAAACTGAACATATAGATGTTATGTGTTACATTGTCTTCACTGAATTGACAAAGAATTATTCCCGTGTGGTAAATGCAAGGGAAAAAGTAGGGTGTCTAATACTGGTGTGTTGAACTTATATGGCCCCCATTCCTCTGATTCGGTTATGAGAAGGGGACTGGAAGCATTTGTTTGTCTTTTCAGCAAACCCTGGTTTGCTGTCATGCTTGACCTTGGAACTATCTGAACAAGCAGGATAATAAGTCACAGAGGGAATTTTATCTACACATGCTTTTGTTAAGCCTTTATACCAGGCATGTCCAAACTTCGGCCCTCCAGATGTTTTGGACAGCAACTCCCACAGTCCTTTGCCACTGGCAATCTAATTTTAGAATTCTGGGAGTTGTGGTCCAAAACATCAGGAGGGCCGAAGTTTTTATATATAAACTATCAGGAGTTGGAATAAGCTACTAAATTACCAGTAGGACAAGGAGCATTCTGAATGCTTTATGATCATGTGCTCTGTTTCCAGCAAACATGACTCTTACACGTTTACTGCAGGCAGAAATATAATTGCATGGTTTTAATAACCTTCAGAATGAACGTTTATGAGTCATCAAGATGATTCCAACTAATTTCAGACTTGTGAACTTGTGACCTTGAGAAACATAACATAATTAACAGCCTCCTCAAATCTTACTAACAAAAGGTTACTGCTCACCTTATTGATTCAATCCATCTTGTGTCAAGTCTTCTTTTCTTAGCATGTTTGTCTTCCAGTGGGCCATGTCTTTTTATGACTATATGCAAAGGGTGATGGTTTAATCATTGTCAATTTTAATGAGAGTTCAGGTTTAATTTATTTAGAACCTATTGATTTGTCTTTCTGGTGATCCATAGTGGCTGTAGAGCTTTATAATACTGCCTTATTTATTTATTTATTTATTTATTTATTTATTTATTTATTTATTTATTTATTTAGCTAGTTAGTTTTTTAAAAAATAAAAAATACTTTGGAGTGTTTAGGGAGAAAGATTGTGAAGTTGTTTCCGCGTTTGCAAAACATCATGGACCAGAATACAAGCCACAGTCATGCTCCTTCATCTTTTTGGATAATGAAACAACTGACCAAATGGAGAGAAAAGCCTGTTTGAATTGTTCTGGCCTGAAAAAAAAAAAGGGGGGGGAGAAAAAAACCTCCACCAGTGGCAAAGGAAAAAAAATGCATCAGGAGTCTCGTGGACCCATGAACTGTTTTTTCGCTTGCTAGTTTATTAATGTTGATTAGTTCTCTTTCGTTATGTCCTTGTGGGTGAGGTGAGTTGTGTTTTTAACTGCTGTTAGTTTACCAGAATAGTATTTAGGCACTAGATGGGCAAGCTGTACATGTAATGAATAAATACTGTATACTGTAGAATGAAAAAGAGCCAAACTGATTTGAAATGGCTTTTGCATTGTATGATTAAATGAATTCTTCCTGCAATATTTGATCATGTAAATTAAGCTTCAGACATATTCTGATTTCTTGGCTATGGTTTCATTTGTATTGATGATTGAACGCAGGATTAGAAAATCTTTAACAATTTCAGTTTCTTCATTCTCAGCATTCAAATTACGTCATTATTACATTTCTGGATTTTTTTATATTCAGCTTTTCCCTTTCTTTTTTAACCTTTCTCAGTAGTCTTTTAAAGGCATTACTGTTTTCTGCCAGTAATGTGGTGTCATCAGAATACTTTTGTTGTTTTTCTTATATTAAATTTAATGAACTTAGGCTGCTTTTACACGACCTCTAAAATCCGCTGGCAACTTAAATGTAGATTCCCCCACCCAACGTGGTTTTTGTTCTGCTTCCTGTGTTCCCACCTCCCACACCCTGATTCTGCAGCAGCTAATTGTTCCAGCCCCTTAGGATTCCTTTCTATAAAAAGGGGGGAACCCAACAAAAACAAACAAAAGTGGAGGAGGGCTAGGCATGCAATGCTTTAAAACAGCAACAAGGAACAGCAACAAGGATTTTACCTCCTCCAGACCAGGTACTTGTAAAATGCGCTGGGGCGCGGTGAAGTGGGCATGGAAGTGGGCATGGTCGTACTTTATTTTTCTTTAAAGTCCGCTGCTGGTGGGAAAACAATTTTATTCTCCGCATCTGCGAGCATTTTGCAGCGGATTTTAGGGGTTGTGTAAAAGCAGCCTTCGTTAAACAATAGTGCATTTAAGAAAAAGAGGGGAGCAGGTAAAATAAAATAAGTAATCCATATTTTAAAACCATTTATGAAAATGAAATTACTCTTATATTGAAAAACAACATGGGAAAAGTAAAAAGTCTAATCTTTGGTGAGGAAAAATGTTCAACCATTAAAAATTATTCCTACAAAATTGCATATGATTTACAGGTAAGCTATGTCTTAAAGAGGCATTATTGGCAAATAAAATCAACGGATACCGCACAGGAGTGCATGTATCACTTTTATACCTTTTGCAGGTCTCATTTTATATGATAATTTCTGTGGTAGTACAATGGACCAAATCCTGTCAAGCCACTTAACACGCTTTTAGGTTTGTAATATTTCCTAGTATTTACAGTTTCAAGGCATGCAGGAGAAATTGGCTTTTTGTGGAGTAGAGGCTGAAATAAACTGACAAGACTTGCAGTGGGAAGAGAGAACACACACAAAAACACAGAGAGGAGAGAGAGAGAGAGAGGGAGAGAGAGTTGCTGGAGGAGAGGAGAGATGTTTGTCTCCCTGTGTGTGTGTCTCTGTGTGTCAGGCTACAAAGAAACATCTCTTTACATTTTTTCCTATGTGACATTCTGTTCTATACCAGATGCAAGAAATAACAAAAACCAGAGGCTCAAGTGAAGGCTGGAAAGCAAGATGCTGGTTCTAAAAATAATATTGTAGCGGGAGTAGCTGGTGGCTGTGAAAAGCAGCCAGGGAAATGGCGGGTGGATGCATGAACAGGCCACAAATGCATCAGTTTTAAAAGCCTATGTAGCCCCCTTAACTGATGCACAACATAGCTTAAATTCTTTTAAAATGGAAGGATATAATGATATTTTTAATGGAAACTCTTCAATGTATGATAAGGTGATTATTTCTTGTATGTTGTAGGGTACCACCTGAATGGGTCCGATTGATGTGAAAAAGATACAACTTTCATTTGCAAAGGAGTTGTGAGGAGGTTTGCTGAGGTCTGGTGAGTATAAGTATGTACTCCCTGCAGTGTATGTAAGGTGCAGCTACACTACACAGGTATAGCAGTTTAATTCCATGCTACTTGCTACAGCTTCCTTCTGTAAAATCCTAAAATTGCAGTTTAGTGACTTTGAATTTTGTCAGACAGCTGTAGTTCTCATCAATGGATTACTGCAGAGATGTCTAAGTTTAATTAGCATTAAACTACAGGTCCCAGCATACTCCTTAAGGAGTATAAGCATAATCCCCCATTTATCGTGGGGGTTAGGAACCTGACCCGTCGTGCAATAAAGGGAAATCCACGTTATCCGGATGCTGGGTTGGGTCGGAACTGGGGGGCATGTTTGGGGCCTCTCACACTTACCTTAGGCCTGGTGCTGTCCCGAATGGGCATCCGATGGGCTTCCTGGGCCAGTCAGAGGCCCCAGAAGTGGTTTCTAGCAGCCTGGAAGTTGCTTCTGGTTTTTCAGAAGTCACTTCCGGTTCACCGGAAACCACTTCTGGGGCCTTCGACAGGCCCGGGAAGCCCATTGGAGGCCTGCTTAGGGTAGTGCCAGGCCTGGGGTAAGTGCAGGAGGCCCCAAACAGACACACACAGCTTGCTCCAGGAGCCCTTGCCTTCATATGCTGCGGTCCCACGATATTCCGGGACCGCAGTATGTGAACCGCAATATAGTGGGGGGCTACTGCATTTTATTCGATAATGTAGGATAACTTGCGAGTACAAGGTAAAATTTTCATGCCAAACAGATCATCTGGGAAATAATAGCAAACATTGTAGTCTTAGTTAGAATTTTATATTTTTTTAAAAACCAGCTATTCTGAGCTGTTGAGATTAATTTAGCCTATGATTCACTTTTAAAAACCTCTCCTATTATCCACTGAATACTAACTTGTGGGTACTTATCTCCCAGCATGATTTCTTTAGGTAGTGTTTGATTTGCAAGTAAGCTATGGAAAGTGATCCCTTTTATTTTCTTTAGCTAGCTTCATTTTAGCTTATAATTTCCTCTCACCTTGAAAGTTTGTAATTACAGGTATATCTGTGGAGGTATGACATGGCTTGGGTTTCCTGTTACTGCTGACCTAAATGGTATTTTTTACAGTGATACCACAATGGCAATGTTTATGTTTAACCAACTAATTGAAACTGCTCACTGTGAAAAGAGAGATTGTGGTCATTGGGATAACTCAAGTTATTCTGAGCAGTGTTGGCAGATGAGATGCACGGGCACTGAAAGACAATTCAAATACAGTGGTACTTCTACTTAGGAGCAGCTCAACTTAAGAGCAGTTCGACTTAAGAGTGAAAAACCATCGGTGTTTTAACTGCCGCCTTACAAATTTTAGATGCGGTCTGCTCTACTTATTTTTTTTTTTTTTTTTATTTTTTTTTTTTTTTTAGACAGGGCATCTCTACCTAAGACTTGCTTGACTTAAGAGCATGCATTCAGAACGGATTAAACTCATAAGTAGAGGTACCACTGTATTATTGTAAAGGGGTATATCAGTTCCACAATTCCTCACTCAGTAATAAAGGTAGCATATTAAAAATGATCACAAGAATCTCAACACAGAGTCCGTGAGGGTGAAACAAATACTTGTGCCAATGAAAATTATTGGGCTTTGTGCTCCTTTTGTATCTGTGTTGAAAATATATAAAATAGTTAATGTGTATTATTCAGCTGATTCAAAATAAGGTGATTTGGTAAAGAATTTGGGGTTTAGTACCTAAAAATAGTAGAAGATTAGGAGTTTATTCCGAAGAGTCCTATAAGAATTTCAAGCCACAGGAATTCTTAATCTACTATAAATGCTCTGTATGCTAAAGTTTCGATTAAACTGTGGTTTTTGTTGTAGCACAAGGTTGACTCAGCAGAAACACTCTCTCATCCTTCTCAGATATTTAGGTTTACTTTATCAGGTTGGAGTTAGTTACCTGACCATCTGTCTTTTCATATAATTTCTGCCACCTGTTTTAAATGTTTGTTTTGGGTTTATTTTATGGAACAGGATATATTGGTTTATGCTTGCTTGTTTTTGCTATAGGTTGTAAACTGTCCAGAGTGACCCAATGGTCACATAGTTACTATAAAAGACAAATGATACAAAGAATCAATGGATGAATAAGAAAAGTGTGTGTCTACTATAATAAGTATTAAAAGTATTACTATTCCATTCCATGAATTGGCAACATATGGGACATAATGTATCCATGTACTCTCCTCGCACTCTAGCCCTGTGTTTCATCACTGCTTTTGTGGCATAGTGGGTGTGTGCCACTCATTTATGCTTTGCCTTTTACTGGTTGCAACAACTGACCCAGGTGGGCCTAGTCACCTAAAAAGATTACTGAGCTGGGGCACCTCCCTTATGATTAAAGGCTAAAACATTTGGGGCTCTTTAGTCTGGAAAAAAGGTGTCTGAGGGGGGATATGATTGAGACAGAACAAAATTATGCAGGGCATGAGTAAAGTGGGTAGAGGACACTCCTCTCCCTCTCACAAAATACCAGAACTAGGGGACATCTGCTCAAATTGAGAGTTGGGAGAGTGAGAACAGACAAAAGAAAATACTTCTTTAGCCAGCGTGTTAGTCTGTGGAACTCCTTGCCACAGAATGTACTGATGGCATCTGGTCTGGATGCCTTCAAAAGGGGATTGGACAGATTCCTGGAGGAAAAGTCCATCACAGGTTACAAACCATGATGGGAATGTGTAATCTCCAGCCTTAAAAAACAGGGTCCTTCAAAGGCCAGTTGCAAGGGACTGGTATCAATAGACAGATATCTAATCTCGTGTGCTCCCAGAGGTATTTGGCAGGGCCACTGTGAGATACAGGAAATTGGATTAGATGGGCCCTTGGCCTGATCCAGCATGGCTCTTGTTATGTTCCCATTTTCTTATGACCGATAGGAGTCAGTAGGCTTGGCCACGTTAACGTAATCTGCTATCACATTGTCTTGTATGTAGCTGATTCTCAAAGATAGTGGTTTTGCCTGTAAAATGCTTGGTAATCATAAACTCTGGTGGAAATCATGTCCATAGTCTTTTTACTCTTGACTGGTGAGTGCATTGGATACCCAACCCTAAAGAACCCCCCATGGACATTCTATCAATAATGTCGCTCAATAATTCAGTCTGAATACTGCTGAGCTATTGGGGGCTTAAATTGACAGCAAAGCTCCTCCCCCCTATTAAAAATAATTTTAAATGGAAGCATCCTCTGCCAACCCATACATAAATTTACTCCCCTCCAAGTTTATTGAGTTTTCTTGCTTTTGTGGAAGTAACTTGTACTCAGACTGTAGTTTTATGGGAGAGCAAATTGTGCTGCAAATTTAGGTAAGTGGGTTGGAATAACTCAAGTCCTGCTTGAGTATTGCCTGCAATTACTGACAGTGGCTTGTGCCTTTTCAGACAAAAGTATTTCCCAGTCTTACCTAGAGACATTGGGAACCAAACTTCACCTATTTTGTATGCAAAATGTGACCTCTTCCACTGAGCTATGGTCATTACTGAAACCACACACTCCAGATTCCTTATGTAACATAGGCTTCATATCACGTTAGATGGTTTTGTTCACTGAACTCAATACTACTGTATCTTGGTTGTCTAAATGCTGTCCAGGGTTCAGTCTAGACTCTTTTCCAATTTACTTGGAAAAGGCCAAGGGTCAAAATGGAGATGTTTTCAATTAAAAGAATTGCTGGTGGTCCACAGCATTTCACTTTGTGTATGCCATGTACATGAGTAGACCTTCATAAAGTCTGTTCTGCTGAGATGGGCTAGTGGTCTCAGTTGCCTGCCATGATTGATAGTAAATCTTCAGGAGTCAAACCTACATCTTTCATAGTTCCGTTACTTGAGATACAAATGGCAATGGACATGAGACCTTTTAGATACAGTAATCTTTATACAGTACATATCTGCATTGTATAGGTTTTTTTAATAAGCTGAAATCTTTCCACTCTTTGTCCGATGCCCTGTGTGTGCTTTTCAGGATAGTCAGTTCAGTGATAGAATAATAATAAAATGAGCAGTACTGGTAAAAAAAGTTTTGTAAAAGGTTTCCTCTGCTGTGGTTTACTGGCATTGATCTCCAGTTTTCCTTTGCCTTTACAAAATATTCCAGGCTAATTGTAATGTAAGAAATTTATTGTTCGTGTGTCTATGTTTGAGCAGGTGGCTAATGTTCAACCAAATGCTGCAAATAGAAAAAGTAACTCCTGAACTCTTCCCAAACAGCATATTTATTTTTTGTAGTTCATCTCTGGTATTTGTAGTAAACACCTTAGATACAGTAGCATCCTCTTAAATACAAATTCCATGGAGCAGATGACAGAACATAATGGAAACATAAACTGTTACACAAATAAACCTGTCAAATGCATAACACTGCTGTTGTAAACAGTGACAGAGCTTACACATTAGGTTAGGATGCTGTTTTTTCAGGGTCAATCATAGTGAAGTAAGTGGGAATTTAACTTTTGTGGGGGGAGGCTTTTAGTGTAAATTTGGGGCTAGATTAGGCCGGTTTCCTTAATGGGTGTATTTTGAAAAATCTGAAGTAAATTCAGGCAATTCAGATGATGGGAAGAGATTATCAGGCTTTTATTGAGAATCTTATTCCTGTTCATTTTGATCTCTGGATAGATTTAACACAATAACATTGACATCCATTCCCATTTATCCTAACAAAGCCAAACCTGCATTACCCAGGACATAGGTATTATATATTGTATTAGAGCATCTGATGCATTTTGTGGGGCATCTAAAATACACTGCAATATTCTGAGCTACCTGCATAAGTCAAGCAAGATAATTCAGCCTAGTGAGGTTGACATGGTGTGAAACTTCAAATAATTTGGGTGACTTTTGAATACATGAAGTTCATGTTTTGCATAATGCTGAGTTTTCAGGTCACTTATTTGGTGACCCAACATTCCCTTTGCCTGACAGATTTGTAATTGTAACAAGTGGAAATTTGCTGTGCTGGGCAGATTATGCCCTGCTCCCAGCATTTCCACAGGAACGGTCTTCACTGTAGATAGAACAACAGAAGCTTCAGTCCGCTTTATTACATCATTACTGACATGGCGATTTCTTTTCTGCTTGTACAGTGACAAATAATATGTGGAAGCCTCAGTGGGAAAGCTTATCTAAAATGTTTAAACGGAAGCAAGTCAGATGGAACCAAACTCCATGTAGTATTATGTTACCAGAGGTGGCCAGGATTGCTGGCATTGATAACCTTGTCCTTGGCATTGTTGGATTTCTTCCCTTCCTAATTGTCAGTGTTAAAAAAAAACTTCAGCCATTCAGTAAGCAGTTGACAGCTTGCATCACTGCCTTTTTGTATTCTCCCCTGTCCGTACATATCCTGGCAAAAACAGAGCGCCAAGCTGCTTGCCATAAAAAAGAAGGCAACAAGGCCTTTAAACACCAGCCACTCAGGACTGCAAACTGAAGGAAACACCGACTTCCTACTACTAAAAAATAGTATTAATTTGGCTACAGTTAGCTCTGCCTATTGTTAGACTAAAATTTAACATCATATCTCTGATGGAGCCTTACTGGGCTTTTGTGTTGTCCTTTCCCCTTGACAAATAGGAACTTTGCAGTTTCAAAAGAAGGCAATGTGTGTGGGGGGGTGTGTGGGTTGGTGTCATCCAAACTACCTGGCGATTCTTTGAGGAACTGGTGGTGCCATCCAGCCAACAGCTATCTGGAGTATAGTTTGAAAACCACTTCTCCAGTGCAGCCTGCATTTGTTCCCTAACTCACATCTAGGGAGCAGACCTAGCACAAACCATCTGCCATGAATTTTTGAGACTCCCATTCATAATTTTCCTGCAGCCTCAGTGCATGGCTGGAAGTAGGGGGCTTGACACAGAAAAGCTGACAGATGGGTTTTTAAGGGTCTAATAAATGTATCCCTTACTGCTGCAGTTGTATTGCCATGGTTTAGCTCTGCCATGGTTTACATCCAGACAACAGTTCTGTCTATATTAAGCCCTAGTGCCAGTAATCTCATACACTTACAGACACCAAGAAACTTCCTAGACATCAGTATAGTGTGTCAGCTGTGGTAGATATTGATTAGGATTAAAATTATTCTTAATAGTTCATTCTGTCACGATAGTTATCATGGAATGTCATTACCTGAAAGGTATAGAATGGCCTGTTTGTAATGGTTTGGTACATAGTTTGATCGTGCTTCTGAACTTCATATGTTGCTAGTGCTCCTCTGCATCTGATTTCCATCCAAAGTAGAAAGCACTCTTGCTGATAGTGATGAGGAAGCTGTGTTGATGGGCATATTTTAAAAACCTGTCCCACTCCCATCCCCAGGCAGAAGTTATAATAAGCATAATGGATCAAGACCCTTGGGATCTGACAATTAGCTTCCAGACACCTGAGTGGGTGATAAATCCGTATGCTGCCTCAATTTTGGAAAAGAAATAGCCACAGACATGTAAAGATGACTATGACAAATGGTAAGAAACTACATACTAAAGTTCTACCATCATGGCAAAATCTTTGCCCTTGACCTAAGCTTGTAGCATGAAAGAACAATCTGTCCAAGAGAAGGAACTTATTATTGTGCATCTTGATATACAGGCTGAATCAAACATAGTTTTGAAATCCATATTCTGCTTATTCAGCTTGACATCCATAAAACATTGTGCACATGTATTTTTTCCATATGTCGACATTTGTTTATTCTGATATCCACAATTGTTATTAAAGCACATCCTCCTGAATTCTGTGTTATCCGCTTCTCCCACAGAGAATGCAGTTTATGAATGGTGAAGAAAACTTAGAAAAATACATTTTTTTTTGTAAATTACAAAATATAATTTTGTAATCTTATCTGCATACAAACCACCATTGTCTTTAAATGGTATTCTACAGAACCGACAGTGTTCATGGTATTCTGTGAAATGGCAATACATCCACACAAATTAGGGAATCCCAGGTTTATTAGTGTACAAGAAGATTAGGGAAAAAAGTAGAAAAAGGTAGTGAGAACAAAAAAAGATCCTCAAGAGATCTAAATAGTTACTGGTCTCAGGAGGACTGAATTCAAGTGGGGGGGAAAGAAAGGTAAGAAAGAAAGGGGAGGTACTGAACATTGCTTAAAATATACTCAGTTGGTGCAACTATAGGGCATGCCCTGCTGAATAGTGGCATGCAATTTGTTTATACTTATGTGAACACAGCCTCATCATGAAGTCATGAACTTAAAAAGAAGCTGCTTGGCTATCTCTCATTGTGCCATAAAGTGTGAAATACCTACATTGCATTGGCAGTGGATGCAAAGGAAAACTGCCTCTCTTTTGGTCTAATAATTTATGAAACCTCTGCTTTTCTGTTCAATGGGGAGAAAATCATTTCCGAAGTTTCTTGTAGCAGAACGATGTTTTAGTGTATCCCTTTGAATGATCAAAATCAATTTGGGGAATCGTTATTAATTTTATTTCCAAAGTTAATAAAAGTTATTGTTACCTAGTGATAAAAGAAAACCTGCTTTCCTATAGTGCACATGAGCTGTAACATTGATTTTGTCTTGAAGGAGTCTAGAAAGAGAATTCAGAGCAAATAAAACAGGCATAGGACTACATGTTTTACTTGTATTCATAAAGAAAATGCGCCAGGGATTTATAAGAAACAGAAAGCCTTCTGCAGTTTCAGTGAAATGAAGTAATTTGTGACTTAAAACATCCCCAGTTTGACTATAAAGGTCTTATCTCACCTGTGTAAAGAATTTATATGTAAATGCATATTTTATATTTGACTGTTTTCCCATCTTTGGGTTGTTTTATACTTCTTTAAAATGGCAGTTTGATTGTCTTTTGGAGACAGTAAAATATGCATACCATTTGATGGTAATTTTGGGGGCGACTGTGTTATTTATCTCAGATGAAATGAGAACTGAAAAGATCAGCTAGAGCAGGAGGAAAGAGCTTGGCTCTGGTGGTCTAAGCTCTCTTGCCACCTGAGAAAGGAAGGGAAAGCAACCTATACAATTTGCCTCATCCATGACATTCCCTCCCTCACCTGTCTTCTTTCTCCGAGATCAAGAAAGAGAAGGTGGTTAAGTTCTGTTTCACAGGGTGGCCAACACTGCTGTCCTTAGCTGGCCCCCAGTGACTGATGTGGGGGGAAGTCTTTTCTCAAAGCCAAGTATTCTGGGCAAGAGTGCCGTATCTCTGTTCTTCATGGATGGAAGAGACTTGGAAACACTGTGTACTGTATTATGATACAGGGAGTAAGTGGAATTTTCTTCCTTATATGATGAACCATAGAGCAATTTAGGATCAAAGTCACTGTAATCAAGTTGAGCAATTTACTTTCATGTCCCAAATGTTACCTCTCCACAATGGAAATTATATTATTTTAATTCTTAGCCATGCTGATGTGTTTGGAGGAAAAACAAATTTGCATTAACTAAATCAGCAAATCATAGAACAGTTATGATAAATTTCAAAATTAGTGCTCACTTCCCTACTACAGTGGCACAAGGTGTTTGTGCACTTGTGCACACAAATTGGAGTTATTAGCAGCTGGTTTTGAGTATACTTAAAGATACTTAAAATGTGCCACTATTAGTGAGAAAAGCTTGTTAAGAAGACATACCAAAATCAAAAGTGGTTCTAATAAATGTAAAAGCACAAACATTATTTGTATTACGAAAATAAAAGCAATAATATGCAGCTAATATATTAATTACTGTATTAATTATATACTGCCCGGTTGTTTCTAATGTATAATGTATTATGTATAGTGACCTTTTTTACAGTTTAAAGTCATCAGAAATGGATTATCAGCCCCTGAAAACCATTCAGCTTACCTAAGAATGCACATGTAACAAAACATTTAATCTCCATAGCTATGCATTCTTGTGATCTTGAATGACTGTGTTTCTCAGAAGACACAGAAGCAATCAAACCTTTGGCCCCTGGCTTCACAGCTAGGTTTTCCAGTCCACAAAACTATGTGAGGTCACTATATAACTTAGATCTCCTCACAAAAAGATGGTATTTTGTGCATGTTTTGCATAGGGGATTTAGAGTATGCTGTCATCAGTATGCAGATGACACGCAGCTCTTATCTCTCCTTTATCACCTCTGCAGTGGATGTGGTGCAGACTCTCGCCTGGATGCAGTCATGGAATGGACCAGGACTAACAGGCTAGACTCAACCCGGAGAAGACCGAGGTTCTGTTCTTCAGAGCATCCTCTTCCGGGTACAGAGGCGCTCTCCCCAGTTTTGGGGGGGGGGTACTACCCTCGAGCTGGTGAATAGAGCTAGGAATCTGGGTTTGGTGTTAGATTCAGCTCTTTCCTTGGAAGCCCAGGTGGTAGCTGTTTCTAAGTCCACCTTTTTCCATCTTCAGCTAATAGCCCAGATCTGCCCGTACCTGGATGAAGCTTCCCTGACAAGAGTTGTGTAAGTGTTTGTGATCTCAAGGATAGACTACTGCAACACTCTCTTTGTGGGGTTGCCCTTGACCCTTATTCAGAGACTTCAGTGGATACAAAATGCAGCAACTAGACTGGTGGTTGGTGCGGGCAGATATGGTCACATCAGTTCTGGCTGCCCATTGTGTCCCCAGTAAGGTTCAAGGTACTGGTTTTGATTTACAAAACACTCCACAGATTGGGACCTGAATATCTGGTGGAGCGGATCTCTCAGAGGTCAACTGAGGCCTGGCCCACCAGAATGTCACGAGAATTCTCACTTCAGGTGGTCACGCCTAGGAAGGCCTGGAAATCGATCACTCGAAACCAGGCCTTCTCTGTGGCTGGCCCTACATTGTGGAAAAACCTCCCAAGTGGCCAGTCCCTGCTGGCCTTCTAAAAAGTACTCAAGACCTTGCTTTTTAGAGAGGCATTTGGTGACCACTAGGGGTATTTTTTCCACCATCTTGTCAAGCATTTTTATTTGTTTTGTTGTTTTGTTGCTATTATCTTCATTGATTTACGTGTTTCTATACTGCCCATCTTCGGGAAAATGGGCTGTATAGAAATAAATAAATAAATAAATAAAAACATTTTTTATAAAATAAGGGCATAATGTTACTCTAAAGATGATAGACAGTGTGGGATGAATATCTTATTTTCTGAAGAATCTCGTTTAAATGCTATAAATCCAAACAGATGGCTAGTCCATTAATCTGAGTTTGAATGACTCATGAAAAATATATGAGCAGTAAAAATAGACATCATTTTATTTCCATTTATAAATCATTGTTAGTTTCCCACATGCATTGGATATTCCGCATGCCTTTATTGCAAATCTGAAAAGTTGCCTTAATAAGGCTGATGATGTAATGTTTATAGGGTCACTGGGAACATTACTGTACAAATCATACTTATATTAGATTAAATGATGTTTGATTTCCCCCCCCGTTTAGCCTTCTCTGCCAGATCCTGTGTTCTATGTGCGTATGGGCGGAATATAAGCTCCACAAATATGTTGTGTTTTTCTTATTTCTACTCGACTTTTCTTGGGTTGAGTTTTTGGACAAATTGTTTAGTTTGGCAATTTCTTGTGCACTGCCCCAGACTTCCTGTGGGAAAATCGGGTGGTTTACAAATACAAAAACAAACAAACAAACAAACAAACCACACTGCTTTAATTTATGCTGTATAAGGCTAATGATATCATCAGCTGTGGTATTTTTCAGAAATTAAAAATTCCCAGGTCCCTCACAAAGGTCTTCAGGTCCTGATGGGTTCCCTTTTTCTTGTGGGGAAGGTGTTGGGGACTATGGGACAGGAGGGATGTATTTAATTTTCTCAAAATGTGTGCCAGTGTTAAATTCATGCCAATGACCACAATGTTCAGGAATCAAAGCCTTGTTCTCTCCCCTGCCCTGCAGCCCCCAGTATTTGTCCCACAACAGAAGAGATTCTAGTGGAGCCTTTGGTCCTTATTGGAGAGGAATGCATTTCTCATGCATTTTTTCATTTATCAGGAAACAAATGTAATTAAATTGTGACTTTCCTTGTAGATGGCCATATCTTGATTTTGAAAAAATCCTATTGTGGAAAGGAAAGTAAGTTTGATTCTTAGCTTTGACTAGTTGATTCTTTTAAAATGTCACGGTGAGATGATTAGAATCTGCTTGATGCATGGTTCTTCAATGTCCCTTGGCAAGATTTGTGTTCTTTGGTCCGTAACTTTCCTTTACTTATTATTTGTCCTGTATTGCAGATGGCCACCAGTCATATGCTTTGAAACAAATTTAGGTTTTGAACAAAAATGGTGTTAGATATGAAGGAAACCTTTATAATTGTAAGTTTGTTAGGCTTGAATCTGAGCAAGGGATGGCCTTTATTATGAAAAATTTGGAAAGAATGCAAATAGATCACTTATTTTATTTAATAATAATAATGGTTGTTATAGTAAATGCCTTTTCTGAGATATCTCAGTAAATGAGGAAATTCCACAAAAATGTACAGTCCATCTTGCTGATCCCATTTATATAATTCCTTGACACTAATTCCTGTGTCTCTTCTGTGAGTTTGACTAGTCAGACTCAATATGTTAACTCCGTAACATTTCCTTAAATCTATCCCTCATTGCTTGCAATTTTCCTTTTGATTTACCCAGTTTGGTATAGTCTAGCATTGCATTTTTGTGTGGATGACACTTTCTACAGGTTTTTTTAAAGATTACTCTTGAAACTCGTGAACACAGAGATATGGTAGAGACTGGGGAGAAAGAGAGATATTTAGGTGAAATATTTTTACATAAACTTAGCTGTTCTTATGTGAAAATATAGACATTTAAAAAACACATACACTGCAGTGCTGTAAAATGCCCAAAGCTCAGGACCCCATGTAGGAAGACACAACACTAGCATTTGTTATATTAGAAAGTAAAATGCTATTCGAATATCTTAGCTTCCTCCTGATTTCTCATGTTCTTTGGCCTTATCAAACAGTAAAAGCTTTTCAACATAAATGTGTCCTACTTAGATTTCACTTAGACTTTTAGAAGCTGGATTCTAAGTAGAAAATATTGAATTTCCTCCTATTAGTATTAGAGTCTCCAAGTAATGTGTGTAACAGCAAATTGGATGAAGCAGTAAATAACACAAAGAGTGTAGATTCTATTTGGCTGAAGTATATAAGTCAATATTATAGGAAGCAACATATACGGTTATTATAAATCTTCATTGAACTTCCAATAAATGCGGAAGTGTAATTACATATGATAAACCCTATGCTGGCATGCCAGATTCTTAGATCAGAAGCTACGCAGGTTTGGAAGAAGGCAAAAGTCAACAGTGCAGTTCACTAAGCTCAGCAGAATTTTATGTATGCTAACTTACTGGGGACAAATCCCCATCTGCTAGCTCCAGCAATAGCATTTTGTATCCTTGGCTTTGAGATGGGCCCAACTAAGCCATCAATTTATTTTCGCAAAATGTGGAGAAATATGTTATAAAATCATTTGAACAAGAATAGTAATTGTTAATTATATGCCATCTAGTGAGTTCTGACTGAAGGTGACCCACTCCAGGATTTTCTAGCTTAGAATACAGTACTTAGAAATAGCTTACCATTCCCTTCTACTTGGCATAACCTGAGACTGGGATGCATGATATGGAATCAACTCCCAATTTCTGTTCACAACTTTTCAAGTTATTCAGCCAGTTGTTTCTTTTTAGTGGGAGTAAAAAAAATCACATAGTATGTTCTGCTTTAACAAAGTAAAGACACATACATTTTTATGTATTTAAGTTTAAATGTTATGTGGTATAGTAGACTGAGTGATGGGGTAAGGGCTCAGAAGATCCATTCATACACTTCCATTCACTATCTATATACCACCATCCAAATGACAACCACCACAAACCTTTGCACCAAGTTTGCAGTTGCTGTTGAAATTAGTGATCAGGGACTTAACTATCTCTATCACCAACCAAGGACGACAGGCAGTTTGGTTTTACACTGCTGTAATCTTGGTGAAACTAAAGTTTTACTTCACGCTATCCTTTTACAAATAAGGTTGTTATTTGATGAAAAACAGTTTCATTTACTTTAAAGTTACTGCCCAAACCTTGTATCATAGCATGTGAGCATTATGATTTATGACTGCTATCTATGAAATAATAAGCAAGGCTTATAAACAAAGAATTTGGTTAAAGAGCATCAAGGATTAAAAAGTTCAATGAAGAGAAAATAATTGAACAGAGGAACAAGGTTTCAGATTGTTAGTTACTTTTGCATATCATGATAAATCTCTGCATTTCTTCTTTGCTCTGAAATACAATTACTTCCCTTGCTTTAATTTTAACTTCATAATTTAAAGACTATTTGTTGTTGGTTATATATTGTTTTATATCTACCTTAACATACTGTACATCTGTTCAATTTTTCACAATACTTAGTCTTCTCACAAATCCAAATTATAGACATTTTACTGATTGCTTATTCAGATCCACAAACACACACTCTCTCAATCTAATAATGAACTGACTGACTTCTTCACACAATTGCACTTATATAGAAACAGAATCTCTCCAGCCTGGAGCCAAACAGACCAGTCAGCTGACAGTTTTAGTCATTGATATTATTTGACACTTACTAAGTATCATAAGAGTTAGTCCTATTACACACTTCACTTATAACTGTTAGTCAATCCAGATGTTTACCATGCAGGCAATAGAAATCTGCAAACAAAACCTTTGAGTAGTGGGTGACATATAAATTGTATGTATGTATGTATGTATGTATGTATGTATGTATGTATGTATGTATGTATGTATGTATGTATGTATAAATAAATAAATAAATAAATAAATAAATAAATAAATAAATAAATAATAAATAAATAAATAAATAAATAAATAAATAAATGCACAATGCAAAATCTCTGCAATTCTCACCCAGTTGCCTAAATAACTGATTGTGTTATGTATTGTTACCATTTTATGTTGTCATTCTTGGCAGGCTACAAGATAGAAGTACGTAAATGTTCTCTGGTTCCCTCTGGTGACTAATTCTGCTATTCCAACTCATGTATAACTAGAAAAATACAGGGCTGTGTTGTAAGTCAATGCTGTAAATTACAGTTGTGATTTGTCATCAGTCAGCAACTCAACACTTCTATCCCTTGTTGGGTACCACAGATGGGTTGGTATGCAAGGAGGCATATCAGGAGCAGTTTGTTAGCTTTGTTCCTGCAGTTGATACCATTGCATTAACTTCAGTGTGTAAAAGTAATATGTGTCAGGCCACAAAAGGCAAGACAAAATAATAGTTTCTGGTCACTTAAGATTAATATGTGAACACTCGAAAACCTGAACTTTTGCAGTGAAAACATCTCTAGCAGTGCCCTAAAATAAAGAACCAGTAAATTTTAAAGACTTGAACTTATTGTGATCATGAGGTAGTAAATGCAGTTCTTGAGCATTAACATGTTTGAGGTTAGTATAGTATTTCAGTGTATTTAAAAAGGAAATTTAACTTGCCCTGGTCCTCTCCTGTAGTGATGTACGTATGCCAGTTGAAACTAGCTGTAGTACATGCTGGGATACAGCTTTTTGCCTACTGAATCTCTTATGGGGTAAAATAGTGAAATAATTGTGAAAGTACAGCACTTCTTTGACTCAATCTGCATTTAGAGTAGTTCCTGGCAACGAACAAAGAGCCTGTTCAAATAGCTGCAGCCACTGAGTTTAATGCTAATGTTTTCACAGGGCACATAGAAGTCATTACATATATTTCATCATAAATCATTAGATTTGAGAGCACAGCTGGTGATGGATTGTCAGAAATTCCAATTAAATGTCTGCTCTGAAAGTGGGTAATGATATAATGCATAACCCACAACATAGGGTAATAGTTGTGGCCAAGAAGCAAGACATGGCTAATTTTGAGCAATTAGGAAATGACTTTCTGCTCGAGACCAAGATGCAATGTCATAAATAACGACAAAGGGCTTCTTAAACTGCACAGGATTAATTCCTCACTGTGCAAAGTTGATTGCAGGTATAACGGACAGGTTAATGAGAATTCTCTGCTGAAATTTCTCCTCTTGATCTTGGCAGTGGGTTTAGAGTTCTCAATTAGTTCAGACTGATTTCTAAAACAGGCAAATAGATGATCTATTTTTGTCTGTAGGTTTGGACTATACGCTGTCATTTTATTTTTGAAATACCAGTGGTGGACTTTTGTTTCTGTCCCTTAAGTAGTCCCTGATTGTTGTGGCTGGTAGAATGATCCATTGTTTTTACCTGAGAGATAAACTTATGTTTCAGATATATTTAAAAGCCCAGGAGCACACAAACAGCACTAAGAATCAAAAGTCTGGATTATCAGAAAGCTTTGATTGCTCAGTTACAAAAGAGAGGAATGGCATTGTTCCATTTTGGTACAATGACCAAAATGTCTAATACCTTATGTACTGTAGGTGTGCTAACAACGGCAGGAGATACTGGGTATGGAAAGCTTCATAATGCTGATGCCTAGCACACCAGATTTAGAATTAAACATTTGTCTATGATGTCACCACAGACAGAGTCATTTGTATGGGGAACCAATCAGGTGTGTGAGAAATCAGAAATGCTATAATCTGTGGCCCATGCTTATTAAGAATACAAGTACAAAACTAAGTTTTTCACAGTAGGAGGGTTGATGTTTGTTTTCTGAATGCTTCTTGGCAGTGACTTAACCTTGGAGTGCTGGAGGACACATGCATTAGGCTAAAGTTATATCTATTCATATTAGTTATTTTGGGGTATAAACAGCTTTCAAATATATATATTTCATGTGAGCAAGATGAAGACTTGTCCATCTTCTCCGTAATCAAGATGTAACATATAATTTGAAGCGCCATGAAAGATAACAGGCTCTGGAATTTCTCTGTGCTTGTTTCATTGAAAAGTGATCTCTATGTTCAGATGCTTTTAGATATGAAACCTTCTTTTAAAATGGTGCATACTATGATTCAGTTTCAGCAAGAAGACCACTTTCACAGTAACTCACCATTACTGATTTATATTAACATCAAAAGAGCATGTGAAGCTGAATTTTACTAGGTGATTTGCCACACTAGAAAACCACAGTGTTTTAAAAAAACTTTTGTTTAAAGATGGCGATTGAATGAATAAATGAAATTCACAATGCAGGTTGTGGTATTTGTGAAAGAAGATGAATTAGATACCTGTGGCTTGATTCACTCTCCCCTTTTTATTCATTATTTGCACAAAGAAGTGCAGTTTAGAAATATCGGCGCAAGCTAAAAGTGATTTATTTAACATGAGAAAATTGAGATGTAAAGATCTAGCAACAGAGGTCAAACAGATCCACAAGGAAAGAATTGTCCACAGGTGCAAAATACCACTCTACCTGACAGTATCTTAGATGCTGAAAAAGACTGTAAGTTTGACATAGGAGCTGAAACACCCCATGTATGGAGGGAGAACTTATTGTATTATATCTTGAATTTATTATTCATTATTTGAAGCTGAAATGAGGAAATTTCAAGATAGAAACAAAATCCTAGGGGCTAAATAGAGTTGATAATTTCCCTCAAAGTAAACCAGTTAAATTATTTGGCTATATCTAAAGCAGTGTTTTTCAACCTTTTTTGGGCAAAGGCACACTTGTTTCATGAAAAAAATCACGAGGCACACCACCATTAGAAAATGTTAAAAAATTTAACTTTGTGCCTATATCAGTCTCTAAAAGGTTCGCCATTGCTGGTGTAGGGAGAAGCAGGACAGAGGGGCCACAGATTGAGGCAGCCCGCTCTCTAGCACCCAGTTCCCACTTACCTGTGTTGTTTTTTTAAAGACATTTTGCCCTGCATGGACTTCTGTGTCCAGTGGAGACCTGAGAAGGGGCACTGACTCTCCAGGAACACTAATAAGACCCAAAAGCCCATTTTGCTCTCCACACTGTGGCCAAGGCAGATGCCTTCAGCAAGTCCAGTGACAGGAGGGGAGGAGGATGAAGGAAGGCAGGAAGGAAAGAAGGCAGAAAGTGTTCTGCTTGTATACCGCCCCATACCACTTCAAGGAGTCTCTGGGCGGTTTACAGTTTTAATTACAGTAGGCAGGCTGCTAGACATACACATATGCAGGCTAGAAATGAGCACGTTTCTATGAAGAGGGGAAAGGGTACGAATGGAAAGAGAGAGGTGGGGGAAAAAAGAAAGAAAAGACAGAGAGAGAGAAGAGGGTGACCCAAGACAGAAAGAAAGGGGCAAGACTTCAAGGAACCCATCGCGGGGGCCCTCAGAGACGGCTCTTCCCCTCCCGGACCCTAAAGGCCGGCCGGCCGGCCGGCCAGCCGTGCCAGTAGCCCCCCCCGCCCGCCCGCCTCCTCAGCCCAGGCCCGGCGGAGGCCTCCTCCATCCCCTCCTCCTCGCAGCCCTGCCGCGGTGCTCATGGGGCAGCCGGGCGCCCCTCCTCCCCTTCCCCTCACCTGGTGGTTTGTTCTGGGCTGGGGCTCCCAGGCCGGCTCGTGTTGGCGGGCGGGCTGTCGGGCGGCTCAGTCCATTGGTAGCTCCCAGGAACGGGGTGGTGGTGGTCCAGGGTAAAAAAAGGAGGGGGGAGAGGGAAGCGAGCGAGTCGTGGCGGCGGTGGCAGGCACAGGGCAAACACTAAGAGAATGAGCGGGGCCAGGTCCGGCCGGGGAGGAAGTGACGCCAGCGCCGCGGGCCTCGGGGGGGGGGAGCCAAGCTGGCCCTTGGACGCTATTTATAGTGCCTCCCAGCTGTGGGCCGCCTGCCGGCCCTGGGTTGAATTTCTTTAGAATTTTTCAATTTTTCCCACGGCACACCAGGCAACATCTCGCGGCACACTAGTGTGCCGCGGAACAGTGGTTGAAAAACGCTGATCTAAAGTGTTGGCTTACAATTCAGCAATTAATTCACTGGGTCTGCTCAAGATTGATTTGGATTTAGGGCTAGGAGAATATCTTTTAGAAACTTAGTGCAGGAGCTAAACCCCCGGGAAGCCACCTTGAAGAAATGTACAATTCCAGCAACCTTGTTTCTGGAGAAGAGCCTTCTATGGCTGCAGTAGATCTCAAGCAGAAATCTAGACTAAAGCCAAGGTTGGAACAGGGTACACTAGTAGTGAGCTATTTGTCATCTTTGCTTCTATGTGGTGCTGGTCAATCAGGAGCTGTGCAGGGACAGGCATCATCCCACCTCCCTGTCTGATTGGCCAGCACCACGGACAAGCTAAGATGATGTTGGCGCCTGCTTCCTTGTTGAAGCTCAGCTCCATGCGGTCGCAGAACAAGGTAAGTGATTGGCTGCTTGTGTGTCAGAAGCTTCTGAACACCACCCAGGGTCGTGCAGGTCGTTTCGGAACTGGTAGGTACTAAAATGAATTGCCCATCCCTAATGCCTGCCAATAATTGTGTTATTGGTAGGGTCAATATATTACAAAGGTATTTTCTTCCCTGACCTCTTGCTGTTACACATTTATTACCTGTTATTAAACTTTTCAGAATTTATTATGTGATGTAGAAATATTTATTTATTTATTTATTTATGTATTCAACTTATATGCCGCCCACTACCCAAAGGTCTCTGGGCGGCTTACAATCAAAGAATTAAAACAATTTAAAATAGTTATAAATAAAATATCAATAAATCATCAAACAGTAATAAAAACCTTCTTTAAAATCATCATCCTAAAATTGTCATCAGCGGACCCACAATCTATATTGTATCAATTAAAAACCTTCTGGAACAGGAAGGTTTTTACCTGGCGCCGAAATGTAATCAGTGTTGGCGCCAGGCGGATCTCAATAGGGAGGGCATTCCATAACTTGGGAGCAGCTGCCGAGAAGGCCCTTTGTCTACAAGCCATCCCTCTCACCTCCTTGAGGGATGGCTCTTTCAAAAGGCCCCCCTGGCTCGATCTTAATCGCCGGGTAGGTTCGTATGGAAGGAGGCGGTCCTTCAGGTATCTAGGTCCTAAGTCGTTTAGGGCTTTATATGTCAAAACAAGCACTTTGAATTGGGCTCGGACAGCAACTGGTAACCAATGCAGGTTACGCAGAATCGGCGTGATGTGATCCCTGGCGGCTCCACCACTTACCAGCCGCGCTGCACGATTCTGAACCAGTTGCAATCTCCGGACCGTCTTCAAAGGCAGCCCCACGTAGAGCGCATTGCAGTAATCAATCAATACGGAATGTTACCAGTGCATGCGTAACTGTCATGAGGCTCTGCTCGTCTAGGTAAGGGCAAAGCTGGTATATTTTCCGCAGCTGAAGGAAGGCACCCCTGGCCACCGAGTCCACCTGGGCTTCAAGAGTTAGACCGGGGTCCAGGAGCACCCCCAAGCTGCGGACCCTGTCCCTTAGGGGGACTGCAACCCCATTCAGGACAGGAAGATGGCCCTCTAACTTGTCCGGCAAAGCACCCATTAACAGCAGTTCCGTCTTGTCTGGATTGAGTTTCAATTTGTTAACCCTCATCCAGTCCATTATCTGGCCCAGACACGAGTTCGGCACAGAAACCGCCTCACCTGGATTGGTGGAGAACGAGAGGTAGAGCTGAGTATCATCAGCATATTGCTGACTCCTCAGCCCAAACCTCCTGATGACCTCTCCCAGCGGTTCCATGTAAATGTTGAACAGCATGGGAGACAGTATAGAGCCCTGAGGAACCCCATGACGTAAACACCATGGGGCAGAGCAACTGTCCCCCAGCACCACCTTCTGGACGCGGTCAGCCAGGAAGGATTGGAACCACCGCAAAGCAGTGCCTCCAACCCCCAACCTGGCCAGCCTATCCAGAAGGACACCATGGTCGATGGTGTCGAAAGCCGCTGAGAGGTCCAGGAGTATCAACAGGGTTGCACCCCCCCCCCTGTCTCTCTCCCGGCAAAGGTCATCATTCAGGGCGACCAAGGCAGTCTCTGTACCAAAACCCGGCCTGAAACCAGATTGAAATGGATCCAGAAAATCCCTTTAATCCAGCAGCGCCTGGAGCTGCCCAGCCACCACCCGCTCCAACACCATGCTCAAATAAGGGAGGTTCGCTACTGGTCGGTAGTTAACCACCAGTCCTGGGTCCAGGTTAGGTTTTTTTAAGGAGTGGTCTAATTACTGCCTCTTTTAAGGCAGCAGGGACCACTCCCTCTCTTAATGAGGCGTTTACAGCTTCCTGGACCCAGGTGCGAACCCCCCTGGCAGATCTTTCAATTAGCCAAGAAGGGCAAGGGTCGAGTCGCGTGGTGGTAGCATGGACAGATCCAAGCACCCTGTCCACATCCTCAGGTCTCAATAATTGAAACTCATCCAATAAAACTGGACCTAAGCATGGCACACTGGATACATCCCTTGAATCTGCATCAATAGTGGAGGCCATTTCCCTGTGAATCTGAGCGATTTTTCCCTCAAAGTGAGCAGCAAACTGGTCACAACAGGCTGATGAGTTGTCCAGAACCTCCACCGTATTTCTCGGTTGAAGAAGGTCCTGGACCACCCGAAACAGCTCTGCTGGACGGCACTCTGAGGAAGCAATACGGTTTGCGAAATAATGCCTTTTCGCCAACCGTATCGCCACGGAATAGGCCCGATAATGGGCTCTAAGCGGTGTTTGATCGGACTCACAGTGATATTTTCTCCACTTGCGCTCCAGCCGTCTCCCCTCCTGCTTCATTGCCCGCAGCTCAGATGTATACCAAGGAGCTGTCTGGGCTCTGCGCAAGGGGAGAGGGCGCTTAGCTGCGATCGTGTCAACCGCCCGGGACATTTCCCTGTTCCATAGGGTGACCTGAGCTTCGACAGGAGCACCGACCATATCAGACGGATAATCCCCCAGAGCTTTCAGGAAACCATCTGGATCCATTAGTCTCCGAGGGCGGATCATCTTAATGGATCCCCCACCCTTGCAGAGGGTCGGAATAGCCAATAGCCTAAACTTGACCAGAAAGTGGTCTGACCATGACAATGGAGTCAAAGCCAACCCCTCCACATCCAAACCACCATCTCCCAGTCCCGTTGAGAATACTAGGTCCAGAGTATGACCCTTCTCATGTGTTGGGCTGATGACATGTTGAGACAGCCCCATGGTTGTCATGGCGGCCATGAAGTCCTGAGCTGCTCCAATTAAGGTAGCCTCAGCATGGATGTTGAGGTCCCCCAGTACCAACAGTCTGGGGGTCCTCAACACCAGGTCCGAGACCACCTCCGTCAGCTCAGGCAGGGAGACTGTTGGTACGCAGCAGGGTGGGCGGTACACCAAAAGAATCCCCAATCTGTCTCGTGAGCCCAACACACAATACAAGCCCTCTAGACCTTTTCCCAAGGAGACAGGAAGCCTGGTCAAGGAGATAGAACTCCTGTAGACTATGGCTACTCCCCCTCCCCGGCCCTCCGGGCGGCACTGGTGCTGAACCGTGTACCCAGGTGGGCATATCTGGGAGAGGGGGACTCCACCCTCCTCTCCCACCCAGGTCTCGGTAATACATGCCAGGTCAGCACCCTCATCCAGGATAACATCATGAATGAGGGCGGTCTTATTCTGTACTGACCTGGCATTCAACAACAGCACCGTGTGGCTCGTGGGCTCGCTGATATGGTCACCTGATTCCTATGTGAGTTATAGATCTCTTCCAATATTATGTTTGTCCTGCACATTCCAGTAATTGGTAAATGGTTATATTTGCTATTAAATTAATTGTGACCAATAGATTCTTCCATGTCAGTTAATTATCCAAGTTCAAAAGCTCCTTTAGCCATTTGCTAACTAGGCTTATATTTTTTGAGCAGCAATCATCTCCATACCTATGCAGAAATAATAAAAGAAATGAGAACACAAGTTGTGAATTCATCCCCTTTCTTAATCTTTCCGAGTGGAAAGTGTGGAGAGGCCAGAAGTAAAGCAGTATGAAGCAAAACTAGGAATAGTATCTTTGCTCATTGTATTCCATCGGTTTATATTAAATTCTGCATTTATCGGTCTGGCTTGGAACCATGTGAATCTTCGTGAATAGGAAGCAAAATATTTTATTCATGTTTCTTTTTAAACCCCCCCCCCCCCAATATTTTGGTGATTGATTTCTTAGCATTTTTTTAGTTCACAGCATGTATTGGAGTAGATAGTCCGATAATTATGACTTTTTAAAAAGCTATTTGGAAAGAGAATTCATCTAGAAATCTCAAATTGTTGACCACCATAGCTTTAAAAATTTGCAGGAAAGGCAAACCTGATTTTTCAGATGAATAGGATAACAAAGTCAGTTCCTGTGTTCTTCCATCAAGTCTTGATAAGCCTCAATCTGCTAGGGAACGGGTCTTTACTTTTAAACTGAAACTGAATGAATTGATGCTCTACATTTGGAATGGGAATATTGATTTTAAAAAAGCATGCCAGAGAAGATAATCATGATGTTACCGTTTTTAAAAGGTAGCATATTGGAGATTATTGAATCCTATACATTGAGGGCAGTGATAGCAAACATGAAAGCTAGTGGGATAATTTGTCTCTGCCTTAGTTTGAGCTATTACTGCACATCTGAAACTTGATTTTGTTTAAGCTTAATTAACAAGACTGTGTTTTATATGTTCCCTCTAAGCCTGAGGCTGGGTACATGTTGGGTCACAAAAAAAGAACCAATTCAGGTCAATTTAAAACAGAGCACTTAAGATCACCTTGGGTTCAGTTTATATAGGCCAGAGGTTGGTACCTTTTCACTCCCTTCCAAACACAGCTCTACTACTGCATCATGTTCTTGTGGGTCTCTACAGCAGTTTGAGTAGCCCACAGATATGCTTTTGCCACACACTGTTATGTAATCTGTTATTCCCCAAAGCTATTAGACTTCTCTGTACTATTGCCCCTTTCAGGATACTTTTAGAACTCCTTTTTTTGTTGCCCTGAGCAAATGATATGAGTTTATAAGAGAGATCTGAATTCCTTCTGATCAGTTAGAATGGACGTTGAGTGAACACAGCCCAAAACTGTAATTAGGTGAAATCCTTGATGAGACCAGTCAAAGGTTCAGAAGTTGAGTTGTTGAAGTTAGGGACTAAAGAATTACATCTCTGCAGTAAGCTTCTAAATAAGCCCTCTTACACTTTGCTAAAAGACAGTGAGGTTAGGACATGTTCCATTCATTGCTTGGGATGAGAGATATTTTTATTTTTCCTTGTTCAGTAGCTAGGCAAAGCAGAAGGACTTAATCTTGTTTTAAAAAAAATCATGGCTACTTTAAACCATTTGCACCTGAAAGGTGTCATTTTCCTGCATTCATGGTTTAGGAGTGACTTCACTGCCAGATGGGTGGTATAAAAATCCAATAAATAAATAAATAAAGTGTATGTTGGTCCACTGTCCCGTTGTAATTAATCTGGCAAAAGCTATTGGGAAAATGGATCACTAGAAGGAATTACTATGAGGAATGGATTATAGAATTCATTTTATCGTGGTTGCAATCTGTAATTTCTTCAAACACTACTATAAATCTATCTGTGAAGATTCTCAGTCATCCAGGTGCGTTTAACTGGGAGTTGAGTCATGGCTACTGGACTTCTTTTTTGAGAGATAGAAACGTTTCGCTGTTCATCCAAACAGCTTCACCGATGAAGCTGTTTGGATGAACAGTGAAACGTTTCTATCTCTCAAAAAAGAAGTCCAGTAGCCATGACTCAACTCCCAGTTACTATAAATCTAAAGGATATAAAGGAGTTGTTCATGTTTCCCTAACCTTATTTAGCTGCTGAGTGGAATGTTTATTGGTTTCTCAAATATCTATTTGTCTATTCAGAAAATTTACAGTCCACCTCACAATGTTGCAGTCCTCAAGGCGGAGAGCAAGATTGCAACAATAACACCAAGATAAAATATATAATATCAGTAAACTTATATGAAGGAGATATTAAGGGAAGAAAATAAATGCAGCAGTTGATAAGCTGAGCAGCATATTAACCGTAAAAAGCATAACTATAAGGTGACTTAAAGTAATATTTGTAATACTACAAGAAAGCTTATACATAAAATGAAACAATAACATCTAAAGCAGTGGTTCTCAATCTGTGGGTCCTCAGATGTTCCTGGACTAGAGATGGGCACGAAAAGCAAAAATGGCGTTCCGTTTCCGTTTTGGTTTGGGCCCTTTTCATTTCGGTTCAGTTGCGTTGAAATGGATTTTTCTAGAAAAACTTCGTTCCGTTTGTCGTTTTAGTTCGATTGTCGTTTTTGCATAGGAATGCATTGAAGCAATGCATTCCTATGGGGAAAAGCAAGCACGGAAACCGCAGCATTTTTTTTTTGGAACAGCCCCAAGTGCCAATCAGCTGTAGCGCGGGCTTGGGATTCAGCAAAAAAAGTAAAAAAGTTTTTAAAAGCTCGTGCTTTCCAGGTGCATTGGGTCGGAAGTGCCCTGGCTTATTTTTAAATCTCCTTTGTTTTTAAAAGAACAAGAATAATTCTCGCCATCTTCTGCCACCGCCACCGCCTCCCAAACTCTGGAACAGGTGCTTGCTTTCTTAAATTCTCCCCCTCCCCCCCCCCACCGCCCTTTACCATACTGTCACAAAAAAGCAAAATAGCAACATAGCGAGCTCAGCGAAATACACCCTCTTTTACCCCCACCTTGATTCGGGATCTCCTCTTGGGGTTGCTGCCTCCTCTGCCTCATGGTCCCTCACCCTCATTGCCAAACGGATGCGGAAAGACAATCCGCCCCTTTAAGGAGCACAGCATTGTTCCCAGAATCCCCACCAGCTTCCCCCTCTTCTCCATACACATGCGCAGCGTGCACATACACACACACACAGCACGGAGGGCATGACCATGAGGGCGGAGGAGGCAAGCCCGGGAGATCCAGAGGACAGGTGAGGCCAAGGGTGTGTACTTCGCTGAGCTTGCTCGTTAATATTTTCCTTTTTCATGATGACACAGCAAAGGGGGGGGAGGAGAATGTAAGAAAGCGAGCACCCAAACCTTGGCTAGGAATAAATCGCTTGATTTATTTAGACATGCTTGACCCAGAGTTCCGGAGGTGGCAGTGGGAGGTGGAGAAAATCATCTTCTTGTTCTTTAAAAAGCAAAGGAGGTTTAAAAATATGCTGGGGAGCTTCCCTTCCCCAATGTGCCCAATTGGTGCCGGGAAAGCAGGGGCTTTTAAAACTATTTTTTGCCAAGCCCCAAGCCCCCAGCACTACAGCTGATCGGTGCTTGGGGCTATGCCAAAAAAAAGCTGTGGTTTCCTGCACCGTTCCCCCCCCCAGCTCCAGTCCATTTTATCGCACACCACCACTAACGGAAACGAACATCACCGAACAAATTTTTGTTGGTTCTGTTCGGTTCGAGCCTGACCCGTCCAAATTGTCGTTCTTCGTTCCGTTACGTAACGGAAACGAAGAACGGAAACGGAAATTTTGCCGTTCCGTGCCAGTGTCTATCCTGGACTGCAACTCCCAGAAGCCTTCCTCACTAGCTGAGCTGGCCAGGATTTCTGGGAGTTGCAGTCCAGAAACATATGGAGACCCACAGGTTGAGAACCACTGATCTAAAGCAAAGTGTGCTGCTTGCTTACCACCCCAAAGCGCTTAAAGCAATCTCAGGATGGTTTACAATGTAATCATTCATTTCCTCCCCCATTCTCTGGGTACTTCGGTTCTGACCTTGGAAGGATAAAAGGCTGAGTGAACCTTTAGCTGGCTACCCAAGCCTGCCAAGATCAAAGGTTGTGAGCAGAGTCTTCACTGCAGTACTGCAGTTATCCAATATACCACTAGGTTGCTATTCCAATAAGACCTCTTATTAGAAATACAATAAAATTTACATAATAAACAGCAAAACTCAAAACCAATCTTTTAAACACCTGAACTTAAAGTTGTATCTTCACAGTTTTTCACAGCTATATGCTCATGAATATCCTATTTTGTATCTTGATGGAATATGTGTTTATCCCAAATCCCCAGTAAATCTTTACGTTGGCAGTATCACCTTTTAGTTCATTAAACCATTGGCCATGATTGCTGGTTCTTCTTTCAGTTTGTATTTCTGCTTGGGGTTACAGTCAGTACTACTAAATGCATGACTGTCATTTTGTAGTGAGTGTTGTATTTTGTTCATCAGTTTTATTGTCTTTGATGTTAAAAACTATTCTTTTTTTCTGCTGTTTCATTTTTCTTCTTCAGCTCTCTGTATTTTCTTTTTTATAAGTCTCCTTTCACTGGCTTCCTCTGCAGTTGCTTGAACAGGGATCAACCCTTTGTTCGTTCATTTAAGGATCCCATTTTCATACCGTGAAATTGAGGGCAAGCTTTCATTAGTTTCTGAGAAGGGGTAATCATTTTCTGATACGATAGGAACTTGGATCATAGCCACCAGTGCACTGGAAATACAGGGGTACTTCCAGAAACTTGCAGTGAATTTGCTACCAACAATTTCTACTCCCACATGTGAAATAGGGTAGATGATAGTGTCCCTCAATCTGCATTTGAATTGAAATCTTGGAAGAAGACATTTAAAGCAGGTCTAAATTTTCACATGTAAATTTCTTCTCTTAATCCTTTAGTGTCTTTATGACCTTTCCTTTTCTTACCTATCTAAGGCAGCAGTTCTGTGCTCACATGAGTGGGAGTAATCCCTGTTTAACACAACAGGACTTCTAGGAGGATTGTTTAGTTAATTGCTTACTGTCTGTACTCATAGGTCCTCCCATTCATCTAAATCTGGCTTCCTTATGAAACCACCACAGACATAAAATTGTTTCTGTGCTTTTTTGCCTCTTGAGGCTGCCTCTGGCCCTTCCCCCTTCCTTCCTTTCTGGATTAATTACTATGTTTTTAATTTCCACCACCCTCTTGCTTGCAGCTTGCGCAAGCTTCCCAAATGCTTCTGTTCTTCTTTTCAATTATTCTTTTGCTTCTGACCCTTTGGACAAAGACTTCAATATCTCTCTGTGTGTGTAATTTACAAACACTAAACACTGTAATTCAAATATATAATTCAAGTATATAATTTTACAATGCTGACTTACTTTTAAAAGTTAAGTTTACTTTAAAGCAAAGCATTCATTTCAGAGAACTGACATGTTTGTAGGTCCCACAGATGATCAAGAAGATCGTTTTAAGAAACATTTGGATAACCTGATGTCTTAAAACTCATTTTAACGAAAGGTTACTCACCTTTAACTGTGGTTCTTTGAGTGGTGATCTGTGGAATCTTACTGCTCGTGTCCAGAGTCTGTTTGGAACCTTCACCAGCTGCTGCGCACAGTTGGCGTGCAGTAGCTACAAGGAGTCGGATCTCAGTCCTCTACCCCCTTGTGGGTGCTGAAAAGAGCAGATAAGGAAATAGACTTTGTGTGTGTGTGTGCCTACGCATGGCAGAGAGAACGAGCCTTGGCCCACTCTTGCCAAATGACTGGGTTTTCTTCCCTCCGGTTCCCAAGGGGGGGTGCGGCTACTCTGATGCTGTTTTTGGTGATAGCGCTGCCCACTCTCCTGACAACATATATAACCACACCCAGCTCTAACTCTCTGTTCCTGTTTTGAATTGTGGGCATAGAAGCACAATATCCCACATTCTTAACCAGTAGCATCCAGTGCCCATGAAACACCTTTGAGGGTGCCATGTTGAATTGGTCTGAACCGCTAAACCATGGTTCATGTCCATCTCTATTAATAACTTCCAAGGGTTTTTGAAGTTTTTTTTCCTTCTATGTATTCACACCCTCATAGAGACTGAGGCTGATATTTCAGATAAGCAGGCAACCTGATAATTACCCAAGAGAGAGAAGTTAAAAGAGTTTTTTACTAGATAGGTTGATTTGCAATAGTTTTTCTAAAAATTAACACTGCTTTAATGCTTTAATGCAGCGGTCCTCAACCCCCGGGCCGCGGACCGGTGCCGGGCCGTGGAGCAATCCGCACCGGGCCGCCGCCCAAGGAACTTCAAATCATTTCCCTGTGGCGGCGGCCCGGCTCCCGGACAGGCATTAACGGCCGCCTGCGAGCTCGGCCTGTGTTGAGGTGAGCGGCGCAGGCCGGCCCGGGTGTTTTTGCTGCCGCCGTGCCTGTGTTGAAGTGGGCAGTGGGGCGGCGCAGGCCGGCCCGGGTGCCGCCGCGCCTGTGTTGAGGTGGGCAGGGGGGGCGGCGCAGGCCGGCCCGGGTGCCGCCGTGCCTGTGTTGAGGTGGGCGGGGGGGGGCGGCGCAGGCCGGCCCGGGTGCCGCCGCGCCTGTGTTGAGGTGGGCGGGGGGGGGGCGGCGCAGGCCGGCCCGGGTGCCGCCGCGCCTGTGTTTGAGGTGGGCGGGGGGGGGCGCAGGCCGGCCCGGGTGCCGCCGCGCCTGTGTTGAGGTGGGCGGGGGGGCGGCGGCGCAGGCCGGCCCGGGTGGTGCCGCCGCGCCTGTGTTGAGGTGGGCGGGGGGGGGCGGCGCAGGCCGGCCCGGGTGCCGCCGCGCCTGTGTTGAGGTGGGCGGGCGGGGGGGCGGCGGCGCAGGCCGGCCCGGGTGCCGCCGCGCCTGTGTTGAGGTGGGCGGGGGGGTGGCGCAGGCCGGCCCGGGTGCCGCCGCGCCTGTGTTGAGGTGGGCGGGGGGGGCGGCGCAGGCCGGCCCGGGTGCCGCCGCGCCTGTGTTGAGGTGGGCGGGGGGGGCGGCGGCGCAGGCCGGCCCGGGTGCCGCCGCGCCTGTGTTGAGGTGGGCGGGGGGGGGCGGCGGTACGGGTGCCGCTGCGCCTGTGTTGAGGTGGGGGGGGCGGCGGCGCAGGCCGGCCCGGGTGTTTTCGCCGCCGCCGCCGCCTTGCAACCCCCCCTGCAACCGCCCCGCTCCGCCATCGCCGCCGCCGCGACCTCCCCGCAATCGCGCCCGCCCCGCCCCGCCCCGCCCCGCCATCATCGTCGCTGCCGCCGCCGCTGTGACCCCCCCCGCAATCGCGCCGCCGCGGCGACCCCCCCGCAATCGCGCCCCGCCCTGCCCCGCCATCGCCGCCGCCGCCGTTGCCGCCGCGACCCCCCCCCCGCAATCCCACCGCCGCCGCCGCGACCCCCCCGCAATCGCACCCGCCCCGCCATCGCCACGACCCCCCGCCATCACCCCCGCCCCACCATCACCATCCGCCGCCGCCGCCGCGACTCCCCCGCAAACGCGCCACCGCTGCCGCCGCAACCCCCCCCCCACAAGCGGGCCAGGGAAAAATTATCAAACATTTACCGGTCCACGGTGATAAAAAGGTTGGGGAGCACTGCTTTAATGCACCATTAATTTTCAGTAGTTAACTGAAAAAGGGGTTCGACAAAAGTTTTTATTAAACTAAAAAAGCTCTTATGCCCTCTTGTGGCCAAATATATGTATATTTTTATACTCCGATTTTGGGGGACATGCGCTGGCGGGTCCTGCCGAATATGGGAGAAATCCACAGCATGCCCCTAAAGGGCCCCAGGCATGGTATTGCTGAATATGTTTCTAAGACTACAGGTTGCTTGTCTTGGTCCTAATGCATCTCGTCTTGTTAAAGAAATGGGTGTTAAAATGGAAATCTGATTCACTATATGGTAGTGTAAAGTGATACTCATTAAGGTAAAGCTCCCACCCCAATAATGTGGATACTAGTGGAATATGAAGTGGTAGGCTGACTGACAGATCAAGAAGAAGATTGAGGCTATGGTGATATGATTGGGGATTGATGAAAACATGACTTAAATACTGCATGCTGTCGAGCTGCAAAAATAATTTTGTATTCAGTTTAATCTTTTTTTAAAGAAATCAGTGGTGAGTAAGGCAAAACATAGGGTATATAAAATTACACATTGTGTAAAAAACACAGATGTTAGAACCTACTTTCTCTGAAACCAAGTGGTGAGAAAATCAAGATAGACAAAAGGAAGTGCTTATTTGTGTAATGCTGAATCTCCCAGTCAAATGTGCTCCAACAAAATGTAGGCATGTTCACTAACTTGTATTGAGTAAGATTAAACAAGTACAATACATGGAATATAAGGCTATCATGGTGGCCATATTGTTCCACCAGTATTGGAAGAACTGTGTCTTTGTATTTGTTGTGGAAGAATATGAGTGCAAGGATGGTATTGCACAGTAGACTTTCTTCTAGGATTTCCTTAGGCAGCAGGCTGTCTACTGTGAGAATGATTACTAGATCTGGTGGGCCATTTTACAACTTTACAATAGATATTTTTTCTTCTGCGGTTTTCCACAGCTGAAAATCTCATATCTATGCAATGAGTTTGCCTCTGAAGAATTTCATAATAAAAGATGAAAAACTCCAGTGCAATTTTTATTCGCAATTTGTAATAACCAATACTTGTGCTGTTGAAAAGAGATTATAACCAAATTACTAAAACAAAATTAGCCTCCATTTTTTAGCATGAAGGAATAATGTAGGATCTGTTGCCTATTTTAAGACCATCAAAATTTATACCCTCTTTTGAAAAATGGTTCTTTGATTTTAAAGAGTTTTAATTGGTACTTAAAAGAGTAAAGGCTGTTTTAAAGAAACAAAAACCTCCCTAGCTGAAAATAATGCTGTTCCTATCAGTTTGACGAATAAACTCTGTCTTAAAGCCTAAGTGCCAACCTTGCAGGAAGAGAAAACAGGTTATATTGATACATAGGCAAATGGAAAATATCAGAGCAAACTGTTTTTCAAAGATTGTAACAGGACTTATTGACAATGAAAAATAAGAGTGTTCTTTTGAAGTAGCTTTGAAAAATATAAACAATGCCCCAGAGAAGCAGCTTTTTCTAACATTAGAAAGGAGACCTGATGTGCTTATCGGTAGGTATGGTGTTGTGACTTATTGCATATAATTTGAAAAACTGAGAATTAAATGTATTTTAAAAATTATTTGATCCCCCTTTTTGGACTTAAGAAACCATGAATTTGTGTTAAATTTATCTTAACTTATGAAAAGAGATGTAATGACTTCTACTAATGAGATAAAGGAGAAGGCAGTACTTAATTTTTTAGGTGATATACAAAATAAAAAGATTTGCATCCCTTCAAAAGATTATGCACATCCTATTTAATGGTGTACAATACAAATGAAGACCAAATGAGCTATCCAGATAATATGTATTCCTGTAACTCAGGGCTGCTGTTTCCAGAATTCCAATAGAGTGAATCAAGAAGCACTTATTCTCCATACTGTCTCTCTGAAATAGGAATTGTGGGCACTGCATTAAAATGGCTACAGGCCTTCCTGATGGAAAGAATGCAGAAAGTGGTGTTAGGTGATTCATGTTCAACACCATGGCCACTGACCTGTGCAGTTCCCCAGGATTCTGTTCTGTCTTCTATGTTATTTAACATCTACATGAAACCACTGGGGGAGATTATCTGGACTTTGGGGGTTAAATGCCACCATTATGTCAATGACACCCAGCTCTACCTCTCATCACTTCCGGATTCTAAGGGAGCGACTATCTCAACTTTACATGAGTGTTTAGCTGCAGTAATGAACTGGATGAGGATGAACAAAATGAAACTAAACACAAACAAGACAGAGGTACTTCTGGTCAGTCGAAAGGGAGAACAAGGGATAGGGATGCAACCTGTACTGGATGGGGTCACCCTCCAATTGAAAAAAGAGGTACACAGCTTGGGGGGTGCTCTTGGACTCATCCTTGAATTTAGATGCCCAGGTCACAGCTGTAGCCAGGAGCGCATTTGCAAAATTAAAACTAGTACGCCAGTTATGCCCATTTCTTGAGAAACATGCCCTAGTGACGTCCCGACTATATTGTTATGCACTCTGTGGGGCTACTGATGAAAAGTCTCAGGAAACTTCAACAAGTCCAAAATGCAGCAGCCAGATTGCTGACTGGCGTGGGGTACAGATATCACATTACACCCCATTAAAGAATCTCCACTGGCTACCAGTTAGCTATTGGGCACAATTCAAAGTGGGGATCTTAACTTACAAAGCACTATTCGGTCTGGGTCCTACCTACCTTAAAGATTGAATCTCACAGTTTGAACCAGCTCAGGCGTTAACGTTATCAGGGGAGGCCTTTCTCTCCATCCCGCCACCCTCACAGATACATCTCATGGGGACACATGAAAGAGCCTTCTCAGCTGCTGCGCCCAGACTCTGGAACTGGCTCCCACTAGAGACGAGGATTTCCCCATCCCCGCTGTCTTTCCAGAAACAGGCAAAGACCTTTCTCTTCAGGCAAGCTTTCCCTGAATGATGGATTACTTATTATTTGTCTTTTATATGAATCCACATACAAAGTACATTCAAGTGACTTTAACAAGAGATATTTCCAGTGTCTCAAGAATAGGAGAATCAGAAACGGGGGTGGTTCCAAAGGGTGATTTTGCAGTTAGACTGATCTTGTAATGAGTGATTAGGTGAGCGACAGCACTCAACCTGCAAACAGCGTATATTGACTAGTAGAGCACTGTAATGAACCGTAAAACACTTTGTGCCCAGTGTTCTGTGGTAGAATTCTCAGTCACTGGCACATCATGGCTGAATCAGTTTATTGAGTATGACTGCCAAATCTTACACAGGTGCCAGATTAATTTTGATGTATCACACTTAGAGCAATGGCTTGGACGGTTACTTTGCAGTGTGTTTGCTGGAAATCCATCAGAATTTTTCCACAATTGTTCTGAAATAGCTGTGCTGCTGTACATAATCTTCTGCTATGCCTTGTGTTATGAGAAATTAATGTTAGTAAATTGCCACAAATTTGTACTATAAAACTAGTTTCTGCTATCTGTTCAGAAAGAGATTCCTTATGTGGGAAAACAGAATGATCCATGTTGTGAACAGAAAACTGTGTGTGACAATATGATATACATAAAGTAGGATTCAGGTTACAAAAAATTCATAATTGTTAGGCAATCCCTACTTTACCATATTTATATAGGTAGAATACCTGGTTAATACAAATACGAATAGGACTGATGCAAGATCTTTGCAGCTGTTTTTAATTGCTAAAGTGTTTAGATTTCTTTATTTCCTCTCCTGAAAATATTCAAGCAACCAAAAAGCAGATGAATATGGAACATGTTGTGGATATTGCAGTGTTGAGTAATATAAGAAAAGAAATGCAAATATTTGAATAAAATATAAGGTTTGCTGGTATACAAAACAGGAAATAGAAATATAATGAACCTAGCATTGTTAAATGTCAGTGTAGCAAATGTTTACCCTTTTATGGGGAAAATGATTAATGGAATTAGGAAATTGTGGCTTTATAGATCTTGTGTTTTTAAATAATTGGAAATATTTTTGTACAAGCTGAAATTAATAAATATTAAGCTGAAATTTTAAAAGCCCTGAATAATTGAAGGAATAGCCACTAGGATTAGTTTAGTAAAGAATCAGACTTGAAAGAGTATAAAGTCAAATTGGTATGCACACAGAGAGCAAAGTCAAGTCACTCAAATGTAGCTTTGGCTGCAATTTGACCATATTATTCAGTAAAGATATTGCAAATAATATTGAACTGCTGGATAGTTCAATGTTTTAGGTATCTGGCTGCACAGCCAGAGGTTAGGAGTTGGGTTCCCCACTGTGCATCCTTAATGGGCTGAATTCAATGACCCATAGGGTCCTTTCCAGCTCTGCAGGTTTCTAAGGTTATTATCATTCTAAGATCTTAGACACTGCAATGGCCAGACTGACATGCAGACTGAGGGATCAAGACAACCAGAGGTTCCAAAAAGACTGGCAAAAATTTAAGAACTACATGGAGATTAATTGTAAGGAATTAAAGACTCTTACCGGATTAGGGTAGAACACGAAGGACTATTATCTATTTTTAGAACCTTTTCTATAAGTATATAAAAGGGGTTCGTTGGAAAGGAAGGCTGGGAGATGAACAACGTTAAAACCGCGCGAAGAACAGAGGGAAGCCGAACTTTAGTGATAGATTGACTCTATGTGGTTTATGTTTTGAATATGTTTGTTTTTCTTTTGTATATAAAATTTTCTAATAAAAAAAAGATCTTAGACACTGCAAAAGAGTTCTGTAGCCTATATAGCATGAAGACTTCCTGAATTCTTTTTCTGCACTCTTGACTGTATTTATTAATCATAATTGTTCTTAAAGCACACTAGCTTCTTGATGCTATAACATTAACTTAGAACAAAATCTGTCAACAGATTTGAAGTCTTTAAAAATGATTTAGGTTTGGGAAAGAATGGCATGAAGAAGAGGAAGCATTGATCAAAGACACAAATAAAGATTTTTCCCCAGTCCCCCTTTAAATACTAAGCAAGTGGAGTAGTGATAGAAGTGGAGGCAATGAATTTGAAAAGAGAGGGGATGTGAAACAACTGCAGCATGAGTACATAAAGTAGATGTAATAATCTATGATTTAGAGATCTACATCATTTAGTCCACCAAATAACTTAACATAAAACGTTTTTGTACTATTTTAATAATACAGAACCTGAGGGCAAGAGGCTGCACTGCTTTCAATCAGTATATGCTAATTACTTTCATCCTATTTTCTGCTAAACTCTTTCCCCCTCTTAATGCCATCATAAGTATCCTCTAGTATCCTTTCTTTGTTAAGCCTTCTCTACCAACTTTCCCCATTCTGTACCACAATGTGCTCCACACAGGGAAATCTTTGGAATGATCCATGGCTTTAAATTCCCCAGCATTTCAAAGGGATCTCAGAGGCAGGTGGGTTAAAATATCTCTGGTTAGCTGTAACAGAAAGGGGAAAATTGGACTCATTGCCACCCGCATTTCTCTATTTGGAAAGAGAAGCAATAGAGATGTGAAGTCCTGGGGAAAAATGGAAAAAACAGGGGAAAGCTGGGTTTTTTCCCATTTTTCCCCAGAAGCCTTTTGGTTTTTTGTTTTTTTGTTTTTTGAAAACTGGAAAAATTGAAAAAAGAAAAAAATTATGGAATGTTTTATTTTAACATGATGAATAAAATATTTTAAGACCGGGTGTTCTAATATTTTCCAAATCATTTCTAGAAATATGCATAATATCAGATTACACTAGTACCTCAGTTTACGAATTTAATCTGTTCCAAATGCATGCTCTTAAGTCGAACTACTCTTAAATCAGGGTACCTATCTAAAAAATAAGTTAAATAATTAAAAAAAATAAAAAATATTTGTAAGTCGAGCAGACCAGATGTAAAATTTGTAAGGCGGCAGTTAAAATGCCAACAGTTTTCTATTCTTAAGTCGAATTGCTCTTAAGTCTTGCTGCTCTTAAATTGGGGTACCACTATATTCTAATTCCTGTGCACTGAGGACAAGCAAGTGTAAGTGCTACAAACTGAATTCTCCAATGCAAGAACAAGATGCATTTATTCTTTTAGAAGGTGCTGCTGTTGTCACAAGAAAAAGAAAAAGGCTTCACTTTTGTTTTTGCATGTGGGTGGGTGTGTTCGGTTCTGTTCTGTCCTCTTCACTAGGCCTCAAAGCACTAGAAGAAAATACAGAGCAACACAAATGATTAAATGTCATGCCCATCCATTGAAACTTAGTCCCACTTCCTTCTTTACATTTCCCCCCTCTTCAAATCTTTTAATAAGAATTGAGAATGAGGTTTTTATTTTATTTTTATGTAATACTGTGGAGAGGAAATAGAATTGTTAATTCTGGATTTTTAAACATTGTTTTGTAGATTTTTTTGTTCCACATAAATTAGTAAACCATTCAGGATATTGTTACTCCATTTGTTACTTACAATTACAAATACATATTATTTAAAAAGTAAATTTGTTTGTAATAATTGTTTGGATACACTATATTTTAATATATTGGTTGTGATAAATTTATGCCGTCAAATTGTCTATAGTCATATTTATGTTCCTAAAGTAACAGAATGACTTTCAAGCTGTAAAAGGGGATGGGAGTGCTAATGTAGCATTTTTTTCAATTTTCCCCATTTTCCCAGTTTTTTCTTGGAAACCCCCCCCCCCCCCAGGAAAAACTGGGTTTTTCCCCCCAAGCTTCAAACTTTCTGGAAATTTTACATCTCTAAGAATGCACAGTTGAATCTTATTAATATGTCATTTCCTGAATTCTTTCATAGGACTGCTGGTAGGAAGGATTCTGAATAAAGCTCATGTGCCTCATGATGTACAAACTTACACAAAAGAGAAGAAATACAGCTAATGCTGTCAATATTTAAAAACTGTGAATGTGTCCCCCCCCAATACCAAGAATATGAGAAGAAACAGGACAAAGGGGATTTCAGGGTTCCCTGCTTAAGTGAAAGACATACAGCAAGACCCCGTTTTTTTTGTTTTTTTTTGAAATAATCCGTTCTCCGTGACGTTCCATCAAGCGGAAATTATGTAAAGCGGATCCAGGTGGGGTGCATGCAGCACAATGCATCCTGAGAAATGATGTCCTTTGGAAAAAATACTTAAAGGAAGTTTTTTAACGGTAAAAATTGCGTAAAGCGGCACATTATTTCGGAAGGACTTCCTTACGTCCTGTGGAAATTATGTAAAACAGGACGCTTTTAAAGCGAGGTCTTACTGTACAAGCATTCCATAAAGTAAGAGGAAGAAAAGAATGTACAGACGCAGGAAGACATACAGGAGACAAATTAGAGCTGGCTGGATAACAGTGAGTTGGGCATCTGACTGTGGAGACAGGAGCCGGGGATTTGATTTTCCCACTGGAGAGCCTTGGGGAAGATGTCAGAAATAGGAATGAGAGGTGCATAGGCATGTGAAAAAGAAGATGGAGATGGATTATTAGTATTAGGAATGTAGAACTGAAGACTATTACTGTAGCAATAATAACAATGGAAAACAATAAGCAAAATGATCAAGAGGAAAGGAAGCAGGGAGACCTAAACAAGACCCTAAGGAATTCTAGTTGTGAGAATGGAAAGAATATTTTGCCAATAAAAGATACAGAAAGCCTGTGCACAGAAATAGATGGAAAGGTAAGAGTGAAAACTTCAAGGAATGTGCCCTCCAAAACTGAAAGGGAAAAAGATGGTTTAGCAGAGTTATGTCAAGTCAAGTCATATGGGGACAGAAAATGGACCACATAATTTTGCATGTGAGGCAGCACTGATACATTTCAAAGGATGTGCTGTACTTGAGCTTAACCAGAGGGCAACTGTGCATGGCTCTTACTAAATATTTATATATATTAAAAGACAGGAGAACGTTTGAAGTGTCATAGGATTGTTCTGTAGGTACATGTGGTTGTGCACCATTTTGCTTTTTCTTAGAAAAATATGTCCTAAATTGATATGCTATAGGTATAAACCATAATTCTTGTTAATAAAGGTCGGGTGGTTATTTTTATCTCAGGAATGTGCTCAAATAAGGAGACAGACATACCTGTTTTGCAGCAACATGTTTGGTGCTCCTGAAGTCTATTTGCATAAGCACAGCTTGAAATGCCTTTTAAGAATCCTTGTAAAATTGGTATATCAAGCAACTGTAGCAAACCAAGAGAAATGAACATATGTGCTGCAGCCAACAATGGTTTTTATAGCGCTGCATGCATGGCTGGGAAAAGACATGAGCTCACTTTCTCCTCTTCCCTCCCCCCATTTAATTGTCCACCTTTTGTGGTTTTTTTTATCTTTACTGTTATGCTGCTGCTTGGTGATGGCCTCTGGGATCTTGTTCTTAATATTTCTACTGGCATCTGTTTGCTTTTGTTACAATAGATAAACTCTTCAAAAGCAATAGAATGTTTACAAAATGAAATGCTTTTATCCTGTTGCCTGCAGTTTGTAGAGGCTTTGGGGAAAATGAATGCATGCAAGTATGAAGCAAGCTCACTGTGAACAGCCTGATTCAAGCTTTCTCATTTGTATTTCCTGCTATCTGCTCCCTTGCTGTTCCTTGCAAATAGAGCATTTCTGTTTTCCTGATGACCACTGGAATAAAAAGAACAAGGCAGCATCACAAACTGCTCTTCTTTTTGAACAAAATATGTTACAATATATTTCTTTTAACAGCTATCTTTAATATATATAAAATTACAGCTAGGTAATAAAATATTTTTCTTCTGTGATGTATGCAGAAGTTGGGTGATGTGTATGTATGTTAGGTGTATTTTACTCACAACAAGGAGATATATTACAAAATAAAATTTCTTTTTTTTTCATCAGCAATGATTGAGCAAAAAGAACTCTTTAGCTTCCATTTCGTTACCTTTTTTACAAATAAATTACTGCAAAGATGTATTCTCAAAATAAATTAATGCAAAGATCCTAATTGAAACCTTTTTGGTACAGATTGCTTACCTGCAAAGAAAAGTTTTTAAAAATGTACAGGTTGTAAAAGCAGTCATACAGTTTGATTTCATAGCGCACAGTGAAATTAAGAATTTTTTTAAGGATTTGCATGTGTTTAGAAGCAGGCACGCCCATACAGTACATGTGGAGCCTTCATTTTGTTTTATTTGCTTGAGGCAGGAAAATATGAATAAAGAAAAAAGTCAGAGAGGGGGGGGAGGAAAATGTGTTTATATGCAGAACTACATGCATAAGAATAACAAAGCACCAAATTTTGGTTAAAATTCCACTATTCAGTGTGAATTCTCTGTAGTAGCTTCCTGAAACATTTTAGGATTCAAGCCTGCAGGAGCTGATTGGTCTCAGGAAGACATTCAATCTACATGTTGCACACACAGTTGGCCAAACAGGGGACTACTTTGAACTGCAGACCATAAAATAAGTAATGAATGTAACTGTGAGCTGAAGGAGGCCATGTGATAGAGTCTGGTTCCCCTTAAAAACGTCCACACCAGGCTTCTTTTCTTTGTAGCTGGGAGATCTACTCTTTAGGTTGCTCTCCTTGGTCTTCATTTTTAGATGCAGTGCGTAAGAAAATGATCTAACCAGTGATCAGTACAGGAGCAAGGGAAACCTGGATTCAGCTTGAACAAATCTAGTTTTGACATGACAGTATCTGTAGAATCTGTGTCTAGAGTGGCTTCGCTGCCAGGTGGGCACTGGGCAGTATAAAAAATCCAATAAATAAATAGTTTTGAATTCTTTTTTAGGTCAAGAAAAGGAAATGTGCATTTTTAAAGTCATAATAGATTGGAGTTAACCCCCTACCAAAGGTGACTTTGCCAGTGCTTTCAAGGATTACAGGTGTAGCATTGCATTATCATGTGATATATATTCCATGGTTTCCAAATGAACAGTAAAGTTTTGTTTGGCAGGTATGTATATAATACTTAGCAGTTGTTGCAGATGCTGTTTTTGCCATTTAGCAATAAGATTTATAGTAAGAATCATTGTAGTGGAATAAAAAAACACATGGCAACAGTGTATGGTATTTCTAAGTTAGCTATGGCACAGACATCTAGTACTGTTCCCTGTGCAACTCAAACTTAATTTCTGTCACTTATATGGGAGTTGAGCCATGGCAACTGGACTTATTTTCGGGTGGGATCGAAATGTTTCACTACTTATCCAAGTAGCTTCTTCAGTCTGAGGAAGGTTGGTGGGAGGCTTCCAATTTATAGTTTCATGCTACCAACCTTCCTCAGACTAAAGAAACTACTTGGATGAGTACCAAAATGTTTGAATCCCACAATAAAACAAGTCAGGTTTATTATTTATTATTTATTTATTAGATTTTTATAATGCCCATCTAATCGAAGGGCTACTCTTGGTGGTTTACAGTATAACAAAATGGCAATTATAAACAACAAACAATAGCCAACACAGTGTAAATTAATCAACTTTAAATTAAACATAGATCCATAAAAATAAAATACGTATAGTCAATTTCAGTATTAACAAAGAGTATACAGTATTGTGGAAATAAATTAAAACCAAATTATGCATAGCAAGAGCAGAGAAAAGATTTTCAAGCAGTAAAAGGATAAAGATTACGGTTCTTGGAAAGCTATCCTAAAGAGACATGCTTTTACCAGGCTTTTGAAGATTTTAAGTGTGGGAGCCAAGCATGTATCTGGGGGAAGCTTATTTCATAGGTGAGGGGCAACTCCTGAGGGGGCCTGGTCTCTCATTAATGTTTAGTTGCACCTCTCACAGTGTTGGGCATCCTCAAATGCACCACTTGAAATGAACGAGTGGTTCTGGCAGTTCTATTTGAGAGTAGCTGTTCTGAGAGATTGCCATGACTCAACTCCCAGATAACCTCACCTGGGTGACTGAGAGTCTCCAGATACATAGGTATTTCCATCACTTGGAAGACAGGCTTTTTAGTGGGTTTTTCTATGCCCTTTTAGACACCATAACATTGTTTCCCTTATCAATGCAATTTGCTATTAGTGAAAAGTGCTTAAGTTGAAAGATACGTTGTCTTAGCTGCCATGTCTGATTCCCTTCTGTATTTATTCAGTGAGCAACATATTCAGCTGTGTAGTTAATTAGGAATCATTAGCAATCTGAATAAGTAGCTGTGATTTTAGCTATCAGTTCTCAATTCATCTCCTTATAATCAGCTTGAGCACTGATTCTTATTTTATCTTTTGTAGTCTTTAGATTGCATCGTCTTCCTAAAATGATACCAGGTTGTGATGCAAAATGAGATGAGTCCTCTGACTGTATAGCCCTCATTCCTACATTAGACTCCTGTGTTTTAAGAACACTCTAGATTAGTGGCCTGTCCAGAACAAAAATCTGCCTTGTCATGTAAGGTGAAAGCTGCAGAGGAGATGGTCAGTTGTGAGAAAGCCTTGTGGCGCAGTGGTTAAATGCCTGTACTGCAACTAAAACTGTGCTCACGACCTGGGGTTCAATCCCAGGTAGCCAGCTCATGGATGACCCATCCTTCCATCCTTCCAAGGTCGGTAAAATGAGTACCCAGCTTGCTGGAGGGGGAGCAATGTGTAGCCTGCATACTGTTATTAAAAACTGTAAACCGCCCAGAGACTACTTGAAGTGGTATTGGGCGGCATATGAGCAGAACACTTAAGCAGAACACATGGGGTGGCTCAGTGGACTAAGGCTTCCGAAAACTGTCGTCCGCAAAGTCGGCAGCTTGGTGGTTCAAATCCCGGGTGCCACGCAGCGGAGTGAGCTCCCACTGATGACCCCACCTCCTGCCAACCTAGCAGTTCAAAAGCATGTAAATGCAAATAGATAAATAGGTACCGCTATAAGAAAGCGGTACTTTCCCCCCCTTGCAGCCATGCTGGACACGTGGCCACAGACTTGTACAACACTGGCTCTTCGGCTTGAATATGGAGATGAGCACCGCCCCTAGAGTTGGACATGAGTAGCATGCATGTGCGGGGGGAGCCTTTACCTTAAGCAGAACACACTTAAATTACTGAAAGCTATAGAGGGTTTATTTGGACAACATATGCCATCATTTTGTTCATCCCACATCACATGGCCAGTTTTCATATGAGTGCCCACCTCCATGCCCACCAGTCAAGAACTTAATTTTTCATTATTTCTCACTTCTTCCTACCACTGAAGTTTTTTTCACACCTTGCTTAAGTACTTTACTTTATTTACTTTACTTTACTTCATTTAGCATTTATATACCGCCAGCTTGTACAAAGACAACTCAAGGCGGTGTAAATAAATTATGTTTTTCAGCTCTATGATTGTATTGCGGTTCAGAAAAGATTTGAGTGCCCAAGTAAGTAATGAAAATACTTTTTCTGACCTTCAGAGTCTGTCACCATCAGCATCACATTTGATCATGAGAAATGGCATTATAAATTCCTAACATTTCAAAAGCAAATATTCAGGAGTCTAACATTAGCATCATAAAGCAAATAACAGTAGAATCCTCTATCTGCCTTTTTCTGACCAGACCACTGTTAGGTCTGGCACTTTTATTAGACTGATATGGCTTCTACTCTGTTTGCCCACCAAGCCTGAAGGTCTTCCTTTGTGTCCACACTACTTTATATGGTAAGAAATTTGTTTACAGTATTTTAATGCTGTTTTGTTGTAGTGGACTGTCATATCTACTCTTCTCAAAATTGCCTCAGAGATGAAGGCTTTATTATCAGTTGCATGATCCTGAGCTTATATGACCTAGATATTTGATTTACAAACTTGTTTAATGGCTTGATTGAGTCTTTAAGTATAGTGTATTTTAGCCAATAAAACTGTGTTTTAATTTGAAATATTTTGTTGTAACAGTGAGCAACTGGATAGATTTAACTTAAGAACACCATGTTTATTTTTAATATGTGTGGTGTTTAATGTGACTTTTTGGTGCTCTTTGAGTAAGATAAAGCAGTTACATTAGCCAAATATTGATAACAAGATCATAATTGTTCCTTATTATATATTTTCCAGTTGAGATTTATCTTAACATTTGGGAATAAAAGACCTTGGGAAATTTCTGCTTTGTCCTGATTATGATAAAAAGAATGTAGAATATCTATATATGAATTTTACAGATGCCAGAGTATGTCCCCCCCTCCCCCCAGATAGAATCTAATGGTTATCTAACAAAGTGTTTTACAGCAGAAAGTTCCACCTTTAGATAACTCCTTGACACCAATCATTTTTATCAGGAGTAAAGAACTACCAAAGTACCCTCACGTGCTCTTCATTCTTGATTATCCTACATATATAATGGACTTTTATCTTTAAAAAAACCCTTCAGTTTATCGTGCTTAAGAAGGACCACAAAACTGCTTCCCCCCATCCCCAGTTCTGGTTTTATCCCAGTGATATATTCCCATGGAATGCATAGTTCAAATGACTATTATTTGGTGTGTGATACCACCATCCCTTCTAGTATCCAGGAAAAGACTTCTAGATGTGATTTTTTGCTTTGGGGTTTAGTAGAGCACTTTTTTTTTAAGCTGGGTCAAATATATCTGTTAACAATTGATTGGGAACACAAAATATTCTCTAGCAACATGCTTGGCTGTTTCAGCTGATGATAATTCCTACTTCTGTATGCATTATATCTTAGTTCCAGTGCTTGTTGTCACTTTTGTTTGGTGATAGTTGGAATTGTCATGCAGGAAAACATATAAAACTCCAGAAATAACCTTGCCCAAGCTTTCTGGGTGGATTTAGAGTGGAGTTTGATTGTGACACATGGCACCCAGCATTATGAACCCTTAAATAATATTGAGCAGGAAGTTGGACTGAATTGCCTTAAAGCCCCCTTCCATTATGCTGTAAGTCTGTGATATTTTCTATGTAAAAAGGTGACTCACTCACAGTGAAGCATGGTTTCCAAATAACTTTTTGCAGAACAAATGTAACTTGATTATTTTGATGACATGAATCAATGTTGTTTTTTTCAGAGGGTTTTCAGTTTAGCAGAACTATTTGTAGCCAACATTATATTAGTTGGAATCCTGTTGGTTCAGCTTTGTGTGTAAAAGACTGATGATGTCAGCAGCCATGGACTTCTATCTTCAATTAAACGTTTCCCATTCTCCCTACACAGATTTCTGAGGTTCCCTAGGGATCACTTTTGATCTGAGGAAGCCTTTAATTTCTGGAAATGATAAAAACTGATCTTCAAGATTTCCCGACTCCATTCTGAGGACCAAAAAAGGATCTCAACATATTATTGGAATGGAGTCAGGTGAGAAGAAACATTTAATTAAAGAGAAAATACTGTGGATGGTGGCATGATCTGCTTTGTGTGCACAGAGCTGTGTGAACAGGATTTGAGCCACTATATTTTTCCAAATTTAAATATTTATCTGTAAAAACATTCAAAATTGTTTACAAATCCATATTTACAAAATATCACTTGTGTTTTCTGTATAGCACTTGATGTATTAATTGCACTTGAAAAGTAGATAAAAAGTCTTGACTTGTATACACAATTATTTATTTAATATGTTCAACTAACCAAATCATGCCTCACTAATCTGTTGGACGTTTTTGAGAGTGTCAACGAGCATGTGGATAAGGGAGAACCAGTTGACATTGTTTATCTGGACTTTCCGAAGGCTTTTGACAAGGTCCTGCGCCAAAGGCTCTTGAATAAACTTACCAGTCATGGAATCAAGGAACAGGTCTTGTCCTGGATCAGCAACTGGCTAAGGGACAGGAAAACAGAGGGTAGCACTAAATGGATACTTCTCCAAGTGGAGCCAGATTAAGAGTGGGGTCCCCCAAGTTTCAGTACTGGGACCTCTGCTTTTCAACTTCTTCATAAAAGATCTAGAAGTAGGAGTAAATAGCAAGGTAGCCAAATTTGCCGACAATACTAAATTATATAGGGAAGTAAAAACGGAGAGAGATTGTGAGGAGCTCCAGAGGGATCTCTTGACACTTGGGGGAGTGGGCAAACCAGTGGCAAATGAGCTTCAACATTAGTAAGTGCAGAGTGATGCACGTTGGGGCAAAAAAAAAACACCAATTACATTTATAACTGATAATGATGATAATCTGAATTCTCTGCAACAAACCAGGAAAGGGACCTTGGTGTCCTGGTGAACAGCTCAATGAAGGTGTCAACCCAGTGTGATGCAGCAATGAAAAAAGCAAACTCAATACTAGCGAACATTAGGAAGGGTAAAGAAAACAAGTCAACAAGTGTCATTTTGTCTCTTTATAAATCTATGGTGAGGCCCCATCTGGAGTATTGTGTACAGTTCTGGTCACCATACCCTCCAGAAGGATATTGTGGAAATTAGAAAAGTGCAGAGGAGTGCAACCAGGATGGTCAGGGGATTGGAACACCTTCCTTACCATCTGAGGCTGCAACAGCTGGGCCACTTCATTCTTGAACTACAATGCCTAAGAGGTGTCCTGATTGAATTATACACGGTGTGGACAAAGTAGATATGGAAAAGCTGTTTTCCCTATCACACAACATTAGAACTAGTGGGCACTCCATAAAACTTTTGGGTGCTAGATCTCAAACAAATAAGAGAAAGTACTTTTTCACCCACAGGATCACTGGTCTGTGGAACTCCTTGCCAGAAGACGTGGTGACAGCTGTCAGTCTTGACAGCTTTAAGAAAGGATTGGACAAATTCAAAGAGAACAGGGGTATCAATGGCTATCATTATGGATTCCAAAGGTCAACCTCCAGGTTGGAGAGATAGGCAGGATATCTCTCAATGCCATTTGCAGGGAATCATAAGCAAGTGAAGACATCTGTTTGGGAATACCCTGAAGCAAATGGTGAGCCACTGTGTGAGACAGAATGCTGGACTGCATGGGCTGTGGCCTGTTCCAGCAGGGCAGTACTTATATTCTTATTAACAGTACTCTTAATTTCAGTATACTCTTCCTGTTTATGGTAATCTTTACAAGGGACTGGTTTTACAATAGTCTTTACAAAGATCTGTAGTGATCCTGCCCTCCAGTAGTCTGGCTGGTGATACAGTACGCTTATGTAAATGTTGTATGAATCAGGGTGTAACCCAAACATCAAACCATCTTGTTAGGCAGAAAGTCAGAAACAGATAAATGAGAAATTGAAGCATGTCCAATGCTGAAAGCATGATGGAAGGATGGGGATAATTGTGATAGCTGCCAATGCTGTTCGTTTGATCCAGTTCTGCATGTTTCAGTTCTGCTTGGCAGTCTTGTTTTCTCATGTGAATCCTGTCGTGGCTGCGGTAGTTTTTCTGAGCTGATACTGCAGTGCCTGCCATATTAGATACAGTAACGAGGAATTTGGCAAAAAAAAATTGCACTGAAATTCCTAGAATTTCTTATGGTCACCATGGTTATCTTTGCTAGATCTGGGATTATTATGTGATGAAAAAAGGATGGACATTGGATGGATATATGTCTGTCTACTTGCCTACCTTTATATTTCCTTTTAAAGTACAATGATCAAGAAGTTTAAAAAAAGACTCTAGCTTACATGTATCATCCTGATAAATCTTGCATCTTACATTTAGAAAAGCTGGAAGCAGACCATGAAATAATCCAGTTCCAAGCCATTTGGAATTTAAAGATAATCACTTGCACTTTAAATTGTACCTAGAAACATAATGAAAATAGCCACAGTCACGAGAACATTAGTGTTACTTACATGGAGCACTTACTACCAATATTTATCTGAGTACCTGCATTCTGTCCTGGCTGAAACTTTCAAACTCCCATGTGAAATCTAGAGCAATCATTCTCAACAGGGACCATGCGGTCCTAGGGGTCCCTGAAACATTTGGAGATGACTGTAACGGCACAACACACACACACACACACACACACACACACACACACACACACACACACACACACACACACACACACATGCAACTGTCTGTGCATATCAGAATAATAAATACATTCTGTATCCCCATCCCCCCCTTAGAAAACAGCCATAAGGCTAGTCTGGGTCTAATCAGAACACAGATGGCTGTACCAAGGTCTGTTTCCTTCACATAAGGATGCTGCTGAAGTGAAACCTGCAGTTTCACTTATCTGCCACTTGGAAAAAATAAAGGCTGCTTTTACACGACCCCTAAAATCTGAGGCAAAGGGCTCCCAGATGCGGAGCTTAAAATTGTTTTCCCACCAGTTGCAGACTTTAAACAAAATAAAGTACGACCACGCCCACCTAAGCGCACCCCAGTGCACTTTAGAAGTACCTGGTCTTCGGAGGTAAAAAAAATTCTGATGCGGATTGTAATGCTGTGGATAACGGGCTCCCCTCGCCTTCTGTTTGTTTTTTTGTCCCTGCCGCACCTTTAAGAGACAGGAATCCATACGGGGCTGCTCTGGACAGCAGACAGAGGTGAGTGGAGGTGAGCCTGCATTCGTTTCTCCCTTTTTTTCTCCCTCCGCTCACTGCAGACAGGAGCAATGAAGTGCGGAAGAGTGGGAATGCAGGAAGATGAACAAACCCCACGATCTCTGGTCCACATTTAAGTTGTCAGCGGATTTTAGAGGTCGTGTAAAAGCGCCCAAAGTAAACTTAAAACCACGATGTAGACCTTCCTAGGTTATATTATTAGAACTGGTCACTAGATGGAACCAGTGATACTAAGCTATACAAGTGGCTTAATGGAAAACCTCTTATGATCTGACTTCTCGGAGAGAAGCAGCTTGTAGGAAATCAAGAAGGTGCATTTTGTGTGGTGGCGGTGACTGTCTCTCCCTAAGATCGTCCTTCCGTGCCATCCAAACCAGTCATGTTTAACATTTGTGTACGGCCACCCCCTGTAGAAGCCTGGAAAACTTCCACCAGGAACCAGGACTTCTCAGTGGTGACCACACCACGATTGGACTATGATCCCTGTGGATGTACACCAGGCTTCCTCCCTTCTGGCCTTCAGAAAAAGAGAGAAAACTTTCTTGCTTGAAGAGGCCTTCACAAACATCTTACCTTGTGCCAACCTCAAAGTTCCAAGTGATTATTGTTTTGATTGGACGTCCAAGTTTATTTTGCTTTAGATATTCAGGGTTTAATATTTTTGGCATCTCACTATTTATGCATTATTAATGGGGATGGGTTGCTCAGTTTTGCTTGTAAATATTTTTGTTGCCCAGAGTAGTTACTTGACACTATATGGATAGGGCAAAAATGTAATGAATAAAATAAATAGAAATGGAAATAAAACCCAAACCCACTCAAATGTACCTATTACTTCTTACCTGTGTTTTTCTTATGAAGACTTGCAAACTTACCCATTACCTGCTATTATCCTAAAGTACATTGTATGTGGCGTTGTTTTATATTAAACCAAAAAAATCGCCAAAAATTAAAAACAAAAAAATTGGATAGTCCTTAAATTCTTACTGGTAATAATGTCAGTGACTTAGTTCACTGAATTCCTATAGAAGTATACCTAGGACCAGAGCCATAGTTTAACAGTTAATTGGACTGTTTTAGCCTTAACAAACTCAAGGTAGTAAACCACAGTTTATTACAAAATTATATATGGTTCATTAGGACCACCTAAATACATCTCTGTTGATTCCTCTACTTTGCATGTCAGCTTTTGTGCTCCTGTCGTGATCTCTTTCTATAGCAACTGCCTGTTTCATCCAAGACAAGAGTCTATGATTTAATGTTGAGTTACTAAGTTGATTTAGGCATGACTTCATTCTACACAAAGAAGGATCTTCTGCACACATTAAACAAAATTATGCACAGAAATAACACTGTAATTTAAGCCATTTGAATTGTACACACTTATCACAGCTTCGCATCATTGTGTAACTTTGCTATACTGACCTGTAAGGTTTAAAAATATTGGAGGAGTTCTTTTCATTCTTTTATAAAACAGTGAATGCTGACTCTTTGTTTCTTAAATGGAAATGTGTAACCATTTGGATCATCATCACAATGTGGGGCACCTGTTAGGAACTGAGAGACACCCTTGGGCATCTATAAAATCCTGTTGTCTCACTAGGTGAAAAATAAAATACACTTACACTCAACATTTTAAATATAGACCAGATTTTTCTCATTTTTTTCCAAAAAATAATACACCTGCATTGGGGGGGTCACCAGTTGGCCTTCTGCTGGACCTTGCTGAGTGCTCACCTATGCAACGATGATATAAATAATTATTTCCAATGATGTCGCTATCAAAGAAGGAAATCTTGTACATGTCATGTATTAGTGATGGGGAACCTTTTAGAGACCGAGTGCCCAAATTGCGATTCAAAACCCATCAATACTGCAATTTAACCTGAATACAGGTGGCTGTCAAGAGTCGATGTCAAGTGCCCACAGAAAGGGTTCTGAATGCCACCGTTGGCACCCATGCCATAGGTTCGCCAGCACTGTCATCTAGCATTGTCTTATGGGTTAACTCAGTGGTTTCCAAACTCCAGCCCTCCAGATGTTTTGGACCACAACTTCCACAGTCCTTTGTCATTGGCAATCTAGGCTAGAATGCTGTGAGTTGTCATCCAGAACATCTGGAGGGCTGAAGTTTGGACACCCCTGGGGTAACTGTTCCTGTGCATAATAAAATCAAGCCCTAAATTTATTTATTTATTTATTTATTAAACTTGTATACTGCACCATCTGGCAACAAAGGCCACTCTGAGTGGTTTACAGGATTAAGCAAACAGATACATCCATTAAACATAATAATGTATAAAAATTTACAATACAATACAATAAACAAAGTAACAACACTAAGACAATCAAGATCAATAAAAGCAGAAACAGACCAGAATTCCCCAGAGAGAAAATGAGCAGCAAGACATAACATCTAAAACTAATAACCAGGGAAAGCCTTGCTAAATAGCCATGTCTTAAGATGTTTCCTAAAAACAGACAGCGAGAGGGTCAAACAAATCCCAGGAGGAAGTTGATTCCAAAGTTGGGGGGGGGACTGAGAAAGGTGATCGAGAGGGTGGCTGCCGTTAGGCTGCAGTCATATCTGGAGGTAAATCATATCCTGGATCCCTTCCAGTCTGGATTCAGACCCCTTCGCAGAACCGAGACTGCCCTGGTCGCTCTGCAGGATGACCTCCTCAGGGAGGCCGACAGGGGGTGCTCCTCCCTGCTGGTTCTCCTTGATCTCTCAGCTGCCTTTGATACCGTCGACCACGGTAACCTGCTGGTCTGGCTTGCGGAGGCTGGAATTGGTGGTCAGGCCTTGACCTGGCTCCATTCCTTCCTCGGCGGCCGGACTCAGCGGGTTCAGATGGGTGATGCCTTGTCGGCTCCTTGGACTCTCCCTTGTGGGGTGCCCCAGGGGTCGGCAATCTCACCCATACTGTTCAACGTTTACATGAGGCCACTGGGGGAGGTCATCAGGAGATTTGGAGTTCGCTGTCATCAGTACGCTGATGACACGCAGCTCTATCTCTCCTTTTCGTCGTCTGCAGTGGAGGCAGTTCGCTCCCTCGATCTGTGTCTGGAGGCCGTTCTGGAATGGACCAGAGATAACCGGCTCAGGCTGAATCCGGAGAAGACGGAGGTTCTGTTCTTCGGGGCACTCTTGTCTGGGTACAATGGCCCCCTCCCTATGCTGGGGGGGTGTTTCCCTCCAGCCTACAGACAGGGCCAGGAATCTGGGCGTGGTCCTGGACTCAGCCCTCTCCCTGGAAGCCCAGGTGATGGCTGTCTCCAGGGCCGCTTTTTTCCATCTCCGCAGGATCGCCCAGATCCGCCAGTACCTTGATGAGTCCTCCCTGAGGACAGTTGTGCAGGCTCTGGTGGTCTCGAGGGTCGACTATTGCAATGCCCTCTACGTGGGGTTCCCCTTGTCCCTGGTCCGGAGGTTGCAGCGGGTGCAAAATGCGGCGGCCAGGCTGGTGGTGGGTGCCTGTAGATACGAGCACATCACCCCAGTCCTGGCTCGCCGCATTGGCTCCCCGTTGTCCTCAGGATCAGGTTCAAGGTCTTGGTTTTGATTTTCAAGGCCCTCCACGGCTTGGGACCAGAGTACTTGGCGGAGCGTATCTCCCAAAGGACAACTGGGTCCAGACCCACTAGGCTGGCGCAGGCGCGCTCACTGAGGTTGCCCACTCCCAGAGAGGCACGTAAATCGCGTACCCGAGATCGCGCCTTCTCTGTGGTGGGCCCCGCTCTCTGGAACCATCTCCCCAGTGAGCTGCGCCTGTTGGAGTCCCTGCCCGCCTTTAAGAAGGCATTGAAGACCTACCTCTTCAGAGAGGCTTTTGGCGACTCCCTCTGTTAGTCTGGGTTCCCTCCCCCCCTGGGTTTTGCCGCCATCTTGATTCTTTGCCTCCTCTTTTTTGTTCGTTGTCTATATTTGTTTTTATTGCTGTAAGCCGCCCAGAGTTCTCTTTGGGGAAGATGGGCGGGATATAAGTGCAATAAATAAATAAATAAATAAATAAATAAATAAATAAATAAATCCCGATTCCTTGTCAATGATTTGTGAGCCTCCTTCAGTGATGGCACCCTCAAATGTCCTGCCTGAGATGATCAGGTACAACAGGCAGTACTCTGTGGTAGGGGCCGCTTAGACAGATAATGAATGGTTTATGGAAATACTGACAAAGTACAGATTGTTTTAACATAATAAACTACTGTAATTATGAAATGTTATAGGAATATATAGCCAGTGGAAACTCATAGCTAACTTAGCTTTAAAATAAGCATAAAATCACCTAAACTGCTGTTAAGAGAGGCTGCTTTCTGCCAGTTAGCAGAGTTAAATTAGCTCTTTAATGTATTTCCCCATTCCTGCAATTCTGTACCAAAGAAAACCTCTGTTTCATTGTTAGAAAATAAAAATACAGTGAATTAGTACTGAGATAAGTAGTAAGAAATAGATTATAATTACTTGGCTTCCTGCTGTCCTGCTCACTATTACACATCCTTGAACTTAGTGTTTAGTCAGTACAGTCCTTTTTCTAAATGTTGTGTTATTCTCTTTTAAGGTCATACTGTGTTTAATCCTTCAAGTAGCCCCTTAGCTCTGAATATTCTTTTCTTGTTTTGTATCATGCTACATTTAGGAAAACATGGGTTCTTTGTAAGGGAAGGTTTCATGCCCAGGTCCCTTCTTTATCTGTTTATTCAAGTAAGTTGGGAAGTCATTTGTACTGATTCCAATGAAGTGACCTCAGAAGTCAGGACACTTTATACTACACTGCTTATGTCAACTTATAGAGGCAACAGAGTTACAGTAATTGCCCAGGATCTCAATCTAGATGTGTTTTTGCTATCACTTGGGTTATAGCCAGTTTTGTGTATGCCCTCAATTGCATCATAACTTATACATTACATCAGTTCTTAACACATCTTGGAATTCGCCACAGTGCCAGTGGTACAGAATGGTACCATAGTGCCAATGGTCCAGAGTGATAATATACAACCTGATTTTAATGGTCCATGGCATGCCAGTATTGTTGAAAATATTTATGATGCTAGACAGGCAAGAAGGACTTACTCAGTTGGTATTGTACTATATATACCCACTGTCTCAGCTAAATGTCTCTTGACCAGTATTTATGTGTGTTAGAAGACTAGCACAGCACTTTCCTGTCATCTGTTCTAGACTATTGAGATGCAAGCCACAGGAAAAGTTACATACTTGAAGATAAACTTCGATTTTGTTCAGTATTGTATATTCCATTATAACAATGCCTGTATCAAATATCTTCAAAGAATGTATAGGCCAGTTCTTCTTTTAATGTAAAATTTAGAAGAATAGAATTAAGTGACAATTTTCTTAAAAGCATAAATGAAAGTGACACTCTTGTTTTGGGAACTGAATTTCCTTGTGTTCATTCAAATTAATTCTCCCTCCTATTAATATAGATTGTTTAAAATAGAGGCTGCTATACAAATGCAATTTATTTCTGTAAAGCTAGTCTACCTTTACAGCAAATGTAATTGGTTTGAGATAAATTGCTGGTTTTTAATTTTGTGGGTAATGTGAAACCTGTTGTTAACATAAATAACTTTTTGGAGAGCAATATGTAATGTTAATGACTTGGGAAGCACCTGTCCCTTAAGTAGTGACTCAGTAAGTAGTTCCCCAGATTTTATTTTATTTTTGACATTATACTTGTTGTTTGGCATATCACATTTTACTCTGAATATATTTCTCTGAGTAATATTCCTTGCCTTTCACAACTGAGACTGGGCTTTTTAAGAATAATTTGGACTTTGGTAATCACATTAAAAATAATATCACAAAGCTTATTAAAAGTAAACCTGTATGTTATCAGCTGGAGTTCATGCTAATGCTTCGTAGCAATGCAGCTAAAATTGGAACAGGGTGACTAAAAATGCAAGTGCCATGTACCAAGGCACTTGTGTGAACATCTCCTCAATCTCTACTCTAGAATGTCCAAATAAAGATGAGAATATAAATTTAAGGGAAGAAGAGTAGCAGCATTTGAACCCAATGACTATGTGAGGGTATAGAAATTCCATATTCTGCACAGAGGTCCACAGAATTGACACTTTTCTTTTCATTACTATCAATGGAAGACTTTTGGAGTTAAGGACTCCTTGTACTGTGGATAACTCAAACACAACTCAGGGCCTATGGTGGTCCATTTTAGAAAACGCAAGTCTTTTTTTTAACCCAAAGAAAGAATGTTTTTCAAAACCTTATTTGGAAAAAGGCTATATATACTATCACTTTAATACTGCTTCAGTATTTTTAAAATTTCAGGTTGAGGTACATTTGCTAATATTTAGAATTACTTTATCTGATGAAATCCTTGGTTATGGACCTGAGATCAGGAGCGGCAATCCAGATCAAAAGGTGACTTTCCCACTCCCAACTGCCCACCAGTATCACCTCTGCTATTCCTGCCAACCCCACCACCTCACCACTGTCACCCACTCACCACCACCGTTGCTGTCATCCTCCAAAGTGGCTTTGGAAAAGAGGTTTTGGTGGTGGCACACAGATTTTCATTTATCCCGGGTGGTTGGGGAAGTACTGTACTGCAAAGCAAAGATATGATTCTCACCAGTGGGGTTGTTTCGACTGCAAATTTCTACACTATTTGGAGGCATAAGTTTGCTATGCCATAGCAACCACTACAAAGTAACCAAGTAACACATTCTGTTGCATCAAAGTACAGACTGGCACTAAAGTTTACAAATATGATTAGAGGATTTTTCCTGATAATTAATAAATTACAAAAATAGCCTTGCCGTGGCAACCTAAACTATGTAACAGAATTTAATCTGATTTTGGAAATGTATAAATGGAATAAAATTAATATTCCTGTGCAGTATGGAAGAGTGTCTAAATCTGAATTTTAGCATCATATATTGAAAGCTGCCATTCCTGGGCTGATTGCACAGAATATTTGTTGGAGTTCTTCCATGCCACATTTTTCCTGCTAACTAATATAAGGGGGGGGGGGGGGAAATAGCACTATAAAAATAAGGCTGAAATGAATTAAAATAATGACTGAAGTCCAGTAGTAAGTTGTAAGTAGAGTAGCCCCTTGAATCAATGGAGGTCTGGTAAGTCAACATCTATGGAAGCTCCATTGATTCAGTGGCCTTTCCCTATTTGCAGCTTTCTAATGGATTTTAGCCAGTAAATAGTAACAGTTAAATCTGAGCTGTAGATGTCCCCTAAAATAAGTTTGTCTTCTCTGGCCATCTGGAAGCAATTAGGTGCACCTATTTATGCAGAACATCCCACATATGAGAGGGCTACCTTCTGATGCTTACATTCTTTATAGCCATTAGTGTTAGTAGTGCTTAGCGCTTGGAAGTGTGGTGCTCAGTCAGGACTATAGTGGTCATGTCAGCAAAACTCATGGAGAAGATGGAGAAGATAAGATTGTTGGAATTTTCTTAATCTAGTAAAAAGGGAACCATGGGTGGAAGGCAACAATACATATTTACTGAAATAAAAGAAAAGTGTTTAAAAAGGATAGCCCTTAAGGAGTACTCTCACAAACACTGCTCTGTATATGCTTGTGTGCTACAGAATGCCAAGTGTCTGTCTGGCTGTTCAGTGCATACTAATCAGAATAGAAAGGAATACCTGTATCTCAAAAGAAAGCATTGCTATCTAGCTGGGAAACTGAACAGGAGCACTCTATACTGGAACATTCTGTTGCAGATCCCATATGTAGAAATCTATAAATAATAGAAGAGTTTGGAGTCTGAGAGAAACAGGGGAATAATTGTCACTAGTGACCCACTTCTGGATAGCAGAATTATCCTTAGTGGCAGTGCAGTGTTCAAGAAGACAGACAAACCTGAAAGCTTTGAAGAAATCTGTAAGCTATTTTTGGAATACTGTGGAGATAACTGAATGCAGCTTATTGAACCAATCCTTTTAGCTTTTGAAGCTCTTCTAATCTCAGTTTCCTTTTTCTCCAGCTCTGCCTTTTCTCTTTCTCTTTTGGAATAAAAGCAACCTGGGATCAAAACCTCTGACCCAGATGGTTCTCTGACATTTCATGTAGGGCAGAGAGGAGAAAGGACAACCCTCTTGGGGAGAAAGGAGGGATAGATACAACCAAACAACCAAACAACCAACCAAACAAAAACCCAGTACCCAATGTAGGTGAGAATCAGGAGCGGGAGGAGAGTTGTGCATACAGTTTTGGAGCATTTAGTTGTTTTCCTTGATGATCCTGTGGGAAAAGGCATGGTTTAATAAACCACACAGAAGAACAATGGGTAGAAATAGCTGACAGGGAGGTTTTACAGTTATTTTAGAGCTAGGAGTTTCTGAATTCTACTTAAGGAAAAAATGAGGAAACAATAGGTCTTCTGCTGGTGTTTGTGTGTGTCTGTATATGCACAATAAGATATAAAACTACACACTGATTTGAAACAATCCAATGGGTGTATTCTCTGAATAAAAGAAACATGGGAGCGGGGAACACTAAAACATCTTGAAACTTCTAGTATTCTATGTAAGAGGCTCAAGTTTCTTTCTTGGCATAGAGGAGCGGTGAGCCCTCAGCTGTGCTTTCTAGAGTCAAGTCGGTGGTTGTGGTGACGTAGAGAGAAGCAGTTATGTTTGGATCTCTGTGAGATGTTCAATGAACTGCTGCATTAATGCATTGACTCTAGGACCACGCTATAAAAGATTTTTCATAGTTCTAATTAAACCTGCTTTTTTTCCAAATCCTGCTGTTTAATAGCACATTTATAAGCAGCTGTGTAACACATTTCTAAGTTTAAGTAGAATATATTAGCAGGATTTGTCACTGTGGATATTATCATTGAAATGCATCTATCTGATTGATGTTGCAGATAAGTTCAGAAAATAGCTAACTGGCTAGCATAGACATGCAGTTCACAGCAAAATGTCATTTCACTTCTATGCAAGTTAAGGTAATTCCAGGGATGGTATTTAAAAGTAGAAAGTAATGAGACTGAATAGCCACAGGTTGTAAAGGAAGCAATCATTGATGAATGAGGCTGATGAATCATTTCCGTCCCAACTTGGCTTGCTGTGTTTATCCACTGGGTGTGATCTGCTGGTCACCAGTTAAATCTTACTCACTAGTTGGTATGCAAATAAGAGAGGCGAGGTAATAGTGTGAAGCAAGATCATTTACGTTGGGAGAGCAATATGTCTCTCAGAATTCCTTTGTTTAAATTGGCTCAGTTGCTGTATTATATACACAATCCATATGAAATATGCTTGCAGCTGTCTGACTATATTAGATAACTAACCAGTTAAGGGGAAGAGGTTAATATAGGTTGATCTGTGAATGGATGCTGGTCATCCATCCACAGATCATGAATGATGCTTGTCATGACTACTACTTGAAAGTGGAAGATTCATGAAACATCCACAGTTCTTAAAAACTGGCAGGAAAAAAGCATTACGCTGAAACAAATTTGAAGGATGTTGAATTCCAGCTGTGGCATTAAGTCTTGAAGCCCTGGCCTTTGAATGGGGGTCTTAGTTGCATTTTGATCAGATGAATGTTCTCTTTTTTGTTGTGTGACAGTGAGTTGGCTACAATGTAGGGCTGTGGGTCCCAACCTTGGCTAACCCAAGTGGCGTTCTGAACTGCATCAAACACAGCTGGTGGTGAGGACTTCTGGAAATTGCAGTTGAAGATCACTTTGGACTGGTGATTGGCAACCACAGATGCAGGGGAATATAAATTAGAGAAGGAGCATAGATCAGACAAATATGTCTTCATGTGATCCTCAAAGAGTTGGAGTTATTCCAGGAGGAACGGGAGAAGCTATAACTCAGTACATGTAAAAGACAAATTGATATTAATGTGAGCAGTGTTGTGTTCCATGTAGCACTTTTCCATCTAAGGCTGGGAAAGGCTCATGAAGAATGAATGATCCATCTCAATGTAATGTAGTTTCTTGTGTCTCTTTGAAATGGCAGCTTAAGAACAATAGGGAATAGGTGCAGCAGAAAATCGTTGTATTAGTATGTTTATTGGAAATACATGTACAGTATCCCACTTCTCCATCTAAATAAATGCTCAAAGGCTTTTATAGCATAGCTTGAAAAGAACATCAGTGTAATTCCACACCATCCACACCCACACCAATATTGCAGCCTTAAGGAGATCTCAAAGTATTGTTGTTGTTAACATCAAATCAAGACAGGGAGGCTACATATGAAACAGACATGATTTGAGCAAAAGACGTTGACAATTTGGTAGCTCAAAGGGGTAGTAAAGATGAAAAGTTGTACAAAAGGATGAAGTCCAGCAAACAAGAGGTCAAGATGAACAGTCCATATAGAAGACATCAGTATAGGTACAAGGACTTTTAATTACCTTGCATAATGTGTGTAGATAATTATGCTAATTCTCAAAGTATGTATATAGTGTTACATGGCATGCTGGTTCATAAGTAAAACCCTATGAATTAATCATCTTCAAAAGATCATTAACAAACCTGCTTAAGTCTTATAAACTAGAAGTCATGGCTTACTTTTTTGAGTCAGTTCATTTTATAAGAAGTTTCCCTCTTTTCCTACCCCCTTCAGCTTTTCCATCACTACTATTCTTTCTTACCTCACCTCCCCCCACCACATACACCAAGGTTCAGCTGGTCAAATATCACACTTGTGGGTCACTATAAGTTGGTTCTGACTTGACAGCATTCAGTAACAACTGTATAAAACAGGGCTGTCCAACTTTGAACAGGCCGAGGTCTACTTTTTCCAGACGAAAGTGTCTGAGGGCTACTACACTAAAACCTCTACTTATGAATTTTATCTGTTCCGAACATATGCTCATCAGTTAAAAAAAAAATGTAAGTAGAGCAGCATTTTCCCATAGGAACACATTGAAAATCAATTAATCCTTTCTGGAGGGATTCCTTCCTCCGCTCTGCACCAAGAACTCAATTGGTCACAAGACAGTGACACACTGATCATCTGGCTATTAGGGAGAGCAGGGGACTGTGCCATGGCCCTTGAACTGCCCTGCTTGGCTGAGACAGTGGGCTGGCAGACACAGAGCTTTGCTGGGGCAGTGGTGGTCCTTGGGGTGGGGGAGGGAGGGGTGGAGAAGTTATCTCCTCAAATTTTTTATTGATGGCTGGTGGGCTACTTTTGAACTCTTCACGGGCTACTGGTAGCCCCCGGTCTACCTGTTGGCCAGGCCTGGTATAAAACATCCATTCCCTGAATTATGTCTTTGTAAAAGTTGAACTGATTGTACAGATGTTAGGATTCATAGTGATGTTATATAGTGCAGCGTTTAAAAATGGATTGTTTGGGAAGTATTTGCGTTTCGATTTTTAAAATAAATATTCAGGTTAATGATCCTCACCTGCAGTATCTATTATATCTAATTTACGCATAAGTTAAATCTTTGCATCTCTTCCTGGGGTTGATTGTTACTATGTAAGTCTGACCCACTGAATCTTATTGTCATATACAGTATAGACTTTTATTTTAATAGAACTCCAAATGCATAGTGCTACTCACTAGCAGAAAGGTTAGAGGTGGCCGTGGATGCTCATTATTGAACCATGTTACTAAATGATGAAGTGCTTTGTTCTATAGTACTTCACCATTGAAGAAGAAAAGCTGGAAAGAGAAGAAGAAAAAACACACTGTAGACCAGTGTGTTAAAGATCTACAGTTCAGTGCTTAGGAACTTGTTTTGACTAATGAGAGATTTTTCTGAACCTCTAACATGCAGGCTCATCCTAATAATTCACCATAAAACTGAAACCTACATTTCTGTCAGTGAGAAATTTCCTTGCTCTTTCTTTTTTGAATAGAAATATTAATGTGCATTTTGTAGATTTTGAAGCTAAACTGTTGGTAGGTAGCATTCATGTTTAGGAGTGGTAGACACTGTTTAACCTGTGTGTGGGTTATGAGCATTCAACAAAGCACAGGGAAGCTATTGTAGCTCATTGTCTTATAAAGGGAAACAACACTTCCACTTATTCTGAACAAAGAAAGTCTCAGTCTGATTATGCTGACCTTGATTAACTTTAATTCCATGTTAAACACCTGTCCTACTATGACTAGAATCAGTCACAGTGTGGTGCCTCTAATCCAATTCCTCCCAATTTTGGATTCCTATATGTTCTTACACTAGAATTCCTAGAAATTTTGGCTTTCACAACTTATGGTTAAGGAGAGTTTTAGTCCAGTAACATCTGGGAACCCAAGGTTGGGAACCATTGCTGTAATCTTCTCCCACTACTATCAACTAATGGGTTTCACTCCAGTGTCTCACATGAATATGGATGGGAGATAGTTTTCTCTAAAATGTTAGGGGTTTTTTTCCCCTATGGCCTGAATGACATACTCTTGGCTGAGTTTCAGACACAAAGATTATCATCCGATGTACTGACACAAGACCTGCAGTGATAATGTCTGATCAAAAGGCTGAATGGTCAATCTACATAATTCTATAACATGTTCTCCTCATCCTCTACTGTTTCAAGATTAGCTTTTCTGCTGGCAATGATGAATTGCTTTTTACAACTTCTCTTGACATCTTGTACCTGAGGGCTCCTTGGCAGAAAAGTAGATTTATATCAGTACCTGGTAAAAGGAGAGGTCTTGCAGAAATGTTTCCAGAGTCAACGTTTCTTTTAAGTTGGTAATTGCTAAACAGAAGGTTTCAGTCTACATGAAGTGTTTTCTCCCCCCCCCCCCGGGGTTATATTTTTTCCTGTGGTGATTTTTCCAGAGTAGAGTCAAGGAGAAATAAAATGTTCTAGATATAGAGAGTTCTTGAACTAAATGACTCGTGTTTAATGAGAGTTGAACCCAACTCTGACCTAAAATGCATTAATTTTGTGGGTTGAGTTGGTTGTCAAATTTGGGATTAGGATGGAATTTTGCACTAAGGCAAAATAGCTTGGTTAAGGATTTTTTGTTTCATATTGTAGTGCATAGCTTGACTTGTTTCCTCGAGTCCTGTTAGGCTGCCTGCTCTCCTGAACTATCCATGGTGGATGGATAGGGATAGTGTCCAAACAGATGTATTAAGCAGCCATATTTTCTTGCAATAAACCAAGGGAGAACAATTTGTGATGCTGGCAAAGTGTATTGTCCAGACCCTGGAACACATCCCCCATTACCATTCCCCTTACTATTAGTGTTGCCAGTTCTGAAATTCCAAAGCAGAGGTGGTGGCTCTGTGTAGTAAGAGGACATTGGAATAGAATTCTCAGTATTACAGCCTGCAATTCTGGATGGGACACAGCATCTTTTTAGAGATGGGCATGAATCAGAAAAATGGCATTTTGTTTGTCGTTTGTCGTTTGGAGGGTCCGTTTCAGTTCGTTTCTGTTTTTTGAAAAAAATTCTTTTTCATTTTCGTTCGTTTCATTACCATTTCGTTACCATTTATTTCATTTTTTGTGATTTTTTAAAGATTTTAAGCAATTCACTCATATTGCAGTAATGGAAACGAAATGCACGACAAAAATTCCGGTGTTTCTGTTCGTTTCGTTTCATTTTAGAGACAAAATTCGTTTGTTGTTTTGTTACATAACGAAACGAAAAAAAACGGAAACGGAAACGAAAAATTGTTCATTTCGTGCCCATCTCTACGATCTTTTCCCTCTGTTTCCACTAAAGGAATCAGTGGGAGAAGAGGGGAGCTTCTCCTTCAGTTTTGGTGGAGATTTCAGTGCTACAGATGAATTATGTGCTCATGAAAAACTGTTACTGCATAAGAATAATTTTATTCTGAATGTTCACACAGTGCTCTCAGGACTTTAAGGGATTATGACTGAGGACTTCTCAGAGTGTGACAGCAGCAAGAAAGGATGGGGCAGCACAATTTTGGTGGAGGCAGCATGGTACCATAGTGTGGGCTGCAAAAATAGCCATTGGGGGTTTGACTGGGCTATTTCCCCCCTTAACCATTAAGCATAGTGCCACTGCCTATTAAAATTATAGTCATAAATCTTAAGCCTTGGAGTGGAATTTTGGACGTGTCCTTGCTACTCCTGAAAGCAAGCTATTTTTTTTTCTTTTCAGGAGATACATGAATTTGTTTCGGGCACAAGTGTAGATACAATTATATGAAAATTTGACCTGCTACCCGGATACAAATGCTTTCTGTGCTTACAATGCTGTCTTACTAAACGGAGTGTTCCCACCATCACAGATTTTAATGCTGTTCTGCAATGAACTTTCCCATTGTAGACACAAGTGATCAAATTTTGACAACATTATGTTTAGGTTCCTGCAGAACCATTATCAGTTGCATAAATGCAGACTATTCAAGCTATATAATAATTTGCTAAGCCTGCCATCTCAAACTTCATTATTGTGGAGAGAGGCAGGCATATGATAAATTGCTTGGAAATCAGAAATTGTTCTTTAGGAAAGGCTTAGTGAAAGGGAGGGAAGGCAGAGGTTGAATGTGTTTTTTTACAAACATCTGCAAACTGAAGCAGGGTAAAAAGCAATGTTTTCATTCCATTCTGTTAAAAAGAGTTGGCGGGGGGGACCCATGGAAAAAAAATGAAAATTAGGATCACTTTTGTCTTCTCTGTAGCAGTATTCTAAAATAATGGAGAGCTAAATAAATTACCATGCTGTTGAATTTTGGCTATTGATATTTTTGAAAGAATAGGGTATTGTGTAAGGCAGCATTTTGTGGCTGTGTGTTGAAAGCTTATTGAAAGCACTTTTACGTGTTGTTGAACCTTATCCATTAACATGACAGATTGCAAGGGCTGGAATATCTTAATAATAAATTTCTCATTCTGTTAATAAGGAAATGCAAAAGAATATTATCAGAAATTTCTTTCTGACATGCATAAAATGCTAAATTTTTATCACATTGCAACAAAATAAACTCGTTTACTGCTGCGCAGAAATGATTATATGTTTGCCTGTTGTAAATTTGATTTATTCCTATAGTAATTACAGCAGTTGATTTGGGGAAAGTTGAAAACATTTCTCTCCTCGAGCATAACAAGGCTGCTGTATTCCCTTTGCTGCTGCATTGCAACACTTTGAACTTGCATAGAAGATACGACAAAAGAGTTTAATTAAAATACTAGAAGGATGAAAAATACATTTGTCTGCATTAACTTTGTAGCTTTTCCTTTTTATAAATAATAAAAGAAAAAGAGAATGATTGAGATAATAGGTTATCAGTCTGTATCCTTCCCCTAATTCTTCAGTATATGGGCAGGCAGTCCTGCAGGATAGACTGATAGTTCTGCTGCATACTTATAATTACAATATTTTAATTATTTGCTCTTGGAAAATAAACAACAAAATAAATAAACAGGCTTTGGTGCCCAAGGTCACTATAAAACACACTTTATGCAAACAATCAATTCTCAGTGGCAAATACAAATGTACATGATTACTAAGACATTTTCCAGTGTTGTTTATTCTTTGCTTTAATTTCTCATTCAAGCAAAGTCATGCTCAAGGTCTTCCGACAAAGGCCTTTACCTTATATGGAGCAGGAAATGCCTAATGTTCAAGAAGCAGTCGAGATCACATTGCAAATATTCACTGGCTCCTGGAATGCTTGAAAGAATTTCAGAAGAGGGTAAATCTATGTTTATAGACTACAACAAAGTTTTTGATTGTGTAAATCATGACAACCAATGGATTATTCTGAAAGAAACTGGTGTGCACCAGAATGTGATTGTCCTGATTCACAACTTGCATTGTGGATTAGAAACTACCTTTGAAACAGAATATGGAGAGACCTAATGGTTTCATATAGGCAAAGGTGTCAGACTAGGGTGCATTTTATCCCCATAACTGTACAACCAGAATGTAGAATAAAGAAAGTTCATCATTTAGATGAAGAAGTGGTGAACTTAAATACTAAATTAGTACTCAGACTTTTGATGTAAAATACTAGCTAAATATTTTTTTTTTTAACTTTGATGACAATAGCCGTTCTCATTTTAGGAGCACAGACACAACTGGTGATAATTTACCATGAACAGCAATAACTAGTATTACTTTCATCCAGTATTTAAGGAAAGGAAATAAGTTGGCCCCAAAAGATGTCTCATGAGACAAGGGCATTGTGCTTGAACTGGTACATGTACATTCAAGATAATGTCAAGACTGATTTCTTTTTCAGAGCCTTTTTTGGTAGTGATTTCAGTGCATACGTACATGTGGAATGGTGTTACATGATGCTAAGGCCCAATTCAAATTGCCAGAATATGTAAACACACATTAAAACATTGCTAAATGTGGACACAATATTTTTATTACGGTAATTGAATGTGTGTCCTATCCTCTTGACTTTCCCTTGGGACATCTGGAATTTGTGACTTAGGTGCAGTTGTGCCAGAATTTTGAGCAAACAACTGGTTGTGAAGTTATCTTGTTGCACATCCTTGATAGTGCTGGGAGATAAATAATAGAAGATGAGATGCACTGAGGAATTTTACTTCTCCAGCTTTTGCATGATTCTTTCATTAAGATTGTCGTGGGAGCACACAGCAGGACAGAGCAGGTGGTATTAGTGGCATGTAGAGATGGGGGCTTTCCAGAAGCCTGAAGGTCCAGAAGAAAGTTCACCATCCCTAATACCAATATCTGACTTACCATCTCAAACATGGGCTCTTCTGAGTGTTGGACCTATAACTTTTCTGGGTGGTTTCTAGATACTCCTGAAGCAAAGACTGGGAGGTAAAGGTTTCCCCGCACATGTGTGCTAGTCATGTCTGACATTAGGGGCGGTGCTCATCTCTGTATTCAAGCCAAAGAACCAGTGTTGTGCAAGTCCATGGCCACATGGCCGGCATGGCTGCAAGGAAACACTGTTTTACCTTCCTGCTTTTTATGGTGGTACCTAATTATCTACTTGAATTTACATGCTTTCGAACTGCTAGGTTGGCAGGAGCTGGGGTTACTAGTGGGAGCTCGCTCCGCTGCGTGGCACCCAGGATTCGAACTGCCAAGCTGCCAACTTTGCAGCTGACAATTTTTTGGAGCTTTAGTCCGCTGAGCCACCATGCCCCTTTTGAGCCACCATGCCCATTTATGGTACAGTAATTAAGAACTAAATCGTATTAAGTTCTTAATTACTGTAAGAGTTTCTAGTTCTCAGTGTTGAAAGCTGTTCTGCTTCACATCTTAGATAGCCTTCTCTTCTGGGGAAAGAGACAGTTGCCCTTTGGAATGCAGCAGTCCTTTTGGCAGATGAATCACACAAAGCAGTAATTATTCCTTGCCTCTCATGATTTGAGTAGTGGAAGCTGTGCGTCTGGGCACATCATTAAATTTCCAAATAGCGTGGTGGTTGAAAGCCTTGGAAAGCAGAGATTCTTGTGGCATTTTAATATGTTGAAGTTGGGAGTACTCAGTAACAGGTGGTATTTAAAAACTAATTAATATTTGTGAATAACATTGTGTTACTGGTAAGAAAGCAAACCAGTCTCTGTGCAGATATTTATGATGCTGGTTTTTCTGGGCTTTTGGAATTTATACCACTTTCTGCTGCCACCGTTGCATCTTTCTCTTCTGTTGTAATACCTTTTACGGGGCTGAACTCCTGTTGACAAGCTATAGTTAGTTTCCCAGGAGTGAAACAGCTGAAGATATTACTGGAATATGATTCTTGAACTGTGCATTTTTGAAAGTCTGGTATATTTAGGCCATTGAATTCTTAACATTTTAAATACCATTTGCCAGAACAGTCAGCCATGCAATTTAGTATGGAATTTCCTCATTTTAAGAGCCAAACCATGCACACAGATAATGCTATGTTTGAAATGAAAGTGGGTGTTAAAGGTTGTTCTTTCTCAATGTTTTGTGAGCAAGTATTTTATAATAGATCAAACTTCCCTAATGTAATCTTCATAATACTTTCATTTGAACTACTCCCTATGGCTTGTGTTTGGAGGAACTCAAAGAGAAGAATCCACTTTGTTTCTTAGTGGGGTGGGATTTTCTATTTCATGCATGTTCTCAATACCATTTTAAAAGGATAATGGATTTTAACCTCAATGAATCTTAGACTGCAGTCTTTGTGCTCATGGAGACATTTCTTAGTCTTATTCAGGGAGCTTATATAGCTTATTTTCCCCCAGTAGTCTAACATATCAATAAATCCTGGGCTCTCTTCATTTTTAATGAAGCATTTAATACTTTGTTTAAGCAGTTCTTCTGGAATGGTGAGGGGGAAATTATTTTCATTTTTAAAAAGTTAGTGAAATCAGTTTTGTATGTATGTAAACTGTACTTTATTTTATTTTTTTAAAGACACAGATTTAAAATAAAACGCAAATTTAATGGAATCATTGTTGAAGTAGGCCTGCACTCTTGATTTCTTGAAAAAGGAATCAGTACTTTTCTTCTCCACACATTCAGGATCTCAGCCACATCATGTACCTGCTGTAGGGGCGAGAAACAGCTCAGAAATGCTCTTGTATAGGTACAGCAAATGTACTATCTCACAGTCATCAATCAACACGACCACTGGAATAAAAGCCTTGCAGGCAACCGAGGAAAGAGACAAGACTTTAGTGCCACTCTAGAAAAAATGTGGGGTGGAATTCAAATACACAGAGATAAATTGAATGTGAGCATCCTGAGAAGCGGCGGTATGTGCGTGTGTGGGGATGTTCCCCTGTTTTCAGGACAGAGCGAGATGGGTGGAAGGATAGTTACTTCTATGGCAATGGGAATAATACAGAGAAACAACAGCAGCATATTGATGGAAAACATGGCAAAGGAAGATCCTGCATCTGGTTGGCAAAATATGAACCTATTCTGTTTAGCTATTTCTCCGAATAAATCTTAGGATTTTATATAAGAACAAAAAATATAATTAATATGACAAGAGAAGTGTGGGTAAAGATATTGTGAAGTTAGCTGGCATATAGACCTTAGTTAAAGTCCCCATAGGTTTATGTGATTAGTAGGAGGTGATGGATAACACTTGAAAAAGAAGCTTCTTAAAATGACTGGGCATTTTATAGCAGAGGTATTTTATTGCAAAGCACTTTATGATTATTCACTGAGCAAGACAGGGGGTTTGCACATTCTCTATTAATTTTGTGTGGCTTCAGTCCTGCTGCTAGAAAGAGTTTCCAGTGCAGACTTTATTGCATAAACAGAATTACTGAGAGCCGATGCCTTTGAGAGTATTTTTATATATTTTCTAGGCCTTTGGGGGGGATAAGAGAAAAGCTATTCTTTTGAAGTTTCATCAAGGTAAAGATAAGGTGCAAAAATGTGGATAACCGAAAATGTTAAAGCACCAGAACCATTCGTTTCTTCTGCAAAAGTGCAACATGAAAGCAGTCCCTCTTTCCTTCCTCCAGGTTCTCTAGAATCCTTGCTTAGAACAGGGAAATATCGATTTCCCTGTCTTCCTGCTGGAGTCTTGCAGGAAACAGTAGTAAGACTGTTTTTGTCCACAAAAGCTGACATTAAAATATAACAGTCTTCAAGTTAGCACATTTTGTCTTTTGTCTTTTTTTCCTTTTTTCTGTACAAACTAACATGGCTACTAAAGCATCTGGTGAGATGTAGAACCACATTTTGCCAGCTTTTGAACCTTTAAAATAAGTGCATTAAACAGTATATTAGTATGCATTGTGATTATTGCTGTAAGTGATAATTCTAGCATCTGATGATAATGTTGTCTTAAAGTTAATCGAAGTGTGGTCCATTCTTTGCATGGTCTATTAAGCTGTGCTTCATTGTGGCCAATAGTAATGTGGAGAACCTCATTAATGTAGATTCAGTATCTTAAAGTGATTGGTCAAGATGCTGAGATATAGTTGAACTCAACAAATGTCCCCAGAGGCCTTTGAAATTGTGAGAGAAAAGAGAACCCACTGTCCTTTGTAGCCAAGCCTGAATACTGGCAATGCATTCAGAATCAGAGTATATATTCTGCCAGGAGCAGATGGTTTATCAGAAGACAACTGTGAAAAACAAAACAGAGGAGAGCTCTCAGCCAAGGTGATGTGGTTAAATGTGGTCAAAGAAGTGTAGACTAAAGATGGGACACAACAAATAAAACAGCAGGTGTTTAAGACTTCACGCTTCAGAGAAGAAATTGCACAAAGTAGTATAGTAATTGGCAATGAGGCAGTTGTTTTTTGAGTACAGTAATGCCTTGGTTTAAGAGTAACTTGGTTTAAGAGCATTTTGCAAGACAAGCAAACATTTATTTTAAATATTGCCTTATCAGCAATCAATGTCTTGATATACAAGCACTGGAGCAGGTCACATGATCACAAGTGAGCCAGTGGCGGCTCTATCTCCCTCCCTCCCCCAGCTGGATTATGGGTGATTGCCTGGAACGTTACGTCTCAGGCAGCCTCCAAAGCAGAGGGAGAAGAGAGGAATAGAGGTCTCCCTCACACTAGCCAGGAACATGCAGGTTAGGGTTTTATTTTTCTTTATATTCATATTTAATTTGTTTTCAACATTATTTCTCCCCCCCCCCAAACCATTTCTAGTCATGGAGCAGCTAGTCAAGTGTGTATAGGGGTATAAGTTGGACTTTATTATTGTCATATTAAAAATACAGAGTAAAATCTAATTGTTAGTCTCAAGCAGAGCAGATTCCAGAGCCAGGTACCTAAACCATGCTGGGGACATGGACATCTAGCCAACTTCGTTAGTGAGTTTTAGTAAGTATAAGGAGCCTCGTGGCCCAGTGGTTAAATGCCTGTACTGCAACTAAAACTGTACTCATAATCTGGGGTTCAATCCCAGGTAGCAGGTTCATGGTTGACTCAGCCTTCCATCCTTCCGAGGTTGGTAAAATGAGTACCCAGCTTGCTGGGGGGGGGGCAATGTGTAGCCTGCATGCTGTAATTAAAAAACTGTAAACTGCCCAGAGACTACTTGAAGTGGTATGGGGCGGTATACAAGCAGAATTTTCTTTCATCTTTCTGAGTTTTGGCATTTTCTGTGTAGAATATATGGTCGATGGGACTCCAGATGAATCATCTGAGTTTCCATTATTTCTTAGGGGGAAATTTGCTTTGACGCAAGAGTGTTTTGGTTTGCAAGTATATTTCTGAAACGAATTATGCTCATAAACCAAGGTATTACTGTAATTGCATCAACGTTAGGTTCAAGTAATATATTGATTGTTCAGTAAAACTGGATGTCAACTACTTGTTTTGCAGTCTTCTTCATTGCAAATATGTACAGAGCAAGAGAGAACATGTGAATGAGAGGGCAGTAGAGATGGGCATGAAATGGAAAAATACTGTTTCGTTTCCTTTCATTTTGTTGCTCATTGCATTTCATTTTTGTTTCATATTTAACAATTTTTTAAAAAAATTGTTAACTACAAAATGAAATGAGCAACGAAACACAGCCCACCACTCAGCTGGTTGACAGCTCAAACTGTGGAGAGAGGGGCTGCAACTTTAGGACTAAAACCATCCCCCCTCCTCACAGCACCAGCTGTCAAAACCAGCTGGGTGGCAGTGCCTCAGAACCAGAGAGTGGTGGAGGCTTTTGAATTGGGCGTGGCAACAGCAAGGGTGCTGGTGCGGCCGAAATTCAAAAGCCTCTTATCCACCACTCTCTAGTCTTCCATTCTTCTGAGCCAGGGAAGGGTTACCTGACCCTCGCCTGGCTCAGAAGAACTGGAAAGCCGAAGTCACTGCCATCGCTCCTTCACCCAGCCGAATGAGGGGTGGCAGGGGCTTCTATTCTGGGTGGCTGTTTGGGCTGGGTGACCCTCACCTGGCTCAGAAGAACCGGGAAGCTGAAGCTGTCGCCACCCCTCCTTCACCCAGGCGAAGGAAGGGTGGCAGTGTCTTTGATCCTGGCTCTCCGTTTCTTCTGAGAAGGCGGGGGATCAGACCCCTTCTGCTGTGTCAGAATCCAAGGGAATCCCCTTGGATTCTGAACCAGTAGAGACTCTTTCTGATGCATCAGAATCTAAGGGAATTCCCTTTGATTCTGATGCAGCAGCAGGAGTCTCTAATGCTTCAGAATCCAAGGGGATTCCCTTTTATTCCGAAGCAGCAGAACGTGTCTGAGAGGGCGGGTGCTGACGTCAGTGCCCGGCCTCTCAGACCCCTGCTGTGAACTGGCGAGTAGAGGAGTGAGGCTTTTAAGGCACAGAATTCAAAAGCCTCTCTCCTCCACTCTCCGGTTCTGGCTGCCGCCATCCAGCTCATTTTTGACAGCTTGAACTTTCAAAACCAGCTGGGTGGTTGTGACCAGAACCAAGCAGGGAAACAGCTGCTGGATCTCGCTGCAGCCCCTTGCCTGAAGCGAGATCTAGTGACGGCTCCCTGGGTTGGTTCCTCTGAACTGAAAATATCATTTTGGTTTGGTTCGGGATAACACATTGTTGCTTTGTTTCAGTTTGAAACATTTCAGAACCTTATGAAATGATGAAACTGTGTGTCATTTTTTGTATGGTGCCCATCCCGAGAGGGCAGTATTTAACTGCTAGTACTGATATGGAAATACAGGGGAAATTGGGCTGGCAGAGGACATCTTAATACGTAGAAGCACATCAGTCATCATATTTCAAAGGAGCTTTGAATACACACTTAATTGGGTTGGATTCTTGAGCATATTGCCAACATCTTTTTTTAAAATCGAGTTTTAATGAAAAGGGGAATCTCTGCCAGTTTGTTGTACTCTACAAGCAAGGACAAGAGACTTAAAAAGTTGAAGGATGATTGGAAGGTCCTGACATATATTTTACAGGAGTAATAATTGCCTAACTCATTATCTGATAATGGTTAAATAACTTTAGTTATGAATCCTCTGTTGATGTCACACAATGTTAGTTCAGACCTAAGCAATGCCCTTGAGGAGAGAAATGTATTATAGCACATACAGAGAAAACGGTGTGGCAGTGGAATGTGTTATCTATGTGTCCTTTATTGTTTCACAATATTATTTTGTGTCTCATATTTATAGTAATAAACACTTTGTAAGTTACGGGAAATCCTGCCAAGCATATTTACTACATACTACATGTATAGTAAAACATTAAAAGAAAAAAATGTAGGTGTCCCTAGATTGATGGGTGGGTAGATCAATGGATGGATGGCTGAAACAGATTGTAGAGCACATCTATTTCCTTTGCCTAGGTTTGTGTGTTTTTTATAAGCCCGAAGCAAGTTGGCGCTTGCTGCATAGAGCAATTTGATTACGTTAGGGGATGGGGAGCCTGACTGACATGTGGCACCATATTTTAAGTTGTCTGTCTTCCAGTTTTGTTAGAAAGCAGTTTTCTGATCTGGGTCATAGTTTATCTTTAGGGGTTTTACTTTAAAATATTTTCTTCAATAAAATAAATTTGATATGAATACCAAAAAAAAATTATTCTCAAAAGCTTTCATGGCCAGGATCTGAAAGCTATTGTGAGTTTTTTGGGCTGTTTGGCTGTGTTCTGGAAATTTTTCTTCCTGAGGTTTCACCAGACTCTGTGTCTGGCACCTTCAGAGGGCAAGGAGCTCAGGGAGCTCAAGGAACTAGGCAAGGAGTTCAGGGAAAAAAAAAAACTGCTTTATATTATAAACATTCTTCCTGCAATGTCGATAGATGAAGGGGAAAGGGGAAACTAGTGTTATCTTAAACTTGCTTTTCAATCTTGTCAAGCAAGATACAAAAAGAGACTTACAAACAGGTCTCCAAACTGAAAACTTGACCTAGTTTATATTAAATTCAAATTAAATTTTGAAAAAAATGTCTTTTACTATCTTAAATGGATTGCTCTTTATTCACAGAAGAAAACATTTTTATTCCTGGCCCTCCATAGATATTATATTGTATCCATAACTGTTGAATTATGTTGCCATGGATTATAGTTGGCTCAGGATTTGTGAAGAAGCAACGGAATAATTTGCTTGACCTCCATCACCACCCAACCATACATGAGTGATGCCTAAATAGATTTTCCTATCTATTCTCGAAGGCTTTTACAGCCGGGATCGGATCGCTGTTGTGAGTTTTTTGGGCTGTTTGGTCATGTTCTGGAACACAGCCAAACAGTCCGAAAAACTCACAACAGCTATCAGATTTTCCAATGTTATATTATTCTATGGTTGGGAGTTCCAATACTGCTTTTTTGTGCAAAGAGCTGAGCAAAAGTCTCAGAAAGCCCTTGTGAAAGTGCATCTTTATTTTTAAGCAGGGTTTTACAGTGTGTGTTTACTTAGAAGTTTACAAATACATGTAAAGTGGGGATGAGTTACTTTGAAGGATCTAGGGGCCAGTTTTCTACCTCAATTCTGCACCAGAACATAAATGAAGGTAGAAAGAAAAGAAAAGAGATTTTGCCAGAAGTGAACTTCCCATAAAATTGTTGTGGGTTTAGTGTTCTGAGATTAGATGAAGGGGTGGTATTGTGCCCAGTTTTCCTGCACACAACTCCTGGAGCCTTCCAGGTTCGGAACATTTTATTTAGTTGCAGATTTTGTATAATTGTCAGAGAGATATCCATGTGCTGTAAAGCAAGGCTTTGAGGAACTGCATGCAGCCCTCTCACTTCACAATGCACACCACTGGGATTGGTTCCAGTAATTTGCTGTGGGAAATTGTTTGCCCAACTGCCCCTTCCCAGGGCTGGGAGTAGGAGAAGCTTTGGATGACATTACTCCCATAAGCTCAGGACTCTGAATATGATGCAAAGAAGATTTTATTACCGGACCAGACACTTGTAGCACAGGGATCACTCTCCCCTGGTCTGTCTCTGGGCTAAGTTCCAATTACTAGCCTGCTGCCTTTCCCATCCCTCTGGAAGTCTCTGGGTAACTCCATCAGGGCTGGCACAGTCCAGATACTCTGAGGACTTGCTGGACCAACTCAACTATCTTAGGGATGGCTTGTACTGGCAGGCTGCCATTGTGCTGAGGTTCTTCTCTTGCTATCCAGGAGGCACCGTTGTGTCTCTTTATCTGGCACTTGTTCCTCCACAACCTTCACTGCTTAATGTATGTTGCTGTCTCCAGTCCCATCAAGCTGAGGCTGTCAAGGGCTCAACTTGAAGGCCTCTGCCTTCACCCCTTCCTTGTGGGAGCCAAATCTTGACAAGGACACTGGTCTAGGGTTCTTGAACAAGGGCATATTAGACATTTTCCTCAAGCAAAGCCGCCTCCTGCTCCAACATTTCTTGCACTCAGTTGCCTCTTCTTCCTCCATGTTGCCTTTTACCTTCATCCCCACCAGTTGGTTACAGAGATCTGCGCTTTCCCCTTTCCTTGCCTCTCATTATCTGCCATTTCCCCCTGGATCTAGGCTGGCTACCCAGCCTCAGCACCCCACTGAGGCCCTGCTGATGGCAGATCTGATGGGTTCTCCAAAGGACACATGGGGAGAGCAGTGGTTTTCTAGCAGCCCTGGAGGCAGCTCCCTCATTGATGTATGCCACAATGTCCATTACATGGGAAGAAAAAACAAATTCGTGTAATTTTATAGCAAATATGTTAACATTTTGGAACTCATAGTGGCCAGTGCATAGGTGAGTTGTTTGTTTCCTAGGAGAACAATGTAATTTAATGTATTCTTGAAGGCTTTCACAGCCGATATCTGATAATTATGAGTTTTTCGGGCTGTTTGGGCATGTTCTGGAAGTGTTTGTTCTTGACGTTTTGCCAGACTCTGTGGCTGGCATCTTCAGAGGGCAAGGAGCTCAGGGAACACGGCCAAACAGCCCCAAAAGCTCACAACAACGGATGTAATTTAATGCTGGGAGTTCTAATAGGTCTATAGTGCTATGTACTGTATATGTGTGGATAATGTGGAAGTGTATGGTGCATTGCAGAATGCTTAACTCAGCTTGTTCTTTATGTACTTTTGTGGTTTTCCTGCATTATTCTTAAAAAACCAAGTATCTCATAAAGCTAATTATAAATAAGTACTGTAACTAGAGACTGTGCACATTTAACCTCATTTACCAAACCAAATAGTAGCGGAAGCCCTCTTTCTTTAATTTCCTTTTTTTCTGTTGATGTATATTGGTGGTTTTTGCTTTGCCATTGTAAAATACTAAATTGATTTTTTGCTCCAGAAGCTTATATAATAAAGATGACTTCAAAATCTTCATAATTGTCAATTTAAGTTTGATATCATGTAGCATTTACCAGCTTCTCTGAGGCAGTGGGTTTAAATAGCGGCTCCATGGTGAGCCTGCCTGAGGCAACTGAAGGACTTATTGAATATTCACTATACAGGAGGCTGAGCGCATTATAATTTTGGGTGCTGAGTCCTCCTTTGGGGCAACACTCAAATGTAATTGAGTTGGTTTTGTTTAGTTAACAGAGCGTGCTAAAATGACTCATTCTTTTTGTCTGAGTATGGCTCTGGAAATTACTCTCAGCTGGGAAGGTGTGAAGCGATGACTTTGGGGGAAATCCCAAAAGTTTCATGTCAAGATGAATTCAGAGATCCTTTATGCAGAAGGTGATATCAAGCTGTGGGCTTTCAGGATGTAAACTAGTGTTATGGTATGCTTTGTAGCAAGAATGTGGAATTCTAATGCTGTCTTGTGGAATTAGATTAGTTGTGCTACACTTGAACAGTTGGACCATTACTGAAGGAATAATAAGAAAACCAATGAAAATATAAATTATTTCTAACCAAGGAGAGGCAAATATTTAAACATAAGAAGTGCATAAAATTGGCTACATTCTACCAACTTTAGCAACATCCTAGGAATTTTGAAAAAAGAGCTTTGGTCTAAGTGAAAGTGAACACGATGATACCACTGCAAACAAAATAATTGTGTAATTATATTTGACATCAGTTAGCTGTCTTCTACCATATGACTGTAGACTGTGTTTAATGTCCCAGAATGGAACCGCAAACGTAATAGGGAGGAAAGGGGAGCGTAACGTTGAGTGGTAGAACATGTAATTCTACATGTATAAAGTCTAACAGTTAAAGCTAGGGAGCAGAAACAGTGAGAGAAGTGAATAGTAACTTCTTTTAAAATTAAAGAACTTTATTGTACAGTCCAATAACATGCACCATATTAGAAGTTCTTACTTCATATAGTTGACAGATTCCTGCTTTTGACCGAGATTGGAAACCTGAGCTTGAGTATATTATTTCACATTCCAGGTTAACAGTCTCCAGGCTGAATGCTCTTCTGTGCACATAAACAAATAAACAAGCAAACACATGCAGGTTGAAATTGTCATGCCAAGGAGAAGGGTTAGAGTGCTCACTCTCATCAACCTGAAAACAGTAATTTTCCATGTTCAGAGAATACAGTATCTTGCATATGAAAGACGACTCAGACTCATGAATTCTTGACCTGCAATATGACATGGGGTATCTCACATACGTTTATCATCTCTATTAAAAGGCAGCCATATTTACATTTATGAGCTTGAAATAATGTTCCTGAAAGTTAGATGGAGCTTCACATTTTTAAACACCTTCACTTCCTGTCTTCACTTGTTTATATAGAAGCAGAGAAAGGTGTTCTTTTTCATCTAGTTTCTGGTTTTGCAGGGGTGAATCTAAAGACAAATTTCACTCAACTGGCAGGTATTTGGAAGTTACTGAAAAGTTTTTGTTGTTAGTTAATTAGTTCTTTACTTTGAGCTTAGATGTTGGCATCTTTTTTATTCCTGAGGAGAGGGAAGACAGTTTCAGCCTAAAATAAATTATTTTCCACAAATGCTACAGGTTCTTCATCTTCAATACAAAAGTGCCATTTCCGGTGAGAGACATAGTGGTGTTTAGTGATCATATTCCTTGAAAAGAAACTCAACAATACTAAAATAATCACGTTTTTGTTCCTCTGAGATTTGTTGTAACTACCAAGGTATTGATTGTAAATTTTGAATCAGCTTACCTTTTGGAAAAACAGTGGCAGCAGTACTAATGTTAACAAATGCTTTTTTTAAAAGCATAATTACAAGCATGATTATATTGGGAAGATCAGCTATTATATTTGTTTCTCATCTATGGAAAGAATTACATTGTTCTGATAGAATCACTCTGGGCTCCTGCACCAATTATTCAACAGAATGTAGTAAGACTGAAAGTAAAGAAAATCAAAATGCAGCAGACACAAAAGAAGACCCACTCCAAGTTAAAGTCTAGGCAAAATGAAAATGATTTACCAGGCTGTTTAAAGATTAGCAGACAGGGAGACCATTGGAATGTAAGGATGGGGTGCAATTTTTTCCACCCTGAATAACACAGAAAATAAGTCTTTTTCTTGGTTCTCATCCATCACATGTTTCAAGGTATTGGGATTTTGAACCAAGCCTCTGATCATGAGTGTATGACAGAGCCTGAATTTTGTTTAAACTCCTCTAGCTGTGCAGCAAAATGAATGGATTCACAAAACAGTATTAGATTCACATTTCTCAAATTAGTCCAGCCCCTTTTATCATCAATGGGCACTTGCTGTCTCAATGTGTGTGTCAGTTGTGACCAACTCTTCGTGACCCCATGCCCATGGAGCTTTCTTGGCAGGAATACTGGAGTGGTTTGCCAGTTCCTACTCCAGGCGCCTACAGCACCTGGTATTCCCTGGTGGTCTCCCATCCAAGTACTAACCAGGGCTGACCCTGCTTAGTTTCCAAAATCAGGCAGTATCAGCAGAAAGAATAGAAGGTTTAGTTTGCTGTAGTTTTCGCTCTATAAGATGTACTTTCCCCCCTTAAAAGTAAGGGGAAATGTCTGCACGTCTTATAGAGCGGATACAGTAGTCCCCACTACATATGATATATCACACATTTTCATATAGAGAGAAGTTACAGAGCCTCTACTGTTCCCTGCTACAGCCTTGATTCTACTGTTCTAATCACCTGGTTTGCAAATATGCTTCCATGGAGCCTCTGCCCTCCTGTGCTGCAGCCTGGATTCTCCAGTCCCAATCTCCTCGTTTGCAAAGAGGCTTCCATGGAGCCTCTCCATTCCACAGTTCCAATCACATCGTTTGCAAAGACGTCTCCTCCAAGGAGCCTCTGCCCTCCTCTTCTACAGCCTAGATCGCCCAGTCCCAATCAGCTTGTTTACAAACCTCCCCTTTTGCAGCTTGGATTCCACAATTCCAATCACCTTGTTTGGAACCCTCCCCCTTTGCAGCTTGGATTCCTCAGTCCCAATCACCTCATTTGCAAAGAGGCTTCCACAGAGCCTCTTCCGTCCCCTGCTGCTTCTGGGATTCCACAGTCTCAATCACCTCCTTTGCAAAGAGGCTTCCTCCACGGATCCTCTCCCCAGCCCTTTCCTTCTGCGGCATGTATTCCCCAGGCAAAAATTACCTAGTTTGCAAGGAGGTCTCCTCCATGGAGCTTCTGCCCTCCCCTTTTGCAGCCAGGATTCCCCTGCCATGAAACCTTAGGCTAAAATTTTTTTCTTGTTTTCCTCCTCTAAAAACTATGGTCTTATGGTCAGGTGCGTCTTATAGAATAAAAACATTGTACTTACTGTAACAGATATCAGCAGGCTTAAAACGTGAGTGTTTTGAGAAACAGACCACAATAGATCAAGTGCTTCCAATAGACACTTGACAGGGAAAGAAAGGCAGAACAGTGAAGCTAGGATGTCTTTGAATCAGAGGCAGGAAAGGCTCTCTTTGTGCTATTTGTGACAGACACTCGCCCTAGTCCAGAAAGGTTTCTTCCTGCCACACTTAAGGAGATGCACCATGTTAGGCTGCAAAAACTTCAAGAGAATACAATATATTGGCAAGCACGTGTGGCAGTCCAGCAGTTTTTCTTGATCCTAGTCTGTTTAGGACTTTGGCAGTAGGAACTGGAGAATCAACTTTTTTCCTGAAAAGCTAGTAGCCATGGTAGAGTAAGTGGAAGAAAACTGATGTGATATGTTCTGAAAAGCAAGCTCCATAGATCACTTGAGCATACTGCACTACATGAAGTTTCTATGTACTTTTTAGAAGTTATGACATAGGTCTTTGCCTGCTTCTGGAAAGACATACGAGATGGGGCAGTCCTGACCTCTAGTGGGAGGGAGTTCCAGAGTCTGGACGCAGCAGCCGAGAAGGCCCTTTCATGTGTTCCCATGAGATGTGCCTGTGGGGATGTCGGGATGGAGAGAAGGGCCTCTCCTGATGACTTTAACACTCAAGTCAGTTCATACTGTGAGAGTCTATCTTTAAGGTAGCTAGGACCCAGGTCCTTGAATTGTGCCCGATATCTGACAGGCAGCCAGTGGAGCTTCCATCTATCCACCCACCCATCCACCCACTCACCCATCCATCTATTCAAACATTGCTTCCAGGCAAACAACCAAACCTTACTAGATGTTGTATGATCAGTAGAGAATTATTACTTCCTGTGGCTTGTTTATGTCAATTGTGACTGATTGGGAAATGCCCCAGTAATTTCTCCTTTAATTTTTTTAGCTTATTTGTTAGTTCATTGTCCATAACATTCCTAATAATTTTACCTAGCATTCATAATTTCTGAATAGATCACAACTATTGAGTCTTTCATGGTCAAAACAAATATTAATTAATAATTTTAAAATGTTATTAATTATTGAATAATTATTAAAAATTTAAAAACTAATTTGGCCATGGCCTCTTCTGACAGTTCAGTTCCACAGTTATATAGTTATCTGACTTATAATTAACAAAGAAGCTAGTGAACTTCATTGCTGTCACCACACTGCATCATGGCCACCCGAATGTGCCTGAATGTCTTACAATGCAGATAAGTGTTCCTGCATTTTTTAATATTTTGGAAAATGGATTTTCTAGGCTAAATATACAACTTTCAGTCTTCAAGTACTCAAAAAAAATTCTGGGAGAGAGCACTGTTCTCTGAGAGTTCTGTCAGGCAGTGAGGGCTATACTGTTTACTAGTTATTGAAGACAAGGGAGGCTTGTAGAGCTGATTAAATCTATTACAGTATATGTTAAAGGCAACGCATATCATCCTCAGATATTGTTATATTTATTATCTTCTCAATAAACTTTGTGATTATTTTTATATTAAAAAAATTCTCTTTTGCATTTGTTTGGCACTACTTTTACTGCTGGGTTGCTCAGTAGTTTAGGTCTGTGGCTAGAGGCTGGTAGTTGAATCCCCCACTGTGGCTGCTCCACAAGGGCTGGGCTTGATGACCCATAGGGTCCCTTCAAGTTCTTAGGTTATTATTAGGTCTACATATGCTGAATTTGCATTGTAGAACTTTTTGTAGATTGTTCTTGTGTATACCTCACAATGGATAGTGCAGTAAACAAAAAACTTCTGTATAAATGGAGATCCATAAATCTTTCACTTCTACATAGCCGTTGCAAGAAGGAGCATCTTGCTGAAGGAAAGGCTCGTAATGGATGCAGTGAAATGCAATATCTTGCATGCAGGTTAAATATTAATATGCACAGGCAGTGTTTAAAGCTTAAGAATGAATCTTACTGGGGATGAAATTTCAAAGTGCTTTGAAGGTTTCATAATGAGGCTCCTGGATGTAGTAAGCTCTGCCTTATCAAAAGCAGTCACTCTTTCGTGAACTATATCAACAATTAAATGAAAATCTGTTTCTTGAAAAGGTTTTGCTGACATACAGTACTGAAGCATTTAGACTAAATGGTCTTCGCAGGTCCTTCTTAATTATCTAAAAATGTGACTCTGGGGGCCAGACTGGTCACTCTCAAAGAGCAAAGGTATTGTCTGTCCCCCTTTTTTAATTTTATTTTTTATAATCATACTGAAACTCTTCTCCCCAATCAATCCCATTAAACCAGTGGTTCCCATCTTTTTTCAAGTTACAACCCCCTTTGATAATAAAGTAGCCCCTCCACCTATCGCAGTGGATAGGTACCCAACCCAACCCGCGATAATTGAAAATCCGTGATATGCAGATGCAGGGTCAGGTCGGGCCTGGGGGCCTGTTCGGGGCCTCTTGTACTTACCTCAGGACTCGCGCTGCCCCGAATGGGCTTCCAACGGCCTTCCCGGGCTGTCAGAGGGGGCTTTTCTGACCATGCCGGAGGACTCAGAAATGCTTTTGCAGAAAAGCATTTCTGAGTCCTCCTGCATACCTAGAAAGGCCCTCAGAGGCTCCCCAAGTGCTTTTTAGTGTTCCGGAGATCACTTCTGTTTTTCTGGAAGTCACTTCCGTTTTGGCAAGAAGCACTTTTGGGGCTTGCGATGGCCCGGGAAGGGGTAAGTACAAGAGGCCTGAAACAGGTCTTTCCAGCCTACCCCAGGGGGCTTTTTTTCATATACTGCAGTCCCGCAATTTACCGGGACCGCAGTATATGAACTGCAAAAGGCTGCAGGTTACTGTAGCCAAATAACCCCTACAATGCTTGTATTAAAAGGCATTTTTAATGGGGTAACGTCATCCTTGCTCAGAAAGTAGAGGCTTCTTTCTCCCCTAAAAGACCTCTTTCTCATACATACACATGTACATTGACTTTAATATCCCATTGTGAAAGGTAAAGAAAGAAATTATTTAGCAAGGGCTACAGTGCATGTCAGGTGACCTGTGACACCCCCCCCTCCGAAATAGCCATAGCCATCTGTAGGAACGAGCTTTCTCAGTTTGGGGTTAGGAAGATAACACTGCTTCTCCAGTGCAACCCTGTGTTTTGGAGCCAGAAGATTCCTTCCTGTACTGTATATTGGTTTGCAAGAATTAAATGGCCTCAGTTAATAGCACTATGTAGTATTTTCTCCCCCAATTTAATGCATGCAACATCTTTAAATTGATAGTGTGAAATTAAGATTTTTTATTCCCCCCCACCACCACCACAAATTCTTCTCTCATACTGGTGATGAGTTGGGTTTATTCCAGATGGAAAATGCCATGGCTGTTTGCCTAAATGGAATGTACTGCAATGAACTTCAGATTTTGTTGTCTATTTGTTTTTGACAGGGTGCTGTCCATTACTACTGTCTCAGTCAAGATATTTTAATTGATAAAGTGCACCAGAAATTGCTTTTGATAACTTAATCTATAGATGTTATAACAAGAACGTTGTTATATTTTTGTTGGATTGCAACATGACTGATTGGCTGTAGATGTTCCTGACACATCCTGTCAGAAGGGGTTATTTTATCTGAAACTGAGATGGTTACAGATGAGAGTTGTCCTGTAAAAACATCACTCACATTTACCAGTCACATCCATCACTTCCTAATTATTTCAGGTTTCAGGTAAAAAAAACCAACACCATATTTTCCTTATTGTTCCCTAAGGGACTGGCTTGTCACCAGTTAAGCCATAGTGTGCTCAAGTACATGGGAACTGTAATTAAATTACTAGATTGAGGGCACACCTGTGCTTCAGGCTGAAATGCAGTATTTTAACTTGGTGCCATTTTCCCCAGTTTATATATCAGGCGACTTTGCTGACATTAATAATGCTAAATTGGACATAGTGGCAAGGGCTGAATATCTCAGGACTCATATTAGAGCCATTTTTGTTGAGCAGCATTACAGGAACATACTTTGTTGTATGAAAATGTGTGCTATTAGTGAGACGCTTCCATTTCAAACCATGGAAGATGTAGAATTTGTGAATTTTTACGTACAAGGGTTGTATGGGGGTCTTAAACATTTAAAATGGAAACGAGTGGGTCAATAGAACAAAAAACCCACTTAATTTTTTTTCAGAACAGCACCTTGTTTTGGTTAATTTGCAATGCCTGTGGTCTTTTTCAAAGCCCTAGGTAGCCAAAAGGAGTTTATTGTTTTCTAGCTTGTTGTGAATTAGGTCAGCAGACATGCCAGTGCGTAACAAGTGCTGTCAAGCTTGTATTAAGTGTCTATTAAGATGAGGCAGTCACTGATGCAGGGTCTATTTCCTGGCATTTTAAGGGCTTTGTATGATAGAGTGGGCAAATAGATCCATTTTGAAGGAACATACAATATAGACATACCATGTTAATCCATCAGCATTTTAGATAGGATTTATTATCCTTTAGATACATTTGATGTTACATTCTGTTCTTTCCGCATTTGCTGTCAAAGCATATAGGGAAAGATTCTCCTTTTGTTTATGAGACATGGTTGAATACAGTATAAAAACACATGAAGTAACATTAATAGAGAGTAGCAACCTAAGACCTTCCAATTAATATTTTGCATGGGAAGATTAAGATGAGAATGTATATAATTGCAGTTGATGTGTGCAATGTCTCTTTACAGGGCCTTTCCCAAACAATAAGAGACTTTCTAAATCACTTGCAATAAATTTAAAGGTGTTTGGGGAACCTTTGCAGTTTTAAATTTTCAGAAAGTCGGTAATACAATTTATTGGGGGGGGGGAGTTCAACATCTATTGCTAGTATTAAGGCTGTATTATCTAACAAGTGAGAAATACATTTGATGTTTATGTTTATCTCTTTGTTCTTTTACCAGGTTTTTCCTATAATAGACATAAATGAGAGGAGTCAAAAGTCTCATGTTGTAATGAATTTATATAGAAGAAACAGTTTTTTTCTTGAAGAAAACATGTACAGTATATATTTACACATTTAATGTATTGTTTAAAATGCTGGCCTTGATTGCACAATCTGGTAATACCTGTAATTAAATAAACCAATAATGACAACAACAATGGTTTCTGCCACAGATGGGTGATACTGACTTCCTGAGACTCAGAGCCCTGTTACATTGGCACTCATTTTAAATTCAGGCCCTAGGGTAAAATCTACTCTCTATAAATAATGTAGGACTGGGTGGCTCTTACTTCTCTGCTAAATACATTGCTAGCTTCCCCCTGGCAGGTATAAGTTGATCAATTAATATGATCCTGCTGGGCGTAGACATAGGCATCTGTTGCCCCATTTTTCAGCCAGGGGTCTAATTTTTTCTCTATCCATTTTGCTTAGTCATTATTTTGGGTCCACAATAAGAATAGCATCTGTTACTTTCCAGCATGATCTGGAAAGCCGTTGAATGCTTACCTGTAAATTTGATATTGGTATAAATTGGCTGAGAAGGTCACAGAAAGGAATAGCCTTGTCACCTGTTTCTTGGGGCATCTAGAACAGGCTGCTGTTAGGAGCATTAGAGCAAGCTGTTCTGAGACCTTAAAAGAGGATTCCCTGTAACACTGCTTGAGAAAATTTACAAATTACACACACAGCTCAAATGAATTGGCTGTAGCACATTGTATAACCATGTCTTAATGCAGGCAGACAATGTGTGGACGGTTTGGAAAGAAATAAATAAATGCAGGATGAGAGATAATTATTCCCATAGGATCAATATTTATTTATTTGTTTGTTTCATTTATATACCACCCATTTTCCAGAACAGAACTCTGGGCGGTTTACAGCAAGTTAAAAGAAGCAACAATTTAAAAACAACAATATATTCAGGTCTCTTTTACTTGTCTTTTCACTCACAAACTATGGCTTTATATGTGCCACCCACAAATGGAAGGCTTTCAAACTGGTGATGTGCAGGGAGGCAATTTTTGCTCCACCTTCCAGCATTTCTGTTTGGAAGAGTCCGCTAACCCTCTGGAACAGAATTGCATGGGAGGTAAAATTCTACAAAGGCAATCAAAGAGTCAGTAAGAACCACGTCCTCTCCTTTTCTACAGGTGAGAGCAAACTCAGGATCTAAGTCAATATCCACTAAACATTTGCACAAGGAAAATGTCAGTTGTCATGTGGTAACAATATAGACAGAAGTATGTGCCGCTGCTGAATTGGTCCAGGGAGGATTGCAGAGATGTAGAAATGCATGTACACTATTGTGTACCTATGTGAAACAGCCAGAATAGGTTGGAAGGCTAGAAAATGAGTAATCTTTTCTTCGCTTCGATCAAACCTCATAGTGCACCAGGCCTCCCGATGTTTACAGGTTGGGAAACTCCCTTTCATTTGGGGGACTGACTCCCCTGACGAAGGATGAGGTGTGGAGCTTAGGCGTCTTGCTGGTCCTCGTACTCACCATGGAATCTCAGGTGGCAGATGGCCCAGCTCTGTGCCTTTCTTGACAATGGAACCCTCACTACATCGGTTCATGCACTCATATTCTTGAGATTAGAGTACTCTAGTGCTCTCTACGTGGGGCTGCCCATGAGGCTAATGCAGAAAATGCAGCTAGTGCAGAACTTAGCAGCCAGAGTATTAATTGGGACACATAGATTCCAACATATTACGCCTGTTCTGGCCACAGTACAGTGGCTCCCAATACATTTCCTCATTGACTTCAATGATTAGCGAGATATAAATCAAATAAATATATAGTGTACCAAGATATTCTGCTTTGGAGTTTTCACATACAGTATTTTCAGTACAACATACTGCTAATATGGATGCACAAGGACCACCTTGGGTCCTTTGGTGAGAAAGGCAGGATAGGACTATTTTAAATAATGGGGAAAATAATTTATTTATTATTTATTTGTTTAAATCTTGAGTTCCAGAGTCTGAGACCAGCAACAGAGAAGACCTTCTCCTGTGTCCCCAGCAAATGCATCCTAAAAAGGTGGTGGGACCAAGAGAAAGGCATCTCCTGATTATCTTAACACTTGAGCAGCTTGAAAATCAAGTCATTTAGCCTTATTGGACGGCATGCCTAGTCCAGGGAAGAAGACAAATACTGGTGCTGTGCCCTGCAAACTTGGCTTGTAGATGCATCTAGAGTTTTTGTCCCATACTAGTACAAACTTTGACTTACAGTAGAAGTTATCCATTTAATTCAAATGAATATTGTATTGGGTAGATACAATTTTAGAGATCAAAGTGTACAGCCTAAAACTTTGCCTTCCTTGTTCAGGAGAAACTCTGAAAGTACTCAGAGCAGTACACTGCCCCTTGTTGCTCTACAAGACACATGACATGCCACTTTTCCTAGCTCCTCTCTTCGTGTGGGTCTCATGCATATATCTACTCAAAAGTGACAAAGTAATCTGCAAGCCATAAAAAAAATAGTCTCTAGTGACACCAGCTATGAAGACAAAAAAGTATCGTTCCTTCTCAACATCTTTTGAACAGCAACCTTATGCCAAGGAAAAGCTGCTTCCTGAATATAAATAGCACCTACAAAAATCAAACAGCACCCATACCTTTTCATCATAGGAACATAGGCGGCTGCCTTATACTAAATCAAACTATTGATCCACCTAGCCCAGTGTTGTTGACACTTAACTACAAGCAGTTCTGCAGGACTTAAGGCAGAATTCTTTTCTAGCCCTAACTGGAAATGCCAGGAATTGAATCTATGACTTTCGGCATAAATATGTGCTTTACCATTGAACTGCAGCCCTTTTCCGGATTGAAGTCAGTTAAGTAGTTTCACACCTCTAAATATTTGTCATCACAAAAAGAACAACTAGAGCTATGTATAGTGCCCATTCCCTTGCTTATTTGGACTGCTTTGGTACTAAGAGCTGGAAGAAGAGAATAAGAGCAATACCCATATCATATGTAACAAGCTAAATGAAGATACTGGTGGCTTCTATCAGGCATAGTGCTGGGACGGGCCTCTTTGTCTACCCGCCCGGTTAGAGTCAGGTGTGTGCAGCCTATGGGGCTGTTTGCAGGGGCAGTAGGTTAGATAAGGCCTTGCCACGTGGTGAGAGGCCTCTTTTTCAATCCAGCCACCTTCCCCCCATAAGAGAATTAGATTACATAGTTGCGTACGGGCCGGATGGGAATTTTTGGCTTCCACTCAGATTGGACCAGAGTGGCAATGTGTTTTCGCCCATCCCACTCTCTTTAAGGCTAAGGGGAGGCTTATAACTGGTCACAATTGGTGGTTAGTGCAAGCGGTAAATTTAAGTCAGGCAAATGTTATTGAATAATATACCCTTATTGAGCCGGTAGCCCTCAATATGAATTAGGAAATAGATTAGTAAATTAGGAACATTAGGTGGTAGGTATAAATAATTCAAAAATTAGGAATGAGGGCTGCCGAGACTGCAGGTTTTGGGAGGGCGCTGAACAGGTGGGCAGTGCCCTTCTAATAATATTAGGAATCATTAACTGATCCACTTGCACTACGTTCAGGCTCCCCTTGTTTAAGGGATGATGAACAGTTGAATTGAGTGAAATCATATCACTAAATTGTGGCCCAATTTTAATCCCACAAACATGTCTCACCTCTTTATTTCCGGGCTGGGTGGACAAATAAATTTGTGAAGCACTCTGCACTGAAATGGGGGAAGGCGGCTTATTTTTGCTTTTGAGAATATTGAGGAATGTTGCTTCATGGATATATCTGGATTATTTCTGTGGAAAAAATACAGTACTTGTATTTTTAGTATTTTATATCTACAGTATTTGTAGATTTCTGTTTTGGCTTTTTAACAGCTGGAAATAGAAGAATCCCCACCCCTGACCCCAGAGAAATGCTGGTTGGCAAAATAGTTTGGAAAGAGAAATATTTGGGCTGCATGTGTGATACAGTTGCTCTTTTCTCCTTGCACATGTTTGCAGCCCTGACCAGGATGCCTAGTTCACATGAGGCCATAGGGAGAAATCAATAGAGACATGCACTAGATACATTTGAGAACAACTACCAGTCAAATTAGATTGGTGATGCACAACTTGATTTGCTCAGAGAGCAACTTCTATATTGTTATTAACTCAAGAAGACTACACTTCTGTGGTATCAGGGGAAAGAATGTTTTGCTGCATCTTTAACCCACTGTTAATCTTTTCAGTGCATTCCATGTCTGCTCTTTTTCCTGTTTCATAGTGTGCTCATTTTTTTCTTCTTTGCACTGTCCTACCTGTCAGCTAGCTCCCTTCTTTTCATCACACACATTCCTCTACACTCCATCTGGAGCCTAGTGAGAGCCCCTGCTGGGTGACTCCAAGGGCAACCCAGTCCAGCCTTCTGTTTCTAACCATGTCTGATCAATTAACCTAGGGAAGCCCCCAAGCACGGCATGAGATCATGACCCGGTCTATTTATTCATTCTACACCATTCTTAATTTTATAAATCTGTCATTGTTGTTGTTGTTGTTGTTGTTGTTGTTGTTGTTGTTGTTGTTGTTGTTGTTGTTGTTGTTTGTTTGTTTGTTTGTTTGTTTGTTTACCAATAAAATTAGGAAAGGTGAGAAAAGAATTTAATACCCTGCCTTTTCCAGTTTAAATACTCGCGTCACAGAGTAACTTTCCATAACAAAACTGAAGGCTTTGGATGCACTCTTGCATGTGTTTTTACGTACTTAGTCACTTGGAGAGTCTTGTGGCATTTTAATAACTATTTTTGTTTGGCTTAAGCTTTTATGGCTGGCATCCCACTTCATTAGTAGGGTACCGGGTAGGAAATATGAATGAAAATCATGCCAGCATAGAATATTACATGCATGGTGATAATAGTTCCGTCTTATTCTTGGATTGGGAGTGGCTTATTATCACCATATATCTCATGGTGCTTACTTATGCCAGAATGTCCTTGCCACCTCCCAGTAATTATTGGAAGGCAATTGCTTATCCCCCTGCAGATGTCCCTTGCATTTCCATCTGTGCGTCTTAACCTAACCCCATCCTGCAGTCTACCCTTGGTAGATGTAGATACTTAAGAATTACCTCTTATGATTTGAACACCAGCAATTAGTAAAGTATTATTGTGATTTTGTTCCTTTATTCTAATACATGTATGTATGTATGTATGTATGTATGTATGTATGTATGTATGTATGTATGTATGTATGTATGTATGTATGTATGTATGTATATGTATGTGCTGTTTGTTGTGATTAAATTAATGTATATTGCTTGACATCCCCATGGGCAGAAAAGCAGTATGTAAATAATCATCTCATACAGTAATGAGAAGAATGTGTTTAAGTATTGTATTGCATGGAATATTAAACAGTCTCACTAGAAGTAGGCTTGAGTGAAATCTGAATTTGGCTTGGTTTGCGCTCTGTCAACAGCCTTCTGTATATTTGCTATTTGAAATATCCACAATATCTATCGTGTTTTAGAATCCCCCCCCCCCAAAAAAAAAGGTTTTTAGGCTCAATAATGTTTTAAGGCTGCCTTTGTGACTCTGTGCTCTCACTCAGATTTCATAAAGGTATTTCTCATTTTTGTTTCCTGCTACACCATTCCTAACCTACAAATCATTCCACTCCATCTTAAGGAGAATCTCCTGCATTTATCTAACCCTGTCTAGCTAGTGTCGTGTTCTGGTTCTGGGCCATTTGGTGTCTCTAAGTTGCAGCAGTTTTCCTGGGTAGTGTTGTTTTGGCTGCTGATTTATTAAAGCTGACCAGTTAAGGTTGTGGCACCTTAAAGACTAACTGCTTTATTTTAATGTGAGCTCTCATGGACATGTTCAATTTCTCAGACATAAGAGCCTGAAGATGCCACAATGTTTTGTCTTCTTTATTTTTTTTTTTAATTTTGGTTTTACCTGATACTCTCTCATAAACTAACATGGCTACATCTTCTAAAATTACAGTTTGTTTGGTTTGTATCTTTCTGAATGAGTGGACTATATAACTTAATGTCCAGAAATGAACAACAGAGCCCCTCTGATCTCTCCACATAGTTTAAAGTATGTGTGTTTGCTTGTTGATTATGCCGTACGTCTCCTCATAGTGGACCCAAGGTGGTTCACAACAATTAAAACTGTACAACAATCACAAATTTAAAATGTCACTAAAGCTATATTAAAAACAATTAAACATGTACCAATATTAAAACCACAAACTGAAGTCCAGTAATTGTTTTTAAAAGTTGGTTTAAGGGCCTGGATAGCAAACTGTTATTTATCTGTAGTTCCTTGCCTCAGATGTTAGGGCTACCTGTAGTTTGATTAATGCAAGGTACAAGGGCAGAGGAGGGAAAGGGGACGTGGATGTGGGGAGTACATGGCCCTGGCTGTTAAGCTCCGATTTAATAAGCCCAGGAATTGTACAACCAAACAGAGCTTGTATCTTTCTCTCCCTGGGCTTAATACTGGGCAAAGAACTGAAGATGCCATCCTGTTCCAAGTCTAGTATCTGTTGCTACTTATTAAATGGATTTAGTATGCATGGTGTGTGCTTCTAAAGTAGTAATTTTTAATTTTATTCCTCCAGTTTAATATGAGCTTTTTAATAATGTAGAACTTTAGAAAAAGAAGCAGTGCATTTGCATACGCCAGCTATGTGCCATCAGGTTTGTGTCTTTATACGTTCTGTGGATTAGAATCAAAGTCTGTTTTGTTGTTTTTTTAATTTAATAGCACCCAAAGGTGCGCTTGGCACATCACAGGAGGCATAAAGAGACACAGTTTCTGCACAAAAAACTTGTAATCTAAATTTAGGATTGACGTAATGCATGTGGATAAGATAGTGTGTTTGTGTGCTTTGAATGAAAAAAGGTGCAGTGGAATGATTTGCTTATTTAGTGCAAAGAAATTGCATATTATCTTGGAATAAGACAAAATATTGTTTGGCACCAACCATAGCAGTTAATTGACTTGTAATAACTTAAAGGAGTAACATCTTGTGTGAGAGATTGGGCAATTAGAAAAATGTTCAGGCCTATTCTGGTTTGGAAAGGGCATTTCTTTACTCCATCTGTGAGACCAGCTGTTAGGGAAGAGAAGATGGGTTGTGCAGCAGTTATGGTAGGTCATCTACTATTGGAGGAAGGTAGCCAAAAGTAGGAATAATGATTAAATATGATGCTCTTAGGATGGTATTGTGTTCTGTTTAACAGAAGACAATTCCTCAATTTGAAGGCTGATCAGAAGACAGTCAATGTTCTGATGACACCCATGCTATAGCAAGCTGTCCAATTCAGCTCTTATTTAAGGACAAAGAATAAAAACAAGAAAGCAAAACAGGAATTTCTAAAATTGTCCATCAGGGATTAACACTTGGGGAGGGTGATGGCATGGACTTGAAATACACATTTGGATACAGCCTTTCCCACTATGTTGAAGATCGATTGATTTGCCTTTCTCCCATAGCAGCTTGCAGTGTAGTTAAAAACAATATCATTACAGAAGCTGAAATCCTGTTGTGCTGCTACGCAAAAGGTGTAACTTTGGAGGCAAATTTAAGAAATCCCCATAGACATCTGTTGTGCACCCAAACTTGTGTCTCAGTAAGGAACAGATAACATCTCAAAAAGATGTTATGCCTTTTGCATGGCAGTGCAAAGGAATTTTAAACAGCAAGTTACTCATACTGGCTGAACCTATTCTGCCTTGTTACACGTACCAGTGCTTTGCCATAGACATTCTTGTTGTATACTGTGTCTTGGAATTCAGCATCCAAAAATTAAATGTATGTGGTGATTTCTTAACTTGAGGCTATTTGCCTCCAAAGTTTTGTCATTAGAGCATAACTGTGCAAGATGATTTTTGCCATTAAAGTAGAATTAAAATAATTATAGTATTGAAACACAATAAAATTAGAACATTTTAAAGCCTCTTGTTTAAAATACTAATTATACATTTACTCAAAGAAAAGCAGATCATCCTATCAACTAAAACTTGTTGATTATTTGCTGAAGGTCTGCTGAATGAAAATAACTTTGCCTGCCAGTGGAAGGATAGCAGCAAGGGGGAAAATTTAGGGCTGGTCTCTACAGCTGGAATAAACTGGCAGACTAGGATTTGGGCTCAAATCACATGGAAAGTATGGTGGAGCCCGGATAGGGCAGGCGAGGGGGTAGTTGATTCCATTGGTGGTAGGGCAATTGGAGGCAGCGGTAGGCAAACAGTGCTTAATTTAAAAAAAAACTATCTGGTATTGCACTGTATATAGGCTTTTAAAAAAAATGAATAAGGAGCATATACAAATAGGGAATCTATTCCATATGCTCCTCAAAATAAACTGACCTCTGCCAGAGGATCAGTAAAGCTCTCTCCCCTGGTACAGTAGTCTGCATGTACATGTGCTTCATTTGTGCTCAAAAATATAAAACAGGTTGTTTCCAGCCCATTACAAAAGAGGGTCTTTTTGTTAGTGGGGATAAAGCCCTTAGCCTTCCCTATTCAAGAGTATACAGAATGGACTTTCTCTTGAGTCTCCATTAAACAGGTGATGGGACCATTATAAGGCTTTTCCAGCAGATTTCAAAGCCCAGACAGGCCTGCAGAGGAGAATCTGAACTTTGAGATAGCTGGGCTTCAGAAGGCGTAGGCTGCTGCCCCCTAATTACTTAAATAGTTAATTACTTTTCTCGCGATCCTGTTTTTCAATCTTATGCCGTTTTTGCTTATCTGTTTCTTGAATATGTATTTATGATTTTACTGTGGATTTAGTTATGTGTATTTTTTTATTTGTTATGCTATTTTATATAGTGCATTGTTCTGTTTTGTATCTTTGTAAACTGCCCAGAGTGGCTTTGTTGCTAGATGGCGCAGTATGGAAATCCAATAAATGATGATGATGATGATGATGATGATGATGATGATGATGATGATGATGATGATGATGATGATGATGATGATGTAATTATTTCTATATATGTGTGTATAGATATAAATCAACCTATGCAAGTGATTTGCAGTTCTGTGTTCTCCCTTTGTCATGTTCCTTTTCTGGGGATGCGTAAGTGCCCATCTTAATCTAGATCCTTTCTGCCTATTGTATTCTCAGCAAAATCCTGGTTTGCCCTTTCCCCATCCTGTTCGCACAGTTAGAGACAGGAAAAGGTGGCTCTTTTTCCTCATTGCAGCCAGTAATCTCTTAATTCTTGAGTATAGAGGCAGCTGGTCCTAGGGACACTAAGTACTTCTAAGCACCGGTATATCCCCCAACAAAACTGCTCCAACATGCTTGACCTCAGTATGACTGACACTGAATGTGGCCCATTCCACCTGGTCTGTGCTGCTAAGATTTCATCTCTTTATATTGCAGTGCAATGAACTATTCTACAGTCTATTTGTCAGCTTCTGTGCCTTGACCTTGGCTCCATTTATCAGGTTGATGGCAATTTAAATATAGTCATGATACTAATACTGTTTTTTATATTATAATATGCCTTCAATCCCCTTATCAGGAGAAAAGAATGTTACATCAAAACAAACAAATGAATTAATAATATTTGACACCCATGCCCACAACTAGGGTCTCTCGCACCTGGCGCAAAAATAGATTCTACATACCTCTAATGGGTTGGTGAGGATAGTGTTGCCAAGTTTTATGACTCTATTATACATTAAATTGATAAAGCTGATTTTGATGCCCTCCCCAAGTCCAGCACCTGGGGCACATGCCCCACTTGCCTCTCTCTAGTTGTGACCCTGTTTGGGTATACTATCACAGATAAGTGTTGAGGTATTTTCTAAATGAATGCACAAAACACTGTCAGGTTATGCCGTCATCTTGCTCTTTTTTACTTTATAAAGAAAACACAGTTTTTTAGTCTTTGGGTTGAAACTTGGCACTGTGGATTTGGTTTATATTATATTGATTTAAATCATTCTTTAGAAAGTCTGTTGTGATTTTTTCACATGAGAAAGTGCACTTGACTTGCTGAAACTGTGAATACATATTTTTAACTTGCTTAGATTGTCTTGACTTCTGATCATCTACTTGCTGATATCCAGTTTCTGAAATGCCTGTGGAGATTCTCAGACATTAATGTGAGTTTATATGGAAGCTGAGTTGTGGCAACTGGGCTTCTTTTCTTCTAAATGCTAACTACTCATCCAGGTAGCTTCGTCAGTCCAGTTTTTGAAAGTGTGCATTTTGAACGGAGAGGTAAAGGCATGAAGTTATGTAGACAAAGCTGCAGAGTCAATAGCTAGGGTTGCTATGGCAAGCATTAAGCATTATTTAAGGGACTACTGATGACAATCCTGCAGATTTTGTTAGGGATTCCCGGAACTTCCTACATCATGTTTTATGGCATATTGAGTGAGTGAGTGAGTGAGTGAGTGAGTGAGTGAGTGAGTGAGTGAGTGAGAGAGAGAGAGAGAGAGAGAGAGAGAGAGAGAGAGAGAGAGAGAGAGAGAGAGAGAGAGAGAGAATACAGGACTGATTAAGCTTCTTGTTCCTCATATCCATACATGGCTGCTAATCTCCGGAGATACAAGCACTTTTTCAGAGCTGTTGATTTTCTAATGATAACTACCAGACTGAGAACTGTGAAAACAAAGATTAAGTTCAATAATCGGTATAGAAACCATAATAAAATTGAAGCCTCAATCCAAGAGCTACTATTTACAAAATGCTGGGGGAAAGGTTATGGCCAGAATCCTATTGGCATCATGCAGAATATACTCGAAATTCTGCAAATAATGTGTACGATCTTACCAGCTGTTTGAACATGCCTGGGTTGTGTAATAGGTTGCATATCTGGGGATGTGATAGATGGCTGGCCAAAAAACAACAAAAAAAACACCAAAACCCTGACTTGTTACATTAGTATATGCTATCCAGTTGGTTTTGACTTATGGTGACTCAATGAATTAGTGACCTCTAAAATCTGGGTAAGTTATAGGATGGCAAATACTGTAGAATAAATTATGCAAAATAGGATAATAAACCAGATAATAAATTGCACATATTTACAAAGGGCACAGAAATTTCTTGGCACAGAAGGGAGCTCTTGCTCTTGAGCCTTTTTTTATTTCTTTAAATTGAAACACCCAGGGCCATCCTATTAATATTGAGTGAAGCTTTACATTTATCCAGGCTACTACTATCTTCTTTGATTGGCAGCATATCTTGCATTGTTTTTTGAAGAAGCCCTTCCCTGCCTATATGTCTGAGGTTTTCTTTCTAATTAGACTTATATTGAATTTAGAGCTGCTTGTATGTAAAACATTTGGCCTTGTTGTAATCTTGGTCTAAGGACTGTCCCTTCGAAAAGGCAATCTAATATATTACTGTGTGATGACAGGAGAGCATTGCATGGAAGTCTGCCATATCAGGTCGTCCTGTTTCAAACTATTCAACTTTCCAAGGCCATGGGAAAGAATGTAGCCATTGAACCTCTTGCTCAGTACTTCCATTCCCCCATTTGCTCATTCTCATCCTTCATCTGTTGTGAGATGAAACTGGACATAACTGGTTACTGAGAGAGAATGGAACAGGAACCTCAGCTCCTGGTTCCCCCCCCCTTACCCTAATTTTTAAAGTACAGTGGTACCTTGTACAAAGGAATTAATTCATTCCAAATGAAATTATGTTAAGCAAATTTCCCTTTATACAAATTCCCCATAGGAATGCATTGAAAACAGAGTAATCGCAACCATTTTTATATTGTACAGATTCACCCCATGGACGATTCTGTTAAGCAAATTTCCCCTATCTCCAGAATTTTTATGTTGTACAAATTTTGTTATACAAACCCTTTGTTATACGAGGGTCCACTGTATAGAACTAGATCCTATGGTTGTAGTTTTGTAGTTTCCTCATACATTAAAATGCAAAGTTTCTCATTAGCTTATCTGCCAGAGTATCAACACAGACAGACCTGTCTGCACTTGGCATATAAATGTGGTATGTGGCTTGCAGATGGCGTGGTTTGGATTAGAAACATGCCCACACCCACATCCACTTGTGTTTCTACTTAGATCATGCCATCCTTTCCCTTCAAGTGCTGATGTGCACCTTTCTGACACAGCAGTAGGGTGTGCATCCTTTTTGTTTTGTAAACAATCAGAGGAAGTGCCGAGATCTGCACCCCTGCTGACTCGGAGTGCCCCAAGGGGCTCCTCTTCCACAGAGGCTTGAGACAGGTGCCATAGATAATATGCAGCAAGTGGGTGAGTGAGAGATGTAGCAAGTGCCAGTGACCTTGGTGGTTGCAGTGCAAGGGGCTGCCACTTCTGCCCTTTCCTCCCTACACCCTGCTTTCCTGCTCCTCTTTCTCCATTTTCAAATTCCTCTGTTCTTTCACAATCCCACCTCTTTTAAATTTAATTTCGGGGGGGGGGGGACTTCTGAGTTTAAAATCTGGTCAGTGTTTCAGGGATAGAGGCAAGATTAGAAGGGATGGGGACAGTGGCTTCTTGCCAAGCTTATTTTTTTCTGGGAAACATTTGCCAGTACTCTCCTGCCTGGAAATATCACATTTTTTATCTTTGGAAACATTGAAGTGTAAAATATCTGTCATTTCCCTATAGACTAATTTGTGGGCATGCCTGATGCCAGAATAAAGTCCTTTGCAGGGAAATGGGAGAGGCCATCTGTCAATGCAGCTCTGTGTTGCTTTCCCAATCACTTGTGGTGTTTGTGTGTGCACTTTACATAGTACCTGCTTTGGCTGTGATACTACAGTAAAGTGGAAGCTGGATATTGGTGTTGTATGGCTGCCAGTGGTTTAAATATTGTCTTGGAAATACAGAAAGCAGGTATTAACTCCAATCTTGGATTCTTGCACCTTCCTTTCCTTATTATAGATCTTGGCTTATTACAGTTTGCCTGAATACATTACAACTGCTGCTTATTCTTCATAATATGTTCCTTAGATATATTTCTGTGATCATGCAAATGCATCATTTTAAAAGAGAGATTCAATTTCAGAGACTGATTAGCAATCTGCCTTCTTTTTTGATTGAAGTTTGGGGGCATAAGTCCAATTTACTGTTTATTTTGTAGACTGGATTGTAGGTTCTTGTTTTCCTACGTCATTAGATAAGCAATTTTACTAAATAGCAGTTTTAATCAAGTTTAATGGTGTCTTCTCTGTGTGTAAGGGTCCACAAGATAGTTAAGTCTAAAGGTCTGTTGTAATTAGCTAGGTTATTAAATTTGTTTACAGATCATACACTGTGGCTTTCGTTTGATAACAGTACATGGTTGACCTTTATTCTTAGTTAAAAGGTAATTAGGGAATATACAACAAAGTTACCTCTATTACTGACTCAAATGAGTTGCACTGCTGCTACTTATTGGAGGGAGATATTGATACCATTTTCTAGAGAATGGACAAAATCCAGTTGTGAAATTACAAAGGTGCTAAGGTGGAAGTCCTAGTTGTGAACTATTTCTCCTAGCACATTGTTCAACAGTGGCAATAGGAATTGTGCGACCAATTGAATCATGCAATTCTGTATTGCCAGGTGCTTTGATCTTTTTTTTTTTTTTTGGTTGCTTTAAATTTTATCAAATATATCCAGATGAGTACCAAAAAATAATAATAATCAAAACCAAACCAAGCAAACAAAAGCCCTGCAGGGAATATGGGCCCCAGAGAGGGATCTAAGCTAGCTTGGATATCATTGCATCACCACTGGTCTTTCCCTATATTTGTGATATAGCAATTTGGAATAATTCGGTATCACATTTTCAGTATCAAGGCATGGTACCTGTTGTTATCCTTTCCTCCTAAGAATAATCTATTGGTTGATCGTGCTTTATAAATAATGGTTCTGCATTCTAATATGCTAAGTCTGTCTTCTTCCAAAGCCAAATCTGCATTGTTCTTTCTCTCCTCCCCACCCTCAGTTTCATTTGTCAACAGTTTATTTATATGGTTAGATGTATTTTGCACCAAGGGGAATTTTGCTCTGTCTTTTTGCTAACATTCAGTATAGAATACTGTAGCATCAAGACTGGCAACTATGAGATCATATATCTCAGAGCTAATAGGCTTGTTCAGATCTCTTCCTTGCATGACATGTTCTCCCACTGCTTCTTGGGGACGGCTGCAGAAGAGTGACCATAAGATGACATGGTTGAACTATCCCTTGAGAAATAAAAAAAATCATATAAAGCACAAAAGCTTCTACAGTGTAGGTACATTCTTGATATTGACAGCAGCACCTGGAGATTAGGAGTGTCTGTTCATAATCCCAGAGGGAGCTGTCATAAACATTTCTTCCTATTAGGAGTTGGAGAGTGTACTTGCAATATCCATTTCTTCTATTGAACTTCCTGTCAACTGCCAGTGTTATTTATGACCATAATGGACATTCCAGCAGCTTGACTGAGACAGAACAGTATGTATGTACATCCATATCTCAGCATTTTATTTTATTCTGGCAGGACCTGATGACAGAATATGTGAAATATTTGAATTACATCTTTTTTAGTCACAAAAGAACCATCTGACACCATAAATAAAACGTTTCTTCCTTGAATTTTGATTACAGTACTAAATTTGGAGTGCGATTCCACTATATTCTGGTTTATTGAATAAGAACTGTCCTTTAGGGGCAGTTGGCATCTGCCTGTAGGTCTGAAAGCAATAATTTGGACAGCATGTTTCAAGATAATCTTCCATTGTGCATATTCAAGTAAAGATTTTGAAATGGAATTTGGGGGGGAGTTCTAGGCTTAACCCAGACACTATTACTTTGTATTGTTACTACTTCACATCTATTTCTTTGTATTGTATTACTCAAGGTACTGGGTGAAAATGTATCTCCCCTGAGACAAAATATTTAGCAAGTCTTTATGGTGTTCCTCCCTAATTCTTTAAAAGTTATGTTTCCTTTCATCTTAACAATGTAAATATTTTAGAAGTCACATAACAATGTGTCTATTTTTATCTCTGGTTTCAGTTCTAATAAGGGAATAAGATCTGAAATTGCTACTAAACTGTTGGGAGTTCCCCTGCGTAGCAAGGTCATTTGATCATTAGCCAAGGCCAGTGCTGGAAAGTGGCTGCTATAGAACTGTCTTGGCCCTTCCATTAAACTTGATCAATATTTAATATCAAAATACACACATTTTCCTTGTCTGCGCAAAAAAAAAGTACACTAGCAATTAGGCAGTAGTTCTCTCTCTCTCTCTCTCTCTCTCTCTCTCTCTCTCTCACACACACACACACACACACACACACACACACACACACACACACACACACACACACACACACACACACACACACACACACACACCTGGAAGCCCATTTATGCATGTCTTTTTCTACAAGTATTGTGTTTAAAAGAAAGGATCACTTTTTAAAAACTGGATCGGAAAAAGGAACTTGTCTTCCATGGAGGTTCCTTATCACAAAGCAGTTAGAACAAAATTTAGCACAATCATAATCATTAGGTCAGATAAATAAAGATTAAGGGGGGATCAGAACATGGATCTACGCTGAAGATGAGCAGAAGACATGAAGATCTGCTGGCAGGTATGTGGGTGATTTGCAAGGTGTCCAACTTCATACTTTTTGAATTTTAAGTCATCTCTCTGGATGTCTTATGGCAGGCCTTTCCAAACTTTGGCCCTCCTGATGTTTTGGACTGCAACTCCTAGAATTCTAAGCTGAGATTGCCAATGACAAAGGACTGTGGGAGCTGCAGCCCAAAACATCTGGAGGGCTGAAGTTTGGGCATGCCTGTCTTATGGGGACCAGTGGGCAATGCATCCTATTTGTGCTGCATTTTTACTTGCTGAGTTTGTAGTTGAATTTCCCCTAACACACAACATAAATGTTTAATTTATTTTTTTAACTAATTGTTCAGGATTATGAGAATATTTTTGTAAAGGCATGACTCCTTTCTGTGTTACATGGAGCTCATTATCACAAGAGTGATGGAATCTTAGAATCATAGAATAATAGAGTTGGAAGAGACCTCAAGGGCCATCTAATCCAACCCCCTGCCATGCAGGAACCCCTTCACAATCTGTATTATTTGTCTATGGAAAAGAGCTCCACACTCCGATTCTGGATCCAGAGCAACACCCGCCTCGGCCCTGATTTCCTGTAGACTGGCCGACAAGAAAGCCCAATGCCATCCGCTTTTTTCCTCCCACCAAGCTTCCCCTTTCCTCCACCGAGAAGGAAAAGTCATCATGGCCAAGAAGCAGCGGCAGAAGAGCCCTGAGAAGGAGAATGAGAGGAAAAAGCAGCTCCAATCAGCGTTGGGGAAGCAAGCCAGCTCAGTGGAAGGGGTAGATGAAGACTCAGAGGGAGGGAGGGAGAGAAAAATGACCCCTAATCCCTGCATCTCTTTCCAGCAGGTCGTCAGTGCACCCTGGCTTTGGAGAGGGTGTCTGTCTCTTCCTCCGGTACGTGAGCACTCTTCCTTTCCTTTCTTTTCTTTTCTTAAACCTCCTCCTTTTCTTCCTTCTCTTTCAAGTCTTTAAAAAAAGCAGCAGCAGCAACAAGGAGGTGAATCGCCTGGGAATCTCAAGCCTCTTTTCAAATATTTGTTTCCTTCCCCCCCACACCCAACTTGGGTGTGTGTGACGGGCGAGGGGTGATGCACCCACTCGTCCCCTCAGCCCCCTGTGGGGTTGGGGCACCCTGCATTACGGACCAGGCTTTCTGTGGGAAATTCAAAACATTGGTCCCTGTTGCCTCCAATGCAGAAAGGGGATGAGCAAGCGCATCACCCCTCGCCCATCACCCCCCCCCCGGGGTCGAGGAAGCCCGGTGATTCCAGGTGGCTGCAAGCCAAGAGATCCAGGCAGCCAGGAGGAGGAGGTGGAGGGGGTTGAGATCTCCGTTTGTGTTGCCTTGCCCTCCTCCAAGGCTGCTCCTGGCAGCCCCGAGCTGTCAAAATCAGCTGGGTGTCAGGCTGCCAGGAGCAGCCTTCAGTCTCAGATTTATTTTTGTCCTACGAGTTTTTCATCTTACAGGGCATTAGTCTTGCAAAGTACCACTGGACTTGTATACACCGTGTTGGTAGCTTTAAATACTGCATTTAAATGCGAAGGGTGGTGCAAAAATATTTTAAATAAGTCAAATAAATAAATACATATGAGCTTCAGCTCATAGACCTTCAGAGGGCACAATCTGTAAGGCTTATTTACTGTGTTGGCAAGTGGAGGCTTTTCTGCTCTTGGAAGTGTTGAATTGGTAAGGTGACTCTTGTATAGCTTAAGGACTGCATACACCAAATCTGAGCAATTGGGGGAACCTGCCCTGCTTTGGATTTCAGAAGATCTCTGTTAATTCTTCTCTTGCATGTCAGTAGCATTCCGTTGTGGGAGTGTGTTGTCACTGTTGTGCATTATCACAATTGTGAGTTTTCCACATAAATAGCAAGCTAATTCAGTCTGTGGGCTGGCTTTCTGCTGAGTGGGAGCAGAACAAAACCAGCTTTGTGATGGGTTGTTTTTACGCTTCCCCAAGAATCTGTTGGAAGTCTAAATTACAGTTTTTCTGATGGCTATTTGAGAAAGGGTAGCTAAAATGGGATATGTGACTGGGAAAGTTGTCAGAACTGAAATGGCTACAATAGAGGTTTCCATTAGCTGATGAAACACAGGGAGTGGGAGGTCTGTGGAGCTTGATCAGCACTGATATGGAAAAAAGAGTGCCTGTCAAAGATAATGTTTCTAAATGTTTCTTGGTGGAGGAATTTGCCTAGAACAGGCTCTGTTGTGAACAGAAAGGTTAAAATAAATGAAACCTAGAGAACTTTCCCAACTGTGAAAGGGAAGGCACAGGCAAAGAAAGAGTTGTTATATTACTATGGGTTAGGCCTTTGCTCAAATTATTAATTAAAACAAAAAACTGGTAGTCATGAAACAAATTCAGAATAAATATTCCTCCAGATAATCCAAGATCATAATCAAAAGAAGCTCCAGTTTAGCCATCTCCAATCTGGTGCACCCTAAACATTTTGGACTCGCCCATCAGCAGCCGCCACCATGAACAAGGGTTAAGAAGGATGAGGACTGCCCTCCAAAACAGATGGAGGGCACCAGCTTGAAAATGCCTGCTCCAACATAGAAAAGGTTCCTGTCTAAGAAACTAGAAAGCCCAAAGAGGTCATTGGAGTACTCTTCCCAGCACCATGTTTGTTTTATCTCAAATCAACAAGCAATTTGATCATAAGAGTTTATTTTATCTAAAGACTATCCAGCTGGACACCTCTCATTATTAGATGCAGAAATGTTTGGCTGGAATTATTTGTTTGAAGTGCTGTGATCTTTAGAAGAGCACTTGTAATCTTGAAAATGAAATCTTTTCTGGGCTGCAGTTTGGTGTGTGATTTGTTCCCCTCCAGGGTATCCTTGTTTCTGTTTAGCATTCTGTGTGCCATATTGAGACCTGGGCCTTGTTTAATCATTTTGATTCTGATTGCTTCCTTGTATCCATGGGTCACATCTTGAATCCAATGTTTTGCATTACAAATCTGTTCTCAGGAGATGGGCAGAATATATGGCTCCATCTGCCATGTCTCATTTTAGCTTTTTTCCAGAGTGTTCCCATTAACCGGTGAAATTCTCTGCCCACAGAGAATTTAGCTCATGTCTCGGTATACAATTGAAGATGAATGCTGTCCAGACAACTGTTCTGCAGGTTAGCAGATGAGGTGGTTTTAACAGAGAATATCCAAAATCATTAACCTCTTGTTCATCATGTAGAACAAAAGTTGCATAATCATGTGATCAGTTCGTAGTCTGAAAATCCTGAGGTATTATATCATATTTATTTATTATTTATTTATTTGTTAATCTTATAACCCGCGCATCTTCTCAAGAGGGAAATCTGGGCAGCTCACAATAAAAACAGCTAAAACAGTCCAGCCATCAAATTCCAAAGAGTTGTCAAAACAGAGGAAGGGAGATTACCCAAAGGGATATAATTTGGGCTCTTTTCATCTTTTGGATTTTCTTGGAAATGCTTCAGAAGTGAAAAATTTTCCTTATTACTGTAGCCAAAGTTTATTCCAAAAAGTGCTTCTGAGAAGATGTTAATGATGATTTTGATGCAGGTATTAGGATTTATATAGATTATCATTATATTATTCCAAAATGTTGTACCCTTCCGCTGTTTTTTTTATAATATAATTATTTTAAGTGATTAATTTTAATGGTACCTTTAATGCCTTAAGCAGCTAGTTAACACCTTTGTTTAAAAACAGTCTGCTTAATGCCATGATACACCTTGCACACACACACGCCGCCATGATGAGCCTTATATCTCTTTGAAGGGCTAAAAGAAGATTAGACAAAAATAATTTTTTTAATTTTTGAAAAAAAATCCCTTTGTAAAATGCCACTTATTCTTGCTGTGCCAAGAAACTGCCCTGTCATTAGTGAAAATGCCATTTTGATATCTAATTAATAATTTCCATTATCTATGGGTATTTTAGAGGGACAACTAGAGAAGGAAAACATAACTTGGTGTTAAAGAAGAGCAAAATAAACCCATTCACAGTTGATGTTGGCTGTGTTTGGACAAGTAATGACTTCTCATACTTTAGCTGTAAAAATGGAAAACAATTACAAACACTGTGGTTCTGGACTCCTCCCCTTCCAATGACCCAGTGTCATTTTAGCAGTTGCTGACTGCATTTAGTCAGAATCTAGAATCTTTCTTTCTTTCTTTCTTTCTTTCTTTCTTTCTTTCTTTCTTTCTTTCTTTCTTTCTTTCTTCCTTCCTTCCTTCCTTCCTTCCTTCCTTCCTTCCTTCCTTCCTTCCTTCCTTCCTTCCTTTCTTTCTTTCTTTAGCATAAGTAAGTGAAAGCAAAGGTGTACTTGCAGTTGGTAGAATCCATTTAACATGGTTCTGGTCGAAGGCATGGTTGAATGTTTTAGTGTGGTAATTTTGTGATCCTGCTCCCTGTTCCTGGCATCTTTAAATGTAGAGGATTGTGCTTTACTTTACCTTCCTCTTACCTTGACTGAACAGGTGTATCACAGCAGGGGTGGATGAAGAGCTTTATGGATGAAACCTTTTCTCAGGTCTTTGTAAAACTCATCTAAAGAGCCGGAATTGCAACTTGTTTGCTCTGCCAGGAGCAACTACTGCTCACTGCATAGAAGATCAGTACCTATCTGTCTTTTAAGAAACTGTTCTATTGCCATCAGTGTGGTCCTTTTTCATAAAACCAAAATGTGCTCTTCAGCTATTGAACGGAGTTCCTGGCCATGTCAGGTCAATCTTGCTGTCTCACAAGGCTGCTAGAGTTGTGCTATTTTCAACCCAGAGTACTAGAGTGTTATCCGCAACAGTTCAGAGTTAGAAGATGAAAAACATACTGCAATTGCTCTACAGCATGCTTTATCTTTTGTGTTATTTCTTCATCATGCTGCTCTAGCCTTGCTGGAAAGAATAACAAGAGCTATGTGATGTGCATGGAAGGGAACTAGGTTTAATGGGTTAGTGTTAATTGCAAGTTTTAGTTAGTCTCTGACACATTGTAGACTGCTTGAATATGTAAGTGCTGGTTTATGGAAGATGAAACACTGAATAGAGATTGATTATGTTAAGCATGTTCACTCTCTTAGGGGATGCATGCAAATTGTCATTACTTCACACATACAGAAAAACAGCTTCACATTTGTAGATGATTTTGCCTGTCACAGAATCCCCTGGAAAATATATTGGCTAAGAGTGTATCACTCTCTACTCCAATCCATTGAGATGGATAAATCTTCTCCATTTAATAATGAAACTCCATTCATCTGCTCATGTACTTGTTTTAGGTCACCCTTATTGCTTTCTTTCTGCAGCAAACTGTCACTCTTTCTTAATCACATTCAGCATAATTATTGCAATATGTTCTAAATGTAATAAGCTTTGAAGAGCCATCTTCATAACAGATCATCCAGAGCTTTTAAAGACATATTTATGTATCCTTGAAGTTGTACATTTGCACTGCATCCCATGAATTTAGAACAAATGGTGCTCTGGTCATCTCTTTGGATGGAATCATTTTAAAAGCAGCATAGTTGAGCAGTGTGAATAATCGAGGCATGTAGAAGAAACACCTCTTATATTTCTATATAGTTACATTAGATGAGGCCCTATTTGGAAATGAGTCCCACTATATTTTTCATAGCTTACAGTGATGAAAGAGAAGGTGGTCTGTGTTTTCACTTGTGTGCAGCGCAATTCAGAATGAATCATTCATACTTTGTCCTCTAATTGTTTTTAGTTCTCTTTTTTTGTTCTCAGCTTCTCAGTAAACTAAGGAGCAAAAGTAGACTCTCTGGTAGAGCTGGGCACGAATAAAAAATGGCGTTTTGGTTTTTTGTTTTTCGTTGAGGGGTCCATTTTGGTTTGTTTTCATTTTTTGTGAATTTTTGAAAAAAATTCATTTTCATTTATTCATTTTTCGTTTTTCATTTTTACCTGCTTTTTGCATGATTTTTAAAGCATTTCCGTGTGCGGGCGTCCCCCAACACCCCAGACCAGAGGGAAAACACTAAAAAAAATTGATGCTGGCAGAGACACAGTATAGACTAGGTACGCAGGGAGGCTGCAAAGGCAGCAGCGGGCGTTGCCCAGGATGCAAGGCAGTCGCAGAGTGACTGCACTGCGAGGCAGGGGAGGGTACTCACCGAGAGGTATGCACACACGCACACAGGGAGGCTGCAAGACTGAAGCTAGAGAGAAAGCTCTTCTTTCTCTCCCCTAAGAGCCAAGCTGCAGCCAGCAGGAACACAAAGACACACACCTGCCTGGCTGGCCTAAAGTGAAAATAACGAGTCGCAGAGACAGCAATCCCACCCTAACTCCTACCGGAGACTGCAAGGAGGACGGGGGCTGCCAGAGCTTTTTATGCCCTCTGTGGCTGCCAGACCTGCCCAGTCTGCAACCTGGGCATGCTATTGGTTGAAGTTGTCCAAGAATTTACATGATCCCACCACATGGCTTGCCTCCATTTTGTGGCTGGAGTGGCAACATCCATTTTGTCCTCCTTAAAGGGAAAAGAAAAGTACATCGCGATGGGAGAAGACAAAAACACCCAAAGGATCCGATACCAAACCATAAAAGGAGCAATATAGTATATGCGGTCCAATGCAGTGAGGAGTGTTCAGACCTCTACATTGGAGAAACTAAACAGCCATTAAACAGAAGGATGGCCCAACATAGGAGGGGTAACAGCTCAGGACCAGAATCAGCAGTACACCTCCATTTGAAGGACAAAGGACACTCTTTCAAAGATGAGGATGTACACATATTAGACAAAGAAGAGAGGTGGTTTGAGAGAGGAGTAAGGGAGGCCATTCATGCGAGCATTGAAAACCCCTCCCTCAACAGAAGTGGTGGGCTCTGGCATAGTCTATCTGCTACTTATCAGGCAGTGATTTCCAAAGTACCCAGACAAATCAGAAAGCCTTCACCACCAAGGCCACAGCTAATGACCCATTCTTGATAGGTTTCAGCACCTTAGGCCATTGTTCACCTTAAAGCTATGGATACTATTGTCTCCCTAACGAGCCTATTTAGGCCATTGTTCATCTTATGAGCCTAATTCAGGTCAAGGTGACAAGAGCTCAAAGCTGACTATAACATGGAGGATTTGCACTAGCTGTATTCAGACCGATGAAGCTATTTGGATGAACAGTGAAACGTTTCTATCTCTCAAAAAAGAAGTCCAGTAGCCATGACTCAACTTCCAGATAAACTCACCTGGATGACTGAGAATCTTCACAGACAAAAACAAACGTTTTAAGGACCCCCCCGGTAGGTATTATCAGACAGTATAAATAATTATCGCTGCGTTTTTATGGATGTCCAGGGTGTTTTTTAACATTTAAAACAGCTCATTTCATTGTGCGTCGCCATTAGCGAAAAATGAAACTTAACAAACCTAATTTTCGTGGTTCTGTTTGGTTCGTTCCAATTTCATCACAATGTTTGTTATTTGTTTTGTTACATAACAAAATGAATAATGAATAGCAGAAACGAAAAAAGTTCATTTCGTACCCATCTCTACTCTCTGGTGTAGCTGCTGATGTTTAGGAACAGTTGTTTTGATTCTTTAATCATACCTGTCTTCCACAAAATAAACATTTTAAGAGTGCCAACTAGCAACTTACAGAAGGTTGCAAATATCAGTTGCCACTTTCAGATCCCTTTAGATTCCGGCAGTAAACTGTTTTAAAAGGTCCATCACTCTTGCAGAGGTAAACAGATCCTGTACACCATTAAAAAGGGATTAACAAGTCTTCCACTTCCAGACTACCAACACATTATTCTTAATTTGAAAACATCAGACTATAGTGTGACCTTCTATGTGAATAGCACCACGATTGTCAAAGGGAATATAGTGCTATAGGCAGTTCTGAGTAAAATTGATTTAGCATGGATGGAGTTAAGAAAATTAAGGCAAACTTCATCAGCCCAGGCAGGGAGACCTCTTGGCAGCTGCCTGGTCCTAGGGAATTCCTTGTGGTTATGGAATGGGGAAGGGAAGTATTTAATTTTTTTTTAAATCACAGCCACTAGTAAGATCATCCCACTAGTGGTGATTTTGGAAAATCAGAGATTCTGCCAACATCTGTGGTCCCAAGGGATTGCACAGGATGAAAGGAATGCCAAGGGAGCCTCAGACCTTCGTACCTGAAAAACAGTCATGGCTGATTACATTGTTAGTCTTACACAGTGTAACTTTTCAGTATTGTTTTTTTAGCAGTTAAAAGAAATGCATAGTTTAAGGATTTGGAGTGGCCGTTTTCATTGTCTAAGGAGGAAAGTCTGTTCTTTGCAAATATGTCAAGATAATGCCAAAGATTGTCTGATATTTGGGCTGCTTCTCCTTTTGGTTGCTACTGCTGCCTGTCCAAGTCCTCTTATAGGATCATAAAATAGTGAAGTTTGAAGAGCCCTACAAAACGATCAAGTCTAACCTACTCCGGGCAGGAATACAAATCAAAGGATATCTGGCAGGTGGTTGTCCAAATTTCTCTTTATTGCCTCTAGTGTTGAATAACTTGTCACGTCTTCAGGTAACTGGTTTCATTGCCATACTGCTCTAACAGTTACGACGCTTTTTCTTATATTTCGCAGAAAGCTGGATTCTGTTAACTTGAACCCATTGTTGTGTATCCTACACTCTGGGATGATCAAGAATAGATTCTGCCCTTCCTCTGTATGACAGAGTTTCATATCTCCTCGCAATCTTCTTTTCTCCAGGTTAAAGATGCTCCATTCTTCTAGTCTTTCCTCATAGGGCAGTGGTGGCAAACCCTTGGCACTCCAGATGTTTTGGATCACAACTCCCAGAATTCCAAGCTTGTATTGCCAGTGACAAAGGACTGTGGGAGTTGTGGTCCAAAACATTTGGAGTGCCTAAGGTTTGCCACCACTGTCATAGGGCTTGGTTTCGATCCTCTTGATCACCTTTGTCACCCTCCTCTGAACTTGTTTCAGTTTAATGTGTTCTTGAAGGCTTCCGTGGCCAGGATCTGATTGCTGTTGTGAGTATTTTCAGGCTGTTTGGCTGTGTACTGGAAGTTTTTCTGCCTGCCGTTTCGCCAGACTCTGTGGCCGTCATCTTCAAAGGGCAAGGAGCTCAGGGAACTAGGAGTATTCTCTGTGCTCTGAGAGAGAACTCCTAGTTCCCTGAGCTCTTTGCCCTCTGAAGATGTTGACCACAGAGTCGGGGGGTTCCGTACCTGTCATGTCCAGCCTGGAACTACATTGCCCTCCTTGGGAGGAAAGGCAAGAGCAACTGACTAAACCTTGTGAGGCTGGTGCAGGGTCAGGGTGCAAGTCCCCTGTTTATTTCACTCTGCAGCCGCCCACACATCCTCTCTCTCCGGATCATCAGCGCAGCAGCAGGGGCTGCTGCACGTAGTGGTCTGAGGCCTTGGCCATGTGCGCGGCCTACTTTGTGGGTGGGCTGTGAGCAGGGTGCATCGGTGCCCCGCAAGGTTTGAATGGGGAACACAGCCAAACAGCCTGAAAAAAACTCACAGTTTCAGTTTGTCAGCATCTTTCTTGACATGCGGTGTCAAGAACTGGACACTGTGTTCAAGGTGAGACTCTCCCTTATTAGGGAGAGTGAAAGAGATAGGAGGAAAAGAGGAGAGAAAAGGAGGGGTTTGTGGTATGTTTGGGAGAGGCTGAAACTTGAGAATGGATGGTCTATGTACACCCTAAGAAGGAGAATCTCTTGAAAGCCAGGCAAGAGCTGTTAAACTTTGAACACCGTTAAAGGTAGTATGGGCACAGCACCCTTATTGTGGGATACTGTGTGGGTTTGGAAAAAACCCTGAGAAAACCCACTGACAGGGAGAATTTTGGAGTGAACCTTCATTGGTGAATAAGTATGCAACCCTGTTTAGAGTTGTTGATTACCAAGAATGGCCATAACTAGTTGAAAAAGTTGAACTGTTTGAAATTGTTGTTCATGACTTTTCCACATTGTTAAATAAAAGTTTGCTTTGCAACGACCTGTCTTCAATACTTTCAAGAATGGCAAAACAGGATTCCAATTACATACTTGCTCTTATGAAATGTAGGTCATGGGGTCCACCAATGTTAAATATTGCCAGGAATGTCCAGAACTGCATGATAATAAGTTTTAGAGAATAGCTCTGAGTATCTGGTAAAACCAAGAGTGAAATCAGAACAAGTGTTTGCAAAATATAATCTTGTTCCATTGTTTCTTCATTAGTTTGCACTCTTGTGGTGGATGGTTACAAAGTCTTAATGTTTCCATTCATCAAGCTATTAGAGTGTGGTTTGGAGGTCGCACTAGAAATGTCAAGCAAGTAGACATGATTTATTTTGATTGTAAGTTACAGAGAACTCATCCTTGCATCCATCTTAGAGAGAGAAAAAGTATACCCAGTCTTACTTTTGTTATGTCTTCTTTGTTCCTCTCAGAAGCAAAACAGTGGTGTTTCTGGGGTGAAAGGATAAGTTCACAGGTTCTGTCATTGTGCAGACAATGCCTGGATGTGTTCACAGTTCTCACATTCTTTGGGGAGGTTCCTTTCTAAACAAATTATTCAGCTTTTGGTGAATGAAGTGCTTAACAAACAAAAATATTCAGACTCCTGGCATTAGGATAAATTCCTTTTCACCTCCGTATAGTTATATATGCACACAATAGAAAAAGTTTCTGAGGCCAAGGTTAGTTTTCACACTGCCCTCCTCAGGCTCCATAGAAATAGATCACAGCTTGGAGCCTCTGTCTCACAGCATTTCTGTAGGGCACTCCTGGTGGAAATAGAAATCTAGCAAGAAATGGGATGCAGATTTTTATATAGATGCCTGGTGTTAAAATAGATGGAATGAAATCTTCTTCCCATTTACATTCATAAAAATGCATTTTTGAGATTGGAGAATATGAGATGCAAACTACTCTAGTTTTTATGATATTACATGGAAGATGCTTTTGGTTTGATACTTCTGTAAATTCTAAATGCTAAAACCTGATGTTATTTTTGAGTTACTGCCAAGTCTGTATTGACATCCCTGCACTTGTGTGAAGAAAGCATTAGGTATTCAAATTTTTAAAACATTTTGAACCATACCCGCTTTATATTTATAGCCTTAAGTGACCATTCTGAATGTAGCAAGTCTGTTTTGATTGTACCAACAGACTCTTTAGTATTCACAACAGATAATATAGCTTTAATTTATGTAGCTACGGAATGTTTAGATTGCATTTAGAATGGTGTTGCTGTGCTATCTTGCTGTCATTGTTTATGTGGTGTTGCCATTTTGGAAAGAAAAAGTTTACACTCCGGGACTATGGTTGGTCTGTTTCTCTAAACCAGTTTTGTGTACAATTCTTTTTCATCACTGTATTCTTCCGTTGGTTAATTAAAGGAAGCACAGCCTAAATCCAACTAGTAGTCTCTTATACAGTAATAATGTTGAAATAATTGCTGAACACTTATATAGATCCAGTGAATTTAATAAGTCTGCTCTAGTTTGGACTACTCACTGGTTTCAGGCCACACTTGTGAAAGCAGTATTATTGAATCCATATTGGATGGCTGGTTGGCTGATTGATTGGTAAATAGTTCAGGCCTTTGTGTATATTCTCAGATGCCTTTTTATGTGTGTTACAGTCTTATAGCTGTTAAATTGTTACATGTCCTTTGGTCACGAGCATATTCCCAGTATTAGTTCTGTAGGTGTATTCAAAGAGTGGGTGATTGTTGTGGCTGCAGCATAGTAATGTGGCTGTGGGCTTTAAAAGGTATGATCTTCCTTTGGCTTAGATTGATGAATATGGGTGAGCTATGCTGCATTAGCTGAATGAATGGTATGTCATCCAACTCCCAACCTTGTAAATGATCGGTGAAAAGCTTTAGCTAATGCCTTTTTAATAATTAATTGGTGTGTACAGGCACATCTTGAAACCATTTTCATTTTACATGTTACAATAGAGCATTGATTAATTACTCTTTTCTGCAAAGTTGTAATATAATAGTCTGTGAAGAAACATTATACTTTTCATTGACCAGCTAATAATGGAACAATTCAGAGGCAGTAGGCTGTAGTTCAGTCTTATTTATTGAGTTTAGTGGTGTGTACATTAAATGTTCAAGTAATGGAAGTGCTGCCTGTTTTGATAGACTGCTGTCCCCTACTCTTCTTACATTATGTATGTTCAAGTTTGGGTAAAGAGGTCCTTGTGTGTAGATGCTGCATTAATAACTCCTGAAAAACAGGTGTTGTCTCAAAGGAGCTCTGAAATGGAAGTATTCTGGTTACTACATTTTAGCATGCATGCATACGCTTATGTGCATATATAAACATGTTGCCACGGGTGTGTGTGTCATAAGCATGGTGAAACACAGAGATCATTAGTAATACTTAGAAATATTGACTGCAGGTGAGAAAAAACTGTTAAGTAAATTTTACACTATGCTGTTAGTTGAAAGAACAAGTGACTCACAGGTTAAAGAATGTATGGTAAGATGGGCGGAAAACTGTGGGCACTCTATCCACTTAGAAAAATGGAATATGCTATGGCAAACGATCAAGATGTTCAGATCCACCTCTTATAAAGAAAACTGTTACAAAATGTTTTACAGATGGCATCTTAGCCCCCATAGACTATCTAAAATGTATAAATGTTCAGCTAAATGTTGGAAGTGTGAACAAGAAATCGGTTCTTTCTACCATATGTGGTGGACTTGTAAAATTATTCTGGAATATGGTAAAGAATTTACTAGACACTGTGCTGGAGGTCAAGTTAAATACACACCAGAATTATTTTTGTTAAATATTATAGATACTCAGGTAACATATGACCAAAAATATGTAATTCACCACATTATTGTAACAGCCAGAATTTTGTATGCTCAACTTTGGAAGAATTCTGAAATACCCTCAAAAGACACTCTGAAAGGGAAATTATACTCGGCTATTGAAATGGACAGACTTTCCGGCCACCTGAAAGGAGAAGATGAAGATGTTTTGTCAAGAAGATGGCAAGAGTTAATAATTGCGTTAAAAACCTTATAAATGATGTTTGCGTTCTGTGATTGTTATCAATGTAAAACGACCACACTTTCTTTATAAAATAATAAAATTATATTTTTTTAAAAAGAAATTAATTGATTGTTCTAAACCCAGTCAGTCCAGTTACATTTTAACTTTAAAGTAGACTGATGTTTAAACTTGAACCATGTCCTAGTTGTTAGAAATAAACTGAAATTTAAATTGGTTCGAAATTACTTTGGAGTTTACCTTGCTCTACTGAAGAAAGACTTTAAAAGCAGTAGTGATGGTGTGTCCTGTACTGTACTGTACTCTCCACTTGCGTCTGCATCACCTTATTCCTGTGCTGGAGAGTTGGAGAAGCACAGTTAGGAGTAGATTCATTCACCTGTCCCTCAAAAGCATGAGCACAGATTTTTAATAATAAGATTTTGCTGTGCTATGACATCCAAGTCATACTAGTTGTCATTATTGCTAAAGAAGCACTTGTGAGCATCTGCAAAATAAAAATTCCATCACACATTAGGAAAGAGATTTTTCAGGCAGAAGGAATGGTGGTACGTGTTTGTTTTTTCTTTAAATTAAATCTCACACTACAATATTGTTATGGGCCAACTAATCCATGTTACGTTATTGTCACTAACTAGAACACTGTATTTAAGAATTAATCTTAATACTGACAAAGGTAAAGGAGGCCAATTTTTGCACTAGAAAATGGCCAGGCTTTTAGCCATCATGGGCATTTTAACACCAAGTGTTCAAAAATTTAAGAGCCAGCAATGTGGTTCAACAGGCAGCACTTAGGTAGTATGGGTGGCAATTTGTTCCTCATTTAATGTGGTATTGTTTGTAAAGTCTGTTAAGCCAGTGAGAAACAACTCTGGATGGGTTTTAAGTGGACTGGCCTAGGTTCTGTTCCATGTTCAGTAATCCACTCAGCAATTCAAACTAAACTCTCTGAGGTCAGCAAAATCTCTTCCAGCTCACCAAGAGCTCAACTATCCACCAAAGTAAAGCCATCCGAAGTATCCATGTACAGATCAGTTTAATTATGCAGGCTACACCTTGCCTCCCCCCTCCTGATGAGCTGGGTACCCATTTTATTGACTTTAGAAGGCTTAGTCAACCAAAAGCCAGCTACCTGGTACTGAACCCCGGATCATGAGCACAGTTTTGGCTGCAGCAGTTTAACCGCTGTTCCATAAAGAAGTGTTCAAAAATTCACAAAACCATTTTCTTTTCTCCAAAGCTCAAAAGAGGAATGAGGAAGAGCTGTAAAATCATCTATATGCAATTTACTCCCTTTCTCCAGTTTTTTTTGTAGTCATTTAGTTGAGACTTGCACAATATTTTGCCATATAGGGAGCACATAGCACCTGATGTTTAAGAATTATTATGAAAAGGAGATTAGAAATATCTACTGAGAAATGTTACAAAAATGCAGGCATGCAGTTGAACATTAAAAAGATAAAAATAATGGTCATAGAGTACTTATTGGCAATTGACCACCAACATAACTTTTAATATATATTTTTCTCATCCAACTGCTTCACTTCACTAACAGTTGATTCAACTGTGAACCCTTCCCTACTAAGTTTTCCATCTCTGGTGAAACTCTGGTATGTGGCACCCATTTTTATGTATTTCCAACAGTTCTTTCAATGGTTGGAGCCTTGACAACCTGGTAGTATGCATCACCTGTTATTTACCCAAGAAAACTTTGTGAGCACATTGTGCAGTGCAACTATAATTTATAGGGCGCTTGTATGACTGAATGAGCATATAAAGTGCTTGCCTCAAAGTGATATCTAGAATGAATTTTAATTCAGATGAGACTAGGCCTGCCAGGTTTCATGGAAAGCATGAGATATGCCAAACACTGTTTAAAAGAGTTTTTAAAAATGTTCAGCAAAATAAAGCACACATTTAGGCATCAAAAGGAGTGTAAAATAGCGTCCCAACTGATATAGGTCAGCCATAATCCATATTACAATGCTTGCAATTGCACAAACCTTACGGGTCTTAGAAAGCAAAGTTCTCTCTGGCTCAGAGACACTGCCATCCTGAGGAGCCTACCTGACAGACACTACCTTAAATGAAACCAGTCTGATAACTTGAGTCAAGTAAACACTAGCATTGTAAAGTTCTAAAATCTATAGTACCGGCATTAATTGTTACATGATTGAATGTGGATTTTGAAATTTGTTTTGTGTTAAGATGGCTATCACTCCTTTTGATTATCAAGGAAGTTAATCCTTTTTTCTCCTAGAAGGCATAGTCCTTTATGTAGCAGGGATGATATCTGGAAACTTTCTGAAGTTTCAGCTGTAACAAAGCAGCCATTGATATCTGGATTTAAGCAAGGATGGGTGTCTAGAATCAAGAATGTGAATTGACCACTTAAAGAGTCTTATCAAAACAATTAACTGATGTTGGATTAAGTTGACTTGGGGATTATAGAGAGGCTCACCATTTAGTTCAAATGGGGAGCTAGAGAGTCAGACATAATTGGTTTCGTGCACATTCAGGAATAAAAAAACCAACAGGATTTAAGGCAGCTCAGCCTTTAAACCCCCATGCTAGCTTTATATTCAAAGTGACTGTGAAATGTCATTCATTTCTTGGTTATAACTAGGCTAATTATTGCAGCACACTGTATCAGATGGTAATGGTTTCAACTGATGAGATTAGGTTGTAAAGATTATATGACTTTATCATTGCATCACTTTCACTGGGTTTTGAGTTATTTCTAAGTCTGAGTGAGAAAGCTAGTTGTACTGTAATCTTTTTCTGGAAGGTGAGTCAGGGCAACTCACCTGGATGACTGAGAATCTTCACAGTTGTAATCTTTAAAATTCTGAATGGCAGTAAAGTCTTTCCCTTCCTGTGTGATCTTGACTGGACATTGAGGTCTTTGAGTGAAGTACAGTTGTATCGTTCAGTGCTAATAGAAGCCTGTTTGGGCAGTACATGGAATATACTATATTTTTCTGTGCATAAGATATATTTATGTCTAAAACTGTTAGACTAAAAATTGAAGGTTGTGTTATACAAGGAAGTAAACAGAGGAGAGAACAGTGTTGTAAAACTGTAATTAGATTGGAAAAGTGGGGGGGGTTGTCTTATACATGGGGGTGTCGTATAGATGGAAGAATGTGGTAGCTTTGTCGCACCCAGGCTAAGAAACTCTTTATGCTGTTAATATTCCTTTTCCAAATTGAAGAAGCCCAATACACACATTTTAACAAATAAACTTTTGAAAATGTAACACATTGTTTAGCCACAATTGTCAATGCAGTTTAATAACACCATATCCCTATTACTAACACCTTTAAGAATCACACTGTAATACACATTGTATTTGTCTGCAGTGTTCTCTTCAGTAGCATCAGTTTTATTTAGGGAGAGTTGGTTTTTAGAAGAATCCTTGGGTTTATTTTATCATTTCACCCAGTGGCTTTATGGGGGGGAAAACTTCAGACAAAGGGGATATGAAGAAGACACCAATGCATTTTGAAAATCGAGAAAGAGCTGAAATTTTATTTTTTCCTCTCCTGGCTCATGTTAGTCAAGACTGTTGCATCTCCATAAGGACTAGGGGCTAGAGCTTGGGTGCTGCTTTCTTTTTTCCCATTGGTATTCACCAATGACATGAGGAGTTCTCCTTGAAGACTGGCTTTTGAGACATAGGAAGCAATAGGAATTAATTTTGGCCACCTTCCACAAAAGATTTTGGCAAAGAAAGAGGGCCCTCGTTGGAAGAAATCTTCTCTGAATTCTACCCCATGCACTTACTTTGCAGTATGTTGTATTTTTGTGGTGTGAAAGAGTGGAATTAATGATTAAATGAAAAGCTAATGGTATATACGTGTCTAAGAAAACCCATCCACCATTTTTATAAAGCAAAGAACTGTGGTTTTGATGTGCACAATTCTGTAGTCTTTTTTTATTTATATATATCAATAATCGATGTCTAGAAACAATATGTTGGCCAATTTTTTCAGAGGAGTAGCCATAAAGAATGCAGGATGAGACCAGTTTTGTTTCTTCTTACTGTTGTGTAAGTAGGAAAAGCCTAGCTGATACTATTGAGCCTGAGAGTAATCTTGCCATGCCTGTAAAGACATATTATTTATCTTTAGGATAGTTAAGGTACTTCTGTCTCCTGTATAATGTTATACAGTATGGAATATGCTTCTACCCATGTGACTAAGAGGCATGTGTTTTCCTCAAATATATATAGAAAGGGAATCCTTAAATTAGCAGTACAGCTTGCCCAGCCCTGAAGGTCATCAAAGGCAGACTGAAGTGTATTTTGCACATTGATTACTGTATCAGATATTAATGTCAAATATGTCCTATATCTGTCTGCAAAGTTATTTGGATGCAGAGTGCAGTAATGGTATGCAGAACCTATTTCATCTATTAAGAGTTCCTTGGGGGGAAAGCAGTAAAGTAATGCAGTAAAAAAAATCCCCCAATTGTCCCTGCTATAAAATGCTGTTGGGCCTTCTGGCAGAATGTCTTGTGAGTAAGGAATGAGGCTGCCCAGCTGTCAGCAGTCATTTAGTAATGAAATACCACAGATTCATTCCATAATTCTCTTCCTCTCCTTTCCCATTGCTCTGATTGCTGCATTCACTGAAGGAGAGATTCTGTGAAATCAATTAGCTGAGCTACCTGTTTCATGCTGGGTGGAATTAGTTGCAGGGAGAAATCTCAGTTTCCTTTAAAAATTAGGTGAATTGTGAGACCAATTAGTTAAACTTCCAAGGAGATTTCTTTTTGTAAAAACAGCTTGGCTAATTTGGCATGCAGGCATCCCTAACTTCTCCAGCAATGAATTATCTGCTCAAGTTAAAGCTAGCCGCTCAGAACCTCATCCAGCCTTGCTTTCTGTAGCTGTTATTTATAGATGTGTTTTGGACATACTTTTTATAATGGTGTTTAGTGAAAAGTATACTTAATACTTATGTGTTAACCTGTTCTCGATGTAGATAGTGTGACAGTAATAACTGTGTTCAGGACTTTGTCTGTGGTATGTACACACTCTCAACCAATTTTAGTACAAATGAGTTGTCACTTGATTTTTTTCTTAATATAAAGATTTAAGGCTGTGTTTTATACTTGCAGTCCAGTAGCTTAGTGTAAAATGGTTCAAGAGATTTTTCTCCTGCAGTTCAAGATTCTCAGAACTGCATGAATAAACTCCATCTTCTAATAGACAAAAGCCTCAAGAGCTGGTTTGCTGGCTTCTCTACAATTGCCTACAGCTTTCATCTGTCCGGAAAAATGACAGACCACATCAAAGGGGAAAAAGTTATTGATAGCATTGCATGTTTGTTAACATTTCCTTTAAAACACTTGCTGCCTCTGATGTTCTCTTCTGGCAATTAACAGCTTAAACTCTACTAAAAAGCACTTTATAAATTTGTGCTTCATGTTGTAAATTTTCGTAGTCTCTAGAGGTAGAAATCCTGTAACATTTCTGTTAACTGGAAATACTTGAATGTAATAGTTTAATAAATATTTCAGTATCATGTGCTGTAGCTGAAGTTTGACCCTTCTTGTCCATGAAATCAGGATTCTAAACATGAAAATGGCACACAACTGGAGTGTTTGAACTTCTGTTAGCCCTTTCTTATGGACTGTTTGAAGCTGAACAATTACTGCATATTATGTATTGAATGAATGTTGCGAACCTTGCAGCTTTCTGAATGTCAGAGCACTGGGGAATTGACATACTGGTCCAATTTCCAACAAACCTGTTAAAGAGGGTTATTGTTAATTCAATGTGCAAATGTACTCCTTTCATTGGAAAATGCCAAGATTAATTTGAAATAATGGAATTATTATCTCAAAGGATATCACTACTAAACTATTCCTGATGTACCTAACCATTGGCTGCTCCTGAATTTCACGTTTGAAGACAGTTTAATGATAGCTTGCTACGAACTAGTACTTCAGGGATCCTCTGTTATCATGAGTTGTAGTTTTCAAATCAGTAACTGTATTAATCTGTGCAAGGACATTCAGAGAAAAATAAAAACCCAAAACCAAAACCTTTAAAATCAAGTGTTAACATTTCAAAGCTTCTGTAGCTATCTGCATTTAGAAATGTATGTATCCATGAAATTTGACATTGAAATGTAACAATCTTTCTAATGTTCTTTTTTAATTATATGGGGGTTGTTTTTTGTATTGTCTGGATCTGTTATCAAGAATTGCAGAGACCTTGTATCAAGGAGACTATGATATGTATTATGACATATGCTATTTTAGAAGCTCCAAGAGCTTCTAAACAACAACAATAGCAACAACTGGGGATCATTAGGAAAGAATCTGAAGGCTTGCTTTTTGCTGCATATGGACAAATGCTCCAAACTGTTATGAAAGCTAAGATTCAAGGAATCTATTCAAGGATTCAAGTGCTATCAGCAAATGTTGGCTCTGCCAAGAAAAAACGATGAAACTGGGTCACACCAACGATTGCACAAACAGATTTATACATGATAAGAATGGGAAAATTAGTGCACCTGTCATTGTGTAAACAATATAACTTGCCAGCTTCCAAAACCCCATTGGAACATCATATAGATTATAGAGAATATGTGAGGAAATGACAAAGTCAAGATCTTGTGGGATTTCCAGATCCAAATGGATGGACACCTTGAACATAACGAGAGATAGTAGTAATAGAATAAAGAAACATTTGGATCATTGACATTGTAACTCCTCAGTGGTTCACATTGTCTTTGGGGCTTTGGGAACAATATCAAGAAATTTCACACAGTATAATAGACAATTGCTGATCCAAGAAATATCACGAGAGCTACAATGTCAATATTAAGAACAGCATACCGGTATACATATTATTTTGATATTTAACAGATACTTAGGATTTTGGTTAAAATTTGTATCTGGTATGCAATACCAGTCATGTTTGTAGAATTTTGATTGCTGGGTATTTAATAATAATAATAATAATAATAATAATAATAATAATAATAATAATAATAATAATAATAATAATAATAATAATAATAATAATAATAATAATAATGAATGCAAAGAGTCAAAAACTGGACATTACTTGGCAATGATCAACTGCATGGGTTTTGGCACCTGTCCAGTCTGCATGGAAAAATGGCCAAATAATTTAATGAAATGTTGAGGACAGGTTATATTAATGAATGTTTAACAACTGACAAAACCTGTTTGATTCAGAACAATCCAACAAAAGGAGCAATACCTTAAAATTACGGGCCAATAACATGTTTACCAACTATGTATAAATGGCTGACAGGCATCATAGCTGATAAGAGTCCAGGATTATTTGAAAGCAAATAACATCATGCCAGTAGAGCAGAAAGGGAACAAACAGGGAAGTAGAGGCACAAAAGATCAGCTACTCATTGATAAAATGATTTTAGAGAATTGTAAAGCCTGGAAAACTAATTTATATGTGACTTGGATTGACTATAAAAAAACCTTTGACTCAGAACCGCATAGTTGGATTATTAAGTGCCTGGATGTCATTGGACTATGTAAAAGTATTGGTGCCCTAATTGAAAATGTGATGAAGAACTGGAAAACAGAATTGTTTGCCAGGGATGAAAGCTACGGATTGATTAGCATTAAACGAGTGATTTTTCAAGGTGACTCTTTGTCACATCTGCTATTTACTATTGCGCTGATTTCCCTTTCAATAATTTTGCAAAAGACAAATTTAGGGTACCAAACTGCTAAAAATTCAGAGAAAATTTCTCATCTATTGTATATGGATGTCTTAAAGTTGTATGGAAAATCAGAAACTGAAATACTCTCACTGACCAACACCGCCCAAATTTTCAGTACTGATGTTAGTATAACCAAATGTGCCACAGTGGCACTGAGAAAAGGAAAAATCACAGAGAGTGAAGGAATTGTAATGCCAAATGGACAAGCCATTAAGTATCATCAGTTTGAAGCCTATAAATATCTGGGCATACTGGAATTAGATAAAATCAAGCATGGGCAAGTGAAAAATATGGTCAGTAAAGAATATATCCAAAGGATTAGAAAAGTATTAAAAAGTAAGCTGAATGGTGGTAACACCATCAAGGCCATTAATAGCTGGGCCATACTGGTCATCAGGTATACTGCTGGCATTATAAACTGGACTCAGATGGAGCTAGATAGTCTGGATAGAAAAACAAGAAAACTTATGACTATTCACTATGCATTACATCCATGCAGTGATGTTGACAGGCTGTATTTACCTAGAAAATTTGGTGATAGAGGTCTTTTGCAAGTGAAGCAGACAGTTGAAGAAGAGAAGCATGCATTGGCAGATTATGTAAAAAAATAGTACAGAGCCAGCATTATTGGAGGTTAAGAACAAGGAGATGTTTAAAGTAAAGCATACAAATGGTCAATACAGGAAAACAACGATGCAAATACCAGCTGATAGGGGCACAATAAAGCACTGCATGGGCAGTTCCTTGAAAAAAATCAAAGGAAAAGTAGTTGTGGAAAAGACTTGGTTATGGCTCACCAATGGAACACTAAAAAAAGAGAAAGAAGCCCTGATTTTTGCAGCTCAACAAGCTTTTAGAACAAATGAGAGTTTACTGAGAGAAATACGTCTGTGAAGATTCTCAGTCATCCAGGTGCGTTTATCTGGGAGTTGAGTCATGGCTACTGGACTTCTTTTTTGAGAGATAGAAACGTTTCGCTGTTCATCCAAACAGCTTCATCGGTCTGAATACAGCTAGTGCAAGAGACCTTCTTATAGTCAGCTTGACCTCTTGTCCCCTTGTCTGATTGGCTCATAAGATGAACAAAGCCTGAATAGGCTCGTTAGGGAGACATTAGTGTCCATGGCCTTAAGGTAAACAATGGCCTAAGGTGCTGAAACCCATCAAGAATGGGTCGTTAGCTGTCAAGAATGGGTCGTTAGCTGTGACCTGGTGGTGAAGGCTCCTTGATTTGCCTGGGTACTGTGGAAAGTACAGCCTGGTAAGTAGCAGCTAGACTATGCCGGAGCCCCCCACCTCTGTTGAGGGAGGGATTTTCAATGCTGACATGAATGGCTTCCCTTACTCCTCTCTCAAACCACCTCTCTTCTTTGTCTAATATGTGTACATCCTCATCTTTGAAAGAGTGGCCTTTTTCCTTCAAATGGAGGTGTACTGCTGATTCTGGTCCTGAGCTGTTACCTCTCCTATGTTGGGCCATTCTTCTGTTTAATGGCTGTTTAGTTTCTCCAATGTAGAGGTCTGAACACTCTTCACTGCATTGGACTGCATATACTATATTGCTCCTTTTATGGTTTGGTATCGGATCCTTTGGGTGGACAAGTCTCTGCCTTAGTGTGTTCATGGGTTTGAAATAAACAGAGAAGCTTAAAAGGATTTTTGGCAAACACCACATCCCTGTTTATTTCAAACCCATGAACACACTAAGGCAGAGACTTGTCCACCCAAAGGATCCGATACCAAACCATAAAAGGAGCAATATAGTATATGCAGTCCAATGCAGTGAAGAGTGTTCAGACCTCTACATTGGAGAAACTAAACAGCCATTAAACAGAAGAATGGCCCAACATAGGAGAGGTAACAGCTCAGGACCAGAATCAGCAGTACACCTCCATTTGAAGGAAAAAGGCCACTCTTTCAAAGATGAGGATGTACACATATTAGACAAAGAAGAGAGGTGGTTTGAGAGAGGAGTAAGGGAAGCCATTCATGTCAGCATTGAAAATCCCTCCCTCAACAGAGGTGGGGGGCTCCGGCATAGTCTAGCTGCTACTTACCAGGCTGTACTTTCCACAGTACCCAGGCAAATCAAGGAGCCTTCACCACCAGGTCACAGCTAACGACCCATTCTTGACAGCTAACGACCCATTCTTGATGGGTTTCAGCACCTTAGGCCATTGTTTACCTTAAGGCCATGGACACTAATGTCTCCCTAACGAGCCTATTCAGGCTTTGTTCATCTTATGAGCCAATCAGACAAGGGGACAAGAGGTCAAGCTGACTATAAGAAGGTCTCTTGCACTAGCTGTATTCAGACCGATGAAGCTGTTTGGATGAACAGCGAAACGTTTCTATCTCTCAAAAAAGAAGTCCAGTAGCCATGACTCAACTCCCAGATACTGAGAGAAATCTGACTTCAGTGTTTACAGTATGTGTGTTGGTTTGACAATTTGTCTTTCCTAGCAGCACTAAGGAGTAACAGCACATATCTGGCTCTTTGAGCTGCCTTTTTTCATTTTTGGTTTTTCCAGTCTTGCAAGACCCTCTCTTTCTCTTTTTACCCTTTTCCTCAGATAACCTCCTCCCTTTTTGCATCAACTATTTGCTTCTGTTCATTTCGCTATACTTATAGGACCTTGCCACAGTGCCTGTTTAAATTCATTTTTCTTAATTAATTTTTACAACAATTTGCTGTGCCTTACAGACTTAGTGATAGAAAGAGGTGTGAGGATAAACAAAAAGCAATGATACTGCATATGTAGCTCTCATAGAAGAGCAGGGAGGGACCATATTGTGTAAGGTACATATCAGAAGTGGAGCAAATATCTACATGTTTTATGTTTAACCTGCCTTAAAGGTATGTCACTAAGAACTGCAGAGTAACAGGAATATAAGTTTATATGTGATTGTGATAAATAATCATCCAAAGAAGAAAGGTTGGTTATTTGTTCTGCTGGAGAAACAAAGATGTCTTCCTTCCAATACCAGAGGAAGCATAGGTAAGATTAGAATGCTGATTGCTTTCTTAATTTTTGCTTTGTCCTGAAAACAGGCTATTTCTGTAAAATGTACTTGATTCCTCTCACATCATTAAATTTACTGTGTTGGTTTTTCTTTCTACATTAAGCTTTTGCCTTCAGGAATGTAAGCCTTGGCAACCAACAGAATTAATATAGCTTTCCTTCTAAGTGCTGTAAAATGGTGCGTATGTATGAGTGTTGAATCGTATCATAACGACTTAGCATACATTTCAGCACATTAATTCCTGAATGGACTGAAAAATCAACTGGCAGTAACTTTACTCCTTCAGCAAATCCAGTAAGAAGTTTACTGAATGCTTTCTTATGAGACTGCACACACTGCATCCCATTTAGGTATCTTACAAGGTCAACTAAACACTGTGGTTTAGAGAAAGCATGAGTAACATCACAAGTAAAGAAGTGATAGTCTTGGAGATGGAACAGAAGGTACCTTTTTCAAAAAGTCTTTCCATTTACGGTAAAAAAAAAACTTAATTATAAAAGCCACTTTCTTTTCTGAAGGACGGTACTTAACTCACTGAGGTAGATTTTCTGTTACAGTCCAAGGCTATCTGGCATTACTCTGTTAGTGGAAGAAAGTTCCCTTGATGAGGAAATTGAATAGATGTTGGAAGGTATGATTGAGATATAAGGAAAGCACTCTTGTAGTTTGAGATAGTGAGAGAGCTGGGGTATGTGTAATGAAAGTATTGGCAGCAGATACAACTGTGGTCAGGTCTGGCTTTTAAAGACAGTTACTTTCTCTTCAGTGCAGATGTCTTGAAAGTATGGACAGATTCAAGTACAAAATATAAGAGGTTTTGCACAAAATTGAACATTTTTGTGTAACATCTACTTAACACCACTGCTGATAGAAAGGGGCTTTTTGTTTGTTCGTTTGTTTTGTATTGTCTAGGAGCCAAAACATCTGGGAGCAACTTGTCATGACTTTCCCACCTGCGTGAGGAAGTGCTGACCTTATCAATTAATTTCCACTAGAGATGGGCACAAAATGAAAAACAAAATGCTGTTTCATCATTTCATTAATAAATTACTTTGTTACCTAACAAAACAGTAGGATGTGTTTCATTTCATTTTGTCACGAAATACCATTTTCCCCCTCTAGAACCGAACGATGCATCCTAGAGCAGGCATGTCCAAACTTCGGCCCTCTGAAGTTATGAAGCTCCAAAGGGTGAGCTCCTAGGGGGGAAAAACTTTCTAATTGTAATCAAAAGCCAAGCCACTGTGGCACAATGCTCAACCATAGCTTGGCTTCTGAAGTTCCAATTCCTATAGAAAGATTTTTTCCTAGGGGCACCCCTTTGGAGCTTCATAACTCAGCTCCCTGACCCGCAAACCTTTCCAAATTTCATGAGGTTACCTAGAATCGCTTGAGGAACTTACCCTTGTCACTTTGGTGCCAAAACATGGCTGGAATCAGTAACACTTGAAAAATACTGATTCCAGACATGTTTTGGCACCAAGGGGTACCTTTCTCAAATGATTCTAGGTAACCCCCTGAAATTTGGAAAGGTTTTGGGGTCAAGGAGCTGAGTTATGAAGCACAAAATGGAAACATCGTGCCCATCTCCCCTAGGAAAAAATATTTCTAATTGGATTCTGATTGGATCTCTAATTTCTAATTGGATCTCTAATTTCCACATAAGAGGGCCACATACTCTCTGGATGGATCACAACTCATCAGGTTTTTAAACCCTGAACCTAGCTGTTACTCCTTAGTGCTGCTAGGAAAGACATTAATCTGAAAGGACAATCAGCTCGAAAAACCACAGCCAAGTGTTTTGGGATTGCCCTTCTAATCTGTCCCAGGTAGAGCCTCCTAGCATCTAACTTAATTAGGTTTTTAGCGAAAAGTTTTTTCTATTTTAAATGTATCTCTTTTTTTTATTAGTGGCAAGAAAGAATTGGATGTATTAACTGCTTATTTATGGTTTGCTTTACTTCTTAGTTAAATAAATAAAGAGGATAAGTTTAAAACAGTGCAAAATTTTAAATGTATTTTTTTCATTTAAAGACCAAAATAACTTCACAAATTGTCAAACCAACACACATACTGTAAACACTGAAGTCAGATTTCTCCCAGTAAACTCTATCACAGACTTCTTCTGACTGACTCAGACTTCCTTCTCTGTTAAAGCTGTCAGACTTTTTGATTCTCACATTTACTTTTCACAAACCAGACTGTTACCAAAATATTTCAATCCTACTAAACAACCAGCATTCAGTTATTTAACTACCTGTCATTCCACCCGCATATACCCCCGCAAAAGACATAAAATACTGTTCTTATACAAATCTGGTATAGTTGCATAGATACACCTATACTACTTCTTTCTAGCATTTTCCTCTCTTGTGAAGGGTTGTCTGTTTGGATCCTGAAACATCACTATGCCTGATTGACCACAGGGCACAGGCTGATGATTTGCATGTCCTTGTTTACATGTCCTGCCATTTCTGTTTAGGTTGACCATGTGGCCACCAGTCATCGATGTTCATGTGGTAAGCAGATTTGGCAACCGCAGAAGGTCCTGCTCTGAGGACACGTCCATAGCAGTGAAGCTGGCTTTCTCTCATTTTCTCTGTAATTGATATTGCACCCAGTTACTGCCAGATAATATCATCTGTGACATGGTCACGTAGGGAGACACCCAATATCCAGTGCATTTCCTGTCCATTGTTGCTGTCTAGGACTCTGTGCCACACGATATAACAGGGGAGACAATAATCTTGTAAATCTTGTAAACCTTAGATCTGAGTAATTGACATTCGTAAAGCACAGCACTGAGTTCTTGTCAATGCAGCATTCACCCTTGCTCACACAACCATCGCCTTGGAGATGGGAGCCACAATACTGAAAAATATCTACCCTCTTTACATTTTGTCCATTTATTTTGAGTACTGTATTCTATGTACGTAAATAGTCTCTAGGTAGTTTTTGTGACATTTTTGCAGAGTCCAAAGTGGTTGAGGCAGTCATTCCATGGCCACTGCAATTTGTTCCTAGTGGTATAGAAACATTAAACTTGGAAAGTATATTAAAGAGCAGAAACTTCCGCACTTGATAGTTTTTGATTGAATATATGTAAATGCCATGGAGTAGGAACTGGCAAACCACTCCAGTATTCCTGCCAAGAAAATTCCATGGACATGGGGTCACGAAGAGTCAGTCACAACTGTAACGACACAACACACACACACATGTAAATTCCATCGCTCAAGAATGAAAAAACTTGCAAATTACTAAATATTTGGAAAACATATGTCCCTATCAGTTGCTTTATATGTGACCACCACTGGTTCTGTTAGTCTAGTCTTGAGTCAGATTGGCCTTCTTCTGCTGATCAGCATTCTGCTCAGGAGATGGGAGGGGGAGGCACAGCTATGCTCTTACCCATTAGTTTCATCTTTCTGCAAATTACTTGATAATGTGTGATTCAAACTGTCTAGGATGAGGGGGATTAGTTTTACCTTTGAAGTTTTATATCAGAAAGTGAGTACAGCTCAGTTAAGTAAGTTATTAAGACAGAAATAACAAATCCTAAAATCAGCAATGCTGCTCTGTTCAAAGTCTGATACTGAGCATTTAGAAGAAGCAAGTTTTATTTTTCTTAGGCTTTGATGGACTGTAGCTTATACCTTATGTTCCACTCATGGGCATTCCACTTAGTGTTTTTCTTAGGCCCAAATAGATGGAGAGCAATAGCTTTTTTTAAAAGGTGTTTTGCCAAGCTTTCTGCAGTTTGAGCTGAGCTGTTTTTTCTTAACAGCAGCCCACTTCTCAGCCAGTGGGCTAAGGTGTGTATAGACAGGTGAAACCATAGGAAGAGGGCTAATCCATGGGAACAATTGAAATGGTAAAAAGAAGCCAAACACATGTGTCAGATTGGTTTGTGTTTCTGGGGGAATGTAGGATAGGTGTGACTAGATGAATTGCATCACATAAAGGCAGCTGTATCAACTAAAACGCGAAAGGTAAAATGATTTTGTGAGGATTTTGGAGTGATACTTGTTGAAATTATGTACCTGTTTTCTGTTTATAGTGCTTTTTGATATGTCATTACTGATTTTGTGGTTGGTAGGGTTCCATTATTGTAGCGAATGATCCACGGATCCACTTCTTTTCAAGGTCAAGCACCATATGCTTCGAAAAACCTCTGTTCTAGAAGAGAAACATGGGGGAAGAAGCTGTATTTTTTTCCTCATCTTCAAGAATGCACCTTTTGCAAAAGTTTCTTGGAGAAAGAACCCACCTTTTCTTCCAAATAAGAGTTCATGTGTCTCTCTTGTTATTGTGCTCTTGAGGAAAGAGAAATAGGATATCCATTTTAGAACTTTTCCATTTCAAATTGATCTGTTGCCAAGATTTCCAACATTTGTTTTGAATTTTTCAGGCTGTTTGGCCATGTTCTGGAAGTTTTTCTTCCTGATGTTTCACCAGACTTTGTCGCTGGCATCTTCAGAGGGCAAAGGAGCTCAAGGAACTTCTAGAACACAGCCAAACAGCCCAAAAAACTCACAACAACTATCGGATCCTGGCTGTGGAAGCCTTCAAGAATACATTTCCAATATTCCTTTTACACTGCCTTTGCTTCTCAGAAAAGCTCTTGGTCTTCTCCTTGGAAGAAGAAGCAACAGAGGCTAACCTTCATTGGATGGAAATGTGGTTGCTTTCCTCTCCAATGGGATTTATATGTCTGCCACAAAAGGCTAGTGAGGTGGCAAACAGCCTTCCATTCTGCAAGCTCTCTGTCTTTGCCACAGGACTGCTGGAAGCTGGATCAATAGCTACCACAGACACTGGCTTGGATACTGAATTGAGACAAAATTTATAGACTGCAGGTTATATAACATGTCATGAGTGGAGGCTGGAAGTTCCTGTTACTGACCTCCTAGATATAGAAGTCATTATAACTCAGTTATCCACTAGAATGCTAAGGATAATGAGGAATACATTTAAACATGTCATTTAAAAGTTACAAGTATTCAGTCTAGTATTTCATCTCTGATTTGATTCCTTGTTCCTTGCTTGTCTCAAGGCTATGAGTGAAACAACCTTTCTTTACCTGGGAGATATTTCAAATGCTTTGGGCTACATCTCTCATAATTGTCAGCCACAGGAACTAGTAACAGTGATGTTTTGGGATGATAGGAGTGAGAATCCAACACATCTGGAGGATCAAATCTGGAGATTTGATGAATTTGTTATAATGTTCTACTATAATGTATTCATTCATTCATTTCTCCAGTTTTTTAAAAGATGAAGCAATGTTTTGAGAGGTTACATCTACAATATAGATTGTACAATGGACCCTTGTATAACAAACAGCTTGTATAACATAAAATTTGTACAACATAAAATATTCTGGAGATAGGGGAAATTTGCTTAACATAATCGCCTATGGGCCAAATCCATACAACATAAAAATGGGATTACTCCATTTTCAATGCATTCCTATGGGAATTTGTATAAAGGAAAATTTGCTTAACATAACTTCATTTGGAACGAATTAATTCCTTTATACAAGGTACCACTGTAACAGTTTCTCTGTTCGTAGATTTAGTAAGCACTTAAATGAGACAGATTTTCCAATATAGTAATCAATATTGGAATATTGCAAAAAGTGTGTGCAGAACAAGACACTGAAAAAAGCAACAACAGAAGACTGTTTGAGGAGGAGGCATTTTGATTGTTTGCTTGATCTATGCTACACATACCATTGCTTAACTCAACCCTTCCCTAAAGGTTTAGGTCCCTTTCATTCAGTCAGATTTACTACTGATAGCTAAGAGTAATACCACGAGGAGTGAATGATTGTAGGCCACTGAGAATAAATAAGGTGTGATTTACTGTTGTCAGTGCTATTGATTACATTATCTCTTTGGGTATGTTTGTTGTTCTGTTAGACTGAAAAGAGGAGATGTAGGAAAACTACAGGCAAAATCTGTTTTTAAAATGAAAAATGTAGGTATTTTGTCTGTATATATTTTCAGTGGCAGTTTTTTCAAGGTCCATCTTCCTGCTTGCCAGATAAGCCATTTCATATTGCACAGTTGTGAAATACCTGTTTCTGGAAAAGTATTCAGAACAGAGTTTTTTAAAAAGTCAGATGGTGCATATAGGTCAGAATGTGCAAGACTCTTATGTTTCTAGTCTAGTACACTGGGCAGAGTGTAGAACAAAGACTCAGGAGACCTGCATTCAAATTCCCATCAGTAATATAAATGTATGGGGGGTTGGTGGCACTGGCACTGGTAAACTACTCAAGTAAAGTGGCAGGTACATGGGTAAACTTTACAGGAATTGCACTGGGGTTGGTATGGTTGAATTTTGTATTATTTTCTGTTGACTACAGAATGTACAAATCAGGACAAATCAGACCAGGGATTTCTCCCTTATTTGACAGTTTTTCCTCCACCATTGTGGTTCTACCTTATTTTCTTAGCAAATGCACTTTCATAAGCTCAGACAATATGCTTGTGCTGATGAAAGTTTGAGATCCTTCTATGGGAGGGATTTGATCTTGTATTTTAAGTCATTCCCCCCAAGGACAGTAGCAGTGAGGCATGGTAGTAGGCCTGTTCAGATGGGAATCTGGCTGTAGTTTGAATCCTTTCCTCCCCAAGAAGGTTCTGGGCCTGTTTATTTTTCCAATTTCCCTTTCCTAAATCAGCTTGTTTTCCTTTTCTCTTCCCTTTCTGTTCCTTTTTTTAAAGTTTGATGCTGTTTTGCTAGGGCACCTAGGAGGCAAAAGGGCTGGGGGAGAGTGAGGAGTCTACAGAGAGCATGGAAGAAATTTCTAACCAGCACTTTTCTGCAGTTTGTTAAGGGAGCTGTGCTGTAGCTGTGCTTCATGCATATTTAGATGGCCATAGCAGAGTTACCTTAGGAAGCTGCAAACAAGGCTAATTGCCATTTTCTCCTTTTATTGCCGATTCTGAACATATTACAGAGAAGATTAACATACATATGTGACACGTTACATGTCTCCCTGCATGAAATGTGATTGCTTCTGCATGTGTGAATACACAGTCTACTCTTTCCCAAGATCTGTTCTTTTCTAAGATATACAGAACATTTGATAAATTACAGTTCATTTTAATAGCAAAATGAATTGTGATTTGTTTAACGGTGGTTTATAACTTAACATTAAGGTTCTAAACAGTGATTTAGGTTTCCAGGTATACAGTCAAACACTTTCATATAAGAAATTCAACACTTCTATTATTGGGTAAGGTGGCCCCCAGAGATTACCATGGTTTGTTCATTAACTGAGGCTTGACATTATGTTTGAACTGAGCCGTGTAATACATGGAATATCATTATTGCTATGAATGCTTCAATTCTTTCAAAGGATGTGGAATTCTTTGCCCTCCATTAGTCACACTGTAGCAGAGTGTCAGTGCTTTCACAAGTAGTTCTTGGCTTAGAATGCAGATATATTTTATGGATGCTGTCTTTTATCAAGTTGTTATCCTTATCAATGCAACATTTTTAGTGTGTTCATATCAGAAAGAAGAAAATATTATGTAGTGGTTCAGAAGTCAAAATGGAAATCAAATGTAATAAAGCAGTAATAGAAAGCTTATTTTATTCCTTACACATACATCCTACAGATGAGTTTCTGCCACATTAAAGGATTGCTCTATGACAGAGCAACTTTCTTCTGCTTGAGGTGTGGTTTTGGTCCAGTCAGTAAGTAATCCCTGATGAAGGATGAAGTGCTGGATGTGTTGTACTAAATACTGGGCTCCCTGCAGTATTTCTTGGACTTTTTGGTGTCCCGTTTTCAATCCTGATGTTGGGAGGGTTCAGAAAATCAAGAGGGTGCATAGCCTGCCAGCCCAGCATCACTGTTGTTTAACAAGACCTCTTTAAACTCTTGAGCCAGGGGAAGGGTTTTGCCTGCTGGACAATAAGAACTTTGCAAAGAGAATCTCTGCAGGAATAAATACAGTATTTGAAGGGCATCTCAAACATTACAAATACTTTGTTTTCCTCACAGTATCTGCTATAACTGTTTGCATTGTGTTTCGTGAATTTCACAGCTGTAGAACTGCAGGCTTTATACTAAAATGTCAAGCAGAAAAAGTTTAACTCTGGGACTTTCTGAGAGGAGTGTTATTTGTCATGTTTCTTTTGCAGTGGTCCTTGTTACAAGTGTGCTGTGCCTATCTTCTTCCTATGCTTCTTTCTTGGCCATCAGCATTTTCCAGTGATATTTGGGGGCTGGCAATGGTTTCTGCTACACTGTATGATATCTTCGTGTATGACAGTTTATCAGGTTTAAATCAAGAAAGATGAAGGCAACTAAATGCCATGTCATTAATACTTAGTAAGCTCTTAAGTGTTTGTATTGCATTTTATGAATGCATTTTTGTGAATACACATAGTAAGAGTGAGGTTGCCCAATAACAGCTGAGTTGGGAGGTTATAATATTAGAGTTATAATATGACATATATTATATACATAGAAGAAAAGGTGCATAAGTCTGAGATGTCTGTGCCTGTGGTGTTGAACTTTTGTCAAGATTAGAAGAATACATTAGTTGATATATAAGACAACATGAAGAAAACCATCCCTATCGCAGATAATTTTGTTGGTGTTGTTTTGGTTTCCTTTTATTTCATTGTGTCCCTTTCGTTTCCCGCCTCCAGTATCCCCAAACTTAATCATGGAAATATTCCTGCTTAATTGGTGCCCCCGATCGTGCAAAGCATGAGTATTATCAACAGAGTTTTAACTTAGTGGTTGTGTGTGCTTGTTTTATTTAGTCAGTGTAATGCTGATTCCATTGTCAGGAATTGAAACCTGTTCCACCGTTTTTATTTATTTATTTATTTATTTATTTATTTATTTATTTATTTATTTATTGTACTTATATCCCGCCCATCTTCCGGAACGGAACTCTGGGCGGCTAAAAATAATACAGAATTACAATTAAAAGGAATAAAAAAATCAGAGAAAGTTCCAATAAAATAGAGAGGGTTTTCTCACATGGCCCAACTTTGCCTTTTAATTACTGGGTGAAAGCTGAATAACTAATACAATGACTAATCTGCATGTCCCTCAGATTTTTTTTTTTGAACAAGACTGTTGTTTTCAGTAACACAAAAAAGTGTGTAAGATTGCCACCTCATCCTCAGAAAAACAGATTTCTCACATAGTGCTGACATTATTAAACACATTGAAGTGAATTTTCACTGCTCCTCCTACATTGGCTTAGACATGTTGACCCTTCCCAATCCTGAAAAAAAGAAATGAAAAGAAAGAAAAAAACCCAACAAAACCCCAAACACCCTTATTTTCTCCTTCCAATGGTAAATGTCTGTTTAGGTACTTCTGTGTTAAAATAATGCCTATGGTTTTTTGTGGGAGTGGAACAGCTGCCACAAAAGAGTTCCTGTCCTCATTTTCTCTCTCAAATATGGGACAAGTTAATGAGTGTGTTGCTTCTTTTTGTGCAAGCACTTTGTTCCTCCTGACTTTTGTTCAAGTTCTAATTCAACTTTTCTACCTCCTCCTCACAGTTTGAGCCACTTACTAGGATGGTTGAGGAGATATTTCAGACTTCTTTTTTAGAGATATCAATGAGGTTTAACTTTTGTTCAACAAAGACATTGCCAATTTCTGCTGAAATTTCTAACCCTTTTCTCCATATTTTGTTTACTCCATATGTTTTTATTTTCTGTTCACATAAGGGGAAAGTTGACATTATTTTAAATTTCAGAGTTTGTAAAAGAAACTCTTTTGTAATTTGAGCAAACGGATTCCAGAATTTCGGACAAAACTGAGCATGTTCATCCATTTTACTTGTTAGTTTTAATGTTAATAACAACCCAGGTAGTTAAGTGGAACCAAGCATGTAGCACATGTTGGAGTGTCAGCTATAACTGTCCATATAAACTTAGTTTTGAGGCATGTTTATGTTACAGTTGCAGGTAATCATACTACAAATTACAATTTTGGTGAATTTTGAATTCTTACACATTTAAATAGCTAGTGCTCTGTGAAATTAAAAAAAAAAAGTGATCTCTTACTCCCTTGCTGGAAAATCTGTTTATTAAAATAGGCCTTTTATGTGGATCTGCCATCTGGTCTGGTTTAGAGTCTGCAAAGTCTGGGCCAGTTGTAGGACAGAGCAAAAAACTGAGGTTGGTTTGGATAACAATCAGACAGATGGCCACTGTGCATTTAAATCAGTGTGTGCTTCTCATCACTGATTCGACTAAATGTACAGCTTGCATTTTAGACTACAGTAGCTAGTATCATGTTGTAGATTTATATTGGGATGTGTAATTGTATAAATTTTAGTACTGAATTGCTGCTAGACTAGCAGGCTGGCATGAAGATTCCTGGGTACATACTGTTTGCTACTAGAATTTACATACTTATGCTTAGCAAAAATCCCCAGTTGGATTCTGACCAGTACTTATATTTGGCTTGGAGTTTGAGGAGTAAGTTGTTGCCTCAAAAACTGAGTGAATTCAAGGATTGTTCCAAGAAAATTAATTGTTCTAGGAGTAAAGATCTGTTCAAATAATGGTAGTGTCATCTTGGCATCTAAATGTGCAGGAATTGCCAGAACATAGTATTAATTTTCCTTTCTTTTATAAAATTTGGATATATTTTTATTGTCTTGACTCAGGAGTGAGTCTGTCTGTCTGTCTGTCTGTCTACACTGTGAAATATGTTGAGATATGGCCAGTGGTTAAAAGATCTTTTTCAGTGCAATCTATTTTAACTCGATATGATTTGTGAAGGCTTTTTGTTGGTTTTTGTTGTAAAACAGGAACAACTTTCTTAAACTATAGCTTTGAAAACAATACTTGCACACACAAATGAGAGAGCCAGCATATTTTTAATGGTGTGCGCTCCATTTTAGCTTCACCAATTAAGTGGTTAGAAAATAAATTTTAATCTGCTGTTAAAGTTGATTAGTCTCCTAATTAAATTGATGAGAGGGTGTACTCCTAGAGATTGTAGAAAGAACAGTAAATGGTGTCCGAGACAATAGGACTATAAAGTGTCATGCAGTTGTCATCTTAGCAGGGTCTGATTATTGGCATCCAAACTAAAACCACGATAGCAAATATTTTCTCTCAATAATCTTGCATGAAAGAGCCAGTACTTGGGCAAATTACTAGGGTAATTTGCCTTTTTTTTAAAAAAATAACTACTGTTTGGAAGAATAGGCTTAACTAGATCGGCAAATCATTAAAGATAAAAGAAGATACTTTCTACAACTGAAATATAGGACCGTAAGAGTGCTGTATATCCAGTATGGCCATTACAGTGACCCCCCGCCCCCCATCATGGGGGTTAGGGACCCAACCCAACCCATGATAATTGAAAATCCACGATATGCGGGTGCAGGTCGGGTCAGGCTTGGGGGGTCTAACTGGGGTTCTTGTACTTATCCCCAGCCTGCTGCTGCCCCGAACAGGCCAGTGAGGGCCTTCCCAGGAGTTCTAGAGGCCCCAAAAGGGCTTCCCTGCAAACTGGATGTGATGTCTGGTAAACCAGAAGTGACTTCTGGGTCACCGAAAATTATTTCTGATGCCTCCAACAGGCCTAGAAAGGCCTTACCCCAAGTGGCCTGTTTTCATATACTGTACTGCAATCCCCCGATATAGTGGGACCACAGTATATGAACCGCGAAAGGGCAGGGGACCACTGTAGTCTGTCTTTGTCAGATTATCCTGCATGGAAATCCCTAGCATTCCTTAATGATTTCCTATTGAAGTACTAACTAGATCTAACCCTGATAAGATTGCAAAATCAGATAAGTTTGGTGTGTTCAGGGTGGAGTGGTGGTACCAGGCTATGTTACTGATGAGTAAATGTTTCAGGGCTGTTGATCCACAGGCTAAATCAATGATGAGAGCAAATAGCAAAGGGGGATTTCAGTTGTGACAGGAAGGGGGTACCTTACTCTCTCCAATGTGAAAATCCCAGTCCAGATCCCTCCTGCTGTAATGGCTGGAATGTGGGCGACAGCTAGGATATCAGCAAGGAGGCCAGTACCAGGGTATTTCCAAAAGCCAGATGGGGTTGAGACAGAGAGCGTGGTCAACCAGCCCAGGTTCAAGATTTACAGAGAATATAGTGAGCCAGTCGAAGTTCAAGATCCGCAAGTTCAAGATCCGCACAAAAACAGGCCAACAGGGAGGGGGATGCCAAATGGGAAAATGTACAGAGCAACAAAGTTCCAGGAAAGTTCAAGGTAACCAGACCAAAACTTCAGGAGTCCAAGGAAGGTCTAGCGTTGCTAAGGCAAGGAACAGGGAGTGCCGGCAGCTAGGTTTATGCTGGTAGCAGGCTCACCAGCTGCACTCTCAAATTGCCACAGCCTGAGAGGGGCCTGACTCTGACACTTGCCTGCCTGCACCATAGCCACTGTTATTATTGTTGTTAAATTATCACATAGCAGACAAGATAACTACACTGGATTTTGTATTACAAATCATTAGTCGAACCATTCCCAAGCATTTAGGACTATGTGATGTATCGGTGAATTATGCGAGCAGATCCCAGTAAGGTGGCTTTCTGCAGCTAACTGATGGTGACTTTGTCAACTCCAATTTATTCTAAATACTTGCTTAGCTCCTTAGGCCAGAGTCTCTGAAGTTCAATTTTCAGATCCTGATATAGGGAAATTCTTTCAAGTTGTTTATCTGTGACTCTACTATCATCTGGTATAGCAATATCAATGATCCACACTTTTTTCTTCTGCACAATTGCAATATCCAGGGTATTATGCTCCAAAACCCTGTCTGTCTGTATTCGGAAGTCCCAAAGTAATTTTGCATGCTCATTTTCAATCACTTTTTCAGGCTTATAATCCCACCAGTTCTTTCCTTCAGGCATATGATAGTTGTGACACAAATTCCAGTGGACCATTTGAGCAACTACATTATGGTGCTGTTTGTAATCAGTCTGAGCAATCTTCTTGCAACAACTCAATATATGGTTGATAGTTTCATCTGCTTCTTTAAAAAAATATACATGTGGGGTATTCAGCTGATTCTTATATTCTAGCCTTGACCGCATTGTTGTTGTTGTTGTTGTTGTCGTCGTCATCTCTTGACAGGCTGTTTATCTGACATGAACCTGTTAATGGAATCTTCCACAAGAACATTTGTAAATATGCTTTCTCCAAATCTGTATCTTGTCTGAAGACAATCAGTTTCAAATTATTTGTGAATTGGTCAAAAACCTGTGATTGTGAGGTGCAGAAATGCCATTATTTTTTCCCCACAGATAAGAAATCTGTGAAAAGAAACTGTCCTCCAGAAACAATAGCGTCCCCAACTCCTTCTAGCACACTGTACAAAGTACATGCAGTACTGCGGCACAAAGCACCTGTTCATTGAGAAAGGACAATATTATCCTTTTATGTGTTTGGATTTGCCTGGTGATTGATCCTTTTTCTTTTTCTTCCTTTGCTTTTTAGGAATAAATCTGCATCTGTGACACTGGATGTACTGACTGCTTGCCTTGGAGTAAAGGCGACTTTCTCCACTTTGGAATATGGTGCCTAATTTCAGAATTCCAGTATTTGTTGTGCCAGCAGTAGTTCTGTGCTGCTTGATGTCAACAACGGAGGCAGATAGTAAGTAGCATTCAGATGGAAATATTTAATAGAGAACAGTTTCCAGAGACTTGGATTATCAGAAATTAAACAGTACCAAAGCACTTGCATTGAAATGAAAGAAATGAAAATTATAGGCCATTAGGTTGTTTCTGTCGTGGGTACCATGGGGAAAAAAGTCACACATTGATAAGATTATGTTGAATTGCTTAATTTCGTTCTGTTGCCATATTTCAGCTGCAAAGTCAGCAGCTCGGTGGTTTGAATCCTAGGTGCCGCACAGCGGAGTGAGCTCCCACTGTTAACCCCAGCTCCTGCCAACCTAGCAGTTTGAAAGCATGTAAATGCAAGTAGATAAATAGCTGCCGTCATAAAAAGCAGGAAGGTAAACAGTGTTCCGTATGCAGAAATGCGTTCAGCGATGCCGTCCACATAGCCAAGGACTTGCACAACACTGGGTCTTTGGCTTTAAAATGGAGATGAGCACTGTCCCTAAAGTCGGATGCAACTAGCATGCATGTGCGGGGGGACCTTTACCTTTACCTTTATGAGACTTTTTAAACAGGTCTGAGTTTAAAAGAGCTGCTGCTACCATTAACTTTCTCCCATTCTTCCCCCCATCCCATTTATTTTGTCTGCTTTGTGCCCTGTAGTATTAACAGCAATAATTTTATTTATTATTTTATTAATTTTAGAGTATTTTTACCCCACCTTTCTCCTTGGAAAAGGGCCCAAGGCGGCTTACATGTTTTATCCATGCTTTTATGTAGGTCCAACCTATTTCTTCTTATATCCCTTCTTCATAAGAGAATCTTCCAGCGGCTACCTTATCCATGAGTTAAATAAGTTGTTTTAGTCCTTTTTTACTTGGAGAGTATATTTGTTCTTTACATCTGTATATATGTGTATGTATATGTGTGGATGGATGGATTTTTAATTGATATTTTTGTATGATTTTTTTGTTTTCTACTACTTTTCTGCTTAGGGTTTAATATATGTGTTTCCTTTTGAATATGTTTTAGCTTATATACTGAGCTGAGGTTAGAAAGTTAATTTTTAGAAGTAACTTTCTTCTTTTAATGTCTTTGAAAAGTAATTTTTTTTTCAGTACTGAATGCAATGCAACTCGTCTTTTTAACCTACTGTGATGTTTGTTGCTTTTAAAAACCTAGGCTTGATAACGGAATACAATAGTGAAAATTTGTCAAAATGTTGCTTAAGTCAAGACAGAATGTTCTGATTACACCAGTAAGGTGGTTTGGTTCCTATATTTACATTGCTTAAATGTAACTTCATTATACCATCATTGCTGCATAAGTAAATAGTTACAGTTTTATATGTAAAACTTGGTCACTTTTTTTAGTTTTTTAGTTTTTTAGGGGGTTTTTTATAAGCCACCATCTTGTTTAATTATTGTATTATTTTGGTTTTTAAAATTATTATTATTATTAATTATATGATTGCTATTCGTTTTGTTTTTTAAATTGATATGAATATAATTGTTGCAAACTGCCTGGAGTTCCACTATGGAAGATGGGCAGTATAGAAAAACAAACTAAAAAACAAACAAACAAATATTCTAGTACTGTGACAAATACTAAGGTCTAGTTTTGTTACTGGTTTAGACAATGTCATGGAATATATCAAGTGGACAACTTAGTTAAAATATGGAGAATTATTTTCATGAAAACTTATTTCCTTAATGAATTGTGCTTTCTCTAAGAAAGGGCTTTAACCAAGAACGAATGTTGAATTGGCCCTGTGGGATTCTGATAACATCTCCCCATCTTAAGTTTAATTTTGTTGCTCAGGTTGTACCTAACAGAACAAGTCCCCTAGCTGTTGATCATAATATTTAATAATGTGCGCTTGGTGACGTCCATCCCCACTCCATATATGAATCATACATGTGGTCTCTTTATCTTTGCTCATGTAAGAGATAAATTTCTTGTGATTCCCCCACCCCCACCCACGGTCCACAGCTAGTGTGTGAGAAGTGCATAGTTCTGGCTGTGTGCCATAAAGGGGAGCGCTGAGAAACACAGTTGGCGGGGAGAGCATAGTATTGCCTCATTTCCCCATCCACAAGGGCCAATTGCTCTTGCTGCTATTTTCTGCATAGTTGCACTTTGGGGCCATAATTAGAACTTTATGTAATTGATAAATTCATATAATTCATTCCAAAGTTACAGGGTTTTTTTCGCAGGGGAGGGAATGATATTTACACAGTTCCAATTCTTAAGTTTTTGTAATGCTATGAATAATTTTCTCAGCTAATTTTGTATCATTCTGACAAGTTCTACCAGAAATAAAACCCTGAACGATTCTGGTTTCACCCATATGGTTGTATGTGTTTCAGTATGTGGTTACAGTTCCTCTTTTCAGCTTTCATGGCTTCTTCACAAATAATTTCTGGAACCCTATTACAGACTTAACACCAGTGTGATTTCAGTAGTGTAAACCTCTGTGGTGAGTTTCACCAGTTAAGAAATTAGCACTTGTTTCTTTTGCTCTTTGCTAAGTCATGTGACTAGTATGTGATAAAGAAAACAAGAGTCATGTTCTTGCTACTTATTAGGCTTTATGTAGAGTGGTTCCTAAAGAAGTACAACTCCCAGCAGTGGCTCCTCCTCATCCTAAATACCTCCTAAGGCTGGAGGAGCTGATGTTGGAGGTAAATAACTTAAAACGCCTTCTCTAGGAAGGGAGGTAATACCTATGGGTGTGCTAATTTGGGTTTCTGGGGCATCATTTCCAGACTTCTTAGGGAATTCTATGACTTGAAGTCTGAAAACACAAACGAACATACCCTAATACTAATAAGAGGTACAAAAGGCATTTCTTTAATTACTGACTGGAGTGCTAGAGTTAATTTTGTTTTGAAAATAAAGTACAGTATACACGTTAGTTTTCTACTCCATGGCCAAAATTCTCTTATGTAGGTATATGCTAGTACTGTATAATGCGAACAGTGTCATTTTGATAGGCAAATACACCAAGTCAGCATAAAGATTATGTGTCTCTTGCTTGACTCAGTACACAAATGATTGAACTTCAGGGTGATTTCTTAACTTGAGACACCTTGTTTTCAGCAAACCATTAGCACTGCATTGGGATAACTATTATTTCTTATGTTCTATTTTATGGGTGTTTAGCACTCATGCTTTGTGAAAATGTTGTCTATTAAATGGTCATGATGTGTGGAGGACATAGATATCTATATCTCCCCCACTTTGTTTCTTCACATAATTACTTTTTAATAAGGGTAGTTTTGTGATGCTGTAGCCTCATTGACCTTGCATATTTCCAAGAGTATATTGATCAATGCAGGACTTAGTTGCATGTGATGGGTGGTTAGTTTCCTGAAGTATGATTCTAAAACCCAATTTTTCCCTTACTCATCCTCACTGCCACTCTGATAACAAAGGTGATACTGTTCAAAGCAAATTGGTTTGAATCACTGCATTAGGAGACAGAATGGAAGTGCATCATCAGCGATTGGCAACACTGTTGAACGTTGGCAATTTCATTTTTCTTTGCTGTCTGTGTGACAGGCAGGAATCAGAGCAATCAAATGCCCAGATAAGTGCTGATGCTGCCTAGAGATGGAAATTGTGTGTTCTACAGGAAAAAAAAATTCACAGAAACATCCTCCAGTTGTGGCTGTCTGTTATTTCAAGAAATAATATATGCTGATGAATAGCAATGTAAAATAGTTATTCCGAAGAAACTGATGGACATATATTATTTATTCATATTCATTTAGAGTAAGACATTTTCCATGTGGATATGAAGCTATAATTAGTATAAACACACCTCACCCATCCAATTGGAAGTGGACACATTTGCTCTATTGCTCAGGAACCACCACAAAGTACTTATAAGGCATATTAAGTCAAATCAACATTTTGGGTTCCTTGCAAAGCAAAACAGTAGTGCAGAGTAGACCAATAACTGACTTAAGCTCTAGGACTCTATGAAAAGATTATGTGTAGAAGTAAAGTACAGTATGACTGATACGTATGACGCATGCATGCGGTTTGTTGTGTGTCTCTGAACGCATATTTCTGTGAACACACAGAAACAAGAAGGTATCTGAATTTCAGAATCTGTTTTATTGTTGTTATTGTAGGGTTTTTTCCTGCTGTTGTGCTCCTTTCTTGCTAACAAGGCAGCAGTGATTATAAGGATACATGGCAGGGTGAGAAAGACAGATTTCTGGGGTGTTGTTAAGTAGGGCTGGCACTAAATGGTGGATAAACATAAACTTTCATAGAGATGTAGGGTATTCTTGAAAAAGCAGAGTGCTACTTGGGTCCTTTTGCAAGGAGAAAGGAGGGGTAAAATACTCTAAAATAAATAAAAAATAAATAATATTTGGAAGAAAGACTGGATCAGTGAGCACTAAAAGAGAATAAGTCATACTGTTGAATTCAGTTAAGATGCCATAAGCATTGCTAGAAAAAATAAATGGTGAGGGCCGGGCTGGTACATGTCTGAGCCTTCTTTAATTTACAGATGCTAATTCAACAGAATGCTTCCAAAATCATCTCTGTAAAGTTTATGGGGGGGGGGGGGAATTAAACTTTCTATGATTTCACTGTTTTTGTCAGGGTGACCCTAATTCCATTACAGCATTTTAGAAGCGATTTCAGGATGATTGTTCTACACTTTCTCCCTCCGCTTCTTCATGTTTGCCTTTTGTGCGACCTCTCTGCTTCCCTTTCTGTCAGCTCTTGACTGTGCAAAGGAAAATGGCTTTGCGGATTTCATTTAATGTTCATTTCAGTTGTCAAGGAAAAGACGCTCTTTCCAGACCTCTGGAATATGTTGCTTACTAAATCTCCTCCAAACAGTGCATCTCTTCTTCTGAAAACTAGGAAATTAATTCTTTTAGCAGAGGCCACTGAAACTGTTTTGTCCCCAACCCCACCTGATTAGGCTTTATGTTTGAGGTTTGGGGCATGGCTCCCATTAGCTCAGGTCAGGTCTCTGTAACCCCTACGGCAAGTGAGTTTCAGATTATCTCAAACAGAATTTCAAAGCCTTTGAAGAGAAAAGCCAGGTCAGATATGACATTGCATGGAAGAGGAACAAAAGTGGAGTTTATAGAAATAGAGGTGTAAAGTAACACAGGATCTGCTCAATTATACCTACACTTGGGTTTCTTGACATTTATTTAGGGAGGGACTGTGTTTCTTGGGAGAAAATGCAGGGGTGAGGCTTCAGTAAAAAGAACAGACCTGTCACCTGGCATTTGCAACACAGAACTAAAAGTATATATTAATCTCTTTTGTATTCTGTTTCCTAATATTGTAAACAATGCTTTGTGCAGTATGCATCATACATACTGGTGATTTCACCAAATGAAAACCCCTAAGATATAGGAACATTTGGTGGCCAGAGGGCTGAAGGAGTGCCTTGTGGTGCAGTAGTTAAATGCTGTACTTCAGGTAAAACTGCTCACGTCCTGGGGTTCAATCCCAGGTAGCCGGCTCATGGTTGACTCAGCCTTCCATCCTTCTGAGGTCGCTAAAATGAGTACCCAGCTTGCTGGGAGGGCGGGGCAATGTGTAGCCTGCATAATTAAACTGTAAACCATCCAGAGACTACTTGAAGTGGTATGGGGTGGTACATAAGCAGAATACTTTGCTTTTTTTCTCTCCTATCAGCAGGCTTCTGTTGCTGCTCTTGTAATTGCTGTAGCTGATGTAGTTCTTTAATATAGATTATGAGTTTTTTCCTCATATAATTTAAATATTTTAGTGATAGAATGGGTAAGATGCACCTTTCTTTAAAAAGGTACAGGAATGAGAAAAAAATTGGGAGAGCAATGGTCAGTGTTAATTTACAGCAAAATAATCTAACAATAGGTAAACATGTGCAGGCCTGCACAATGTGTTGACCGCGGGCAACTCGTAGCCCGTAGGGTGCTAAGAAGTCTCCCGCCAGGTCCCTGCCTACCTCCTAACCTGGGGGCACTCCTACTACTACCTTCTTTTCTTTTTACAATAGTTTATTGTTACCTTGCACTAACACAGGGCTGTCCAACTTTGAACAGCCTGTGGACTCCTTTTCCCCAAGGCATGTCCCCACGGGCTCCTTTTCGAAGCACACGCGCAAATGTGTGCACACACAGTCCTCGCAACTCCTCCGCCCGTCCTGGAATTCCAGGTGGCAACCGTGTCCAGGTCGGCCTTTTGCCAACTTCGGCTGGTTGCCCCGATTTGCCTGTTCCTGGATGAGGACTTACTGAGGGCAGTTGTACAGGCACTGGCGATCTCCAGCACTGACTATTGCAACACGCTCTACGTGAGGCTTCCCTTGCGTCTGATTCAGAGACTGCAGTGTGTGCAGAATGTGGAAGCTAGGTTGGTGGTTGGTGCCGACAGACTTGCTCACATCACCCCTATCCTGCATTGGTTGCCCGTTGCCTCCTTAATCAGGTTCAAGGTTTTGGTTTTGGCTTACAAAACCCTCCATGGCTTGGGTCCTGAGTTATCTGGTGGAGCATATCTCCCCCAGATCAATTTATGCCCCACCCACTAGGGATTACCAGGCACTCGCTCTTCGGGTAGCCAACCCTAGAAAGGCCCGCAAATCTTACACATGGAACCGGGCCTTTTCTGTGGCTGGCCCAGTGATTTGGGACTCCATTCTTAGCGAGGCCAGCCTGGTGCAATCCCTTCCTCTCTTCAGGAGAGCAGTGAAAACCTGGATCTACAAAGGGGCCGATTAGTGTGTTGTTTGTGCTTAGATCTGCCGGGTGCCTATATTTTTTTTTATGTCTGTGTTTTTGTATTGCATTTTTATACCTATATTGATTTTCTTTGTTTATAGTTTCTGTTTTTATTCATTCTTTATGCTAATTTATTGTTGTTTACCACTTTGAGTTGCTTTCAGAAGTGGGTGGTATATAAATCATAAATAAAACCTAAACCTAAACACTAATCTGGTTTATTATGGTGAATGGATTAGTGTCTCTAATGAATGTGCTGCTTCAAAAAAAACCCAGCTATTTCCACAGCTTTAGTAGACTTCCTTGTGCTGGAGGATAAATGCCAGGCCATTCTCCCTGATAATAGGGGGAAACAGGAAGGCGGCAGCAACCACCACCACCACCACCTTAAAACTGCCGGCCTGGAAGAGACCTTGTGGATCACAGACTCTAGCCCCTGTCAAGTAGGTACAGAAGGGAATCGATTTCATAATAAATAAAGCAGTATGAATGACATTTGTTGAGATGTGGGCATAGGAGTACTGTTTCCAGCTGTCTTTTGTGAATGCAGGGGAAGGGGAAAGAACAGATATGTGCCCTTTTGTTGGCAACCATTGGATAGTACCATTCGGACTCCAAAACAACCTAGGATTAGCAAATGCAGATCATAGATCATTTATTTCCCACATTGGTGTGCACAGAAGTACTATAGAACAAAAATCTTGCACTGCTATTTCCTATTAAGAAGGAAGGTCATATTATTTTGTAGTACATTTTATGTTTTGTGTTCTTTATTTATTTTATTGACTTGATTCACAGTGTTTGTAACATTTAATTTATTGATAATTATTATAGTAGTGTTTGTTTCCTTGTTTTTAATTCCTTGTGCTACTGTATGCATTGCAAAATTGTTATCTGTTTTCCTGGGTAAGCTTGTCTCACAGATTTGCATGTGTTAATTACAGATGTCCCTTTGCATCACATGTTAATGTGTAATCTAAGTTTCCTCTCTGAAAATCCTGCATGTTGTAATTAATATTTTCTCAAATGTTCTTGGTTCATCAGTATAGGCAGGGAGATCAAGGAAAAGCCAATCTTCAGTAAGCTTAGCATCCCTAGATGCCAATCTATAAAAGTTTGAGATAGAGCCGAGTAGAAGAATATCCCTAGCTAATCTATTTTAGGCTTATTTATTAATTCTATCCTGTTTATCTACAACATGTTGGATCATACAGAGCAAAATGAGGACGTGTAGGAATAACATTGGGGGTTTTGTAGATTGTTATTATTTATCAATATATGAGTTGTTATTCTTGTATGCTTTTAGCTGATAAAAACATCTTTAAAAACATTATTGTTCAAAAAATATTTATTTAAAATTTATCCTGTCTTTCTCCTTTAAAAGAACCAAAGGCAGTGTAAAATAACAATGCTTAAAAGCTTAAAAGAGTAAGTATACAAACTTATGGCATGTCAAAAGAGGGCCTTCTCAGCTGTTGTCTCCCAACTTGGGAATGCCTCCCCAACAGAGATCTGCCTGGTGCCAACACTTTTGGCTTTTCGGCGCCAGGCAAAGACCTTCCTATTCAGCCAGAATTTTGATTAGATAGTGGTCTTTTTATCTGGGCTCATAAGCAGCAGGATTTTATTATCTGCATATTGATTGTTTTAAACGGTTATTTTGATGGTTTTTAACATGTTTTTTTATAATTTTAATATATTGTTGTATGACATCAGGAGACCACTTGGTAGTGAGGCAGCTAAAAAATTCTGTAAATAAATAAATAAAATATAAGTGAACTAATATATTTAAAATGTAAATAAAATCAGTATTAAAGTACATTTAAAAGCAACACAGTAAAACAATTCATTAAAAAAATACCACTCAGACAGCCATTCACTAAGCCGTTCACTGCAGAGAAAGGCGTTCATCTGTTTGGAGAAGAATAGTAAAGATGAGGCTGGACTGTGAAGCAACTGGGAAGAGTAGTAGGGAAGACCCTCTCCCAAGTCCCCCCCCAAATGCACCTGTGAAGGTGGGGTTGGGACCAAGAGAATGACCTCCCCTCATTATCTTAACAGTCTGGCAGGTTCATAAAGGGAGGCATGGTCCTTGATATAGCTTGGACCCAATAAGTAAGGAGTATCATAGGATCCAACAAGGGTGTTATGTGATCCCTGTAACCAGCCCCAGTCAGCAATCTGGCTGTTGTATTTTGTACTCACTTAAGTTTCTTGAAACTTTCCATTGGAAGCCCCACGTAGAGCATGGTGCAGTAATTAAGACAGAAAGTAAATTTAAATGCTAGCCACAGCGACCAGAACAAAACTCTCAAGAAACATACATAGCTCACACACTAGTTTTAATTGTGCAAATGAACACCTGGCCACTCCTGGGACCTGGGCATCTAGGCTCAATGATGAGTCCAGTAGCACCCACAAACTGTGCACCTCTTTTTTCAATGGAAGGGTAATCCCATCCAGTACAGGTTTTATCCCTATTCCTTGATCTCCCTTTCAGCTTGCCAAAAGCACCTCTGCCTCTGCCTCACCCTTATCCAGTTCATTACTAATACCATTTGTTCACCCTTATCCAGTTCATTACTAATACCAAACACAGAAATTTACTCTGAGATTCCAGTTGCAGGACATAGCATAGCCTTGAATCCCAGCAAGGTATCTGTGATACAAAATGTAGTATTCCACAGAGCGTATTTGAGATAGCTTGCATAATCAGTGCAATAAATCTTTGGTTTTATTTTGCTTAAACCATTCATTCACTGTCAGACATGTCGCTCTCAGATCCATAATGCTTGAATATAATTCTTTTTCTTCCTTTGATAAACTATTGATATCCTATCCTATCACTATTTCATTATAATGCTTTCATTTGTCATCTTATTTCTTTATAGTGACTTATTTCTTTATAGTGCTGCCGTAAGAACTCTGCATGAAAAGAGAGTAAAAGGGAATTATAGGTTATTTAGTCATGTGTTTTTCCTCTAAAACCAGTAAATTATTTTCCTTTTGCTTGTCCATCTCTTTCCTGATAATTCTTTGTTTCCTTAGAAAATTCTTTCAGATCTATATGATTGACATAAATAGGTAGGATCCAACCTTACCTCTATTTAGGACAGGCCTATTGAAATCAATTACAGTGGAACCCCAATTTACGAGATTAATTCGTTCCAAGTGCACGCTCATAAGTCGCTAATCTCTTAAATCGGGGAGTGGTTTCCCATAGGAATGCATTGAAAATTAATAAATCCATTCCGGAGGTCAGAAAACAGTCAAAAAAGGGAATTGATTAATTGGTTTTCAATGCATTTCTACGGGAAACTGCTTCCACCAGCTGGATCCTTCACAAGCAGATACCCGCCTTTGTTAGCCACCACTGTGGGGAGGAAAGGCAGGTGACTGGTGGCAAAGGAGCTAGCTGTCTAAAGCAAAACTGACCGCCTTTTGCCCATGGCTCGCCACCACTGTGACAAGCACGGAAAAGGTTTCCCAAGCAGCCACCCGACTTTACTTGCTGCAGTGGTGGCAAGGTTTGGTGGGGAGTTTTTTCTTTTCTACTTTGGTGGCAGCGTTTTTTTGCAATGCAAGTCCAGTTCTCGCAAGGTGCTCAGTGCCAAAGGGGAAAAAGCTGGTGCTGACTGGGCAGACAAGACAACATCAGCTTTTCCCCTGTGGCGCTGGGCACCCTGTGGGAGCTGGACTTGCATCGCAAATAGCCATTGCCAAGAAAGCATGAAAAGCCCTTTCCACTTTGGGCCCCTAACCCCGACCTCCGCCACCTCCTCCCTTCCCCCAAGCTGCCTGGATCACTTGGCTGGCAGCCACCGGGTGAGTGATGCTGAGGCTGTGATGTGGCGGGTGATCATCCAGATTAGCCATGAAACTTGCCCCTACTCCATCACATCATGGTCCCAGCATTGCCTGCCTGGCAGCTGCCAGCCAAAAAATCCAAGCATCTGGGAGGGGGAGGGGGGAGGGCAAGGTCACGGAGGTGGGCATCAGGATGGCCTTGCTCCCTCCACACAGCCCAGGCAATGAAGGCGCGGAGCCCCAGAAACGGCTGACCAGGAGGCATGACAGAGCACTTTTAGCTGGCAGCTGCCGGGCGAGCAATGTTGGGACCATGACGTGCCGTAGCAGGGGCAAGTTTTGTGGGTGATCCAGATGATCATCTGCCACCCCATGGCCTCATCATCGCTCACCCAGTAGCTGCCAACCAAGAGATCTAGGCAGCATGGAGGGGAGGGGAGGGGAGGTGACAGAGGCAGGGATTGGGGCGCCCTCGCTGCTTTCAAGCACTTTAAACAACCCACGGCTTCTCCCCTGAGCCAAGCAAACGGCTCCATCACTGCTGCTTGCCTCAAATACATTATTAAAAACCCACTCCTTCCGCCCCCCCCCCCCATTGGGCAGGGTGCAGGGGTAGGAGTGTTGTTTTTTAAATGTCTTTGAGCAACCAAGACAAGCAGTGGTCGTAGGAACCCTATCTTTTGCTCATAACACATTGAGGAAAACCGTCAGTGGATTTCCGCTCATAAGTTGGTTTTCTCATATGTCGGGTGCATCGTAAGCTGAGGTACCACTGTAGTAACGTAAGCCTGGTGATGATACAGGATCTGTGACTAAAACCAACCCAAAATAGATGCATTATTTTCTTCTAAAATGTTTCTTGAAGAAGAGCTGTTACATGAGGATAGAATAGGTATGCAAAGCCTTACATATTCAGGTATCCTATTGAACAGAATTTATGTGGGGTGTAGCTCTGCCAAATTTCCTATGAAAATTGACCTACCATCACCACCTAAATTTGGTGGCAACTGTGGTAGCTCTTTATGGTGCCAGAGGAAGATCTTCACTCTCCATAGAGTTCTTAGATACTGCAAAGCAGAACATTTTTTCCTTCTGTGACTCAGATTCTTGAACTAGAAACTGCACCACTGAATGAATATATCAGGTACAGCATATGTATTATTTATATGTAATAGTCATTGGATGATTGTGCAACAGGCTGGCGATGTCATAAACAATGAGACAGATGGTTGTGCTGTAGAAAACCACTGATACAATACCTCTTTTTGATTCACATGGTGTTTCTCTATTTTCCCTTCCCCTAAGACAAGGAAACTTACGTAATGAAACGACAAATGAAAATTGTGATGAAAATGCAACGAAACGAACAGAACCACGAAAATTGTGGTCATTACGTTTTGTTTCCGTTAATGGCGACGCGCAATGAAATGAGCTGTTTTAAATGTTAAAAAATGCCCTGGACACCGTAAAAACACAGTGACAATTATTTATATTGTCTGATGATACCTACCAGGGGGGTTGGGGTCCTTAAAACGTTTGTTTTTGTCTTCTCCCATCACGATGTATTTTTCTTTTCCCTTTAAAATGGATGTCACCACCAGCCACAAAATGGAGGCAAGCCATGTGATGGGATCATGTTCAACCAATAGCATGCCCAGGTTGCAGACTGGGCGGGCAGGTCTGGCTGCCACAGAGGGCATAAAAAGCTCTGGCAGCCCCCGTCCTCCTTGCAGTCTCTGGTGGGACTTAGGGTGGGATTGCTGTCTCTGCGACTCTAGCTTCAGTCCTGCAGCCTCCCTGTGTGCATGCGTGCTGCGTACCTCTCGGTGAGTACCCTCCCCTGCCCCGCAGTGAAGTCACTCTGCAGCTGCCTTGCACCCTGGGCAACGCCCACCGCTGCCTTTGCAGCCTCCCTGCATACCTAGTCTATACTGTGTCTCTGCCAGCATCCATTTTTTTTAGTGTTTTCCCTCTGGTCTGGGGCGTTGGAGGATGCCTGCGCATGGAAATGCTTTAAAAATCGCGCAAAAAGCGGATAGAGACGAGAAACGAAAAAACAAAAAACGGTAACGAAATTTTTCAAAAAATTCCCGACAAACGGAAACGAACCGAAACAGACCTCTCAACGATAAACGAAAAACCGAAATGCCATTTTTCTGTTTCGTGCCCATCTCTATTCACCACTAAAACAAAGCACTTCATGTTTTCTGAGTGGGGTTAGATATGTTACATGAGCACTTGTGTGGCTTATGAGTGAGTATTAAGATGGTACTTTTCAAATTCAGATGGTGTTTTCATTATTTCACTGAGAGTGTTCTGCATAAATCTGTAAGTTTTGCTCTGAAATCCCATAGGACTCTCAACTCTGAAGCAAGTACACAGAAATATGTGTTCTTAAAGAAAAGAACCAAGTAAACAGTGGGCTTCCTTGGCAGTCTTAAGTTCTCAAAATATAAAAATGGTCTCAGCTGTCAAAAACTATTTGATATGCTTTCGCTTCATTTTCACAATTGCCATTAGGACTAAGAATAAAAAAATACCTTGGAGACCTTTGGAAACACTCAACAGGTTTAGTGGAAAGGAGCATAAACTGTTTGAAATTATGTATTTTGAGTACATACAGTTATGTATTTTGCTGCACTGCTGCCGATTCGCTTCCACATTGATTTCAAGGTCTTAATAATGACATACAAAGCCCTAAACAGTTTAGGACAGTGGTGGCGAACCTTCGACACTCCAGATGTTTTGGACCGCAACTCCAACATTCCTTTGTCATTAGCAATATAGGCCTGGAATTCTGGGAGTTGTAGTCCAAAACATATGGAGTGCCAAAGGTTCGCCACCACTGGTTTAGGACCTTGCTATCAGCAAATGGTTCCAGCTGCAAAATACTGCCCATAACACCTGATCATGTCAGGCAGTGCATTTGAGGGTGCCGTTGCTGAAAGAGGCCTGTAAAATCTTTGACGAGATTTTCTCAGTGGCGGCCCCTCGTCTCTGGAACTAACTTCCCCCTGAGATTTGTTTGGCATCTTCCCTCCTAGTCTTTAAGAAACATCTGAAGACGTGGCTTTTTAAAAAGGCTTTCCCTGGGTATTACTCTCTTCTACTAATGATTTGCTACTGCATATTTTATTTTATTTTTGTCTGTAGCCCATCTTGCTCCTGTTTGATGTTTTGATATATATTAAGTTACTATGTTTTTACTTATTTGATTGCTTATCTATTGTATTATATTGTTTTTTTTGTGGGTCTGATTTCTGTTCAGTTTTGTAAACCGCCCAGAGTAGTCATGTAGCTAGATGGAGTGGTATATAAATTTAATAAATAAATAAATAAATCATGTAGATGTCTTTGCAGTATCCTGGCTGGCCACAATATCAGGTTATTCATTTGTGAAAATTACAGTACAAGCTTCACTAGCTGTAGACATTTAACATCTACAAGCCATTCATTAGTTATTGGCCTTCTCTAGGATGCACATTGAACTTTTGGCAGAAGCACAGTAATCATCACCAGTGGCACTGCTGGAGTAATCTCAAAAGGGATTAATGAATTATATTTGCAGCTGCTGCCACATTCTAAACCCTTCAACAGTCAACCTGGAATGTGACACCAGACAGCTTAAAAATCAATTTTTGTTGTTTTTAAATATTTTATTGAATTTTTGAAATGTTATGGGATTATGTAACAATAGATAAAAAACAAACATGAACCCTTTTTGGAGAGAGCGAGAGAGAGAGCAATACATAGAAAGTGGACCATCTATCTCATAGAAAGTAGCAGTTTCTGCATCAGAAATTGCTGTTGTTTCTGAATCTTGAACTTGAATAGTTTAAAACCTGCACTCATCATGCACTGTTTTCATCCTTCTGGGTAAGCTAACCATATTGCTGGATCCTTCTCCCTCACACTGGCTTTCAGTAATGCAACAGTAAATACCATTGCTGAGTCTTTGTGTGTCCAGACCCTTAAGATGAAAGCCAGGAATTGACTTGTAAGCCAATGAAATTCTTAACTTCAAAGAAAGGGTTTTGTCTTTTTCAAAAATCAAATGAATCATTATTTTTCCTGTCAGTTTTCTTCACTGTCTAGCTTTCGTGTCTATTATAATAAAAAGAATACCATGGTATGGATGATTTTTGCCCTTGGTGTCCAGCAACAAATACATACTCTGTAGGATCTAGCCTACCTCCTCCATAAGCTACCTTTTGAGTCTTAGTCTTTTTTAAAAAAATTCTTGGCTGAATCTTTGTTCACTCATTTTAGCTTCTAGTGATGAACTCAGTTATTTCTTGATGAAAAGACAGACATACACATATACCACTGCATGTTCAGTATGTTTTATGCTGAATTTTCTTGATAAATGCCCATGGAGATTGGGAAAAATAAAACTGTGCATTTATAAGGAACACATTTATGGTCAGCAAGGCAGTTCTGTTCCTAGTATGAGTATTCTAGATATTATGTACTATATGTACATATGTTTGGTCCACTGCTGACAGATTACAGTCATGCTGCAGTTTGCTATCATTGCTACATTAACATTTCTTACCATATAAAGCATTCTTACTAGATAGAAAAGTAGTAAAAGAATTTTTGAGGCCCAAAATGCTGCTCTCGTTAAAATGGATTCTGAGGGAGCAGCTATAGTTACCTGCAACACTTGTGCCATGTTTGTGATCTTGCCAAAGCACGTGGAGAACTACACTTGCAGCAAGTGCAAGCTGGTTGCACTACTAGAAGAGATGGTCCAGCAGCTAGAGGCCCGCATATCTAACCAACAACAAATTAAGGAGCTTGAGCTGTTCTTGGACAGAGTGGAGCAGACTATCCTGGACAAAGAAGAGACAGGTCACAGTTCTGAGGAAGAAGTCAGTTCACTAACTCAGGAGGTAGATGCATGGACGACTGTGACTCGAAGAAGTAAAAGGGCAAGGGATTGCTCTGAGAGTCTGAAATTACAGAATCAATTTGAGGCTCTTTCTCTCATTGCACCTGATGAGGAATGCACAGAGGAACAACTGGTTCCACCTGAGGATCTCTCCATCACACTTCATGAGCTACAGGAAGACAAACAACAGGAACAAACTGAAGACCTCTCCCTTAATGTAGTTGATGAGGTGCATGTAAATGAACAGATTGCAGGGGAGAGGCTCCTTGTACTAGGTGATTCAATTATTAGAAATACAGAGAGATGGATTTGTGATGTGCATGATAACCATATGGTTATGTCTGTCAGGTGCTAGGGTTGCAAACATCACGAGAAATCTAGAAATCTGGGAAGGAGCCAGTGGTCATGGTACACGTTGGTACTAATGATGTTGGGAAGGCAAAGCGGTCAGTCCTGGGAGCCAAATTCAGGTTGTAAGGAAGGAGATTGAATCCCAGACTTCCAAGGTAGCATTTTCAGAAGTGCTACCTGTTCCTCATGCAGGACTTACCAGGCAGGCAGAGCTCAGAAGCCTCAATGTGTGGATGAGGTGATGGTGTTGAGAGGATTTGTCAGGAACTGGAGAAAGTTTTGAGACAAACCGGAGGGACGGGTTGCACTTGAACCATGATGGGATCAGATTGCTGGCACTCAACATCAAAAAGATTTCAGAGCAGCTTTTAAACTGATAGCTGGAATACTTGGCAATAAAAATATTGATACTATTGGCATTACTGAAACCTGGTGGATGGATGATAACCAATGGGATATAGTCATTCCAGGCTACAATCTGTACAGGAAGGACAGGAACAGGCAAACAGGAGGTGGTGTGTAGCCTTGTATGTCAAAGCAGTGATAAAATCATAAGAATTGGAATGTCTAAGTTACTTCTGGTTCCGGCTACACCATGGCGAGACAACTTGATAAGTGCTCCAGCTTATCAAGTTGAATTCCTCCGGATAAATGGACTCTAATAAGGATAAAGTTTCCTTGGAGGGGAAACAAAGAGGAGGCAGCAACGGTGGACTACAAAGGGAATAGTGGCGAACTTTGTGGAAGCAGGAAAATGCTTCATCTCCCACTGGGGGAAGACCTTTGCTGTTGTGAAGGTGGAGCTGTCAGTGCCAGACATTAAAAGCTGTAAATATTTGGCATGTCGTGAGTAGAATGCTTCTATCTCTTTTTATGCAAAGCTTCTCCTTGGTATCTGGAAGATCTTTCCTTCAAACAAGCACTAAAAATCCCTTCTGAGGAAGTGGCTTTTAGCAAAAAGGGGATGAATATTTTTGAAATATTATTTCATGAACTTGCCTTTCTGCTTATTGTTTCCTTCTTGTGGAAAAATATTTTATATGTTGAATTTAAAATGTTTTATATGTTGAATTTAAAGACCCAACTGTAAGAGCAGTGTTGGGAAAGTTGTTTTCTCAAAAAAAAAATCATCTGACCCTGGAGTAACCGCATGTTTTGAAAACAATGCTTGAAGGATGTTTCTTGCTGCTTTGGCTTTAATTTAGTCTAGTTAATTTTCCTCTGTACCTCTCTTGTTTGGAAACTAAGTGGCAGAAACTATTACAAGCAATATTAACACTTTCTTGTGAGTTATAAAACACAATGGATTGGGAAATCATCTCAGAAGAAGATTTTGCCAACATAATTCTATCCGGTTTGCCAAAAAGTATAGCTATCTACACAGACTTGACCTCTGAAGATACAGAGATTTTCAATTCTGATAAAGTCACAGAAGCAAAACAGATAGCTCAAGATGGAGTGGTTGATAACACTGGGTCTCTAGAAAAACTGATTTGGAGTTACCATTAGAAACTCTGTGGGTAAGAGTATCAGACCACAAGGATGGTCTAACAGTAGGCATATGCATTTGGCCTCCAACCCAAGCCCCTGAGGGAGACTGGCAGTTGGAGAATGTTGTAAAGGGGACATCCAAGAAGGGAAGCCTAGTTATAATAGGGGACTTCACTTACCCTCATATAGACTGGGTGAACTGTTGTTCAGCATATGATAGAGAGATAAAGTTCCTAGATATGCTAAATGATTGTTCCCTGGAACTAGAGGTACGAGAATCCTTGACTTGATCCTGAGTAATATACAGGATTTCATTCAAAACATTAATGTGACTGATCCAAAAGGAAACAGTGACCACAACACAATTACTTTTAACTTAATCATAGACTGCAAATCACTGATAAAATCTAACATGGAGACCTTAAATTTTCAAAAAGGAAATTTCCCAAAGATGAAGAAACTAGTAAAAAAAGAAGCTGAAAGCGAAAGTTGAGACAGTCCAACACTCCAAGGCTGTGGTCACACCTGGGATTCGATCCTGATCTTCTGAAGGTCCGGCTTTTCCTCTTCGTCCCATCACGTGATTTAAATGTGGGAGAAGAGTTTTCACGTCAAAATCCGTTTTTTTTTTCAATTTTAAAGTGCAGGTCAGTCCCCCTTGGCCAGCAGGTGGCGCTAGCATTTGAAAAAAACGGATGACTTTGCTGGGGGGAATTAATGCTTGTCAGACCGGATAGAGTTTCCTGTTACTCCGATATGCAGGCAAATTTAAAAAACCAGCACCTATCGGCCCCAGGAACAGCTGGTGGGTGCTATGAAAAAAGAAAGGAAAAGAAACCCGGATCATCAGCGTGGTCCCACGACGTCTGCCTCCTTAAAAGCTGGATTTTGAAAGCGAGGCAAAAATTCCCCAGCCTCCTAGGTGAGTCACAGAAACCTCGCTTAAGGGAGCATTACTGGGTTTTTTCCCCTTTTTTTTCAAAAAGCCCAGTGGCCGTGAGGATGGCATTTTTGGGCACGATTTATTTAGTAATTTAAACTGTTTTTAAAGGGACGTGGGACCGAGCCCCAAGAGGAATGGAGGCTGCTCACAAAAACAATATCAGAGGCCCAATTGGAATGCATGCCCAAAAGGAAAAAGTGTACTGCCAGGTCCAAGACAACTCCGATGTGGCTTACAGGGGCTGTTAGGGAAGTGCTCAAAAGCAAGACAAGCTCATTTAGAAGATGGAAGGCTTGTCCAAATGAAGATAACAGGCAGAAATATACATTCTGGCAGAACAAATGCAAGGCAACAATCAGGAAAGGAAAGCAACACTTGGAGGAGTGTATAGCTAAAAACACTCAAAGAAATAACAAGGAGTTATTTAAGTACTTTAGAAGTAAGAGCCCAACTAGGAAGGCCATTGGACCATTAGATGACCATGGAAGGCAAAGGATTATTAAAGAGGAGATTGCAGAGAGACTCAATGAATTCTTTGCTTCAGTATTCACTGAAGAAGACACAGACCACATGCCCTAAACAGAACCTATCTTCGTAGTGAGGGAAACTGAAGAATTAAGCCAGATAAAAATAATCAAGGAGGAGACCCTTGTATGTCTTGCTAAACTAAATTCTAACAAACCAGCAGGATTAGATGGAATCCATCCACAAGTTCTCAAGGAACTTAAAGATGAAATTGCTGATGTCCTAGCCAAAATATATAATCTTTCCCTCAAATCAGGCTTTGTGCCTGATGACTAGAAGGAACCAAATGTAACAACAATCTTCAGAAAAGGATCCAGAGGTGATCCAGGAAATTATCGACTGGTCAGTTTGACATGTGTCCCAGGTAAAGTAATGGAAACCATCCTAAAATATAAAATTAATAGGCACATAGAAGAGAAGGCGCTGCTGAAGGAGAGCCAACATGGCTTTAGCTAGGGCAAATAATGCCTCACTAATCTGTTGGAATGTTTTGAGTGTCAAAAAGTATGTGGTTAAGAGAGATCCAGTTGACATTTTTTATTTCGACTTTCAGAAGGCTTTTGACAAGGTCCCACATCAAAGGCTCTTGAATAAACTTGTCAGTCATGGAATCAAGGGGCAGGTCTTGTCCTGGATCATCAGCTGGCTAAGGGACAAGAAACAGAGGGCAGCACTAAATGAACACTTCTCCAAGTGGAGGGAGGTAAAGATTCGGGTACTCCAAGGTTCAGTACTGGGTCCCCTGCTTTTCAACCTCTTCATAAATGATCTAGAAGTAGGAGTAAATAGCAAGGTAGCCAGATTTGCCGATAACACTAAATTATACAGGGTAGTAAAAAATGAGAGAGATTGTGAGGAGCTCCAGAGGGATCTCTTGACTCGGGGGGGGGGGACCAGTGGGAAATGAGCTTCAACATTACTAAGTGCAGAGTGATGCATGTTGGGGCAAAAAAAACCCGATTAAGTTTATAAACTGATGGGTTGTGAACTCTCTGCAGCAAACCAGGAAAGGGACCTTGGTGTCCAGGTGGACAGCTCAATGAAGGTGTCAACCCAGTGTGCCGCAGCAGTAAAAAAAGCAAACTCAATGCTACGGATCATTAGGAAGGGTATAGAAAATAAATCAGCAAGTGTAACTTTGCTTCTTTATAAATCTATGGTGAGGCCCCATCTGGAGTATTGTGTACAGTTCTGGTCACCATACCTCCAGAAGGATGTTATGGAAATAGAAAAGTGCAGAGGAGGGCAACCAGAATGATTAGGGGACTGAAACACCTTCCTTACCATCTGAGGCTGCAACAGCTGGGCCTCTTCACTCTTGAACAACCTGACTGAAGTTTATAAAATCATACATGGTGTCAACAAAGTAGATAAGGAAAAGCTGTGTTCCCTATTGTACAACACTAGAACTACGGGGCATTCCATGAAACTTTTGGGTTCTAGATCTCAAACAAATAAGAGAAAATACTTTTTCACCCAGAGGATCACTGGTCTGTGGAACTCCCTGCCAGAATAAGTGCTGACATCTGACAGCCTTGACAGCTTTAAGAAAGGATTGGACAAGTTCATGGAGAACAAGGATATCAATGGCTATCATTATGGATTCCTAAGGACAACCTCCAGGTTGGAGAGAGAGGCAGAATATCTCTCAATGCCATTTGTGGGGAATCCTAAGCAGGTGAAGACATCTGCTTGGGAATACCCTGAATCAAATGGTGAGCCACTGTGTGAGACAGAATGCTGGACTGGATGGGCTGTGGCCTGTTCCAGCAAGGCTCTTCTTATGTTCTTATGTTTTTATGTATAGAATAATGTAATTTAGTGGCTTGATATACAGTAGTAAGTTGCAGTTACTACTGTAGGCCCATTGAATTAATGAAACATATGGAGGACTCACCTAATCACTAGTAATGCAGTGGGTCTGCTCTAGTGGCAACTTACTACTGGATCCTTGCCAGGATTTGCAGTAGATAATGATTTTGGTGTGGAATTCCACAAACACTTCCTGTATTTCTTTGACCACAAAGGAACAATGTAGCTGGATGCAAATTTACTAAACCTTTGTAAATGCCAGGAGGACAGAACTGAGGTTACAGGGACAGCTCTGATTTGTTATTCTTTCCCTTCTTACATCCCTTTAGCATTTTCTTAGGTAGCAGATTCATGTTTCAACCATTTATAGATTCAACCTCTGGACTAACAAGAATTTTTTTAGCCCAAAGTAAGAACTTGTTATTTCTACTTTAATTGTGGGGATGTCAAACGGTGTTACTAGTCTTATGATAATATTACAAGTTAAAAATGTTGTGATGTTATAAAATTATATGGATTCTATAAACAAAGCTTCTTCGTCATTTGAATAGCCTGGAATGCATTCATTTTGTCATATGTTGTATAGCAATGCTACTTTTGCTGCCACGTTGCTGACAACTTGAGTTGTCAGATAGAGATTGTCGAAAGAAAATGTTTATTTCATACAGTGGGGCTGTGCAGAATTAAGTGTGACCACTTAGGAAACAAATAAGGAGTTAGCGTGGGAGCCTCAACAGTTGTAGTCAGTATTCTCTCTTATAGCATATTGACTTAATTCTATATTCCTGTAGGATTGAGAATGAAGTAAAGCAGCATTTTATGAATAGTCTGGCAAAACTGCTGCAGCGTACACCATTCTCACAGACCACAGCATTAGAATCTTTAAGGATTTATTCTTTTTGTTAACAGAGTTAACAGTGGTAGCATTGTATGCTCTGTTTCTGCATGAGCATATTTTGTGAGGAAATTTAATGACAAACTTTTCTACATTTTGACCTTTTATAAATATTCCCAGCTTTTGCATCTTTCAGTGAACTGGTGAGATTGTCAAATTAAGACGTGCAGCATCTTAATGGCTACCCTGACATTTTGCTAGACCTGGCTGGCTGAGTACCTGAACTTGATTAGTTTTCTAATGTGCTTGCTCTGCCAAGCCTGAGACACTAGTATTCAGTGTAGTTTAGTTTTCTGTAAAGTGATTGCGCTGCAAACCTTTTTCCAATTAAAAGGTGATGCTGTTCGGGTAATGGAAAGTTGTTTTATTGTTCTTGTCTCTTGATATACATGAAAGCAGCAAGCCTTTAGCAAAGTGATATAGATTGTGTTTTTTGTAGCTCTTTACTTTCTACAACAGGTATTTATCTTCAGAAATGTGGGAAATCTCCCATGAACTTAACTGACTGGATCACAGAATACACTGGTCAGCAAGACAACACCCGCATTAGGGACCTTTTACTACAAAATGGGCCAGAAATACTATTTTTAAACACCAAAGAAATCAGAAACAACTGGCCATTTGTGAAAACCAATGAAAAGAGTAGGTCCTTCTCTCAGAAAACCCCAATGATCCATTTTGGATCCATTAACACACCTACTGATTAGGACAGATTATTCATATTTGAGCAAGAAAATGCATTTGTACATTATTTGTGAGGGGTGGTAGTTGCCTGCCCCTAGCGTACACCAGTATCAGCCAATCAGAAGGTAGGTTTTCTCAGGATCAGGCAGACACAGCTGAAGGTGTACAGTACAGGCATTTTCCTGATGTGAAACAGCTGGAAGAGACAGGGTCAAGGAGAATAAAAGAGGAAGACTGGGAAGGCAGAAGATCATTTCTGAAGTATTTAAAAGGAGATGTGTTTTCTTTATTTTTTGAGGATAAAGATTAAAATCCAATCAAGAATGCCATCCTTGGAATGCTGAAAATAAATTAACTACTGTAGAAATACAAGAATGGAAGGTAGAGAAATACGTCTAAGCAGCAGTTTACTGATTACAGTATGTCTCTGTATTTGGCAGTAGAACCCAGATCTGATTTATAGCATTTATTTGGCTTTCAGCGAGCAGTAAATGCATTGCTTAATTATTCATGCCAGATGCATTATTGCATGAAAGGAAGACATAAAAAAGTTGCTGGAGAAAGTGATAAGCAAAGGCAAAAGTGGAAGATGCCATAGGTTTGCACTACTGGAACATCAAGGCTAGCCCCCAGGAATAGATGTTTCACACCTTCCGAAAATAATTGGTTAAAGTTATCAACTCCTTAAGCTTCTAACATCACACATAATTAATAGTGCTGTGTTAACCTGTGAGTTAGATTTAATTTGCTTAATGTGTCATTTGAATTATCACATTCATAAACATGACAACTCCCCTTGTCACCTTCAGCAGGGAAATGTGCATAAACAAACTCATGTATTTCGGTTATTAACAACCTCGATTGCTGTGAAAAACACGGGGCTCTTGGTTTGCAAGATGTCTCTTATGAGATTAACAGGAGATTTAGTGTTAGTATCATGGGTGTTTGAGAACCAGTGAATACAGCAATGGATTAGGACTCAGCAGACTTTGTTTCAAAATCTTACTTGGCCGTGGAAGTTCATTGAGGGTGGTACTGGTAACCCTAATACTTATTTTCCACAATATATATCTTTGTTGTTGTTTTTGTTGTTGTGTCATTACAGTCTTGACCGAGCCTTAATCGGAGTGGATGGATGATGAGTCAAAATGTGGGGATGTACTATGGAGAAATAGGCAGTGAGCTTCTATGTTCTTGAACTGTGGTGTCCAGAAATGGATACAGTATTCTAGGTGGGATCTGACCAAAGCAGAGTAGAGTAGAATGGTGGCATTATTTCTTTTTGATGTGGACAGTATACTTTTACAGATGTAGCCTTGGCTTTTTTGCTACCATGCCATATTGCTGACAAGATGAAATGGAACTAATATACAGTATTAAACAATAGATATCACTTATAGAAGACGTGCTCTGCAGCTCTGCTACTTTCTCACCACAGGAAAATGGAAGAGATGGGAAGAAAGACAATTGTATGAAAACTCTTCACTGATATTTCAAAAAGAAGTGAGGATGCTCCCACTGTCTCACTAAGGGAATCGGGGAAAGGAGGCCTTAATCGGAGTTAATGGATGATGAGTCAAAATATGGGGATGTACTATGGAGAAATAGGCAGTGAGGTTAAGAACATACTATTTAGATTTGATAATTATAAATAGCTAGCTATGGATGCATGTGTTCTGGAGGATGATGTGCACGAAACAGTATTATTGGTAAAATCAACTTTCAGGAGATAATTTTCTAGTATGCCTTTGAAAAAGAACAGTAGAGGAAATGTTGCAGAGTAAAGGGTACTGTATCAAGAGTGATAGTTGTTTAAGTGAATGTTATTTTTTTAAGGGTGGAGCAGATAATATTTATGTTTTTCTTATTTTGTGTTTTACCTCCATGCTAAATATTCATATTGTTACCTCTATGAGTCTGCCTTACCATAAGAAAAAGAAGAGGGTACGAAGGAATCTTGTGGCATCCTTAAGAATGAAAGTTGTATAAGGTTTTACGGTTTGCAGTGCTCAGCTTTCTGTGCGTGAAAGCTGTAAACATCTGATGACAAAAGCTCATGCTGAAATACATTAGAAAATATTTCCTTCACTCTGTTTAATGGCATCTATTTTTTACCTTCTTTGAACAGTAAGAAAAAACAATTTTCTGTTGTTGTCATTGTCCAAAAATACCAGGCCTAGTCGATCAAAATTATAAAAACATTAACTAGAATTATATAACAGATACAAGTTTTAACCAAACACCTAAATATATGTTAAATTTCCATGCAGTATTATGCTGTGCTTTATATTGATGTTTTTTGTTGTGCTGATGGTATTATCTCCGAGATCTGCAGCTGATTATAATTTTTTTTATAAAACTCTAGAGCTTTATTCTCAATGCCACAATGACCAAGAGGAAAACTGAAATGTTGTTGTGAGCTTTAAAATAGAAATGCGCTGTTTTTGGAAAAAGTACTTAATGTTTAGCAGTGTGTAATGAATCTGTCTTTCATGATTATGTGCAAAGCAAGACTGGAGTTCTGCAGAACATTTAAAAGTGATTGTTCCTTACCTAATTCCTCCATGGGTAAAATTCTTTTCTGAACATAGCTTTGCAGTGGAGGAGATGGCAACTGAATATGAACAGTCCATTGATTATCAGAAGAATACAAAAATAAATAAATAAATACCAGTACTATCTTTACAGTGCCAGATTTAGAGTTTCTACTTATCCAGAATGGCATGAGAGTTTTTAAAGCAAAATTTTTCCATATTTAAGGGGAACATGCAAAACACATTTTATAAAGCTTGGCTCTGTTAAAGCTCACACAGTTCTGACATTACCCTGATGTTTTCTGTAGAAATAGATGCAGTGACTAAAATCTGACAGATGGCTTTAGAGAGAGCAATTTCAACAAGACTTCTTTTGCAAAACAAATACTGCATATGTGACATCAAGTTGTTGTGATGATTAATAAAAGTTTCTGCAATGTGGCAAAACTTGTTTTTCCCAGGAGACCCAGGATTCACATAGTGTCTAGTAAGAGCAGCTACCTTTGATGAATGTGGGATAGGTTATAGTAACATATGACCAGCAAAATTTCCAATTCTAATTTCTCCATTTAAGTAGGAGGAGGGGCAGTTTAGGTTCTGTGTGTATACGGCTTCAGAAAACATGACTAAATTATCAGCAGAAGGAGCATTCTGTTCAGCCTGTTAGAGCTAATGATAAAGTGGATAGTATATTATAATTATTTGGTGGTGATAACATAAGATGCACTACTAGTAGACTATGGGTCATTGCTACCTGTTGATTTCAGCGCTGCTCAGAAGATTTCAGAAGAGAAAGCAGACTTCAACAAACAATTGGCTTTATCATACAGTACTCCATTTATATTGATAAAGAATTGGTGGTTCCTCAAAAAAATGCCACACAGAGAGTTAGTTCAATAGCAAGGGTTTATTAGACAGTCACAGAAATATAGACATATAGAAAGTATATAGTAAATGAAGCAAGTAAGTAGTACACAGAACACAGGTAAAATTAGTAGAAATTCTTAAGCCTTTTGCTTAAGGTTCCAGGACAGCCTAAGTTGATCCATCAGATCAAGCATTGCTGGTCTGGACAGACCCCAAATGGCCTCTCATCATTGTTATATACCCTTCTCTGTGAATACAAACTTGAGCATTCTGCACGTGCCATCTCTTGCATGTGTTCTTTGCTTATACCTTGTTGACTGTCAAAAGCCATTTTACTTAAGAATGACCCGACCTTTCACCCAGTTGTTGATAGCTTAAGTTTGTTTATCAGTCCTAGCTAACCACAAAAATGTTCATTCTCGTGGAAACTTATCTTTTGCGGTCATGCCAACCCTTAGCTGCAGAGAAGATGGGTCAATGAGATTTCCTGTTTCCTCAGGGGAGTGCATCTAATAGTCACAGTCAGGATCTGTTAATATTTTAATAACACAATGCTTATATTATCGAATCAAATAATAATTTGACTTTTCTCAACCTTATCAATATCATGCAAAATCAAAGAAAATTGTAGTACAGAAGTGTTATCTGGAATAGTGGAACATTCTGTTATACTGGAACTATATTGCTTTTGGTATGGACCCATAGAATCATAAAATCATAGAGTTGGAAGAGACCTCAAGTGCCATCCAGTCCAATCACCTGGCATGCAGGAACCACATCACAATATTTCCAACAGATGGCCATCCAGCCTCTGCTTAAAAACCTCCAAAGAAGGAAACTCCGCCACCCTCCGTGGCAGCATATTCCACTGCCAGACAGCTCTAACTGTCATGAAGTTCTTCCTAAAGTTCAAATGGAATCTCTTTCCTGTAGTTTGAAACCATTGCCCCGAGTCCTAGTCTCTGAAGCCATGGAAAACAAACCCGTGTTCCCTCTTCAATATGACATGTGTGTGTGTGTGTGTGATACTTTCAAATATGTAAACATAGCTATCATATCCCCCCTCACCCTTCTTTTTGAAAGGCTAAACATTCCCAGTTCCCTAAGCTGTTCCTTATAAGACATTTTTCCAGACCTTCAACCATCCTGGTTGCCCTCCTCTGTACCCGCTCAAGGTTGTCAACATCCTTTTTAAATTGAGGTGCACAGAACTGGACACAGTACTCCAGGTGGGGTCTGACCAGAGCTGAATAGAGTGGTACTATAACTTCCCTTGATGTAGACACCGTGGTTCTGTTGATGCAACCAAGAATTGCATTGGCTTTCCTGGCCGCTGCATCACACTGCTGACTCATGTTCAATTTGTGGTCCACCAAGACTCCCAGATCCCTTTCACAGGTACTATTTTCCAGCCTGGCCCATGCTCAGGGATTTTCTTTCCTGTAGCACTCAAAGGCTGCCTTAGACAGTTCATAATCCGCCATGACAGTACATGGTGGACAGTAAACTTCCTTGGTTTACTAGCATAATTTGTTCCAGAAACATGCTTGTAAACCAAAACACTCTTATATTAAAACAAATTACCCTATAAGAAATGATTCATTTTGTGGTCCCATAGACCACATACTGTATGCACAAAATGCCAAAATTCACAAAAGAGTTGGCTAGAAGTGCACATCCACACTATGGTTTAGGAAACTGGCTACAGCATCAGCTCTGCTTGGGTCTAAGAACTGGATTTTACCTGGTGATTTTAATGTGACAATAATAAAATGCAATTTGCAGTCATATGCACACTTGACTGGCTGCCCCATAAATAGAAGTGGTTTGAAAAATAAGGATGTTGAAAATAAGTTAAAGAAAAGCAGTAGTAGTAAAGAAAAGCATAAAGAAAAAATAAAACATACCCCTAACCTGCACTTACCTTTGAAAACATTCCTGGTTGGTGCAAGGGAACCCTCCATTCCTCTTCCCTCCCTCTACTTTGGAGGCTGCCTGTGATGGAATGTTCCAGACAATCAGACCACAACGCTGCAGGCGGAGAGAACGAGAGAGAGAGCCACCATTTGCTCACTTGCAATGATGTAACTTTCTCCAGGTACTTGTATTGCACGACATTGCTTGTTGATCAAGGCAAAATTTAGAAGAAATGTTTGCTTGTCTTGCAATATGCTCTTAAACCAAGTTATTCTTAAACCAAAGTATTACTATATTTTAAGATACCAAAAAGGGACTGGCAGAAGTAGTTTCTGCCAACTGTTTCTGCCATATTGTGGAATGCTGGCCATAGTAAGACATACATTACTTTAACCCTTTTCCATTCAAAAAATACACATAAAGATTTCTCTAGATTGAATATTCATAGCAGAACAAATTTATTTCCTGAAGGTAATACTTCTTGAAGCTAATATGTTTGTGTGTGTGATGCGTGTGTGTGTTGCGTTGTTACAGTCATGACCGACTCTTCGTGACCCCATGTCCATGGAGTTTTCTTGTCAGGAATGCTGGAGTGGTTTGCCAGTTCCTACTCCAGGTGCCTATAGCACCTGGTATTCCCTGGTGGTCTCCCATCCAAGTACTAACCAGGGCCCACCTTGCTTAGCTTCTGAAATCAGGCGAGATCGGATATGCTTAAGATAGACATTTATTGTCACTGTACCATATCCATTCATCTGCCTAAGTGGGCTCTGGTTCAGAAAAGCTTGTTTTACAATAAATTTGTAAATATCCACAAGACTTATCGCTGTTGCACATTACTGTGGCTAAGTAATATTTGAACTCGTTGACTCCTTCTCTGGTCCATATGTTTTATAGACTGAGCAGGCGCACTAGGCAATAGGGATAGCCTTGCAGTGCTATTCTTATGACCAAAAATATATTTGAACTGCAGTTGTACCTGTATGTGTTGGTCTTATCCCTTAATTTTTAGAATGTAGTAATCCCCTGTTTATCGTGGGGGTTAGGAACCGACCCGATCTGCGATAAAGGGAAATCCATGTTATGGAGATGTTAGGTTGGTTCAGGACTGGGGGAGGGCTGTTTTGGGCCTCTTGCAGTTTCCCCAGGCCTGGTGCTGAACCGAACGGGCCTGCCCCCCCAGTAGTGGTTTCTGTTTTTTTCAGAAATGACTTCTGGTTCGCTGATGCTACAGTGCCAGGCCTGGGGTAAGTGCAGGCATCCCCAAACAGGCCCATGCAGCTTGCCCCAGGAGCCCTTGTCTTCGTATACTGTGGTCCCGTGATATACCATGGTACCTCAATTTAAAAATGCCTTGGTTAATAAAAAAATTTTAGTTTAAGAAAAGAAATTATTAGAAATAGGGATGTCTTGGTTAAAAAAAAAATTAAAATGGGATGTCCCGGTTTGCCTTTTTTCCTGACCTCCAGAACGGATTGCAGCAACTGGTTTTCCAATGCATTCCTATGGAAAACCATATTTTGGTTTACATTTTTTTATTTTTTTTTTTTGGGGGGGGGATAGGAAATGGCCTGGAAAACAAATGAATTCCTTAAACCAAGGTGCCACTGTATAGTTAGGCATGACTATATTGGTTGACAAGCAGGCAATTAAGTTTCAAAACTGTGTTTGTAAGGCTGCCTAGGGTCAATCTCTAATCTCCTTGTGTCACAAGAGCTGTATCTTGCTTTGAATGAGATTGAAGCTAACCAGCCTACCTTCTTTGCCCTTTCCCCCATTTGTTGTACTTAAATATGAATAAAGATGAATTTTATAAGAAAATCTGAGGGGACTTAATGATGCATAAAGAAGACATGCTTCTGCTAAAATGTGTATTAGTGAAATCCTAAAAATATTTCTGTCAAATGCTATGATGGCAGTCTCTCTCTGTGTCAGCCTGACCTCTACAGAGGATTTCAATTTGTATAAAGATACATTGGCTTAAAACTCACAAACAAACTGAGATCAAAGAACCTCCCTTGGAAAATTTATGTTTAAATATATTGATGTTTTATATCTAATGCCACCTATTCTTTACTGACCCCCAAAGAGAATCCTTTCAGAAATATAATAACTGGCACATGCAGACAGGAGGAAAATAAAATGTAACTTTCAGACTTGAGACTCAGACATCCAATCTCTGGCTTCTGATTCCCTGCAAGCCATAGTATCATGAAGTTTCATTTGAGTTATTTCTTTGGTGTTCTGCTGAGAATCTCTTATTATTTTTCTATGGGGAGATGTTTAACTATTGAAACCTGAAACACCAATTCAGTGCACACGCTTCGTTTTCTGGGGGAAACGTTAGCCTTCTTATCTTTGAGGAAAAAGGTGAAGTGATGGAAATTTTGAATACTGGTATTTTTAACCAGTCATTCTATAAATCCTAGACATCACCACATGCAAGAGTATTGAAAATTATGTTACTGGTGCTTTCTAGGTGTTTTTATGAATCCACAGATGTTCTGAGAGGGCACGAGTGTAAGGGAACCCTGAATCTGACCTGAGCACTTTGTGACAAATTGGTCACAGCAACTCTTGAGTCACAGAAAGAGTTATTTCTCCAGGAGTGGGTGTGGGTGTTGCAGAGCATATAACAGTGGTGGCGAACCTTCGGCACTCCAGATGTTTTGGACCACAACTCCCAGAATTTCGAGCCTAGATTGCCAATGACAAAGGACTGTGGGAGTTGTGGTCCAAAACATCTGGAGTGCCAAAGGTTCACCACCACTGGCATATAAGAACTAAAGTAAACTCGGCAATTGCAACTGTAAAGCTCTTAGCAAATAATCATTTTGCTCATGAATTTCAAGCTGTCCAGTACATTTTTATCAAACAACACAAATTATCAAATGAATAAAATATGGCTGCTTGAATCTAAGGGATGGGGCATAGAACCCAAAGAATTGCTAGGAATATGACATGATCATATGTTGCCACATGGATATGGATATGATATGATGTTGATATTCAGGGTTTTTATACAGCTTCCTGTAGGGAAGGGCATGAAATGGAAAAATAATATTTCATTTTGTTTCGTTTCATGCTCACCCTGTTTTGTTTTGTTTTGTTTCTTATGAAAACTTTTTAAAAATTTCATACAAAATGAAATTGCTCCCCTGGGTCCTAGAGGCACCAGACTGGGCCAGGTTTAAACGGTTATTTCCAAGAGTCTCTCTCATGGAAGTAGGCTCATTACTCTGTCTTCTCTGTTTGGGACTGCTGCTGAGACTTGCAGGTCTGGACACACTACTTAGCTGGAATGGGATGTTCCCAGATTCCAGCACAAATCACTATGTTTTCATTGGTAGGACATGAAAGCTCTTGAAACACTGAGCAATTTGTGACACATTACTTGATAATTGCTCTTCAGAGTCTTATATCTACCTACTTTATGTTCTATTCAGATTGTCTGTATCTAACACTACATCAAAAGTGAGACTGTTTTATATACATAAGAGTGTTTTGTTTTTATTGCACTAAGCAGATTAATGGTCTTTGGAAGACGATTGATAATGGCTGAAGTAGTCATAGATTTGGATGTTTAATTCAAATCAATATGTGATATTTAAACATTCCAGACACATTGCCTCATTATACGCTGGTTCCCTTTTTTCCACCTTCCAAAGATACCTTGCTTGCCCACAAGAGTATTATGGCTGCCTGTTCATCTTTGCAGTTCCTATGCACACCTCCATACGTATTTTTCACCATCACAGAACCTTCTTCAGGACATCTTTAAAGGTAGATAATCATTTTGGTGGGTTCTTCATCCCAACCTTGACTTGCTGTATTTATCCACTTAGCAGTATGTTAAGTGTAAGTGGGAGCATCAAGGGATGCTCTTCTCTAGAGAAAACAAATGTTAGGTTTTCCTTCCTTCCTTCCTTCCTTCCTTCCTTCCTTCCTTCCTTCCTTCCTTCCTTCCTTCCTTCCTTCCTTCTTTTGCAAAAACACTGTATGGGTGTTCAATGTTTAGTAAAGATTCTGTTGCAGCCAAACACTGTCAAGGTCCTCTTTGCTATATATAACTAGTCAAACATGCTTGCAAGCAGATAAGAAATGGGGAAGCCCAGATTAGCCTGACATAGGAGACGAGTTGTTCACTATCCAGCCATCATCAGCTAGGACTGATCTGCTCCTTTTTGGGGTGCCTACTTGAGGGATGTTGCTGTTAAGAGATCATTGCCGACCAAAGGGTGTTCACTATCAGTTTGGTTGAGCATGTGATATAGTTCTTTACTGTCACTTTGGTGCCAGGCTATGACTCATCTTGTTACCCATGTGCTTCTAAGTGGTTCGCTCTTTCTATTGCAATCAATTCTTACAGCTGACTGTTTTATTGTTTATTGACTGTTTTATTGTTTATTGCTTTTGTTACATGCTTACTTATTGCATTTCATTGTTTTATGTTACTTTAACATTCCTGTTACCTGCTGTAGGGTTCCTATGAAGAGAGATATAGATAGAATTAAAGAATTAATGATGGTAGTTGTTCAAAAGCTTATCTATAAATTCCCACAACTCCTATCTCCTCCTGGAAAGTGTCCTTATGGATCCTCCCCCAATTCATTTCTGGTGTGTGTGTGTGTGTGTGTGTGTGTGTGTGTGTGTGTGTGTGTGTGTGTGTGTGTGTGTGTGTGTGTGTGTGTGTGTGTGTGTGTGTGTGTGTGTGTGTTTTAAAGTGTTTGTTTGTAGCTGCAAGTTTGAACTCAGCAAGAAGACGTAACAGTGGATGGGGCAAGGTGTACACAGAAAGAACTACAGTAGGAGCCCCATTTCCACTGATTTATTAACCACTGATTCAGTTATCTATGGTTGGCAGAGGAAAAAAATTAAATAATTCAGCAGCCACAAAGCAAGCTGTAAAGCAAGCTATAAAGCAAGCTGTTATCAAAAACAGCAGCTGTAAAGCAAGCTATTGTCAAAAATAGCATCTGTAAAGCAAGCTACTGTCAGAAAAAAGCAGTTTGGGGGTGTGTGGGCAGGCGTTCTCTCTTATCCACGGTTTTCATTATCCACGGGAAGGCCTGGAACCAATTCCCCAGCGGATACCGGGGTCCTACTGTACAGTTAAGAGTGTTTCCCCCAAGGATCCCCCCTTGCTGCACATGATCCAGACATTATCAAGTCCCTGTTCCCCAGATCTCATCCTCTCTAACTAACCACATTTTAAAATCCAATAAATTACAGTTCTTTTCCTTCCTTCACTCCATAATTACTCCTTACATAACCATCTTCATAGTCAACACCATAAACTTCACAGTCCACCTTGTTGATAAGTACAGTGGTACATTGTATAACGTAATTAATTCATTTGAAATGAAATTACGTTATACAAATTTTCCGTTGTACAAATTGCAATTTCCCATAGGAATGCATTAAAAATGGATGTAATCCGTTACAATGCATAGTCAAGAGTAATGAGGTTACCGGAGAGAATGACCTGCTGCAGGATCCGGTGCGGATCATCCTCTTCGTAATGCAGCTTTTCGCCTCCTTATGCCCCCACCCACAACCGGACCAAAAAGGAGGGGCACTAGTGCTGGCTTACAAAGCCCACCCCCAAGGAAACACCCCCACACAGATCACTGGTGGCTTGCAGAGTCCACCCCCCCAGCAACCCCCCCCCCACAGATCAGTCAGACCTGGCAGAGCTGCTGCGCTCTGTTACTCCCCTGCTGAGCAGGAGCCTTCCGCTCATCAGCTGGCCAGCCCTGGCTCTGCACCAGCACTGTGATCGCTGGAAAGGGCTGGGGGAAAGGCAGGGAGCTGTGCGCGCCCCGTCATTGCTGTCTGCTGCCGCTGCTCCCTCACGCTCTGCTGCTGTTGCTGCCGGCTCCGTTTGGGTTCCGCCACCGCCACCACCACCTCCTTCAAGCCGCAGATGATCGAAGGAGGCGGATCCTCTGTGCCTGCGCGGGCCAGCCAGTGCCCGGATGCCCACAGCTGCAAAGCCTACTGGGCACCCATGATTGGCCCTGGTGCCAGGTGCGGCGTGCATGACTCCGCATGAATGGTCCCCACCTGGCACCATCTTCCAGCCCTGCAGAGGTCTGGCTGGGCAGCGTACCACAACTCTGGACCCGGTAAGTTGGGTCTGCTATTTTTTGCAAACTTTTTATGTTGTACAGATATTACATTATACAAACCCTACGTTATACGAGGTACCACTGTATCAGTGTCTTGATCTTATAAACAAGTAATCTTGTTTCATACACAGTGTTGGCAGAGTGACCGGGCATTGTGGAGACAGGGCATTTATTCTATCAAAAAGATAGAAATCTCAAAGAGATACTAAGTTAGACAGATACTGCATATACTTAGTGTGGTTCAGTGGATCAAGAACTCAGAAGGTCTGGGTCCAAATCTCCACTCAACCATGAAAACTAATGAGGGTGGGGGGGGGCGTGGAATGAAACTGATTAAAAAAATCCTTATAGATCTCACTTATACTGGAAGTCCTATTAGGTTTGGTATAAGTTGGTTCTGATTTGATGTTGCATCACACAGAGAGACGTAAAGTTAGAGAGAAGTGCTTTCTGAACATAATGGGATTTATCATTATTATTAGGGAATATTGGTCAAATGCCAAATTTACCGGAGAAGGCTCAGTAAGTTTGTTTGTTTTAATGCAATAAGGAAATTGGCTGAATTGACTAAATTCTTACTTAAAGGTGGTTTAGTTCCTTCTAAAACATTTGATAGTCATTGTGTATTTTTCTTTACAGTTATTTGAAAATCCTTAACGCCTGCCCCACAGGCTAGCCACTGGGCTTGGTACTGAGGAAGGTGGCTGGCTGGGGGCAAAAGCTTGCACCCCGGCACCCCTGTTGCCACCATTAACCTTGGATAAGAGTGTTTGCTGTTATCCGAGGATTTCACTATTCACGGTGTGTGTGTGTCTCAGAACTGATCCCTGACAAATACAGCAGTCCCACTGTATTAAAGAACAAAAATTTAAGTATTGCTGTCTTGAATGTTGTTAGGTTGCCTATTTGGTGAAGTAGGGGGAGACCTTGCAGTCAGTTCTTGTAGAAGAAAAAAGAAAACGAAGAAACTAGTTGGAATAATGCATTTTGTACTTTTGGGGGAGAGGAAAATATTCTGACTGGAAGCTCTTGGGTTCTGCATGGAGCCAGACTCCATAACAGAAGGCACTAACATGCAGTTTATGATGGATGGTGGAAGGGCTGATTCATCAGTCCTGTCTCAAATGTTTCCTAAGTTTTCACCTAATACGTTGGAGCATGCAATAATGCATAGGAGCATTCATTTGTGGAAATTCAACAATGGTTCAGGACAAAAGATGGAAACATGAGCCCATAATTTTGTGAAATATGAAGTGTGTCATCTGGGAATGGTGGGAACAAAAGCAAATTGAGGAATGGAAAAAAGCTGGTTTAATCTCACCTGATATTTGGCTATTTTAAATAATCAGTTAAGTCAGGGTACTGTAGTAGTTCAGTGGTCCCTGGTGTTTTCCAGGACAGTGGGACAGATTTGGAATTTTAAAACAGTTTTATTTGGAATGTCACTAAATGATTAGCATGAAGACACAACTAGACACAGAATACCATGAGAATCAGTGAGCAAAAAATGAGCAAAATTCAGAGGTGAATGCCCAAAGACACATGTATTTTTACAAAGCACAATAAATGTCACCAAAGGTATTCCTTTGGGCGTTTATACACGACCCCTAAGCTCCGCCGCAAATGGCTGCAAGGTCCGGACCTTAAAAATGTTTACCCACCAGCTCTGGACTTTGCAGACAATTAAGTGCGACCCCGCCCACTTTAGCGCGACCAAACAGCAGTTTTCTTGTACCTGGTCTTTGATGGTGACAAATATTTGATCCGGTGTTAGGATAGTGAGTGCGGGGCTCTCCTGGCTTCCGTTTGTTCTTTTTTTGCACCCCGCCCCTTTAAGAGATCTGAATGCTGCCGGGAACAAAACGGAGGTGAGAAGGCATTCTTTTCTTTCTTTTTTCTCCCTCCCTCAGGCAGCCAGCAACCAGGAAGTGCGGAGCGGGGTGGGGACAGAGGAAGACAGAGGAAGAGCGACGAACCCCTAAGATCTCTGGTCCGAATTTAAGTGGCCAGCGGATCTTAGGGGTCGTGTAAAAAGGCCCTTTGATACACACATGCAACATGCCCACAAACAATCAAAATCTACAGTAATAAGCAAAACAGTCCCACCCTCCATAACCCAATAACGTTAACATCACACACATTACACGTGGCAGAGGCTTAAATGGAGTGTTGGAAGGTGGTGGTTGCTTGGAAATGTGAAAAGTAGAGATGTGCACAAACCTTGGTTCCGCGATTCATGCTGGGCTACATGTTCCCTTCCTTTGCCTCCCTGCCTGGGATCCCCCACTCCCCATCTGGAGCATGCTCCTCTTTTCCTCCTCTTCAGTTGTTCAGCTAGTCTCTGACAGGAGCACGGGCTTTCCTGCCCCACCAACTTGCCTGATTGCCTACTCAGAAAAGGAGGCAGGACAGATAATCCTGTGCTCTTGCTGGGACTGGTCAAACAGCCAAGGAGGAGGAAGAAAGGAGCACACTCCAACTGTGAGTGGGTCATGGGAAGGGGAGGATGTGGAAGGGAATGTGCAGCACCTTTGTTGCCATGAGTATAAACCAACATGAACCTCTGAAGTGTGCCCGACTCTGCTTTTCACATTTTCAAGCAGAAGAGCAAAAGGCTGCAAACTAAGCACCACTTTCCAGCAGTACATCTAAGCTTCTGGCGCATACAATGTGTGTTTGTGACAAATATATACACACTTTTATAGTCTGCTGAACAATATCCAACAGTAAATAGATTGGTTGAATGCTATCAGGAGAGAGAGAACCAATCAGGAGATGCCCATTTTCTCACAGTGCAATGCATACATTTTAGGGCTTTGGAAGATGGGAATATTTTGCTTGTAGTGCTGTATGTATTTATTTTATTTATTTATTTTGAATATTTTTACCCCACCTTTGTCCTTGGAAATGGACCCAAGGCAGCTTACAATAATGAGTAGCAATACGCAGTCCGGAACATTTAAGACATATTCAAGTTAACAACAGGGAATTAATAGAGCCATCTTAAAACATTAAAAGGTAACAGTAGAACTACAAAGAACATTCAAAAAGAAAAGAAAAGGAAGTCTGAAGAGGAAGGTCTTTGCCTGCTTCTGGAAAGACAGCAGAGACGGGGCAGTCCTGGCCTCCAGTGGGAGGAAGTCCCAAAGTTTGGGAGCAGCAACAGAGAAGGCCCTTTCATGTGTTCTTTTTAGGCATACCTGTGAAGGTGGCAGGATGGAGAGAAAGGCCTCTCCTGATGATCTTAGAATCTGAGCCAGTTTGTACTGCAAGATTCGATCTTTGAGGTAGCTTGGACCCAGGCCATTTTGTGCTTTGTAGGTTAAGGTCAGCACCTTGAATTGTGCCTGGTAGGTGATTGGCAGCCAATGGAGCTGCTTTGGTATGGGTGTAATGTGATCTCTGTAAGGCTCAATGGTGTCGAAAGCAGTGAAAGGTCCAATAAAATTAAAATGGACACAGCTCCCCTGTCCATTTCCCAGCATACTGTAGGTCATCTACCAAGGCACCCAGATTGAGCTGGATCCAAATAGTTTATTTCATCCAGAAACCTGCAAAGCCACAACTCACTCTAGTACTTTACCCAGGAATGGGATGTTAGATACTGGTAGGTAGTTGTTCAGTATCGTATCTAAAGAGTGCATTTTAAACAGTGGTTTTACTATCGCTTCCTTCAATCATGCCAGAATCCTGCCCTGTTGCAAGGAGGCATTCACTACTCTTCTTAACCAATCTACCAGACCCTCTTTGGCAGCTTTTATGAGCCAGGAAGGGCAAGGGTCCAACAGACATATGATGCCCCTCATCCCTCCAAGAGTCCTCAGGCTGTAGAAGTTGAAACTCATCCATTAATACAGGGCAGGCAATGGGGATAGTTTTATTTATAAGCTCCGGATCAATAGCAGCATCCAGGTCAGCCCGGATCTGTACAATTTTGGCTGCAAAGTGTTGTGCAAATTCTTGGCAGCGAGTTACAAAGTGATCAGTGTTATCCACCCGTGGATCAGCATATAGCAGACTCTTGATTATTCAGAAAAACTCCACCAGGTAATTCCATGTCTTAGCAACGGTGGTAGAGAAAAATGATTTTTTTGCCGCTTCCATTGCCTTGGAATAAGCTTTCCAGTGGCCTTTCACTGTTCACGGACTACCCTTTTCATATTTACCAGTTCCTCAGAAAACCAGGCAGCCAGTTTGGCTGCACTTCGAGGAAGGAGATGTTCAAGGGCAATCAGGTCAATGGCTTTGCTCCTTTTCCCCATTCCAGAGATCAGCTAAGGATTCAATGGAGTCGTCCGTCAAAGAGGTGGGAAATCTCCAAACTGAGGTTCATGCCGATCTCAAGTGAAAAGATACTATTTTTAAAAAAGAAGTCAGGATCAAGGAGGGCCAACAGGAAGAAAGACAAGTAATGCCTATATGTGCTTCATTTGAAGAAGCCAGAGTGTCACAAGTAATTGGATATGCTGCTAAGGCTGGAGGGTAGATACTGGAAGTAGATGGGCTCTGTCAGCTGATGAGCCCAAAAACTCCTTTGTAGCAAGAAGGTTCTTGAGGGTGAGACAAGACCAAGTCCCAAGCTCGTTGGAGGTTTGAATTGATCTGGAAATCAGTTAGCATAAGTCAATAAAGGTAGTGTCATATAATAAATCAAGGCATGTATAGAAGTTGTAAGTTCAGCTTTCACCATGAACAGGCTACAGTTTTTGTACTCTGCAAAGGCACTGCTGTCTCATGTGTGTACTCTCTGTTTTGAAGTATGGCAGACAGCAGAAAATAAGGCAAGGCTTTTTAAAAAATTGGGAATGCCTCCAGAGAAGGCTAGGTAGCGTCACTGATGCTTACCTTTGGGTAAAGAGTGAAGACATGTCATTTTCCAGAGGCATTGCAGTGGGAGTAAACTTATCTCTATAGTCATTACTATTCTATTGTAGCTATTGTAGATACTTCTTGGTAGTATCTGTTTTCTTCTTCTTCGTAGTTGTTAACTTAGGGCCTTTTTACACGACCCCTAAGATCCGCTGGTCCCTTAAATTCGGACCAGAGATCTTGAGGGTTCGTTGCTGTTCTTCCCTCCCCACCCGCTCGGCACTTCTTTGTTCTGTCTGCGGGAGGGGGGGGAGGGGAAAAAAAGCCTTAGACAGAGACAAAAGAATAAAAGGCTTACCTCCCGGTGTTGGGGGAAGTTGCTCCGATCTCCGTTTACTTCCTGGTTCCTCTTTAAGGGGCGGAGGCAAAAGAAAAACAACAGAAAGAAGCGAGGAGACCTCAGGCAGTCTCCGGATCAAATATTTTTCACCATAAAAAAGCAGGTACAAGAAAACTGCTGTTTGGTCACGCTAAGTGGGCGGGGTCGCACTTAATTGTCTGCAAACTCAGGAGCTGGTGGGTAAACATTTTTATCGTCCGGAGCTTGCAGCCATTTGCGGCGGAGCTTAGGGGTCGTGTATAAACGCCCTTACTGCTACTGAAATTAGTTTTTTTTAAAGCACGAGCTTCGATGAAAATACAGAATAAAAATGTTTTACTTTTTTTAAAAAAATACTGTACAAATAAAATGTTATTGTAGTTGCATGTTACAGTGCAGATAGTCAAAGCAGGATAAAAGGAAAGCATTTCCTTGTCTAAGTAAGAAGAATAAATGTTAATCCAAATTATTATTAGTTTTTGGAAACGGTAAAGATCAATACAAGGATTTCAGATGATGTAGTTCTGCTTTTAAAATGAGATTACAGAGTGATCATAAGTGCATTGACTGTCTCTAAGGAATTGTTAATAGTGTGAGAAATGGCCAGGATTAAAATAGATGTTTGTTAGATTTAGCATTTATCAGAAAAGTGACAGTCTGAATAATTCAGTTTTTCTGATCTCTTGTTTCTTTAGAAAAATGGCTTCATAGCCAGAAAACAAAATGTGCGTTTATTTAATACTGGAGCCTTTTTTGTGCTCGAGGGCTCAAATAGAAGTGTCTTCTTTTGCTACAATCTGCTAAGGCCAGTTGACTTCCAAAGCCTGCTTCATATGGTAGACAATATGCATAAAGGACAGCCCCCCCTTTTGAAGGTGACCTCCATTTGAAGAACTCTCTATTTCAAGACTAATTTAAAGTGGCAAAAAGAAAGAGATCAGGGACCCTGAAATTGCTCATCCGTGTGGACAACAGACTCAGCACACACAGAGGTCACAGCCTACCTCAGATGTGTGAACAGTTTCTACTGTGGCATTATAAATCAGCATATAGAATTCTATTCAAATTGATGCCTTCTTAAGCCCCCCCCTTTTTGTATGAGTGGCCACCCACTATTGGATTGCTTTGTACAAACTGCAGCCATATATGGGATTTGAAGCACAGCGTTGTTTATATGGAGATAGGTGCCTCCTTTTGTAGCTCCTCCCTTCCAGTCATTGACTGAGCTGAAGGATAGCTTAGGGGTTAGATATCTGTCTGTGGAGTCAGAGGTTAGAAGTTCAGTTCCCCACTTGTCTTCCTTGATAGGGGCTCTAAGATGATGATAATCAAAGCTAGCATATTTGCAAGCAAGACTGTTGGGTCTTTTATCTCATGCACATACACATGGAGTGTGATAGATATTAGCTAGCATTATTTTCCAGGAAACATTCATCCTAATACTACCCCAGCCCCTAGACTGCTATAAAGCAAGCCATTAGAAGATAGGAGGATGAGGGAAAAGGGATAATTGATAAAGAGATACTGTATTTTTCCAATCTATAAGACGTTACCATGTATAAGATGGCCCCATTTTCCCAACCCAAAATTACAGTTTTGTAGTCACACAGTTCTCTTTTGCTTACTTCCATGTATAAGATGACTCTCAATTTTTAGTCTAATCGTTTTAGACAAAAATACAGTTTTATACACCGGAAAAATACTATAAGTTGGAGGGCAAGATTTATTTATTTATTTTTAACTCCCCTTCTTGTCTTTTTCTTTTATTACCCAAAATATTTATATACTACCTTGTCGGGGACTCCTCCTCAGTTACTTATTTTGGGGCCTAGATTCTTCTAGGCTGTCCTCTGGGAAACCCCCAGTTATATCTCAGATGCTTTTGAATATACCATGGACATTCTCCAATGTCTGGCACCCAACCTTCATCCATACCTGTGAAAATGTATATTTTGTTTTATTATGATCCTTGTATTTTGGTTTTTTAAATGTATTCCTTTGTTAGCTTGTCATGTGGTTTCACGTTGTAAACCGCCCAGAGTAGCCTTAGGGCTAGATGGGTGGTATAAAAGTCAAATAAATAAATAAATAAATAAATAAATAAATAAATAAATAAAACAAAACACAGATATTAGTGTACTTGCAGTGAGAGTGCCAGAATCCAGTCACCCTTAAAAGTTACACAGAGACATCGTTGGAACCAGAGACCCACAATGACAACATCAAATTTACATGTTAAAAGATAAGGAGTGCCTTGTAAAATGCCCCAGTGTCATGGTCAGGTCTGCCCCATCTCTTATATCTTTCTGGAAACAGGCAAAGACCCTTCTCTTCAGGCAAGCTTTCCCTGAATGATGGACTACCTATTATGTGACTTTTATATGAATCTATCATACATGAACACATAAACTTTGTGTTTATAGACTTTATGTGACTGCATTGACACTATGTTCTCAGTGTTAGTTTCCCTCACTCATAACTTTACATAGAATTTTACTCTCTTTTTAACTGTGCATGTTCTCTGGTAGCTTTAATGTAATGTTGTCTTTTGATGCTGTATGATGCCCCTCAGTTCCCTGTTCTCAATATTTGAATATGTCTTAATTGTACTGGACTGTATATTATCTGTCAGTACTGTAAGCCGCCTTGACTCCTTTTGAAGAAGAAAGGTGGAGTAAAAAATACCCTTAAATAAATAAATAAATAAATAAATAAATAAATAAATAAATAAATAAATAAAAATAAATGGTCTCCACAAAAGTAGCAGCAGCATTTATGTTTAAGATATGATGATTTTCAACATTTCTACTTGGTCTCAGTTATTCAAATATGGGAGGGTAAGAAACCATAGGTTACCTACTAAACAGCTAAAGAAGTCAGGCTGTTGCCTAGACAATGGTTCTTTATAACCTTACATTTAATGTTTTGTATCATTGTTTAATTACATTTAATATATGGATTTCTATGACCTTGCCAAAGGAGTAGACAGTAGACTCAGTAAGGTTAACATTATCACATAGCTCTTGTCCTCAGCTACTGCTTTGGCAATGCATTTTTCTAGCATCAATCCCTTTTAACTCTGGCTGAGGTAAATCCATTTAAGGTAAACAGATTAACACATTTTTCCATGTCTAATGTGAGAACTGAGAGTCTGTCATTTCCCTAAAAGCATTGCATGTGACAGGCCCCAGATGCTGAGCTTTTCAGGGCAGCTGTTTGATTTACTTGACTGGATTGGGTTTACAGCTGGTGTCCGGCTGTTCTTTGTTACGTTTATCTGCAGTCTCTGGGGCTAATCAGATTAGGCTATAGTGTTATCTTGCTAAAGATCCTATTTCCCCTGAGCCCAAGAGGTGGAATCTTTACAAGGTTTACAGGGTTGAAATCAGGGGAGTCTCAACATCAACTGATGTCTCAACATCAGTTCAACTATTGTGCTAGTCTCAGACGCATAAATTAATCACTACCTTGTTACTGTTTTTAAAATGAACTGTTATCACACGACACGTTGGTAGTGTAAGGCCACGGCAGACATAAATGAAACTCGTGTAGATGGTTGAATCTTGCTTACTGTTCAAGATTGTCAGCTGTGGAAGAAAACATAATCTTGTTTTGCTTGTAAGTGCAACAGTTTGTTTACTGTTTGATTGTGAAATAATTGAATGATTTAGTATTTTCCAGATGGGCAGTCATTTTGGTCTGTTGCAACAAAACTAACATTATTGTGGTGCCTTAAGAACTATTGGTTTATCCATATGTGTGGCATAAGCTTGTGCAATCCAAAGCCAGTTTCTACAGATGTGTCTAATAAAATAGGTTCTAATTTCTGCAAGTTTGTTCTGTTAATCTTCAAGACTTGAAAGCATCTGGTAGCTTTTACTTCAAATCTGTTGTTACTGTATCAGAACTTTTGCCATAGCAACTAAGTAACATGAGCCTTTTACAAAACACACGATTTAAGCTATGGGAGGGTTTTGTTTTGTTTTTTGCTCTTTGTTTGTTTGGTCCTTATGCAAGAGACTAAGGCTGCTTTTACACGACCACTAAAATCCGCAGCAAACTTTGATCCAGATCACCCCCCAGAGCAGGCACATGGTTGATGTCCCAGATTGGATGTTCCCATGGTCACATTTTAAAAATCTTCAGCCGTTCTGATCCCACGACTGAGAACCACAGCAAAGATATCATAACAGGAGCAAAAAGGTTTTGGTGCAGATTTTCTGTTCCCACGGACTTGAGTAACATTTTAAAATCCACATTGGAACAGCGACAAGGATTTTACCACCTCAAGCCCAGGTACTTGTAAAATGTGCTGAGTCGCACCTAAGTGGGCATGGTTGCACTTTTTAAAAAAATCCACTGCTCATGGGAAAACGATTTTATGCTCCGCATCTGCAAGCACTTTGCAGCGGATTTTAGTGGTCGTGTGAAAGCAGCCTAAGGGTAGCCAGCCCTCCCCACCCCTCTTCTCACACAAGAGGAAGCAGAGAGGAAAGAGATGGACTACAGCAGGGCCGTCCAACTTTGAACAGGCCGAGGGCTACTTCTTCTGGGCGAAAGTGTCTGAGGGCTACTACACTAAAACCTCTACTTATGAATTTTATCTGTTCTGAGCATTTGCTCATAAGTAAAAAAAATTGTAAGTACAGCAGCAGTTTCGCATAGGAACACATTGAAAATCAATTAATCCTTTCTGGAGGGAACATATTTCAATGCATTCCTATGGTAAGGCTGACCATGCACACACTTCCCTTACACCCGCTCGAGCCGGTGTGGATGGGTGCAAGGGTGGCGTGTGCATACTTGCGTAGATCACACCTTCTGCTTGCCCAGGCTGCTGGAAGACTTTTTTTTAAAAAGGTGCACTTTCCCTCCCAACCCGCCCAGGGCCTGACTTGGCTCTACTTCGCCTCCTGTTTTCCCCCTTCTCCCTTCCAGCCCCCTCGCTGCTGCTGCTGCTGCCACCCATAGCTCTCATTCACCTCTGCCGTGTTCGCTGTGCAGCTGGGATGGGCCAAGCCAGCAGTGGTGCAATCACATCGCCACGACAGCACAAGGAAGAAGGAATGGCTCAGAAGGGGAGCAGGAGGAGTGGCAGGTCACAGTCTCTGTGAGGCAGCTGTGTCGGTGGGAGGAGGATGAGGATGGAAGGGTGGGAGGAAGGAATTCTCCTGGGGGGAGAAGAGGGTGACATCACCACGCAAAGGAGGTGGGCATGCCCATGATCCCGCCCCTCGCTGTCCCCTCCACTCCCCTTCCTCTGCTCTGCACCAGCAACTCAATTGGTCACGAGACAGTGGCACATCGATCATCAGGCTGGTAGGGAGAGCAGGGGACTGTGCCATGGCCCTTGAACTGCCCCGGTCAGCTGAGACAGTGGGCTGGCAAACCCAGTGCTTTGCTGGGGCAGTGGTTGTCCTTGGGTTGGGGGAGATAGAGGTGGAGAACTTATCCCCTCACATTTTTTATTGATGGCTGGTGGGCTACTTTTGAACCCTTCACGGGCTACTGGTAGTCCCCGGTCTACCTGTTGGGCAGGCCTGGACCAGAAAGTGCTTGTCCACTCTTGTGGAAAACAGTCCCAGAGGCTTCTAGTTATAGAGGGAGTCCTAGTGGACCATGAGCCTGAAAAACTGCTTAGCTTTGCCATCTTTTTATATCACATCTGTTGGTTGAAATCACAATATTTTATATGTTTAGGAGGCATATGTTACATCTTCCATCTATGGTACCAAAAATATGTAATTCATACAAAGGGGAGTTTGCAGACTTCATTACTAAATGTCAAGAAGTATATGTTTAATGGGGGGATATGATAAATAGTGATGGGGTGCTGGCAGGATCAAATAGTGAAGGTGGGATAGCTAGAAAAGGTTTTGCTGAGGAGTCAGTATTGCATTTGGTGAGAATATATCTTCATAGAACATGGAAGGAACATGCCAGAAGATAAAAGAGGTAAAAGTGAGAGAAGGGGACAAAGTGATTTATGGTACTTAAGTTTGTGTGGAGCCAAGGCGATGCACAAGATATGGTTATGGGTTCAACTGTAGATTTGCATGGAACTGGAGTATTCAGTATTCTCCCTCTAAAGAAATATATAATATAGATAAAACAAAATTGCAAACTGAAGATTTACTTCAACAAAAGTTTCCATGGATTAGAATCCATTTCTCCAATTACTGAGGGAGTGGCTTGTAAATTATGAAAGCTTATACTGAAACAAATCGGTGAAGTCTTCATGATACCCCAGGATTTTTCTTTGTGTTGTTGTAGTTTGTTACACATTCTGAAACAGACTAATACATCACTACTTTGAAAACTGCTCACTTTGAATTGTGTTTGTCCTATCACCCCATCCTGTAGTTGTATCTGATCTCACAACCTCCTACTGCAACTCTTTCTGTTTCTAGGATTCTAATTCCATCCAAAGCGGCATTCTTTTCCTTTTTCTGAAGTCATATATCCTGTAAGCATACTATGATTCTTAATTTCTCTTCCAATTGGACTGTTCATGAAAATTCCATAATACCACAGCAGATTAGCCAATTGCAGATGGTAACTTTACCACAGAATTGTATACCCCCTTTTTTAATATATTCATTACATTTGTACTTCCAAGGGGTAGGCATGGCTCTTTTCTTCCATACTTTTATTATTCTAATCCTAATAGTCAATCTGAGAGAGGGTGATTAGCTCAGGGTTACTGAGTGAATTTAATAGCTCAGTGGGAAACTGAACTCAGATTCTGTGTCTCTTTCCTTTATTAAGTTCAGTTTCTGATCTGCCCTTCACAAGATTTGGGGCAATATACCATATAAAACAATTTTAACACATATCAGGGTAAAATTATCTTGTGTCGGCTTAGCCTGACATACCTCTGGAGAAGAGCATTTTACAGTTATGGAGAAACTGTGGGATTTTCCCCCCCTGCGTTACATAACAGTTAAAGCCTTTACAGTTTTTACAATCAGCATGTTAAATTATTATATCCAGAAGACCACAGAAAGACAAGATAGATCAGAATGCTGCTCTTCAATGCTGTTTCGCAAGATCTGCTTTTTATATAGTCATGAATAGAAAATAATTGCTCCTGTGTTTTTTCTTCTCTGTAATACTCTGCCTCCTTATGGAAGAAAGGTTTCTTTATATCTTACATACAATGAAATACTTCTGGGTAGCATATTGGTTTTGATTCACCCCCATTTGATATCGGTACTTGCATGTGGCTGGTCTGTAGTTCTGTTCACTAGTACAGAACAGGGTCGCAGCCACTTTGAAACTGTCTTCAGTAAGAAAAATTCAGTCTCAATCGCATTTCCTGTGCCGGTTCTTTTTCAGAGACTCAGCACCTAGACACAAATATAGGTTAACTAACTGTTATAAAATTAAAATCCTTATTCCATCCTGGATTTATATAATACAATACGTATTCTCATTGAGATTCAAACTAAATAGAGCCATTAGTTTACCTGAGAAACGTCCCAAACTGGGTGTGTGCTTAACCAGCTTTTTCACCTTCTCTTGGGTATTCAAGAAGGGGGGGATTGACCTGCCTCCTTGCTTTGTTACATACCTAAATGGAATATTTGGATACTACCCTTTGTTTAATGTGAGTGCCATTTTAATGAAACTGAACCTTGGGCTGATGTGCTTGGATACAACATATTTTTTCCTATCATTGTCGTTTTCTATGTGTCTAGGGAGCTGGAGCACCTCAGCCCACAGAGTAAAGCAAAGTGAAGCAAAGTGTTCTGCTTATATACCGCCCCATACCACTACAAGTAGTCTCTGGGCGGTTTACAATTTTAACTACAGTGTGCAGGCTACACAGGTGGTAGAAGAAAGTTAACATTTAAATCACACCCCTTTCCCTTTTGTCAGTCCCACTGCTTTAAATTAAATAAGATGCAGTGGCTCAGTGCTGTATGACATATGGAAATGTTACTGTCTTTGCTCATGATTAATGTTTCAGAAGTGCTAGATCTCCCTGGAGGTATTTGCATGCTATGTAGTCCCCTGCTCTTCTGCAGACCCTGAAGGTACACAGTCAGTACTTTTCACAGAGCATCAAATGAAAATGACATAGCATGCATTTTGCATCAATGTGAATGCTCCTAAATTAGCTGAGAAGAATGAATAGTCTGCCCCCAGATACCATTTAATTAATTATTTTAAAAATAGTTTAGGTAGTCAACTCTCTTGGGAGAAGACATCTAAGTCAGTAAATAGCAGGAAAACAGATACATTTCTGCTGTGTTTTTGTACTATTTCAGCAAATAACTTTTTGTTTGTAGAGCTGAGTGCTGTGCAGGGACAGAAACTACCATGTATTGAGATGGTAGGTCTTAGGTTTAGAACTGACTATAAATGAAGCTGTATTTGTCTATGCCTGAGTTCAACCCATGTCCATGAGTATAAATGCTTTTGGGTGTGTGGGGGTGGTTGGAATTCAAATTCTCCTTCGTGGCCTTCATGAAGCCACACAGATGGGTTTCCCAGGCGCCCTTGCGCTGGAGGTCGGCCTTCCCTAGCATAGGAAAGTTCGTTAGTCTCCGCCCCCACCCAGCGCGCCTGCGCGAGGGCCTTCCTGCCCAAACCTCAGTTCCTCTTTACCGCCTTCGGCTAGAGGTTCGCCATCGTTAGTCTCCTGCATTTTTGCTTTGTTCTTGGATTTTCAACGGATTTCGACCACGGACTGCTTGACTAATGTCTTTTGCCCAACCGTTTAAAAATTGTACTGACTGTGGAGCTAAGGTTCCGCACTCCGACGGCCACGAAAAGTGCTTGCTTTGCCTTGGCGAGCACCATCGCCCCGAGGCCTGCGCCATTTGCCGAGGCTTTAGCACGCAGGCACTGAAGAACCGCCGTAACCGGCTCGCCTCCTATCTTCTGGAGAAGTCTCTCCAAACTCAACCCATGGAAAAAACCGCCGCCGCGGAGCAGCTCCGTAAGTCTGAGGTCCCGGAGCGGGAGGGAAAATCGAAGAAAATCCCCGTCCTCCAAGCCGTGTCGAAGCCAAAACCATCTAAGGCTTCTTCCCCTAAGGCCACCAAGTCTGCGAAGCTGCCGAAACCGCCGGCATCGCAGGGCTCAGCCACCCCCGGGACCCTTACGGTACAGACGGAGTTTGCGGGTTCAGCCCTCCATATCTCGAACCGGCCCGAATTCGACCCCTTGCTCCGCTCCGACTCCGACCAGTCATCCGATGATGACTTCTCTGCCCCTCCCAACACCACTCTGTTCGCGAGGGAGCACAAGGAAACCTCGGACTCTGGGACCCGTAGGTCCACCTCCGAAACCGGGACCCGTTGGTCCCCAGTGCCTAAAGCACTCTCGCCAGCGGGCTCGCTGCCCGCGAGACACTCATCCCTGGCTGCCGGATTCAACGAGAAAGCAACACCGACTCTCTCCCAACCGTCCTCAGCGGCTCCGCCCTCGACGGCATCTGACCCGGCGATACCAATGCCCCCTGAAAAGAAGGGTACAAAGCCAGGGGGAAAGACGGAGAAGCAACGGAAGTGCCACCGATCCCCATCAGATTCGCGCCATGCGGCTTCGGCAGCCGAGCTTCCAACCATCCCGGAGGTCTCCACTCCTGCCGCCCCTTCGGGTTCGACCACTCCAGTGGCTCTGGCAGTGGCCACGACCCTGACCCCGCCGAAGAACCAACCGCCTCCGTCTAAAAAGCGCCGTTCCGAATCCGACGCACCCGCCGTCCCAGCTGTTGCCGTCCCTCCGATCCCGGCCTTCTCGCTCAAGTTCGATGGGCGACAATGGTCCGTTCAAACTGCCGAAACCGAGGACCAACAAAACATCCAGCAAACCTCTCCGGCTACCTCTTCCGACGAGTCCGAAGTCTCCGATGTCGAATCCGAAGCTTCGGATTCGATCCAGTTCGTCACGTCGCCCTCATCAGACCTTGAGGAGAAGCTTCCACCCTCTTCCTCGGAATCGATGCGGAATTATACCGCATTCTTAGTGAGGATGGCTAAAACCATCGACCTGCCGGTGCACCAGCCGAAACCTAAGAGGCCATGTCACATCTTCGGCCGCATATCTTCCGAGGAGACGTCACCCGTGCACCTCACCTTGATCCATCCCATCGTTCTTGACAATGGCAGAAGATGCATTCCAGAGTCCTGCTGGGACAAGAGTCTCCAGGAAACTGGAAGCACTCTATAGGATGCATGACAAAAGTGCCCCCTACTTAGATAAGCTCCCGCCACCAAACTCTGTTGTCATCGCCTCATCGCAGGTCCAGTCCAGGACCAATCAGACGCCCATCCCGCCTTCCAAAGAAGGCCGCAAACTAGACACCATTGGCAGGCACCTGTACTCCTGCTCAACCTTAATCCACAAAACATGCAATTACCAGGGCGCCATGGGAGCCTATCAAAGAGATCTCCTTACCCATTTGCACCCGTTCCTCGAAAAGATCCCAGAGGACCACAGAGCAGAAGCCATGGCCCTCTACGAGGAGTCCATGTCCCTCGCGGGACAACAAATGAGAGCTGCCAAACACACCTTCGATTCCGCTTCGAAGATAGTCAACACTGCTGTCACCCTGAGGAGGCACGCATGGTTGCGCACTACCGGCTTGTCAGACAACCATAAGGCCCAGATCGAAGCCCTGCCCTTTGACGGTTCTGGCCTCTTCCACACCACAACAGACGACCTCATGGAAGACAGACATAAGAAGCAAGACACAGCCAAAAAGCTTAACGTCATCCCCTCCAGACCGTCTCATTCCTTTCGCTCCCAACAAAGACGGCGATACTGGCCCCCATCCTCCCACTCCACCTCCAGGGGCCATCGAGACAAACCTACAAAACTATCTCCTTTTGCCTCCCTTGGCTCTAAGTCCAGAAAGGCCAAGACCTCTGCCCCTCCCTCAAAGTCCAGAGAGAGGAGGCACCGGGACGACTACTGACTCGGACACCGTCCGACTCCGACCCTTCCTCACAGCCTGGGAGAGCATCACCACGGACCGCTGGGTCCTGTCGGTAGTGAGGAACGGGTATTCTCTCGAACTCCACTCCCAACCACCTCTAGGAAACGTCCTGCGTACCCCCCCTCCTCTTGCCTTCTGGAAGAGGTTGCCTCCCTGCTCCAGAAACATGCAATCCGCCTTGTACCACCCCACCTCGCCTCAGCGGGCCTCTTCTCCCGCTACTTTACAGTTCCCAAAAAAGATGGAGGCCTACGGCCCATTTTGGATCTTCGAGTACTCAACAAGTTCCTAATATACAAAAAATTCCGCATGGTGACTCTGGAGAAAATCATCCCCCTACTCCGCAAGGGCGACTGGTTCGGAGTGGTAGACTTAAAGGATGCCTACTTCCACATCTCTATCCACCCGGCCCACCGACACCTCCTCCGCTTCGCGATAGGCAGCCAGATCTTCGAGTACTCAGCCTTGCCCTTCGGTCTCGCCACAGCACCCAGAGTATTCACAAAGTGCATGGCCCCTGTCGCTGCCTACCTCAGAACTTTAGGCATCGTCATTTTTCCTTGCCTCGACGACTGGCTAGTCGTCGCGGACACCGAGCACAAGGCCACAACCGATATAGCCACTGTACTGTCCACCTTGGACACCTTGGGCCTACAAGTCAGCCTCGCGAAGAGCCGACTGCAACCTTGCCAAGTCGCCACATTCATCGGAGCCATACTGGACTCCACTCGGGCCATGGCCTATCCTCCCCGAGACAGAGTCCGCGACACCCTGGCACTAATTCAACAATTCCGTCCAGGTCATCCCATTCAAGCCATCCAGGTTCAAAAGCTGCTGGGATACATGGCCTCCATGACCTCCGTCCTCCAGTACGCGAGGCTGCGACTCAGACCCCTGCAGAGTTGGTTCCTAACCCACTTCGACCCCACGCACGACCCCCCGTCCAAGATTCTCACCGTCCCTCAGAATTTACCACCTCAACTGACCTGGTGGACATGCCACCACAATATCCTCGCCGGCAGACCCTTCAGAGATCCCTTCCCCACGATCCAGCTAACCACGGACGCCAGCAACACCGGGTGGGGCGCGGTGTGCCTGTCTTACCAGATATACGACTCCTGGACTCCACAAGAACGGCGGCTCCACATCAACAAGCTGGAGCTCCTGGCAATCTTCAAGGCCTGTCGGGCGTTCCTCCGTCACCTCTCCGGCAATGTAGTGCTGGCAGTCACAGACAACACGACTGCCATGTACTACATCAACAAACAGGGCGGAACACATTCTCGGCCTCTCCTCGATCTCACGATCCGCTTCTGGGACTGGTGCATCCTCCACAACATCCATCCAATAGCGATGCACCTGCCAGGACAGGACAACATAGACACCGACGGCCTCAGCCGGATGCAACAATCCAACCACGAGTGGGAACTACACCCCCCCACACTTTTTCTCGCCTCTGCAAGAGATGGGGCACCCCTCAGGTCGACCTATTCGCCTCTCTCCAGAACAAGAAATGCCAACACTTTTGCTCGAGAGCAGGGCTAGGCCAAGGGTCTCTAGGGGATGCTCTCTTTCTCCCGTGGACCCACTCCCTCCTTTACGCGTTCCCCCCCATACCCCTTCTGCACAAGGTAGTTATCAAAGCCACCCAAGAGGCACCCGACCTCATCCTAATTGCTCCGTGGTGGCCGAGGCAACAGTGGTTCACCCCACTTCTCCAAATGGCCTCCTCCTACTTCCGCCTGCCGCAGCTCCCGGACCTCTTGTCCCAAGATCACGGACAGGTACTACATCCCGATCTCCCTCGCCTCCAGCTGACGGCATGGAGGATTCACAGCTCTTAGAAACCATCCTCAAGGCCTGCCGTAAGCCTTCTACTATCTCCCAGTATGCCTACAAATGGCGTAGGTTCTTAGCCTTCGCACAACAACGAGCCTTCACCCCAGTAAATCCCCACCTTACCTGGATACTGCAGTACCTACTCCACCTCAAAAGGTCGGGACTCACCATGTTGTCCCTACGAGTACATCTCTCTGCCATCGTGGCTCATCAGCCTCCTTTGTCTCCGGCAGCCAGCTTCTTCAGACATCCTAAACTAAAGCTCTTCCTACGAGGACTCAATAACACGTTTCCAGACAGAAAGCCCATCCCTCCTCAGTGGTCCCTTTCCCTCGTATTCCGGGCTTTACAAAGACCTCCCTTCGAGCCCTTGGCTACCGTCGACCTTAGGCTGCTCTCCCTCAAAACAGCCTTTCTCGTCGCCATTGCGTCTGCTCGCAGAGCTAGCGAGCTCTGCGCACTCCGGTGCGACCCACCTTACCTGCAGTTCTACCCTGACAAGGTAGTCGCCTACCCCGACATCACCTTCCTCCCCAAGGTGGTGTCTTCTTTCCATGTCTCCCAATCCATCATCCTCCCGGTCTACTTTCCAAACCCATCGACCAGGGAAGAAAGAGACATGCACTCCCTTGATGTAAGAAGAGCCCTCGCCTTCTATGTCTCCAGGACTAGAGCATCCAGATCTTCTCAGAGGCTCTTCATCTGCCATCATCCCGCGGCTGCGGGGCGGCCAGTCTCGACCCAGCGCTTTGCTCGCTGGATCACCCAGGTTATAACTCTGGCCTATGATCTGGCCAATAAACCTCTCCCTGGTCCCATCAAAGCACACTCAACCAGGGCCATGTCCTCTTCTGCGGCGTTCCTTAGTGGCGTCCCTTTGGAAAACATCTGCCAGGCTGCCACATGGGCCACACCAGAGACCTTCGTGAACCACTACAGACTGGACGCCCGAATGAGATCTTCCTCAGCCTTCGGGAGAGCCATGCTTTCCTACGTGACGGCGTGACTCCCCACCAGCCTGTGAATACTGCTTGCAATCACCCATCTGTGTGGCTTCACGAAGGCCACAAAGGAGAAGAACCAGTTGCTTACCTGTAAAGGTGGTTCTTCGAGTGGACCTTCGTGAAGCCACACAGCACCCGCCCGCCTCCCCTCGGACTGTCACGCCTAGACTGGAGCTCACCTGTCTTCTGGCGGTCAAGAGGAACTGAGGTTTGGGCGGGAAGGCCCTTGCGCAGGCGCGCTGGGCGGGGGCGGAGACTAACGAACTTTCCTATGCTAGGGAAGGCCGACCTCCGGCGCAAGGGCGCCTGGGAAACCCATCCACTCGAAGAACCACCTTTACAGGTAAGCAACTGGTTCTTTTACTACTAATGAAGTGGATTGTCCACATGGGTTTGTTGTGTTTTGGCTTTGTAATTTTGGCTTTATATTATTACCTGACAAATTATCACATGAAGAACTAAAATTATACTTGAAAATGTAAATATTCATAGATTTCCAAGGAGCACCTGTTGGCTATTAAAATGTCTCTATAAAAGGGACAGATATGAAGGGGCATGAATATGTTACATTAAACTAAGTGCTGTTTCCCATGTTATCTCTCATACTCACATTTTCAAAGTGTTAGGGAATGGCCAAAGACTAATATCTTACAGAACCTCAAGTATGCTTGCCAAAGCTTCCTGAAGGAGCTATTTTGAAAACCATGACTCAAACAACCAGCCATTTTGCCCATCATAATATTTTAAGAACACAAATGTGAGAAAAGTAACATTGAAAGTCTTCCATGTTTGCTTGTTTGCTTGTTTGTTTGTTTTTACCCCACCTTTCTCCTTAAAAAGGACCCAAGGTGGATTACATCATAGAAACAAAATATTTAAAACTGAGAACAGTGAGTGTACAATGGAGGTTTTACATATTTAGTTAAAGTTAAGAAATATGAATATAAAGAGTCAGTATACATAATTAAAAGACACTATTAAATACTGTACACTCTGAAAATGGTAAACAAAACTAGTACTGAAATCCTAATCAAAATAGTAATGCATGGCAGTCTATCTACAAAACCACTCTCAGGTAACCCGCCACTGTAGGAAGGCTTGCCTGAAGAGAAAGGTCCTAGCCTGCTTAGGGTAACAACAGTCAGTGTTACTTCACGTCCTTCCTTGTTCCGTGACTAGTTTTGTACCATGACAGCGTTGGTCGCGATCACGTGGTTTTGTCCCTGTTGAGTCCCTGTTTTCGTTTTCTCATGGTCGTGATAACTTGTCTCGTGTTCTGTGACAAATTCTGAATTTGTCTTGCTTTTTTAACCCTTTTTAAAATATCGTAAATAAAACTTTTTTGATATTTTGATTTACTGGTCTTCCGGGATTTACACGTCAATGCTACAGAGTTTTCAGTACTTTCTTTAATAAACATTTATACTGCATGGTGTTTCCTGTAGGGAAACTAATGTCAAAAGCCGCTTCAGCCGCTGACCACTAGGTGGACACTGGTTGTTGCATGACAGTTGTTACCACAGGGTCCCTTGTCTCAGAACTTATGTCTTCTTAGATTTCCCACATCAATCCTCTTAGATTTTCATTTATTCCAGCATTTTGTCTCCAGGGTGGATAGTCAAATCCTCCGGGAAGTTCACACAGGATAAATAGAGAGAACTGTCCTCTGTTGTGCACTACTTTGCAACTTATGATAATCTGAATTTTTAAAAATAGTTTTAACTGCTGTAATTTGCATTCATTTATAGAAGAATCCCCTGTGAATTTGTTTAGTTCTTTAAAAACAACACAAAACCCAGTGCTTATCAGTACTGTACTTTATAAAACTGCATGCTAATTATATGTTGTATGGAGAACATCTCCCTTTATACTTTTGAAGGAGTGTCTTTCTTGGTGTCCAGTATACAGTTTATTTCACCCTCTTTAAGATGTCTTAAATTTTCTTAAAAGTTTTTTAAAACTTAATTTTTAAAATATTTTTCCATTCAAATTTGGCTATGCTTTCTCCACTTAATTTTTAGTTCATGCACTTGTAACTACTATTTTCAAAGGGTTTGTGAATATTTATATGGCAAATCAGATGGTGAATGTTGCTTAGAGTAGCTCTTTTTTCTCTTGGATGGATTTCATGCATAAATATATCTAAATATTTGGATACTTTTTTTCATAATTTAAATTTACATGGTGCATAGTGCCCAGATAGTCTTGGGAAACCTGAAATAATTATTGCTGATCCATTGTCCCTTGCATATCTATGCATCTCAATCTCACTGTAGGTCAGTCTTCCACAGTCTATCATGAGCTTCAAACTTGTATGATCATACTCCCCTTGCTGCCTTCATAACTCTTATGCTTATGAGTTATAGCACTGGCTTCCAATCATTTACAGAGCACAATTCAAAGTGTTGGTTTTAACAAATAAAGCCCTAATTAGCCTACTGCCAAGCTATATCATAGGCTATATCCCTCACCCCCATTATGAGCCAGCTCAAGTACTAAGATCATCTGGAAAGGCCTTTCTTGCTGTTCCTCCACCTCCACCTTCAGAGGTGCATCAGATGAGTACAAATGAGAGGGCCTTCCAAGATTCTGGAACTCCCTCCCACATGAGGCCAGACATGCCCCATCTTTGCTGTCCTTCTGCAATTAGGCAAAGACCTTTCTGTTCAGGCAACCCTTCCCTTAGTAATTAGCTAATTATTAAGTGATGGATTCCCATGCATTACTGCTGGGACTGGATTAATTGCACTAGTTGTTCTGTCCAGTTTTTGTATATAATCTCTTAGAGTGGGTTTTGTTTCTCTTCAGTTGTTTACTTATTGTTCCTTGCTTTATTGTATACTTATGACTGTGTAGCATCTGACCCATCCACTGCAATCATTAAGTTTGCAGATGGCACTACCATAATGGGTCTTATAACAGGTGTAAATGAATCAGTATATAGGGGGGAGGTCCAAAAATTATCCTCATGGTGCCTAGAAAATAATTTGCACCTAAATATCAGCAAAACTAAGGAGATGGTATTGGACTTCTGGATCTGGAGGAAAAGAGAGGAACTTGCTCCACTGTATATCATGGGAGGCCGGGTGGAGAGAGTCTCCTCCTTCAAATTCCTGGGAGTTCATTTCAGTGAAGATGTTACCTGAAAAATTAATACAACCCAGGTGGCCAGGAAGGCTCAACAGAGACTCCATTTCCTCAGGCTTTTGCAGAAGAAGAACGTGAAACAACAGTTGATGACCTCCTTCTACTGGTCTACAATAGAAAGTGTCCTTACGTACTGCATTACAGTCTGGTATGCTGGTTTGACAGCCGCGGACAGAAAGACTTTACAGAGAGTAGTGAACACAGCACAAAACATAATGGGCTATCCCCTGAGTCCACTGGATGACATCGCCAGGGACCGCTGCCTTAGGAGAGCAAGGAAAATCATCAGGGATGACTCACACCCTGTGAGTCATCCTGATGATTTTCCTTGCTCTCCTAAGGCAGCGGTCCCTGGCGATGTCATCACCAGGGGATAGCCCATTATGTTTTGACACTCTCTGTAAAGTCTTTCTGTCCGCGGCTGTCAAACCAGCATACCCTCTCCTACCCTCTCTCCTACCCTCGGGTAGGAGAGTAAAGAAGTATAGCAAGCCGTACCAACAGGCTAAAAAACAGTTTTTATCTGTGGGCTGTTCGACTGTTAAACGAGACGTGATAACTTGTGATAGACTTGTGGGGCTGGCGAGTTGTGCAGCAAGCACACAGTGTGAAATCAGATTGAATGGCTTTTTAGTGGGATGGTGTTGGGGGGAGGGAGGGAGGCTCAGCCAATTTCACTGTACACTGGTTGTACAATGACAATAAAGATTGTTGTTGTTGTTGTTGTTGTTGTTGTTGTTGTTATTTAATACTGCCTTTTAACAATGTAAGATGCCTTTTCACACTTGTTGCTTCCTAGCTTTAAATATTGTATCTAATTTTGTTAACTGTTGTGTACTCATTGTCTTCAAATATACATATTGTCCTTCAGTGTTGTAAACTGCCTAAGAAGGGTGGGATAAAAATAACTTAGGTAAATAAATAAAAGTTCCATTTTTATTTTTGTCACAAATTGCAGTTCGATGTTATTTACACTTGAGCTCATGGAACTGGGGTTCAGTAATGTATTCTGCTTAATATTATCTGGAACAACCTTTACCTAACTCTTAATGTAAAGGTTCATAATACACATCATTTTTGTTGCCTGCCTCTCTCTCTCCCCCCTCCCACCTCCCCCACTTCTCAGGTGAAAGTTAAAGCTTTCACTCACTTCAGGAAAAATCAGTATATAAGTATGAGGTTTAAGGTCACCTAAGCCAGATGCCCTAAGCCAGGCATGCCCAAACTATGGCCCTCCAGATGTTTTGGACCACAACTCCCACAGTCCTTTGCTATTTGCAATCAAAGCTTAGAATTCTGGGAGTTGTGGTCCAAAACATCAGGAGGGCTGCAGTTTGGACATGCCTGCCCTAAGCACATCTGATCTTGCCTGATTTTGAAAGCTAAGCAGGGTCGGCTCTAGTTAGTATTTGGATGGGAGACCACCAGGGCAATACCAGGTGCTTGTAGGTCCCTGACGTAGGAACTGGCAAACCACTCCAATATCCCTGTCAAGAAAACTCCATGGAGATGGAGTTACGAAGAGTCAGTCACAACTGTAATGACACCACACACACACACACACACACACACACACACACACACACACACACACACACACACACACACACACACATCAAAGGCTGGATAGCTCAGTGAGTTAGGTATCTGGCTACAGAGCCAGAGTCTAGGAGTTCAGTTCCCTTTCACAAGAAGAGCCTTGGTTTTGGGCTGGCTGCACAGTCTCAGGATGACCTCAGAAGAAGGGAATAGTAAACTACCTCTGAGTAATGTATTCTCGAAGGCATTCACAGCCGGGATCTGATAGCTGTTGTGAGCTTTTCAGGCTGTTTGGCCGTGTTCTGGAAGTTTTTTCTTACTGACGTTTCGCCAGCCTCTGTGCCAGCCACAGAGGCTGTTGAAATGTCAGGAAGAAAAACTTCCAGAACACGGCCAAACAGCCCAACAAATTCACAACAGCTACTTCTGAGTACCCTCTACCTAGAAAGCCCTAAAAAGGATCACGGTAAGGCAGCTAGTGATTTGCAGCATACAGTGGTCCTCCGACCTTTCGCGGTTCATATATTGCAGTCCCGCTTTATCGCGGGACTGCAGGATATGAAAAAAGGCCTCCTAGGGTAAGGGGGGAAGTCCTGTTTCAAGCCTCCCATACTTACAACAGAACTGGAGCTGTCCCGAACAGGCCTGTGAGGGCCTACCTGGGCCTTTTGGAGGCCCCAAAAGGGCCTCCCTGCTAACTGAATGTGACTTCCGGATTGCTGAAAATCATTTCTGAGGCCTCCGAGAGCCTTTCTAGGCCTGTCGGAGGCCTCAGAAATGATTTCCGGTTTACCGGAAAGTACAAGAGCCCCTAGCTAGACCCCCCCCCCCGCCTGACTTGAGTTGCATCCGCATATTGCGGATTTTCAGTTATCGTGGGTCGGGTCAGGTCCCTAACCCCAGCGATAGGCGGGGGATCACTGTATCTCCAATCAGTGATTGTTTACCACTTAGAACAGGTGGGGCTCTGCCTTACCTCATGCTCGGACTAACCTCAGCAAACACTCTCCTGCTTGTCTCTTTAACAAAGGCAGGGGTACTCTGTATGTGTGAATAGCTGGCTGCCTGCTTTTGGGTATCTGTCTATGCCAGTGCCTGTGTCAAAGAGACAGAGACTGGGTGCTATTTCTTATAAGTATATCACACTATTGCCTTCAACTCCTCCCACCATTGATTCCTGTTCTTTTGTCCCCACTGATAACAATGGGCTTCAGCGTTTATCAACATTGGTTTCTGACTCCCAGTAGTTTAATGATAGCAAACAAAACTGAGGGGAGAGATTCCTCTATTACTTGCTTTAATTAATCATTTACCCTCTACCTTCAATGTTCCCCTTTTGTGTAATGTGAGTATGCATTGTTTGGCTTTGGCTAGGTTTAGTGCAGATCTCCTGGCCAATTTGCAGGTTTTATATTAGGATATTTAATGCACCGTGACTCACATGTCCTATTTATATTTAGGGCAGTTGGATAATGGGTTCCAATAAGTAGCCACTGTGGCTCTTCCCTGTAGCCCTAGTAATTTACACCTGTCTCTGATTAGTGGATTTTAGGATTTTAATTTTAAAAAATAGATCCCATAAACCTATTCTGACCTAAATTATAACTTTAATGATTGCCGTAGCTGGTATGCTGAGTTAATTTAGCAAAGATTATGGTAGTCTTGATGACTTCAAGAGCAAGAAGAAAAAACATTGTTTCAGGTATTTTCTTGATATATAAAAAGGGTTAAACTCATTCTCTTTTGAAAGTGAAATGGAAATGTTTTAGAAGTTCAATTCTGGACAAAGTATTAAATTAGCTCTTTCTGTTTGACATCTTATTGTAATCATTAAGAAGTTATTGTGTGCCTTTCTGTAGTAAATATTAATTTTGATTTCTTTTCGCAAAAAAACCCCTTATTTTTGAACCTGCATAGTTTACAGATTTACACAGGCTGCCTTTCTAAAATATAGCAGTAAATCTGAATTTCTTTTGAGGTATTGACAAACATATATATAGCTCTTTCACATTTGTTTTCTATAGTATAATTTGGTTCTTTACTGCCATTTTTCTCATTCATTTAAAAATTTATACCTTGTTTCTCCATGCTTCTTGGTATGTCTCTCAAAATATAAATCATTCTGAAGTAAAATCTTATTTCACAAGGCATATTCAAACAGACCCATGATTTAAAAATAATCTATTGAAGGGTAAAAATCTGAAATAGCCCAACAAGTCCTATGATATTGGGGGGGGGGGGTTGAATTTTTTTGGAAATGGAACTGAGACCACATATGGTGCATTATAACTGAGCACTACACTTTGGGTCCTAGGTTCAGAAAGAATTAAAGGGGGTTAAAAACATTTGCACCTAGCTTTGGTGCATCTTAATCTATGTTTGCAAAATTCTTGTTTAAGGACTTCATTTTGTTGCTTGGAGCGCTAAGACAGGAATCATTCTGAAGACAAAAAGGACCTTTCGTTTAGTAATTGCTAGAGCAGTGTATAGGACTTGGCCCTCTCTGAAAAAGCTGACACAGACAAGCAGCTAGACAGGCCAGAGAACAAGATGACACCAACAGCCTCAAGTTGGTTTGGCCTCCATTAGCCTCCTCAGTAAAATGAGGAAAGCAAGCAAGCAAATAAACAAACACTCCAAACACATGCAGTAGCGTCTGGAACAATTTTTTTTTTTTACTAACATGTCTTAGTATAGTTTAACAAGAACCTAAGATATAAATGAAATACCATTCATTTGGTGTGCTACATTTCTGCATGCTTTTAATCTGGTTTACTCTCTTGATAGACATTTCATATACAGTATTAGTAAAATTGTATACTTTTGCTAGTACAGTACTTTGTTTTGTTGATGTTGATGTTACAACTTTGTAACATTTTTATTCTCTGTATGGCACATTGTGATGCACAGTTGTACTATGATTATCACAACATAATGAAGTGATTGGTGTGGGGGTGGGGGTGGGTTCTCCAAAAATACAAATAGCAAGGGATTTTTATGACCCTCCATGAGAAACATGTTCAGTATGTTTTCAGAAGATGTTGTACCACCCTACTGCTTTTCTTTTATTACCATAAGAGGTTAGTAGATATTTTTTGAATCCTACAAAGCAAACATTATCATGTATTGCAGTTTCTAAAGCCAATTTTATACATTCACTGTTCTACTAGATGTGGATGGGGTTCCAGTTTTTAACATAGGCGATTGTTGCAAAGGTTAGTGTCTGTACAGTCCAAATGATAGAAATTTGTAAAATATGAACAAATTCCAGGATGCTCAGGATTTCTTGGATCAAGGGGATGACCAATGAAGAGGCAATACAGTAGATTAACAAAGGATAACAAATCATGAAATACCTGAAATTAAAAAAGCTAAAATACTGTGGTCATGTGATGAGAAACAAGAGATGCATATTTCTATAGCTGACCATTCAAAGCGAATTAAATGGGAAAATAAATACAGTATGGCATAAGCAAAAGAACATATTGGTTGAAGAACCTTGTCAGGACTGGTTTGTGTGCAAGGCAACATCTTTCTTAGAACTGCTGCATCCAAAGTCAGGATAGTCCTACTGGCATCCAACACTTGGTAGGAGGAGAGCAGCAAAATCATACCGAGTGAGATAAGAAGAAGCAGTTGCTGTAGGCCAGTAAAGTGAGCTTGTCTATGTGGCTGTAGAATTCACACAGAGAGGTAACAAAAGTGTCAGTGGAAACACCACTGGAAAATGGCTTTCACTTGGGTCATTTGTACAGCGTTAACCTTTGTGTGGTCCAGTAACCTTAGGGTATTACTGTCTGTGCATAAAATCTTGACTCTTGTGGAAGCTGAATTGTCTTCTCAAGAGAAGTTTAAAATACCGTAACAAAAACAGGTTTTCCATCTATGCTAAAAGAAAGAGGATGAGGAAACACGTTCTCTGCATGGCAGGGCTTGGAGACATACTAATGGGAACAGATGGAAGGAAGAATTGCTTTCCCCCTGACTTTTGCTAAAGGAAAAACAGAGTTCAACCTGGCACAGGTAGAAAGAAGGAGGAAGTGAGGGGGGCTGCTGCCCAAAATAGTTTAAGAGGTGGCATGGGAACATCTCGCTACTCTGAATGAATTCAGATCTCCTGGGCCAGATGAACTGCATCCTAGAGTATTAAAGGAACTTGCAGATTTCATATTGGAACATCTGCTTATATTCTTTGAGAACTGTTAGAGAACAGGTGAGGTCCCTGAAGACTGGAAGGAAGCAAATATTGTGCCATCTTCCCATTATAGATGGGTCAATTTGACATCTATACCTAGGAAACATTCTAGAACAGATTATTAAATAATATGTGAGTACTTAGAAAATCATGCATGCCTTCTAAGACCCAGCATGGATTTCTCAAAAACAAGTTGTGTCAGACTAATCTTACCTCTCTTTTTTGGTAGAATCATTAGTTTGTTAAATGAAGGGAGTGCTGTGGATATTGTTTACTTTGATATTAGCAAGGCTTTTGAAAGGGTCCAGCATGATATTATAGCAATCAATATGATAAAATGCAGGCTAGATAATGCCTCTGTTAGATGGATTTGTAAGTGTCTGATGTGCTGTATCTCAGGAGTGCTCACCAGTGGTTTGTCATCCTGAAGAAAGGTGGCAAATGAGATGCCACAGGGGTCTTGTGTTAATGACTCTTGGGGTCACTTCCAGCTGTTCAGTTCTCTGATTCTATGACTTTGTCTTGCATTCTTACACTTGTCCAAACATTAGTGTCATGATGAGACATAGTATGGGTAAAATCAGATGGCAGGGTCCTAAGAGATTTATCCATCATTTTACAGTTTGTGTATGTCTTCTGAAACTACCTCTCAGTATGTTTCAACCTCAGACAACAGGGTTTTCTATGCACTGTACTAACATCAGGAACCAACCATGTAGCTTGTCTGATACAGGAGTAACCAGAAGCCATACAATTGTTTCTCTGTCCTGTTCTTTCTTAGTTGCCATGTGTACTAGTAACAGTTCAGTCCATTAAATCCATGAACTATTGAACATTCAAATGGATATGAACGTGGGGACATTTTTTGTGACTGAAAGCAATAGAATTTAAAAGACTACCAAACAATAAAGTGCGCAGAGCATTATACACTTTCCCTCTTCCCAATATGTCTGTCAAATAAAATCTTGCAATTATTTCTGTGACAAACTAGGACATTTAGTCAAAGACAGAGCAGGTACCTGTATAACTGTGAAGGGTCACTTTTTTCTCTCTTCTGTCAGTGAAATTGTTTTCTAGTGTTAAGTTTTCAATCTCAGAAATCATTTGGGCATGTGGTTACTAGCACAACATTTCAAGAACTGAACATTTCCTTTTTGCTACTTGTACTTTCACTTTGGGACTGTTAAATTAGCAGCCAACCAAGAGAGTTTTTAAGGCAGCTGGTTCTGTTGCTGTATAGAGTGCTGCTCAATTGCCATGTCAAAACAGATGGTACTTAACATTTGCTTTTGCTGTCTCTGCATTGCTCGCCTGTGTCTTCCTTTAAAGGCTTCTAAGATGCTTTCAGGTCAAAGCCATCTCTTCCTGAGAGGAGAAGGCATGGTTATTGAACAGTTAAAGACATTTGTGAATAGCCCTGTAGAGCTGAGAGTACCTACTAAGTGCAGATATAACTACAGCACCATTGAAAGGTGACTTACCCTGTTGACTTGGTACTTAGAAATACTTTCAAAATGCAGTAAGCTTGATGAGGAGATGCTTTCCTCTAAACTACAGTACAGTGGAACCTTGACTTACATACTGCTTGACTTGCGTCATATTTGACTTGCAGCAAGAAGGGGCCTGTTTGACTTGAGTCGCAGGCTTTGACTTACATCTCGGAGCCCCGGCGCAAGGAGCCTCGTGGCGCAGTGGTTAAATGCCTGTACTGCAGGTAAAACTGTGCTCACGACCTGGGTTCAATCCCCGGTAGCAGGGGTTCACTCAGCCTTCCATCCTTCCGAGGTCGGTTGAGTCCCAGCTCGCTGGGGGGGCAATGTGTAGCCTGCACACTGTAATCAAAAAATTATAAACCGCCCAGAGACTACTTGTAGTGGTATGGGGCGGTATATAAGCATAAGCAGAACACTTTGCACCGGAATTGGGCGGCAGCCACAACCCAGCATCGCGGCTGCCGCCTTCAAACTGCTCCTGCCTTCTTCCCCTCCTCTGGCAGTGGCGGCTTCGGCGAGGCCAGCTCAGAGCACCTGGAGCTGGTCCTCGGCCTCACCGAAGCCGCTGCTGCTGCTGCTGGAGGAGAAGAAGGGCCGGGAGCTCGGGGCTGGCCTCGCTGGTTAGACAGTCGGCTCAGTCTTGTAAAAAATCTGGATGCAGAAGTCTGGTCCACAGTGGAAGCGTTTTAGTTGGGACTCTAATGGTAAGCATAGAGTTGTTCAGAACTTGGAACGTCAGGTTAAAAATCAGTAAAACTTAAATGTTAGACATTGTTTCTATGAACATTAAAAAGTGGAGACGTATAATTTGTGGACTATAATTCCACTGCCTCCTCCTCTCTTTGAAGAGACATTTCATTTACATCCCCAGAAGGAATCTCCTATCCCATTCAAATTTGTGTTAAATTGCTGTTTTCGGGGGTCTTTTTCATAATCTGGAATGAATTAATCTGCTTTCCCAATACTTTCTATGGGAAACGTTCATTTGACTTAAGTCATGTTTGACTTATGTCTAGACCAGTGGAACGGATTAATGACATAAGTCAAGGTTCCACTGTATATGTGAAGGTTTTTAGCTGTAAACCTTATGTCCGAGACTGCAAGGGACATAGAGGAGTAACATGGAATTTATCCACATACTGTGAAAGGAGTGGGCTGGATTGGGCTAAATGGGGTTACTATGAGGTCCAGTATCATATCTGGTGCATATGGACTTCAGGCAGCCCTATTTGGTCTGTGGCCTTTGTCAGCATTTTAATGAATTGGCAAATTAATCACTTCCTTGCCTCCATATAGGGGCCGGGGAAGTGAACAAATTTTTATTGAACTGTAGTGAATATTTACTGCACCACCTAAAAAAATAAAATACAAATGGAAACCTTCCTTTTGGAAGCTTTTGTTCGCTTTTCTCTTAAAGATCTGGACAAGAGCTTACCCACAACCAAAGGGTATATTGGAAGACGAGACAAAAAGGAGCAGGAGGGAGACAACAGCATAAAGATGAGAGAGAGAGAGAGAATTTTGTCATGTGCCTATTTTTCTGTACACCAGGCAGGTTCTGATTGTTAGTTAAGTACACTTAGAGGGCATCCCACCCCTCTGAGCTCTCACAAGTAGTTTTGTAACACTTTGTATTCTGGCCACAACAGCAGACATTCTGTTGTGTGTATGCCCGTGCTTGTGTGCCCTGTGTAACAGGTTTCCTCTGTCCCCTCTCTTTCTTTTACACACAAGAATTTTAAAATGATTTTTTTTTCATTTGAGCTGGGGAGGGAGAAGTATGCATCTCAAAAGTGGAAGATAATGGCATTCTGCTTGCTTTTGTTTTCTTGATCATTGAATCCTTTGCCCTGTCAAAAAACGCGTAGGGCTCTCCTGACCACTAATAATATGGATTATGGTTTCCCAATACAGTAGTGCATTATGGAATAATGGTTTGGGGAAAACTCAGTTTTGCAGTCATTGAAAAGTCTCCTCTGACCTTGCCCTTAATAGCACATTATGCCTGTTTGAAGCATCTCAACTTTGACTTAGTTATGGTTATTAAGTTTTATGTTGTGCTGTTTATTTATTGCATAATGTTTATGTTTTGTATCATTGCATTTTGCTGTATTTCTGTAAACCACCCAGAATGGCCTCGTTGCTAGATGGCGCAGTGTATAAATCTAATAAATAAATAAATAAATAAATAAATAAATAAATAAATAAATAAATAAATAAATAAATAAATAAATAAATAAATAGTAGTAGCTGTGAATAGTGGGAGATCCTTTCTGTTTAATAACTCCTAAAAGAGCATAGCACGGGAATAAATACTGAAACAGACCCCAAGGATCAAGCAAGCAGGGAGTGGTAACAGGATTTTAATGGAGAAGACCCCTAAAGTTTTTTTTTTTTGTTTCTTGATATATATTGATGGACTTTCCCGGTATCCTTCAAGACAGGTGAGACAAGGGAAAAATAGGAGCAGGGATTGTGAAGGGAAGAGACATGTTACAGGTTACCTGCAAACTGTGTGTAACGTTCACCTTTGTACCTGAGTACAGTACAGCACACATGTGCAGTAAGTGTAAACCAGTAACACTGTTGGAAGAAAACATGAAAGAACTGGAACAATAATAGAAGTTTACATAGGCAGAACTCTTGAGCAGCAGCAGCCAAGGGAGGTGGAAGAATAGTAAGACAAAACAGAGGAGGAAAACAGTGAGGACAGAACATATGTAGTGAAGAAAGCACCACAGAAAAGAGTCATAGTTAGGATCAAAGGGGGACTCTTTTACCAGTGGAACTGCAAAACCACTTTCAGATTCTTGAAGAAGAGTTGGGTAGATAGCATGCAGAGGAAGATATACAGGAGACCCAGATTGAAGACATGAGAAATAGTGAAACTCGGCCAAGTAGAGTCACCCACACTCTAAAAAAAGAACAAGCAGCAATGGGTAGTTGTAGTTCAAGGTTCCCTGCTGCATGGGATTGAAACTGAAATACATTATGACTGCTGTATCATCTGGACCTCCCATGGATAGCTAAATCTGTGGCAACAGTGGTGGTGGGGTGAACACTTTCACCCCCAACAACCCCAAAATGCTTGATAGTGCGGTGGCGGCGAGGAGGGCTTAGCATTGGTAAGCTTTCTTTTGTTTCGTTTTCCCTCGCTGCCGACAGCTAGCTGTGCTCTTTGCTGTTGGGCTCAACGGCTGGCAGCTGGTGGGGCAGCAGCAGCAAGAAGGGAAGAAAAGAAAAGAAAACTTACTGATGCCAAGCCTTCCTCGCCACCACCTTCTTCACCACTGGGCTCATCAGCTGGCCTCTGGGGTTGGGGCTTGCGGCGGCAAGGAGGGAAAAAAATAAAAAAAGAAAGCTTATTGATGAAATCACCCTCTTCACTGCCAGTGTTGCATCTACTGTTTGCGACAGTAGCCTGCTGTACGGCTACTGAATTATTTTTAAAACATTTCCCCCCTCAATCTGTGGATAAGTGAATCAGTGGCTAATGATCCAGCAGATAAGGGGGTCATACTCTCATAAAACCCACAAAACCTTCTCATCCGTCCTACCAGTACTTGGAAGAGGAGTAGAAAGGTGCTGCTGGTGTGAAGGATGTGGATTTGAGGACCATGAGCTATGCTTTCTGGGAGATGGACTGCTGGCAAGTGATGGGTTGTACCTCACAAGTTCCCCTCTATTCAGTATTGGTTTTGAGTACTGTGTCTTTTTTGGACGCTGCACATTAAAACCATACCAACAAACTGGAATATGTTCAGATGGGAGTAATAAGGGTTATCATGGGACTGGAGAGCAACTTTTGAGGAAAGACTGAAATAACTGGGCATATTTAGCCTTGGAAAAAGAAAACTGAGGGTAGATAAGATAGCATTCTTCAAATACTCTAAACACTGTCACAGAGCGGTGGGACCTGGACATGTAATCATGGACTTAAGTTAAAGGAAACCAGATTTTGGTTCAAAAGTAGGGAAAAGCTCCTAAAGCAGCATAATAATGGATCTTGTAGTTTCAGGAGGTGGTCTGGGCTGCAGTACTGGCAGTGTTCAATATAAAATAAGACAACCATCTGTCAGATATGTTTTGATTTTAATTTGTACATTGAACAGGGCATTGGACTTGATAGCCTTATTGGCCCCTTCCAGTGCCATTATTCTATGATTTTTTGAACATACCGGTGAATTATCAACAATAAATATTTTACTACAGTACAAAGAGGCTTTAACCATTACATTCCCCCCTTAATTGATGCAGCATTAAACTGCTATGTTTGGGAGGGGGGCTGGTATTTATTTATTTGTTTGTTTGTTTGTTTTATTTCTATACCACCCATCTTCCAAAAGGAACTCTGGGCGGTTTACAACAGGTTAAAAACAACAATATAAACAAAACAAAACAAAGACGAGGGGGAGAGCCCTCAACAAGAGGCGTCAGGGGGCGGAGAAAAAAAAAGATTAAATTAAATTAAATTACAGGTCGCCAAATGCCTCCCTAAAAAGCATGGTTTTCAAAGTCTTTTTTGAAGGTGGGCAGGGACTGTGCAAGGCACAGCTCACTCGGAGGATGGTTCCACAACAAGGGGCCCACCACAGAGAAGGCGCGGTTGTACGTAGCCAACCTCCGTGCCTCCCTGGGAGTGGCCACCCTGAGTGAACGCGCCTGCAACATTCAAGTGGGCCTGGTCTCAGTTGACTTCTAGGAGATACGCTCTGACAGGTATTCAGGACCCAAGCTGTGGAGGGTTTTGAAGACCAAAACCAGGACCTTGAACTTTATCCGGAGAGCCACGGACAGCCAATGCAGGTGTGCCAGAACTGGGGTGATGTGATCATATCTACGAGTACCCACCACCAGTCTGGCCGCCACACTCTGCACCCGTTGGAGTCTCAGGACAAGGGTCAAGGGCAACCCCACGTAAAGTGCATTGCAGTAATCAATCCTCGAGATTCCGAGGGCCTGCACAACTGTCCTCAGGGAGGACTCATCAAGGTACAGACGGATCTTGGCGATCCTGTGTAGGTGGAAAAAAGCGGCCTTGGAGACGGCCATCTCCTGGGCTTCCAGGGAGAGGGCTGAGTCCAAGACCACACCCAGATTCCTGGCCTTGTCCATAGGCTGGAGGGAAACTCCCCCCAGACTAGGGAGGGGGCCTTTGTACCTGGACGAGGGTGCCCCAAAGAACAGAACCTCGTTCTTCTCCGGTTCAGTTTGAGCCTGTTGGTCCTGATCCATTCCAAGACCGCCTCCAGGCACAGATCAAGGAAGCGTACTGCCTCCACTGCAGAGGTAGAAAAGGAGAGAGATCAGTTAAAGCATTCGGAACAAAAGAAAGAGAATTGACCACTTTGTGCATTCACTGTTCACATTTGAAGATGTATTACTGCCCTTGAATTATAGCATGCATTTGGATTATAATACCTTCTTCAAGGAGCAGGTATCTTGCACAGAATTATTTGGCTATTATAATCATTGTTTTTAATACCAAAAGGAGATCCCATGAGTTTGGTACCTACTCCAAACCTTTTTTTAATTTCCTTGGGGAGAGTACAAGTACTAATTACTTTGTAGAACTAATTTGCCTGTTACTCTATTACTTCACTGTTAGAAAACCAGTCAAATTCTTTTACTTAGAGCAACAGTAACTGAGAAGGTAAATTACTCTGTTTCTTCCATTTTATATTTAAGGGTACTAAGATGAGGAAGGCGATACTAGAAGGAAAATGTGCAATTACATCTTGGCTGAATCCTCCTGTAGATAATTACCCTTTCAAAATATCTCTTGCAGTTCAACAGCACCCCCATTTGCTTTACCTCCAGACTCAATCTTCTGATGCTAAAGCACACACAGTCTTGTGGCAGGATGAGTGGTGAGGAGGCAAGGTTGCTGATTCTCCTGAGTGCTGTCCTTTTAAATTTTGCTGAAGAGACTGTGAGCCCAGGTTTTAACAAACGGCAAGGTGAATCCAATTACCAAGCAAGCAAACAAAACACACCCAAGCCAATTTTGTAGTGAAGTCTTCAACAGAATACATGCAGGCTGAAGAACTGCAGATGAAAATGCACCCATCTACTAGCTTCTGAGAGTTTATATTATTTTCTTGTCAGAATCAATGAATTCACTGACTCCTTAAGCTCAGCAAGGAAACTGTTTGTGATTTCTACCACTCTTTCCCCCTAGAATATTCAACCAATGTTTGTTCCATTCTTTTAGACTGGAGGTGACATTCAATCTCTTGAAATTTTTCATGTAGTATTCATGCTACAGTACCCATAGGAAAGAAATATCCTGTTGTTGAGATGTCTCTTGTATATGAAAACAACCCAGTAAGCAGTGTCCAAAATCTTGCAAGTTATTTCTGCCATCATGGGCCTGTTATGTTTCGAGGAAACGTGTGATCTTCCTTTTCAATTAAAAGCATTTACATGCCTTTTTTTTTAATTGTAATTTTTGTGCCATCTCTCTTGGTGAATTCAATTCACCTGGCTTCCCAAAGGAGCCTTTTAAGTGTGCTTGGTTGAATGCCAGCGCAGCATTGCCTAATGGAGTTAAGTGCAATGTGGATATACTCAGAAGCCACACTGGATGAATTACATACATGGGTGCCTGTTAATATAATAAGAACAGCACTTATATTGTGTGTGTAATTTACTCCATGAAGTTCACTTATTCGTAGGTGAAGCACCAAATTAGCAAAACAAAAGTGGCTGGTAATGTTGTTAATAATGATCACAGGAGTCTGTAAGATAAAGCCCAGACTCTGGCTGATGTGCTGCTATTGAATTCGGAGTGGATTGGATGGGAGAAGTTTACACAGTGGGAATTTTACTGTCTTATCAAAGTAATTCAGGACCACTGTGTGCAAATATAAGTAGCTTTTAAAATTATATACATTTGGAAAGCCTGTGTATTGGCAGTAAAGTGCACCCTGCCACCTTTCAATGCATTGGTATGTATAAGATTAAAAATTGAATGGACTTGCTGTTCATATCTTGTTCCTTTTCCTTTTCCTTTCTTTTTGGTGGGTGAGGGGTGCAGGGGAGTACCCTCCAAAATGTCAAATTTGTCTTCTGCATCACAACAGTAAATATTGTGAATGTTTCACTACAAAAGGTCTCAGGTAAATGCAGATCTAGAGGTGTGAATGGTTCAGTGGGCATTAGCGTTAGAAACATCACAAATCACTTAAGGGACCATCACTTACATTTGTTTGTAGTGGAATTCAAGGAAGCAGGTGTTTAGCTGGCAATATGGTGTGTTTTCACACTTCCATCTTGGACTTTATGTTTTTCTTCCAGCCATTTAAAGGAAGAGGAAAAACACCTGCTGTAGAGCCAGTTAAAATGCTTGCCCGTACATTAACAGCGTAGCCTTCTAATAGCATGACAAAATTGTGTTTCTGCTTCAAGACCCCTGTGAGTTTGATAAGCAAATTCTATGGTCACAGATTCAATGAAGGCAGGAATTTCATGGAAGCTTAAGCATCACAAGTGGTTCCTTTTTCTATCTCAAAAGTTTCTTTATTAGGATTCTGTTGCTTTTCTTATGCAGCATAGAATTGTTAGTTCTATACAGCTAGGAATCTGGATTGCCAACGTATGTCTTTATTTCAAAAAATTGTATTTGCTTTTTCTTTTAGATATGTCTGATAAGATTTCTAGTCAGCCAGGTGAGTTTATCTGGAAGTTGAGTCATGGCAACTGGACTTCTTTTTCTTGAGAGATTGAAATGTGAACAGCAAAATGTTTCAATCTCTCAAGAAAAAGAAGTTCAGTAGCCATGACTCAACTTCCAGATATTCCTATTGATGATACTAAAATTTTGCATAGGCTTGTTACACCAAGTTGTAGTGTAATTGTGAGGAGCAGAAACTTTGTCTAGAACACTGGACAAAATACCCTAAAGATGCATACATTCCTTTCAACAATCTGTTATTCTTTTTGAAAAATGCAACTAAAGCACAAAGCACAGGAAATATACCTGTTAATAGCATTAGTTCAGTTTCTGCTGCTCTCAGTAGCCAGTAAGGCTTAGATACTTTGAAAAAGTTAGAATTCCCTAATCGTAATAATATAACCTAATATCATATTAAATATTATATATAGAAAGATTAAATGGAAGGATTTATTCAACTGAGCAAGAAAGATAAAATTTGACAAATTAAGGTGTGAAAGAGTTGTTAGAATTCTAGACTGTATTCTGGTTACTTCAGGTTTGTTTCTCCATTTCTAATGTCCTTTTTACTGAATCTGATAAATGAGATTAGAGAACATGATGAATGTCATAATCTTATAGTTATTTATTATTAAAGAGGAATACTAGTGTTACAAAAATATTTCTAGCATTATAAGCCTCAAAATGCTATTAATGATAAAAATGACATCTGTTGAGTTAATAGCATGAAACATCATACCGATTAAGGACTGCCAATCTGCTTGCTTTCAAATGGATCCAAATTTACACAGGTTTTTAAAATGGTGTAAAATGAAGTACTCACCCTCTATTCCAGTCTTTCCCTTTGTGTTACATTCAAGTTTTGGTCAAAATTGCCAAAATTTTGGGGATGTCGAAACCCTGGAACATGTACTTCTGTATTGCAGCTTTTACAGGGACCTACGCAAAGAGCTTTTATATCCAATTTTTCAAAGGTTCCCAGGTAGACCCAGTAAATTTTATATTGAGTATTTACTAGCCAATAAAAACACAAATATAACTATGATAATGGCCAGAATTTGTGTGGCAGTCATGGCATCCCGTAAGATGATTTTGTCATCAAATATTTGATCCCCTAATTCTTCAGTGTATGATATAATACCCTCTCATATTTTAATATAATATTTAGAATAATTAATTGTTTATTATTACCCTATGCAACTATATGTCTATTAATATTTTCCTTGGCTACACGTTATTAACTTTTAATCTATCCAATTATATTTGTATTATTGGTGTTGTCTTTCGAATTTGATTACCATGTATTTTTGGTCTATGACCGTAAATAAACAATACTACTACTGCCAATGTACTTCACTCAGACTGAAATACAATTAAGCAATGTTGATAACAGCAACTGATATCAAAAGTGGATTGTACATATTTATTTTAATCAGAAAGAAAATTTCTATCAGTACTCTGGTATTTTCTGAAAGATTTTACTTTGTTGTAGGAATCTAGTGAATCCTATGTTGAGTGCTTGCTCTTTTTAGTTGTGTCCTGCAGATTTAGAGAGCATGCATGGCCACAAGAAATGGGATCCCGGCAGTGCTGTGTATTCATAGTTTTACTGCACGATGAGGAATTGTGGTCTTGGAGACAGAAAGCTTTGCAAGCTGCTTATATATCCCCCATAGCACTTAAAACACTAAAAGGGTAGAATAATTTGGAATACTGATTTATTGCAGGGTGTTATGAGGTGGTTGTTGTTTTTCAAAATTGACAAAGTGGCCATGACCATTCAAGAAATACAAATAATAATGAATAAAGAACAAGAACCCAGAAAATATGTGATGTAAGATTTTTAGAGTAGAGATAGTTATTTCAAGGTGAAATGAATGGTGAAAGAAGTGGAGGAGGGAAAGGAATGCATTACCTGAAAACCCTTGGAGACTGGTCTGGGTAAAACAGAAGATTACTGTTTAGAGTTGCCACATCCTAAGTTGAGATAGTAAGAATTGTGTCCATCCTCCAACAAGAGAGTAATAAGAACAAGAAGCTCTAGTTTGTTATTTGACTCAAGTGTAAGCTCCATATGTGAGAAAAGGGAAGGTGTTTACCGCTCTCACCTGTCTCATCAACCTTTAGATGTCGAGGTTAACTGTATGTATGTATGTATGTATGTATGTATGTATGTATGTATGTATGTATGTATGTATGTATGTATGTATATGTATGTAACTATATTTACTTTCCTACTATCGTGAAACGTGTTCCAGGCTCCTGCCAAATTCTATATCAGGTGCTCTATTTATTACCTTAATATATTGTGACCTGGTTTCTTCCTGCCCAGTTTTTCATTAATTGGCTGCTAGGTGTTAAAAAACTTGAACATATTCACCTAGACTCGAAGGGCTAATTTCCCAAGAGCTAGCAAGACATTGAATGTTGAAAAAATATCACAATGTAGTTATGGTGTTAGTATATTACTAATGTACTTATTATCATTGCTTGTGACAGCATAAGCACATACAGCATTCATTGTAAAGTGTGGCTGATGCAGTTAAATCCTGTTTTTCAGAGCAGAGGAGTTTGAACAATTTTGCTTATTGTACTATAAAACTTACCCTAGTTGTAGTATATAGATATTAGAAAGATTTCTCTTCTCTATTAAAATGTATGTGGTATGATGCAATAAATGCTTTAATATCTGTTCTGGATTTATTTACTAGGAAAGTATACTTTCCTAGTATAACCCCAGCTCCTGCTAACCTAGCAGTTTGAAAGCATGTAAAGCAAGTAAATAAATAGGTACTGCCATAAAAATTGGGAAGGTAAACAGTTGTAGTATATAGATATTAGAAAGATTTCTCTTCTCTATTAAAATGTATGTGGTATGATGCAATAAATGCTTTAATATCTGTTCTGGATTTATTTACTAGGAAAGTATACTTTCTTAGTATAACCCCAGCTCCTGCTAACCTAGCAGTTTGAAAGCATGTAAAGCAAGTAAATAAATAGGTACCGCCATAAAATTGGGAAGGTAAACAGTGTTCCATGCTGCCATGCCAGCCACATGGCCATAGACTTGCACAACACTGGCTCTTTGGCTTGAAAATGGAGATGAGCACCTCCCATAGAGTTGGACACGACTAGCATGCATGTGCAGGGAAAACCTTTACCTTTTAATACTGTATGTACTTTTCATTATAGCTTCTTGATGTGTAATTGAGTGCTATGGTTTTTATTATCCCTAATTCTTCAGAGATACTTTGAGGAGTTTCCTCAACAAGATGGCCAGATTGATTTTTTTTCCAAATATTTACAAAATGTGTTGTTCTGGTGTCTGGTAGTAAATTTCCTGTAATTTCTAATATGGCCATATCATGTCATTATTAGAATGGTATGGTATGATATTTGCTGTACCAATGTTGGTGAGTAGAATTTTTGATGTAAGTTGCTTCCATTTATCTTTTTATCTTCTGTAGACCTTCAAAATATTCCGTTATGATGAACTATGCACTTTATACATTATTGCCCTCTGTTTGCTTAAGAAGTGTAAGTTTTACTCTGCATTTCCGAGTTCTTTTGTAATTTAATAACAAGCACATCCCCAGCCATTTTCTCCATACATGATATATGCTAGTGCATATACTGTACATCTATTCCAGCATTTGTTGTCACCATTCTGTCTTGCTGTGCCTTGGTGTATTTCAGGTTAGGCACAATATGACTCTCATTTCCACACAATTTTATGTTAAGCAAACAGTCTTTCTTCTTCCCTCCCTGCATGTTATTTACATGCCATCTTTTTCTCCATGGAGAGAATTAAAACTATACCATAATAACATTCTAAAACCCCATAAGGATCTACAGTATTTTAAACGGTACAAAAACAATGTTAAAACTAGGATTAAAACATTTTAAAACATATTTAAAAATCTCTAAATCCATTAAATACAGCATTCCTAACACACAGAGAGAGACCGTGGTCATACCTGCGTTTTCTGTGTAGTTTCCCATTGGCGAACTACGCAGTAAAAGATTGCGTTCTAACCAGGAAGAGAAGCAAATTCTGCTCCCGGCCGACCACGCCCCTTGAACAGCAGTTTCAGAAGTTTCCTAAACCACCACCAGGGGCTGGATTTAGAAACTTCACTCGAAAATGCTTACTTGTTTGCTTCTGTTGCAACCACAGGACACTGAAGATGTGCAGTATATTCAGTTTCTCCCCTTTCTACCTGGCTTAAAAGACGGAGCCTTGGAAACTGGAGCTGGAAAGTAGGACAAAATGCGTAGTACACAGGTTAGGACAGAACCATAATAGGAAGGTACGATGCAGAGGAGAGGACACCAACTGCTCATTAAAAAACACGTGACCGCTCCTGAAAAAAATACGCAGGAAATTTAAATGCGAAGGAAACCCAGGTATGACCGCGGTCAGAGAGAGAGAGAAGAGAGAGAGGGGGGGAGGGAGGGAGAGGGAGAGGGAGAGGGAGAGGGAGAGGGAGAGGGAGAGAGGGAGAGAGAGAGAGACATACTCATTGAGTGTTTGAGTCTCCACTATACTCTTGTGAGTAGGGGTGGCCTCCAGCAAGCTGCACAGTCCCTACATGCTTCCAGATGAATATTTCTATGTATTCTCTATGTGGGACATCCTGAAAAGTGTGGCCGTAATTCAGAATTGACTTGATAACACATGATTAACACTATTTAATCCCCACACTTATTGCTTAAAACACTGCCTAAAAACGAAGGTCTTTGCCTGATGAAGTAAGGACAAGAGGGTTGAAGGCCAGCCTCTCTCCATTGCACATCCCCTTCCAAAACTTTAAAGCAGCCACTAAGAATGCCCTGTTGCATATCTTCACCAAAGAGAAGGGCCTTCCCAGATGATCTTAAAAGCCAAGAAGGCTCATATCAAGTGATATGGTACTTGAATTAAACTTATCCCAAGCCATGTTGGGATACAGTACTGCGGTTTAATTAGACCATGAAACTCTTTACCTCACAGTAAGATATGAGTAGTAGAAGGAGAAGCCAGTGAAAGAAGTGAATAATATAGTTGCTGAGTTAAAAGTTGAATTATAGTTCTTCTTTAAGTGCCATGTCCTCATAGAACATTGGCAATCAGTAGCACAATTTGTTTTTTCTAAACAGAGAAGCTGTGCCCACTGTGAACCATGGCTTAAAATCAAATTCTTAAGCCATAATTGCTTCTTCTATGCCCCAGAGCATACTTCCCATCTATTTTTCCTGAAAGGATAACCTGCTGCAGAATGTACAATGTTACTGAAATATTGTAATTTTCTTCTCTTTATGGTATGGAGAATTTCTAGTTCTTTATTCATGCACTGTAATACAGCCACATTAGTGACTCTGGCCAAGATATCTTCAGATTTCATCTGTATGTCTGCATTTCAAATGCTACCAGCTTCCTGCACGGTGTGTCTGTAAGGGTTCAAGTTTCAGCATCATAGAGAAGTATACTAAATACATACATAAGATCAACGTATTCAGGTATTTAAGCAATACTTTCCTCATTTTCTGGAATGAATTTCTAACTTGTTCAATTCTACTACAAATTTCATGTGAAAATGCCAGTTATCCTTTGCATAGTATCCTAAGTATTTATAAGATTATACTTTCTCAATTATATCACTGCCAATCTTGAAAAGGTTCTTTGTACCATTTTGTTTTTACTGATAACTCTATTTTGGGCACGACCAGAAAAATCCAATGACGTTTCGATATATGCCAAACTACAGTTTGTTGCGCAGGAAAATGTCCAGTTTCGGGACATACCACCCAGTTTGTCGCGAAATTTTTCAAAAATTTGTCGTTTCGTTTGACGTTTGTCATTTCCACAGCGATGTAGCGCGATTTGACTTCCCCCAGAGCATAGGGGCGTCCCGCAATCAGGGCCAGCGCTAGGTGTTTTTGCACCCTAGGCGGCGGGGGGGGGAAAAAGGCTTTGTGGAAATATATTAAAGGTGCAGGTGGGCGCAGAGGTGGCAGGGGGCCATGGGCCTTGCGGCGACAGCGGCAGGGGGGTAGATTCACTCCTCTTCTGAGCGGGCAGGCGGCGGCCGCGGGCTGGTGAGTGAGCGGCGCGGGCCGCAGGCAGGTGGCAGCGCGGCGGACGGGCAAGTGGGCAGTTAGGATATCACTTAGGATAGAGGTTCTGTTCTTGGCTTGCACCCCAAATGTGTGTGTGTGCAAGCAAATTGAAGTTGGGAAAATAGAAAATAAATGGTAGTATATAATATATATTTAAAATAAATCCACACCTCCCACTCCCAGTTGAACCTCCCCCTTTATCCAATATCAGAAAAAAATCCTCACAAACTGCCAGAGAAGAAATAAAGAATAAACTGCTATTCCCTTCAGCAGACAAAGCTGCAGGGAATCAAAGAAATTATTTTCTAAATTCAATTCCCTCCCTGCCTGCCTAACTTAAATCCTAAAGCCTCCAGCCTCCCTCCTCAAGCTCGATCGGATCACACCACCACCACCAGCCAGCCCTCCTCCTTCAACCACATCCATACACCCGACTGCGATTTCTGGGAGGTGCCTCGGCTTTTTATGCCCTCCGAGACATCCAGAAGTGTCAGACAAAAACCTGGCGATGCCATTGGTGGAATGGTTCAAAAATTTTGCATGGTCTCATCCCATGCCCAGCCCAAATGGGCAGGTCTAAAAAAATAAAAAATAAAAATAAAATAAAATAAAATCAATACGACGTTTTATTGCAAAAAAAACAACAACACTGCTGCTACTATTAAAATTCAGGCATTTAAAATAAATAAATTTCACATGTTTCTGTGGTGATTTGGTGTGTTTTTTGACCACGATTTCAAAAGAAAAATTGCGGTCGCCATTTTGGATCCCCCCACCGCATGACATGCAGCAAGACAGACAACGAGGATGACCCCCCCCCAGCCTGGTGCAAGCAGCCCAGGACAGGAGAGGGGGGAAGGCCGGGGACCCCCCCCCAGAAACCACCCCTCTGGTAGGTGTCCTCAGGCAGGCATATTTTCGCCTGCTTTTTTGGCCGGGAGTCGGGGGGGTTATTTTTTAAAACTTTTTTTCTGTGCTGCTTGGCATCGTGCGATCGCCGCGATGCCATTAACGACAACGAAAACCCCGACACAATTTTTCTTTTTTGGGGGGGTCGGGTTCGTTCTGGAGCGGCGTAATTATTGTTATCATTTCTGTTACGTAACGGAAACGATAACCGAAAATGGAAACGACAATTTCGCCGCTCCGTGCCCATGTCTACTGATAACCATCTATTTTGTCTTCATTAAGTCACAATCCAATAATCCTTGCAAATCTGCCAAACTACAGTAGTTGCAAGCAGGAAAATGTCATCAGCATATCCCACCCAGAGTAGCCATGTAGCTAGATGGAGCGGTATATAAATCTAATTCATTAATTCATTAATTCATTAATGTTATTAACAAGAACTCCATTCACCTTAACACCTTGGTTCTTTCCTTCAAGAGTATCCTGAAAAATTCTTTGTAGAAAGATATTAAAAAGCAGAGGTGAGATAATAAAACCTTGATGGACACCTTTTGTAATTCACTCCTCTTCTGATATCTGACCATCTATCCAGGCATTAGCATGATTCAAATTCAGTTCTTAATCAACCTGATATCACGATTGTCCAAGCCCAGTTCTTGAAGAGCATTAATAAATTTATCATGTTTAACTGAGTCAAATACTTTTTCATAATCAATGAAGCAAATAAAAGTATCAACACTGATACTGAGACATTGCTGAACTAGTATTTGAAAACTAAATAAAGCCCGTTGAGCTCCAAATCTGTTCCTGAATACGAATTGGGTATCTCCAATGCTGTCTTCACTCATCCCATATATTCTTAAATGCAGGACTTTTAAAAATACAGCGGTACCTTGTATAAAGGAATTAATTCGTTCCAAGTGAAATTATGTTAAGCAAATTTTACTTTATACAGATTTCCATAGGAATGCATTGAAAACGGAGTAATCCCATTTTTATGTTGTATGGATTCTCCCCGTAGGCGATTATGTTAAGCAAATTTCCCCTGTCTCTGGAATTTTTTATGTTGTACAGATTTTATGTTATACAAACTGTTTGTTATACGAGGGCCCACTGTAACTTCAGGATGTGACAAACTGATTGTCTGGTATTCATTACAACTTTTTGCATTAGGTTTCTTTGTAAGTGGTATAAAAGTGGATTTGAGCCAGTCCTGTGGGCTGCTTCCACTTCTGTAGATGCTTTTATACAAATTGACCAGAGGGGAAAGGGATTGTCCTTCCTTAAGCAATTTTAAAACTTCCATATATATTTCATCAGAGCCTGTGGTTTTGCCACACCTCAATAATTTAATGGCATGTTCTATCTACACCATCATCTAACTTGACTCCTTGGTCAGTACTTCTGTTATCCTTAAAGAGATGCTCTGTATGTTCCTTCCACTCCTGTAGTTTCTCCTCAGTGCTTGTCAAGGTACTACCATTCTTGCCAATAAGAGAATCATTAAGAGTTACAGAAGGAGAGTTAAAAGAAAAAACACTGAGGAGCTATTTGAAAAAGACTTATGAAATGGGCAAGTCATGGGAGAGGTCCAGTGCTTGATACAACAGACTGCTGGTGTTTTTTGAAGTTGAGGAAAGACATATCTTCGTGAAACACAGACTGCTCATATACAAGAAGCCATTCATTTCTATTATTGTACACCTATGGCTTATGTGTAAATCTATATATATGTTATGTTTAGTGTTTTCATACACTGTTCTGTACTTTCAGTTTTTGCCTTTTAATTACTCTGAGTATTTTCTATACTTTCTCCATAGAGGTCTTACCATTTTGTAAATATTTCTCTGGTGAATTTGCTCAGAATCTAGGCAAAAATACAAAGTGTGTGTAACCAAGACAGGTTTAGAGGAAGTTTATTGTCTGAACAGAAGCTAAAATGTCATACAGTATGTGCAAAAATGAAGATTCCAATCTTTCTCTTTATTTTCCTGGAAAGTCTTCTTATTTTATAGTTGTTCTTGTGCCTTAATTATATAAACACCAACTCGAACTATATTTCTTCAGCCATGTGGTAATCCTGTGTCACTGCAGTCATGGGTTCTGCTGCCTGCCAGGGGCGATTTGGAAAACAGGAAGATTTAGTGGTCACTTTTATTATTATTATTATTATTATTATTATTATTATTATTATTATTATTATTATTATTAATTATTAATAATAATAATAATAATAATAATAATAATAATAATAATAATAATAATAATAATAATAATAATAATAATAATAATAATAATAATAATAATGTACTTTCAAGTCAATTATTACTAATAGTGACCCTTATCAAGTGTTATCCTAGTAAAGAATACTCAGGCATGATTTACCATTCCCTTCTTTTGAAGTCACTCCAAGACTGTGCAGCTTGCCCAAAGCTTCATAGGCTGACTGTACTTACAGGATGCACACTAGGGAATTGAACTCCAAGCCTCTGGCTCCACCACTAGATACCTAAACCACCAAACTATCCACCCAGCTTTAAATCCTTTAAAATTAATTGTCTGACCTGAAGCCTGTGAGTAGGAGGCAACCAGCTCCAATAGAAAAGTGCTCTTGCATTACCATTTTATTTTTATTTATTTATTTATTTTTGTATTTCTATACCACTTGTCTTCCAATGGAACTCCGGGCGGTTATATCCTGTAATGCAGCTTTAGAAACAAAGACAGATGTTCCTACTAGGTATACCCCATCTAATACAAATCCTCTTATCATCCAGATTTTTTAGAGGTGAAGTTTTTAACCCAGAAAATTTTCAAAAATTTCGGTCTTAGCAGAGTTCTGTGCCAAACAACAACCTCTTCCCTGAGATTTGTGGAGGGACCACTTCAGAGAGTGGGGTATATTGTGGCTAACATTGTGTCAAATAAGTTACCTAATAACCCACCATCATGAAATAGCCCACAAGGTTCCTCACTCCCTGGAAGATCTTGTCCATTCGCAAGCTGAAATAAATTAAGGAGCAGTGTCAAAACCTGGATTCGTTGTTGACTCAAGTAGATCTAGGCTCATCATGCAATTATAGAAAAAGTGGAAACATGATTGAATTATTAAAATCAATGAAGAGAAGTGGTCAAAAGTGTCTGCAAAATTTCCATACAAGGGTTGGGGTCTCTGCTACTGCTAGGGAGATTGCATTGAAAATACTCCAAACATGGCATTTGACCTCACTTCAGCTCTCATTTATCAACCCTGCAATGTCACTCATCTGTGGAGAGGCTGTAAGTGTGAGAGATCATTTCAACACCTTGTGGTGGGAATGCAAAAAAAGTAGACCAGTTTTGAGAACAGGTGTTTAATGAAATAAAATCACAAATCATTTGCTTACTAAATCCCCAGAATTAGCACTTCTTACCTTTTTCTTAGGGAAGAATGAGTCCATTTTACATAAATCCTTAACAGTCTATCTTCTAGTAGCAGCAAGACAGGCTTAGCCAAAGGGTAGAAAAGCATGTAGAGAGTGTCAATCATAATATGGTTATCTAGAGTATGGTAGGTATTGTTGCAGGACAAATAAACCACTCAACTACAAGCTGAAGGGCTAAAACATTTCGATTATTTAACAACTGACTAACAACCTTTTACTGTTTATAAGAATGGAATAGATAATAAGGGACTCCCCAAATGTATACAGAATGTATTGGATTTTATAATATACTTGGAATATGGCTATAATTTTCTAAGAAAAGCCTCTTAAGAATTCGGATATGATTCTGCCATGAGGAATGAGAAAGGGAGGCTGGAAGGGAAGAAGGGTAATGAAATATATTAAAATATATATTTGTTAAAGTCTTAAAAAAATTTCAAAAAAAAGTACTCCTAGTTTGCTTAAATTTTTTAGGGGCATTTGAGAACAGCAACAAAGCGTGTAGGGGACCAGTCTCTGTTGTTGCCACATTGCAATTAATAGCAGTGATGCACTGAGGACTGTGTGATTAAGGTTATGTCATATTGTACCATGTATGATTGCACTTCCTTTTATTTGTTACTGCCTGATAGCTAAATGTGCATCCAGGACCATTACTACCAGGTTTTCTATGATGCAATACAGCATCTCTGTTGTACTGGAAAGATGACAGAACCCCTAGGAACTCTGACATGCCCTTTTAGCTGAATGTAGGATTGATGCAAAAGGAATTATTCTCAATACAACATTTGCTCTCATGTTAACTCCTTTTGGAATACCAGGCCAAGTGCTTCTGTAAGAGGAAGAGCTAAGCAAAATCATGTTTATAAGACTTTGCAGTCATTAGACTCTTTGCAGTTCATTGCCTTTTCCCAAACATTAATTGTTTTCATGGTATCTCTCCCTTGTGTTCTCTCTCCATCTTTCTGCACTGGTCACTTCTTTGCATTTGTTTCTGAACATACATTTACCCAGACCAGATCACTGAAGTTCAGCATTTGAGAGTTTCCTAGATTTAAAAATTTGCTTGCTCAGTTGATGTCCATATATCTCATCTCCCTCCCAGAACCGAGAGTGAAGTTTTAACACCATGACAAAAAATAAAAGCATAATTGCACATTTTATTAACACATAATTACAGTAAATAGAATGTCTTCCAGAAAATCCCAAGAAATCAAAAAGAAATTGATTTCTAGATTAGGTATGCTGAATGACCAACAGGGTCACTATCTGGCCAAGCGAAGATAAAAAGAAGAAGGAAGCAGTATATGGATAACTTATTCAGAAGGTATAAAATGGTGGCAGACTCCTTTGAAAAGGAAGACCATGATGAGAAACCTGCAGTTTTGGATAGTAATGTGAAAGCTGTTCTTAAAGCATTAGGAGGAGATAAATCACCAGAAGTAAATGGGGTACCAAGAGAACTGTTTCAAGCCACAGAGAATGAATATATCAGCAAATATGGAAAACAAAATAATAACTCAGAGAGAGGAAATTCACAGTATACATTCCAGTCTCCAAGAAAAGAGGTAGAAAGAGTACAGTTACCACTGTTTTAATTTCTCATGCAAGCCAAGTGATACTCAATATGTCGCAAGAAGTGCTTTTAGCTTATATGAAGTTATCAATGCCTAATATTCAATCTGGATTTCAAAAAGGAAGAAGCATTCAAGGTGACATTACAGATAGCCACTGGATCATAGAGAGCAACAAAGAGTTTCAGAAGAAGATCAGTCTATGCCACAGCAAAACCTTTGACTTTGTAGATCATGAGAAATTATGGGTTCTGAAAGAAATGAATGTGCACTTGATTATCCTGGTGTGCTGATGGGCAAGAAGCTACAGGACCCTGTTTTGTTTCTCCATCTTCTGTCCTAATAGGTTCCTGTAGGCAAAGGTGTCAAACAAAGCTACATTTCACACCTTGTGTGTTCAGTCTGGAAAACCAGACTAGGTTCAGATGAACGAAAGTGGAAATTATCTGAAAGTTGAGTCCTGGCAACTGGACTTTTTTCCTTGAGAGATTGAAATGTTTTGCTGCTCATCCAAGCAGCTTCATCAGTCTGAGGAAAGCTAGTTGGAGTCCTCTGTTTTATAGTTCACTTTGACCTCATGTCACTCTGGTCTGAAATAGGCTCATAAGGTCAACAATGGCCTGAGTAGGCTTGTTAGGTGGACAATAGGCTCATTAGGTGGATAATGGCCCACCTTTACAGCCTTCCCAACACCCATAAAGTATGAGTTGTTAGCCATGGCCTTGTTGATGGAGGTGTGAAATATTCTTGATTTCTCTGGGGATTGTTGAAATAGCCCCTTGAAAAGTAGCAGACAAATTGTGCCTGAGTGCCCCCCCACACCTCTGTTGAGAGAGGGATTTTCAATAGTCACATGAATGGCTTCCCTGACCCTCTTCAAAGCCAAACCTAATAGGTGGGGAAGTAACTTGACAGCACAGAATAAATAAGTTATAACTTTAAAGCAAAATGGTAATTGAAATGCAATTTGATTTTTTTAAACAAATGAGCTAAATTAGTTTCAAAGGATTTAAATTAAATAATAAATGCAGAAGACATGTGAAAGCTCCCAGATTATGTCTTTATTTGCCCTGCTTTATTCAGAGCTATATGACTGGTTAAGGGACTGTAGAGCAAATGCCCCTACGCCATTTCCAAATGTGGCTATTGTTCTGGTACTTAAGAGCCAGTGTGGTGTAGTGCGGTGTTCCCCAACCCCCGGTCCGCGGACCGGTGCCGGGCCGTGGATCAATCGGCACCGGGCCGCCCGAGGAAACCAGGGAAACTCCTCCTCCCTTCCGTCCCCGATCTCTTCAGCACGTGCCCCGGGAGGAGGAGGAGGTAGGAGGAGGAGGCAGGGGAGCCAATGAGCGCTGTGCTTGTTGGGGGGCGGCCCGCTGCCCAATGGGCGGGCGGCTTGTTGTGTTGCGGAGGCTGCCGCCGCGGTCGCTGGTGGTGGTGGTGCTGCTCCTCCTCCTCCTCCTCCTCCTGACAGGGGCCGGAGGTGGCGGCGGCGGCGGCAGCACCAGCAGCAGCAGGAGGAGGAGGAACAACGAAGAGTAGGGCTCGCAGAAGGCGGAGGCGGCGCGCGCCTGCCCGCCAGGCGGGAGCGACCCTTAGCAACTGCGGCGGCGGCGGCGGCAGCCCACCCACCCACCGACCGGCCCGCCAGCCATGGGGGTGGCGGCGGCTCCGGCGGTGGCGGCGGAGGGAGGAGGAGGAGGAGGCCGCTGTGGGGGGTTCTCGGTCGCGGCGCGGATGAAGGCAGGACGCCGGTAAGCCAGCCTCTCCCCTCTCTCGCTCTCGCTCTCGCTCTCTTCCCTCTTGGTGTGTGTGTGTGTGTGTGTGTGTGTGTGTGTGTGTGGAGGGTGGGGAGGGAGGGCTGGGGGGGTCACGGGAAGGACAGTGTTTCCTTGCAGCAATGCCAAGGACTCGCACAACACTGGCTCTTTGGCTTGAGTACGGAGATGAGCACCGCCCCCTAGAGTGGGAAACGACTAGCACGCATGTGCGTCAGTGGCGGGGGGGGGCATTTACCTTTTTTATCTTATTAAATCAAAACAAGCGGGCCAGGGAAAAATTATCAAACATTTACCGGTCCGCAGCGATAAAAAGGTTGGGGAGCACTGGTGTAGTGGATAAAGGATGGACTACTAGAACTTAGGAGACTTCAGTTCAAATCCCTACCCAGCCATGGAATTTTCTGGGAGGGAGTAGCATTTGTAAAACCACTTCTTAAATATTTTACATGACTTGTGAACCATATTAGTGTTGCCATGATCTGCAGCTTGACAGCAGATAGTAACAAACTTTAAATATCAGCATGGCACTCACTCTGTGTTTAAAAAGTCATCATTAGCTTTCTCAGTAGTTTGAACAAACGTGATTAAAATCTAAACTTTCCAAAAACCACTGGCATTTACATTGCAAAGGTGGTATGCAAATCGGTGATGCTCCAGTTGACATGTCAAACAGGTAGTCAGAAGACCAAAATGGCTTTCAAAATTATACTAAGAGAACATGGCTAGTATTTTACACACTCTTGGACTATAAGATCCCTTCCCAGTTCCATCTTTTTGAAAGCTGAAGAAAGATGATTACATTGGAGCACAGCTCAGAATCCTGTATATGAAATTATCAGAGAACAACTGGCTTAACTTCTCCAGTGTATGTATTTTAGGAGTGTTTCTTAGATTTCTTGGCCAGGAATTGAAAATTGGCATCTTGGTTACATGAAAAGGATCTTTTGTTTGCCTGCAGATGCTCTGCTGAGAACTCTGTGCATGGGGAAATAGTTTTACAAATACAAATAAAGAAAATGACTTACATAATGGAAAAGCCGGAATGCACTCATTATTGTTAGGATACTGTCCACGTACGACGTAGATGAGTGTAAGATCCAATTAAGAACACAATACACCTATCATTAAAAAAGAAATGTACTTTTATCCCCATTGCCATTCCTAATAGTCAAAAAACTGTTTGTTACCCTAACAGGTATCCTTAATGAGATTGTTTATAGTGGAATTTGTAGGGGGTTGAGAGGCTAAGTAATAATTTGCTTGTGTTTATCTGTAAAAGGAAGGTTGAGCTCACTTTAATTCCCAACCTTCTTCTTTAAAGAATTTACACTGGCAAGGCCTTTGAACTTGCTGCATCAATAAGGAGCTGCTTGCAAAGGGGGATTAAAACATTTTAATCCTTTTGTGCAAAAGAATATGGTGTTCAGTGTGGCAAGCATGCTAGCAAAATTAATTTTCATGTTTCTTTTTTCAAACTGGAGCATTCAGCTCTGTCTTTATTCAAGTTAGAAATTTTCACTCTACCTCTTTCCCTTCCTGTCTCTGGTCTGGACTTTTTGAACATCACAGTGCCATTTGATAATTTTGACATTTTCAAGAAAGTTGTAAATGAGAAAGTGTGGGTTTGAATGTTAACCCTGCCTGCAAGAAGCTGTTGGACTTGGGGTCAGATCCTGCTGAGAAGAATGCCTCAGGCACTGCAGTAATAAACCGGCTTTCCAAATAAGTTCAGAAAAAGTTACTGGCCAAAGAAACATTTTAATAGCCATCCTACTGTTTTGCGCTTTAAATTAGAAGCTCTTTATGAGGAAAACCTACTGATCTCATGCTGGAGAAATGCATTTTAACCTACCACCCTAGCGACGTGTTCTAGGCTTAAAAAATGAGAGAAGAAAAACCAAAATACAGTAGTTAGAATTAGAAGATATTTATGATTTCTAGTCTAACATTAAAGCAACTCAAAAGAACATGTAGGAAAATCTTTCCTTTGGTTAAACTTTTAGGTTTCAGTGCAAGGTCTGTGTTATGTTTATCACATACGAACAAACAATCACAGGCCGTGTGTGTGTGTGTGTGCGCGCGCGCGTGCGCGCGCATGTGCGCGCGCGCGTGCGCGCGCATGTGCGCGCACACACACACACCCTTCTCATTTGGCCTTTATTTAACATTGATATGTTTCTTCTTGGCTAGGGAGGAAGACGGTGTCATAGAAGACCCAAGTCTTCCATCTAGGAATTGGGATGATGATTTAGTAAACTCATTAGGTGTAGCCAATTTCAACCAATTAATAATATTACCTGGTGGTTGCAGTCTTGCTCTGCCAGTGTTGAGAGTGCACATGTCTTCTTGTTGGTACAAGCTTTCTTTAAATAAAACATTTTCTGTCACCAATACTATGAAAACTTAGTTTGTGACAAAGAAAATAATGACTCCAAGATTCCCAGATTTTCCAACTATTCTTGAGTTATAAAATTGGGTACAGTAATTAGAACTGGACCTGGACACTCATCTCTCACATGAATTCCTTGAACAAGCCTAAAGATGACCTAAACTTCCTTAAAGATATTGGGTTATGAATCTCATTCTACCGGTAGGTAAATTTAGTAGTGGCAGAGTTTGTTGGAAGCAGAATAGGTATGCTTAGCTATAGCAGCAAACCTGGTTTGATGGTGGCAAGTTTACCCTGCACACATGTTGGTGGGGAATAACCCCTATTCAAATACATGGACAGCCACTTCTGTGATGAGCACATGGGGTTTTATGTCAACTCTGCTGCCCAAGAATATTCCCACCTACCAGGTATCTGTTCAACCTTTGTGTGTTGAATACAAAGGTCTGAAGGTCAGAATAGCAGTCTGTAAGCATGTGATAAGGCAGATTTCACCTCACAGGACCTTTGTTTGCATATTAAGCTAAATGTGCTTAAAGAATCAACTACAGATCCTCATCCTCAATGCATGAAGACAGTCAAAGGATATGGGACCATGGTTTCCTCTGTGTCCAGTTTTTGAGCTCTGAAGATCTAGGTGATTTCCGGGGGTGGGGTGATGTTTTTAGATGGGGCTTTTATAGTCATCCTATTCTTACTTCAACTATAACCCATCATATTATTAGGTATAATCAAATCATTTATGGGGCTATAAGCAGAAGAGCTCCTGATCAAGGGCCTACTTTTCATCCTTTAAGAATGGGTAACATTAAATCTGCATTAGATCTGAATGTTTACTTTAATTTTGGTTGGTTTAATGAAAGCTCTGTTAGTAAGGCATTTTGATTGCAATGTCTTAGGTAATTAATATATTGTTTTTAAGGGCAATGGATTAGTGTTGTATTAGTATACTGGGTTGTCCTTGACTCATTCACTTAAGTGGAAGGGATTTCCTTGTTCTGTCATGTATGTATAACACATGACAGAACAAGGGACACATGTCATCAATGCATATATCTCTTTTGTTGCAACATTGGCAGGTGCTATTGACAAGTGAAATATAAATAATAAAATCTAAGATGGAAATACACATTGCTTTCCATAGTGATTGTTAGATAATAGACCTTAGTTTAAATGCAGAATGTCTGTGGGGAAAGCTTACCTTACGCATATGAGAAGACCACACTCATTTTGCATTCTTTCACATGTCTCTCAATCTGTTTTGTGCTCAGTCATGAGACATGACACATTGTTACTTCATTTGTTTTGCATTTATTTTTCTTGTTTCTTTGTCTCATTGTATTCAAATCACTTCTCTGTGCTTCCCCATCTCAAACTGGCTAAATATAAATTAAACAAAGTTTATTCTGGCAGCAGAACTTGGTGACCTAAACCTTATGTCTTAGCCTGCAGTTTAAGACAATGTTCAGCTGTCCATAAAATGTTACATTTCACAGCTACAATTCATATAATTAGAAACTGAGTCCTTATCTTAGAATAATACCTGAGAAGATTTTTGCATTACAAAAAGCCAGAAGCCCATAATGATGGCTTTCTGGTATAATCAATTAGCTTGATTTGTAAAATTGCAATAAAGGAGCAAAGGGAAAGATTTAGCAGCAGTATCAGTTTGGATGAGTCAGATTACAGAAGGTTGTTGGCCTGAGGCATTAACTGTACTTTGCAACATTATATATTCTGTGTAATCAGCATTTATTATACATCCCATTACAAAATGGATATTTTTACTGGTGTCATGATCACCTTAGCATTTCACCTATCCTGGCCCATCTGGTAGGGAACAGGTAGACTTGACTGCCTGTCTCTATACTCACTAAATTTACCTTTGCATAAAATACATAAGCTTAAATAGAAATAAGCTTAATATTTTAAAATAGCAATATTTGGTTATAGTTAAAAACATGTTATATACACAATTCACAAATTTGCTTATTTCAGGCAGTATTTCATGACAGCTCTGCAGTTCTACAAAAGCTTATACATATGTAGTATGCATATATACAGTTTAATGTTCATAGACATACATATATACTACACTCAGTCATCCAGGTGAGTTTATCTGGAAGTTGAGTTCATGGCAACTGGACTTTTTAAATATACAGTTTACTGTATATACTTGAGTATAAGCCTAGTTTTTCAGCCCTAATTTTGGGCTGAAAAAAGGGGTCCTCGGCTTATATGCGGGTCAATACTTTTAGCCACTGAGGCAAGTTTGGGTCAGTGGTTAAAAGTCATTTTAAACATTGTGCACCACTTCTCCTGACCCCCCATGTTTAAAATGACTTTTTAAAAGGTCATTTTAAAACAATGTTTAAAATGACTTTTAGCCACCAACTCAAGCAACTTGCCTCGGTGGCTAAAAGTCATTTTAAACATCACACACACACCCAGCTCACAAAGGAGGAGTTGCCAGGCCCTGCTGCATTTCCCACCCTAGGCTTATACTTGAGTCAATAAATTTTCCCAGTTTTGGGGATTTAAATTAGGGGGCCCGGCTTATACTCGGGTCGACTTATACTTGAGTATATACGGTAGTTTGCATTTTTCTTGGTTTAGAAAAATTGCATTGATGAAAATGAAAATGTTACCAAAGCTAATTTTTCTGTTTATGATGCTTCTGGTACAGCTAACTATGGATGATTTTAAATTTTGGCAAGATCTTGGGGTGGGGGAGGGGAGAAAGAAGTAGTAATAGTAGTACAGTTGCCATGACTCAACTTCCAGATACATTATGAGGAGTGGAAACTAACATGGAAAACACTGGTGTTATTATCAAAACAGTCAATACTACAGTAGGTAGTCCTTCATTCAGGGATAGCTTTCCTGAAAAGGCAAATCTGATAAATAGTCTGTAATCTGAAGGCATGGGAATAAGAGGAGCACCAATGCAAAGTTTATTATGGGAATGTTGAGATTCTGGACACATTTTACAATAATGTTTTCCATCTGTAAGCACCCCTGGCCAAGAGAACCTTTGTCTCAGTCTGGTCAAAATCTTTTCTCTTACCATCCTGCAATACCTGATGGGACTAATACCCATCTAGGAATGCCCATAATTACAGGCATAAGATAAGTAAACCAATTAAGTATCTAGGTATAGATTTAATAAAGGATACACCAAAATTAAAGTAATATAATTATAATAAACTAAAAAAAAAGAAATTAAGAATAAAATGCAAGAATATTCTAGTTTGAAACTTTCTTGGTTTGGAAAGATTGCATTGATGAAACTGAAAATTTGACCAAAGCTAATTTTTTTTGTTTATGATGCTTCTGGTACAGCTAACTATGGCTGATTTTAATTTTGGCATGATCTGATTAATAGTTACTGTAACTGTGCTAAAAAAATCTAGAATAAGTAAAAAATATTGGTATAAGGCTCAAAGTAAAAGAGGTATAGGTTTGCCAAATGCAAAAAAATACTTTGGCAAATCAGTTAAGGTTTATTGGGGATATTGTATATAATCCAGAAAGAGTAATATGGTGGAAAATGAAATCATTGGAAATAAAATATAATACTGAAAAAATTATTTGGCACTATTAGGGAATCAAAATTAAGTGAAATTAATAACCCCTTTCTTAGATCTATGTTAAGTGCTTGGTATATACATAAAAATATGCCCCTTGGATTCACCATTAAGATCAGTAACTGAAATAGAGAACTTCTCTAGAAATCTGAAAGCTTTAAAAAATTATTAAGGGAAAAACAAGTGATTAGATTGAAGAATTGGATAGGCAAAATGAGGGGGGAGGTACAAATGAAAGAAGTTCTTTAGCGTAGGGACATATCCTGGTTTAATTATATGAAATTAGAGAAATGGACAAATGCTTGGACAAAGAAATATAAGAAATGTAGAGAATATTCAAAATATGAACAATTTTTATTGTTGTATGAAGACATTCAGGAGGACTCAGCAAAAGCTAATGAAATAATTTTGGATCTAGAAGTAGACATGGGCACAACTTGGCGAAATTGTCGTTTCCATTTTCGGTTATCGTTTCCGTTACATAACGGAAACGGTAACGATAATTAAGCCGTTAGAACTCGAACTCGAACCAAAAACAGAAAAACTTGGTTGGGTTTTTCGTTTCCGTTTGTGGCATTGCGCGATGTGAAGCACAGAAAAAGTTTTTAAAAGTTTTTTAAAAAAAACCCGACTCCCGGCCAAAAAAGCAGGCGAAAATATGCCTGCCTGAGGCTTTGCCACCTACCAGAGGGGTGGTTTCTGGGGGGTCTCCGGCCTTATCCCCCCTCTTCCCCTGTCCTGGAATGCTTGCACCAGGCAGGGGGGTCATCCTCGTCATCTCGCCATGCCATGCGGTGGGGGGGATCCAAAATGGTGACCACAATTTTTCTTTTGAAATTGTGGTCAAAAACACACCAAATCACCACAGAAACATGTGAAATATATTTATTTTAAATGCCTGAATTTTAATAGTAGCAGCAGTGGGTTTTTTATAGCAATAAAATGTTGTATTTATTTTATTTTATTATTTTTTTAGACCTGCCCATTTGGGCTGGGCATGGGATGGGACCATGCAAATTTTTGAACCATTCCACCAATGGCATCGCCAGGTTTTTGACTGATACTTCTGGATGTCTCGGAGGGCATAAAAAGCCGAGGCACCTCCCAGAAATCACAGTCGGGTGTATGGATGTGGTTGAGGGAGGAGGGCTGGCTGCTGGTGCTGGTGTGATCCGATCGAGATTGAGGAGGGAGGCTGGAGGCTTTAGGATTTAAGTTAGGCAGGCAGGGAGGGAATTGAATTTAGAAAATAATTTATTTGATTTCCTGCAGCTTTGTCTGCTGAAGGGAATAGCAGTTTATTCTTTATTTCTTCTCTGGCAGTTTGAGGATTTTTTTCTGATATTGGATAAAGGGAGAGGTTCGACTGGGAGTGGGAGGTGTGGATTTATTTTAAAAATATATTATATACTACCATTTATTTTCTATTTTCCCAGCTTCAATTTGCTTGCACACACACACATTTGGGGTGCAAACCAAGAACAGAACCTCTATCCTAAGTGATATCCTAACTGCCCACTCGCCCGTCCGCCCGCGCCGCCACCCGCCTGCGGCCCGCACTGCCGCCCGCCCACGACTGCCGCTCGCCCATGGCCCCCCGCCACCGCTGCCCGCCCGCACCTTCCCCTGCCGCCCGCCCCCGCCCCGCTCACCACCTAGGGCACAAAAACACCTAGCGCCGGCCTTGATTGCGGGACGCCCCTATGCTCTGGGAAGTCAAATCGCGCTAAATCGTGGTGGAAACGACAAACGAAATGACAAAGTTTTGAAAAAATTCGCGACAAACGGAAATGACCCGAAACGGACCCATTCCGACAAACGAAAACTCGAAACATCATTTTTTCTGGTCGTGCCCATGTCTATCTAGAAGATGTAAATAGTGAAAGAACTGGATTGAAGTTACTGTGATTTGGAAACAGGACTTTAAAAAATAAAGAAAAGAGGAAGATAAGGCTAGAATATGCAGAATGAGAATACTTAGAACTATGTTAGTTAGAATAAAGGGATTTTTTAAAAAAAATAGGTTTAAGATGGCAATTGACACCAGTGATTGAATAAAATGAATGTTAATTTCTCAAAGCTTTGTTGGAAATGAGATAAGGAGGTTGGTACATTTTTTCATTTGTGGTGGGAATGCAAAAATATACAAAAAATTGGAAATGTATTTTTAAAGAATTAAGTGATACATTAGAAAGGAACATAGAGTCCAAGTCTGAAATTTTTGCTGATAATAATTATGATTTTAAAACTAGAGAGTTAATTATAAATCGACAGTGGCTAGATTAATAATAGCTAGAAATTGGAAATCCAAACATGAACTATATTTAGATGAATGGAGTGATGAAATGTGGAATATTGCTCTAAATGTTAAATTGACATGTAATTTAAAGATCAAGAAAGGAAAGTTAAAAAGAGATATCTTTTATGATATTTGGGGTAGATTTATTGAATATGTGCTGATAAGAGATAAGGATAAAGTTTCCGCGCAACAATCAGTTCTGTTCTAGAGGGGAGGATAAAGAAAGAAAATAAGAAGAATGGTCCCGCTGGTGGAGGGGTGTACTTTTTTGTTGTTTTTTGTAATTTGTATTTTGTATTTTGTATAAATAAAAACTTCAAAAAAAGGGAATGCCATTAAGTAAAGCATCTACCTCCCACCCAGGTTTCTCCGGTTGATATACCTGTAGGGAAGCTGCAGATGCATTGGCCTAGGAACATTCCATTACTAAGCACTCTTTGTGTAGATGTCTGTCTTGAAAGTAAACAAATGGACATCTTCTTTCCCTATTCAGACCACATAAGGATGTGTGTGTATGTGTGTACCTTGGGGAAACACACACACACACACACACACACACACACACACACACACACACACACACACACACACACACCATAGGGAATAAAGGTAAGTGCCCCAAGACAAGTGCAAGTTTAACAAACATGTATGAGGAAGAGCAAATTAATATAAACAGTACTGTATAGGATTTTCAAGGATAAATATGGCTTCAACCAGGGCTGTTCAACTTTGAACAGGCGGAGGTCCACTTTTTCTGGCCCAAAGTCCCTGAGGGCTACTACACTAAAACCTCTACTTATGGATTTTTATCCGTTCTGAGCACATGCTCATAAGTAAAAACGTTTGTAAGTAGAGCAGCGGTTTCCCATAGGAATGCATTGAAAACCAATTAATCCGTTCTGGAGATAACAGTTTTCAATGTGCCATGGCCCTTGAACTGCCCCGCTCGGCTGAGACAGTGGGTTGGCAGACCCAGAACTTTGCTGGGGCAGTGGTGGTCCTTGGGATGGGGGAGGGAGGGGTGGAGAACTTACCCCCTCACTCTTTTAAATTGATGGCCGGCGGGCTACTTTTGAATCCTTCGCGGGCTACTGGTAGCCCACGGGCTACCTGTTGGGCAGGCCTGGCTTACACTGAAAAACAGTGAGTGGCTATAATGGAAAAACACCTTGAGATGTAAAAGTGTAATGAACAGTATTGCTACACAGAGTGCCACAATGGAATGGCTGAAACTTTCTGCATGTTATATATACAGTACTAAATTACTAGTAGGTTAGGTTGTTCATGTTCAAATTGCAGCTATAGATGCCAGCAGAAAATGGAAGCCTTTAGTCAACTTCTAGCCCCAACTAGAGTCAACTTGTCATATCGGTGGGATTTACACAATTGTTGATTTAACATTAAGCTTTTGATTTACCGGCTCTACTTTAACTGAGACTAGCAATTAGATTTAGGCTGAAATGGTTTTATATAAATTGTGTTATGATATATGTATCTTTAACTCTCACTCTGTTTTGAAATTTTGACTGCACCAATCGATTATCGGGTGAAATGTACTTCAGGAAAATAAAACAAATAAAATACGTGATAGAAGTTATTAATCATGACACCATTTGCTAGTTTTAAAAAAGTTTCCTTTTCCAGTAAAATATAATTTCAGCAGTTGCACAGGTATAACAATCAACATTCATGAGTTGTGACTTTTTGCTAAGAACAGCAGCAAATCATCTTATAGACCTTGCTCCTTGGAATGCCACCTGAGAAGCCTCTGCACAAAAAGTTGCACCATCAGTCACATGAATAGTTCTAACAAGAGTACGGAAAATATTTTAAAGCATGTTTTATTAAAAAAAAAGTTGTAAAGATAAACTGGGTTTTGTAATTATTGGGGCTACTATTTACTATGTATGGTGATGTTAAGGAAAGTGAGTAATAATCAAAATATTTCAATTCCCACCATCGATTCTGTGGCGACAACCAGGATAAGATCTTGTTGATGGTTGGCTTCTCCAGAAAATAGTAAAGACCTACACATTTTGGCAAGCATCACAGGCTTTACAAGCCAGTTTTTCTTCTGTTCCCATTTTAGTTGTTTGGTGATTCTTTGTTTTGACACGATAGAAAGAAGCACTCTTCTGCTTAACCTGGCCACAAATCTTCAAGGTTAAAACCAGATCTTTAAATTGGACCCATAATTTACTGGCAGTTGCCATAGCCTGTGAAGTACCTTCACACTTAACACTTTGAATCATTCAATTGGGAGTCTCCTTTGAGTTAGATTACCAGTTGTAAGGCTTTATCTGTTCTAACAGATATTGAGTGTCAGTGTCATTAGTCACATATGAGCCTGAGTACCATAAGTAGAGATGGGCACGACTTAGCGGTATTTCCGTTTCCGTTTCCGTTACTCGGTTCCGTTACTCTACGGAAACGGTAACGGGAATTACTCCCCCAGACTTCGAGCTCGAACCGACGAACGAACAATTTTGGTCTGATTTGTCGTGCTCGTTCCTTGCATTGCGAGATCGCGCGATGCCACACGCGGCACAGAAAAAAAGTTTTTAAAAGTTAAAAAAACCCGGTTCCCGGCCAAAAAGCAGGCGGGAAAATGCCTGCCGTGCCTCAGGGCACCTACCAGAGGGGTTGTTTCTGGAGGTCCCCGGCCTCCCCCCTCATCCCCCGTCCTGGGCTGCTCTGGTGGGACTCGCCGCAGGCTCGCAGCCAGCAAAAAGCCCAGTCTCGCCGCCGGCCGCCACAATTAAAGCGCAAGCAAGCGGCACGGACGGCACAGGAAAAAACTTTTAAACTCTCCCCCCACCCATTCCCGGGCCAAAAAAGCAGGCGGAAAAATGCCTGCTTGACTAAGGGCGCAGGGCACCTACCGGAGGGGTGGTTTCTGGAGGGGGGGGTCCCGCTTCCCCCCCTTCCTGGGCAGCCGGACTCGCGAGTCGCCATCGCCATGCCATGCGGTGCGGGCGGGGGATCCAAAATGGGGCGGCAAACGCAATATTGTTTTTGAAATCGTGGTCCAAAAACACACAAGCACAACAGAAACATGCGAAAATTTATAAACTGCCAGATTTTTCACAGTAGCAGTGGGTTTTTTCTTGCAACAAAATGTCTCTCCTCTCCTCCTCTGTCCTCCATTGATTTTATTTTATTTTATTTTATTTACACCTGCGCAATGATGGGCTGGCCAAGTGGCCAGCCATGTGGGAGTGGACAACCATGCAAATTTTTGGAGCCATCCCACCAGTCGCATGGCCACTTGGTCATGGAGACTTCTGGGATGTGCCAAAAAGCCCCCTAAAACCTGCCCTAGCCCTAACCCTAACCCTTGACTCCGTACCCATACGTCACAGACTGTCTTCTTAGTGGGTCAGAGAGGCACCCAGAGGTGCAACCCACTAGCCCACCGTAACCTTACCCGTCACTAGCCTAACCCTAGCTCTTGCACTAAGCCACCTTAAAGCCAGATCTACTTGCTTGCATTGCACTACACGCAGCAAGTACAATTCCCTTCTGTGTGAGACATGGTGGTGCGGGAGCCTTGTGAAGGGCGGGCATGACGCTATCACTCTCACTGGTCTCACTGTCTGCACATTATGTTATGCAATATCCATATGGCTATTGCATAGCATTTTGCAGCAGCAGCAGGTGAGGAAGGGAGACCCCCATGTAGAGGGGTCTCTTGGAGCCTGCTTCCCCTTCCTAGTGGGTGAGGAGCCCACTTTCCCTTTATAGCGGGCCAGAGGAGGCACCCACCCCACAGAGGTGCCTCCAGGAGCCCGCTCCCCCCCCAAAAAAACCAGTACTAACGACAACGAAAAAACGAAAAAACGAACCGACTAATTTTTGCGAATTTTCGCGAAAACCGGAAACGACCCGAAATGGGACTGGCCCGACTAACGACAACTCGAAAAAATTTTTTTTCAAGTCGTGCCCATCTCTAACCATAAGTATCAGGCAGTTTGAACCAAATATGCTGTGATAGATACAGGAGTACCTCAAACATACGAGTGGAGAAGGGAAGTCCTCCAGCCCATTTAATTTGGCATATAATCTGCTTCCAGTTCAGAGGTCAGGTCACTACACCTATACAACCAAACCTTGTAAACCTACACCAATTCCTGGGGGCCACACCCAAATATTTTTCTTTCTTTTTAAGTTATTGCTTAAGTGCTGGAAACCCCAAATTTCTTGCATTTAAGAAACAACAATTTGAGGGAAATTTAGTGGACTATCGAAAAAGGAAATCAGACACTCAGCCCCTGATTATTGATGGAGTTTGTGTAGAGCGGGTGATGGACAGTAGGTTCTTAGGAGTTATTCTACAGGAGGATTTGACCTGGAGTGCCAACACTGAAGCACTGGTTAAGAAGGCCCAACAGAGATTATATCTTCTGAGACTTTTCAGGAGGGAACAACTGTCTAAGAAACTGTTGGTAACCTTCTACCGGGGCTTTATAGAAGCACTATCACTTACTGCCTCTGTGTCTGGTTTTCCAATTGCACAGTGGCAGATAGAAGGGCACTCCAGAGGGTCATAAACACTGCTGAGAGGATAGTGGGCTGTCCTCTTCCTCCTTTGGAAGAATTATACAACTCCAGATGCTCAAGGAAGACATCTAGAATTTTGAGAGACCCTTCGCATCCTGGCTACCAATTTTTTGAACTGTTGCCGTCTGGCAGGAGATACAGGACTCTTAGGTCAAGGACAAATAGACTAAAGAACAGTTTTTATCACAGAGCGGTATCCAAGCTAAATGCGACAGTTTTAGCACTATCTTAATCAGTTTTAAGTAGTGTTTTAAATTTTGTAAGCAATTTTAAGAGTTTTTAATATTTTGTATGGTGTTTTATATGTTTTATGTGTTTTGTATGCTTAGAGTGTGTAGTGGAACAGCACTCTAATTTCGTTGTGCATATTTTGCATATGCATAATGACAATAAAACTCTATTCTATTCTATTCTTTATGGGTGTGGAGGTGCTGGGGGCATTAAAATATTGCCAAATTCTCTCCAAAAGTTACAAGGACCCCATGGCACTGTGGTTAAATTGCAGTACTGCAGTTAAGCTTCTGCTCACAACTTGAGTTGAATCTCCACAGATACAGGTACCTACCTCAAGACTGCCTAAACCTTCCAAAGTCAGTAAAATGAGTACCCAGCTCACTGGGTACTCATCTGTAGCCTAGATTATTAAACTGTAAATCACCAAGAGAGTGCTCAAGCACTATATGGCAGTATATAAGTTGGAACAACAACAGGAAATACATACTTTTTATAAGAGGTTTGAACTTGGGTTGCAGGGGGCCTCAAGTATTGCATAGACTGCAGTTTTCCCTCCTGTGATGCAAATGATGAAAAACTGTGTGAATGTGAAATAAAATAGGACCATGGTGCACATTACTGCAGAACAACCAAGGGGCAGAACAATAATTTCTCACAACCATTAGCTATCTCCAGTCTAGTGCCTTGTGTTTTTTCACAAGGTGGTAATCAGACTTCTCCTGAGGAAAGAAATAACTTGAGGGCAGTTGCCACTATCCCTCTCTGCTTCCTGTGTAAGATTCACAAATGGGTTCTTGGACAAAACACATTTTAAAAATCCAGTTCGGTCTGGTTTGGGACTCTTCAAAAAGGATTTGCAGCCACCTAAATGGAATTGGACAGCTTCTCCTGGTTGCTCGAGAGTCTAGAGTGGTCGGATGAACATGATCAAATATCTTGTCTACACCTATGGGCCTAAAAATATATACAGTATACATATTAAATCAAGTAGTCAAATAGGGCACAACAAATCAGTTGTGGTGCAGAATGGGCAGTTACACGTGCCGCCTATCTCATCAATAACTTGCTAGTATTCTAATATTATAGGGCAGTGGTGGCAAACCTTTGGCACTCCAGATGTTTTGGACCACAACTCCCACAGTCCTTTGTCATTGGCAATCTAGGCTTGGACTTCTGGGAGTTGTGGTCCAAAACATCTGCAGTGCTGAAGGTTCGCCACCATTGGTATAGGGGAAGAAATTCAGACTTTTAAATATAACTGGATAGAAATAGATGTAAGTCTAGGTAAATCAATGTAAATTCTGCAGACAATTCGTTTTAATCTTAGGCTGTTCGCTGTGATTTGGAGGCTACGTGTAGTGAACTATTTTCTGCATTGAAGGAACATTTATTCTGAATGTGCCCTATGCTTCTCCCTTCTAGGTCTACATATATTTTAAACATATTTAAGCATTTCCACAGAACTAATTGTGTACAAACCTTTTAAACAGTATGTCAGGCTGAGAACAAAGGAAGACTTAAAAATAAAGAAGGCAGAAATCTTGTGGCACTGGAAGTGGACTCTTTTTTTTTTTTTGGCATGGGAAGTGGACTTGTCCTTGAAAGCTCACATTTAAATATAGCAGTCAGTCTTTAAGGAGACACAGTGTTTTTGTATTTTGTATTTTATTTTTCTCTTGTTTTTAGCCAGAAATACTGGCAATGCATGTTATCCTTGCGAGTTTAATGTCATTCAAATGTATTGCCAATGTTACTCCACAGATATCTGAATCATACTTTATGATTTTCTTCTTCCTCTTCTTTTTAATTAAGGGCTAAGCTCCATTTGGGTTACATTTGTTTTTAAACAACTGCCTTGCATGGAAACACTTTTTGAATCTTGAGTTCAGCCTCTTCATTCAAATGGTATTTCTTTACATTTCTTCCCTTCTCGAATCTCAGAGGAGATTATAGAGTCAGCAACAAGAGATAATACCCACATTCCCCGTTAACTTTTTTCTGAAAAGGGCAATCCCGCACTACGATTTCAACAAGCATGTAATTATTGGGGACTGGCATCACCAGGAGTTCTTTTGCTTCCCAATGTGCATTTTTATAACAGGAACAGCAGGTACACAATGAGCTTTTTCATAGCCAAGCCAAGCAAAATCAGCCTTACAGAAATCCTCATGTGTTTCATTGTGAAATGCACTGTGAGAATGCACAAGCTGCTTCACTGATTGTTCCCTTTTATAAAACAGCAGTTTTGTAATGTCCTGAAGTTAATTAACTCTGTTCAACTCAAGAACACTGCAAAGTATTCCAAGGTTCCAGAATGGACATATAGGCCCAGCTTTTAGAATCATTAGGTATGACAGTGTTTCAAGTGCTTCAAGGCTGATAAGGGTCTAGTGATGGGGTAATCACTAAAAGATACAAGTTTTTTTAAAAAATAAATTATAAACACCACATGGAAATTATTCAAATAGGAAAGTCACTTTCCTTATTAAGCCCTTAATGCAAAACTATTCTCAAGGAAAAGAACATCTATACTGAGAAGTGTTATTTTGAATACTTCAACATACGAGGCTTGAGACTGTTATATATTCTTGATTGGTGTAGATTCTCAGACTCTTTAATGTGGACTGGTGTAATGCTGGGTGTTTTTCAGTTTAAACAGCATGCAGATCTTGCCTGCATCTCACAATGCCTTTTTTCCCTTGCAGATAAACCAAGCTTCATAAAAACCCCTGAAGATCAGATTGGGATTTCTGGAGGAGTGGCTTCCTTTGTATGCCAAGCAACAGGAGAGCCAAAGCCACGCATAACATGGATGAAAAAAGGAAAGAAAGTTAGCTCCCAGCGATTTGAAGTAAGTAAAGAATGTGTATTTTCCAGCTGTGTAACCATCCCCATAAAAACATAAGAACAACCTTGCTGGAACTGGCCACAGCCCATCCAGTCCAGCATTCTATCTCACACAGCGGCTCACCATTTGCTTCAGGGCATTCCCAAGCAGATATCTTCACCTGCTTACGATTCCCTGCAAGTAGCATTGAGTGATATCCTGCCTATCTCTCCAACCCAGAGATTGTCCAAAGGTATCCATAATGACAACCATTGATACCCATGTTCTGCATGAACTTATCCAATCCTTTCTTAAAGCTATCAAGGGTGACAAGTGTCACCACTTCTTCTGGCAGGGAGTTCCACAGAACGATGATCCTCTGGGTGAAAAAGTACTCTTATTTGTTTGGGATCTAGCACCCAAAAGTTTCATGGAGTGTTCCCTAGTTCTAATGCTGTGCGAGAGAGAAAACACTTTTTCCTTATCTACTTGGTCCACAGTGTGTATGAACTGTCCACCAGGACACCAAGGTCCCTTTCATAATTGGGGTTTTTTACCCCAACGTGCATCACTCTGCATTTACTATTTTTTATTTTATTGAATTTTCTAAACATAACAAGTTAAAACAGATAAATTGCTTATGTGTTGCCATGTTACATAGTTCCAATACAAGTATTTTCCCAATATTTCAGCCCAAGCGCTTGGATTATTCCACATTTACACGTTTCTTTTCCATCATTGTATTTATCATTACTTATATCCATCTTTATCTAGTACAAAAAAGTGAAAATAACAAAGTACAGTATTAAACTAGCCTATTTATTCTTAATTCTTCATTTTACTAAGCACATCAAAATCTATTTGTCTAGCTCAGTATATGATAGGCATACATTTATATCTGTTTTCATCTAGTACAAAGGGTGAAGATAGTAAATTTGACTTAATCTTATAGATTAGATAGGATATCTTAAGTAAATAATAAACATCACCAACCCATTATATTTTATCTATTCACCTAAGTTCTATCAATTTTCAAATATATCAATATGTCTGAGACTAATACTTAACGGGCTATTTAAAAAAAGAGTTATGTTTTGGTCTCTCAGTTTCATAATACATTTAAAATTTTCTATTCTTGACTAGCCAGACAGATTAACATTTCAGGCTGGTAATCTCACTGTCCTTTCCATTTTCACATCTTAATATTTGTTTAATATTTTAGGGATGGTCCAGATACAAAAGCCGATTTATGCATTAGAGTGACCTGTCTGGTTTGGCAATATAAAGTTAGCTTGGCAATAGTCTTAAACTAGTCTATTACAGTATACATTTCCATTCACTGATTTCCATTGCAATCCATTATAGTCCATTAATAACCAATAATAAGTAAAAGGTAATAAGTGGTGTGTCTCCAATACACCAGACAACCAGGGATTCAAAAGCACACCATCACTAGCCAAGCACAAAAACAGACCTTCTAAGTAATTTACTCATTAAACCAAATCTTGGTCTTTCCCGATAGATCCACCGCCCCCATAGACTGCGCACATCTGTCAATTCCCATCCTCTCCAGTCCCATGCACATCTGTCAATTCCCATCCTTCCCGTGAAGCAGAAGCTTCCCCAATAAAGCCAGGCCGCACACTCCTCTTGAAAGTTTCAATGCTCTGCTGCAGTTTTATGCTCCAAACAAAACCAGTTCTGGGACTTTCCACTGCCTCTTCAACATGTTCAAGAGAACGTTCAGTTTCCAAAGCAGAGCGAAACTCCGTACTCTCCCCCTCCTCCTTAGTACCTCCCTCAGTGCTACTCTGTGAGTCGTAAGCTTGGGAATTGCTTTGATCAAGCTCCTCATTCCACTCAGAAGCAGGTTCAGAAAATTCATAAGAAAGTTCAGCCTGTAAATAGTCCAATACTCTTTGCATTATGAGGAGCAAATCATCAAATTGTTCTGTCATTCTTCCCAGCTGGTTCTTATCCTTGTAGTCAGTTATAATCCCTTCAAAGGGTTAATATTTCAGTTGTACTGAGCTTCAAGGAGGGGTGTGGAAGAGAGAGCTGGTAAAGGATGAATATTCCAAGTCTGGTATCTAAAAATGTTTTGAGAACATTAGGCATTTACACTGTCCAAGGTCAGAGACCGCTGCTTTGCCGCACACACACTCTGTATATGAAATAAGTTTATATATTGGTAAAAGGAAGCTGTCTTTTTTCCCTTCAAAGTGATTTACCAGCTGAAAATGCTGAAAACACAATGCAGTAATCGGAAAAATCACTTCTGTGTTAACATCTTAAAGTAAATATTTATCTCCCCTCACACTTGAAGCCGCCATTTCGTGAAGGGGGGTTGAAGAAACTTAATGAGGCTTGATGAAGAACAGAAATCAGGATGTCACCAAAATACCTTTCTCATAGAGTGATTGAGTAAAGCGGGGGGGGGGGGAACTGTCTACTCACGACAATAAGGCTTTGTAAAGTCCAGGATTATTTACATTCCGTTCGCCATAACTGCAGCCGGACTTCCCCCAGCAGAGAGTTTAGGCTATTTCTGGAACTGCGAAGTCTGCCGCTGCGTTCTTCACAGCCCCCAGCTGCAGCCTCTCTTTGTCCCCCCTCCAAGGGGACTTGCCCTTATTCAGGGTCCTGTTTATCTGGGGAAATTCAGCTTGATAAACCAGAGGGCTTATCAAGGTGTCTCGCCGCTGCAAACCGGAAGCTGGAAGTCAGGAAAGAGATCTGCATTTACTAATGTTGGAACTCATTTGCCACTGGTTTGCCCACTCACCCAGTGTCAAGAGATCCCTCTGGAGCTCCTCACAATCTATCTCAGTTTATACTACCCTGTATGATTGTTGGCAAATTTGGCTACCTTGCTAATTGTTCCTACTTCTAGATCATTATGAAGAGGTTGGGGGGACCCCGCTTTTTACCTCCCTCCACTTGGAGAAATGTCCATTTAGTGCTATTCTCTGTTTCCTGTCCCTTAGCCAGTTGCTGATCCAGGACAAGACCTGTCCCTTGATTCCATGACTGGCAAGTTTATTCAAGAACCCTTTAATGTGGGACCTTGTCAAAAGCATTCTGAAAGTCCAGATAAACAATGTCAACTGTAGCTCCCTTATCTAGATGCTTGTTGACACTCTCAAAAAATCCCAGCAGATTATTGAGGCATGATTTGCTCTTGCAGAAGCCATGTTGGCTCTCCTTCAACAGCGCCTTCTCTTCTATGTGCCTATTAATTTTATCTTTTAGGATGATTTCCATTACATTACCAGGGACACATGTCAAACTGACCAGTTGGTGATTTCATAGATCAACCCTGGATCCTTTTTTGAAGATTGGTGTTACATTCACTATCTTCCAGTCATCCGGCACAACACCTGACTTGAGGGAAAGATTATATATTTTGGCTAGGACATCAGCAGTTTCATCTTTAAGTTCCTTGAGAACTTGTGGACTGGTGATTTGTTAGCATTTAGTTTAACAAGACATGCAAGGACCTCCTCCCTGGTTATTTCTATCTGGCTTAATTCTTCAGTTTCCCTCCCTACAAAGATAGGCTCTGTTTTGTGCATGTGGTCTGTTTTCTTCAGTGAACACTGAAGCAAAGAATTCATTGAGTCTCTCTGCAATCTCTGTTTCCTCTTTAATAATCCCTTGCCTTCCATTGTTGTCTAACGGTCCAAAGGTCTTCCTAGTTGGATTGTTACTTCTAATGTACTTCTAAGAAGTCTTTGTTATTTCTTTGAGTGTTTTTTGCTATACACTCCTCCAAGGCTTGCTTTGCTTTCCTTATTGTTGCCTTGCATTTGTTCTGCCAGAATTTATGTTTCTGCCTGTTGTCCTCGTTTGGACAAGCTTTACATCTTCTAAATGAGCTTGTTTTACTTTTGAGCATATCCTAAACAGCTCCTGTAAGCCACATCAGAGTCCTCTTAGACCTGGCAGTGCCCTTTTTTCCTTTTGGGTATGCATTCCAATTGGGGCTGTGTTATTGTTTTTGTGAGCAGCCTCCATGCCTCTTGGAGTGTTTGGACTGTCTCAATTTTCCCTTGCAGTTTATTTTTTTACTAATTTCCTCATCGTTGGGAATAGAGGATGCTAAGTTTCAAGGGTTACCATCTCTGTGGACTGGAAATAATAGTTTAAGAGAAAGTAGCTGTTGTGAGTTTTTTGGGCTGCTTGGCCATGTTCTGGAAGTTTTTCTTCCCGATGTTTCGCCAGATTCTGTGGTCGGCATTTTCAGAGGACAAGGAGCTCAGAGAACTAGGAGTTCTCTCTGTACTCTGGGGTATAGAGTGAGTGAGACTGTGGTTTTAAGGTTGTGGGAAAGAGCAAACTTGTCCTATGCAGGAGAATAGGTGATAATCATTTTATTGTGATGGAGGGATTAAGAAGTTTCACTGCAATCAGGGTTGCCAACAATCCTTCTCTGTAGTTGATGGGTGTCATTAGCTGTTCAGTTGTGTGAAATGATCACCTGTGCTTGTGGTTGGGTGGGAATCATTGAACTTTGATCTTTTGCAGGCTGTAGTTTTCAGTACTGGAAGCCAGGCTTTGTTGATTTTTAGACTTTCTTCTTTTTTGTTGAAACTGTGCTTATGTTTGTGGATTTCAGCGGCTTCCCTGTGTAGTCTGACATAGTGATTAGTAGTGTTGTCCAGTATCTCTGTGTCCTGGAAGAGGATTTCATGTCCAGTTTGTTTCAGGATGTGTTCAGCTACTGCTGATTTTTCTGGTTGTTTTAGCCTGCAGTGTCTTTCATGTTCTTTGATTCTGGTCTGGATGCTGTACTTTATGGTCCCAGAGGGCAAGGAGATCCTAGTTCCCTGAGCTCCTTGCCCTCTGAAGATGCTGGCCACACAAAGTATGGTGAAACATCAGAAAGAAAAACTTCCAGAACACGGCCAAACAACCCGAAAAACTCACAGCAGCCATCAGATCTCAGCCGTGAAAGCCTTCGAGAATACATTAACAGAAAGTACTTTTTTCACAAAGAACATAGTTAAACTATGGAATTCTGCGAACCCTTAAAAGTGGCCTGGGACACCAACTTAGATGTATTTGATAAAGGATTAGATAAATTCCTGAAGAATATAATTGACAATGGTCACCAGTCATAGTTCATACCTTCTCCAGGACCAGAGGCATTGTACACCAGTAGAGTAGCCTGGTAGCTAGGTGGGCAACATAAAAATCAAATACTGTACATACATACATACATACATACATACATACATACATACATACATACATACATACATACATACATACATACATACATACATACATACATGCAATTACCTGAGTAGTGCAGCCAAAAGGGTGGTATTGTGTTCTGCTTGTGGCTTCCCATGGACATCTTGTGGTTCATTGAGAGAACAGTACTGGTCTATATAGGCCAGTGTTGGTGAACTTATGCACAGGTGCCAAAGGTGGCACTCTGAGCCCTTTCTATGGGCACCCGACATTGACCCTTCACAACCACCTGTATTCAAGTTAAATTGCTGTATTGGCACTTTGCAAAAAATTAATGGGTTTTAAATTACAGTTTGGGCACTCAGTCTCTAAAAGGTTCGCCATCACTGATATAGGCCCTTGATCAGCTTCATGTTCTTATGATTTTTAGACTTACCAAAGGCCTAGACTAAAGACTCTTGAGGGTGGGATGGGGTTATTCTCTTATGGGAAAATTAAATCTTTTGAGATCTAAATGCATTTCCTCAAATTTTACCATAGTTTTTTCCTGGAATTTTTATAGTATAATGAAGGAAAACATATTAACGTAATGTAATAAATCTTAATGGTATTTCCTTTTCTCATTCTTCTTTTTATAAATTGAATTTAGATGAATCTGGAATTAATTTAGTCTTGTGCCTGATGATTTGCATTCGTTGCCATTAAGGAACAATTCATAGATAACTTTGTGGTAGCCTGGCAAATTATCTCATTGCTCTATGGGTTGGTATTTTATGACAAAACTTACAGTTACATTTATATGAGCATACTCATGTTGTATTTATGCTGATCTACCACTTGTAAAGGGTTTTATCCAAAGACATTCTTTAATTCTGAATCTAAGCAATATCTCCTTAATGTGGCTTTATCGCAGGAAATACTGTTTTTACTGTCCAGATTTCAGCAAGTTTTAAAACATGTGTTAAATATCAGTTGATTTCATTAATATATCACAGAGTTAATTCTTAGACAATTAACTATAGTTAATGTTCACAAGGATTGACTGTTGATCAAGGTGGCAAACAAAGTTTTGAATCTTCATTTTCAAATTCTGGACATAGGGGTAAATTGTAAAAGCCTCGTGGCACAGTGGTTAAATGCCTGTACTACAGATAAAACTGGTCACGACCTGTGTTTCAATCCCAGGTATAGCAGGCTCATGGTTGACTCAGCCTTCCATCCTTCGTCAGTAAAATGAATACCCAGCTTGCTGGGCGGGCAATGTGTAGCCTGCACAATGAAATTGAAAACCACCCACAGAGTGCTTAAGCACTAAGGGGCGGAATATAAGCAGAACACTTTGTGAAATCGTTGTGTAACAGTAACATCCTGGTTAGATTTAATCTTTGTTAGTATTAAGGACTCTGTTTATTAAACCCTCAACTTTGATTAAGAAGACTTTTGGGGTATCAGGCAATAACAAAACAAAAATAAAGAAGGCAATAACTTTGTACCCCTTTAAAGACTAGCTGCTAATTTTTAATACAGTAATACCTCGGATAACAATTTTTTCAGATAACGATTTGTTATTTTAAAACTCCCCCCCCCAAAATCTGCAGCCACCCCTTCAACCCAGCCTTTCAGTAGGGCCCTCCCTGGCCTATACTCCCTCCCCATTGACTCTTATCGGTTCCTGGAGTGCTCGACGCCGGCATAGGTAGAGAGGCGGGGGCCGGGGGTGGTGAGGGAAGGCCGCGTGAATGGCAAGTGGCTTCTCCCAGCTCGCCCGCCTTCTGGGTGCTTGGCGCTGGCGGCGCCAGCAAAGGAAGAGAGGTGGGGCAGGCAGAGGAAGCGCCAGAGGGTGCAGCTTCGAATAGGTATGCCCGCTGCCCGGGTGCCCAGCAGCAGTGGTGGTAGAGGAGAGGTGGGGGCTCTGGGGAGGATAGAGGTGAGTTAGGAGGGGGAGGAGTGCACTTTGAAAGTGCAACTTGTAAAGAGGTCTCGGGGGGAGGCTTTTTTGCCTTTTTCCCTGGACCTCCGGAATGGATTAATAGGTTTCCCATTCATTTCAATGGGAAACCCTGTTTTGGATGACGACCAACCTTGGAGAACGAATTAAAGTCATTATCCGAGGTGCCACTGTATTTTAAAACACAGCAATTAGTTTTAAGGTGTCACAACATTTTGTATTTTGTATTTTTCATTTTTCATTTGTTTTTGCTGGATATGTTATCATAGAGTAACATGCTACCTCTTCTAAAACTAAAACCATAACTGAAAAATGGAGAGCTAAGAAGATGTCCTATTTTTGCACCCTTTCTCAGTTTCACAAAATCACATGCACACAAGATCCATGGTCTTCTGTGGATTGACACCTGCAAACAATGGGTAACAAATTTCTTCTCCCTTTTTGTGTGAAGGTTATTGAATTTGATGATGGCTCTGGATCAGTGCTACGTATTCAGCCTCTTCGTGTCCTTCGGGATGAAGCAATTTATGAGTGCATGGCTACCAACAGCGTTGGGGAGATAAACACAAGTGCCAAACTGACAGTGTTGGAAGGTAGGAGAGAGCCTCTTTTAGCTGCTCTGATCTGAGTAGACACTACATGCTGTTGCTCGTTATTCCTGTTGAACAGGCTGGACCTTCAGAAGTGCTATTGGTTACACTCCATCTTTTTCACTATTTTCTTTCTTCAAGGGTCAATATTTTATGCATTTTTAAAATATCAAATCATGTAATATTTTTACAAATAGCATTGTATGACCCTTATGGCATAATGGTTGAACCACAGTACTGCAGTCAAGACTCTGCTAACGACCTGAATTCCATCCCAACAGGCTCAGGTAGCCAGGTCAAGACTGATTCAGCTTTCCATCGGTTCCTGAAGATGGCTAATTAAGTACCTATTTCATTGGGTTGGGTGGAGTGGTAATGTGTAGTCTCCATAATTAGATTGCAAACCAAGAAGAGAATGCCTTAAGCACTAGGAGGCTATATAAAACATGTTTGGAGTAAGATTTTTGTTACAAGATTGTATATAAGATTGGAAATGCAGTGCAATAATTTTTAAGTAGCTCTATGTCTTCCCTGTCTAATGGATGGGTAAAATGCCACATTATGCCCATCTGCACCTTCTACAGCCCCCCCCCCTTTTTTTTACTCAGAAATATTACCTGCACTATCTCAAGGATGTGAGGGGAATTTCACATTTTAGGCATATGGGTGTTTCTGGCACCTGGACTACTATTTAGAAATTAGAAGTGGCTTCTGCATCCAGCAGTTACCCAAAACTAACCCCAAAAACTTGTTGTCCGTCCGCAGCTTATTGCCATAGCCTCCAGGTAGCCACTTCTTCAGCTGCAATCACTTGGAGCTTAAATGGCTGCCCAGCTTTCATCACTCCTAAGAAAAAAATGCTACCACCATGACTTTATTGATCTAGGACTTACAGCTGTTGATCTTTATGTTCAAAATAAGCAATTTTCTGAGTTAGTGTGTACGTAGGCTGCAGAACACACGCTGTTTCCAGAATCTTGAAAGGTCCATAGTTCACTGAGCTGCTGCTTTGGCAATCTAGCATTAATATGATTATAGTTTTGAGAAGTTTGGTTGGGCACTGAATGACTGAGCTAACCCAGAGGATTCTTTGGAGCTGAACTTGCTCTGCAGGGCCATATATTCTGCTGGAATTTACTTTTCAACCCTGGGTTCTTCGATGCTCTCACACTGTATGTATGTATATATGTATGCATGCATGTGTGTGTGTGTATGTGTGTGTGTTTGTATGCATGCATGTATGTATATATGTATGTGTGTGTATGTATATATGTATGTGTGTATATGCGTATGTATGTATATGTATGTATGTGTTTGTGCATGTATGCATGTATACATTTATTTATTTAACATAGGGTTTATTTATTTAAACTATTTCTATTTCACCTTTCTTCCCACAAGAACCCAAGGCAGCTTAACAACATAAAACAGTATTTAAAAGCTACAAGTTAGAAATATACACATATTTAGAAAGTACCAAACAAATATTATATTAAAATGGTAATAAAATAAATATTAAAACAAATATTAAAATGGAGCACAATGATCCATTTAAAACCCCTCCCGAACAACCAGTCATTAAGGAAAAGCTTGCCTGAAGAGGACTGACTGCTGCCAAGGCCACCTAAACTCTTTAAACCTTTCTTCTACACATCTGTTGCACACCTAAGTGCAAGGAGAAAAACAGATTCCTGGCTTCCTTGCATTTTTCATTCTGTTGGGGGGGAAACAGCAAGACTTGGGATAAACTGAATGCTTCTGTGGCAGAGCATTCCATACTGAGGGATCATCCCCTTAAAATTGTTCTCTTAATTGGAGAAGGTAAAAGGGATGGTGTACAGGGTGGAAAGAATAGGTTATACGCCTGCTTTTCTTTCCTTCCCTCCTTTGTTTTATTTTCTTCTGCTGATATCCTGCTTCTCTGACAATATTTGGCTAATGATTTCAAAGATGGTCTGGAAATAACTTGGATATGTTGTTCTCTCAGAATAAGTTTAAATAGGCCTGAAATAGAAAGATTTTTTCAAAGTATTAAGTACAGTGGGCCCTTGTATAACAAACAGCTTGCATAACATAAAATTTGTACAACATAAAAAATTCCGGAGATAGGGGAAATTTGCTTAACATAATCGCCTATGGGGAGAATCCATACAACATAAAAATGGGATTACTCTGTTTTCAATGCATTCCTACGGGGAATTGTATAAAGGAAATTTTGCTTAACATAATTTCATTTGGAACGAATTAATTCCTTTATACAAGGTACCACTGTATATATATTGTTCTGTATAACAAGTTTTAATTTAAATGTAAAAAAAAATTAATTTAATTATTATAACAGCCCATGGTGAAGTTTTATGTTGTGGAGAACATCAGAGTGGGCAACCATGCTGTTATAGATATTTTCAGCTTTTAACCTGCCATTAAGCCTAATGTGGCCTACAAACTACTTATTCCTCCATTAGCATAGCCAGGGTTTATGGGTGTTGCAATAGAAAAGATCTGGATGGCCTTAGTTGCCTGCTTCTACACTAAATGAATGAAAAAAGTCATTGTTTTTTATAATCTACCTGGGGGGGGTTCCTAACAAAAATTTGTGTGTTGATGATTACACGGGTAAGATAAGCCTGCAGTATCTGACAGATTTACAGTAGAGATGGGCACAACACAGAAATAGTGTATCTTTCGTTTCAGTCTTCATTTCGTTTCATTTCATTAATAATGGATTTTTAAAAAGAATTTTCATCATGAAACAAAACGCTTCGCAAGGCTATAAATAATGGGTAGCTTTCCTTTTTTTTATTTAACAGGGAGCCCACTGCCCTAAATCAAAGACCCTCAAACCCTCCAATCCATTTGCTTTCATTCAAAGAACCCTCTGTAAACAAGCTAGAAACCTAATAGCTAGCTCTTGCACGGATAGATCGGGGAGATAAACACAGCTGATCTGTGGTGCAGGGAGGGAAGGAAAGAAAATATTAAAAAAAATCTCCACAGCCTTACTTAAAAAGGAAAGGAAAACAATCAGTTTAAATCAACTTGCAGACACAGCCAGCAAAGAGAACAGCTCAGCTCCTGGCTAGTTTCAGGCACATCAAGATTGGAGATAAGCTATCTCAACAGCTGAGGTGTGGGAAGAAAGGAAAACAAATCAATCAGTTTAAAAATAAACCCCCTGTTCTCAAGATGGCTGAATCAAGAGGCTAGGATGAATTGTTTCATTTCCAAAACAAAAAATGGTGTTCCATTTCATTTCTTGACCACACACTGTTTGCTGTTTCGTTAAGTTTCGTAAGTTTTCATAAGCTTACAAAACAGTGTGTTGTTTTTTGTAAGGTATCCATCCCTAGTTTACAACAGTACAGTATTAGTATAAGCCTCTGTATATTAGAGAGCTAAATAACAAGTGTCTGTTCCAAAATATTTTATAATCTTTATACTAGCTGCTCTTCTTTAATATATTTGTTGACTACTTGGCATACTCTAAACTGCTATTTAAATATGTTTCAAGAAATTGGAAAGACTTAAATTTCATCTTCAAAAGTTTTGTCTTCCCAGCTGAAATGTCTACCTGTAGAATAAGGATCTCCTGAAAAAAAGTTTCAACAAGGGATTTGTTTGTAGGCAAATCTTTTGCAGCACTCCTTAACTATGGTTGCAGAGCAGAATTGTATCATGTTTACTGTGTACTTATGAGTATGCTTCTATGTACAAATGATTACCAAATTCTATGGGTCATATTGTCAAAGCTATTCTGTTGAGGGTAGGCTTGGATTAGTCCCATATTAATATTTACCAGATAAATACAGTATATTTAACAGTGGCTTGTGTTTTGTATTAATGATCATATGCAATGCAGGGTTTGTTATTGTGCTGTCAAGTCACTTCTGATTTATGCAACCTATGGATGAGCAAAAAAAAAAATTCCTGTCCCCAACAGCCCTGCTCAGTTCATATAAACATGAGCCTGTGCCTTCCTTTAGAGAGCTGATCCATCTTGTATTTGTTCTTCCTCTTTTCCTGCTGTCTTCAGCCTTTACCAACACTGTCTTTTACAGAGACTCTTACCTTCTAATGATGTACCCAAAGTAGGATAGCCTCACTTTCATAATTTTTTGCCTCCATTTGATATTCTAGAACCCATTTGTTCATCTTTCTGGCAGTCCAGGTACCTGCAAAGCTTTCTCTTCCATTTCCTTATTTCAAACAATTTTTCCTGTCAGCTTTCTTAACTGTCCAGCTTTCATACCCATTGTCACAACCCCCCCACACACACACAGGTAAGTTCAGAGTTTTAACTGCAAGCCCAGAGTCAAGACAACAATATAGCAAGGCAGGAGTCAAGCAGAGTGCAGAAATACACACAGCTAGAGTCATGTTGAGCCAGAAGACAAAACAGAGTCCTAGATAAATGGTCCGGAGGTCAAAAGCCGAAATGCAAACAGTAGCTTACGCCAGGTTCAAGGAGTGATGAAGTCCAGGGTCAAGAAACGTAGTCCAGGGTTGTCAGTCAGGAACAAGGATCCAAAAGAGGTCAGGAATCACAGCAGGGAGGCAGAAGCAGGTGGAGTTGACTTGTTGCTCCCACAAATCACCATAACTCTGGGTGCTTGTTTTATGTCTCCAGAGAGCAACTCCCACTTCCCTGAAGACCCATTCTGTCAATACTCAGGACTCTGTGAGCGTAAATGCCTTCTACTCAAATACAGCCTATCCCTATTCCTCTTGGTAATAAGTCTTTGCTGTCTGCAGCCAGCAGCTCTCTGAGAGGGTGTAGAATCCCCTGAAGATGCTGAATCACTTTCGTGCTCAGTTGCTGGAGGAACTGACAGCCCTGATGGTTCATCTGGGAGTTCCTCAGCCATTAACTCCTCAGTGTCCAGAATGGGTTCTAGCAGGGACCTGACACTTATGTACAGTGATGCCTCAAATTATGAAATTAATCGGTTCGAATGGCATTTTCTTAACTTGAATTTTTTGTATCTTGAAATGCAGTTTCCCATAGGAATGCATTGGAAACGGATTAATTAATTCCAATTGGGAAATCACACCCCTGCGACAGAATGCAAAACACACAGTAACAGGCATGCAAACGACAGATCAGTTCCCTACCTTTCAACCTCTTGAGCAATCCACCAAAAAAGTTCCAAAAAGTCCCTAAAACGGTGCCAAATATTTCCAGAATGGCTCCAAAATGGGCAGTTTGACCAGGTCATTGCAAACAGAATCCCTGTGTTGCAGCTTCACTTTTCAAAATGGCTCCTTCTTGTTTGTAATTGCAGTACTGTAGTGGATGGCAGTATTGCAATTGCAAACAAGCAGAAACCATTTTAAAAAGGAACCTTTACATTCCATTTCCTTTTCATTACTCGAAAAAAGGCTACATTTTTGTATTTTGAATATTCCCATGCCCATGGATTTCCCTTCGTAACTTGAATATTTCGTAATTAGGGGCAATAGTAATTTGAGGCATCACGGTACAAGAATGTGTTTAATATTGGCATTGGTCTCCAGTAACACATCCTTGCACTTGATGGTCTTTTCTCTTTCCTTCACTGCTACCCTTCCAAGGCTCAGACCTCTTCATATTTCTTCGCTTCAGTCTCCCTTTAGATTTATGACTGAACCAAAGTACACGAAATTGTCTACTATTTTAATTTCTTCATTCTCAGTGTTCAAGTTGTGTTATTCTTCTGTAATACAGTGGAACCGTGACGTACGTCATTAATCCATTCCGGAGGTCAAACATGCCTTAAGTCAAACGAACTTTTCCCATAGAAAGTAATGGGAAAGTGGATTAATCCGTTCCAGGCGATGAAAAAGACCCCCGAAAACAGCAATTTAACACAAATTTGACTGGGATAGGAGATTCCTTCCGGGGATGTAAATGAAATGTCTCTTCAAAGAGAGGAGGAGGCGGTGGAGTTATAGTCCACAAGTTATACGCCTCCACCTTTTAATGTGCATAGCAACTATGTCTAACATTTAAGTTTTACTGATTTTTAACCTGACGTTCCAAGTTCTGAACAAACCTATGGTTACCATTAGAGTCCCATAACTGTACAGCTCCCCAACTAAAATGCTTCCATTGTGGACCAGAATTCTGCAGCCAGATTTTTTACAAGACTGAGCCAACTGTCTAACCAGCAAGGCCAGACCCGAGCTCGGAGCTGGCCTCGCCAAAGCCGGAGGACAGGAAGAAGGCAGGAGCAGTTTGGAGGCAGCAGCTGCGATGCTAGATCATGGCTGCCGCCTGATTCCGGGGCATTGCGACGGGGCTTCGAGCTGTAAGTCAGAGCCTGTGGCGCTAGTCAAACAGGCCCCTTCTTGCTGCATGTCAAATATGCTGTAAGCCAAGCAGCATGTAAGTCAAGGTTCCACTGTAATGGCTTTGTTCTTAGTGTTCAATTTCAGTCCTGCTCTGGCAGATTCTTTTTTCACTTTCTCTAAAGCCATTTAAAATCATTGCGTTTTTCTGAAATAAGATTTTTGTAATCTGCATCTTTTAATTATTGATATTTCTTCCACCAATATTCATTCCTTCTTCATCTGAACCTAGTCTGGCTTTTAGCATATCTGCTATATACAGACTGAACAGATAAGGGAATAAAATGCACCCTTGTCTGACACCTTTGCCTACAGGAACCCATTCTGTGTCCCCATATTGTGTCCTAACCATAGCTTCTTGGCCACAGCAGAGATCAGGACAATCAAGTGTTGATGCACAGCCTTTTATTTCGTAACACCCCATAGTTTCTCATGATCTACCCAGTCAGAAACTTTGCTGTAGCATGTGGGGTTTATTTCCATAGGTATTTCGTACATTTAAGGATTTACATGTGGTTCAAGCTGAGGAGCTTAAGGCTTGAAGACACCAGATGGTCTTTTAAAGCTGTTTCTGCAGCTGTGGAGTGGCAGGCTTTGGCTGACCCCTTGAAGAACAGAGAAAATAAAATTGTTGATTCAGTACATAATGCAATTTGGTCCTGAATTGTAAGTAAGGGTACAATTGCTGCAGCGAGTCTCTCTCTTATTGCTCCAGGTTTGAATGTTAAACGTCTCTGGGTTGTCTTCCTGTGTGAACAGAAGAAATGTTGGAATTTAGTTTCTTCCAGAAGGTGTCTAGCTTTTGGTAAAGTCCTGTCTTTCATACACATTATCATAAATATTTGCTGCAAAAATATTTTCAGGTCCCCCACTCTCCCATAGGACTTTGCATTAAAGTCACAAGTTCACAGCCAGAGCTTATTTGGCTTCAGTAATATTCATTCAACAGCCTTAATATTGGTCCTTGATTTCCGCCATGAATTGTGGTGTTCATTCTGCTTGCTGTAGTATTCCGTTTGGGAAATATTTAAGATGAAAACTGGAGCCAAGAATCCAAACACAAGCAAATGTTCTTTAGTAGTTACTTCCCTGTGCTATCCTTCATTCTCAATCTTCATGGTCCTGACTCCAGATTCTGTCAGTGAACAAAGCTGCATACACTTAGTATAATTGAAAATTATTTCTTCTGTTGATAGCAGGAGAGGTAGACATGCAAGCACTTCTCTTTTTCTCTTGGGCAGCTGAAAAGTTGAATAATGCATGAGTCATATTGAGCATTTCTGTCTTTTTCAATTATGACCTGCAGCAGCACAGAAATACTCTTGCATGCCTAGCAGAGGAAGGTTTTGAGCAAAGTGAGCAAAAAGGGACTAAAATCAATAAAGTAGTACACACACATTCACAGGGAAGGCTCCAGGGACAGTTAGTGGGCACTTGGTGTCGCAAATTAATAAATACGTAATTGAGCTGTAGAAATGAGGATTACACTGTGCATTATAGAACCTTTTAAATAAGGAGATTCTGCAGGCTGCATTGAGATAACATTGCTACAACGTTTTCTACACTGCACCAAACTGAGTCACTTGTTTATAACCCCCCCTTTTTTTTGGTAAAAGTATGGTATCCTTGTTGGGCAGGGTAGAGACCAGAATGGATTGGCAACCATCCCCTTTTTGTATAATCTGCATTCTCATTGTGTTTATCTGGGATGGGATCCAGTAGCAACCCTGTCAAGGAAAGGGAACTAGCCCTTTACCTCTTAGGCTCTGGAAAGTACATATTTCTTTTACTATCTTGATTTCTTATAAGGGTATTATTAGTCATGAACAAAGACTCTGGCAATTTAAACTTCAATGGGCTATATTTGCATAGCTGCCTCTGGCCTTGGCTCCATAGTTCTGTACCAGCTGAGCAGTGGGTTCCTCAGTGATTTGCAAAAAAATGTGTTTATGTCTGCCAGCCCCTTTGTTAAAGTGTGAAGTTGCATGGTCTTGAATCTGTTCTTGGAAGAGCTTAGAGTGTCGATAAGTCTGCCAGTTGACTTTGCCTAGGAGGATATTGGAAACTGAAAGTAGAATAAGGACTTGGAGCGTTTTTGTCATGTTTAGCCTTCAAATCTAGCAAGGGTACATTGTGCAGGATAAGGAAGGAGAAGGCACCTTCTGCTTTTCCAGGGTTCACTGATTATTGAACCTTGTCATGAGTTTAATTTCTGTCACCATCTGCTGGCTCCACCCCAGTTCCTGGAGTTACCCAGTTTGAAATGCAGTGAATGATAAAGCATTTAACAGTTACAAATTATTTCTGCAGAGATCTGGATCTCCCAAGGCCTAAGACAATATGTCCTTCGGAAATTTTCATCTAATATTAGGTTCCGCATTTCGACAGTAAACAAAAGTTAGCTGTATTTAATCCCTATTTATGCTTAGTTAGCTATGAAGGAATAACTAAGAAGAGGGGAGTCTGGCTCATGTTTATCTCATTTTCTTTTTCATGTTCTTGCTAAGAAAAGAGTTTTTGTTATAAAAATCAGAGTAATTAAGGGGAGAGGCTTATATCTGAATGCTGTCTGTAAGCAAAAACTAGTAAATTAACATTACGCATAATGTTAAGATGAAAATAAATGTCACTTTTCTAAAGGAGAGAGAGTTTTCAGATTTCATATTCTTTTATGTTATACAGGCATTCTAGATATCAGCTCAATACAGCCTACAACTGTTCTCATTTTACATTTATCTTTTAAAGCTTCACATGTTACCTTTTCAACACGAAAACTAATCCTGTCTTCAGAAAAAGTAATGTGTGAAATATCCTGTTGCTTAGGTGTATTCTGGTTTACAGTGATACTGAAGCCCTTCCACATACAGCCAAATCATTTATATTTCAGGTGAATGACTTAAAGTTTTACTGTGAAGAGTCGCTGAAGAAGTTTCAGGCCAGGCTGATCTTGGCCACAGAGCAAAAAACAGACAGACACAGACAAGTACCTTTTCCAGCTAGTGGAGAAGGCACGCATGCACAGACTGCATCGTTCCTCCCAGAAGGCTCCGTTTTTATTCTCTTATCAATGTTTACTAGCAAGACATTGGAGCATTTACAGAAACAATTGCTCGGATAGGTGCCCTTTGCCCTTTGGCACGGCCTCTAAGCAAAAGGTCAGGGGAAATAGAAGGTCGCCTCCTTTCCAGGTGTGCCACGTCAGCACCAGGAGCATGTGCAGAGTCACTGTCGTCCCTTCGGAAACACACCCTTCAAAGGAAGGTTCCCACATTTTACAAAATGTTTGTGATCTTGGTATGTATCCTTGATTTTTATTCCAGATCAGTAATACCTTGGATAACGAATGCCCCTGATAATGAATTTTTTGGATAATGAATGGAAATTTCCAGATATAGGGCTGCCTCTAATAGCGAATACCCCCTATAGGTTGCCTCGGATAACGAATGTTTCATAAGGCATTGCAAAAAAAGTGTACCCAGGATGCATTGCACTCCCCGTAGTCTGTGGAGGGATGGGAGCGTTTTTCCATGGTGTTTTGGAGCCATTTGGGACCTTTTTTGCTGAGGGATTTGGACCTTTTGAACTTGGAAAGGTAGGGAGCTGAGGTTTTCTTGCTTTTTCCTGTCCATTTCCATTGCTTTCCATTTTAAAATGGAGGGTGAGCTGAGTTTGGGTTTGCAAATAATCCTCATGGCTTTTTTGTTTTCATTGCTTTCCATTTTAAAACCGAAGGTGAGCTGAGTTTGGGTTTGCAAAGAATCCTCGTGGCTTTTTTCTTCTCAATGCTTTCCATTTTAAAACAGAGGGTGAGCTGAGTTTGAGTTTGCAGTGGGTTTTTTCTTCTCATTGCTTTGCATTTTAAAATGGAGGGTGAGCTGAGTTTGGGTTTGCAAAGAATCCTTGTGGCTTTTTTCTGTGCATTTGGAAGGAGGGACTGGGTGGTCCATGTTTTTTTGTTTTTTTTTTTTTTTTGTTTTTATTGATCTTTGAACTGCTTTCCATTAAATATTTAATGGGAAAAGGCTGGTGCAATCCTGCTGTTTTCTTTTCTCCATGTTTGCATTGCTTTGCAGGGGGTGTGTTGGGGGTGGTGGTGTTCCAGCCCTAGAAGCCTTTAAAGTGCATATTGTAAAGAGGTCTTGAAAAAACACCCAGCTTTTTTGCCTCTTTCAGACCTCTCAAACGGATTAATCAGTTTCCCATTCATTTCAATAGGAAACCGCGTTTCAGATAACATACTTTTTAAGATACAAATTGCTTCTGGGAACCAATTAAATTTGTTATCAGACATACCACTGTATAGCATTATTTTGTTTCTATTTAATTATGACATGAGTTTTTAAAGATGAAAACAATAGAATCTGGATATATTTTCCAACTGGAAAAAGTGTTATGTTTCTCCTGCAGAAAGTAGTAACAGTTTTATATAATTTATCAACTCAAATTTTGCAATTTCTATGTGTTATTACTGTTTAAAGGACTGCCTAATGGACCAACCATTTCCATTGGGGAAAATGCCATGAACTGGTGTTATCAACCAGATTCATTCAACATGTTTTTTGAAGTTGGAAAGTTTTAAAGGACATCTTAAAAATTAATATTCAGTGAATCTCTTGATGTCAGAACCTAGATTAAAGGAGAAAAAAATCCCTTAAAGTATATTTGACTAACTCAGTATACAGTGGTACCCTGTATAAAGGAATTAATTTGTTCCAAATGAAATTCTGTTAAACAAATTTTCCTTTATACAAATTGAGATTTCCCATAGGAATGCATTGAAAATGGATTAATCAATTCCAATGCAGAGAAAAATAACACAAACAACAGTACAGGTATAATTGCAGGGAACAGAAATGCAGAAATGCAAACAGGCGAGGCCCCATTGCTTTCGGGTGGAATGTGGCAGGACAAGGGTTAATTCTGCCAGGCTTGCAAGAGGAGGAGGAGGTGGATATGGGAAAGGGGGCACTGTTGCTAAGGCGATGGCTTGGAATGTTCTGGCTCATACCATTGTGCAAGCAGACCAGGGAGGTGTGGCACAGCAGCCAGGGAGCAGGCTGGGCCTAGGAACGGTCCTCTGTCGTCTCCTCCTTCCCTGCACCACCCCCGTGCCCACCCTGAATGTGGCGCTGGGGCTCTGGCGGCCAGCGAGGGAAAATACGCGCGGGTTGAAGCCTGCAGAGCAGAGACTCCGACTCACGAATGAGGGGCTGTGAGAGAGACAAAGGAGGAAGAGGCACCAATGGTGCTTCTGCTGCCGTTGCTTGGGGAAAAAGCGAACCTGCCCACAGGACTGAGCGTGATGCGGTGGTGCGGAGCAGCCGAGCGTGGCCAGCAACAGCAGAAGCCTGAGGCTCAGGCTCTGCGAAGGGCCCACCACACCAGATGATGATGATGATGATGATGATGATGATGATGATGATGATGATGATGATGATGATGATGATGATGATGATGATGATTGAGACTACTTGTAATCCATTGTTAATTACAATACTGCCAATTAGCAGTCACTTTCCAGAATGCAGGCAAGTAAGTTTTATGGGCGATTATAGATTTCAGAAAGGGCATCATAAGTCCACATCCTCCATTCTGACCCTTGTCCCACACTGTTTTTATACTTCAGCAAAGACTACAGGTGACAAAATAATTTGAGATGGATGCAGACGTTGACAGTCATCGGTGAGTGACAGACCAAACCGTGGGAACCTGCATAGTAACCAAGGGCTGATTTGTTCTTCCAGAACCATAGGCTTGCATGCACAAAATGAAAATACACTACCTTAGAAAATTAATTTCCAGAGAAAACAAAACTGCAAATCTACCATTTGCTGCTTGAAATAATATGCTCCATGAGTCTGCTCTCATGTGAAGTTGTACTGTTGTGTGCTCTCTCTGGCTAACTGCAGTGTGTCAGTAATATTATGACCATTTTGTGTCCAACATTTGCAAGAAAATCACAATGACATTTTCCAGGAAAAGGCAGAGCAGAACACTTTTCTTTACTACAGAAAGCACCACCTTATAAAAATCTTTGGTAGTTTTAAGTAGTTTTGCCAATTTGAGTGCCGGGAATGGGCCAAAGGCTGCATGTGGCCCATACATCTGTGTTTTTTTTTAAAGTCTCTAATCTCCCAGACTTTCCTAGAATCCTTCTTGTTCCAGAAAAAAAGATTAATCACTGCTCCTGGAAGCCTCAAGGAGTAGCAGTTCATCTTCTAAATAGGTTGCAGACATATACACCATTGTTACCGTTTAACATCCGCCACATACACACTCATTTTCAAAGTTTTATATGTGCTGAGAGGTGTTTTGGTAATCTTTGCAGAACCCAGATGATCCGGAGTACAGGAAATTTGCCCAGAATTTTTTTTTAAACCATACATCCTTGTTGTATGCTATTATCTCTACAGCTGCAGGACAGTTTTCTACACAGGACTTTGCTTCACTATGTCTTCTCCATAGTAAGAATTTTTCATGCAAACATTCCCCCTGCTTCAACTGAAAGGTACAGGAGGCATAGGTATGGTACTTGTTTTAACTGGCTCTTGTTGATGCAAGTATTTGCAATTACATATTCTTATCGTGGCATGTGGCAATCAAAAAAAATTCTTCAGAGAAACTGGATAAAACTCTACTTGATTTTTATAAAAATACAAAAACAAAATAAGTATCTGTACCACCATGTATATATATATTTCCCTGAGGAAATACTGGGTGATTCATTGACGGCGTTTATGAAATCTTGTCTACAGGCTGAATGGCTGCAGTTAAGCAAGTGTGCTGCACAACTGGTGCTGGATTTTTAAAAGTCAGACAGAGTTCTTAATTACATTGAGCCATTAAATGTTGGCAGACTGTTGGCAGCTTATACAAGAGCAGGTGAATGTAATCAACGTACTGTAAATCCAAACATGAAATGAGACTTGGTATTATTGACTTCATGCATGCTGATATATTCCCAAATACCCATCTGGTGAAACACCAAGCATGTGGCCAAACAAAAAGAGAGAGTATGTGTGTGTGTGTAAAAAAATAGAGGTCATAAATGGCTTTTAGGCAATCCTGTGCATATTTACTCAGGGGTAAATTCTGGATTACTTAAAACGGTATAGGATTGTAAGCATGTCTGAGAACGTGACCTCATGCTTGCTTTCTAAGTGTTGCCGCTCCAACCATGATGCATAACTCGAGAAACTACCTAAGTAGCGGTGTCTTGGCCTCTGTCCTTATCATTGTGATGGGTTTTGAAGTGTTAGGTTCATGGATTGTATTGGGCAGGAGAAACACCTGCTGAAGCAACTCCTTTTTATGTAACTAAGACTGCAGACTCTGAGCAAAAGCAGCAGGACTTGCATCTGAATAAACATTCATGAGATTAGTTTGAAAGTTTTGTTACAGAGTACCCAAATCAGCTCAGTTTGCAATTCTATGCTCACAACTAGCACGGCACTTCTGAAGGATCTTGTAAATGACAAGGCTACAAAGGTCTTCCAATAACTTGTATGACTAAATCAAATCCAAAGTCTTTCTTCTTGTCTTTGATGGTTTTGGGGTTTCTGGAGCCTGGGATCTGATTGGATGCTTTGGGAGACAAAATGCAGGAACAGTTAGACCAGAGGCCTGTCTAGCTTAGGTTTTCTTATGTTCCTGAATGGTGTGATTAAACTGAAATTAACCCCACACACAGAAACCTAGGGTGACAGAGAAAATATTTCCATCCCAGATTTCTGATTAAAGAGATGTTTTTATTAAGTATGTCAGCTACCATCAGCAGTCTGATAATAAGTTTTCACAGAGTACATTGCTAACAGAAGTGCATAACTACGAGTTTAGTTGCCATGCATAGGAGGTTAGACAGATTTACAAAAAGTGGGTAAAGTAGGACCCCCATATCCACTGATTCATTTTCCACTGATTCAGTTATCCACAGTTTGCAGGGGGGGGGAATAATTCAGCAGCAGCAAAGCAAGCTACTGTCACAGACAGCAGCTGTAAAGCAACCTGCTTTCATAAAACAGCAGTGTAAAGCAAGCTACTGTCACAAACAGCAGCCATAAATCAAGCTACTGTCTCAAAACTGCAGCCAGAAAGCAAACTACTGTCACAAAACAGCAAGGGGGGGTTGGTGTTCTCTCTTATCCACAGATTTCATCATCCACGGGTAGGCCTGGAACCAATCCCCAGCGGATACCGAGGTCCTACTGTATATCCATCAGCGAATATTACTTCTGATTTCTATATGAAATGTTCATGTGCACAGGGAGACTACTCCAGACTATCGGGAAACAACTGGAAGGAACAAAACATTCCTATAAAGTATAGAAATGGAATATAGATTTAAGTTATTTCCAGTTTAAATAAATCACCCATAATTTTGTAATCTAACAGCTAGGAAGCTAGGCAAAGCGTGGAATGTAAAAAATTGCAGCTGGCTCAGTAGAAAAATTCAGTATTAAATATTTGTTATTAAAAAGTCATTGGCTTTAATATAATTTATTCAAACCTAAAAGCTCAGGGCTTGTATTTTTCCTTTAGTTTAGCCAATAGTTAATATACTGAAGTAGAATTTAATCAGTGAAAGTTCACAGTGAAGTAGATTTTGTTAGTCTTAAAGTAATATGGCAATATTACTTCTTTTGTTTGTTTCTTTTGGTACTTATACATTAGACAGAGATCAGTTAAGAGTGTAGCACTTAGCTGCATCAAAATAATGGATCATTTAGCAATCCCTAAAGCTGCCTCTTATAATCCCCTGAAGCATCTCAAAGTTGCAATTAAAAACTTCAGTGGAGTGAGCTCATTTTTGTTTTGTTTTTCAGCACAGGCATGGGTGTTACTAGGTGATTAAAAAACTGGGGCACGGACCTGTAAAACTGCCCCAAGATTTTCTGGATATGACAGCATTTTTCAGGAAGATTAAAAACTAATGCTAATGTAGTAATTTATTTAATGTAGTGATGTAGTGATGGAAACGTATAAATACCAGAATTATCTAAATTTTACTAAATGTGTACAAACGAATTTCCCTCTCAAGTCACCAAAATTCACCAATTAATTTGCAACCCATCCACAAATCACTGCAAATCAATGGCTCCTCTTAATTAATTAATTAATTAATTAATTAATTAATTAATTAATTAATTAATTAATTAATTAATTAATTAATTAATCCCCAGGTCCAAAACAAATTTCCCTTCAATTACCTAATTTCCATTCATTTCAATACCCTAATTTACTTCCAAGGTTAGTCTGTTAAAAATACTGTGGGTATAGAAATAAATTAAATGTTCCTTCAATATACAGTTTTTAAAAGGGTGTGTAGCAAAGAGGATTACCCAATATGGTGTAGTGAATAGAGTAAAAGTTTAAGACTCTGGAGTCTTGGTTCAAATCGCCGGTCAGACATGGAAACTCACTAGGAAAAGTAGAATGAGTAAAACCAATCCTTAAGTATCTCACTCACCATGAATTTATTTATTTATTTATTTATTTATTTATTGCATTGTTATACTGCCCATCTTCCAAAAGGAACTCTGGGAGGTTTACAAGCTGAGGATAAAACAACAATATATAACAAGTAAAAGAAATGGGAGAGAAAATAATAAATAAGAGACAAAAAACTAATAAAAGAAAGAGGGGGAAACCCTCCACAAGAGGTGGCATGGGCAAAATAAAAAATTAAGTGAAAAGGTCGCCATATGCCTCCTTAAAAAGGTAGGTTTTCAAAGCCTTTTAGAAGGCAGGCAGGGACTGTGCTAGGCGCAGCTTACTAGGAAGATGATTCCACAACGTGGACCCCACCACAGAGAAGGCGCGGTTATGCGTGAGCGATTTCCGCGCCTCCCTGGGAGTGGCCACCCTAAGTGAGCGCGCCTGCGCCATTCTAGTGGGTCTGGTCCCAGCTGACCTTTGAGAGATACGCTCCAACAGGTATTCTGGTCCCAAGCCGTGGAGTCAGTTATGACTTGATAGCATTTGACTAATTAACTAGGTGAGAAAGGGAAGGAGGAAGGAAGAGGAGATATACTTAGAACACAGGTTGAGTATATTTCATAACCTTTCTCTTGTATGCATGTGTATATGTATGCATGTTCATGGGCATGGCAGCTGGGAACTTATATAGTGATGCTGTTTGTCTTCCAAATTGAAGAAAAACCTGCTTCCTTGATTTCTTTATCAACCTGGATGCTTGTTGTTTTGCACAATTATTTAACTGCTCTAACAACTATGAACAGTTTTCCACTCCTGATATAAACATTTTTAAGATGTAGGGTAAATTTGTGCTAGTGGCTGCCTATGTACACTTCATTTTAACAATGAAGGCTTGCTAACTTGTGGCCAGTGCCCTTTGAAAGACCTCTCTATCATTAATCCATCATCTCCTTTAAAAGGAAACAAGCTGTCTAGGCCAGGACTTTCAGAATATCTTGTGTCATTGACTCCTATCATGTACTTGTAGTGGGCAGAAAAATGTGCTGGGTAAAATGCACAATTTAAAGCAAAGCTGAGAAATTGGTTGCAGAGGGAATGATTCTACATTATGGAATCCCAAGTGTTCAGGGAAGAATGCAGATTCTTCCTTCTGCTTAAGCAGTTGATATCACCCTTCTAAACCTCATCCCCAGAAAGAGCAAAGGGTGCTCACACATCAGGAGGTTGGTTGAGATGTAAGGTATATGTGTGTGTTGTGTCGTTACAGTCGTAATTGACTCTTCGTGACCCCATGTCCATGGAGCTTTCTTGGCAGGAATACTGGAGTGGCTTGCCAGTTCCTACTCCAGGCGCCTTCAAGTACTAACCCATCCAGGTACTAACCAGGGCCGCCCCTGCTTAGCTTCCAAAATCATGCGAGATTGGATGTGCTTAGGGCTATGTGTTAAATGTCCAACCCTTGGAATACATTTCTCTGAAAAAAAGGGAAAAAAGAAACTACAGCTCTCAGATCCTCTCCCTTCTGTTTGGGGGTCAGCTTGCATGTATAGCTCATCCTGACTTCTTCAATATATTGTTATCATGTGTTTGTGTTTGGGGGGGGCGTTGTAAACCCACCTCCGCACATTGTGCTGAGGTCTGGAACTACTGACACGCCACTCGGAAAGAAGGTTTATATTCCTTCTTGCCAAGCTGTTCTCATTCCGTACCCATTCTTTCTCCCTAGAATTGTTGAGCACCTTTAGAGTCTTCACATTCTCTTGATATTTCTTGATAGTAGGCTGAGGGGGACAGATCCAGCTGCTGATCAGAAGCCAGGATAGAATTAACGAGAACCTTCTGACTCATACACCACCTCAAATATTGGTGGAAGAAAGCATTTAACTAAGTATTTCCCTTCCTTCCTTTCTTAAAGCCAACCCCCACACCATTATTATTGATTAAGCATTTCTTTTTTTCTGGCTTGCAGCACAAACTGTAAAATATGAAAAGATTGCTGCAGCGTTTACCAGATGTGATTATACAGACACTCCTCACTTAAGGATAGAGTTCCATTCCTACAACTAGGTCATTAAGTTAATTGGTTGTGGAGGAGCTTAAGGCAGACTTCTTGTGGTGCTGTCCTTGCAGGCAGGCCAGAGGGGAGGCTCTCTGCAAGGCCACAGGAGAAGCTGAACGAAAAAGAGGGGAAAATAAAGGTGGAGGTGGCAGATGCTTGACCCCTCTTGGGTCATTCTCCTCCCTAGAAAGAAAGAAAGAAACAAGAAAGCAAAACAAGTTTCTTGGTTGTCCTCAATTTTATGTTCATCTCTAATATAGCAAAAGTTCTAAGGGTTATTCATGATAATATCCATCTAAAACCACTCATAGTTACTGAATTTTAAACAGTGTTTACTCAAAACAAATATAGAATAGAAAAGCAATTTATTTTCACTGTACACATACACAACATGTACAATGAAATTCACAGTACTGTACTATATAATTTAAAAACAAACAAAACCAAAAAACCCACCTACAATCCCACTTTACTTAATATTACACTAGAGATACTCAAGGTAAAACACTATACAGTATTTTTATAAAGATACAGAAATTATTATGTATTATGAGACTGATTTTAACATTATAAACAGATTGCAAATCACATTGAATAAAACAGTCACATAATCTGGCTTTAAATTCTTTTTAAAAATATAATATCTGGCACAGTTTTTAGAAATTTGCTAGTAGAAAACTATAGCCATAAATCATTTGGCTGACTTTCTCCAGTCTTCAAAATCTGTACAGAATATAAACCATTGGTAACCTGCCCTTTGAAGTTTCATGCTGTAATTAAATAAACTCTGGTGCACATTAATTACGACAGGTGGAATACTTGTTTCACTTTTTAATATGTAGGGGGATGTACAGTTTTGGCATACAGAGAATTGATAATAAGTCTGTTCTCATAAATGTCTAATGCTAAATTGCTTTTTAAAGCTACAGGTTTCAGAATCATGTAATGACTTGAGGATCTTGTTTTGACACTAAGATTTCTAGAATGGGTGAGACTTCGAAAACCATGCAAGACTTGAAATTGATTTATCACATTTTCATCCTACATGAAGCAAAATGTTTATGCCAACTACGTCTGGTGGTAAATAAAACCATTAAACAGAAATACTGCATCTGTTCAGTTTTGTATAAAGCAAGGTCCTTGATATGAAGATATTCTTCTGTCAATGAAAACTTAACTTTTGAGATACCGTAATTCATTTTTAAAATATCATTAACACCAGCCAAACAGCATTCTGCATTGGCCAATTTTTATTGAAAGAAAATGCCAGATGACATAAATGTTTTAATTTCATTGTCAGAAAAGAGGAAAACGGGATCTTAACTTTTTCCCTCTTTTATACGAACATTGCGTAGAAATTGGGCAAGAATGCACCCCTACTTCAAGCAAGTAATTGAGACAATAGGGCGAGAAACAAAAAACTCAAGTATGAACCAGAATGTAAGATCCAGAGAAACAGCAATAAACCGTGAATGATATTAGCTAACTCAGATGTATGTCATGCTTGCTTTCTCTTTAGATAGAATTAATAATTTAGTACTGTTGAGTCTACATACTTTACTAACAAGTGTGCCAAAACAAGGCAGTGATATAATACTGAAAATGGAAAACATTTGTGGGGTGGACAACACTTCTGCCTTTTACTCTGTCAAGACTATGTTAATCCCTCACCTAACCTTGCAAATGAGTTCATCTTGTTAGCTGATGAAGTTGTGTGCTAGCTATCTTCTGTGATTACTCACTAGAGATGGGCACGACTAGGGAAAATGACGTTTTCGAGTTGTCGTGTGTCGGAGGCGGCCTGTGTCGGCTCGTTTCCGTTTTTCGTGAAACTTCGCAAAAATTTGTCGTTTCGTTTTTCGTTTTTTCGTCTGTCGTTAAACTGGTTTAGGGGGGTAGCGGGCTCCTGGAGGCACCTCTTTTTTGGGGGGTGGGTGCGTCCTATCCTCACCCGCTAGGGAAAGCAGGCTCCTGGAGACCCCTCATACATGGGGGTCTCCTCTCGTCACCTGCTGCAAAAGGGCATGCATGCATAGCCATATGGCTATGACTGCATACCCAGTTGCACGCAGAGACACAGCAGACTGGCAGAGGCACCCCTCTTTTTGGGGTGCATACTGCCTTCCCTGCATCAGTCAGGCCTCGGGGGCATGGTTTGCATGATGTCACACATGCTGCCGGCCGAGCCAAGCCTGTGCAGGAGTCACCCAGAGCCACAAGTGGCGGACTGGCAGACTCTCTCTGCACCCGCTGTGTCTCACTAAGAAGGGAATTGTACTTGCTATAGTGCAATGCAAGTACAGATCTGGCTTAGGGTTAGGGTTAGCGCAAGGGCTAGGGTTAGGCTAGTTACGGGTGAGGTTAGGGTGAGTATTGGGGTGCACCTCTGGGGGCCTCTCTGACCCACTTAGAAGGACAATGTACTGGCGTATGGGTTAGGCTTAGGGTTCGGGTTCGGGTTCGGGCTATGGTTAGTGGGCTTTTTATGCCCGGTTGGCACATCCCAGAAGTCTCTGTGGTCAACCTGGCCAAGTGGCCATGTGATTGGTGGAATGGCTCCAAAAATTTGCATGGTCACTCCCATGGCCAGCCCATCATTGTGCAGGTGTAAATAAAATAAAATAAAATAAAATAAAATAAAATAAAATAAAATAAAATAAATGGAGAGAGGAAAGAGGAGACATTTTGTTGCAAGAAAAACCCACTGCTACTGTAAAAATTCTGGCAGTTTTAAAATAGCAATTTTCGCATGTTTCTGTGTGGTGCTTGTGTGTTTTTGGACCACGATTTCAAATAAAAATTGTGGTCGCCGCCCCATTTTGTATCCCCTGCCCGCACCGCATGGCATGGCGATTGGCGACTCGAGTCCGGCTGCCCAGGACAGGAGAGGAGGGGAGGCCGGGACCCCCCCCCCAGAAACCACCCCTCTGGTAGGTGCACTCTGCACTGCAGGCATATTTTCGCCTGCTTTTTGGCCCAGGAATGGGGGGGGGGGAGTTTAAAACTTTTTTTCTGTGCCGCTTCTGCTTGAATTGCGGCGGCCGGTGGCGAGTCCGGTGCTTTGCGAGCGACTACGACGAGGATTTCCCCCACCACCAGAGCAGCCCAGGACAGGAGAGGGGGGGGGTCAACCACCCCTCTGGTAGGTGCCCTGAGCCCTCACTCAGGCAGGCATATTTCCACCTGCTTTTTGGCTGGGAATCGTTTTTTTTTTAACTTTTAAAAACTTTTTTTCTGTGCCGCTTGGCATCGCGGGATCGCCGCAATGCCAGGAACGACCACGACAAATCAGACCCAATTTTTCTTTAGTCGGTTTGAGTTCGAGTTCTGGCGGAGTAATTCCCGTTACCGTTTCCGTTCCGGAACGGAAACGAGGAACGGAAACGGAAACGGGAATTCCGCCAAGTCGTGCCCATCTCTATTACTCACAAATATTCTTCATTTGTGGGCAGTAAGAAACAAGCAACAACACCCACAATCCTTTAAAGGTTTGCTTGCCTAGTAACTTAGTAATTGCCTGATTTGTCACAGCAGTCCAGGTAGTTAAAATGTTCAACTCTAGTAAAACACTATATACTGTACTTTGTATTCTCGAAGGCTTTTGTGGCCGGGATCTGATAGTTGTGAGTTTTTTGGGCTGTTTGTCCGTGTCCTGGAAGTTTTTCTTCCGGGTGTTTCACCAGACTCTGTGGCTGGCATCTTCAGGGGCAAGGAGGTCAGGAAACTAGGAGTTCTCTCTGTGCTCTGGGGTATAGAGCTATATACTTTTATTGTTGTTGTAATAAACAGATTTTGTCACTATTTCCCATTGACCCAATTGCCACTTTCAGGTTTATTTCAAGGAAAGGTTTATGCAAACAGAATCTCTATATTAGCACAATAAATCATCTTGAAGTTCACTGTAAATAAGAGAATATTCTTCAAATGGTGGTCTTAAAAAGCAGAAAAAAATTGGAGTACAAAAATTGAATTGTTGAAAAGCTTTTTAATATTTGAGTACAAAAAACTTTGGAATGATCGTAAAAATCACTACGTATATATTAATATTTTTGAATAAAGAATAAATGTATTATCTAATTCATTTGATGGGTCTCTGGAATATCCACAAATATGTTGTTTATATGGATCATTTGAAGGTGGGAGGAATATACTATGGATAACTAAATTTTTTGTATAATGAAGGTTTCAACGGAATTTCCAACATTAAACATGCTGAGTGTTGAGAGCATTAAAGCACAACTTTCTGGTTTCTGAATCCATCAATTACCCCTGCAGCTTCTTCCCTAAAGTGATTGTACATTACAGATAGTTCCCATGTGAAATGAAAAGTCTCATGATAAATTTTTATGAGGAAGTGTTTGGTATCTCCTTGCCAGCTCAGTTTCTTTCTTTCTTTTTCTTTTGGCTAGAGGTCCAGAGTAGTTGTTTAATTATCTTTTGTCCCAGGGATCTCTGTAATAATGAAACTAATGTGGTAGGATATGATTCCACTCACCCCCCTCTTCACCATCTTCAAGCTCCTTGATGAGATGGGTTAGTTTTTGCCATGGAAAAACTGCACCGTATTCATCTGTCAGGCTAATCCTTCCTCTGTGGCTTCAATCCCTTTATCGCATTGGCCCAGCTTGACTGAAATATCTCCAAGTTTCTTGCTCAGCAAGCTCGGTGGAGAAGCCCCGGTTTTTGATACCAAGTGGTAACTGCGCTCACTGTTACTAGCAGCCTTTTTTCCTAGCTGTACTGCCTCTGCATGGATAAGTGTTTCAATACAGCCTGGAAAGTGTTAGAGCAACATGTAAACTGCAGAAAATATTCTCCATCTAATAAGTGATTTTACTGGCTGGACTGTTAATTTGTCCTCTTGAGATTTTCTCCATTTTAAAGGTGGGCACTTGCGCTTTATATTTTCAATGCTGAAATGTCTTGTTACTTTTACTAGTTTCACATGACCATACAACTTTCACTCGTGATGTGGTGGTGGTGGTGGTGGTGGTGGTGGTGGTTGCCAGCATGAAAGCCAAGCTCATGAATTGCTCACAGGAACTAAAATGTGAAAGTCTCCGTCTTCTGGTATGGTGGACAGTGCATTGCCACCTCCAAGCATATCTTCATGACCCTTATAATGTAGTATGCAAGTATTCTGCAAGCTTCACCTGCACTGATGAAGAGGGCAGTGCTGTCAGTGGTGGAGGGAAACTCAGATCTAGAAGTGGGTCTAGGATAAGATGCTTAGGCAGGAAGCCATACAGTGCTTAAAAATGAAAAAGGACATTTAGTAATTGCATAGAAAGTTCATAGCACATAAAAATGGATTTTCCATCTTTTACTGTAGTCTGCAGAGATTATAAATCAGGCCAGGTTTATTTTTAGAATTAGCAAAGGTCAGATCTCAGTGTTAAAAACTAGTCTTGTACTATCTGACTGAAGAGACAAGCCAATCTGATACAGATACAATATTCCACACCCAGCCTCTCTGACGGAGCTATACACATCTAAGTAACCTGGCTAGCAAGTTGTTTAACATTTCCTTTCTCTCCCCCCCTCCCCGCCCCATATTGCTCTACAGTGGAACCTTGACTTACATACTGCTTGACTTGCATCACATTTGACTTGCAGCAAGAAGGGGCCTGTTTGACTTGAGTCGCAGGCTTTGACTTACAGCTCGGAGCCCCGGCGCAAGGCACTGGAATTGGGCGGCAGCCACAACCCAGCATTGCGGCTGCCGCCTCCAAACTGCTCCTGCCTTCTTCCCCTCCTCCGGCAGCGGCGGCTTCGGCGAGACCATCTCAGAGCACCTGGAGCTGGTCCCCGGCCTCGCCGAAGCCGCCGCTGCTGCTGGAGGAGAAGAAGGGCCGGGAGCTCAGGGCTGGCCTCGCTGGTTAGACAGTCAGCTCAGTCTTGTAAAAAATCTGGCTGCAGAAGTCTGGTCCACAATAGAAGCATTTTAGTTGGGGAGCTGTAAAGTTGTGGGACTCTAATGGTAAGCATAGAGTTGTTCAGAAGTTAAGTTAAAGTTAAAAGTTAAAAGTCAAGTTAAAAATCAGTAAAACTTAAATGTTAGACATTGTTGCTATGAACATTAAAAAGTGGAGGCATATAACTTGTGGACTATAATTCCACTGCCTCCCCCTCTCTTTGAAGAGACATTTTGTTTACATCCCCAGAAGGAATCTCCTATCCCAGTCAAATTTGTGTTAAATTGCTGTTTTCGGGGGTCTTTTTCATCATCTGGAACAGATTAATCCACTTTCCCATTACTTTCTATGGGAAACGTTCGTTTCACTTAAGTCATGCTTGACTTAAGTCTAGACCACTGGAACAGATTAATGAAGTAAGTCAAGGTTCCACTGTATTTGCATCCTTTACAAAATCTTGCAGGTAGACCTTAAACATCAGATGTATTCCTCATTCTCACATTTCAGGAAAAAAAGCTGTATCCTGTCTTATACATTATGAGACTGAATTGCAATATGCTTCAGCATATTGTGGAAACATTTATTTGGCCTCTCTGCTGTCCTCCTCTATACAAAAGAGGAGCCTTAAAGCAGGACTGGATGAGGACACTGACAGCCAAGGACATGATGAGTTATCAGTATACTAATCAGATGGATTATCAGGTGTAATGAGCCCTTGTTGGGTATAACTAAGGTAGTTGAGATGACAGGCACTGGCGACAGGGGTATGATTTATTGTGGTTTTGGACCAACCCTTAGCATTCTCTACGCATTACTCAGACAGAACCCTTGGAGTTTCAGCCCACAAACAGAAATCTGAAGACCCTTAAATTTATCCCCCCGTAAAAGAGACCTTACCTCTGATACTGTATTAACTTCTTTGGCCTTTTTTCTTTAAAAAGTTTCAATATTGCGTCTCGGGAATACTTCAGGGAACACGCTCAGTAGTAGGATGGATCATAATTTAAATATTTAAAAATCAGATATTTTTGATCATATAAATAAATTACTTTTAAAAGATTTAAATCAATTGGATTTTTTTAAAATCATTTATTTCAGTTCACCCTGTTCTGTAGGGCTTTATGCAGAATTCTGCCTGTGGAACCTTTGATAATTCTGGGGAGATGGACTCCAGAAATATGAAAGAGAGTCCGACAAGTGGCGATTGCTGTCCCTCCAATTGCTGTTGGACTGCAATTTGAGCATTAATCATGCTGGTGGGGGGTTAATGAGAACTGGAATTCAGCAATATTAGGAGGGCCCAAGCCTCTCCACTTCTGCTGCAGGAGGGTGAATCTTCTAAATTCTCTTTCTGATAATGTGCAGTCGCAGTTACAAGCAAGGAGGAAGTACAAAGAGGAAAAATAAATAATTAGGGATACATTTCTTTTAGATAACCATATTCTACAGGCCATAGTTGAAAAGTTCAAAAGCAACCAGGTAAAAATATAGAGAGAGAGTAAGTAGGACAGAGTAAAAAGAAAACAGGTAGTATAAATGGGGGATAGTATATGGGGCATTGAAAATTTCTGAATGCGTGATTCATAAGTAACTGGAAAAGCTAACTTGCACATACCAGATGGTGTACTTTGCTTTCCAGACAATACAGTGAGGTTCCTGTCTCCTCCTAGCAGTCTAGCAGCAGGGTGAAGAATGCATTTCTTTTGTAAAAGTGGCTTTGAGGTATCCAGGACAACGCCTGTCAACTCTCCTGTTAGATATTTGTGATGAATATCTAAGCAGTATGGATTTCTTTGATTCAAGATTCCATTAAATTTTAATTAAAGATCCTTCCATCTCTTTTTACCTAGTTGTTAGTGAACATGGAACCATATACTGTAGAATATACATTAATACCTTGGTTTATGAGCATAATCAATTCCGGAAACATGCTTGTAAACCAAAGCACTTGTATATCAAAGCAAATTTCCCCATAAGAAATAATGGAAACTCAGATTTTAAGAACATAAGAACATAAGAAGAGCCATGCAAAAAGGCCCATCTAGTCCAGCTTTCCCCATAAGAAATAATGGAAACTCAGATTTTATTTATTATATTTCTATACCGCATTGATTTTCTCAAAGAAACCCTAGGCAGTTTACATTGAAGAGCGAATCACCAAATAAAATATACTAAATGACTAAATCAGTCAAGTCAATCAACAGTCAAATAATGAATAAATAACAAACAAAAACAATCAAAGATTAGATAGATTAAAAACAATAAGAAGAAAAAGAAAAAGACTTGGCAAGAGGCAAAAAAAACCCCATAGGGGTAAGCAATTAAAACACATTAGTGACCACCTTATGCTTCTTTAAATAGCCAGGTTTTCAAGGCTTTTAAAAATGATTATACGGACTCAGCTTGGAGAATCTCACTAGGAAGTTTATTTCACATGACCAGGCTGGCCACCAAGAAGGTCTGATTACAGGTGGCAGTCTTAGGGGCCACCCAGAGCGAGAGTGCCAGTGATGCTCTGGTGGGCCGGGTCAGCATAGATCTTTGAGAAATGCGCTCTGCCAGGTACTCAGGTCCCAAACCATGGAGGGTTTTATAAACCAACCAGTACCTTGAACCAGATGATTCATTCTGGGGGCCCATGGACCGCATACTCTATACACAAAATGCCAAAACTCACAAAAGAAGTTGGCCAGATGTCCACAACCACACCATTTAGGAACCTGGCTGTGGAATCTGCTCTGCTTGAGACAAACAACTGGATTTTACTCCGTGTTTTTAATGTGGCAATTATAAAATGCAATGTGTAGCCATATAGACACTTGACTAGCTGCCCCATGATTTGAAATGGTTTGAAAACTAAGAAAGGAATGAAAACAAATTAAATAAATATATACATATAAAGAAAAATAATACAACCCCGTAACATGCATTCTCCTTTGAAAACCTTCCTGGCTGGTGCAAGGGAGACCTTCCTTCCTCTTTCCTCTCTGCTTTTGAGGCTTGCTTGAGATGGAACATTCCAGACAATCATCCACAGTCCGGCAGAGGAAGAGGGAGGAGAGAGAGAGAGAGATTGAGAGAGAAACCGACCACTGGCTCACTTATGATCATGTGAGCTTCTCCAGTTCTTGAACTGCAAGACATTGCTTGTTGATCAAGGCCAAATTTAGAAGAAATGTTTGCTTATTGTTAACACTCTTAAACCAAGGTACCTGTAAACCAAGGTATTACTGTAATTACCCATGAAAGGCTGTAGAGCAGAATCTCTTAAAATGCATGTTTTTGATTATACCATTTCCTATGGTGTAGTGTAATTGAGTTGGAAGGAGCCTCTTAAGCCATCAAGTCCAACCCCTTGCTCAATGCAGAAAGTCAAATCAAAGCAGATCTGACAGATGGTTGTCCAGTTGTCTCTTGAATACCGAACAGAAGACAAGATTTTCATGCACATTTCCCCTTAGTAGGGGAAGTCACTTAGTACAGTAGATAATAAGCAGAATGCACAAGTGTTGATATTTACTCAATTGCAGGGAAAAATTCCTACTAGTTGCAAGTCCACCTGAAACAAAAGAGAGAGCACTGCTCTTAGTATCTTGCCAGTGGACATAAGAGGTACATGTTTCTTCTGGTGAACTCTCTCTTCTATTTGCCCCAGAAATGTTACTAAGGGGGTGATATTTCCCCTTCCTTCCTTCCTTCCTTCCTTCCTTAACTTGACTGTAGTTCACCTATACTCTCCATATTATAATTGTGGAATTTCCAGCCATAGTTACAGACATTTATATTTTGTTCACCAGGATGAAGGTCTAATCAAACACATGCATTTTAAGAGGTCCAGTTTTACAGCATATAAGCCACTTGTTACAGCACGTTTAATGACTGCCAGTGTGTTTCCAGGCCCAATTTAAAATGCTGATTATTGCCTATAAAGCCCAATATGGCTTGAGACAGCTTCTCAGCTTTTAAGATTTTCTGGGGAAGCCAGATTCCACTACCCTTCTAAGGTTGACTGCTAAGGACAAAAGAGAGGGCTCTCTTAGTTGTTGCTTCCAGGCTTTGGAGAGTGCTACCCTAAGGTTGGTCCTTCTTGTCGTTCCATTGTAAGGCAAAAACCTTCCTTTTCAGGCAGGGAATAAGTGGCTCAGAAATGCTCTGTTTATTAAATTTAGAAATGTTTAAAATTCTAAAAATGTTTTTAAAGTATTTTGATCCTAGTTTTAATCTTGATATATGATATTTCTAAGTTATTTTGAAACTGTTGATTGTTGAACAGTTTTAGCTGTTGTGGTTCTTGGGTCTCCTAGAGGGGAAAAGGCAACTTAGGAATTATATAAATAAATAGGTAAAATAATATCTGGAAAGTGGGTGGCAATGAGGTCTCAGTTCCCACTGCAGTCCTTTCTGGGAGTTGTGGTCTTACTATCCCTGGAACTGAGGACTCAATACCATCCAGCATCGCAGGATTAATTAGACTTTGATCAAGGTGAGCAGACATAGGTATCTGTAGGTATGGCTCTTTGGGCTGGAACTCACAAAATGTTGCCTCGTAGAACTGTACTAGCATTCTAGAGGGTGCAGTCAAGAAAGAAAGAAGAAATACACACTCCTGGTATTGGGTTGAATATGTGCCAGCCTTCCCCAATCTAGTAGCCACCATGTTTTCGACTGCATATTCCATCAGGCCTGCCTACATGTCCAGTGGTGAGAAATTCTAACCCTAACCCTAACTATGTAACTCACCAGTACTCCTAAGAGCATAATGGAATGAAGCATCCAGAACCAGAAATTCACTTCTGAATTTCAAACAGAAGACAGTTTAAGTTTTAAAAATACCAAAATAACAAGAGAGATAACAATACATACTGTACTAGGCTATGATAGATAAAATCATATCATTTGGGGGGGGGGCAAAGATCTGAAACTCATGAGCAGTACTTCTAAATATTTGGTCTCCAGATATTCTTAGACAAAAACTCCCAGAAGCCTTTGTCGCTATCTGTGCTGGCCAGGTTTTCTTGGAGTTGTCATTTAAGAACATCTGGAGACTCAAGGTTGGGAACCGCTGCTCTAAAGCAATGCTCTAGAGCAGGGGTGTCCAAGCTTTTTGCAAGGAGGGCCAGATTTGGTGAGGTGAAAATGTGTGGGGGCCGACCATTCAGCCTGCAAGGGGGGGGGGGAGAAAGGGCATGCTCCGTGTGCATCTGCAACAGCTGCAAATGTTCTGGTTTCACCATGCCCAAGGGCCCAGCGACTGTTGCACAGCCCGGGAATCAGCCCATGCACACTCAAGATGCACAACTGTTCGCATATGCTGCCCTCCCTCGCAAGGAGGTGGGGAAGACGCTGCAGCAACTGAGCCAGGAGTGGGTAGGCAGCGTGGGTGGCTGAGGGGATGGACGGAGGCAGGGGGGACAGGCAAACCATAAAACTGCAAGCTGATGTCTCTAGCCAACACAGGGAAGAGCCAGCTGGTGGGGATAAGCGACAGGCTGAGCCAACCGAGAGAAGAGGCTGAGGGCCACTCAAAATTTTAAATCAGGCCGGACTTTGGACATGCCTGCTCTAGAGCAATAACATTTGGTACATAAACTATTCAAATCCAGCACATTTGAGTTCTCATCCCCTGTCACCACCAGCCCAGCCATTGAATCCTAGCACTAAAGAAAGATTTCTCTTGAATTACAGAGGACATAGAAACCCATGAAATAGCCTTTGTTTATTTATTTAAATTTATTTAAATTGTCACACTCTCCAAGAGGCCCGGATTGACCCATGTAATGTGGTTCCGCCCGGGCCTTCTCATTGGCCAGGCCCTTGCACATGGCATTGTTGTTCAGGTTTCCCAATGCATGTGGCCGTTGCCATTCCCTTTTGTTTTCACCTGGCACCACTCTGGCAACAATCAGCGGACCCAGTAAGTTGATTCCTTTTCCTTTTGTTATGGATATGCAGTATATTAGTGTTGATTTAGGAATTAATGTATCCGTGAAACGTTATCTGACTATAATAACTCTTATCACATGACATGGAATAGTTACATGGACCCCCTGTCCCAGCTGTACAATAGTGGTGTTCACTTATAGGCAGATATTACTCTGAATGATAATGTGTGCCTTTGTCACTTTCAAATAGAGGACTGCAGTAATGTTGATCACCTGCTGTTCTACTGTTCCGCCCAGCCCTGACCTATTACACTCCATTAAGTTGTTGAATGTCTTCTGATCAATTCTGTGGCCAAAATCCTATTGTCAGTGGCATAAAATTGGTGCCAACTGCCAAATGGTAACAAGTTACAGAGTTAGTGTAGCGATAATGGCTGAAATCCTATTGCTTAAGTTAAGAAAATTTGTAACATCCAATCCATATCTAGCTAGAAAATAAAGAATCCCTGCTAGGATTCTCTGGGAATACATGCAAACTGGCTTAGTGTGGACACACACAATCCTAAAAATCATGGTAGGGATTTTTTTATTTGCTTGCTGGGATCAGATTGAAACTTAAGAATTTTCTTATGCTAAGCAACACTAGTTCTGTCAACATTTCTTTCACACTGAGTTGCATAAATATCTATGCAACAGATAATGTTGACACTGAATTTGTAACTAGCAGCAGTGTACCACCAAAAGGTATATTATTTACATTACGCCTTAATAGGATTTTGGCCTGTTATTTCACAAGGATGCCAGTTTATGTCATGAGAAAATCATCACCATCATCTTCTTCCTATAAATACTCCTTAAAAAAGAAGAGTATTGCATTTGCAATGGTATTTTCTGAAATACCATTGAATGATCTCTGTGTGTGCCAGTTTTTTTTTAATATCTAGAGTGTGGATTCTGGTGACTGAAAATGTTTTATTGTCTTTCTATTCTTTGAACTATACCGTCCAACTGTACCTGAAAATATTTTGTTGTAAGATGTGCTGAGTTTTTACTGTGCCCATTAGATGGGAAGAATTCATCTGGCTGGTACAGAATCTGCTTCCCATAATGCAATACAGTATGTATCCTTCGTGTACTTGTCATGCTGATGCAGACATTGTCACTGATCAAAGGACTAGTGTCAAGATACACATGCAATAAAACGGAACACACACACCCCTTACCTTCACTCTTTGTCTCTCAGGAGCAAGCAAGAGAAGAAGGCAGCAGCAGGAGCCCTGTCTTTATTAATTAGATACTAAAAATGATGGAGGCTTTTAAAAAGCAGCTCTCTTGCCCCAGGCATGAATTTACTAACTTTAGTTTGTTGTTAGGTTTGGTTCATTGATCTTGTCACAATTGATGATTCATTAAGTTGTGACTCCTGTAGAAATTACAATGTGCAGATGAATCAGAAGGACACATCTGAGCACTCTCAAAGTGTAAATTATTTAAGAAGGGCTCTCAGTATCAAACATGTGTTGCACTCCAAGTGCCAAGAGCCATTTTAGATTCTCAGCTCGTAGACTGTGGGTGGCAGAAACATAGACATTTTAGCTTGTTTCAATCGGACTGGTCAGTTCATGAATATATGCTTTATTAAAGTACTATGTTTGTGAAGATTCTCAGTCATCCAGGTGAGGTTATTTGGAAGTTAAGTCATAACAACTGGACGTCTTGTCTTGTGAGAGCAAAACATTTAGCTACTCATCCAAAGCAGCTTTATCAGTCTGAGCAACATTAGTGGTGAGGCTTCCAATTTATATAGTTCTGGTCTGAATAGGCTTATTAGGTAGACAATGACTTGAATAGGCTCATTAGATGTACAATGGCCTGGGGTGCATGAAAGTCTCACCTATGCAATCCTTACCAACACCCATTAAGTATGGGTCATTAGTTGTTCCAGGTGGAGGTGTGAAGTGCTTCTGATTTGATGGGGATCGATGAAAAGGCAGCATTAGCAGCAGACAGACTGTGCTTGAGTCCCCCACTTCTGTTGAGAGAGGGGCTTTCAATACATACATGAATGGCTTCCCTGACCTCTCTCTAAACCACCTATCTTTTCTGTCTAGTATATGTACATCCTCCCTCATCTTTGAATGAATGTCCTTTGTCCTCCAAATGAAGGTACACTGCTGATTATTCTGGTCCTGAGCTGTTGCCCTTCCTGTTTGGGTCACTCCGTGTGGAGTTAGCTTTCTACTGGTTGTGAGTTTTTGCTATAGCAGTGCATTCAAATATGAGATTTTTGCCACCCTGCATTCTGACTGGCACAGTGGTACAAGTACTCTTTTCTTCTACCTATGGAGAACCATCTTTTGACTGTTACTAGAGTACATGAAAATCTTCTGGTGACTCAGATATTTCCTTATGTAGTACCTGAAGCCATTGGCCTAAGTGCTTTCACTACTTAGTCATAGCCAAACATGCAAAATTTGCAGTGAATCAGTTATGACTACAGTTGGCATTATGGGAGATTTTATTTCCAATTGTAAATGCAGGAAATGGCTGTTAAATGTGAAAAATGTGATGTGTCATAAACATTACAGCCTCTTCATTACATTTATTGCATGTTTCTGAGATACCCAACAAATGAAATAAAACTAGGATTTCATTTTCCCACAGCCAGAGTTAAGACATTTTCTCAAAGATTTGCAAATAAGAGGTTGAAATGGACTCCCCATTTTTGCTATCTGTAGATTTGATATGGTCAAACACCAACATAATTATAAGTCCACTAGTTTTGATTGAGTACCCATTGCCTGCAATTGACTGTACATCTGTTAACTGTGAGCTGCTGGTTTCCACGGAAACTGCATGTACCACTACCTGTGAATAATTGAGAATGACAGCTGTAATGAGGGAATTTTGGGCAAATTGTGTAAATATTCGTAACCAGATTACCCTGATAAAATATTTTCACAGCAGATAAAGACATAACTTCCAGGCTTAAGAAGATCAAACTGAAGAGGAGCAGGAGAGGGTCCATCAATTTGAAATCCAGGAAACAAGTGCTTTAAAACCTGTAACAAATTCTCCATATTTGAGAGTAGTGTTTGTGAAACTCAGATTCCATTCAAGGGCCTGAAATCCTTTGTAGTTTCATTCCTGGGGGCAGGTAATTGGATTTTGTGTGCTCTGAATATGCAAGTGCTTTTGAGCCCAGAAGGGAGTAGTTAAAGAAACCTTTAGGTGAATGCAGGTGGCTTTTCCTTTTACTCTTTCAGAGCACACCTTGGAAGGAGGGTGAAGCGGAAGGAGAGTGTTGTAAAAAATATATCAAAGGACCATGATGCATCATCCACTGTCCTCTATCATATCGTTCACTGTTTTATATGAACAGATTATTATGATCTTACAATAGTTCAGTAAGGAAGGCATATAGCTTGCCGCAGTACAATCTGCATAGGTTCAGGCAGCCTGTCTAGCTGTTGGTAGGAGTTCTATATGTCTGTATGTATTGGGGTGAGGAGAGAAGAGGGTTAAATTGTACCCACTGGTTGTAACTGGATTTAGTATGACTGCTGCTCAGATCCTGTTGGCCTTTGTTTATGTCAGGTTGAAATGACCTGAAGAATTTCCATTACCTGTCTCTGGGTACATTGTCACTGTGCTCTAGCTACAGGAGAAACATGTGCAGTCAAGTGAGCAGAATAAAAGCTGGTTGTGTATTATCACAAAGCACGTGTATCGTATCTCATAGCCTGAGGTTAATAAACAGTTAGGTCAGGGGTCTGCAACCTTTACGACATAAAGAACCACTTGGACCCGTTTCCGACGGGGGGGGGGGGGAACTGGGAGCCGCAAAACCATTGCGACATTAAAAACAAATATATACAACCGCCGCTGCCGTTCTCGCTGTTCCGCCTCAGCAACCGGGCGCTGGGCCAGCCGCTGTTCGAGGCGCCGTGAGACGATGACCCGCGCTCCGGGCCTACCAGCACCGCCGCCGCCGCCGCCACGGTCCCGCAGCCGGAGGCGAGGGAGCGGCGCCCGCCTCAGCGGTTGAAAGGATGGGCCTGCGACCCTGCGGCTGGTCCTTTTTTTTGGAAGCGGGCGAGAGGCGACCTCTACACACACACACACACACACACACACACACACACACACACACACACACACACTTCTTGTAGCCGTGGTGTGTGTGCGTGTGTGGGCAAAGTTTGGCTTGTGAAGGAGATGGAGGGAAGGGGCGGGTGATGCGACACACACACACACACACACACACACACACACACACACACACACACACACTTCTTGCAGCCGTGGTGTGTGTGCGTGTGTGGGCAAAGTTTGGCTTGTGAAGGAGACGGAAGGAAGGGGCGGGTGATGCGACACACACACACACACACACACACACACACACACACACACACACACACACCCTTCTTGCAGCCGTGGTGTGTGTGCGTGTGTGGGCAAAGTTTGGCTTGTGAAGGAGACGGAGGGAAGGGGCGGGTGATGCCACACACACACACACACACACACACACACACACACACACACACACACACACACACCCTTCTTGCAGCCGTGCTGTGTGTGCGTGTGTGGGCAAAGTTTGGCTTGTGAAGGAGATGAAGGGAAGGGGCGGGTGATGCGACACACACACACACACACACACCCTTCTTGCAGCCGTGGTGTGTGTGCGTGTGTGGGCAAAGTTTGGCTTGTGAAGGAGACGGAAGGAAGGGGCAGGTGATGCGACACACACACACACACACACACACCCTTCTTGCAGCCGTGGTGTGTGTGCGTGTGTGGGCAAAGTTTGGCTTGTGAAGGAGATGAAGGGAAGGGGCGGGTGATGCGACACACACACACACACACACACACACACACACACACACACCCTTCTTGCAGCCGTGGTGTGTGTGCGTGTGTGGGCAAAGTTTGGCTTGTGAAGGAGACGGAAGGAAGGGGCAGGTGATGCGACACACACACACACACACACACACACACACACACACACACACACACACACCCTTCTTGCAGCCGTGGTGTGTGTGCGTGTGTGGGCAAAGTTTGGCTTGTGAAGGAGACGGAGGGAAGGGGCGGGTGATGCCACACACACACACACACACACACACACACACACACACACACCCTTCTTGCAGCCGTGGTGTGTGTGCGTGTGTGGGCAAAGTTTGGCTTGTAAAGGAGATGAAGGGAAGGGGCGGGTGATGCGACACACACACACACACATACACATACACAAACACACACACACACCCTTCTTGCAGCCATGGTGTGTGTGTGTGTGTGGGCAAAGTTTGGCTTGTGAAGGAGACGGAGGGAAGGGGCGGGTGATGCCACACATACACACACACACACACACACACACACACACACACACACACACACACACACACACACACACACACACCCTTCTTGCAGCCGTGGTGTGTGTGCATGTGTGGGCAAAGTTTGGCTGGTGAAGGAGACGGAGGGAAGGGGCGGGTGAGGCTGAAAGAAGCGGGAGGGCGAGTGGCGCGCTGGGCCACCGTGGATCTCCCCGGTCCGCTCCTCCATTCTGCTTTCGGACCCCCTTTTTGTCCGTCCAGGCCACCGCTGCCGCCACCACCACCACAACGAACTGACCGGCTGCTTGGGCCTGGCCGCCGCCGCCTCCCCTCGCCCTTTTCCCGGCCGGGCGCGGCCATTGTGCCCGCTTCCCCCTTGCCGCCGCCGCCTCCGCCTCCTCCACTGCCGGCGGTGGCGGGAGGAGGGGGAGGAGGAGGAGGATTACCAACACGCGTGGCTTCCTGCTGCTGCTGCTGAGCGGCCCCTGACCCCCGTGGCGGGAGGAGACCCTGGCGGCCACCAATGCCACCCCCACCACCCCTACAATGCCGCCGCCGCCACCGCCATCCTGGCCCTGGCCGGCCCAGGAGCCTTCGCCACAGCCAAGGAGGAGGCGGCGCACCGGCGGCGGCAGCAGCGGCTGCAGCAGCACCAGGAGGAGGAGGAGGAGGAGGAGGAGGAGGAGGAGGAGGAGGAGGAGGAGAGGAAGATGAAGACGAGGAGGACGGCGGCGGCGGCGAGCTGGAGTTTCCCCCGCGGTCCTAGTTTAAATGCCGCGGGACCCCTTCCACGAGGGGAACCTCCCGGAGCCGCGGCAAAGGTTCCAAAGAGCCGCATGCGGCTCCGGAGCCGCGGGTTGCAGACCCCCGAGTTAGGTTAAGGTATTTTAACTAAGAACCTAAACATAGGTTTGTTTGTTTTTAAATTTAGAAGAAGAAAACATTCTGTTCAGCAGCTACATTTCCTTAGTTTATGAATTGTTAAGTTGATCCTGATATAATGACATCCTTTCCAGGCTTCTCCGAGTGTGAAGTTGCTCAAAAGTGGTTTAGTAGTCCTTTCTTCTGGGGGAGCTCTGGCACCATTTAGTTCCCACGAGGATACACAGGCTGGCTTTTCTTCTGGGAGACATAATGGGGAATTCTAACTCCCAGGTCTGGCACACCAGGCATTTCACTGAACTATCCAGCCAGCTATGAATACATATGCATATATACATCCTTACTTCCATCTTTATCTTGGGAAAGCATAGATGCATAGGGTGGAAATGATTTTCTTTGTCCTTCGCAGCCATACTATGCTGCTCCACAAGTATGCTTCACCCCATGTCTTCTTTTTCATTGCCATGAGCTGCCTGGGGCATAACAGAAGCAGTGACAGTACTTCCATTTTTATTTCTGAAAAAGAAAGAACGCCAAAACTTATACATCAACAACAACTTATGGCATGTAAAAGCTACTGGCCTCATCACAGTAAGGACTTGGCTTCATGGCTTGCATGGAATGGGCTTGTTAGGGCTAAATAGTGTCACATCACTGCAGAATGGATGCTTTTGAGCTGTGGTGCTGGAGGAGACTCTTGAGAGTCCCCTGGACTGCAAGGAAATCAAACCTGTCCATCTTGAAAGAAATCAACCCCAAATGCTCACTGGAAGGACAGATTTTGAGGCTGAGTCTCCAGTACTTTGGCCACCTCATGAGGAGAGAGGAAAAGTCCCTGATGTTGGGAAAGCAGAGAATGAGATGGTTGGATGGTGTCATCGGTGAAACCAATATGGATTTGACTAAACTGTGGGAAGCAGTGGAAGACAAGAAAGCCTGGCGAGCTCTGGTCCATGGGGTCACGAAGAGTCGGACACGAGTGAACAACAAAAACAAGGTTGAATGAAGATCTTCTATGCATCTTTGAATTCAGATGGCTTAGTGACCCTATTTGGTCCACTGCGCCTCCACTGGAGAAAAGAAAAGAAAACGAAGGCCTCCTCCTGTAACCAGGAAGAAACAGGAGGAGGCAAGTTGGGAAATTATTTTCTTTACATTAAGCCAACAAGCTTTGCCAGGCACAGAAAAGCTGTAAAGAAAAGGGAGAAACACCTTCCCACTTCCTTTCTCCTCCTGCTTCAGGGAGCAAGCTTTCATTTTAAAAAAAAAAACCTCTAACAGGCAAAATGTATCAGTGCTGGCCTAATTGGCTTGTTTTTTTTTATTTTTGCTTCCTCCCCCCTCTGCTCCCTGAGCAGAGAAAATAAGTTTTTAATTTTCCGATTATCCCTTATTAAGTGTTTAATTTCACTAAAGATAGGAGGTGATTGAAAACCAGCAGACAAATGGAACGAGGATGCTTCAATTTGCTGGCTCATTTTGATTCATTTCCAGTGACAACACAAGCTGGAAATGAACCAAACAGAGAGATCGTACCTACACTAAAAAAGAGGTAGAAGCCGCTGATTCAAGTCAGAAAGGTACATGTCGGAATGCTCTGAGGGTGGGCTGGTTCACTCTAGCAAAGACATGACCTGGTCACCAGGTTTAGGATAAACCAGCTCTTCCATACAATGGGCTAAATGCCCATGTATTCACCCACTAAGTTCACTTGGGGGCAAAAAGGGCTGCAGTGCCACCTCGAGCATAGGGAATATATGTACATTTTGAGAGAGAGAAGAATTATTCTCCACCAATAGAGACTTAATGCAAGGTACCTCTTAGGATTTGTTCTCTCCTGGCATATAAGGGAAGATTTCCTTAAATTTTGGAAGAAGCTAAGAGGAAGTAGAAAGAAGCAGGTACCTATGCATTTATGTGCATGTGTAATTTATTGTGCCATGTGGTTCACTGACAGCATGTTGTCAAATTTAATAATAATAATAAAAGTCTAAAGCAGAAATAAATATGCCCGTTCTAGTCCCACTCTTTTCAGGGTGCCACAGCCTTGTCAGAGTAAAATAAAGATGTGAGCATGAACAGCTGAGCAACCTCTATTTGCTTCAGGATCTCTACCAAGGTGATCAAGGATGATGGAAATTGTTATTCAGTGCTAGCCTGTTGTGTATAGATCAAGGAATCTTCTGACCTGGCACAAGTTCTAACACATCTGTAGATCCACTAGTATGTATAGTATAAAGAACTGATACATTTGCATCTGATCTTTATTCATAAAGTGAAATCCTTTGATTTAAGATTCATTCAACAGTCTTCTGTACATTCACTCACCAAATTTAACTTTGCAAATCCGATGGCAGTTGTTGAAGCATTTGGCTTTGTACTGGGAAAGGATATATCTTGAGAGAACAAGCTGATCCTTTGGAAAAACACCGTTTCCTGGTTGTGTTTAGGAAGCACAGAAAATTTGGTAGTGTGTTAGGGACAGAGTAGAGTAAATGAACTGTGAGCTAGAAGTCCCAGGTTTGTTGCTACCTAGGAGGGATGGAGGGAAAGAAAGATTCCTTACACCAAAGGGCTATGCTGGTTCAGGTGTCAGACTTTACAAACAAATATGTATCCAAATACATACACAAAACCCAGTCCTCTTCCCTCATGGAGAAGAATTATAGAATTCTCCTGATAGAAATGTTATTACCCTGTGCCGAAGGCTGAAGAGCGATTTTTATGGAAGTATAAGTGATAATTGTCAAACAGATATGAGTTACAAGGATTTATTACAGCTTTATTCATATTTGTGCCACATTTTCACTGTTCATTGCCCTGCATAGTGGTTATGTTCATAGAAAAAGCATAGTGGTTATGTCACTGATCTGTGCTTGACACATGACTAAGAATATCGGGTCCCTCAGGCAAAGCTGTGCTCTACTTTTAGCTTGCCTTGGCCTCACCTTCTCTGATGTTTCCCATTTGCACTCACACACACGACTTATCTCCTCATTTGTTCTTCTGCATGCTTTATTTCCTTCCTGCTTTGGGTTCACTGGATTTTACGTTATATTTTTCTATGTACCAATGTTCTTACCTGCTCTTTTGGATTCTCCTAAGTCCATGCTATGTTTGCCTTTAAAAAGCATACCAAAATAATACTGCTGTTCATTGTAACATTTGTCCTCGTCTTTGTCTGCTTGTTTCTTCTGTTCTTCCTGCACTGGGACTGCAAGCTCTGTGGGAAAGGGATGTTTCATTTTTAATCTCCATGAAAGGCCATACAAGGTTAAAGTATAGCACTGGTTATAAAAATATTCTGTAATGCTATAATATGCAGAAACATGGTCCAGAATATAGCAGTGTGGGAGCTAAATAAAGATAAACTGTTCAGTAGTAATCCAGTTTACAGAATTGAGGCAAAGGGACAAGTTATGCTAAGACCAGGCAAACAGTGGTCTTCTAGATATTACTGAAGCACATCGCCCAGCCATCTAACCTTTGGCTATGCTGACTAGAGTGACTGGAGTTGTAATTCTAAACAGGCCCAGAATTGATGGCAATAATTTGCCTTCCAGCCTAGATGCCCTAAGCACACCTGATCTCGCCTGATTTCGGAAGCTAAGCAGGGTCAGCCCTGGTTAGTACTTGGATGGGAGACCACCAGGGAATACCAGGTGCTGTAGGTGCCTGGAGGAGGAACTGGCAAGCCACTCCAGCATTCGTGCCAAGAAAATTCCATAGACGTGGGGTCACGAAGGGTCGGTCACGACTGTAATGATGCAACACACACACACAATGTATATGTTATGTGTTGTTATATGCCTTTATAAGTTGGAACTGATTTGTGATGACACTAATAGAGCTTTGAAGAAGAATGATATATATAAAATGTGGTTACCAGTTCCACCCCCACCACAGGGAGATTCCATTACAAAGTGGAGATTCGAACCCAGATCTCCCGAGTCTTCTATTACTCTATCCACTATAGAAGACGCTGGGCAAGGGAATTTACAAATCTTTACAAATTTGGGGGTTTAGATAGCCTATGTTAATAGCTTGCTTTAATTCCAATCTGTATGTTCCCAAAAAGATCAGTGAGGATGTAAATGCAATCAATCAATAAATATAAATACATTATAATTATTTTATTTGGGTAAAAATCTTTATAAGGAAGGTTCATCTCCCTCTCCCTCCCTCCCTCCCTCCCTCTCTCTCTCTCTCTCTCTCTCTCTCTCTCACACACACACACACACACACACACACACACACACACACAGAGAGAGAGAGGGGGGGGGAGACACACACACAGAGAGACATACACACACAGGAGAGAGAGAGGAGAGTGAGAGAGAGATTGGAGACTAGTTCTACTTGCTCCACTCACCTCAAAAATATTTGTTGTTGTTAAAAATACTAGGCACAATCAATCAAAATTATTTAAAAAATAAACTGCTACTGTATTATATAACAGATACAAATTTTAAACAAAAGCCTAAGTACGTATCTGTTAAATATTGGTACAATATTATGCTGTTCATAATATTACAATTTTTTGTTGCTCTGATGGTGTTATTTCTGAGATCTGCAGCTGCTTATAATACTATGTGAAACTTCTTGATGACAATGGGGACCACAGAAGTGTGTTTCGTCCACAAGTGGCATGTTTCAATTGCCAGATCTGTGTATTGTGTTAGTGTTTCCAGTCCTTTATCTTCAGCTCTGGCATCCTGTGAAATTGTATCAGTCATCCAGACATTTAAGCAAATGCTAAGTTTGGTGGGTTATGTTCAAGGTCTCTATCAATTTGGATCCAGTATTGTTATTATCTTACAAAACCTTTTGGTCTGAGACAAAGATGTTAGTGCATTAAAACATGGCAAAGTTGACTACTATGACCTTGAGGAGACTTTTGTTTAAGGGGGAGCTAGGACTCACATTTGGTTCCTGCAGGGCCCCATATTGCCCATTCTTGGTTTAGTATTGCAAAGAAAAAATGTATGAGCTATAGACTCACTCTTCTCCATTGTAAGTAGAAGGAAGAATTCCCAATTTTTTCTTAAATGCACCTTCTCCTGATAACTAAACCCAAGAAATCTGAAAGTTAAATCATAACAACTGAACTTCTTTTCTTGTTAGGTTGAAACATTTTGCTACTCATCCAAGTAGCTTCCTCAATCTGAGAAAAGTCGGTAGGAAATAATCTCCCCTCGGACTGAAGAAGCTACCTGGATGAGTAGCAAAACGTTTAAGAAGTCCAGTTGCCATGATTCAGCTTCCAGATAACCTCACCTGGATGACTCAAGAATCTTAACAGATAAACCCTCCAAAATGATAGTTAGTCTTAAATTTGTCTGTTCAAACAAGCCAATTTAAATCAGTATTTCTACTCATCATACCTTAGAATATTCATAAAAGGCATCATTTCTACAGTACACTGAACTGTGGTTGATCTAAAATTACAGCTTCCAATCTCCTTGTAGTTGTGCCCCAGAGCATAGGAAGAGAGGAAGTTACCTTACACTACAGTATATCAAATTACAACCAATGGCCTTGTCCAGCCCAATAAGGACAACTCTGACTGGCAGTGGCCAGAAATAATTCTTTCTTAGTTCTCTCTGGAGGTCTTGGTGAGTCTCCCATCCAAGCACTAACCAGGTTATATCCTACTTAGCTCTTGAAATCAGGCACAATCATATGTATTCAGCATGGTATAGTAGGGAAATTGATGGCATGTGGAAAATTGAGACTCACTGGCACTCATAATGCTGAAGCTGGCTCAGAGTGACAGTCAACCACACACACCGTGTCCAGTCCCAAGTTTGTTGTTGTTGTTCAGTCATTCAGTCATGTTCGACTCTTCGTGACTCCATGGACCAGAGCTCACCAGGCCTTCCTATCCTCCACCACCTCCCGGAGTTTTGTCAAATCCATATTGGTTGCATCGATGACGCCGTCCAACCATCTCATTCTCTGCCGTCCCCTTTTCCTTTTGCCTTCAACCAGTCCCAAGTTTATGTACCATATATTTTGAGATTCCTGCTCAGTGTTCAACTCCATATTGCAGTACGGAATGAGGAATGAATGGAGAATGTGTGTTCCCATACATTCTTAGATCACTGACAGCTGTTTGATTCTCTCACTGGTTCTGTTTTGAAGGGAAATCTCGGGCAGAATGTGTGTCACTCTTACATTTCAGGGAGCTCGGTAACTCAAAGTGCAGGTCTTTGACAGTAGTGTCTGTATTCAAGGCAATAAAGAAGGGGCACTAGAGTCTGAACCTGTTTCCCTGCTGAGAAAAAAGTAGAGATTTAGTGGACTGCTGTGAGCAGCCATTTAGTTGGAACATACGTAGAAGTCCTTAATGGCAGCTGCAGGGTTGGCTTGTGAAGGAAAGAATACTGAGTGTGTCTGGCCAGTTGCAGCATCCCACTTGCTGCTATTTGCGCTGCTGATGTTAAAAGCTAGCCCTTTCCACATTCCTTCAACTTCTCCTCTGCCTTTGTCAGTGAAACAATAGCTCAGTATCATAGCACCTGAGTGCAAGCTAATTTGAATGTCTCCAGTTGCCTCGTGTCTCCTTCATCTCAATATGGTGACTAAGCTTAGACTGCTCAGCTTCAGCACAAGTCCTTTTGTTGTTGTTGCTTTCATTTACCATCTGCCTGGTGTCAAACTGTAGAAAAACTCAAAAGCTTAAGCACTGCAGAAGTGGCCTCATAAAGGTATTAGCTTAATACGGATTTTGGCACTTTCATATGATGAAATGTACTAGCTATCTTTACTGATCCATGCAAATGAATTCTGTGTTCTGTACTCTCTCTCTCTCTCTCTCTCTCTCTCACACACACACACACACACACACACACACACACACACACACACACACACACACACATATGCTGGAATGTAGGATTAGAACATAATTAATCCCTGGATTCTGGAAATAAATTGAATTGGTTGTATCAAACAAAAAGTACTGGATTAAAAACACAGTTCCTTTTCATATTCCTGGTTGTAATTCAAAGGTACGGTATGTTGGTGTTTGCTTGCTGTCGTGTGAATGGGAGGGGGTGTTCTATAATAACCTTATTAATTGCTTCTACTGTGAAAAGATTCAACCACATAATACCATTTTGGTGTAATGCTTGCTATCTCGCTCCTTTATAGTTTTAGCATTTAGGCCTGGAGTTACTTTTAAATAAGTAAGTCAGTTAGTCAAATGAGTCTAGAGAAGCCACTTTTGTTGTCATCGTCACCACCACCACCATCTTGCATGTTCTTTTTCTCCTGTTTACAGCATCTCTGCTTTTCACCAAGATGACAGCTTTGGATGGTATAGCAATTGTTATCCAGTGTTTGTATTGGTAACTGATTTTAACTTTTGTATTTCCTGTGTAATATCAGGACAGGACTGTGGAATATTTCCTTCACAACTGCTGTTCTAATTGGTGTGTTATATTCTCAACTACCGGTGCTTTATATTTATTGTATTATACAAATAGCAGAAAAACCCCATCTCAGGAGTTTATGCCTGTCATCCTGTGACAACTCTTCTTTGAAAGTTGAACACTAAACTTCACTTCAACATGTGCATGAGCCGTGTTCTACATGGAAGAAATTGTAGGATGTACTCTGCTTTAATTAGAGCTGGTGCAGCTTCTCAAAAGACTCATCCTGTTTGCCACCAAAAACACATTACATATGCTTGCAGAACAATGAAAAGCGTTGAGGGACAGGTGGTACTTTTAAAGTAGCAGATCAGCCTGAGAGTAACTGAAAAAAGCCAGTTATTTTTCAGAACAGCTGTCTAATAGAGTGTTGGAAATGAACAAAAGTACTGTCTGCTTTGGGGTTTGTGTGTGGTGTTTTTTCTTGGAATTCCAGAATAAAAATATGAGAGGATTGTAATGCTTAGGCTTCTGGAGCAATTATCTATAAGCATGGTCTTGCTTCTAGGAGGTTGTTTACAGTCTCTTCATTCATATTCATTATAAGGGATGGACAAGAACCACAATTTGTGGTTCAGCCCCATTTGGTATGGTGATCTAGAAGCACCACGTACTCCTCTCTCCTGCCTATTCTGCACATGTGTCCATTCCCTGGGCAAAGCATGCTTCACTGCCCACCTCCTTTGTGTGACACAGCATGCGTTTCCCCTCTCCACCTCCTCCAATGACCGGAGTGGGCAGCTGCCAAAGGAGGTGAAGGAGGGAAGCACGCATTGCAATTAGAGAGTGGGTAGTCATGCTGAAGAGGGCAAGACTGAAGCGCTCCTCACCTAGGGAATGGGCAAGCATGCAGAGGAAGCAGGAGAGGGGAGTGTGCAGCGCCCACAGAACACCTTCGCAGGTGACATACCCAACTTGGCCAAAACGCAAACTACAATTCATGCCCATCTCTACTCATTACATCTAAACTGATGCAGCTTTGTTTTTCTATTTTGAACAGCCTGTTTATTTGATTTATAGGGTTGTTCTGTAGAAATTTTGTGAATCATAAAATGTGGGTTCCTTGGTTCCTTTCATACAATTGTTTACATCTTTAAAAACTTCTAGATCCTAAGAAAGCATTCAAATGCACCATCCATTGTGCATGCCACCAACCCTGTTTCTAATCCTCAATCCCCCCCCCCCCAGATAACAGCTTGGGAGCTTCTCTAGAGTCCATTCTGCTTGTCAAAGTTGGTAAATAGTTTGTACTTTTTATCTTTATTTCTTTTTCTTATTTGTCTTCCTCTTTATTGACCTACAAGAAAAGTTTATCCATTGCTTTGACATTTGCAACCTTTTGCCTTTCTATGGGCCTTACAAGTCCATTAAAAAGTGTACCTCTTGTGCCAACAAAATGCCTTTCACCAGTGGCCACTAAGTTCCTTTATTGCCTAGGTGAGGTACATCAAACACAGAATTGCCAAATCTGTCAATAGTAGCAATTTTCAAAAAAAAAACAACGAGGTGTCTTTTCAGAGAGTTCATTTGAAATCACCTGACACCAAGATGCTACGTTGCTTAGTCTGCCCTGCCAACTACTCCCTGTCAGTTTCTACCTGAGAGTCTCCAAAACTGAAACAACTGTGACAATCCCAACAATCCAATCACTCACAAATCACAACCATTTTTTGAAGGCTCTGGAATTGGCAGAAGAGGATCCAAAGAAATATTGCCAGACCAATTGCAGTTGGTTTGATGTCTCCAGTTCCTTTTACCCGACATTAGCATGCTAGATCCTCAACACTGAAGATTAAGTACAGACAGTCTTTGATGCCAGATGCCCTCTTACTGGTTCAAAGGTGAATGAAAGCTGCATATATACAAACTGGAAATGATAGTGTTTAGGCATTTGAATAACTAGTTGTAGGAAAAGCAGTAGAAGTGGCCATAAACAATATGACCACTACTTATTATATGAATGAACAAGGCAAAGCACATTCAATGCCTCTCTTATATCTAGCGGTGCAATTCTGGAAACGATGCCTGCTAGATATCCATCCATGTAGCAGAGAGAAATACCAAGAGGGTAAACTTTTTAGTAGGCAGAAGATTCTGACTCATGGATGGGAATTGTCTCTGAATGTATTCAGTGACATAGGCAGTTGTTGGGGTCACCCACAGTTGGACTTGTTTGCAACCAGAGCCGACAAGAAATGCAAAGGGTGCTTTTCTTGAGCAGATCAAGGGAAGAACTCATGAGCAGATGCTCTTAAGACAGGTTGGACACAATACCTCTGCTGTTCAGAGTCATAGTGGAACTCTGCCATGACAAGGCCAAGGCAATACTAGTTGCCCCATGGTGGCCACTCCAGCCCTGGCTTTGGAACCCTGAGACACGTTGACAGTGGATATGTTTCATTTCCTGTTAATCCCAGACGTAATTAGACTATACAGATGGTTTGTCACCCAAACGTAATCTGGCTGAGGCTAGCAGCCTGGATAATTCATTTAAATTAGAATCCTGCTTGAACTGAAAAAGCCATCCACCAGCCTAACTATTCAGGAAATTCATCAGTTTTTCAAAATCCCCACAGAAATCCTTTCCCTCACCCCACATAAGCACAGTTAACAAGTTACTACACCTTAAGAAGAAAGGGGAATCACAGTATTTGATAAAACTACTCTTATCAGCGACAGTAACATATTGCCAAGATCAGATTCTTTAGTTTCTTGCTTCTTCAGAAACCCAGTCTAGAAGACTTTTCTGAAGAGCCTATAGATTATGTCTGTGAAGATTCTTCGTCATCAGGGTGAGATTATGTGGGAGCTGAGTCGTGGCAAATGGATTTCTTTTCTTATGAGATTGAAACATTTCACTAATTCAAGCAGCTTAGTCTGTAGAATGTATGTTTGCCCAGACATCAGAACCCCAATGCCTCAGTGGTGACTTATTTTAGTGCTTGTTCATAAAATGTCAATTGATTCTATAGCAACCTCAGACCTAAGATTACTGACGTACAAGATTGTGGACTGTGTGCTGTCCAGCATGACTCTCCCTCCCTTCAATTTTGTACAAACAAGGTAACAATGTTCTCTGATCTTTCTTTCCTACCCAAAGTGGTTTCCAGTTTTCTCCTAGATCATCTGTTGGTGCTTCCTACATTTTTCCTATCATCTGCTGCAGATTTGGAAAAGTTGCTCCTCACTATGGACGTCCACAGGGCATTGGTCTTCTATACAATCAGACTGTGTCACTTAAAAAATTTTTACTGACTCTTTGTGAAATACCATGGTTCGTAGAACAATAGTAGCTGTGGACTAGTTAGAAAGTGTATTTGATGAGATGAAATCTCTAGACAAACGTTGTCAGTGTTCCTCTTTTCCTGTCTGTCTTTCATTTTCCCCTGTCACTGAATTTGTGACTAGTCAAGAGGCTTATTCAGCACTACTGCTTCATGCTCACCTTCTCCACTTCAATATGAATAGCTTACAGTTTCAGATTTTGATATGTTGTTGTCTTAAATAGTCCCTTTTGGGTTTCCTTAGTCCCCTATTTATTATTATTTTGTGGAAACAGTCCATGTAGGCTAAGTTTATTATTCTTCACCCTCCTATTAAAACTAGTAAAATTTTATCTGTGCCACGGAGTGGCTAGAATGCTAAAGGTTAAAATTATAAGACTTATCTCTCTTCTAAAGTGCTGTTGCAAGTCAACCATCTATATCTCTTTCATCTCCTACTTTGCTTCTGACTATTCACAGCTAAATCAGTCATGTTTAATTTTCTGTTACAAACAGAGGATGATCATCATCACCAGAGCTAGAAGGGACCCTACGGATCACTGATTTCATCCCCTGTCAAGGAGGCACGTACTGTGCATGGTAATATCATTCCATGCATTTCCTTTTACATTTGGCTTAATTTTCATCAAGTAAAGCCTTTTCATCCTTCCTACTCAAGGCAAATGTTTTAAAAGGTTTGTTACGTGATGTCCAATTAATCTCTCTTATAGCAACTATAATAGGTTTTTCAAGGTATGGTAGGTATTTAAGAACCACTTAAAATTGCCATCTTTTCATGGCCAAACTGGAATTTGAATGGGGTCCTCCGAGTCCCAGTCCATTGTTATTTATTTATTTATTTGTTAAACTTGTATCCCGCCCATCTTCCCAACGGGAACTCTGGGCGGCTTACAGCAATAAAAATATGTAATAAAGGACAAAACAAGGCAAAACAAAGGCGATGAGGCAAGATGGCGGTGGGCCCCGGGCCAAAAAACAAAAAAACAAAAAAACAGACTAACTATAAAGGTCACCAAAAGCTTCTCTAAAGAGGTGGGTCTTCAAGGCCTTCTTAAAGGCGGGCAGGGACTCCAGCAGGCGCAGCTCACTGGAGAGATGATTCCAGAGCATAGGGCCCACCACAGAGAAGGCGCGGTCTCACGTGCGCGATTTCCACGCCTCTCTGGTTGTGGCCACCCTCAGTGAGTGCGCCTGCGCCAGTCTCGTGGGTCTAGACCCAGTTGTCCTTTGGGAGATACGCTCCACCAAGTACTCTGGTCCCAAGCCGTGGAGGGCTTTGAAAATCAAAACCAGGACCTTGAACCTGACCTGGAGGACAACGGGGAGCCAATGCAGGCGAGCCAGGACTGGGGTGATGTGCTCGTATCTACGGGTACCCACCACCAGCCTGGCCGCCGCATTTTGCACCCGCTGTAACCTCCGGGCCAGGGCCAAGGGCAACCCCACGTAGAGGGCATTGCAATAGTCGACCCTCGAGATCACCAGGGCCTGCACAACTGTCCTCAGGGAGGACTCGTCAAGATACTGGCGGATCTGGGCGATCCTGCGGAGCTGGAAAAAAGCGGCCCTGGAGACAGCCATCACCTGGGCTTCCAGGGAGAGGGCTGAATCCAGGACCACGCCCAGATTCCTGGCCCTGTCTGTAGGCTGGAGGGAAACACGCCCCAGCATAGGGAGGGGGCCATTGTACCCAGGCGAGGGCGCCCCGAAGAACAGAACCTCCGTCTTCTCTGGATTCAGCTTGAGCCGGTTATCTCTGGTCCATTCCAGAACGGCCTCCAGACACAGATCGAGGGAGTGAACTGCCTCCACTGCAGACGACGAAAAGGAGAGATAGAAAAGGATAGATGTTCTGTCCACTGCACTACATTATAGTTTCAAATTAATTTAATTCTGCTTCTTATTTGTTTACAGGCCTACCTTGCTTCTTGCCTCTCTTTCCCTTGCTACATTTTCCCACAAAAACACATACACAAAATTTAATTTAAGCACATGTTTTTAAATATTCAAACAGGAATCTAAGGGGACTGTATATTTAGTAACACTCAAACTCCAAATTAACAGTATTTTGGTGCTGTATTGCAGTCACATCATGCGTACAAAGCATATTGAAAAGTGAGTTCATGGAGAAGCCCGAGCTATCATCAGCCAATGGTACAGGATCTAGTTGTGCCAGAAAAATCTTGCCATTTCAAGGGATCCTCCTTGGGCTGAGGATTGTACACAGAACCCAGTAACAGGGAGCAGCATGCTTGCAGGAGTCTTCATCTTTAGGGCCAGCATGTAGGGATGGAACTTTAGCATTTAATGGAGTTACATCCCATAATTTAATGGGAACCTCATAGGCAAAATTATGGGAGTGAAAGCCCCAAATCAGTAAAGATGGAACAAACTGTTTCTCTGATGAGGAGGAAAGAATATACTTTAATGTACTGGAAAAAAAAATCCAGATTCATTGAGGCTTGGAAAGTTCCAAGGAGGGTGGGTTCCAACAAGGCTACCTCAGAAGAATTCCCGCCAAATTTGAAGGTGAGAATCCATTCAGTGCAAAAGCACCACCTCTGGTGATGAGGTGTATATAGTGTTGCATATCGTGATATACACTTTAGAACTGCCTCAAAGAAATATGCACTCAGGTGCAGATCCATGCACATACTGCATGGATATGCAGATAAAAATAAGTAAATGAAAATAAATTTGCAGGTGCACATTACTCAGTTCCAGTATATACCTAGGATATGTTTATATCTAAAGATAAATAAATTAAAATACATTCTTGTTTGAATGCTCTTCTATTCTCAGATATATCTGCATCTGATTCTGTATCACTTATGAGAACCCTAGCTTTGTACTAGGCTTATGTGATCAAACCACTGTGGAGTTAACAATGTAGCATTCCTACAAATTTATAGCAATGAGTGTACTTTACAGCAATACAGCTTAAGGGGACTCCTGAGAGTAAGCTCAACTTGCTTTCTTGAATTGCTGTCAAAAAGAGCCTCCACTTTTGTTATGGTATTGACCTATTGATGATAGGGTTAATTATAAACAAAAAGGGTTCATGTTGTAAGTCCTGCAGTAGTTGATAGCAAGCCAAGGTTAGCCATAACTAATAGTTTGATCCCTGTAATTAGTATTTGCTAGGCAGTGAAGCTAATGCAGCAGGATGGATTATGCTGCTAACAGAAATTTAAATATTTTGCTTAAATAGCCTTTAACGCAGCAATATTGTTAACTTTTATGTAGGGATGGCTTTACTGTTCTTATTCTAGATATTAGATTGACTAGGCTGGTGGTTTTTTGCTGGTTTGTTATTAAGGGTTATTTTAAAATTATTTTAGTTTCATTAACTTGGAGTTATATTGTATTACTTTTTATGATTTCCCACTTCCAAGCCATTATAAGAGACTGGGGACTCTTGCAAGTGGAGAAATAGCTATATGGAAGGTGAACAATAGCTATATGGAAGGTGATGCACTGCATGGATGTCAAAGACCAACCAGGGAGACAGAGGGAGGAATGCACTTTGTATGTTGAGTGCAAGAAAAACAAGGGTGACAAGAGGTCAAAGCTGACTATAAGATGGAGTACTTGCACTAGCTGTATTCAGACCGATGAAGCTGTTTGGATGAACAGCGAAACGTTTCTATCTCTCAAAAAAGAAGTCCAGTAGCCATGATTCAACTTCCAGATAAACTCACCTGGATGACTGAGAATCTTCACAAACAAAGTGAGAAAGGAATTATGCTATAACTACAGCCTAGAGTCATTGATAGTTTGGAAGTTCATGTTTTCAAATAAAGCACCAAGCCATGCAGAAAAGTTCCAGTGGTCAGTACCTGTAGTCTTCCGTTCTTTCTTCTGAATCTGAATAACAGTGCTCCAGAATTGCTTTGATGCAAATACTTGATTTTGACACTGAAAGCTCATGTGCAAGTGGAATATTGCTAATGAGAAGCCATATCAGAGTATGGGTCTGGAATCTGGATTCTTTATCACACCCCCCCGCCCCATGGTTCATTTTCTGGTAACAAAATAATTGTGCAATACAGCAGGCTTAGCCAAAGAATGCATCCTTGAAGAGGTTTTAAAGTGCATATTTCTTGCATTCTATCTGTGGTGCTGCCTGATTCAGATGATCACTTCTACTTCTCTTACATTTATGTTGTTGCTTTGGTAACCTGGAAAGTGAAAATCACCAGGTGGATGAGGTATCTTTATTTTTTCAAAAATGTTAGCATTGCTCCTCTCAGGGAGTACTTGAGACTACATAGATGGAAGGAAGGAAGGAAGGAAGGAAGGAAGGAAGGAAGGAAGGAAGGAAGGAAGGAAGGAGCCCTTCTAAATTTTTAATTGCATTAAAGTACGTCAGTGATGACCAGTGTGCACAGCAATCCAAAAACCACAAAGCCTGTTTATGAGGCGGTTAAACATGTTCCACATAGTTATGTAAAAATGACCTTTTTTATCCAAATGTAAATAAACCACCACATAATTTTATATCTATATGAAATTGTACAGATGTTTGCACTTTTGCATTTGAGTAGCAGTGTGCATTTCAGGCTGGCTTTCTCATATTTACAGCTAAAACTGACAGGTTGACTAAACAGACATTTAACTGCTGTCTAATTCACTGTAATGATGGACTGGTTCTCTCCTAAAGCTGGTAATTAGATGACATCTTTGCTAGAGTTAACCAGCCTTCCTCTAGAGCAGTCCTGTTTACACATGTCTGAGCCCTTATCAAGGTCTTCTACTGTGTGGAAGTGTGTAGGATCACTCTGTCTTTTGTCCCTTTCCAGCACACATAATTGCTGTAAATGGACCCAAAGCAAATTTTTCTCTTAATCGTTCAGTTTTGTGCAGTGACTTAATAAGATAGCCACTTCAGGATATTATGATGTACTCTGTGACATGACTAAGGAAGTGAATGGAAATTCTTAAGAGTCTAAATTAGGGCAGTGTCGCTGGATGCAAAAATAAAAGACAAAGGAAAGTATCTTCCTGAATTTCTGTTCATTTTGGATGCAGGCAGGCTGCCTACTGGACCAAGAAAAAGAGCTTCTGGGAGGACACTTTTTACTTGTTTTTTAATTTTAATTTTAAGTAGTGCAGTGAATATTCACTATCACAATGCACACTTTAATATTTCTTTAACTTACTCAGCCCCTCGAAGGAGCCAAGGAAGTGTTTAAGTTGCTAATATCCTGAAGTGGCTGTAAGCCAAAAAGTGTCTCTTGAGGTCCATATGGCATTTGAATGTGCACCAAATGGTATACCAGATGTCCTAGCAACCCTACTTAGCCTGACCCACCCAAATCATTTCAAACCATGTAGACAAACCCTCTGGCACTTGAATGTAAAAATACAATAACTCTGCTACATCAGACTAAAGTGCTGTCTTGTTCAGTGTCCTTCCACCTAAGAATGACAAATCAGAAACCTCTGTTAAGATCGGTGTTTGAAAGAACATGTTTCTAGCAGTTGTATTTATGTCACACAACCTATGAATCTGAAGGATCTATATACTCTTTGTGGCTAATCCTCCATGAATTTGGCTCATCCTCCTTGAAATTGTTTAATCTCCATTTAAAGTCATTAAAGCTAGGGACCATGATCATGTTTTGTGGTTGCAAATTTCATAAATGATGCATTTTGTAAGTAAACAGTGTAATATCTGTCCTGTATGTATAGATAACCCATAGAATTGGATAACCCCAGGATCTAACTGTTACAAGAAAGGAAAATGGGCAACAATACAAGGTTCATCATACTGTAGTCTCACTTGTTTCACAATGAAATGGGTAAACGCCATAAATGTTTTTGTTGTTCCTTGTCACAAGGCTTCTCCAAATGCTTTGATCTCTGTAGTTACTCTTTTTTTCACCCTTCCAGTTCTCTTTGAAATGGGCCATTCCCATGTAGTGCTAAACAATAATATAGGATTACTTGCAAAGCTGGGATAGAGACTAAGCAATGTGCTGGGGTTCCGTGCTCGGCCCCTGCTTCTCTCACACAAAAAGCAGGAGGAATTCTTCATGTTTCAATTTTCACTAACATGGATTTTTATTTTGTTATGCGAAGAACAGGATTTTAGAAAGTCATTTGCCAAACAAATGGTAAAAGAGAGGGACAGAGAAAGACAGATCCAGAACTTAGTTCAATTGTTCATCAGGTGGTTTGACCAATTGTAGGAGACCTCTGAAGTCCATCCGATTCCACACCCCAGCCTGGAAGCATAGTTCTCTTCCTGGCTGTCTGAGAGCTGAGCAGAGTACTCATGCTGTGCCAAACGTTCTGCACAGATGCCTACCTATGTGTGCATGTAGCTATAAATGATGGTTTACTGTTATATGGAGAGTCACACAGTATTTCAAATGTGTGTGCAACCATAGATTTGTATATGAACATAATGGGACTGACAGTTTTATCTGCAGTCTAATGATCACTAGCATGAAATTTGCAATATTTCACACCTGCTGCACACTGAGTTAACATTTTCATTGAGCTAGCCACCAGGACCCCCAAGGGTTTTTGCCTGATTAGGCAGTTTAGTCCCCATTCTTACATATGTGGTTTTTTTTTCCTTTCCAGTGTTGCAGCACTTTTCATAGGCTGTTTCTCATGTGCCTCTTTTGCTGCTGTTCACTATTTACCATTCAGAACTGATGCTCTTGAAAGTCTTGGTAATCTATATGGATGTTTCCAATCCTGAATAATTTCATATCATCTGCACACCTGAACACTGGATACATACTTCTGTTTCCAGATTATTGGTAAAGTTACTAAAGAGCACTATATCCAGTACAGATACCTGTGGGAAGGAGCTTTCTTTTTTTCTGTTACAGGAAGAAGCAGCTATGGTTTTCCATGTGTTAATAAACTCTAACACCCAGCTGTTTGTCATGTGATGAGTGATGGGTGTTAGAATTCAATCACATCTGAAAGGCCATAGAATCTGGGCCCTGCTCTGTTGTAAATATTCATTCTCTCATTTCCTATCTCATGTTTTGGATATAGGCCAGAATCTCATTGGCTATTTATGTCAGCATAAGTGTAATGGCGTAAATTGCAGCAATGCATGGCCACTAGTTAAATAGATTCCTGGTATTTTTGGTTGCATGTCAAGTCAAACTGATACTAACTAGTGCCAACTTACTGCTGTGATTTGTCCTATTGCACTAGCACTGGCATAAATAACTCAAGACTCTGGACACCCGTGCTTGTTGGATTTCTTGTCTGTATGATTATAATTAGCAGCTCCAAAAGGCATTTTTTCAGAAGCCATACTGATTCTTTCCCAGAAAAACCTGCTGTTCTATCTGTGTAATAATTCTGTGTTTTTATAACACTTTTGACTAATTTTTCTGACAACGTTATCAAGGTATGCTAGTTGCATGGAAAAATGTCCTTCCCACCTTGATCTGTTTAACATTGGGGAAAATTCAGCTGCATAACTTTGCACCCAGCTTATCCCAGATCAGGTGTCAGAAACATATGATTGCTTCCTGTCCCTGTTTTAGGTTGATACAACCCCGTACCCTTGAAAAATATTGGGGAGTTTCCCCAGGGCTCATATTACTATAATGTATTGTACAAATATCATGACAGGACGTTGCTAATAGTATTATATCCTATAGGTTTTCTTTGGTGGCCTAACTGTTCTTACTTGTCTCTTCTTTCTCTCATGTTGCTGTATTTGGTTGTGTGATTGTTTTTCATTGTCTTTCTATTGCTTAATTATAAAGATGGATTTGTGCTTCCTCAGGGTAAATTTGTATAGTTATGCAAATCTGTGTATGGTAGAGAAAATGGAGAGAGAGAGAGAGAGAGAGAGAGAGAGAGAGAGAGAGCAATTATGGACATGTGCAAATTTCAGAATTAGTCACACAGCCCAAAAATACATTTCTTATCCTTCATTTACAGCTCAAGTTCACTTTGTTGGCTTTTTTGAGTGCTTTAAGCACTGTGGTGCGGTATATAAGCAACATACTTTTCCTGATCAAGTCAAACTGAGAATATTTAAGGGGAGAAATACTGAGTTAAATGTGAGTCACATCTGTGTGGTATGAATATGAAAACCAAAAAGACATAGCGAATAAAAATGTGTCCCTGTTTTAGAGAGCAAATTCTGTTGTTTCCCTTTTAAAATATCAATGAATTTTATTTTGCAAAGACAGATGAAGTAAAAAGGCATTGGAGAAGAAAATGCATTCTTTCTTCAGGTTGCACCTTTCTTCTGTTGCTGCAGAAGGAGTAAAAACAACATAAAATCCACTTTGAGGTCGTTGTTACGTGCTGCCCAAATTGGGAAATAACTTAGAGAAGAGGAATTCTAGCTGTGTTCATTGTACGATGTTCAGAAGATATGAAAAAGGCTTAAGTGAGAAACCTGCCATAAAAATGTTTTGGGTCAGTATTTATCAAATTGAATTTACTTGGTGTTGCAAAGGCACAGAGACCTCCAACTTTTTTTATTTGCTGCTGCTGCTGCTGCTGCTTCTTCTTCTTCGGTAGATAATTAGTTTCAGTGAAAGCTGGCACTTACTGAGAACTGACCATATCAATTGTCTGAAAGCAGTGATATTACTGAATAACAGACGCCAAGTCGGTATCCGAAACTCACAAAGGTTGTCTGAATAAACGAGCTTTCAAATGAGGCTGTCCAAATAGATTAGCATTCTGAGTTCCTCAGTGGAAGGAGGAGTTTATGAGTGGTGTACCTTATCAGAAAGAATGGTATCTTTATCACAGGCAATCTACAATCTGTCAAAGTGGCTAGCTTTTTATAAGGTACTGGGAACAATTGCATCCAAATAATGTTGTTGCTTCGAAATCCTCCATAATAAATATGCTTAGTTCCTCTGCTGCTCCACCTGCCCAAAACCATAACTTTGAGCAAAGTCACATTCATGCACTTGACTATTTTCTTAAAATGTATCACTGTTATTTTTAGTGGATATTGTTTAGATATGTTTGTGTTATTATCATAGAATAATTAATCAGAGAATAATTGGAATGGGCCTATAATGCCATTGGCATCCAAGTCTTTACTCAATGCAGGAATCCAAATCAAAGCAGATATGGCAGATGGTTGTCCAACTGAATGTCTCCAAGTGCTCATCACCTCTTGGAGGTGGGTGGGTAATTGTTCTATTGCTCTAATGCTCCAACATTTACAATGATTTTCCTGATATTCAGCCTAAACCAGGCTTCTTGTAGCTTGAAGCTATTATTATATATGCTGCACTGTGAGATGACTGAGAACAGATCTTATGCCTCCTCTGTATACCTTTCAAGTATTTAAAAAGTGCTATCATGTCTCCCACAGTCCTTTTTTCACATTATTTTTTCATTCAGTCTTTTCTCACACTCCCTTGATCATCATTGTTGCCCTTCTCTGAACTTGCTGCAATTTGTTGCCATCCTTGTTGAAGTGTGGTGTCAAGAACTGGACACAGTACTCTAGGCGAAGCTTAACAGTGCAAAGTAGACAACATGGGATTTGGAGACTATGCATTTAATGCATCTTAAAATCATATTTGCCTTCTTTGCAGCTACATTACAATGTTGCTCTACAATAATTCTAAGATCCTGCTGACTTGTAGTAATACTGAACCAGGCTTGAATGACAAATCTTTTAACTGTGCATTCGGGGGGGGGGGGTCTGCCCATATGCAGTACTTTGCACTTATCTCCTGTTACATCTCATTCTGATGAAGCTGTTTGGATGAGCAGTGAAACCTTTCAGTCTCTCAAGAAAAGAAGTCCAGTTGCCGTGACTCAACTTCCAGATAAAGTCACCTGGATGACTGAGAATCTTCACAGACATATCTCATTCTGTTGTTTTCAGCCAAGTGTTCAAGCCTATTAAGATCTTTTTGAATTTTGACAGGCATTAGCTGTCTACTGAATTATGTATCATTAGTAAATTTGATAAGTGTTTCTTGTACTCCCTCAATCCAAGTTGTTGTTTCAATGAGTATATTGCACCATAGTTCTAAAACATTCTCTAGGTAAACAACGCTCCCCTCTCCCCCGTCCCAGTGAGGTGAATATCTGTTTTAAAATACAATTGAGTAAATGAAGGCCTTTTTAAATATCAGAGTATAAATGTGCTAGGTCAGGGGTGCCCAAACTTTTTGTAAGGAGGGCCAGATTTGGTGGCTGAGAATGTGTCAGGGGCCGGTTGCTCCCCGACCCTGCCGCTGGCGGCAGACCGCCCGCCTGCCCAAGCTTCCCAGCGGTGCTGGTGGCGCAGCCTGCCTGATCACTGCCCCGCACGTGCGCCCAACCTCACAATGTTCCCAGCTATGCTGGTGGCGCGCGCCTAGCTTCACAAGGTTCCCGGTGATGCCGGTGGCGGCGGCCCGCACGCACGCCACCCCCGCATGCGCGCGCCCAGCCCCACAAACTTCCCGGCGGTGCTGGTGATGGTGGCCCGCCCCCTCGCCCGCCCACCCAGCCCCACAAGCTTCTGCTCACCGGCTGGCTGGCCCGCCCAGCCCCTCAAGCTTCCCGGCAGTGTCAGTGTTGGTGGAAGATTTTTTTTTAAAAAAAAAAAACATGGGGCGAAGGAGGGGGAGGGAGGGGCCGGCCGGCCAGCCGCGGGCCACTCAGAATGGCCTGACGGGCCAGATTTGGGACCCGGCCTGTGCTAGGTATTCAGGTATGTTTTTAAATGATTTACCAGGGTCCATTAGCAGTGAGACAACCAGTGTGTCATCTAAAATGCATAATCTGAACTTATAGGTGAAACATTTAATGCTAGGTCAAACAGCTACCTCTTAAAATATAATTCTCTGTCCCATGGGGACTTAGGTCCTCTCTTTTCAACATGGTTGGCATCTTGACTGTTCCAGATGTGACATTTGACAGAAGGTTAATAGACTCATCATTGGGATCCTGACCCAGGTACATTGAGTCACCTTGTTTTTCATGCTTGAATAACAGATCAGAACTCATAGGTTCTGATAATATATCTGAGGAAGCAGACATGCCTATTCATAGGTGTGCAGCCCCTGTTTTGATTTAGGACACTAGCTGAGGACCATACCTTACTTAAGTACGGTTTTCCATAATAGGGTGTCCCACTCTTTATTAGAAGTAATCACTTGAAAAAGGAGACATCTTTTAAAAATTCATTTCTGTTTATGTGTATATATTTTGTATGTGCACATCTCTCTCTTTTCTCCATCTCTCTCTAGTTTTGTGTCCACTGGCTTTCCCACTCCTGTAGTTTTACCGCCTTGTTGATGCAGGCAGCATTGAGCCAGTTCTATGCAGTACAGAAATAAAATGGAACTACTTTACTGCTTTGATCTTTAAAGAAAGGGGTATAAAATACAGTTAGTCAATAAATACAAAGTTCAAAAAAGGAAACAGAGTTGAAAAGTAATTGCAGGCCTATCCAAGGAGATTAAGATGGAGTCACTTCCTTAAATCCGTGGCATTTTGCTCAGCCCTAATTGAAACCCTGCAAATTGGGTTAATTCAGACCAAGAATTCCTGGGGAAAACAGAGGTAAATCTGTTCACTCTTCGAGAGATGAGGGCTATCACATGTCTTTTGAATCCTTAACCTTCCTGGCTTGTAAAAACAGCTAGAGAGGGGCTGGCGGAGTGGCTCAGAGATGTGTTGCTGAAGGATGGGATCTGAAACGCCATTGTTGAAAACATTCTCCTTGGATCCCACAGTATTGGATGACTGTTTACCCGTCTCTAACAATTTTGTTTTTGGGAAAGGTGCTGGAGCAGGCCATTGCTTCTCAGCTCTTGGATGAGATGGATTGATTTTGATTTTTAGAATCAGTTTTCCTCAGGTTGAGGAGAGATCCAGTAACGTAAAACTGGGAGCAGAGAACACGGTTACATGCAACATCTCCACTTGACTGGTCTGAAAACTTGTTTCCTGTCTGATTGTATAGAAGCCCATCTGCAACTTCACTTAATGAGATAATTAGGTAAGGTGGGCATTTGGCAGAGAGATGTTTCATTTCTTGGTGGCTTATTAGTCACCCGTCCATTGCTTGCCAGTCCTGTTGCATGTTTTTCTCCCACAGGGTCTTGGCAACAGCAATCGTGTCCATGAGGTATTCCTTCCCTCAGCTGCCTGTTACCTCACAGACAACTCAATGTCTAATGTGTTTAAAGTCATACCCAATTTACCTCATGGTACCTAAAGCATAATGTGAATACTTTATTTCCCTTAAAATGAAACAGCACAAAAAAACCCCTAGATTTAAAATAGAAATGGAGCCAGAAGTAAATGAGTGCCCACTGTTGGGTAATTGACAAGGACTGAAAACAAAAGACGTTGGCAGTACCTTCCTGAGCTTGTATCTATCTAGAGATGCTGCTTCAGTCTTGTATTTGAGAACACTGCACATTACTTCTGCTGATATGTGTTCACATTTCTGCCTTCCCTACTAATTTAATATGGGATTCAGTGTGCAATTTGCTTCCAAATGACTGCTTTCAAGTAGATGTGTTGAACTGCTTTTTTTATACTGATACTTGCCAGTCTTTTGCACATAGTTTGCCAGCACAGGCAAAGGGCTAGCAAGCAAACCAGAATTTATAGCACTCCTAACGACTGCATCAGCCCAAGTAACGTCATGAGCCAAGACCTGGTTCCATAGCTCCGTCCATTCCTTCTGCTCTGATGACTGAGCAGCAGACTAAAGTATTCAGGCACCCTGCCATGAGCAAAGAGAAGATATTTCCGTGTACTGTGTTAATAGAGGAAAGCTCCTGTATACCTTTGACTGCAGTATGTATAAACTCTCAATTGCCTTTACTTACTGCACACAGGAGAATTCTATTCACATTTAAACAGTGATATTCAGAAATAATTCAAATCAATTGAGCAGCTTCGAGCTTAGAAAAAGGCCTCTATTTTATGTAGCTTTTCTGAATATTTTTGCTCTCCTGTGAGTGTGGATAGCTTTATTTTATTACATTTAGGATTTGTTTTTCTCACTTTCTCAGAGTCCCTGAAAAAAATTGATAGGGAGGATAGGTGACAAATAACCTAACAAACACCTGGTTGTTTTTACACAAACACCCTTGGGGGCAGGGGAGATAATAGAAAAAAATGGACATGATTGTTTGACATGGGACAGATATTTAATGTAAAAAATACACCACATACCAGAATATGGATGAACATGGAGCAGCAGAATACTGAGCTCTAATAGGAAGTCTACTGCTCTCTTGGGGAAAATCTATGAATGATATAAGAAATCAAGAAGAGCATGACTGCTGGCTGTTCCTGGGGATTATTTTGTTCAGGCTGTGAAAAAGGAGGTTAAAACATGCAGAGCGAGAGAGGCTGGCTGTTTCTCAATTTGTTTGTTTTATTCCTGGAAAATGCTGACATGGTTTCTAATTATGTAATAAGGAAGAAGTAATGAGAAACTTAAAAACTGAAAATTTCTAGGTTTTTCAGAACAGGCAATATGCATGGAAATGGAGAAAGTGAGCAATACCCACATCTGATTGATTTTACTTTAAAATATAGTATTAACCCTTCTTGTTTGACTGCTCCAGCAGTGCTTCAGAACCTTTTAGCTCAAGCAAATAAATCAGTGCATCCCTGCTGTCTATTGCATAAATAAAATATTCATGTTGTTAACTGTATTATTACAGGGTATCTGCAGTTCAATATTTATGAAAGTGTCATCTGATGTTTTGTGTTTGTCTTGTCTCAGCTTTGGAAACAGAGAGGAGGAAGTGTGTGTGTGTGTGTTTGTGTGTGCGTGTGTGTGTGCATGTATGTGCGTGTAATGTACGTTCGTAGTTCCAATTGTCTCAGAAGATGCTCACTGGGCTCCCCCCCCCCCTTTTCAGAATCACTGTGCTGTAGAGATAAATGGAATTGCCAGGGGGTTATTAATACCTTTTTAAAAGAGAAATATTCTCTTTCCCTAAAGAGCTAGGAAAATTAGAACAATTATGTGTGTATTGTGAGTGTGTGTACCAAAGTGTTTGCGTGGGGGGGGGGTGGAACGGAATCGAAGGCTTTTCCATTGCTCTAACTGTATATATTTGGCTACAGACCGTTTGGAAGGTAAGTAAGGGCTGTGTCTATGCTCGAGAGTCTTGGGCAAACAATGGATTTATATTTATATAAAAATATATTATTTTTATGTTTATTTATATAAATTTCTTCCTCTCTCTCTCTCTTTCTCTCTTTTTGTGTCTCTTGACAGTGGGCTCAGGAAGGCATACATAACATACATTGAAATATTATCCACAGCTGTACTGGAAGTATTGTTAGTTAAACTGAGAGATATGGGGACATTTAAAGGTATAAGTGTGGGGGATAAGGAATATAAACTAAAAGCATTTGCCGATGACTTGGTTTTGACATTAGAGAATCCTAAAGAAAGTATTATTGAGGTGATGAAGGCAATCGAAGAATTTGGTAATTTAGCTGGCTTCAAACTGAATAAGAATAAGACAAAGGTCTTATTGAAAAATGTAACTAAGAAAGATAGGGAAGAATTTGAAAAACTGTCTGCTCTCTCAGTTGTGAAAAAAGTTAAATATTTGGGAATTAATTTATCTCTTACGAACTTGAATCTCTTTGAGGATAATTATACTAGGGTTTGGAATTTGATTAAGAGAGATTTGGAAACATGGAATAGATTGAATCTGTCATTGATGGGAAGAATTTCGGTGATAAAGATGAACGTGCTACCAAGGTTGTTATTTTTATTTCAAATGATCCCAATAATTAAAGGGACAGGCCACTTTAAGGAATGGCAGAAGATATTGTCTAAATTCGTCTGGCAAGGCAAAAGACCGAGAATAAGATTCAAATTATTAACAGATGCTAAGGAAAGGGGAGGTTTTGCCATGCCAGACTTGAGATTATATTATGAAGTGGCCTGCCTCGGTTGGATAAAAGAATGGATAACTTTAGTTGATGGAGATCTTTTGGATTTAGAAGGTCATGACAATAGATTTGGTTGGCACGCTTATCTTTGGTATGATAAAGTGAAAGTTCATAAAAGTTTTATGAATCATGTAATTAGAAAGTCATTACTTCAAGTCTGGGAACGATTGAAACCTTTATTAGAGAGACACACCCCGAGGTGGTTATCCCCGATTGAAGCATTGGCGATCAAGAGGAAAGATGCAGAAGGAGTGGGGATCACATATGGGGATGTGTTATTCTTCTCAGAAAAAGGTCCAAGACTGAAATCTTATGAACTGTTAAAAGAGAGGTTAACAGGTTGGTTTCAGTACCATCAGTTACACGACACCTTTCAGAAAGACAGAAGGATGTCTGGGTTTGGAGAGAAGGAATCTAAGTTTCAAACCATAATCATGGGCCCAAAAAAGAAATTGTTGACTAGATTATATAATTTTTTTGTTGGAGTTGAATTTAAAAGATGAACAAGTCAAAGAATGTATGATAAAATGGGCTATGGATTTGGGTCATAATATTGAGTTAGATGTGTGGGAAAGATTGTGGAAAAAGAATATGAAGTTTACCGCATGTACTTTGATAAAAGAAAACTTGTTGAAAATGATGTATAGATGGTATATTACCCCAACGAAATTAGCAAAGATGTATAGGATGAAAGATGATTATTGTTGGAAATGTAAAAAGAAACAAGGTGACTTTTATCATATGTGGTGGACTTGTGAGAAAGTGAAGGAATATTGGGCATGGATATATGATGAACTCAAAAAGATGTTAAAGTGTACATTCCCAAAACGACCTGAACTTTTTCTGTTAGGGTTGGTGGATAATGAAATTAAAGGAGCAGATAGGACGTTATTTTTATATGCAACAGCAGCGGCACGAATGCTCCTGGCTCAGAACTGGAAGACAACGTATATACCGTCTTTGGATGAATGGAGGGCGAAATTACTGGACTTTGCAGAGATGGCCAGACTGACTTGCAGACTGACGGATCAAGACAACCAGAGGTTCCAAAATGACTGGCAAAAATTTAAGAACTACATGGAGACCAATTGTAATGAATTAAAGACTCTTACCGGATTAGGGTAGAACTCGAAGGACTATTACCTACTTTTAGAACCTTTTCTATAAGTATATAGAATGGGTTCGTTGGAAAGGAAGGCTGGGAGATGAGCAACGTTAAAACCGCGCGAAGAACAGAGGGAAGCCGAACTTTAGTGATAGATTGACTTTATATGGTTAATGTTTTGAATATGTTCTTTTTTCTTTTGTACAGTGGAACCTTGACTTACGTCATTAATCCGTTCCAGAGGTCTAGACTTAAGTCAAACATGACTTAAGTCAAACGAACGTTTCCCATAGAAAGTAATGGGAAAGCGGATTAATCCGTTCCAGATGATGAAAAAGACCCCCGAAAACAGCAATTTAACACAAATATGACTGGGATAGGAGATTCCTTCCGGGGATGTAAATGAAATGTCTCTTCAAAGAGAAGAGGAGGCAGTGGAATTATAGTCCACAAGTTATATGCCTCCACTTTTTAATGTTCATAGCAACAATGTCTAACATTTAAGTTTTACTGATTTTTAACCTGACGTTCCAAGTTCTGAACAACTCTATGCTTACCATTAGAGTCCCACAACTTTATAGCTCCCCAACTAAAATGCTTCTATTGTGGACCAGAATTCTGCAGCCAGATTTTTTACAAGACTGAGCTGACTGTCTAACCAGTGAGGCCAGCCCCGAGCTCCCGGCCCTTCTTCTCCTCCAGCAGCAGCGGCGGCTTCGGTGAGGCCGAGGACCAGCTCCAGGTGCTCTGAGCTGGCCTCGCCAAAGCTGCCGCTGCCGGAGGAGGGGAAGAAGGCAGGAGCAGTTTGGAGGCAGCAGCCGCGATGCTGGGTTGTGGCTGCTGCCCAATTCCGGTGCCTTGCGCCGGGGCTCCGAGATGTAAGTCAAAGCCTGTGACTCAAGTCAAACAGGCCCCTTCTTGCTGTAAGTCAAATATGATGCAAGTCAAGCAGTATGTAAGTCAAGGTTCCACTGTACTTAAAATTCTTTAATAAAAATGTTATAAAAAAAAAGAAATATTATCCACAGCAGTTACCTAATGTTGTGTCTGCACAGATAAGCATTGGCTGCCCATCCAGCTTCTCTTTTGTTAATGGTATGATTTTAATCCCTCACAAACTAGGCTGTTGAATTGTCTAAAGTGAACCAAATTGTGTTCCCTAACATCTGCTGTTCACCTGGTGAAGCTGTGCTTGTCAGTGTCTGTGTGCTCAGTTTATCCTCCATCTAAAACTGAGTCTCTGAGATTCAGTGTAGTTCTTCTCCACTGCAGTTGCAAAATGAATATGTTAATTCTGAAATATTTGATAGTGACATAATAAACTCAAAACGTTTACAGATGTTATTAAACTGAGCCAAGGCATTGTCGAGAAGTGGCACCACGAGGAAATAAATGTTTTAAATAATCATATACAGCAAGCGCTACTGAATCAAAGATTGATCTAGATTTTTTTTATTAAAAGCTCGCCAGCATTTGTCAGATGACCTTTAGGTAATCGTGGGAAATATTGATGGTGTGCATAAATGTTTTTGAAATGGAATATCCTCTCTGGGTTTCCACTCTTGGGCCTCAGACCCTCTCTTGGCAGCTTCAGAAGATAATAGGCTTATCAGGCAAGGTTTTAAAACCACCTCAGATAAGCATTTGCCTCAGGGTTCCATGTACTGTTTTGCTCCTTGGAAAGGTTATTTTCCATTTCTCTTAGACAGGGACATGTTCTCATAATTTCTCTGTTTTATATTGAATTGGTAGCTCCTACATGTTCAGTCCCATTCTTCATTTTGCACATTTCATGTAAATCATGCTGTTCTTCCATAAACACCATTGTCTTATTTGTCGCAGAGTCTGAAGAAACTATGTTGACTACAGCTCCCAGAATCCTCCAGTCCCCAGGTCCATGAGGCCATGAGGGCTGGCGTATTCAAGTAGTCCGAGAAAAGTATTTCTTTTCAACCTCTGTTTTGGCTGCATATACAGAGCAGCATCTTGCACTAATGGCTAAGACCAGGGGAAACACTACCATGTAAATATTTATGGAACTTTGTAACTCTTGTGGCTAAGTAATAGAAAAAAGAGTTACAGAGTTCTATAAAGATTTACACAGCAGTGTTTCCCCTGGTCTGCCTTGCAGATACTGTATCCTCAGCCTACAATCACTTGTTAACTGCTCATTATTTGAAAAGCTAGCCCTAGAGGGAAATGATAAAGGCTTTCTTTTTATGATAGCAAAGTATCATAAATGCCATGTAATTCAATGATACGGGATTTTTATTTTATTTTATGGATTATAGTTTTTTTCCCTAGGGGTTCTATCTAATGCACAGTCACCTACAGACATCAAATTCTGAACACCAAACTAGGTGGAACCAGGCCTAGCTAGGCCCCAACCTTCCAGTTTAGGCCTTTCTTACAGGTGAGCCACACTGGCTGTTTAGAGATGTTTGTATTTCAGGTACAACTCCCAGAATGGAAAATTAAGGGATTTGTGGCCCAGATTTTTTTTTAAACCCCATGCCTATTCAGCAGAGTACCGCACCACAGGTGTTACAAATGGGCACAAACTACTGTTACAGATGGGCGCAAACTACTGTTTGTCTCACTTCAGCATGGAACCTGTACAGGTGTCCTGCATACAGCAACACACTTCTCTCCCCCACCTCCTCTGTGGGTTTGCCCACCACCACCAGCAGTGTGCCTCCTTCTGCCTCCTCAGATGATCCCTTGCTCACCAACAGTAGCACGCTTCCCTCATTCTCCTTCTCTGGGCGATACAGTATTTCAGTCAGATGAGGATGAGAGGCAGGGAAACTTGTGCTGCTACCAGTGACTGGATGATTGCACAAGGAGGGAGAGGAGAGAAGCATGCTGCTGCTGGTGAGTAGGCGATCACCCAAGCAAGCAGGGGAGGAATCTTACAGTGTCCCTGGAAGATCTGTGCAGGCATTGCACCAAACCATGCTCAAACATGGTTCGTGCCCATCTCTTGTCACAGTACTTTTAATAGAGTTCAGAGGAGATGAGGTATAAAAGTGTAGTGATTTATATTTTATTCTTAGGTTCTTTTTGCAATCTTTATATCTACAATACTTTGATGACAAAGATTAGAGAATCTTGTGTACTTGACCAGATGTGAGCAGCTTGTGCAAGTACATTAGAAGGAAAGCAAGGGAGCCATAAGAGCTCAGGAATGTAGGTGGGAATGTTGATCTTTGGCAAGCCCTGTGAACATCTTGACAAAGATGTGGGTCAGAACGCTGCAGTATTTTTAAGTTGAAGATCGGTTTGAGGTCAAATATTGTTAGAGTTATGTTTTTTAAAAGGATCCCAATTGTATTGAACAGGCTGAATTCATGAATATCATCAAACAAGTGGCAGCTACAACCAAATGTATAGCTTGCTCCTCTTCAGTGTTCCATCTTGCCAGTCAGCTGTTCCTTCCTCCCAGGATACTCTCTCCATTCCTAAGAGGATAGGCTGGCTGTGCTTCTGCCACATGCACCATCTTGCCTGTTTTTATAGATCTCACAGACCCCTAATAATTCATACTGCCAATTTTAGTGGTGCAGCAATGAAGAAAAGGCTCAAGCTTTGTCTTTGAAAATTCTTTTCCACCCCCTACTCCTAAAACAGTTGGAGAGGGGGGCAGAGGTCTTCCCTGAGAGTCAATTAGCACTTCTAGAACCATAAATTAGTTCACAAGGCAAGTGCTTCCCACAGGACTTGACAGAAGTGTTTTCTGTACAAGTAAAAAGGGAAGGGGCTTTTCTTTCTTAGGAGTTGCTCACTAATACCTGAGGCAGTGTGCCATGTCTAGAGGGGATAATCAGCTGCCATGGTGTATTAAGATATTAATCTCTTTTGCTGTTGTTGTTTTTTAGGGTTTGGGTAAAAAATGAAATTAAAAAACTGCTTGTGTGTACCTTGGAGTTACCTCCAAGTATGTTTATAGCCCTCTGAATTGGTGCCTGCACAGAGACAGAAGCTCAAATAATGAGCTTTCTGTTAGGCCGTGATTCTCAACCTTCCTAATGCCACGACCCTTTAATACAGTTCCTCATGTTGTGGTGACCCCTTGCCCTGCTTGGAAGAGGTCACAAGCCCCCTTTGGCAGGCCACTGCCGCAGGTGCCATAGAGAAGTTCCCTCTACAGCAGGCATGTCCAAACTTCATCCCTCCAGATGTTTTGGACCACAGCTCCCACAATCCTTTGCCATTGGAAATACAGGCATGGAATTCTGGGGGTTGTGGTCCAAAACATCAGGAGGGCCAAAGTTTGGACATGCCTGCACAGCCACCCTCAGCCAATCACAGCCTCCGGTGCCATTGACTGACATCCCCTCCAACCTATCAAGCTGTAACTCACTCTTCCCCCCCTCCTTCCTCCCCTCTCCTCCTCCAGACGCAAGCCATTTGTGCCTTTTTCTTCACTGGTTCATGGTGAGCCCTGTGAAATGGTCGTTCGACCCCCAAAGGGGTCCCAACCACCAGGTTGGGAACCACTGCATTAGTGTATTTGATGTGTGCATGTTATTAATTTTTTAAAATTTAAAACATTTTTACTTTAAAGCATTCTTCAGCTGTAAAGGCTTCCAAATGTCTTATGTAAGGCTTTGCAACTGAAGAATGCTTTAAAGTAAAAAGAGCAGATCACTAAAAAGAAGCTAGTCACTGCCCCCAAGGCTTAAAATGTAAATTACTCAGTACAAAAGAAAAATAGGAAAAGGAAGAAGGAGAAGAAATAAACTTAGGAAGAAGTTGTTAAACATTTTTCTTATGGTGACCAGTTAGAAATACAGTGGTACGTCTGAAGACAAATTTATTTATTTATTTTAGAGTATTTTTTGCCCTGCCTTTCTCCTTGGAAAAGGACCCAAGCAGCTTAAAGTAATGAGGGATAATGTACAGTCCAGTACAATTAAGACATGTTCAGGTGTTGAGAAGAGGGGATTGAGGGACATCTGACTTATAGCATTAATAGAAAACATTAAAGTAAAGCTACAAGAAAACGTGCACAGTTAAAAAGAGAGTAAAATTCCATGTAAAAGTTATGAGTGATGGAAACTAACATCGAAAACATAGTGTCAATGTAAACACATAAGGTTATAAGTAGTTATAAACACAAAGTCTGTGTGATCCTATAGATTCAAATAAAAGACACATAATAGGTAGTCCATCATACAGGGAAAGACAACACAGACAAGGCAGCCCTGGCCTCTAGGGGGAGGGAGTTCCCTTTCATGGGTTCACACAAGACATACCTGTAAGGCTGGTGGGATGGAGAGAAGGGCCTCTCGATCTTTGAGTTAGCTAGGACCCAGGCCATACAGTGCTTTGTAGGTCAAGGTCAGCACCTTGAATTGTGCCTGATAGCTGATTGGCAGCTGGTGGAGCTGCTTTAATAGAGGTTGTAATGTGATCTCTGTACCCTTCCCCAGTCAGAAGTCTGGCTGCTGCATTTTGGACCTGTTGAAGTTTCCTGAGGCTTTTCATCGGTAGCCCCACATACAGCGTATTCTAGCCAGGACATCACTAGGGCATGTATCACCATGGTGGGAGCTGGTTTCTCAAGAAATGGGCGTAACTTGTGTACTAGCTTTAATTGTGCAAATGTGCTCCTGGCCACAGCCGTGACCTGGGCATCCAAGCTAAAGGATGAGTCCTAAAGCACCCCAGCTGTGTACTTGTTTTTTCAGTTGCCTCATAAGACAAGAAACTAGTAGGAAGGGAAAAAATTCAGGAAACCATTCCGCATGTACCCAGGAGAAAAAAACAGGTTAGTTTTGTCTTTATTCTAGCCTCCAGAGCGGATTAATCATTCCCAATGCACTCCTATGGGAAACCATGTTTCATAAGACTAAATTTTCATAAAGCAAAGTGACCCATAGCCTCCGGAACAGATTAATCCATTTTTAGTGCAATCCAATGGGAAACCACATTTCATAAGACAAAGTTTTCTTAAAACAAATTGACCTCTAGAATGGATTAAATTCCTTTTAAGAATGACCTTGCTGCCCATAACCTTTTGCTGCAACGTTGGGCTATCTGCTCTGTATGATGGTAACTAACAGAAAATACCTTTCTGAAGGACTGAGTAGCCCTGCTTCTTGTCCTGGTGTAATATATGCCAGTGGTGGCAAACCTTTGGCACGCCATATGTTTTGGACCACAACTCCCACAGTCCTTTGTCATTGGCAATCTAGGCTCAGAATTCTGGGAGCTGTGGTCCAAAACATCTGGAGTGCCGAAAGTTCACCACCACTGATATATGCTATGACATAAAATGCATGCTATACAGGAACACTAGCAGAAGAACAGAGATTCTCAGCTTCAACTCTTTCTTCCTCTCTCTCAGTTCTCATGTCAGTTCATCTCATCTCTCCATCAGCCTCTCTTCCAAGGCACAACAAGCAAGTTAGTTCTGTCAGTTGTCAGAACCTCAAGTTGTGTCTCCATCTCTCCATCTATTAGCCTTGATGACATCAGTGTTTCTTTTTGGTTTCCATTATCATTCCAAGGTAGGAATAGTCCTCATCAAGGAAAAGTTCTAGATCACCTTCTGCAGTTTTGAGATGCTTGCCTATTTTGCCAAGTCTTACTATAGAAAAGCACACAAAGTTCTTTGTTATAAAGACCCTTTGTAACTAACTATATAATCACTGGTTTGGGCATTAGCATTTTCCCCTTAAAAGCTCCAAAGCATTAATGTTGAAGGCCCTGATGTTCTGTGGTCCTCATACAGTAAGTGGCATGCTCTCTCTCTCTACACTGGCACAAAATACAAATCTTCTTGCTTAAAAAGGCTCTGGTGGAGACATGTTTGGAACAAGGATGGGAACTTGCTGTCAAGTCAGAATTAAGTCTCACAAAAAAAAAAAAAAACCTCAACTCAGACTCAACTCCAGTTTGTTTTTTCTTTTTTTCAATGACTTGGACTCAACACATGAATTGGAACCCATCCACCCCTGTGTTAAAAAAAAGTTTTTAATAGAGATGTGGACTTGGGGTTTGAAACTTGATATCAAAGACTTGAATTTGGACTTGGGACATGGAACCAAAAACTTGCCCGCATCCCTGTTTTGGAGGCAAGACAGGATTATTGTTGAGAGTTGTTGCATCCAGAATCAAAAAAGAGCTAAAATAAGGATAGAAAACATAGAAATAGATTTGTTCATATTTTGGAAACTTTCCCTCTCTTCCTCCTTGATGAAGGTCAATCTTCTAGGAAGAGAGCTATCTTCCCAAATAGCTTTCATTCTGGATACTGATATTATAAACGGGTAGTTTATTGATGGGGATATGGGAGAAAGGCTATTCCATGACGGCTCCGAGATGGTAGAATACTTCCTCTTGGAGCTTAGGTTCTCCCTTTCCCTTTTAACCTTCCGCCAACAGCTGAAGACACATCTTTTCAAACAGACATGTTTTAACATGCTGTTCTTCCTTTTCCTTTAATATATAACTTTTAAACGTGATGGTGTTTTTTCAGCTTTTCAGCTTGTATCTTGTTTTGCTGCTAATGTTTCTAATTACTTGAAATATTTTAATTATGGTGATAGTTTAATTTGTTTTACTGTGTTATTTATTGTGTTTTTAATTTTACTTATTTAAACTTTGTGAGCTTCCTTGAGTCCTCTATGTGAAGAAAGGTGGGTCATAAATGAGAATTAATTAACACATTAACAGTAGCCCAGAATTATCCTGGTTCCTGTGAATTAGCAAAATTCTAGTACATGCTGTTCTTTCTTTTCTTTTATTCATAATTTACAAACTTTGTATGGCAGCAACAAATCATGATCTCAGGTTCAGGAGTTACACACAGGTTTTCATCACTGGTATATGGAACCTTTTGTGCTAAGACAGAAGCAAAATGGAAATACACAAATATACACTGCTTGGTCAAAAAAAAAACTAGTATAAGCTAGCAACTCTTTATTATAATTAGGTACAAAATATGGCCATTACCTAAATGGTTGTTGGCTGGAAGTGGGTGCCTTCTGACTGCATAGCAAAGCAAAGGATTTGAACCATTGACTTCACATGGTCAAGGCTTCTTGAGTATGTGAAATTAAAAAAAAATATAAACCACACAGTTCTTCTGTAGTGTGTAGCAAAATACTCTAGAATCTTAGTGTGCTATTGTTACTATAAAATGCATTCTGTTGCAGTAAAATCAAGAAAACGGTTTTGTGACGTTTTGAAGACTTACATGGACTGTTTCCACATTCTCAGACTGCACACCACTTCCTTAAAGCATTAAAATGCAATATATGGAAGCCGGTGCTGTATAAAATGTGTTATTCTTTAAGATAGCCCAATGCTCTTTGTTGGTTTTTTTTGTATGTTATTGAAATAAGAATGGCTTTAAAATCTAGTTATTTGAGAATGCTTAGGAAAAGAACTATCATTTTATGCACTATATATTTCTTATCCCAGTCTTTCTGTCTCTTTCACTTCTCCTAATACAGTACTATGCTGTTCCTGTTGGGTTTAGCACTGATTTCTTTCTTGAATTTCTGCCTCAGGCAAAGAACTGCAAATAGAGATAAGCCACTTTGGGTTGGGGTTGGGGGTGTTGATTACAGCAGCACACCTTTTTCTCTGTGTTCTTGATTTTTGTAATCAACAAGTTAAAGAAGTGGCAAGCATCTATTCCTGGCAGAATTCCTAGCTTGAATGAATGAGAATGTGACCTCAGGATGTACTGGCTTTTGAATTAGCATACACAAGATTCTGGGATAGGCAGTCATCTAGCGAGGCAAAATACTACTTTCTATGTTTTGAATTGCAGCATAGTGCCAAACAAGCTCTAAGCAGATGTCAAGAAGTATGGTGAACAGATCCTCTGTCACTGTGTGATGATGACAGTCAAATTAATTATTTCTTGTGAATATGTATTTAAAGCACTTATTATTTATTTAGTGAAGTGCTTGCAGTTTTTGCCTAGTCTTGATACCAGCTTGAAATTCTGCTCATTGTGTTTACCGCATATTTATGAGAAGAAAGGGCTTCGTCCTAAGCAAAGATAATTCTGTGCCCAGCTCCTTTGGGGAAAATATGAGAAGTAGTCTGACTTCACTTGATAATCAACAAGGGAGTTAAATGGCAAGCAACATTTGAAGAGACCTCCACTTACATTTGAAGAGACCTCCACTTATTTAGTTTCATTTCAATGGGAAAGAGAAAGACAAGCTTAGTGATGAGATGTCCCAGAAACTTGGAAAAGGAGTTGAAATCAAAACTGCACTGCTTCATCAAAATTTGAGGAAGGTTTGGAATTTATCATGTTCACTAAAGCATGGTGGTGGCTGTTACTATGTGACATCAAACTGCTTTCAACTTACAGGGCTCTTATGAATCAGTGACCTTAGTCCTTTTTAAAAACACTTAGTATTAACAGGTCAAGTCTTGCCAACCAAAGACTGTGGTTTCCTTTAATGAGTCAGTCATTACAGTGGTCTTCCCCTTTTCACACTACATTTCATTTCCCCTCACATTATAGTCTTTTCCATTGAATCTTTTCTTCTCATGATATAATCAAAGTGTAATAGCCTCAGTTGAGTCATTTTAGTTTCTTTTAAGAGTTCAGGCTTAATTTGATTTAAAACACAATTAGCCTTCTGGGTGATCTATTGTATTTGTAATGCTCTTCTCCAACACCACATTTTAGATGAATCATTTGCTTCCTGTCAGCTTTGTTTATTGTCCACCTTCTTCATTTATATACAGTAATTAGGAATACCATACTATGGCTGATCTTGACCTTCCTCTTCAATGCACACCAGAAAAGGTCAAGGATCTTTTGTAGCTGCTTCATAGCTCAATGAGACTTTATTGTCTAGCAAATGATTCATTGAATTAGTAAATATGTTATATTTGCAACCTGTAGTGTTGACATTACTTTGGTTAAGAGAAAACTGCATGGATGATGGCATATGTAATATTAAGGTTTTGGTTACGAGTGCTGGAGGATGAAATCTGACTGTATTAATCAAAACTAAATGGAAGTGAAACATTACCTTCAGTATATATAATTAGTTTGAGGGTTCATTCATATTGGTTTGATACTCCTGATTTCAGGTCATTTTATGAGTTGTATCTACTTCTCTGTGTTGAGTCTTTAAAAAGTATCTTCTGTTTAGACTGGGCTGTTCTTTTCATTATTGTTTATTGATTAAATTTAGATGCTATGTGACTGTCTATGGAGCAACTTGCAACACTTACAAGCCCAATACAATAATCAATCAGCAGACAGTCATAATTACCAAAAATTTGAATACTTCTCTGTGTTGAGTCTTTAAAAAGTATCTTCTCTTTAGACTAGGCTGTTCCTTTCATTATTTGAATATAGTCCAAAGCAGACATAGGGAGAAAAATGCATATTGTTTATTGATTAAATTTAGATGCTATGTGACTGTCTATGGAGCAACTTGCAACACTTACAAGCCTAATACAATAATCAATCAGCAGACAGTCATAATTACCAAAAATTTGAATACATTTTGAAAAGTTATCAATAAAATTTAAGGCAAATCAACAATCTGATTATTAATGAGGGTATATTAAAAAGCATCTGCTTATTTATTATCTATTCTACAAATACAGACAGTAGCATATTTGTTGATATAAATAGCAGCTCATGTTATGCAATTGCTATCAGGTTAGGTTTCTACATAGTTGCCATATTTATTAAGGTACTTTACCCCAATGCTGTATGAATAAAAAGCTGGAGGACTTTTCAATATATCTTGTACTTTCTGTAAAAGGAAATTTTTACCCATCTTGTATCTGAAATGGAAAGATTGCTCTCCATAATGAGAGAAAAGGAAGACTCTTTTCTCAGGTAGCTGACTAGTACACCACTGTGGATGGTAGGACACAGGGGGGAAAAACCCTTGGAAAAGGATCTTAACACACAAGCAGTAACATTTGAAGAAGTAGTGTTCCTGAGTTTATGTTAACTTTTGTTGCAAGTTGTTCAAGGCAACTTGTTACAAGTTGTTCAAGGCAACCTTTGTTGCAAGTTTTTCAAAACAGTTTCAATGGGCTTGGGGTGATCACTACAATTCATGCAGCAGCATGTAAGTAATGTGTTCAAACAACCTATTATTTTGTTCTTTTCTAACTGGTATTTCTGTAACCATTTTCCAAAGTAGGCCACATGTAACATGTTTGGATAACCTAGATGTGAGTTACTAAGCTTCTCTCCAAATAATCATCTAGAGTTCTGTTTGTTTGTTTAAAATATTTCTATCCTGCCTTTCTTCCCAAAAGGACCCTAGTACTGTATATATGGTCATATTAACACTGTGAATGGCCAGTGCTCGACACATACAGTGTACTGCAATTCTTAGAAGAATGTTTTCATGTGGCGTTGTATTATTTATCTCAATATTGCAGAAACGAGTCTGAGAAAACAGTGGCTTGCCTACAACCAAATCATGGTTACTTAATAGTGGCAAGATTCAAATGCCAATGTTCCTGATTCACAGCTCAGTCACATTTTATAGGACAATTTTGTCACTCAGCTCATTACCATATTTGACATATTTCTGGAGCTTTGGTTCAGTTGCGGTTTCTTGACACACATTGCTCTGTGTTGATTATCTGCAAATATTTGCCACTCTTTTAAATTCATTTTGCTAGTCTAGTCAGCCTCCTCTGAATGTTTTTGTTTTTTCTCTCTCCTCAGGATAGGTAATGTCAACTTTCTGTTACTACACTATGCTCTGTAATAATGGAGCAATAACACACTGAGTTCATTGTTTTGGAACTTTTAATCTGTAGAGAGGAAACACTTGATAAGAAGAAAGAGATGGGAGGGGGAAGTAACTTAAGAGCAACCATTAAAGTACATTTGGAGACCCTGGGTTTGTTCTTAATAGAATAAAATTAGCATTGCAAATATTTCTACTCACCAATTATCCTAGATATAAATAGAAGGTCGGAGATCTGCACAGTTAATACCAGTCCTATTGAAACCTTTTCTCCGTAGTTCACTAGCAAAGTGTTTTTGTTTTTTCATCTGCATTCATCGGTTTTGAGGGATATGGTGAGAGGAAAGGGAAGTAAGAAACAGGTTTAATGGTTTGCAAGGAGTAAATTCTTTCCTGTGCCATTACGTCTGTGAAGATTCTCAGTCATCCAGGTTCGTTTAACTGGGAGTTGAGTCATGGCTACTGGACTTCTTTTTTGAGAGATAGAAACATTTCGCTGTTCATCCAAACAGCTTCATCGGTCTGAAGCTGTTTGGATGAACAGCGAAACGTTTCTGTCTCTCAAAAAAGAAGTCCAGTAGTCATGACTCAACTCCCAGTTCCTGTGCCATTGTAAACAGAACAGTCTAATGACATTTGGTTTTTAAAGGATAACCATTAGGGCCCATCAGCTCCCATCCCCAATTATTTTTACATAGAATCTGCAAATATAAGGATATTTTTCTGAGTAGAAGTTAGAATTTTATACAAGGCCAGAACATACCCATGGGGAAAAGAACTTATTGTGTGTTGTCCTGGATATTCAAGAAAAAAAACACATTGTTTATAGTTTTCCATTGGTTTCGGACATCTGCTTTTATAGGAAGAAAATAGCTTCTTGGTTACAACCTACAATAAATAATTGGAAATGTCCATTTTCCTGACAACTTTAAATGTTCCAAAAACCTTAGTAACAAAAAGTCTACACTCAACAGCTTTGCCTGTCTTGCTCGTGCCAAGAATATTGTTGACAGCATATTATTTATTCATTTATTTATGCAACTTATATGCCACACACTACCCAAAGGTCTCTGGGCGGCTCACAATTAAAATGAACAGTTCAAACAGTTAAAACATTAAAAAGGCAATGGACAATTAAAAACAATAAAAACATTTAAACACAAAACACTAAAATTGCCACCAGGACCCACAATCTATGTTATGTCAGTTAAAAAAAACCTTCAGAAACTGGAAGGTTTTTACCTGGCACGTAAATGTCATCAGTGTTGGCCCCAGGCAGATGTCACTGTCACGGGAGGGCATTCCATAGCCTGGGGACAGCTTCCGAAAAGGCCCAGCCTAGACCCTTTCACCTCCTTGAGTGGTGGCTCTTTCAGGAAGGCTCCCTGGCTAGATCTTAATTGCCGGGTAGATTCATATGGAAGGAGGCGGTCTCAGATATCTAGGTCCTAAGGCGTTTTGTGTGTTTTTGTTTGAACCACACACTCACATAGCTCTGATTATAGGCCAGTCTTCTGTCTACAGAGTAGATATAATGAGAACTTTAACCATATTACTCCACACAGCTGACATGCATGGTGCATGCTATATAGAACTTGTGGCTAAGGAACATAAGGCTATATTAAGAGCTGGGCCCTGGAACTCAGACATATTTTATGAAACAATACTCTTATGAAGCACATTGAAGTGATGATGGAAGATAGTGATGGAAGGCCTAACATGTTATAGAAAGTGCTTTGAACAGGCTGAGCCCTGTGGCAAGTGAAAGTTGAGATTAGTTGAAGCCCTTGTAGTAAGCTTCTTAAGAGGTCATGACCCTGGCAGCTTCTCAGCTCTACCTCTAATGCCATGCCAGTCACAATGGCTCAACTATGTATTGTCTCTGGTAAAAAAAGGTAATGGTAAAGGTCCGACTCTAGGGACAGTGCTCATCCCCGTATTCAAACCGAAGAGCCAGTGTTGTGCAAGTCCATGGCCACATGGCCAGCATGGCTATAAGGAAAAGCTGATTTACCTTTCTGCTTTTAGGGCAGTACCTATTTATCTACTTGCATTTACATGCTTTCGAACTGCTAGGTTGGCAGGAGCTGGGGTTATCAGCAGCAGCTCGCTTTGCTGCATGGCACCTGGGATTCGAACCACCGAGCTGCCAACTTTGCTGCCAACAGTTTTCGGACCCTTAGTCCGCTGATGATATCCTCACCTAAGATGATATCCTCACTGTCTCATATAATTGCCTAGAACAGGATCACTAGGGATGCATATGAATACGGACAACAAAGCTCTCTTACATAAGAGACATTTGTAGATGAAACCATTAATTATAAATGTTGGTTCTACCAATAGTTACAGTTATACGATGTGTTGTAGTTATTTAGTTATGAAAAAATATATTCAGGCTATTCAGAGAAGCTGAAAACTAGACTATAAAATAATATGTGCCGTGTATGTTAAATATACCATTCACAATTACACCTGGTGGCAATGTCATGAAATTTCATAATATCCCAGTTCAGAATACCAATTTAGCATGATCATAAGGCACACTAATATTCCAATGTCTGCGCTGGCATGGTAACACATGCCCCAGTGACGTCCCGGCTAGACTACTGTAATGTGTTCTATTCGCATTTCTCTTTTAGCTAGCAATGAAAAGTCTCAGGAAACTTCAGTGGGTCTAAAATGCAGCAGTCAGACTTCTGACTGGGGTGGGGTACAGAGATCACATTACACCCCTATTAAAACAGTTCCACTGACTGCCAATCAGCTATCAAGCACAATTCAAGGTGCTGACCTTGACCTACAAAGCGCTATACGACCTGGGTCCTAGCTACCTGATAGATCGAATTTCACAGTATGAACCAACTCGGGTGTTAAGGTCATCAGGAGAGGCCCTTCTCTGCATCCTGCAACCCTCATAGGTACGTCTTGTGGGAACCCATGAAATGGCCTTCTTGACTGCTGCACCCAGACTCTGGAACTCCCTCCCACTAGAGGCCAGGACTGCCTTATCTCTGTTGTCCTTCCAGAAACAGGCAAAGGCCTTTCTCTTCAGGCAAGTTTTCCATGAACGATGGACTGCCATGTGTATTTTATATGAATTTATGGGTTCACATAGACTTGGTGTTTATGACTACTTATAACCATGTTGGTTTAATGTAATGTTTGTCTATTAATGCTGTAAGATGTCCCTCAAGTCCTTGTTCTCAAATACTTGAACATGTCTTAATTGTACTGGACTGTATATTATCCCTCATTACTGTAAGCTGCCTTGGGTCCTTTTCCAAGAAGAAAAAGGTGGGGTAAAAATACTTTAAAATCAATGAATCAGTCAGTCAGTCAGTCAGTCAGTCAGTCAGTCAATCAATACCAATCAGAGCAAGACTGAGAAGTCAATCCTTCTTTTTGCCACATGATGCCTATTATTACAACAGCAAGATCTTCACTTGACACCTTGAATGCTATTGTAGCTGTTATCTGCCCTCTGGAATGATGCTAAACTGTTCATTCGAGTATCAGAAAGAAGGAGAGATACTTGTCTGCATGTCCACCAAAGCAACAGTAGTAAGGAAGGATAGTTTTTAGGTCCTGTGTCTCCCCCCAATCTCTTGGGTCTGGGTTTCTTGGGCTGGTTGTAGGGGGAACATAATCCTATCTGGCACATGCTGAAACCCTTTTTTCTGGTCTGTCCTTTGACTGACCAGGAGCATCATTGTTATGTCTGTCTCCAATAGTGAATAAAAAGAAAAGCAAGAGCAGTCCCCATCCAGCTGAAGCCTGTTCAATGAGGAAGGATCTGCTAGCAGTATGAACATGCAAATGAGCAAATCTTCCAAAGTCTAACCAACAAGAGGTGTGGGGGTTAAGACCAACTTGGGATATAGAATCATAGAAAAATGGGAAGAGGCTATAAACCTGCTCTAACCTCTGCTTAATGGAGGAATACAAATAAAAGGATATCTGTCAGGTGATATTCTGTTTCTCTTGAACCCCTCCAGTGTTGGAGCAGTCAACACTAGACATGGGCATTTCATTTCGGAAGGGGTCCAGTTCCGAAATGAAACACAGCAGCACAGCTGCCATTCAGAACCGGGACCCACCCTCCAGAACTAAATCAACCACTGACTTACCTTCCTGTGGGTCGCATGGGGCAAAACTCCAACCAGGAAGTAGGCTGCTTCCTTTTTGGTGTTTCATCCCGTGTAACCCAAAGGAAAGTAAGTCAGTGGTTGATTTCGTTCTGGAGGGTGGGTCCCAGTTCCATTCCATTTTGGAACCAGACCCCTTCCAAAATGAAACACCCTTGTCTAATAGCTGGTTTAAAGTGGGGCTAGATAGCTTCAGAACTGCATACAGTATTTATATCCCTGGACGATAGAGGGCTGCCCCTGCTTCTTTGCCCCCACAAATATCTCCCATCTATTTTTTGGGAGTTTTTTAGTTTTTAAAAAACTAAAACTACTTCTTCGCACTCTCTAGTGGTAGTTTTGCCATTGTCTGAGCTGTTCTTATGACTGCCAGTTTTGGAAAGAAAAGGAAAAAACACTCTGGCCTATAGCAGCTGAGAAGGGCCAAAACATGGCAAAAGTCCCATTAAAGATACAAGAGAACTTGCAGAACATGTTTTTATAGGAAGTTTTTTAAAATGGCAATGAGGCTTAGTGGTGTAATAGTGTCAAAATATTGTCTCTTACCTTGATCTAAATGCTTGATGTTCTTTGGAAGATAGCACAACTGCATCCCTACCTTGAAACCAAGTCCCTCACCACATTGACCCACACTTCAGTCATCTCAAGAGGAGATTACTGGAATGCCTTCTATGTGGGGTTGCTCATGAGACTGGTCTGGAAACGTCAACAAATCCAGAATATGGTGACTAGATTAACTAAAGGAGTTAGTAATCCCAGCATATCTCTGAGATACAGATTATTGGTCCATTTCTGTATCAGCATCAAGTTGCTAGTTTTACAAATCCCAGGCTGGATAGCTGAGGACAGAAGAAACCAAGGAACTGGGCCTTCTCGGTTGTTGTTCCTTAGCTTTGGAATGTGGCCCCACCCAAAATTCATCAGAACTCCTCTCTGCCTTTTTTTTTACAAATCCCCTTGTGGTGCAGTGGTTAAATTGCTGCACTGCAGCGAAAACTGTGTTCATGACCTGGGGTTCAATTCCAGGTATCAAACTTCCATCCTTCCGAGGTTGGTAAAAGCTTGCTGGAAGGGCAGTGTGTAGCCTGCATAATTAAATTGTAAACTGTCCAGAGAGTTCTTTAATCACTATAAGCAGAACATTTTGAAAACATTGTTCTGGCAGGCTTTTCAAAAAATCCCACCTGAATACCCCTCTCAGTCTATTAGCCTATCCTCTTTAACTTCCACCTGTTTTAAAATGTAAATGTAATCTTTATTTCAACCTCAGTTAAATTGTTAGTTATGTTTATTGTATTGTGTGTTGTTGTCACTGCTGTGCGCCATCCTGAATGACCATCAGTCTGATGGACAGTACAGGAAAAAAATAAAATATTTGCATTTTTGCAAAACTGTATTTCAACAGATACTTGTGGTTGCTGGGCTTGGTTTTAGATAATGTGTTTCTTCCAGGGAACTTCACATATTGGAATTCTGTGTTGTACATTCTAGCGGTAGTGGTTGTGTGCCAGAGTTTATGAGATATACTTTTTTGTTGTTTGTTTGTTTTAAACTCTTACTGTCTTTTAGTTGTGTTAATTTCCTTTTATCAGAATTCGCCTTAGGGAGAGATTGTCCTTCTGCATCTTGTGGCTCTGCTAGGAAGATGTAATAGGAGTATGTTTAACCCTACCTCATTCTGAGTGCTTTATTATACTATAGAGGCACCATCTGGATTCTAATAATAAAAAACAATCCTTCGGAGCAACACAGAGTTTCACATTGCATATCTCTCTCTCTCTCTCTCTCTCTCTCTCTCTCTCTCTCTCACACACACACACACACACACACACACACACACACACACACACACACACACACACACACACACACACAGAGAGAGAGAGAGAGAGAGAGAGAGAGAGAGAGAGAGAGAGAGAGAGAGAAAGTTGCACACACCAGTATAAATTCAAAACTCTCAGATGGCCAGAGTTGATACAAGGTAGTTTGGATGTCTAGGGCACCCTGAGTGCCAAAAGGATTTATCATTCAAGCGACAGATAATTCAGACATTACTTGTGCATAGCTCATTGGCTTGGCAGCATCCTATTCTGCAGAAGAGAGCTGAAATAAATGAAGGGGAGGGAAAACCAAGGCACAACAGGGAGGAGCACAGAACAAATAGACTGAGGAAGAATGCTTGTAAAATCATGCACGGAATATAGATTAATAGCTATTGTCTCCCTGCATGCAAGCAGAGCTCCTACCAACAGCTTTTACTGCAAGATGTACTTCTTGCAATTGATGTAAAATCCTTCAGTTGCCTTGACCGCTTATGGCCCTCATGACCAGACTATAGTATTGTGAATGCTACAGGAAAACAATTTGGCTTGTCAAAGTTTTGCTAACATGGAACACAATAAATTGTGGTTTGTTCATTAGGTCCCTTTTTATAAACATTCTCGCTGTTCTAAATTGTCTGTTTTGCACATCTAGTACACAGCATGTCTTGCTATTATTTTTGTGGTCGGGAAAAGACTTTTGTTGCCTTTCACAGCTTTGTTTGTTTAGCATTATCTTATTCACTGTGTTAAAACTGAAGCAGCTCTAGTGAACTCTCCAAAGGCACCAGTTCTATTCATGACTGCAAGGGCTGAACAACCTTGCATTCATATATCTAAGTCCTGTACTGCATTTACTGGGTCACATTAGCTCTACAAACAGCCCTAACACTGTGAGATTAATATGCTACATTTGTGAACTCAAGGGCAGATTAAACATTCTGTTCTGACTCTGCTGTTTTGCAATATATTATACACACAGGCTACATCTTCGCTATTATCTCTATAAAATAATGTACTCCTCTCATATCCTAATCTAAGTTTTGGTTTTAAAAAAGGCTAAACCCTGCAAATATGTAATATAATGTAAATAATAGATATTGCCCAAATGTAAATACATGATATTGCCCAAAAGCAGATGCTATTTTGTAAGCTTGTGTGTGTGTGTGTGTGTGTGTGTGTGTGTGTGTGTGTGTGTGTGTGTGTGTGTGTGTGTGTGTGTGTGTGTGTGTGTGTGTGTGTGTGTGTGTGTGTTATAATGCCATTGTACAAAATGATAGTAGGGCCACACCTGGAGTATTGTGTACAATTCTAGTCACCGCATCTCAAAAAAGACATAGTGGAACTGGAAAAGGTGTAGAAGAAGGTGACTAAAATGATTACTGGGCTGGGGGACCTCCCTTATGAGGAAAGGCTAAAACATTTGGGCCTCTTTAGTCTGGAAAAAAGGTGCCTGAGGGGGGATATGATTGAGACGTACAAAATAATGCAGGGCATGTGTAAAGTGGATAGAGGGATGCTCTTCTCCATCTCACAAAATACCAGAACTAGGGGACATCCACTCAAACTGAGGGTTGGGAGAGTGAGAACAGACAAAAGAATTTTTTTTTTTACCCAGCGTGTTATTAGTCTGTAGAACTTCCTGACACAAGATGTGGTAATGCCATCTAGCCTGGATGCCTTCAATAGGGGATTGGACAGATTCCTGGAGGAAAACTCCATCACAGGTTACAAACCATGATGGAGATGTGTAATCTCCAGGCTTAAAACCGGGGTACTTCAAGGACCAGATGCAGGGGAGTGGTATGAAGAGACAGATATTTAGTCTTGTGTGCTCCCGGACACATTTGGTGGGGCCCCTGTGAGATACAGGAAGCTGGACTAGATGGGCCTTTGGCCTGATCCAGCATGGCTCTTCTTATGTTCTTGTGTGTGCGCGCACGTGCGTCTAGCGATATAGAAATTTATGAAGATGGGTGGGTGGGTTAAGTAGAGAAGTGCATCTGCAACAGTTGTTACTTGGGCATAGTTACTGGGAATCCAATATTAGAGATAGCAAACTTTACCAGTCTTTAAATGGATTTTCACCATAATTCAAAATAATGAACACAAAGAACCAAGGAACTGGTTGTTGTTTGTTCAATAATATAAATCAGGGGTCCTCAACGTTTTCAAACAGCGGGCCGGTTCACCACGCCCCAGACACCACTGGGGGCTGGACCACAGTGGGTGGTGGGAACAGGGGACCTTGCCGTAGCCCTCCCATTTTGAATGCCCCACTAACCAGCATGCTGATAATCTGGGTGGTAGTTGGGGTGAGTGGGAGGAGCGACATAGCCCACTACTTTGAACTGCCTCAGCAATAGAAGCAGCTGCGGAGGCTGGCTTGCTCGCAAAGTAGGGGGTAGGTGGGGGGGGTTGCAATTGGTCCCGGGGCCAGATTCAGGACCTTGGGGGTCTGCATCCGGCCCTGGGGTCTTAGGTTGAGGACCCCTGATATAAATGGTTAGATAGGAAATAAAATTATCTACTGGAAGTACTCAGAAGAAACTGGAGGAATGCAAAATCAGAAGGGGTATTGTTAACAAATGGTTTAGCGTCTCAGCCCAGCTGAAGCTTTCTTTGCATTCAGCTTGTGACTGTAACACTTCCTATTGGGTTGGATGCAAAAAAATACTAACGACTGTATATTTCTTTCCAGAAAGGCATAGTTTTTACCTCCATTTCCCAGTGAATCTAAACAAAAGTGGTTTGTTCTTAATCTTTCCTGTTCTGTGAACATACAAAGTGGATGGTTATTATGCAGTGTAACTGCAGGATCAAGATGGAAATATTGTACATGTCCATAGGCTATTGAACTGACACAAAAGATACAGGTAGTTGGGAAAATATTCTAGTGGGCTTGGGCTCTAATTGGCCTTCTGTATCTCAGCAAGTATCTCTGAATAGTAGGTCATAGTGGACACATTAGCCTGCTTTATCTTGGTAGTGCTTATTGTTCCCTGTGAAGATCTGCTAGGCTTCAGGGCTGGTTTGGATTCTTTATGGAAGTTGTTTGTAGGATGTTCTGAAAGCAGCTCAGTTAGAATGTCAGACCATCTGCAGCAAATACTTCTTAGCATAGTAAAAAATTTCCCACATTGATGTTGGTTTGCAACAGACTTTACTCCATATGTGTTTTGCACAGCAGAAGCCCATATGGACCCCTCTCTGTGTTAGCTGTACTTCATACTGTTCTGTAGTACAACTTGCCTTTGACTGGAAGCTGGTGGGTTGTCTTCATTACAGCCTGTATAATACAATTGACTACAGGCTCTTAAAGTAGGTGGCAGTGTTATAAATCAACAAAAGCTGATCAGGATTGAGACAGAAATAGCTCCATAAATACTGGCCTTGTAATCCATTATTGGGAATAGTTTTAACAGCCATCTTTAGCTAGTTTCCTGTAAAACAACGCACGTGATAATCTGATGATAATAATGATAAGCAGCCCCAGAGACAGTGTGGATCAAACCTGGCATTAGCTTTCAGAAGCTATTTATTATAGGGCTTTGCTGTCTGTGCCACATCCCTTGAGTGCTATTATCCTGGACTGCTGCTTTATATCAAATTTATGCTTTGGGTTTTAGTAAGGAGTTGCCTTTGTACACATTTTTTTTCAATATAGGCTTTGAGGGGGAATATGAGACCTAACTCCCTTGAGATAACCAGGCAGGTCTTATATCTGTGTGCTACCTACTGAAAATACAATACTGTATTGGGATAATTTACAAGTATTTATTGCAAACAGATTGGCTGCATCATTTAATACAAAATAAGGTTAATACTGGATTGGTCCCCCTCTAGTTCTCATGCTAAAGAAAGCATCTATTGCCATCATAGTAGCCCCAAGACCATGTATCTAACCTGTTAACCAAGGGAAAACTTTTGCTCACTCAGGATTGTATACTTCAGCTTGTTGAAAAAGGAGACCATTGGGATAAATGTTACAGTATTCGTATTGCAAGTACGCTCAAAGATCAGCCCATGATTAATGGAACGGAGACTCATTCCCATCTATAAGAGATTTTTCTGGCCATGATTGATTCTTGAAGTCTTTGCAAAAATGCTGCTTTTGTGGCCTCTATTAAAAGTGGTGGAACCCATAAAAGTTAAATGATAGCAATATGGAGACGGACTATACAAAAAAATCTTATAGGAATTCTAGACTTCAGTGGAGGCGTATTCCATCAATTATCACATAAGGGCAAATTTATTAACTGCCACCTACTGAGGGAAATTTGTGAACTGAAGACCCGCCAACGCCTAGATTAGTCTCTAGAGAAGGGAGCTATGGCTACAGAGGGTTTCCAGAACTTAACTCACTTCATGCCTTGCACACATGCACCAAATAAATGCAATTGTCACTGAGATCAAAGTATATGTTAATTATACAGTATGCTTCTGTTTTCTCAAAGGTGCCTACCATATGTGGAGAGGACAAGTTAAAACCTTCTTGCCCCAGCTCTTACATCATCCTGTATCAGTCTTTTTTCTATTGATAGCACTGCAGAACCTTAAATAAACAAGCAGCTTTGCATGGGGCTATTGTACCAGTGGTGCTGAATCAGCTTGGAGCCATGAATGCTTACTTTGAAGGAAACAAATACAGCTTATTGCCTAAGAGCAAAATTGGATCCTGAAGTTGAAATTGTGTTATCCCGTATTCTAGGACCCATATAGCAGCACATGTCCTGACTCCAACCAAATATCCTGCTGGAAGACAAGATAGCACAATTCCAAGTTCAAGTTCTAATTTTTACAAGTCAGGTTAAGCAGCCATTAGACTTCTTCAGCTCAAAGTCAGATGATGAGAAGGCAGTCTCAAATTCACCAGGTCTGAAGAAGCAGAGGGCAAGTTCCAATAAGGCCATTGAAGGAAAGCAGAGCATTTACTGTACGTAAATTTGCATATAGCAAAGATCAAGCTGTGATCAGTCAACAAAGGTACCACCCCAGATAATTCCAGATAATTAGGCAAAGCAAATTTGAATTTTGCTCCAACAAGAAAGAAATTCAGACTGAAACTTCCTTAAACAAGAACTATAGTTACTCTGGGTTACTATCCTCACCTGTAGTAAGCAGACTCTTTATTCTTAAAGGAACCCAGCCAATTTTGAGAGCTAATGACTTTGGCAGGCCATGGAGTAGAGGCCAGGATTTAGTAGTGGCTTTTCTGCATTTTTATTTTTGAAAGACCAATACGGATTGACTAATAAAGGTGTCATTATATGTATTCTAGGATTTTTTATACCAACATAGCTATCCTTGAGCTGTCTAGATGCCCTAAGCATGATCTTGCTTGATTTCAGGGCCTTTTCACACGACCCCTAAGATCCACTGGTCCCTTAAATTCAGACCAGAGATCTTGGGGGTTCGTTTCTGTTCCTGCGTCCCCACCCCTCAGCACTTCCTGCTCCTGTCGGCGTGAGGGGAGAGGGGGGGGGGAAGGACAAAAGAAGCCTTTACTAACCTGCCGGGGCCGGTCGAAGTTGCCACGAGCCCCGTTACTTCCTGGTTCCTTCTCAAGGGGCTCTTAAAGGGGCGGGAGGCAAAAAAACAACAGACAAGCGAGGAGAGCCCGGCACTCTTATCCGCATCAAGGAATTTTCATCTGCTGAGAGCAAGTACATGAAAGGTGCGCTGGGTCGCGCTTATGGGGGCGTGGTCGCACTTAATTTTCTCTAAACTCCGGAGCTGGTGGGAAAACATTTCTAAGCTCCGGAGCTGGGAGCCATTTGCAGCGCAGCTTAGGGGTCGTGTATAAACGCCCTCAGAAGCTAAGCAGGGTTGGGCCTGGTTAGTACTTGGATGAGAGACCACCAGGGAATACCAGGTGCTGTAGGTGCCTGGAGTAGGAACTGGCAAACCACTCCGGTATTCCTACCAAGAAAACTCCATGGACATGAGGCCACAGAGAGTCGGTCAAGACTGTAATGACACAACACACACACACAGTTATCCTTGCTTTTGTTCAACCTTGTGGATACCTATAGCCAACAAGGGAGGAGTTTATCCCACTGGATACTGGACACCATCAAATCAAAGAGGTGACATAGTTTCTCTTCTCTAAGTCATATTTTAGTTTCAGCAGAGATATTGTGAAAACTCCCTTGCAATTATCCATCTTCCACTAACTAAGGAGCTTCTGAGTCCAAACAAGATTGATGCATCTATGAGTCCACAGAAGACTTGCATCAAAGATTTCTACTAATTCCACACTAAGTGGGGGCTATCAGCAGTTAATATCCAACAGTATTATCACATAATCAAACTATGTTCTGTTACCTACCGCAAACTTCTAGTATTGGTCACTGTAACAACTTGTAGAGAATAAGAATATAAAGAACCAGCCTCCTCACGCTTTCCAGTTGCATTTTCCCCATCCTGGTTAACTCTTGTATCTTTCACATGAAGAAGATATTTTCTCTAAAGCTTGCACAATCGTCTGTGTTTTGGGACATTTTCCTGCCTTAGTTTGCGTGTTTGTTTGGCCTAATTGGGGTTGCTGAATCATAGTCCATTCTATGGTGTGCTGTAGTTGCTATGGATTTCTCTTGGACAAAAGACATGGTTTCAGTAGTCACATTCATTCAAATGATTCCAAAGGCTGCTTTGGCATTGCGCAGATAGTTTTATATGCTACCTATTCAGGCTCAGTTAGCTTTGTTGAGACATTTAGTATTAGCTTTGGAATGAGGGGCGAAATAGGGGAGATTTGGGGTCCTGACCATGGTGCTTCATGTTGGTCTTGGAACAATGTTCATAAGTGCTTTCCTTTCATGTTTTAATAAACTGGTATTTACCACTTCTAAATTATTGTGTGGAATGTGTTCACTGGAACAGGCTCGGTTGTCTGAAAACTTGTAAGATGTGAACAGTTGAGCGCTGCTATGGTTAAGGTTGGGTGAGCTGGTGATAGATGCATCTGAAAGCTCTGAAGGGCAAGAGCTGGGCTATTCTTACATACAGAATGAATTGTCGCTGTTGTCTTATTGCTGAATAGACAGTCAACAAATCCTCCTAAATCTAGAAATGGACAGCCAGATATATCTCATTAGGGGTTAAACTATTCTGCAGATTTATTTTGGAATAAGGAAATGGAGTGCACTATTTTACCTAGGAACTATATATTCATGTGAAAAGCACTAGAGTGTAACCTGCTTCATCCTTGCCTACAGAATTTATCAAGGGTCTGCTTCCTATATAATGAACTAAACCAATGAGATGAGCAGTGATATCATCACTTGATTTCAGTTGACAAGACTGCACGTGTCATCTAGTGAAAGAGTACTTTTTATATAAAAGATGATGAAGCCATGATTTTTTTCATATATGCTCCAGCACTATGTGCTTGTGTGTGAATGCACCCTTAGATTTATATTTATTTATTTATGAGTATTTTTACCCCACCTTTCTCTTTGGAAAAGGACCCAAGGCAGCTTACATTAATGAGGATTGAGGAACAATGTACAGTGCAGTACAATTAAGACATATTCAAATTTAAGAGCAGGGAACTGAGGGGTATCTTACAGCATTAGAAGACAACATTAAAGCTAAAAGAGAATGTGATTAATTAGGAATATACATTCCATGTAATCATGTATGGTAGACCATCTAAAAGTTATGAGGAATGGGATAATGATAACATAGTGTCAGTGTAATCACACAAGAAGAGATACAAGCACAAAGTTAGAAGTGGCTATAAATACAAATCTGAGAATCCATGTATGGTAGTCCATCATTCAGGGAAAGATTGCCTGAAAAGAAAGGTCTTTGACTGTTTCTGGAAAGACAGCAGGGATGGGGCAGTCCTGGCCTCTAGTGGGAGGGAGTTCCAGAGTCTGGATGCAGCAGCTGAGAAGGCCTTTTCATGTGTTCCCACAAGACATACTTGTGAGGGTGGTGGGATGGAGAGAAGGGCCTCTCCTGATAACCTTAGCACCCAATCTGGTTCATACTATGAGATTCAATCTTTGAGGTAGCTAGGACCCAAGTCGTACAGTGCTTTGTAAGTTAAGGTCAGTACTTTGAATTGTGCTTGATAGCTGATTGTCAATCAGTGGAGCTGCTTTTAATAAGAATGTGATGTGATCTCTGTGACACACCACTGTCAGCAATCTGGCTCCTGCATTTTGGACCCCTTGAAGTTTCCTGAGACTTTTCATTGGTGCATGACAGTAGTCCAGCCGGGACGTCAATAGGGCATGTGTCACAATGGCCAGATATGGTTTCTCAAGGAACGGGCATAACTGGCGTACTAGCTTTAATTTTGCAAATGCGCATCTGGCCACCACTGTGATCTGGGCAGCAAGGCTCAAGGATAGGTCCAGCAGCACCCCAAAGCTGTGAACTTTTTTTCAATTGGAGGGAGACCCCATCCAGTACAGGTTGTATCCCTATCCCTTGTTCTCCCTTTTGACTGACCAGCAGCGCCTCTGTCTTGTCTGGGTTTAATTTCAGTGTGTTCATCCTCATCCAGTTCATTACTGCAGCTAAAAACTATTTTTTATTTATTTATTTATTTATTTATTTATTTATTTATTTGATTTATTTATTTTTTTTTGATTTGATTTGATTTGATTTGATTTGATTTTTATACTGCACCATCTGGCCAATGGTCACTCTGGGCGGTTTACAAAAGTTAGGAGTCTAGGACATGTGCAATGCAATGAATAATAAAATTTTCATGTTAATTACAGAAGATGCTTGCAGACCCCACACTGTTCTTGTACGTGAGCTTGTGACATGTCCTTACTGCATGACTGAAGAATATTTCTGTTATATTTAGTTGTTGAAGCAAGGCTTCCATGTAAAACCAGAAAACCTTCATTCCTTTCTATTATTACTTACATCTTTGCCTTTCAAGAAAAAAGAAGTATTTCCAAAGTAGCTTAAAAGTAAGATCAAAATGCATTTATAAAAACATTCTAAATGATACCAAAAAATAGCTACTAAGGAGTAGGTCCTTGGGGCAATTGATCGCAAAAGGCCATTTGCCTTTGATAGCAAAAAAGAGTAATGTAGCATCATCCTGAGTTCTCACACTAAATTCATTCATTTCAGTTCAGAAGCACAGTTTTAGATCTTGCATGTGCTTATTTATTGTTGTTATGTGCCTCCAAGTCATCTCCAGCTTACAGTGACTCCATGAGTAAGCAATCTCCCAAATGTCTTTTCTTCAGCAACCCTGCTCAGTGCATGCAAATTCAAGCCTGTGGGTTCTTTTAGGGAGTCAATCCATCTCATATTTGGTCTTTGTTTTCCCCCACTGCATTTGACCTTTCCTTGCATTACAGTGGACCCTCATATAACAAATGGCTTGTATAACATAAAATCTGTATAATATAAAAAATTTCGGAGATAAGGGAAATTTGCTTAACAGAACCGTCTATGGGGCTAATCCATACAACATAAAAATGGTCACGATTAAGAAATACTTTGTTTTCAATGCATTCCTATGTGAAATTTGTATAAAGGAAAATTTACATAATATAATTTCATTTGGAATGAATTAATACTTTTGTACAAGGTACCACTGTATTATCTTTTCCAAAGTATAACAATCTAACTCAACAAAAAAATTAAAAAGTTTATTTAACACAACTTTAAAGTAAATATATATAGTATATGAAAAGATGACCACTGATCTTTATTGGGTGTAGAGGGCAACAAGTAATCCATCTATCGAATTTAATTATACAATGAGGAGTACTGTACAAAAGTTATATAAAGCAGCTCCTAGTGTTCAGGCTATTTTTAATGCTATTCAATGTCATAATAAATAAGCCTTGGTTTTATGCTAATCATGTGATTCACACTTTTTAGAAAAATCTTGAAACATTATTTAACAGATAAAATAACCATTGAAGAATTGAGAATGTGATTTTTCATTCCATTCTATGATGTTTGTGATTCTAAATGTTGTGATGGTACACTGCTGCAGAGCTATTATAAGGGGGACGTTGGTTTTTAACATATCCTACAAAAGATAAAGGACTGAGAATGTGTATGTTTATAGTGAAATATGTAGGATTTGCTAAGAAGGAAAACAGGTACAGTATAATCCAGTGTAGTTATTTTTACACAGCCATTATGTCAGAAATGTTATTCCCTGTTAGTATAAATTTGTGCATGGCCTGTGGAATTGCTGCCCACGCTACCATCTAGTTTCTGTAAATAAAATACTTTGACACAGCTGTGAGAGAAATTGCTGCAAGCTGTTGGCTTTGTATGTATTCTGTGTAATTATTGCTCATCCTAAGTGCAATTACATGATTGACTATAATATATGTTAAAATTTTGAAATATTCAAACCAATTAAACTTAGAAAGCAGAAAATGTAAATATTTAAAACCCACAATCTCAAATTGCCCATTATGGACAGAGGATCCATTGTTAAAATAATTGTGATTGGCATATAGTGTAATGAGAGGCCACCTGACAAGCTGGATGGGTCAGAGCAAGGCTGCAAGGCTGTGCTAGATTTAGTCGTACTCGTAATGTCAGTGTAGTTACCACATGACACTTGGAGCTCCCCACAAGATTAATTGTCATTTGAAAACACTAATTAGTCAAATCATCCCATATTAATTTGTATCAATCTAGATTTTTATTTGATGCATTCCCTTGTCATGCATGGTGGGCAGGTAAGATGAATATGGAAGAGAAATATGCTCATCAATAACCTGCACGTGATCCACAATGTATATATGACCTCTTATGTGACTGGGCTGGCTGACAGCATTTTATAGAAGGTGAGCACATTCAGTATTTACATGCACAGAACTTGAGCTGCAGAATCTGCCACAGTGATCTTACAAGGAGCTTAGTCATGTGGCTGGTTGCGAGGAACCAGCACCTCGTCAGATTGCTGATGCAGCTTCCACTGCAGGAACTCCATGTGCATCTAAATTCAACAGGATACAGGCCGATGTGAACACTAGGCTATAGAGCTAGCTTCTTGGGAAGAGGCACAGTATTTATGAGAGAACAACATGAATGTCAAAGAACAGAAGATGAAGACATGCTAATGAACTAGATATTTAATTATTATATATTTATTTAAAATATTTTTACCGTACCTTTCTCATAGAAAGGACCCAAGGCAGGTTACATCATTTAAAGACAATATTAAAGCTAATAACAGTGAATATACAAATACTAAAAAGGATCAAACAAATACCATAATAAAAAACATAAGCAACACCAAGGCACATTCAAAGCAGTAGGACACAATAGTCCACTTAAAACCCCAATCAGGGAAAGCTCCCCTGAAGAGAAAGGTCGCCACCTGCTTGGAGAAGGAATGGGCATGTTATACTGGGAGGGGGGTGTTCATATGTTTAGATTACAAATGATAAATGTCTGCAGTGATAAAACATCTCCTTAAAAACCTGTCCTACTTCAAAAACTCCATCAGGATTTCCATGAAGTCGGACTTGATAGCACATATAATAGTATATACAACAATATCTGATTGCATAAATAATAGTACATTTAGCAATATCTGGTTTTCTAGATCTGAAAAAAAGTCCATTTCACGCAGGTATTTAAACTGAACCTCACAGCTTTTATGATCTGCTAAAATATCATTTTATAATATGAAGTATAATTGTCAAGCACCAGAAGGCACAGTGGCAGGCTAAAGAATAATCCTGAGGCTCAGTCTGGAATGCTTATCCAAGAATATTTATTAATGGAAACAGGATTAGATAAGCTAGACAAAAATCAGATATCCAAAAGGTACACGATAAAGGTCACATCAATTAACTACTGACCTTGATGTACATGGTAGGATTCAGGAGCAGAGTAAAATCCTGAGCTTAATTAGAAGGGCCTAGGAATTTTGAGTCCATGAACTCAAATATGTAGTATGAAATTCTCAAATCTAGTTACCCAAATTTAAGACTCTGAACTACAGGGATTCCTCCATGTGTCTAAAGAATTGAATTGTATCCACAAATGTTCACACCAAAATAAATGTTTTTTTGTCTTTAAGGTACAGTATCACAATACCATTTCATTCTTTATTTTTCTCTTGTTTCTTGATGAAACAAAGTCATGACAATAAAGATTCCTGTTCCTATAAAATGGCTACCTCTATGAAATTCCCTAAAATGTTCCTTTTGTATAATAATACTTGCAAATACCTTATAAATGTCTTACAAACCTAGGTAGATTAAAGAGCAGCTTCTTTTTAAAATTAATGCTTAATTAAGCTAATTATAATATTACAGTATTAAAATGCTTCAAGGCAGAAAAGCTGGATATAAATATATACTAATTTGACTTGGGATACCCAATGTGGTATAGTGGATAAAGTGGCGGACTAGGACTCTGGAGTGGAGAAATGATATTATGACTAGGTACTCATCCAGTCATGATATTTGCATAGCTTAAAATAACAGCATTCTGTCATGTAAATCTAAAAAGGCAGGCAGCCCAAACAAAACATTCTAACACAAAAACCAGGCTTTGAATCAGCACAAAATTTGGTATAGTGGCAGAAGACTGTCTGCTCTAGCACTGTGCCAAATTTTGAGAGATTTCACCAATTAGTTATCACATTATGGTTTGCTTTTAAAATCACAATGATTTATCCCCATCCAGAACCTAGCAACTGGGAGTGGTGGAAGATCTGCTCAAGCAAATTAAGAACAATTACATGTCTTTTAAAAGCATATTGTGCAGCCTGCATAATTAAAAATTGTAAACCGCCCAGAGAGTGCTTGAAGCGCTATGAGGCGGTATATAAGCAGAACACATTAATAAAAATGCCAAAGCTTAACTTTGGGAGGGGGGATTCCTTCTTTGTCACAGTTCTACTGACGCTACTCTTCTTGCCGAGAATTGTAGAAAAAGTAAGTGCCCAAATGCTGCTGAGTGGATTTTGCGAGATGTAGTCAAAATGATGTTTCCAAGGCTGAGAAATTAATGATTCAGCCTAAGAGCCATTATTAGAGGCCGTTTGCTTTAGCAAGGGGTTAATCTTGCTAATATTTGTTATCCTTTCCAGCACTTATGTCTATGTATTTCATTTCCAATACACTATACTTCTGGGCACACAAAAGTTCAGGTGGCTCTAGCACTGGGTAGTACTAGAGAAGAAAAGATTATCTACGTGAAACCACTGGGAGAGATTATCTGGAGCTTTGGGATTCAGTGTCACTGGCATACAGATGACACCCCACTCTACCTCTCCAATACTGGTATCAGTATTGAACCAGATGATAGTGAACAAACTGAAACAACCCATAAGACAGAGGTGCTTCTGGTAAGTCAAATAGGGGTGCAACCTGTACTGGATGGGATTACTTTTCCATTTTAAAAAAAGGTACATAGCTTGAGGGCACTCCTGGATTCATCATTGAGCCCGAATGTCCCAGTCTCAGCCGTAGCCAGGAGTGCATTTGCATGATCAAAACTAGTATGCCAGCTAAGTCCATTTCTTGAGAGGTCTGATCAGGCTGTTGTGACATATGCCCTAGTCACAGCCCGGTTGGATTAATGCAACATGCTGTATGTGTGACTACTCATGGAACCTCTCAGGAAACATCAGAAGGTCCAAAATGCAAAATGTTATCTGGGACTGGTTACAGAGATCACATAACACCCTTGACACAGCAGCTCCTCTGGCTGTTCCCCAATTCAAAATGCCTGTTTTAATCTATATAGCCCTAAGTGGCCTGGGTCCAAACTACCTCAAAGACTCTGTCTCCCAGTATGAGCCAGCTCCTGTGCTAAGGTCTTCAGCAGAGGCCTTTCTCTCAGTCCTATCATCTTCATGGTGCATCTGATGAAGAGACAGGAGAGGGCCTTCTGTGTTGCTCCTCCCAGACTTTGGAACTCCTGTAAGGAAATTAAGGGTGATCGGACATAGAGTCATATTCTTAGTCTGATATTAGCAGCACAGTTTTCGCTCTGCATTAAACATTATCTAAGGAATGTGTAAGTTAGTCAAAACATAAGTTTCTAGAAGCTTGGACTCTGAATGCTTATTGGATATTTCAGCATCACGTGGATGGAAAAACAAGAAGTTCTCATTATCACAGAAAGAAGATTAACAATTAGTATCATCATTATTCTTTTGCATAGCTTTTGCTTCACTTCATCATGATTCTTCATTAGTGAGATTTTAGAATTATTTAGATAAGCCATGGATTCCAGTAAAGAGTTAGGAAAGGCTACTTAGATTAGTATTTTTTTATTTTTAGGGCAAATATGCTTACGTTTTGAATCTACTTTGAATCTTTTTAGATCTATTCTACTTTATACTTTTGGTTAGAAATAAACCTTCATTCTATCTTACTTTGCCTTCAGATAAGTCATTTATTTTGGTAAGTTTTGGTATGTTTATAGAACCCAGGAATTTGCCTTGATGGTTTACGCCTTAGAAGCCTCAGCAGAAGGCTGGAGTTTGTTTATAAGCCACAGGTTCAAAGAGTCGGTTTCCGAGCAACTCCCTCCCACAGGAGGTCAGATCCCATATTTGCTATCCTTCCACAAGCAGGCAAAGACCTTTATTATCAGGCCATTTTACTGGTGGTAAAAAAGAGGTAAGACCTTCTTCCTCTGAATATACAAAACCCATAATCTAGAATGTCAAATCAAAACTGACCTTTTCCATGCACATCTAGCAATCAGTTCAAGTGCCACTTGTTGCATCAGTATGACTGGTCCTCTGGGTTCATAAGCCTTGGTCAATTGGTTCCCCTGAAGTAGAGGTTTCAATCCATCACTTGATGATCATTCATATTTTCTGAACAATTGATACCCAGAGAACTTGTTGAAAAATAGCCCTGTTAATTGCTTGTGTTGGGGTGGTGAGAAGTGGTTAACTGATGGGGAAAAGGAGTCATGTTCTGGGATTTTCCCTTGGTTAGTGACTCTGTGTGAATGGTAGAGAGCACAAGAGGGGAGCCTGTAGAAGACCATCTTCACTGCAACCTTTTTTTCTGCTTCATAGCATTTTGAATACTGGATACAGAAACAAAATACCCTACATAGGTGAACCAGAGGGTTTTTGAAAGGCTGAATCAGTTTTCTTCATGACACTATAAGAGAGACAGGTGCCTTTTTGTTTTGTTTTGTTTTTTTGCATTGAGGCCTGCATTTGGGACTTGTTCAGGGCCTTGTGACAAAAACAATTCCCCTGGAAAACACGATATTCCTTTCCTACTCTTCTTTTCTTGTTGGGTGTCTGTATGTGATGGTATGACATCTGTCAATCCTTTCCTCAGATTTAGCAACACATTCCACCTTACCTCTTGCTATAAGATGTGAAATAACAGCAGCTAGACTACAGAACAGTTTTCTCACACATTTTTACGTCTTCCCTCCCTTTGATGAAGACGACGCTTATTCCCCTGTTGTACTTTCCCTCCTTCCCTTTCCGTTCTGTACCTTTGGACAAGCTCATCTTTTCTACTGTCAGCCAGTCCATCTACTTTTGTTTCTTTCAGTTTTTGCTCCTTTTCCCTCTGGAATTCTTGTCAGCCTCACCCCTATCAGCACCCAATGTGTGGCACACCAGTAGAGCTTTCTGAGAGTGTCTGCCAGAGCATCTGCTATAAGAGTAGTTCCCAAGCTTTAAGTAGCCTCTCGAATGACCTGTATTAAGTGCTAAGGACAGAAAATTGGTCCTGGACTCCATGACGTTGTTCACCTGTTCAACAGAAAATAACTGGAACATCATCCTTAGACCAAGAACAGATAGAAAATCTAAAAATGATGTGCATGGGTTTTTTTTCTTCCTTGTGCAGCATTGTTCCTTTTACCCCTTACATACTTAGTGCTCTCAAAGCAATTAGTACCTTTCAGGAATGCACAGGGGATTGTGGTAATATTCCCATAAGAAGGTTGTGGTTTATTGGCATCATTTTTACATCCATGAGAATACACTACCTCAGGAATCTCCCATGGTGTAATTCAGCAGCATAGCTGATACAGCATACAATGGATGATGATGGTGGTGGTGGTGGTGTTTTTTCAGAAATTAAAATGTTCTGCCTAAGGTCCTGAGGAGTTCTTAGTCTCCCTTTTATTGAGGAGAAGCTGTTATAGGTCATGGGACAGGCAGGAAGTCTTTAATTTTTGATGATTGCTGCTACCAATAAAATTTATCCCATTGGTGGTAACTTCCGGTGATTAAAGATTCCACTGACCAGCTTCCCCAGCACAAGAACCAACTGTAGATGGCTTCATTCCCTGATTAACCAAAATTAAAGGCTCATGTCTCATCATGCAATTGGCTGAAACGATGGTTGTGCATTTTGACTTCTATATTTGAATCTTTAAGGGCTAGAGACTCACTTGTTACGGTTTTCTTTTCTTTTTTAATTAAAGTGGTCTGATCTGGCATGAGCATGCCTAAATAAAATCCAGCCAACTGGATAATAGGCAAAGCCTACATTTAACTCCTGCAGTTATTTTGTGTGCTTTGAGAGTCGTACTGAATAGTTATCAGGTGGGTGCTGGAATAAGCTAGTCAACTTCTGAATACTGACTGTTCAGTCTTCCTCCCTTCTGGACAACTTTTTCTGCATAACTCAAATGATGTTCATTGTGCAGGGCCGTAGTTTTGCCTGTCTCTGGAAAGTGGGGATGAGTAGCTTAAAAGGTTACTTTTAGCTTAGTGGGTTGTTGTTGTTGTATCATTACAGTCATGGCCGACTCTTTGTGATCCCATGTCCATGGAGTTTTCTTGGCAGGAATACTGGACTGGCTTGCCAGTTCCTATTCCAGGCACCTACAGCTCCTGGTATTTCCTGGTGGTTGCCCATCCAAGTACTAGCCAGGGCCGACCCTGCTTAGCTTCCAAGATCAGGCGAGATCAGATATGGACTCAGGGCATCTAGGCAGCTGACAGAGTGGGTACAGAGTTCCAACAACCAGGTGACAGCAGAAGTGTGCTCCAGCTGTTGGGCATGGAGCCTGAGAGCATAAACTGGGAGTAGGAGGGGATTTTTTTGTCTTGCTTCATGAAGAGGTAGGCCTGTGGTCCACAGGGGCAACTGAGCAAAAGAAAACAGCTATTCCTTTAGGCACCACCAAAGTGGGATGATATAAACAGGGCCATACTGGTATCAAGCCTGGCTCACAATGCCATCTCCCTACAACTACACAATCATTGCTGCTGATTTATTCTATTCAGACTTCTTGTGCTATCTGAATGGAGAAGCTCCAGGAGGCTAGGCTGCAGCAGCTCCCGCTGTCTGCAAGGCGGGGGGAGTTGTCTTTTCCAGATGAGGATTTGCCGCTGGCTTTTCTGGAGACACTAAGTAGGGTCATGGATTTGGAGGCCTCTTAAAATTGCAGCTGATTGTTAATGCTCTGGGTCTGAGTTATGTACTTCTGTCAGAGATTTACTCTTAAAAGTGCTGTGAATTATTTTTCCCTACCCTTGCATGGTGGGAATTGAATAGATTACCTGAGGTTTTGCCCTTCTGGTGAAGCCACAGACTTTCTCTCAGAGAAAAAAAAAAGAATAATCAGCTTGCCACTTTGTCCATCCCGTCATTGTCTGTTTTGCTGTGAACTGCAGAGGAATGCTGTGAGAATTCAGAAGAGGGAAAAATGTTTTGTGCTTCAGGGAGGAGGTACTGTAACTGGCAGTGGCAAAAAGGAAAATAATTATTCACAACACTTTTAACAGAAAAGGTCCCCAAAGAACAAAATTCTTAGACTTAAGGCTTTTACAGAGCGTTTGGATTTGAGAATAAAACTAGTCTTGAGCCAAACCAAAGCAGCTTTTTATAGGGGACATAGTGCACAGCAGAGATTAATACCGCAGAGAGCAAGTCAATTAAACTATGGGTGATGTAGGAAATAATGCATTTGTCAAGGCTGTATCCCAGAGTATAGCTGGATAATCTGAAGCTAAGCCTTTCTATCTAAACTAGACCCACCCCTTTTTATGTTGGTGTTCCATCTGGGATTCTGCTGCTGTTCTTTCTATTTTTCTACTTTGCCTTTTCTTTCTTGTTGGGCATGGCACTTGTGCAGAATGTCACTTCAGACCAGAGAATAACTTTTCAGAGAAAATAAATTCACTGTGTAATATAAGCTGGAGAAAGTAGCTTTCCTAATCATATCATTATGAATTTCACTTCAGTAATACTAAATACAACAATAAAATGTAAGTCAAGTTGATGAAATCTGAGCTGAAATTTTTGTTGTGCTGTATCCAGCATGCTGATTTCACCATAATGCCTGTTGTTCTTGTTGGCTCCTTGCTCATACACCCTCTGATGAAGAGTTAACAAAAATGTTTGTGGATTTCTGCTCTGTGAAATATCAAGTCCATGTTTTACATGTAGTAAACCTACATAACAGATGTTTTTTTGGCATACTGTGACCCCAATGAACCTATCATTTTCCCTCTTAGCCCTCCCCTTATTACTGCAAACAAGCCCAAATTACTCTCATTTCTGGGGGCAAAAAAAATCACTGTTGAAATCAATACAACATGAAAGAAATTATTAGAGCAGTATTTTCTTCTTTCCAGTAACACTGATGAAAAGAATTGATTGAGTTTTGGTGTTGCATTTTAAGCAGGCATTTTAAAGCAGTTTGTTAATGTTTTCCTTTTTGATTTTTCCATTTCCCCAAACTGAAAATGAAGACCCATTTACTGTATGATAAAGAAATACAAATGGTAATTTTGAGAGCGGCTTTTGATGTTTTATATTGTAAGACCACTCATCCCTGTGATTGTCTTAGCTTTATATTAATGGTAATAGCTATACTGAGGAAACAGCAATTAACTACAGCAATAGTCCACCACCACTCTTTGGGCCTTTTCACATGACCCCCAAACTCCGCGGCAAATGGCTCCCAGCTCCGGAGCTTAAAATTGTTTCCCCACCAGCTCCGGAGTTTACAGAAAATTAAGTGCGACCACGCCCACCTAAGCGCATCCCAGCACACTTTTCAGGTACCTGCTCTCTGGGGGTGAAAATCCCTGATGCGGATGTAAGCTAGTGAGTGCCGGGCTCTCCTCGCTTCTGTTTGTTGTTGTTTTTGCCCCCCGCCCCTTTAAGAGACAGGAATCAGGACGACGACGGGGCTCGGGGCGGCTTCGACCGGCAGAGGGAGGTGAGCCTGCATTCTTTTCTCCCTTTTTTCTCCCTCCCCTCACGCAGACAGGAGCAAGAAAGTGCGGAGGGGTGGGAACACAGGAAGAGCAACGAACCCCCAAGATCTCTGGTCCGAATTAAAGTGGCCAGCGGATCTTAGGGGTCGTGTGAAAAGGCTCTATGTCCATGTTTGTCTGTTTGCTACCGCAGTAATTCTGGGGAGAATATAATTGATGCTACATATCATTGCACTCACTTCAGTTGCTAAGTATGCCATGATTGGAGCATAATCAACAAAGCAAGAATGAATCATTTTTGCTTGCTATAGGGAACAGCTAGATGGCTGTTCCTATAGGAAAGCAGATTCTAGATGTTTAATAGATTTGTCCTATTCTCTGATTCTCCCCTCATCTGGCAGAATAAATATACTCTTACCAGCTGATTGATTTGTCTGATCATGTTGCTGCTAAATGCCAGGTTAGTCCAAAATAATTATGAATTGATTTGTGGACTTTTAGTAGATGGAAAGACTGACCTGGGTGGGGAATGGAAGGTGGGGTTGCCCTTTCCAAGATATGCCTGCCAGGGTATTCCAACCAGTATCATGGCAGATCAGAGGGGTGGTGAAGGAGTGTTGCCATAATCCTTAAGAGATTGTTAAGGTCACCAGGGTCTCTACCCATTCAAGCCCAGGCCTGGAATGAAGGACCAATGGGACAAAGTGAGTCATTGGTGTGCTATATTCCCCAGGGTCCAACACTTTCCTTACCATAGCTGTCAGACTTTGTCTCGCGAAAGCTGTTGAAGTCCTCCAGACTTTAACATGTGGGGAATTTTAACATTCCTTTAGAGATATAGGTTGGCCTGCCCCTTGGAGTTCATGGACATCATGGCATCGATGGGCCTCCCCAACATATCTTGGGTACTCCACATGTGGCACAGCACGCCGGGAACCTGGTGTTCATATCTAGAAAAATAGAAGATGGTCTGAATCTGGTACATGTGGTCCTGCTGAAATTTGGACTGTTTACCCACACCAGTGTTCCTCTGACCCACCCCCCAAAGACTGATGGAGCCCTTCAGATTCCAGAATATCCTTGGGAAGATTTCTGGTTGATCTGGTTGGCATCCCTACTGAAGCCCAGGTCACCGTTGGTATTCAGAGGTGACCCCAGTAGTAGACATGATGACTCCTAAACAATGCAGAGTCCAACATTTCTCATAATTTATGGACAAACTGTGTTTTAAAATAGATATCTGTGTTAGTCTATGCCAGCATGTCAGAAAAAATAAAATAAAAATAAAATAAGAACAAAAACATTATGGCACCTTAAAGAACTACTATATTTGAACATGACGTTTCATGGACAAACCCACTTCCTCAGACAGGAAACACTGAGGTCAAGGAAGCAATTAAGAAGGAATCTAGAAAGCAGATGTAGGAATGTTCCCTTGAAACGCAACTTGTCTGCAGGCAGAGTGATGTCTGGCAAATACTGTAATTTACTTAAGGTGGCAGAAAGAGGCTATAAAACCAAACAGACAGTCTTAGCGTGCCTTCATTGGCTGTCTGTTAGTTTCTGTGCTTAATAATCTGTGCTAGTTATGACCTATAAAACCCTTAATGGTTCAGGACCTTAAGGATGTTTCAGAATATCTCTCTCAGAAAGCAGCCACCTGATTCACCAGCTCTTCTCAGTCGAAATGGTAACACCAAGGAGTGCCAAAAAAGGTGATGACAAAGAATTGCCTCTTTTTTCTGGTCGCCTCCAGTCTTCGGAATAAGTTACCAACTGAGATATGCCAAGCTCCTTCAATCCGTATGTTCAGAAAATTAGTGAAAACATAATCATTCCATGCTACCTTCAATCACTGATTTTCCCAGATGCTATTAATGTTAGTATAAATTCTTTAATAAGCTTTAGACGCACACTGTTAGATCACCATATTGTTGAATGTATTTTGTTACATATATTGAGGGGCTTAGTTTTAACATTTCTGTTTAATTGTTTTTGTTTGTTTGTTTTGGGTTTTTTGGTTTTTGTTTGTTTGTTTGTTTTGGTCCGCCGCTCTCTGCCAAGGGTTTTCCCTCTTGGCCATTTTTTTACCTTATATTGCCACTGCTTTCCTATTGTTTCTATTGTTTCTGTTGTTTTCCAGTTGTTTTTGTGGTTTTAACTGCTTTTATTGGAAACCGTCCTGAGTTCCTCTGTGAAAAAAGGTTTGCGGTATATAAATGCATCAAATAAATAAATAAATAATAAACGTATAAACCTCCCAGAGTAATGCTTGCACTAATGGGGCAGTATAAATAAAATAAATAATAAATAAATAGTGCATTATGTTTTAGATCATCTAAGGCTTACCCAACTCAAAATTCTTAGAGAATCCAGAGCCTGAATCAAATTGTCAAGCCCAATAGTGTAGATCATTTGATTCAGTTGCTGAGTAATAAAACCAAAGTTTTGTAAATTTCATTTATTTAGCGCGTCTGCTGAGTGGGAACCAGTCAGTTAAAAAAAATGATTAGATAGATAGATAGATAGATAGATAGATAGATAGATAGATAGATAGATAGATAGATTAGATAGATAGATAGATAGATAGATAGATAGATAGATAAAAGTTATAATGGAAATGCTACAGTCTGCATATCTGGCATTGAATTTGTCTATGCTTTACATTTTTTTCCTCTCTGGTATTTCCCCATTTACGTAAGTGGGGCACTGGCAGGTATGTCAGCACCTCCCAACTGTAACATTGCAGGCAGCCCTCATAAATCACTTTTTGGCCTGTGTCAGAGGCTGTTGACCTTGTAGCCAGTCCTTAAATGTCATCTGGCCACTGGGTTACACGTTCCAGTGATTAGCCCCTGGCCATGGTCTGGACTGGTGCTGGCAGGGTCCTATTGGCCCACGTGACTGCTCGTCAAACTGACCCATCCTGAGTGGACAGACAAAGAAGCACAGGGCCAGTCAGAGCTCTAGTTTTTGCTGCATTTGGAAATGGGAATTCTATTGTTATTCCACAGTAGAATCTGCCACTGAGTCAATGCCTCAGTTTAATACTGCTGTGGCTGGTCTTGCCAATTCTGTGTACCCATCTTCCTTGCCTCTCTAATTTACACTATTTGATTTCTAGAGGTATTCACTTGTTCAAAGTGGAGGCTTAGAGGTTGTTTTCTCTTCCATCTGAAATAATATAAGACTATTGAGTTATTTCTCAAGCAGTTTGATCTGAGATTCTTCAACGTAGGCCTTGACCTCTTGCTTCTCTGAACTATTTGGGGAGGGATGACCTGTTTGCTACCTCAGTGTCATTTTCAACTAACTCTTTGATTTTATTTCTGATCATGGTCAGAGTACAGTAAACGTGTTCTAGAATTTGCTGAAATGAGATTCTAGCACAAGTAATAGGTTATCAATGATTTTCTTTGGTATTTGTGACCCCTATCTCAGAGTGTGCTGAAGGGTTTTCCCTTTCCTTATTTTGTGGGTATGGCTATTCCTTATGCCCTCCCTAGTTGCTGTTATAATTTGAAACCATGATTATTAAGGAGTCTGAACAATAGATCATAGTCTATTGATTTTGAAAGGGGAGGAGGGACTCTTTTTCAGTACTGTTGTAGAGGGGAAATCTGTTGAGTTAAACCAGCTCTTGTAGGCTGTTTGGGCAAAAACTAGAAATGGTTTGGGCTTGAACCTCTCCTGTCCCCTTTGATTATAATGAGGAAGACATATGAAACTTTGCTTCTTGAAGGTTTTGATAGCAAGAGTAGAGAAGTGGGACACAATGGGAGTTAGTTCTCATTGTGATGTGATGTCTAAGATGAATTATACTGCTGATTCAAAAATCCATTGTGTGATTGGGTTTAGTGTTGTAGCCATTTACTGTATGGATCATAATAAGTGGCTTGAGGCTTATTGTGGATTTAATTGAGCAGCTCAGGCCATTTTATTGTGCCTCAGGTGTCAAACATCTGTTTTCCTGTTTGGTTAGTAACTCTTTCTCTGAGACTTGCATGTGCTAATTACAGATGCATATTGAATCTTTTGTTAGAAATTTCTGTCTTGTTCAAAGAAGCCTGTTAAGACAACAGAGGTGTGAAAGGATTATGGAAGAAGGATAGGAGATGGCAGGGAAGTTGTGTTAATTATTTGCATCAGACATTGGAAGGCACTTGCACTAGAAAATGGATTTTAGAGGAAGAGTATTTCCTTTATAAAGGAATTAATTTGTTCTAAATTTGTTAAGCAAATTTTCCTTTATACTAATTTCCCATAGGAATGCATTGAAAACAGAGTAATCCCTAATTGCGACCATTTTTATGTTGTACAGATTCGCCCCGTAGACAATTGTGTTAAGCAAATTTCCCCTATCTCTGGAATTTTTTATGTTGTACAAATTTTATGTTATACAAACTTTTTGTTGTACAAGGTTCCACTGTAATAAGTAAAACAGAGGTGTTCAAAGCAAAAATGACAGATTAAAAATCAGTATGATTTGTGCACACCCAATGGGTCTTTTTGAATGTTCATAAAAACTTGTTATCCATCCCTAAATTCATAGATTCCATTGCAGTGAACAGGAAGACGGTGGGATATTGATTTTAAAGGGGGAGGGGGTCAGGAATGATGGGCAGTTTAACTCTGTTCCATATAAATTACTTGACTGCAATAGTAAAGCTTAGCTTATCAAAATGAGGGACTGTATATTGTCCCTCATTACTGTAAGTCACCTTGGGTCCTTTTTCCAACTAATAAGGTGGGGTATATATACTCCTCTCTCTCTCTCTCTCTCTCTCTCTCTCTCTCTCTCTCTCTCTCTCTCTCTCTTTGACAGGAGCATCACCATGATCTACAAACTGTAGTTGTGCCTTACCATTCTTTTGAAATTAGTTGAGGATATTAATACACACATGGTTAGGAGAGAACAGACCTTATATATTCGCAACTTCAAAAAGTTATGACAAAGTTCTTCATCAATGACACTTGAGCATGGGTGGCCCAAGCTCTTCTGCCTCCTGAGTCCTGAGGCGGGAACATGTGTCTTCCTATACTAGTCTCCTGTGTCTACATTCAGGTCACAATAAAATATTCTGAAGGGGATTAGTTAACAAATTGGAATATCAGAACAAAAACAAGTTTGTGTCTCTCCACTCAGAGTTGATTTGATGGTGAGAGAACCATGCTCCCGTCTACCTTAGCAACCTTTTGCTATCCAGGGATTAAATCAGTACAAAATGCATTCAGGCACATGGATGGTTCCACACACATAACACATACTCACATGCACCTCAGATTTCCGGAGTTTAAGATATTTGAAACTATATCTTCCTTTAATAAGTGACCCTTTGTTCCCTAATAGAGCTGTAGAATCCCCCCCTTTAGCCCCATTCAGCAGTATTAATTCGGCTTCCTTTGTAGTTACCTTTATCTCCTTTCTGCAGCTGTGTCTTATGCTCTCAGTTCTCTTTGTGTCTTTTACTCCATTTTCAGACCAGCTATTTTTGTTCTTCCTTTAACATTTGAAAGAGCCACCCTGGAATGCCCTCATGCTCTGTGATCCTGCTTTACAGCACAGCGGGATTATTGTACTTTCACACTGACCATAGCAGATGTTTTACTGCAAAGTTAGTGTACTGAGAGATGGAATGTGGAAGTGATTGGACAGCAGGACGGTGAAGTGAAGGATCTGGGTGTCTGTCCATGAAATACCCTGGATAACCATCATCTCTGAAACCAAGTTATCTTGCAGGGTTGTTGTGAATATAAAATGGTTATAAATATGTAAAGATGATAATAATCACTTTCAATTCTGGAATAAGATATGTCTCAATTTTTTATTTAGTCATGGGAGTTGTCTGCCATTAGCAGCAAAAAAAAGCAAAAGCAAAAGAAAAAAGTGTGATCCTTGTAAACAATCCATGGACAAGGGGGAATGATACCTTTCTTAGGCCACTAAAATTTCCAAAGCCAGATGCTAGCTTTTGACCAATATCACTATAGAAAAACAACATGTTTTTTTTAAAATTCAAAATCACTAGAGAGAAAGCAAACAGACATGGCTCAGTAATAGTAATAAAATCTGGAGACCTATTGCCAGTTGGCATACGCAAAGCTAAGCTGGATGAGCCAATGCTTTGTATTAATCTAGAACTGTTTTATATCTCCTTCGTACGCTACACCCAGCCCACTGCTCCCAGGAATACCAGTGACATATCTGAGATGGAAGTAATAGAAAGAAAGAAAGAAAGAAAGAAAGAAAGAAAGAAAGAAAGAAAGAAAGAAAGAAAGAAAGAAAGAAAGAAAGAAAGAAAGAAAGAAAGAAAGAAAGATGCATTAAAGCCCAGTCAGCCACCAGGTGAGCATTGCTTCTGGAATCTGCGCAGTAGTGACCTGCTCTAATTTCCCCTTCCTGTACAGTAATGCCAGTGGTGTTAGCCCTTTTATTTAGGCATCATAATGGGTAATAATAGATCTCTTTTAAAATCATTTCCCCCTCATCATTTCACATTTCAGCAGCAAATACAGGCTTTGAAGAGCCTTTTATGTGCTACCATTTCTTATTCAGTGACACTAATGTAATGGTGTCCTCCCAGAGTAGTGCTGAAGTAGCCTAAAGATTATTAGAATCTGAATTTATATTCAGAAAGTAATTTGTTAAAATCCTTGAGCATATTCTTGCAAAAACCTACACAAGTATTTGGGCTATTCTCAAAGCAGCACTATAAGCGGGAGGAGGCAGCCATATTGTTCCTCTGGAATTTTCAGAGATGGCCAATTTTCACTGTAACATGAGCCTTCATAGGGAAGAATTTAATCATCTATGTGACATCGCAAAGATTAAAGGCTTCAGTAGAGATCAGAGTTATTTATTTTTATTTTCTGTTCTTACATGCCACCTTTCCCCTAGAACTGGGAATATGCTTAAGGAGATAGGCTCTTAACCATTGATTTAATGCCTGAATATGTAACTTAACCTTTAAGATGGACAGATCCCCATCTTAGAGGGAGCTGCAAACATAGCTGGCTCCTCCCATGGAATGTCACTGACTGTTGGGAAATCGATTTATGTAACAAATGCCAGGTTGTTAAGATTAGAAATCAAGAAGACATTAAACACCTTAGAAGAGGAGCAAAAAAGATTCTGTTACCATGTTAGCAATGGCAATAAAAATACTTTCTGACAGTGGTCCTTGGAATGGCAGGACAGCTTCCAGAAGCTAGGTGGAGTACTAGTGACATTCCTGTCTATGCAATTAAGGATTATAAAAACAGCTCTCTAAAATGCAGAACTTTTTAAAAAATGCAGTCATTCTGCCTGAATCAGTTTATAATTGCCTAATAAGTGCTGTATGGAGTGAAAATGCACTGAAGGCACCAAAATGCAGGCTTTGAAACCATGATGGGAGTGAAAGAAGCATTCATCTTAAAGCAAATTCAAAACAGTACTGAGAATAAAAAAAACAAAACAAGCTTTTAAAATGCCAAGTTTGATGTAGTCTAGGTAGAGAATAAGTGGTGGTAGTTTTCAGCAGAAGAAATCAAGGATAATAGCTTCATTGTAAAAATAACCCTTTATCATTCTGAAATCTTGAGTTACGCGTGGAAGCATTGAGTGCCAGCACCACTTCCCAGGGCAGGTACATTTCCCAGCTTTCTTGGAACTCTGAAAGAAAAATACCTCCAGTGATACAAACCTTTGAATTTACGTGGGTGAAAAAGTATATCAGTTTAAAGGAAGTTAAAGTTCTGCCTTTTGAATTGAGGCTCTTTTGTCAAGGACAACAGCTACATCTTGTTCAGTTCCCTTTTGCCCACCATCACCACACCAAACCCCAAAATATAAAGAAGATAAATAGTCAACCCAGTAAATGAGTCACCTCCAGAATGTCTTGTGCTCAACAGCCCCGCTCAGCTCTTGTAAACTCAAGCCTATGGCTTTCTTTAGGGAGCCACTCCATCTCCTATTTGGTCTTTATTTTCTATCTTCCCCACCATTATTGTAAGAGTTATTTCAGTTCTTTCTGCCAGTAATATGGTGTCCTTGACGTATTTTAAATTACTGATGTTCCATCCACCAGGTTTCACTCCCCTTTCATATGATTCCAGCCCAGTTTTCTGTATGAAAGGTTCTGCATACAGAACAGAGAAGGGGTTAAAAAGCACCCTTATCTGACACTTTGCCTAATGGAATCCACCCTGACTCTCCTTGATAAATCTTAGTTCACTATTTTCATATGAAAGAGAGGAGTGGCATCCATAGAAATTGACTGTCTGGTTAGACAGCCGAGAAATGTTATTTATTGATTAATTAATTAATTTTACAAAAATTTCTTTGCCACTTCATTTCAGTCACAGTCAGCAGAGTGACTGACACTGAAATTATGAAATAAATCATTAAAATGAACATTGCACTCAAATAGTAAAGAAGGCATCACGGAGATGAGTATAGCAATTACAGACTAAGAAGTGGTTTTTTTTTAATTCCGCAAGCCAGCAGATCAAATGCCAGTCAGAACTCCAAAGTCTTAGTCAAATGGGAGAAGGCAAAGATTAGGGACCAAACTCTCCTGGGACAGCTGTTTCCATAATTCAAGGTTTGCTACAGAGAATCGTTGAAGCCTGGGTTCACTTTTATGACAAGAAGCAGAATCTCCTCAACAGATCTTAAGAAACACACTACCGTAAGATGGAAGAAGGCAGCCCTTCTTCTTCATGGCCTCTGGAATCACACTGATGGCCAATCTTCACATGTACAGACCATCCATTAGTGTGACTTCACAGAGGACCACTTGAAGAACCGCTGTTACAGCCAGTCTTAACAATTTTAGACAAAAAATATAGTCTTATACACAGAAAAATACCATACATGGAACTGAATAAGAATCCAATGCTGCCATCTTATCCTCACATTTGTTGGAAAAGAAATCCTAGGCTGTTTGGTTCAATAGCAATTAAGATATTTAATGTCTATTTGATACACTCTGGTTTTTGGCTACCCTTCTTTCATCATAGTAATTTGCCCAAGTTTCTTTCACACTGATTTGGGCAGGCCGTCTGTCTTATATTCATCATATGATTTATTGTTTTTATGACCTGCACCTTCAGCTAATGTAATCAATTATTTTTAGTTCCCCAAAGTACAAAAACTGGAATGGATTCTTTTATTGGTGTTGATATGCTTCTCAAATAATTTTGATTGGTATTTCTGGTGGAGGAGTGTAGGAAAACATCCTCTTTCACAGGTTTTTAACTGAGAATTTTTAAAAAATACTGTTAAAAGACGTGTAAGTCTTTTAACCCATGTTACATCTACTCTTCAGGGTTAATGAGTAAGTGAAATGTGAGCTGTAATTGTTCTAATAAAGTACACAGGGTATAGAACTGGTGAATAAAAACAGCTTTTTATTGTAGTCACTTTTCTTCCCTTAACTGTTCTTTAAAAAACAAAGGATTGTTTATAGATCACTGGAAAATGTCAAATGAGTTCATTGAATATTTTGTTAATATAGGGAAATGGGAAAACAAAAGATATCACTGTAAGAGTTCTTTTGTAAGTTCTCTTTCTCATCAGAGTATCAAAGATAAATAACAGACTTGAAAGACTACTTGCAGGTTTGGATAAAAAGAGAACCAGGCCCTTGTTCAATGGGAAGCAATGACGGCTTTCTGGAAACAAGAGAACAATCTTTTTATTTGGAAAAGGACATGGAAAAAGTATTTTCTTCAGGTAGTGAAGACTAAAACATGAAGACTGGTCTGAAAGGCCATAAAGATACTGCCAGTTTAAGAATAGAAGTGGAAAGTCTTTTGCAAACACTGTGGGCAATGAAACAACAAGAGAAGATGAGAGTGGATAAGGGATAGATTGAGGGCCTATCTGCAATTCAAAATAAAAGAAGTTCCTGCATACAAGACGTTTTAGCAGTGCTGTTATAACTACAGCAAGTTCTAAAAGAGCTAACACGTTGGAAAGCAAGTCCTCCGGATAGCTTCGGGTTTTTCACTGGCTGAATGTCAATATGTTGTAGAATAGAGATGGGTGTGGAATGGAAAAATACTGTTTCATTTCATTTTCTTACTCATTGTGTTTTGTTTTGTTTCATTAACGTATTTTAATCAAATTTTTGTAACAAAATGAAATGAGCAACAAAATGATTCAGAAGCTGCTGCAACCCAATGGTTTTTTTTACAAGTTAGGCTGTGGAGAGGGAGTATACCTCCCTCCCCACAGCCCAACCTATAAAAAAAACTGGGTGGTTCTCCCTTGAGGGAGTATACCTCCCGGGCCGGTTCCCCACAAAAATTAGCCCGTTTTTTCGTTGTCGTTAGTACCTATAAAAAAAGTGACCCCAGACCTTTTGCACCCGGGGTCTCACGTACTTGCATGTAGTGGCAAGTAGATCTGGCTTAGGGTTAAGACGGCTTAGCACAACGGATCAGGCTAGTTTGAATTACGGTGGGTATTGGGGTGCTGTTGCCTCTCTGACCCACTTAGAAGGACAGTGTACTGGCGTATGGGTTAGGCTTAGGGTTCTTTGTTCTCCCTTGCACATCCCAGCCCTGCCTCCCAGGTGAGCACATCATTTGTTGTAAAAAAATGACAACGGAGACTTTTTTTTGCAGGTGCTGCTACTGTAAAAATTCAAGCATTTAAAATAGCTAATTTTCGCATGTTTCTGTGGTGCTTTGGGGGTTTTGGGCAACAATTTCAAAAAAAATATTGCAGTCGCCATTTTGGATCCCCCCCCACCGCATGGCAAATGGATGCCCCTCCCAGCCTGGTACAGTCAGCAAAACCTAGCCATGCGATTGGTGGAATGGCTCCAAAACTTTGCATGGTCCACTCCCATGGGCGAGCCCCATCATTGCGAATGCGCAGGTGTAAAAAAATAAAATAAAATAAAATAAAATAAAATCAACGGAGACTTTTTTTGCAAGAAAAACCCACTGCTGCTACTGTAAAAATTCAAGCATTTAAAATAGCTAATTTTCGTGGTGCTTTGGTGGGGTTTTGGGCAACGATTTCAAAAAAAATATTGCGGTCGCCATTTTGGATACCGCATGCAAATGGATGCGCCCTCCCAGCCTGGACCAGCAGCGCAGCAGTAGCAATAGCCAAGGAGAGGGGGGCGGGGAACCCCCCCCCCAAATAAAACACCCTTCTGGCCTGGTAGGTAAATTTTCAAGCCCTTTTAAAAACTTTTTTTCTGTGCTCCAAATCAGACCAAATTGTTCGTCTCGAGCTCGAAGTCTGGGGCTGATTCCCCCGTTTCCGTAGAGTAACGGAAACGAGTAACGGAAACGGAAACGGGAATACCGCTAAGTCGTGCCCATCTCTACCTGGGAGTCAGGGGTAGCAAGGGAGAATGGAGCAGGCAGAGGTAAATTCAAGCCCTGCTCCGTTCTCTCTTGCTGCCCCTACCCCAGGTGCATTTTTGACAGGTTAGACTGGGGAGAGGGGGCAGCCCCCCTCCCCATGGTCCGACCTGTCAAAAAACCTACCTGGGAGGCAGGGGTGGTAAATTAGGAGAATGAATCGTTTTGTTTCAACAGTAAAAATGGTGTTTCATTTTGTAAGAAAACGCTGTCTGCCATTTCATTACGTTACAAAAAAAATTGTTACATTACAAAGTGTTTTGTAACCTTACGACATGATGAAACTGTGTGTCGTTTTTCATTTTGTGCCCATCTCTGTTGCAGAATATTTCCCATCTCTGACACATCTGAATTTATTTTCTTCCTGATCAGCTTTTAAAGCTGTGTAATCATGCAAAATGTAGTTTCTCTGACAGCACAATTTTAATTCGTGCCAGCCTCTTGACAGGCAACTGGTGCAGCAGGAACACAGTGCAGGTTCCCACTGTCTTCTTAGCTTAATAAATTCATTTTTGTATTCCGTTCAATTAATTACTTCATTTCTGAACAGTATTGACATGTTATCAGTTTCTTCATGACTGATTCTTTTGTGACCACATTTGGAAAAGATGGATTTAAGGTTACATCAGCCATTCACTGTGTGACATTGCTATGGTCTCCACTCATGTTTGTAAGGTATTTCAGGCTTAATACTGTGTAAACAGGTAGAACATAACTGATAAGCAGTACAGATTTGTCCCCTTGAACCATTGGATATCTTCTATTGGTTTTTTCCATAAATTCTTCTCATTTCAGTTTTTAAAATTTTAAATTTTAAAATTAATTGCCCTGTTCATGTTTTCCAAAAGTCGTGGTTTCCTTTGGCATGTTAGTCTTTCTCTTTTTTTCTTACTCCTCCTATACTTTTCCACACATTATTTTTGTTTGCAATGAACTCTGTCTTCTCATGGTACGTTCAAAGGATTATAACCTTAGTTCAATTGTTCTAGTTCCTAATTGAGAGTATAGGCTTCACCTGATTTAGTCCCAATCAACAGAATGTTGATATTTCTCTGCCAGAGCAAGATTTCATTGGTCCATAGATTATTATAGGATGGAGGGTTGTCTTTGCAAAGAGTTAGAAAGATGGACTATTGCCCTCAGTTTAAGCAATATATTGTTCTTGTTCTGTGCTGTCACAGAGCCTCCGATTTGTGGCAACCATGTGAATGAGCAATCTTCAATGTGTTAGGAAGGAGAAATGCAGTCAGTCTGATGAGGAAAGTAAGTGGTGTCCTTTTTTCTAGATCTAGAGACCATTCAAGAGTATTTGTGCAGAAGAATTTCTAAAAGGTTGTGGCATTGTAGTTATTGATAGGGAATGCAGTCAAATACAAACTGTATTAAATGAGAGACACTGTGCTGGACCGGGCATGTGCCAGGATTCCATTAGTGCATCATACCTTAAAATGTTTTCAATTTAGCCATCCTGAACTTAATGTCCAGTTCTCAAGTTGCAGCATGTCCAATATGCTGCAAGGTTTTTCCTCTGGGCTTTAAGTATATATTTTTCTATGTTCTAAGAAAAACCTCTATTGAAAGTTCATGTGTTCCTCCATTCCCCCTTCTCTGTGTCTTTTTGTCTGAATGGAAATTCTGCTGATAATACTACAGAAGCACTCCTAGCAAAAGGAGTGAAATTGCCCCCTGGCGTTTAGGAACACTGAGCAGTAATCGGTAGATACAGTATAAACATTGTCTAAAGGTCACTGTGGGGGAGGGGGCGCAGGACTCAGGTAGAGGCTAAAAGTACCAAATATTTGGCATCTTTAATGTTGGGGTTTCTTCTTCATAAAAGAATGCTAAGTGTGTAGTGAAAAACACTTTAACAGGTTGTCTGTATTTCTGTAAATCATCATTAAATATATTGATCATCATTATTTAAAAGGCTTCTATTGAAAGTTCAAACATATTATGGTGTACCACTAATAAAGGACTTGATATGAAATGCAATAGAATTCTAGTGACATTGTGCCACCCCCATTACTAATGACCAAAATATTAAAAGACTTATTGAAGTTCAGTAATCAATCAGGGTAAATAGATTCTTGTGCCAAAGAATGTAAATGTGCTTCTTTGATATGTCATGAATACCAAGTAGTCCAGCCCTCCTCTTAGCACTTACATCTAATGTTATCAATATATGAACAGCTGGGCTAAAATGGTGAGGGAGAAGGGATGATAATTAATGTTTCATTTCCTAATTGCTGGATAGAGCTATCATGACAATCCTGATTACAGAATTAGTCTTCTAATTGCACCTCTTTCTCTTTCCATGTTGTAACCTAAAGTTGTCTCTCTTTCACATTGATATCACCAGAAAAGAAAATTATATAATAGATAATACTGTTCAGGCCAGGGTCTACTTTTTCCGGCCCAAAGTGCCTGAGGGCTACTACACTAAAACCTCTACTTACAAATTTTATCATTTCCGAGCACATGCTCATAAGTAAAAAAAATTCAAAGTAGAGCAGCAGTTTCCCATAGGAATGCATTGAAAATCAATTAATCCATTCTGGAAGGAACAGACTTCAATGCCCCATGGCCCTTGAACTGCCCCGCTCAGCTGAGACAATGGGCTGGCAGACCCAAAACTTTGCTGGGGCAGTGGTGGTCCTTGGGGTGGGGGGGGGGGGGGGGAGAACTTGTCCTCTCACTTTTTTATTGATGGCCAGCGGGCTACTATTGAACCCTTCACAGGCTACTGGTAGCCCCCGGTCTACCTGTTCGACAGGCCTGCTGTATAGAATAGGGTTTGTCTATTGAGGAGATATAAACTGGCTTAGCTGTCATGACTTCTGCTATACCAACCATGTTTCTCAGATAGCAATCAAGATATCTACAGTTTTGCCTCTAGTGTTTAGTGGGACTTGATCTTGAGCATGGACATGGAGTCACAAAGAGTTGCTCATGACTGTAACAACACAACACAACACATACACACAATATTGAGCATGTATGTACAAAACTGTAGGGCAAGAAAATAACCCAGCTGGAATTCACACAACCCTATGCAGCCATTGCATAGAATAACCTGCTGGTGCACACCGGAGCTCCACTCCAGGCCTTCCGGTTTTGCTGAGTAGGTTCTGAAGAGGGGGGGGGAAGCATAACTGAGTTCAAGTCAACACAGGTACAGATTACACATCATGAGGAGTCATGATGACCTACAGGGTTTTCCATCACAAGGTACTCAAAACTGCATTCCTTCTAAACCAGTACCATCTCCTTTGCAGACCACTAAAGTGGCATAAGGCAAGATTAAATATAAAAGTGGCCTATTGTTTAAACAATGTTAGTTAAATATCATTCGCCCTTTAACTCATTAAATAATTGGTTAAATAAATTTGCATATTTACATATTCCCAAAACTTCACTATTAATCTGTTCTGAAATATTCTACCATGTGTACAATATTGCAGAAATACTGTGCTAGCTGTGCCGGCTGGGGTGATGTAGTCTGTGTTTTGTTTAAAGCGATGTTTCCAGCTTCTCTTCCTGACGTAGCAGTCTGAGGATGTTAACAATGTTAACAGATGCTATTAAGGACAAAACCCTGTAGTTGTTGACACCACTACCAGCGTTACAAAACAATATGTGGCGATGTCTGTAATGTGTTTCAGCATAAGAATTCCCATGCAAGTGGTATCTTGTAGCTTTACTCTAAAAATCTCTATGCTCTGCCCTGTTTTTTCTTTGGTTTTGTTGCCGATTTAGAACATTGTGATTATGGTTGGCATTCGCATTCATCTCTTGCTCCCTTGTTTCTTTATAATTTTTGGCATGCAGCCCACTGCTAGTTCCCTAGATGTGGGTTGCTCTTTGCACAGGCCTCTCTTTATGAGGCCCACAAGTGCAGGCATGTGTCAATAAAAGCCAGGCTAAGTTAGCAACGTCCTCTTGGGTTCCCAAAGCATTGTGTTGTCTGCTTGTTTAATTGGTAAGCTGCTAAGAGCTGGGCCCTCTCTTTTGTTTGTGCTTTGTATGGCAGTGTGAACAGTTTCAGCATTTAATAATCTTGTTCTCTTTGGAGAGTACAAGCAGTTTCTAATCCTATCAAATGCTTTGAGAGAAGAAAGGCTTTCAACAGTAAATACAGTATTTTGCAAGAAACTCCCCCTTTGCAACAGAAATGGCTATCTGCTTCTCTGTGGAGTGCAGGTGAGCTGGTGCAAAAGTGAGCACCACTGCCTTGTGTACCTTCACCCTCTCTGGCGGGTAGTGATATTTGGAGAAGTATATTGGTCCTCTTGAGATTTGGCCTTCTGTGCTGCCTTTCTGCACATGACGGTTATATATGGGTTAAAGCAAACCAGTCTCTTCCAAATTCCTCTGATCTATGCCCCAGGAAGACTTCTGCCTACATTTGGGAGCTGTAAAGATATAATGGACACTAATGATAATTGCCTATTGCCCCTTAACACCACCTGTACCAATGTCACATTAGGCTTGTATAAGGAAAAGAGACCGTTCTTTACCTCAAGGCCTATATCCTGGAGATAGAGGCATTTTGGCTAGTTACTGCTCAGGCCTTTTCATTCATAGAAAGCAACCAGGCAAATATGTTGACTCTGAATAAATTTAGATTGCATGGAGAGAAAAATTCTTTGCATGGGGTGGGTGGAGGGCAGATTTTATATATATATATATATATATATATATATATATATATATATATATATATATATATATATATATATATATATATATATATATATATATATATATATATATATATATATATATATATATATATATATATATATATATATATATATATATATTTGAGACAGACAAAATTTCCTTTGGTCTGCTGCAGCATCTTTGTTCCTTGTTTTCCTGATAACAGAATTCAGGAAAGCACTTCTGATGCTATGTTGAATTTCCAGGGAGATGCACTGCATCCATAAGCCAAGCGGTGATGATTAGCAAAAAGAACTGTATAGGATGACAGGCTTCTACAAAGCCCTGTTGCCAAAATGTGTATGTTTTCTAAGGTAGTCAGAATGAAATTGGCAGGCCTAGTATCAGAAATGACTGTGGATAGTGCACCTGCTGACAGAAAGTGTTGTCACTTGTCTGTAGTTGTCAAGTGAAGAAGAAAATATAGCGCCAAGTTGCCAGCACATCTGGCACAAACTAAAGGTAAGCATCTGTCCTCCAAACTGTCTGGCTATAGCTTAGCCAAGAACAAACATCAGAGAAGAAGTGACAGGTACCAGATGGTCTGAATGAGCCCATAACTAAGTTACACTGGTGTGACCGTCAGTCAAATACCCATAATTCAGAGACTGTATCTGAATTCAGTTGTAAGAAACTGTTTGAAAGCTATTTTGAGTAATATAGTTATCTCAAAGAAAATCCTATAGTTTTGGTGCTGCTGACATTATCTTAACACCAAACTGACCAAAGTTAGATCTCCCTGTGGATAATACAAACCTGTTTGTTTGTTTTTGTTTTTGTTTTGTTTTTGTTTTTTGCTTGTAACAAATTAATCCCATCTACAGTCAGTTTGTTATCCTTACCACACTTCCAGTGGAAAATGTAAACCTAGGGCAAACACATTAGAAAAATCTAGAGTGATTACCAGTTCCTGTCCCCCTTGTAGTTATGGGTAATCGTACTAAACCAGGCATGTCCAAAATTCGGCCCTCCTGATGTTTTGGACCACAACCCCCAGAATTCCAAGCCTGTATTTCCAATGGCAAAGGACTGTGGGAGTTGCTGTCCAAAACACCTGGAGAGCCAAAGTTTGGACATGCCTGTATTAAACCGTCTCCTAAGAAATCTATATGTGGGACAAGCAGCAACCGTCAGAACTGGATATGGAACAACTGACTGGTTTAGAATTGGAAAAGGAGTACGACAAGGATGTATACTGTCACCTTGCCTATTTAACTTATATGCAGAGTACATCATGAGAAAGGCAGGTCTGGATGAATCACAAACTGGAATTAAGATTGCCAAAAGAAATATCAACAACCTCAGATACGCAGATGATACTACTCTAATAGCAGAGAGTGAGGAGGAATTAAATAACCTCTTAATGAAGGTGAAATAGGAGAGTGAAAAAAATGGGCTGAAACTCAACATCAAAAAAACTAAGATCATGGCCACCGGTCCCATCACCTCCTGTCAAATAGAAGAGGAAGAAATGGAGGCAATCAATGACAGACTTTATTTTCTTGGGCTCCTTGATCACTGCAGATGGCGACTGCAGCAACGAAATAAAAAGACGCCTGCTTCTTGGGAGGAAAGCAATGGCAAACCTAGATAGCATCCTAAAGAGCAGAAACATCACTTTGCCAACTAAGGTCAGGATAGTCAAAGCTATGGTTTTTCCAGTAGTGATGTATGGAAGTGAAAGCTGGACTATAAAGAAGGCTGATCGCCGCAGAATTGATGCTTTTGAGCTGTCGTGCTCTAGGAGAGTCTTGAGAGTCCCCTGGACTGCAAGGAGATCAAACCTATCCATTCTGAAAGAAATCAACCCCGAATGTTCATTGGAAGGAGAGATTTTGAAGCTGAGGCTCCAGTACTTTGGCCACTTCATGAGAAGAGAGGACTCCTTGGAAAAGTCCCTGATGCTGGGAAAGATCGAAGGCAAAAGGAAAAGAGGATGACAGAGAATGAGATGGCTGGACGGTGTCATTGATGCAACCAATATGAATTTGACAAAACTCCGGGAGGCAGTGGAGCATAGGAAGGCCTGGCAAGCTCTGGTCCATGAGGTCACGAAGAGTCAGACATGACTGAATGACTGAACAACAACAACAACAACAACAACAAACACTTCTGATTCTGTATTACCTTTGAGAGGCATTGACCCAACTTAGAAGATCTTTTTATTATCCACACTTTAGGAGAGAGAATGAAATCACATTTTATACTTCAGTTTATAGGTTCATATATTTCTTCTACATACTGATGTGCCTATGAACCAAAGGACAGATGTGGGAGATATTCGTAATCAGCAAATGTCTTATAGTGGAAGCACATCAGTAGACAGTGAGGAAACAGCTTAAAGCGCCTTTGTTGGTAAACTCGTGGTCTGCAATATTTAAGGGTTTTGTGGGGGGTTGCATTATTACTCTGAAATGTATTTACTAAATTGTATTAATTTATTAGATTCCCTCTGTTCCTATAATCTATACAAATTTAGTAATTTGGGTACAGATGCAGAGTTTTTGCAGTTTTTGACACTCTTTAGATAACTTAAGCATCTGAGATTCCTGACACAGAAATGTTTTGATGGTAGTACATCTGGACACTAAAAATTTGAGATCTGTCTTCACAAAGTTAAGGAATTTGGGATGCTGAGCTTTCTCAGATGCTTTGAGATATACACCAATACCCTATTCTGTCTTACAATGGGACTATAAAGTTCCATTGCACTGAACTTAATTGGAGTCAATAAACGCTTAATCCAACTGCAATCATTATTTCTCCTATATCACAAGCATAATAAAACATTTCATTTTACCATTTGTCATTCTCTCTTCTAGAAGGAAGTAAATATTCCTTGACATATACACACATCATCATTGCATAATAATTTTTATAGAAGTTGATAGACTCTTGGCAATTAAAAAAGAAAAATAGTTCATTATATAGGTTTAAGAAATTGTATACATGCTAATAAGAAACCACTCTCCCAAATCAGGAAAGAATTATTACTTCAGGACCTACCAGAGTTACCCCATTTTGATGTCTGATGAAACATTACAGTAAAGATAGAATTGTCACAATGCAGTATAATCTATACAGCGGAGCAACTGTTAAGAATGGCTTTGAAAGACCCTTCTGACGATTACCAGGCTGATTTTGTGCTAGCTAGCCAGAGACCTGTCTCCATGGTGCAGTAAATGGAATTGTAAAGCCTTAAGATTATGGTTTCAAATAAAGACATGGCACGCTTTCCTCTGCATTATGTATTTCCCCTTTCTGTGTGCATTTCTCTTACTAGGTTTTAGTTGTGAAAAAGCTGGGCAGTTACACTGGTGAAGATCATTGCTTGCAATCAAATGTTATTCCAAGGAATGAAAGTCTTCAAAATTAAATGACAGAGCAAAATCCTTTGGGTTTCTATAGCGAACATCCAGAATTCAGAGTGTACAACAGGATGACTTTCTCTTGTGCAATCACATTGCAACATCTGTCACATTGAGCTTCCATACTTTTCCTCCTTCCTTTTGTACTAGCATCCAGTTTACACATCTGTCTTTGTGTAATGGTGAGAGAGATAGTACTAATTTGGACTGCTTTGCCTTTATAGCTGATAGTATACTGTCACTCTCACATTCTCTTTGCCTCAGTTCCGTCCTTCTCTGTACTCCCTCTTTCTTCTCATTTAGCACCCCTCTTTAGGGGGATACAGATAATAGAATAGGACTTCAAGAAGAAAGAAAAAGAACTCTTCATCTCAGAATTCATTGGAAACCCCACCCCCAGGCCAAAATCTAGGACTGGGATCCATCCAGTGACAGGAGGTAGAGCAGCCCTCTTACCTCCATGCTGTTTCTGGGCTGTTTCTTTGCATCTCAGGTGCTTGGGTCATCAGGAGAGGATTTTCTCTCCATTCCACCACCTTCACAGGTAGGTCTCATGAGAACACATAAAAGGGCCTTCTCTGTTACTGCTCCCAGATTTTGGAACTCCCTCCTGCTGGAGGCCAGGATTGCCCCATTTCTGCTGTCTTTCCGGAAGCAGGCAAAAACCTTCCTCTTCAGGGAAGCTTTTCCTGAATGAGGGGCTACCTACTATGTTACTTTTATATGGATTACCATACATGATTGCATTGACTGATTTCATAAGAAAACCATTGTTTTCCATGTTAGTTTCCACCCCTCATAATGGATTTTTTCTTTTTGTGTGCTTTTTTTAATGTTAACTTTTAATGTACTTAGATGCCTCTTCTAATTCCCTGTTCTTAACATGACTATGTCTTAAATGTTCTGGGCTGTATATTGTCCCTCATTATTGTAAGCCACGTTGGGTCCTTTTCCAAAGAAAAAGTTGGAGGTAAAAATATTCAAAAATAAAACAAATAAAACAAATAAAATAAATCTGTGAAAGGCACTCCACTGTGCCTTTGCAAGTCACAAGGATTCTGTGTAATTCACGGAGGGGGTGTGTGTGCATGGGGGGAAAAGTCCCCTCCATATCCTCCCAGTTCCATAATTCAGATGGGGTGTGTGTGTTCCACTGAATTATGGGATTGGGGGTTCTTTCCCCCCGAAAGTCCTATCCCGCTAGAAGAAATCTAAATTGATTACTTGCAGAAGCCCTTTCTCACTCTTCATTTCATCTTCCATTCTATTTCACACACTTTTTTCTCTCCTCTTTTGTCCTCTCCCCTAAACTACCTTTGATGTTCTTTCCATCTTTCCCTTCCCTTACTACCTTCTCTCTCTCTCTCTCTCTCTCTCTCTCTCTCTCTCTCTCTCTCTCTCTCTCTCTCTCTCTCTCTCTCTCTCTCTCTCTTAAGCTTCCTCCCACCTAGAAAATGCTCTTCCCACCTGTCTAAAATCACTCTGAGGGAAGCAGGAGATTAGAGAGCCATAAATTGCTCAGCTCTGTTGTAAAATAATATTCTGGATAATTGTCTCTATCTGCTTGGGTTTCATGAAAAACACGAGGAGCAATATAGTCTAATCTTTGTCGGGAATGCCAAGAATAATAAGGTTGTTACTGTATATTAGATCTGAAAATCATTCACCCGTCTGTAAACAGTGACCTCAGAACTGCAAATAATGTGAAAGAGTAGCTGCAAATAGGAGGTGTCGAATAATTTCAGGAATTTCACTGAGGAAACAGTGGGGTACAGTAGGGGAGAAAAAGCAAATGCTGCTGAACATCGTTACTTGGCTTAGCAAATTGCATTACAGTAGTCCCATTAGATCAGTGGTGATGTGGAAATGCAGCTTTTTCATAAGTTCCATTGATTCAAATGGGCCTACTCTAACTGTGACTTACTTCTCTATTTTAAGTTGCAGTTAAAGTAGGCCCATTTGAATCAATGGTATTTAGACAGGCATAGACTCACTAAATCCCCAGTGATTCAATGGACCAGCTATAGTGAAATTCGCCATGCTCGGTAACAGGATTTTTGTCATTATATTGTATGATTTGTGAGATGAATATGATTTCCAAGCTAAGGAGGTCTGCATGTGTTTGGGTGATGATCAGTCAGAACAGTGTATCATATTTGTGATCAGACAGTAATTGATTCCATATTTTCCTTATTTGCTGAATTCATAGCATCTAAACCTAACATTTTTGCCCTGTCTCACATTCCTTTCCCTCCATTTTTATTTATAGTTTGCTTTGCTTATTCAGCAGCTGCTGTTTTATTTTTGGAAGTGGATGTATTTTATTTTAGAATCCTTGAAAAAACTAGCAAGCACATTTGCAGCTTAAAGATTGATTCTTCTGGAAAGTGTCCTGATTAAAATTAATCATGAGTAAGTTTGTAAACTGCTTGTTAAGTGTAGTGTTTAAGACTTGGATGAGCTTTTAATGGCTCTGCTGATGCAAGCTTATGGGAGAGACAAAGGAATGGAATGGAGGCAGGAAGTTCCACTCAAATGTTCACTTGGCAATGCATGCCTAGAGCAGCAAACAGCAGTGTGGATTCTATATAATACAACTGTTTGTCTTAAGGCGGGTTAAAGACGCAAGTCCTATATTTAGAAAGGGCTTTCTGTAAACTGCCTTCACTCCTTACGGAATTGTATAAAAGACAATTCTGTGTTGTGTTCATGTAGCACTAGTTTTATTATTCAAGCCATGTACAGGTTATTACCTTTTGTTTTGGCTTGGCCTAGCTGGCATAGGCACCACAACAGTTTTGTCCCCGCACTGCACTTTCTGCCTTTCGTTTTGCCTTCCATTTTGGCGATTACACCAGAAGGCTTGCTGATCATTTGGACAACTTACCACCATGTGGAATGTTCCATCTCAGTGTTCCAGCCGTCCAGCAGCCATCCCTTCTTTCAGGATATTCTATTTGAGACCTTTCAACAGGCACTTAGCATCCTGTGACTGTCAAGCATCCTCCCTTCTCATAGTTTGATGGGGGCAGGGGGCTGAAGTAATTAAACACCATTCTTGCCTGTTCATTGATGGTTGCTTAAAAGTGATTTATAAAGCAAGTTCTAATAATAATTCTAGGAAATTGTTGTATTGATTTCTTCTGCTAACTCTTTCTCATTAGCAATGTCTTTCTTATTATTTATACTGGCAGGACATAAGAGTTCAGTGTGGGTGCTCCTAGCTGTATTAAGCACAAGATGTGATGTTGCATATTTGATTCATATACACATGTAGAAATCTTCTTTAAATATGCCCAGATGAAACCTACTACTAAGGGTTATGGTATAAACTACTTTTGCCCAGGATGCCAGCCAGCCATACTTCCTTTAAGCTACTGCATTCTGTTACTTTCATCACATATTTTGTGCTCACTTCCACCAGCAGCATTAATTATTATGAAGTCATTTGGTTCATTAGGCTATTTCCTCTTCCATCCCCCTCCCCATGTCATTTTTGTGCTTCTTCTTTTAATCTTTTTTATAAAGTTTATTAATAATTTTTTAAAAGTCAATACTTGACAACATAACATAACAGTTCAATCTATTTCCTGTTTCAGATTTGCTTCTATTCAACTTCCTTTGTACAATATTAATTTTCATTTGTTATTTTCTTCACTCATATAATAATACCTTTGCTTAGTTTGTTTACATTCCTAACATTTACAATTCTTTTTAATAAAAAGAATAAATCACTATATGATACATTATATACTGTATACAGTACACATAGCAGAGTAATTCTTATGCTTATTATAATAACATTCTATAACATTCTATTGATTTCAGATGTTAATTTCTTTTCCCCATCTTACTTCTAAGTATTTCTTTATATCATCCTACTGATTTTCAAATTCTATTGCAGACTCTCCCTTTAATGATTTTGTCAGTTTGCCCCATAAAATATATTCTTGTAATTTTATAAAACAGTAATCAACCAACGGTTCTTCGCTTTTCCATTCTCTTGCTATTTGATTCCTAGCTGCACCTAAAATATATAAACATATTCTAGTCTTCTGTCTTGATTTTCCTCTTATCATATTTAATAAATAAATTTCTGGTCTTAATTCTATTTGAAACTTCAAGTTCTTGATCAGTATATAATCAGTTTCTTTCCCAAAGTTCTTAATTACCTTACAGTTCCACCACATGTGATATAATGAACCCTTTTCTGTTTTACATCTGTTTTACATAGAGTGTTTTTTCTGTTTTACATAGAGTGAGGAATCTGGCCATTGTCCTGGATCCGGCGTTGTCCCTGGAGTCCCTGGTGGCTGCCGTGTCCAGGTCGGCCTTTTACCATATAAGGCTTATCGCCCAGATTTGCCCGTACCTCAGTGGAGACTCACTGAGGACAGTTGTGCAGGCGCTGGTCACGTCAAGGGTAGATTATTGTAATGCTTCTTTCCATGGGGCTTCCCTTGACCCTTATTCGGCAACTGCAGTGGGTGCAGAATGCAGCAGCCAGAATAATGGTTGGTGCGGGCAGATTTGACCGCATCACCCCAATACTGGCTCGCCTGCACTGGTTGCCCGTTGCCTCCTGAATAAGGTTCAAGGTGTTGGTTTTGGTTTACAAAACCCTCCATGGCTTGGGTCCTGATTATCTGGCAGAGTGTATCTCCCTAAGATCAGAACGGGTCCAGCCCATGGGTGGCTACCCCCAGGGAGGCCCGTAAGGTTGCAACGCGCAATCGGGCCTTCTCTGTGGCCAGCTTGGCTCTCTGGAACAAACTGCCAAGCAAGATACACTAGGCTCCTTCCCTGGCATCATTCAAAAAAGCTGTTAAAACCTGGTTATTTAGGGATGCCTTCAACAATCGCTAGGGTGTGTATTCTCCACCGTCTTGAGGTTGGTGCACGTCATCAGTTGTTTTATGCCTCTTGTATATTTTTACTTCCTTGTTATTTTATTGTTGTTGTTTTGCTGTTGTTGTTGTTGTTGTTGTTGTTGTTGTTGTATTTCTTATGTCTTTTATGTGACCTGCCCAGAGTTCCCTTTGGGAAATCGGTGCGGTATACAAATGTAAAAATAAATAAATAAATAAATCTCCAACATTTATTTTTATTTGATTTAGTTATTTTTGCTAGCTTCTTGGGAGTTATATACCATCTATTTATAAGACTTTCATATACAGTAATTCTCTTTCAGATCGGTGCTTGTAATTAATTTTTTATTTTCATTTCATGCTCTAAACCAGTCATCAACCTCTATTGTTTTCCCTATGTCCTACATCCATTTAATCATGTTCTCTTGCTCCATTTCTCTCTCTAAAAACAATTTATATAGATTTGAGATTTGATTGTCTTCTTTTCCCCAAATTTCCTTATCTAAATCTGAGGTCTCTTTGTCAAATCCTGTTAATTTACTGTCCATACTCATCCTTTCCAGTAGCTCTCTATGATGGAACCAATGACATATAATTCCCCTCCTGAGCTAATTCTTCTCTTGTTTTTAATCTTAATTTGCCTTCTTCAGACTTTAATAATAGTTCTGTATATGTCAGCCATTTCCCTGATTTCACATCTGTTTGCTTCCCAAGAGCCTCATGCAGAGACATCCACAATGGTATTCTTTTATAAAATTTCCCTTTATATTTTTCCCAAATCTTAATCAAGATCTTCGTTACCAAGCTATTTTCAAAATCCTTATTTGTTTTTTTTCTTATCATACCATACGTATGCATGCATTCAAAATCTTAAGCCTTTCTTTTCTATTGTCAGTAATTTTTCATCTTCTAACCTTATCTATTCTTTTAACCATGATATTACAGATGCATCATAGTATAGTTGGAGGTTGGGAACTCCCCAACCTCCATTTTTTCTTATCTTCTTGTAGATATTTCATTTTTATTCTGGGTTTTCTTCCCTACTATATGAAATCTGCCAGTTGTATTCCCCATTTTTGGAAATGCTTACTACTTTTTATGATTGGAATATTTTGGAAGAGAAATATTAGTATAGGTAAAACCATTATTTTAATAACTGCCATTCTTCCCATCAAGGAGAGTTTCAAATGTTTCCATCTTTCCAGATTCTTTTTTATTTCGTTCCATTTCTTTTCATAATTCATCTCAAATAAATCTTTTGTCTTTTTTGTTAATATTATACCTAAATGTTTTTGAGCTTTTTGTTACCGTGTAGCCTGAACTTGTTTCCAGTTCAGTTTCCTCTTTTTTGTCATATTTTGTTATTATATTTGTCTTGTCTTCATTTATTCTAAATCCTGCTAGGATACCAAAATTAGAAATGATTTGTTTTAATTTTGTAATACTTTACCTTGGGTTCTCCAGAACAACCACTGTGTCATCAGCAAAGGCTCTTAACTTTATTATGTAATGCTCCCAATTTTAAAGCTTTTATTTCTTTTTCTCTTATTTTCCTTAGCAACACCTCCAATATTACTATGAACGGCTGTGGAGGCAGTGGACATCCTTGACGAGTGCCTTTGAAGATCTGACATTGTTTAGATTTTTTCTCCATTTACTATTATGTTTGCTTTTTGTTCATTATATATTGCTTTTATCCAGTTTAGGAAATTGTCCCCCCCACCTTCATGCTTTCCAATACTTGGAACATAAAGTCCCAATTGATGTTATCAAATGCTTTTTCAGCATCTAAGAAAATCATTCCTAATTTTTTTTCTGGATGTTGCTCATAATATTCTAATACATCTCTTATGAGCCTTACATTCTTTCTCATCTGTCTCCCTGGTAGGAAGCCTGTTTGGTCTTCTCATATCCAATCTATTAAACCCATCTTAAATCTTTCTGCCATTATCTGTGTGAATATTTTATAATCTAAGTTTAACAATGATATAGGCCTATAGTTTTTAGGATCTTTTACATCTCTACCCTGTTTAGGTATAAATATTATTTTGGCTTCTCTCAATTATTCTGGGTATTCTCTCTGTATAATTTGGTTTATTATCTCTTTTAAGAGAGGTGACAGTTCCTCTAATCATTTCTTGAAGTAAAGTGATGAAAAACCATGTGGACCTGATGTTTTCCCAAATTTTCGTTTGTTTTTGTTTTTTTATAGCTGCTTCTACCTCCCTTATTGATATAGGTATATTCAAACTTGCTCTTTGTTTTGTATAATTTTGGGTATATTTTGTTCTTTTAAATAAAAGTTGCAGCTAATCATTAAAGGTAAAGAAAATGAGATAAGAAATGCAAGAATGAGAAGATACCTGACTGAAGAACCTGGGAGACCGGTTTGTTTGAATGCATAACAGCAACATTGTTAGTGGGACTACATTCAAAGTCAAGATGATGACATCCAGCTTGGAGGAGGAAGAGGGGCAGGAGGATGTCCACACTAAACTGGAACTGAGTTAGCAAAATGTTTCTCTTTATTTTTGACTTTGGGAAGCAGGCAAAGCAGGGTAGAAAATCTTAGATTTCTTCAGTTAATTGTAGGAATAGTTTCCCAGTGCTCATTTAGCTATAAATGTGAATGATCAGTGTGCATTGGCTACACTCCCATGATCCATTACATTGGCATACCTCACCTAGGTTGATCAGAACTTTAACCCTAAATATCTGCAGGCCAGTTTGTGAGAGTGATTTTAAAAAATCAGAAACGCACATTGAAGATAGTATAATGGCAAGCAGCTTTATGAAGGGGCTGATAAAATAAAGCATCATATACCCCCTCCCCTCTCCCTCTCCCTCTCCCTCTCTCTCTCTCTCTCTCTCTCTCTCTCTCTCTCTCTCTCTCTCTCTCTCTCTCTCTCTCTCTCTCTCTCTCTCTCTGTGTGTGTGTGTGTGTGTGTGTGTGTGTGTGTGTGTTAAGGAGACAGAGAACACATACTTGTTCAATTCTTCCCAACCCCAAGTGCAAAAATCCATGAATCTTATCTGTTACAAGATCTGGCAACAGCAATCTTGTTTTCTCACATGCTCTTCCCTTCATTTCCCTCTCCCTGTTATGAATTGTGCTTTGCTGACTTTCACTGCTTCAGAGCAAGAAAGGTCAGGAACCTCATAAACAAGGTGAAGAGAGAGCTGGGGGAAATGCAGAGCAGCAGTCCGGGCCACTGATTCTTTCTGACATTAGAGCACTAATGAATGTTCTGTCATGGTCCCCTGAATATTTCAGGAAACATTCTCCTCCCATCTTTGCAGGGCCTCCTGGTTGCCAAGGTTACCTTACGTGACTTTCCTCCAAGAGAGAGAGAGGTAGATGCAGGTGCGCAGTTCTTGTCATGCCTGCCTCATTGTGAGCAAATTTGCCTGAGAAAACAGCTTTGGGAGAGAAAGAGGTTTCACTTGCATTTTTTTCTCCCTGCCCCCAATACTACTTGGCTCTATCCCTCCCTATGGTTTCCCTCCATTTTTTTAAATTAATTTTTGCTATTGGAGTTCAGATCACATTAATATTGTTTTGCTTGCATAACTCGGACTGTTATCATATGACTAATTACTCACACATTTCCCTTCAGACAGCAAATGGGAGAGATAAAACTTCAGCAGGTTTATGTGATTTCTGCTTATCAACTTATAGTAATTATTTGAAGAATGGTTTAACATTGTAAGGAGTAATGAATTTAATTATTAGCCTGGAGCAAAGCCTCATAATGCACAGAGATAGCAAATAAGCTCTTTGGAAACTAAGAGCAGGCATGCATGGTAGCAAGGCACAAGGAATGAGGAAGATCCAATTGTCCATACTCAGTCCCTAGAGCACAGGATGGAGTATTTTGCATAACTGTTTAATAGTCATTCTCACCAATTAGGTTGTTCTGCTTGGACTTTACCACTATAAAGTACTGCTATAAGCAACTAAATCTTTGTCTTACTTTCATGCTGCACATGAACATTGTGTGTGTTGTGTCGTTGCAGTCGTGACTGACCCTTCGTGACTCCAAGTCCATGGAGTTGTCTTGGCAGGAATACTTTAAAAAAGAACAAATGCTACAGTATCCTCAAAAACCTCTGGCTTACAAATGTTTGATATTGCTTCTGTGGTTCACAATTCAAAAGGCCAGAAAGTGATCTGATATTACCTTTATTGTCAGCAGCAAAAAGATGCAGACGTTTATATACCAAAGGCCAGCAGTGATAACAATGTCAGCAGTTAAGATGGTCTGTGGGATACACTCCTATGCTTACTTCCATCAGAAACAAACATTAAGCAAGAAAATCCTATAAGCTGACTCATTTTTCCCTCAATTAACCACACCCCAGTCAAACATAAAGCAATACTTATGGTAGCACAATGCAATAATGTAGTGGGAGGGTTTTTGTCTTTAAGAAAGAAACTACAATAATTACTTTTAAAAGTAATTATCCAACTGGCTTCAAATTTGGCAAAGAGAAAGCCTTTATGTTTGCAGTTAGTGTGCCAAATATGGGCCTGATCAAGAACCACTTCAAAAGTTAAAATGTTTTCTTTGAACTGCCCCTTCCTATCAGGAATGGTTTAAAACACAGATTAGATTGCTCTCATAATACCAGAGATGTTTTCCTAGACACCTCTGGTAAATTTCATATGATGTTTCCCTTCATTACCTTTTACCCTTAACATTAGTGACAGAAATTGATGCCAGAGGCAGATTAAATAATTTCTGTAGTATCTGCACCTACGCAGCATCAACAATTCCTACACAAGAATTGTATCTGTACCTACACAGCATCAACAATTCCTGGAGAACAGGGGAAGTCCCCATAGATTGGAGGAGGATGAATGTTGTCCCTATCTTCAAAAGGGGGGTGGGGGAAGAGGACCCAAATAATTACCACCCAGTCAGCTTGACTTCAATTTCTGGCAAGATCCGAGAACAAATTATTAAGCAGACAATCTGTAATTATTTTATGTTCTGCTTATATACCGCCCGATACCACTTCAAGTAGTCTCTGGGCGGTTTACAGTTTTTAAGTAGCAATACTGTCATTACGAGAAGTCAACACAGATTTTTAAAAACAATTCATGCCAGACTAATTTGATATCTTTCTTTGATAGAATTACAGGCCTGGTGGATAATGTAACACTGTGGCTATTGATTACCTAGATTTTAGTAAGGCCTTCGATAAGGTTCCCCATGGTATACTTGCAAAGAAGTTAGTAGGATGTGGGATAGATAGTGCCACTGTTAGATGGATTTGTAATTGGTTGACTGATCACATCCAAAGGATGATCATTAATGGCTTCTCTTCAGCTTGGAGAGACGTGACCAGTGGGGTGCCCCAGGGCTCTGTTCTGAGTCTGGTGCTATTCAATATCTTTATTAATGACTTGAAGGATGGAATAGAGAGTAGTCTGATCAAATTTACAGATGATACCAAATTGGGAGGGGTTGCTAATTCTCTAAAGGACAGGATGAAAATCGAAAAGGACCTTGACAGATTAGAGTCCTGGGCCAAAGCTAATGGAATTGGGTTCAACAGCGGGAGATGTAGGGTAGTGCATCTGGGTAAAAAGAATGAATTGCACAGATACAGGATAGGAGACACCTGGCTGAAAAACAGTACCTGTGAAAGGGATCTGGGAGTCTTGGTGGAACACAAATTGAACATGAATCAGCAGTGTGATGCAGCGGCCTAGAAAGCCAATGTGATTCTTGGAAGCATTGTGTCTAGATCAAGGGAAGTGATAGTACCACTCTATTCTGCTCTGGTCAGACCCCACTTGGAATGCTGTGTCCACTTCTGTGCACCTCAGTTTATAAAGGATGTTGACAATTGTGAACGGGTCCAGAGGAGGGCGACCAAGATGATTAAGGATCTAGAGGAAATGTCTTATGAGGAGCAGCTTAGGGAGCTGGGAAAGTTTAGCCTTACAAAAAAGAAGGTTGAGAGGGGATATGATAGCTATGTTTAAATATTTGAAAGGACATCACATTGAAGAAGAGACTGGTTTGGTTTCCCTGGATCAGACAGTAGGACGCAGAGCAGTGGTCTCAAACTACAGGAAAAGACAGTCAGTTTAAACATTAGGAAGAACTTCATGAAATTAGAGCTGTTCGACAGTGGAATATGCTGCCACGGAGGGTGGCAGAGTCTTCTTCTTTGGAGGTTTTTAATCAGAGGCTGGATGGCCATATGTCAGGAGTCCTGTGATGAGGGTTCCTGCATGGCAGGGGGTTGGCCCTTGAGGTCTCTTCCCACTCTATGATTCTATGCTCAGATAAGAAGATAGCTTCTGGATCAGACCAGGTCATATTTTGCTAATTGGATCCTTCTGGAAGTCCCACAAATGATACCCCTCCCTTTCTCTTGTTACCTAGCAGCCAGTTATTCAGAGTCACCCTACCTCTGGTCCTATAGACATCATGCCTTGTTTCCCATCAGTTTGCCTACATCTCTTTTTAAAGTCATCAGAACTGTGGTAGTTAGTTCCATGTTGTGTGTGCTGTGTGAAAAAAACATTTCCTTTGTCTATCCTGAATCTTCCACCATTTAGTTTTAGAAAAAAAACTTATTTCTATTCATTTTCCTCTAGAAAAATAATAATTCAAAAATTCAAAACCAGTTCCCTTCTTATTTGCATTTTGTTTCTGCATGCTTGTGCTGGGGGTCAGAGGTTTAATCTAATAGACATTATGAATATATTATGCAGAATCATTTGAATGTTGGAGGGCTGGCATTTAAATGTTAAGTCAAATGTGTAGAATACCTTTAGGGTTTCAGAGTACTTTGGTCAATGGAAGGGGTGCACGTACTTTTAAGGTTGCTCATCTGTCTCCGGTTTTAAACTTTATATTAATGATTTTCCTAAAAAGTTAGTCATAACTCTGTTTCTCATTATTTGAGAGCCACAGAAGGTTTGAAATAAATAAGATCTAGACAACAAAATGAGTATATTTAATATAACAATAATCATGTGCCATCAAGTCAGTTCAACGATATGGCGATTCTTTACAGGACTTTCTAGGCAGGCAGTACACATAAGTGATTTTCCATCCTCTTCTTCTGTGGGGGAACTTAGGACTGCGAAGCTTATCCAAGGCCATACAGGCTGGTTCTACTCACAGGAGGAAAAGTGGCAAATAAACTCCAAACTCCGTCTGCAGCCAGATAGCTAAACCACTGAGCTATTGTATTTGGGAAGTCTCAAATAAATGCATAAAATGAAAGAGTTAATGTAACAAAGCTTACATTGATGCAGTAGGAAGTAAAGGGCTACTAAGTGAACAAAATAGACATGGAAAATGAGTGACAGTGGCCTGGAATTAATGGATGTGAAGATTTTACTAGGCTACATGTAAATGCATATAAATATGATAGCTATGTTTAAATATTTGAAAGCATGTCATATTGAAGAGGGAACAGGTTTGTTTTCCATGGCTTCAGAGACTAGGACACGGGGCAATGGTTTCAAACTACAGGAAAAGAGATTCCATTTGAACTTTAGGAAGAACTTCATGACAGTTAGAGCTGTTCGGCAGTGGAATATGCTGCCACAGACAGTGGTGGAGTCTCCTTCTTTGGAGGTTTTTAAGCAGAGGCTGGATGGTCATCTGTCGGAAATATTGTTATGGGGTTCCTGCATGGCAGGGGGTTGGACTAGATGGCCCTTGAGGTCTCTTCCAACTCTATGATTCTATGATTCTATGAAATGAACTCCAGTGGCCTTCTGCCCCACTGTTTCATTATGTAACTTATCTGCTTCAGAGCCTCCCATCTGCTGAGGTTAGGTGTAGTTGGGTTAGCAGAGTGAGAAAGTGTGACTTGCTTTGTAACACTTTGAGCTGCTGTCTGTAGAAGCAGGGTTAGTTTGCTGCCATTGCTTTCCCCTTTCTTGCAGAAACCTGATGTGTAAATTTTTAGCCATGGGTCATTTCTTTCCAAGCTCCAGGGAGCTGTCCACTTCTGGGCTATTCAGCATTTAGAAATGATAGCTGCTATAAAAGTTTATTGGGCAGCCAGCTTCTGGAAGCTGCATTCCTTTCAACTTTGAACTTAAAAGCAGCATGATCATATTGGGAGAAGCCATGAGCAATGATAAAGCTGTGTGTGATGCATGAGGGGCCAGATGTGCAAAATGAAACTACTGATACAGCATTACAATTCTGTTCAAAATGAGTTTAGGAAGAGATGATAAAACGATATGGCACCCAGCAAGAGTGGTCTTGCTATCACAGTTGAAAAACAGCGGAGGGGTGGGGGAGCTGAAGCAAGCAACAATGTGGATGTGCATGGAAGACATCAACATGGAAATTTACTCACGGCCTTAGGGAAAATGAAACAAAAGTCTTAAGTGCTTCCTTCAGCTGCAGTGAAAGAGGTGCCTGTGAAATTTCCTTGTATGAGAGACTTGGTGCTGTGTGGGCAAGTAGCTAATCTTCCCGTTTCTGTGCCTTGGAGGAGGAGTTCGTGGTGTCCTTAGCTACCATTGGTTAGATGCACATTTCTTTATATGGGATGGGAATATTAGAATTGCTTATGCCCTGCAGCATATGATTTCATTACCCTTATTGTTCTTAGCTTTTATGGCTACAAATGTTATTAAATGTCATAAAATTGTCCAGGCCTTTTAAGTCCAGACACAGTATTTGTCTCAATTTACCAGCACATAAAAAGAGAAGCAAAGCCAGTCTCAGAAGAAACAAGAAAATAACCATTGACCTGAATTTTAAAACTCATCCTGAAAACAGTGAATAGATTCAGCTATAATATTTTCATTTTGTAATTGGCTTTAGAACAAAGCAGAATTGGGCAAGGCTTCTTTTGCCATTTAATTACCTTAAAATAACTTTGTTCAATACTTACTGGTTGTTTTAATTTAGAGTATTCTCATTCTAATCCATCTGTGATTCAACCTTTTTGTATTGTTTTACTTTACAGTTTTCTTCTGAGAGTTTGATCAACTTTCAAATATAATTTGAGATCTGCCTTTCCTTTATCTGGCTTCCAAAAACAATTCTCATATCACTTCTCCAGGCATTTTCTTTCAGATAAGGAAACAGCACAGCATAAGTCGTAGGGTACAGATTACTTGTTGAAAGGGAGCAAGATCCAGGATAATTTCTAGTCTTCATATTGGTAGCTTTGTTTTGTTCTGTTTCCCTGTTAAACTCAGCTTACAACATTCTTTACAACTCTTTCATTTCTCCTTTCTGCTGATGATTATGCTGAAGAAAAGATAGTAGCTTTTAGATAACCTGCTGAGTTTGATGGTACTACCTTCACTGCAAGTTGGATACATGTCCATCACTTCCACGTTATTTGGCAAGCCTGTTTCTGGAGTGAAGTTGGCATAAATTTGTTCATTATAAGCTATTCAGATCACTGATCCATGTGCTGTTGGGCTGCACCTCTATTTTCTGGGTGGACACTTCTGTGATGAACATCCCATGCTTTTTTGCTGTGCTTCTGAGTAAAGCAACTGTGGTCAGTCTCAATATAAAGGACTCATTATTCAAACTCATTCTTGTGAAGCTCTTTTCCATCAAAGTTTGCTTCCCTGAGCAAAGGTTATGCATGAAAATATATGAAACAGATTTTTGACAAAGACCAAGTAAACCCTGGTCAATGTTAATCAGACTGATTGATTGCTATTGATGATCAATAAAGTCTACATATTTTTGTACTCTCCAGGTAAGTCATTTTAAAGTACATGTCAGCTTTGGGGTTCTCTAGTAATTTTCAGGACACAATACACATAAACAACAATGATTAGAAAAACAACCTCCTGTTCATTTGGTCCTGGCATACACGCTTATTAAAATTCAGTTTTAAAAATCAGAAATAAAAGGTGAAAATATTACATTACTGGTACTTTTTTGTAGTCACATTTTGCATTGATCATACTATCCAGATTTAAAAAACAGGTCAAAATTTGGGAATCCTCTTTTCAGACAGTCCTATTTAGGAAATTTTCTGTTCATTGTTTTACCAGGAAATATTTCTCTGTCTCAGTGTCTAACTGAACTACTTTAAAGGGAATAATACTCTTTACCAGAACTACAATAGCCTCTTAAGTAGACAATAATATCAGAAATATTTAATCACTTGTATACTTCCTATATCCTATAAGCCTTTCAACAAGTAAAGCTGGAAATTTATGACTTCAAGTCAGATACAGGTGATCCAAGTCTGGAGGCCATAGCCATTAATTTAAAATGGCACTCCTGTACAGCTATGTGAGATAGGAGTTTTCATGGATATTCATGATTTTTCTGTGAGATCCTTAAAAATCCACCACCCAATTGTATATTTCAGCTATGAACACAGATATATGCCATGATTTGAGGGTGGATAAGGGAGATCCTCATAAAACATATGACGTAGTAAGATATCCTGGATCCCTGATTCCTTACTGTGATAGTACTAACAACTAGAGATGGCCACGAAAATGAACAATTTTTCATTTCCGTTTCCGTTTTTTCATTTCGTTACGTAACGAAACAACAAACAAATTTTGTCTCCAAAATGAAACAAAACGAACAGAAACTCCAGAAATTTTGGCGTCCGTTTCGTTTCTGTTACTGCAATACAGTGAACTGCTTTAAATGCTAAAAAAAATTGAAAAATTGAAATAAATGGTAACGAAACGGTAATTAAACGAACGAAAATGAAAACGAATTTTTTGCAAAAAATTCACGAAAAACGGAAACGAACCGAAACGGACCCTCCAAACGACAAACGAAACTCCATTTTTCTATTCGTGCCCATCTCTACTAACAACCAGTGAATCTATAACTGATAGGGGGTCAGTTTAACCTTTATTTTGAGGTTGCTGAGACAGGGAAGAGTCCCATATTAAAAAATAATGCAAATGCTTCCTCCAAGGTATATTTTGCCTGTGTGTGTATGGTTCCTTGGATTCACTGCCGAAATATGTTGTTCCCTCTTGCTGCATTGAAAAATATTTCCAATTTCTTCATATATATGTCAGTGAACTAGTTTAGGAGCAGTGCAAGTAGTCTTGTATATGAGATAGACCGTGAACTTCACTCAGAGTGCTAATGACAGCCATCTTGATTGTCTGTGTTCTGCCGTGCTGTACATCAAATGGGTGTCTGAAAAGAAGGAAGGAACTGTTTCATGGCTTTAAAAGGCTAAAGAGTAAAGAATGTGTAGCAGTCTCCCCTCTTATCTTGAATCTAAATCCAGCTGAGGGTCTGATTACTTACTGAACCAGAAGGATTTAGAAACAAGCAGTTTAGTTTCAAATTTTTCGTGTTGTTCTTCCTCATCAACATCAAGGGGTTTTTTTAAAAAAAAAACCCACTATAAATGACTGGGTATGTGAAACATTATATTGAATCAAGGGCAGAACAATTAAGGTACGTAATACTTTTATGTCAAAATTCACAATATGTCTTAAATGGCTGTGTGCACGAAACATGAAGTTAAAGCAAGTACAGAGCAATTAGTTGCATAACAATGGAAAGGAAAAAAATAATTATGTTTAATTTGGAAAAAAAATCAAATTCACACTACTTTAACTGTTAGTAATTCTGCACCAGATTTCAAAATTCATTGGTTTCCAGAGATGGAAGGTGTGTAAGTCTGTTCTTAATATTGCTATCAAGTATAGATACAAGTTTTCACTAACCTAAAGGATCATATTTTGAATGCTTTTTGAAGATCAGAATATATCACAATAAATGATACACTACTTCCTCTTAAGTGATAGTTGAGTCATTAGTAATGAATTGAACCCCAAAGCGATCAGACTGCTTGGATTGGCAACCAATCCTTTTATACATCCTGAGCTGTGGGACTATTTCAGAGTGCAGACAGCCTTGTCTCTTTTCAGTAAATGCTGTTCAGGTGCTGAATGCAGTAATGGCAGGTGGACTTGTTTGTTGATGACAACACTTTGCTCAATGGACTATGGCCTATGCTAGGTGGTACAGCCCAAATACTGGCAGAAATTCTATTACTTTAACTTATGACACATAAGATAGTTGCTTAAAAATGAATAATTTCCAGTTCTGCCTCAAAAGATCTCAAAGCAATTCTCAGAAATAACAGTAAATTCTACCCATCCTGTGACCTCATAGGGATTGTGGGGGGTGGGGGTGGGGGAAGGTAAAAGATCCTAGGAGATCCTCAGGACCTTGAAGGGTAGAATCAGACATTCTTAATTTTTGAAAAGTTGCCACAGCTGATGACATCGCCTTTGTATGGCATAAACTAAAGCAACTTGATTTTAGTTGTTGTATATTTTTATTCTAGAACCTGAATATCATAGGAAAAGAAAAAAATGACATTGTTACCACTTTCAGAGGAAAATCAGCCAGCCCATTATAAAATATAGGTTCACAGTGATGCACAATGGTTTCTGAGTAGTATCAATTTTGGAAACTTCATCAAGAAGTACAAGAAGGTAAAAGAAAAAAATGAATGGAACTGGCAAACCACTCCAGTGTTCCTGCCAAGAAAACTCCATAGACATGGGGTCACAAAGAGTCAAGACACTGACTTACACTGGCTTCAGTCCTTCCTGCAGGAGAGAATGCAGAAAGTGGTGTTAGGGGACTCATGTTCAACACTATGGCCACTGACCTGCAAAGTCCCCCAGGGTTCTGTTTCTGTCTCCTATGTTATTTAACATTTATATGAAACCACTGGTTTAAGTGCCACCAATATGCTGATGACACTCAACTCTACCTCTTGTCACTTGTGGATTCTAGGGAAGCTATTTCGGCTTTAGATCAGTGCTTAGCTTCAATAATGAACAGGATGAGGAAGAACAAACTGAAACTAAGCCCAGACAAGAGAGAGCTGCTTCTGGTCAGTCAAAAAGGAGATCAATGGATGGGGATGTAAACTCTACTGGATGGGATTACCCCCCAATTGAAAAAAGAGTTGTGTAGCTTGGGGGTTGCTCCTGGACTCGTCCTTGAGCCAAGATGCCCAGGTCACATCTGTGGCCAGGAATGCATTTGCAAAATTAAAAACAGTACGCCAGTTACACTAATTTCTTGAGAAACCTGCTCTGACCACTGTGACACATACCCTAGTGCAGTTTTGGCAAACCTATGGCATGGGTGCCAAAGGTGGTACTCAGAGCCTTTTATGTGGGCGCCCAACATCACCCCTTCACAGCCACCTATATTCAGGTTAAATTGCTGTATTGGCACTTCGCAAATAATTAGTGGGTTTTGAATCACAATTTGGGTGCTCGATCTCTAAAAGGTTTGCCATCACTGCCCTAATGACATCCCGGCTGGACTACTGTAATGCACTCTTTGCGGAGTTACCGATTGGAAGTCTTAGGAAACTTCAACAGGTCCAAAACACAGTGGCCAGATTGCTGATGGGGCAAGTTAGAGAGATCACATTACACCCCTACTAAAGCAGCTCCACTGGCTGCCAATCAGCTATCGGGCACAATTCAAAGTGCTGACCTTAACCTACAAAGCACAAAATGGCCTGGGTTCAAGCTACCTCAAAGATTGAACCACACTGTATGAACCAGTTTGGGTGCTAAGGTCATCAGGAGAGGCCTTTCTCTCCATCCCACCACCTTCACAGGTGGGTCTCATGAGAACACATGAAAGGGCCTTCTCTGTTGCTGCTCCCAAACTTTGGACCTCCTTCCCACAGAGGCCAGGACTGCCCCATCTCTGCTGTCTTTCCAGAAGCAGTCAAATATCTTCCTCTTCAGGCAAGCTTTCCCTGAATGAGGGACTACCTACTATGTGACTTTATATGGATTACCATACATGATTGCATTGACTGATTTCATTAAACACCATTGTTTTCTATGTTAATTTCCACCCCTCATAGTGGATTTTTTCTTTTTGTGTGCTCTTTGTAGTTTTAATGTTACCTGTTATCTGAGGTACCACTGTATAAATGATCTTGTCCTGACCCTAAGAGGTAGCAGGTGCTTTCTTTCATCTATGCCAGTAGCACAAATTAGGAGAAGATTTTAAATCCACTTGAGTGACATTAGGAATGTGTGTTGTTGATGAGTGGCCAGGTCTTTAGATATTCAGAAGATTGATGCCATCAAATTAATGTCTTTCCTATGGCATTTCTCATGTATTGAGCATAAAGTATACTCAAATTGATCAAAATCAATGACCCATTAATAGCAGTTACATTAATGATCTATGGTAATGCCTTATTGATTATGTTGCTAAAAATGAAAATCTCTGTACTAATAGTATATCACACTGATGGAGGCAAATAAGTTGGAAAACCTGACATGAATTAATGGAAGAGGTAGAAAAAGTAATTCCTTTTCCACAAATGTGAACTATTTTACTTAGGCTTGTAAAAGCTCTGCTGGCTTCATCCCAATAATACTCACACGTAGGTTAAGATTATATCAGCAGTGGACCTTTCCACTGCAAAATACATGCATGTAAAATCTTCTGCCCTGTTGTAGATAGGAAAGAAAGCCAGTTCAATGTGTTGTGGCAGTCATACTCTCAGTATATGGGAAAGCGACAAAAACTTAACCGCAATTGTATTTCCCTTTGGTGAGTAGCAAAGCTAGGGTGTGTGAAGTATTGTAAGCCTAAGGTGTTCTTGATAAGTCTATTGGCTTACTTACAATACTGGAAATGTGGAACTTGTACCTTGTTTGAAAGCAGGGAAAGAAAGAGAGAGAGAGAGAGAGAGAGAAAGAATTGGAAGACAAAGCTTGTTAGGACTGGTGAAGCTGTTTGGATGAGCAGCGAAATGTTTCTGTCTCTTAAGAAAAAGAAGTCCAGTAGCCATAATTCAACTTCCAGACTTGTTAGGACTGAAAAGCTATTTTTTGCCCCTAGAACTTCTTTCGTCCTTTTATGGCAAGTTGACATGTAATGAAAAATCAAATACACACCAGCCTATTCACCTTCACATCTGAGAAGGTATTTATGGTTTCTATATTTAGGTACCTAAAATGGAATGTATACTAATATGGTTAATAACTGCTGCATGACAGTTGAGATAACTTTAGCTTCATTATCATTATAATAATTATCTTGGCCAGATCATAGTTAAAGTGAGCTCCATGGAGGGATGGAAAATGAATCTGATAAAGTAAACATAGTGTTTATAACTACTAGATAGTAAAAAGCCACTGGTAACTTATCTACTCTTTCTGCTGAAAGTTTACTAAAGGAGTTTGCCTTCTGGTGATTACACTTCAGAGTCATAGAAAATGAGTCTGGTTGTTAGGTAGAAGATTGAAGTCCCGGTCTTCGTAGCATTTTCAGAAGTGCTACCTGTTCCTCGTGCAGGACCCGCCAGGCAGGCAGAACTCAGAAGCCTCAATGTGTGGATGAGGCGATGGTGTCGAGAGGAGGGCTTTAGATTTGTCAGGAACTGGAGAACATTTTGGGACAAGCCAAACCTCTTCAGGAGGTATGGGTTGCACTTGAATCATGATGGGACCAGATTGCTGGCACTCAACCTCAAAAAGGCTGCAGAGCAGCTTTTAAACTGATAACTGGGGGAAAGCCGACAGGAGCTGAGTGGCATCCGGTTTGGAACACCTCATCCTTGGGAAATGAGGTTGGAGAGGGTAGAGAATCATATAGAGATGACATAGCAGGTATTAGCACTAGGAGAATAATGGAATGTGATAGTTTGTCTACTGAAAATAAAAGTTGTGGGGGGGGGAGAACAAGGCAGCAGCTGTTGTTGCGGGACCCACTGTACAGGTGCTTCTACGCCAATGCTCGAAGCCTCCGAGCAAAGATGGGAGAACTTGAACATTTGGCAGCTAGGGATAACATAGATGTAATAGTCATAACAGAAACCTGGTGGAATGTGGAGGACCAGTGGGATACAGCAATCCCAGGCTATAAACTCTATAGAAGGGATAGAGAGGGGCGGGTTGGAGGAGGAGTGGCCATCTATGTCAAAGAAGGGGTAAAATCCAGCAGAATGGAGATTGACAGAGGGTCTGACTCCACCATAGAATCACTGTGGGTTAAACTACCAGGTCCAAAGAGTGATGTGATAGTTGGGGTATTCTATCGTCCACCAGATCAAAAACTTGAGGGGGACCTTGAAATGAGTAGAGAAATCATGGAGGTGGCTAAGAGGGATAGGATAGTGATCATGGGGGACTTCAGTTATCCCCACATTGACTGGGCCAATGCGAGCTCTGGGCAAGAAAGAGAAACTGGGTTTCTCGACTTGCTGAATGATTGTGCCTTAGAGCAACTTGTCATGGAGTCCACTCAAGAACAGGCAACTCTGGATCTAATACTGTGTGATACTCAGGACCTCGCCAGGGATGTGAATGTCACTGAGCCTCTGGGGAACAGTGACCATGCTGCAATTTCCTTTGCCCTGCATGTTGGAGGAAGAGTGTCAACCAAATCAGACACAAAAACCCTTGATTTTCGAAGGGCAAACTTCCCTCAGATAAGGAAACTAGTTAGAGAGAAATTGAAGGGGAAGGTTAAAAGAATCCAATCTCTTCAGAGTGCATGGAGCCTGTTTAAAACAACAATAATAGAGGTGCAGCACAAGTGCATACCACAAAGAAAGAAGAGCTCATTTAAGTCCAAGAGGACACCGGCATGGTTAACAAGTGGAGTTAGAGAGGCTCTAAAGTGCAAGGAGAGGTCTTTCTGTAAATGGAAATCCTCCCCAAATGAGGAAAATAAAAAGGAACACAAACTCTGGCAAAAGAAATGTAAGAAGATGATAAGAGAGGCAAAGAAAGATTTTGAGGAACGCATGGCTAGCAATATAAAGGGTAATAATAAAAGCTTCTTTAAATATGTTAGAAGTAGAAAACCTGCCAGAGAACCAGTTGGCCCTCTGGATGGTGAGGGAGGAAAAGGGGAGGTTAAGGAAGACTTGGAAATTGCAGAGAAATTAAATGAGTTCTTTACATTTGTCTTCACGACAGAAGACCTCAAGCAGATTCCGCTGCCTGAACTCTTGACTAAACAATTAAATCAAATACAGGTTAAAAGAGAGGATGGTTTAGGACTAATTGATAAATTGAAGATTAACAAGTCACCGGACCCAGATGGCATCCATCCAAGGGTTATTAGGGAACTGAGAAATGAAATTGCAGGTCTCTTAATGGTTATATGCAACTTGTTTCTTAAAACGGCCACAGTGCCGGAGGACTGGAGGATAGCAGATGTCACACCATTTTTTAAAAAAGGAAGGAGGGGGGACCCAGGAAACTACAGGCCTGTTAGCCTTACATCTGTCTCAGGGAAGATGGTGGAAAGCCTCATCCAAGAGAAAATCTTAAAACACATAGAAGAACAAACCTTGCTGAGAGAAAATCAGCATGGCTTCTGTAAGGGTAAATCTTGTCTGACAAATATTTTAGAATTTTTTGAAAAGGTCAACAGGCATGTGGATTTGGGTGAACCGGTGGATATAGTCTATCTGGATTTTCAAAAGGCTTTTGACACAGTCCCTCACCAAAGGCTTCTGAGAAAATTGCACAGTCAGGGGATAAGAGGGCAGGTCCTCGTATGAATTGAGAACTGGTTGAGATCCAGGAAACAAAGAGTAGGTGTCAATGGGAAATTTTCACAATGGAGAGAAGTGAAAAGCGGTGTGCCCCAGGGCTCTGTCCTGGGACCGGTGCTTTTCAATCTGTTCATAAATGACCTGGAGACATTTGTTGTATTTCCTATTGTACTGTGTAAACCGCACTGAGTCCCTGTGGGGAAATAGGCTGCGGTATATAAGTTTAATAAATAAATAAATAAATAAATAAATAAACAGTGAGGTGGCCAAGTTTGCAGATGACACAAAACTTTTCCATGTTGTAAAAACCAGAGAAGATTGTGAAGAGCTCCAGAAGGATCCCTCCAAACTGGGGGAATGGGCTGAGAAATGGCAAATGCGTTTTAATGTAGCCAAATGTAAAGTAATGCATATTGGGGCAAAAAATCCAAACTTTATCTATCAACTCATGGGCTCTGAGTTATCCGTGACGGATCAGGAAAGAGATCTTGGTGTATTGGTGGACAGCTCCATGAAAGTGTCTCCCCAATGTGTGGCAGCAGTGAAGAAGGCCAATACCATGCTAGGGATTATCAAAAAGGGGATTGAAAATAAAACAGCCAACATTATAATGCCATTATACAAAACAATAGTAAGGCCGCCCCTGGAGTATTGTGTACAATTCTGGTCACCGCATCTCAAGAAAGACATAGTGGAACTGGAAAAGGTGCAGAAGAGAGCGACTAAAATGATTACTGGGCTAGGGCACCTCCCTTATGAGGAAAGGCTAAAACATTTGGGGCTCTTTAGTCTGGAAAAAAGCGCCTGAGGGGGGATATGACTGAGACATACAAAATAATGCAGGGCATGAGTAAAGTGGATAGAGGGAAGCTCTTCTCCCTCTCACAAAATACCAGAACTAGGGGACATACACTCAAATTGAGGGCTGGGAGAGTAAACTGACAAAAGAAAATATTTTTTTCACCCAGCGCGTTGTAAGTCTATGGAACTCTCTGCCACAGGATGTGGTGATGGCATCTGGCCTGGATGCCTTCAAAAGGGGATTGGACAGATTCCTGGTGGAAAAGTCCATCACAGGTTACAAACCATGATGGAGATGTGTAATCTCCAGGCTTAAAACCAGGGTACTTCAAGGGCCAGATGCAGGGGTGTAGTATCAGGAGACAGATATCTAGTCTCATGCACTCCCATCTGGTGGGGCCGCTGTGAGATACAGGAAGCTGGACTAGATGGGCCTTTGGCCTGATCCAGCATAGCTTTTCTTATGTTCTTAAAATACTGTGTTTTATATTTGATAGACATTTAGAGCAAAGAGTTATTAGAAATTCATTGAGAACAAGTATTAGCAGAGGTCATTCATTTTCATATTGTATCTCACATTTGGAGTTTTTGTACTTTCAGGTTAATACAGTTGTCGCAGCACAAACTCTGTATGAGTGCATAGATTGACCACACACTGCAGTAGTGCAAGTTTTGAACCAGTGTAATGGTAAAGAAGAACTGTATTTTCTAATTAAATAATGGTACAGCCATTATAAAAAGTGAATATATGCAAATAAGCGTAGAAAAAGTGAAATATATCACAACTGAACTCTTGATTGGATACTTAAAAATGGCTCATAGTTAAACCAGAATCCCATTGCAGTTTTGCACATGATAGAGAGGAGTCATGAAAGCTGGTACTGTGACATGCTGCCAGGTGCATGCCTTGTCATACATCCATGCCTGACAAGCTCAAGTTGCCATCTTTGAATCCTTTTCCATGTGCATAAAAATACAATATGGTTCTTGCCTAGGAGATTCAGGGATACATTTAAAGATCCTTGTAGAAAAGTACAGACCAAGTCAGAATAGGCATCTAAATTGTGCTACCAGAGGATGTAGGAAAGCTACTAAGCACCAGGTCGTTTGTTTATTTAGATGTTTTAAACTGGTTTATGAAACCAGCTGGTATATCTGCCTATTTTAAGTACATTCTGTTCTTTTTATTGATGTTCATTGCGGTTTTACTACGATTGTTTAAATTAGATTTTGTAACCCATTGGATAAAGGTAATTTCAGGTAGATGAGCAGACAAGGAGAAATGTATAGAATGTTGTCTCTGCCATTTGAGTTGGGTTTTTTTTTAAATCGTACAGTACTATATCCAGTTTTGCTCCTAATGCATTTCTTTAGGACTTCCCCTTTTAACTTCAGGATGTTATGACTTCTTAACAAGGTCAAATCAAGATTCAGTAGTCCCGTTATACTGTTCCCTACAATATGGCTAGGACTGGTTACTGCATTAGAAGGGCACGAGACTTTCTTCCTGAACAGTTATGCTCCAGGTATTTGTCAGGTACCAAATATTTGTTTATCTTTTGTTCCTGCCTCTAGTTTCATGTGGTTATATTCCCTAGAGAAGATCACCTTAAAAGCTTCTTTATTTCACTCAGAATGGAGCATTTTGAAAATGTACCTTCAGCGCATCCCTTCAGAGTGCCACATCACAGTCTGTTGGTAGGGCTGTCATTAGAATCTGCTACCTATTTGTGTTTCTTTCTGTTGCTATTAGTAACCTAAATGATTTGCCCTCCTCTTACTTGATGCCAATTTGCTTTTGAAGCTATTACTTTGTGGGACTGTCCTTTAGATGCTTCAGTGCTGTTGCGGTGTGCTTCACTTTGGCGGGAGCAGGCCCTCCCTTGTCCCACCTGGGACAGTCAGCTGTCACCCATATATACCTTGAAATTGCTACTGACCTTATTCCACTTTTCTGGCAGTGTATGCTAATATTTATTAATTTAGTACTTTTTACAACAATGGAGAGTAAGGCAGATCTTGAGTGCCAAGCCCAAATATGGAGAGACTGATAAGGTTTGGCCTGTGCCTGAATGTGAGGAAGATAGAATGTGTGGTGACTGACCCAAATGAATGTGGTACAATCCACATTGATGATATTGACCTACTGAGAATTGTGGACTTCAAATACCTCGGTTAAACGATCACAGCCGATGAGAGTCTGAATCATGAAGTCACATGGAGGATTAAAAGTGCCTGGCTAAGGGCCTTTTCACACGATCCCTAAGATCTGCTGGCCACTTAAATTCGGACCAGAGATCTTGGGGGCCTGTCACTGTTCCTGTGTTCCCACCCCCTCCGCACTCCTGGCTGCTGTCTGCGTGAGGGGAAGGAGAAAAAAGGAAAGGAAAGAATGCCGGCTCACCTCCATTCTGCCTCCATTTTGCCATCGGCAGCATTCCAGTCTCTTAGTATCTCTTAAAGGGGCGGGGGGCAAAAAAAACAACAAACAGAAGGGAGGAGAGCCGGGCACTCACTACGTTATATCCGCATCAGGAATATTTCACCCCCGGAGAGCAGGTACTTGAAAAGTGTGCTGGAACGCGCTTAGGTGGGCGTGGTCGCACTTAATTTTTTGTAAACTCTGGAGCTGGTGGGGAAACAATTTTAAGCTCTGGATCTGGGAGCCATTTGCCATGGATTTTAGGGGTCATGAAAAAAGGCCCTAAAATGCCACACAACATCAGGTGTCATCAAAAGATCACTGACAATTTAAAGTCAAAGATCTATTGCACTATTGTATGACCTGTTCTACGGTGCAGAATGCTGGTTGGCGACTAAAGAAGTTGAACGTCACTTGTTGTCATGGAGACAAAGATGCTGTGATGGACCTCTGGTCTCATATGAAAAAAATCATGTGCAATGATAACATCTGATCAAAATACAGCATTGCACCAGTTGCTGACAAGATGCATGAAGCTTGACTGCATTGGTATGGACACGTATTGTGTGCTGATGAGGAAACTCTGGCCAAAAAGGGTCTCACCCTGGGGTCAGCAGATCCCAACCAACAGGACGACCAAAACAGCACTGGATGAACACCCTTGGCAACAACATGAAGTTGTCCCAGGTTAATCCAGACCTATCCCATGACCGTGCCAGGTGGAAGGCAAACACTGGAATAGCAGACCCCACCACCAATGAGACAAACACTAAGAAAAAGAAGACTTTCTACAACAACAGTATGGAAACTAAAAATAGTATTTTATCTTTCACAGATTGCCATCCATTTCTTCAGACACATGGAATATTATTTTAGAAGTATGAGGCTCTATAGGCATTATCTCAGTTGCCTGACTTTAACTGGGCAGGAGCTTCTTGCACCAAATAAACCTTATATATTCAGCAGGCAGAAGCACTGCAGTGTCCCTTATGTTGGAGTCATAGAAGCTTGAAACTCCAATTAGCATGATATTGAATACTTTGTGAATTGTTTTATGTATCTGGTTAAAAAGCAGTGCTTTGTTTTCTATGAAATCTCAAAACAGTATGCAGCTGACCAACAAAGAAAAAATACATAGCCACAGACACACCAAACAAAAAACCCATATACTGAATGTAAAAAGCAATAATGGTAGTACAGTACTATATACTTAGCTGGATAGCTCAGTGGTATACTATATACCATATGGCTGGATAGCTCAGTGGTTTAGCATCTGGCTGCAGAGTGACAGGTTGGGACTTGGATTCCCACTGTGCCTCCTGCAAGAAGAGCCAACCATGTGTGGTCTAGGGCAGGGTGTACCCAGAAGACAGGACTTGGAAAAACCATGAAAAGAGTCACAAAAATTGATTTGATGGCACATAATTATTTAATCATTAGTTAATCTTGTTAAAAAAACTTAATAAAGCAGAGTAGGCAGAAAACAGACACACATTATGTCCACAGGACTCCCTAAAATGCTGTTCCTTAATCTCAATGCTTTACTAAGAAAGAGATACACTGTGTACTCAGAATATATCCAAATAAGAGCCTCTCTAGTTGATCTTGTGCAGTAAGAAGGTGCTTGTGATGGAGATGATGAGTGCTTTCTCAGGAAAGGTGAGCAGAAAAACATCCAGAGGTACAGGTAACATATTGAGTGGTGTACTATCTAAAATAAAGTCAGGGGTGGGGGGAAGCTGGACAGGGTATTTGGTGTAGTGAGATCAAGTGGCATAGTGATTAAGTAATGGACTAGGACACAGGAGACCCAGACATAAAACTCCACATTGCAATGGAGCACACTGGGTTAGTGGAGAAACTAGGTTATGATGGGTTGAGGATGCAATGGTAAAACCACTCTTTGAATGTAACATATACATTGAAAATGCTACTAGCCTTGCAATAAGTGACCAGACAGCACCGAGCACATAGACCTTTGTCTCTCTGCTGAAATAAAAAAGTAAGAGAAAAAATGATTGTAAAATAAACCTATTAATCTGGAAGCACTGGAAACAGCAGCAGGTTTCTTAGATCAGTTTTATGTTACTCTTTGTTTCCTAGCGGTAGCAGAATTACAGAATTATAATGCTCCTAATTCCCATGAAGAATCTTTCCAAATCAGGTTATTTGCCTTGAAAAGTTTCTTAATATGTTCTGAGAGGTTCATAACATCTCTTTGGCTTTTAGTAATGTAGTTCCTTTGGTATGACCCAGTAGAACATCTTATTCAAGTTCTTTGCATCTTATATTTTTCAACTGAAACAAAAGTATTAACACATTGATTTATAGTTTCTGTGACATATCGTTTGTGAGAAGGATACCAATGCTAGTAGACATTATGTGCATTTTACTTTACTGTGCAGGTGAGCAGTGAATTAAAAAGAAATCAATATGATATATAGCATAGTCTCTGGCAACCTGGGTAAGCGGACATATGTTGACAATGCCTGAGGAGAGCATTTTGACAGTTGTACGACAGGCACTAAAGAAATAGTGTGACATTTCTTGACATGGGGTGATGTGATAACAAATAGCATCTGACAAATGTCTATTTATTATTAATTTTATGCACCAGTCTTTGTTTTTTTTTTAAAAAATATTTTGCAAATACGGCTGAAAATGCGAAACATTTTCAAGACCGATGGTATTACAATTCTAAAGGTTAATCAAATCTAACAAACAATAAGAGAAAACCTACTGGGTATTGAAGACTAAAAGTTCCCCCTTCACCAGTTATCAGAAGGCCTATGAGACTATGCTTATCTTAAACAGTTGGTGAAAAATGAGTTCCTAAAGGTACCCGATATATAGAGGAAATTGCATAAGAAGCGCATCATAGTTAAGACATCTATTATTCAGGTCAGTGTTTCCTGGGCATGACTGGTATGTGGGACCAACAGTGACTTGTATTCCAAAGTTTTCAAAGGCCAAGATTTTGTATATATCGGAAGGCCTCTTGTACAGTACTTTTGTTAAAGTCCTACTTCTTGTGTTATGATAAAGGTACCAATCACCTCTGCCCCTACTGCCAATTTGATTCCTAGGCTCTTGTATTCGTTCCTATGGGCCAAAATCCTCTTTTGCACAAATTATGTAACTGGTGAAGATTATTGTTTCATATTGGGGGGGGGGGTGACTGTAAACGTTGCATATTGGACACCCTATCATGCAACTCTGTATGCTGTAGAGATGTATGTCTACCATGACTTCATAATTGAGGAAACTTACTCCAGGTGTCTCACAGTTTGTATTATGCCATTGAAACTGTTCAAAAGGATTTTGGCCATTGTTTTCTTCCATCACAGAGTGGCATTGTCCTTTGCTGGTTATCAGTCATTTTCAGGTTTCTTGAGTGCTGAAACCCTTTGATGACCTTTAGGAGTCACTGAAAATGAATGCCAGTGAAACTTAAAATTATTTTCCATTGTTTCTCATATTTGGGATTGGGCTTTGTGTATGTTGGGCTACAGTATGGATTTTTGTAGAAAGTGCTGACAGAGTAGAGAAATAAACCAATAAATGGAGCCACCATCATAACCTAGTTTCCCCACTAACTGTTATGAAAAACAGTAGCAAAAAAGTATATTCCATATAGATTTCAGACAGGAGCAATATTTTTTCCAATTTTTGTAGGAATGTGATTTTTAAGGTAGGCGTTTGTTTGAACTTTTCTTCCTAATGTATGTTGTTCTTAATTTAACTTGTGCACCTTGATGGCTTAAGTACTAACAAACCATTTTCTTTACTCTGAACCACATCCATTCTTGTCAATATAATGATCCGTTGATCATTATGTTCCAATTTACCCTTTCTTTGTATTAAGCAGTCAGCCTGCTGGCTTGCTTTGTGTCAATTATTTATTTTGTGTACTGTACTTTCTTTTGTCTTTCCTTTGTACTACACTGAAAGATTTCTTCTAGATTTTCTTCTGACACCCCATAATCCCAAAATATCAATATCCAACAGTCTTGAATTTGTCATGCATAATCATGGTTTTTCATACTATATATGCATACCCAGTTTTTATAGCATAGTCACACATTATGCATTTAGGGAGAATATCAGTAGGATTGTTCCTAAATCTTGGTGTCCTGAATTACATGACTAGCTTCCAGAAACAAAAATGAATTTTGAGCTTATCCCCAAATAATCAGCTGAGAATATTCTAAAATAAAACAAATTTCTAAACTACTTCCTTCTCCTTCCCAAAAAAAAAAACCCTAATCTGCAATTTCACTACTTCTTTTAAGGATATGAGAATATCAGTTATGTAATGTGGTGACCATTAAGAATTGTTATGGAATGTAGGAAAAGATGGTGAAATATCCACCTCCACTCCCCAGTTTATACTGGGGAAATGCTAAAGTACTTACATTCAGCCAATATCTCACTTAGCCACAAGCCTGATTACATGGTATGCCCCTACCTTCCCAACTGCGAATTCAAAGTAATGCTTAGAATATGGGTGGGATAATAATTAATTGGTGAATGATTCTTACCAGAGATGGGCACAAAATGAAAAACAAAATGCTGTTTCGTCATTTTGTTAGGTAATGAATTAGAGTGCTGATTACTTCGCTACTTAACGAAATAGTAGCACACGTTTCGTTTCATCACAAAACACATTTTTTTTCCTCTAGAACAAAACAATTTATCCTAGAGCAGTGGTATCCAAACTTTGGCTCTCCAGATGTTTCGGACCACAATTCCCACAGTCCTTTGTCATTGGCAATCTAGGGTTGGAATTATGGGAGTTTTAGCCCAAAACATCTGGAGAGCTGAAGTTTGGTCACCCCTGTCCTAGAGGAATCAATGGCAGTGGAGCTCAAGATCTTCCCTGAAAGCCCCCAAATTTGGAAAGGGTTGGGGGTCAGGGGGCTGAGTTATGAAGTTCCAAAGGTAGTGCCCCTAGGAAAAAAATCTTTGTAATTGAGTTGGAAGCTAATTGGGTGAGCGATAGTGCTGCAGCAGCTTGGCTTCTGATTTCAATTACCAGAAAGATTTTTTTCCCTAGTAGTAGCCCCTTTGGAGCTTCATAACTCAGTCCCCTGAAACCCAAACCTCTCCAAATTTTGGGGGGTTACCTAGAATCGCTTCAGGAAGCTACCACTGCCATTCCCATGCTTAAACATAACAGCCCCTATCATTTTGGTCCTTTAGGCCCCAGGGGAGCATAGCATTTCTTTTCATTTCATTTTGTTTTGTAACAAAACTACTTTAAAATTTTGTTACCAATGAAACAAAATGAAACTGCTACAGAAATGATACAAAATGAAACAAAACACTATTTTTCTGTTTTGTGCTCTTCTCTAATTCCTACTGACAATCAGGTCAAGAATTGCATGTATATGAATTTTCCTCACTTCCCAGTCTTCTGATTCTAGCTGATTCCTGTGGATGGGGTACATATGTAGGCATATGCAAAACTGCTTAAGCTGCCTATGGATAAGAAACTCAAATAGTTTACAGGATTCCTCAGTATATTAGGAAGATGTGGGGAGGTATAACTCTCCCCCCCCCAGTATATACAATCACATTTTGCTCCTCTTTTTGGGGCATGTACATTTGGCTCATCAGCACAAACTGAAACTCATAAAGCATGAAAAATGTCAATTAATGCATTTACAGCTTTTAAAAATATATATTTGGAAGTGGGTTGAAAAATATATTGATATAAATTGGATTTTTTGTGATGGAAGGGAAATATTCTACAGGTACTCATTTGTAATGACGTGCAAAACTATTTTGTGGCTTTTGTCCCTGGGTCAAACAGTGAATGTGTGCATGTCCTTGACTAATGTTCTCAGTGAAAATGAAGAAACACAATTGGAAGATCATTCACGTTAAATAGTCAGATAAGGGTAGGGAGCATTCTCAAATTGAAATGGCTACACCCAGTAATAGGTATTGCAACAACTCTCTTCACAGTTTGATAGAAAAATATTAAGGAGAAAATATGTTTCTCGTGTTTCTTATGTCACTATGAAACTATTCTTCTAGGCAGAGAAGGGTCGTTGCATATCCGTACTTCATCTTTAAAATTCTCATATCCATTAATTTGAAGAGAATTTGCCATTTCCTAGTTCGACTTCTTGTGCTCCCTGGATGAAGTCAGTATCTGACTAAGGGGTCAAGGGGTTGAGAGTTCAATTCCACATTATACCTCCTGGTGAACTTACCCACAGCAAGCCTTTGTAGCTTTGTGGAAGTCACACAGTCCTAGAGCGCCTTCAGAAAGGGGTGGTAAATCATCTGTGTCCACTATACCTAGAAAGCCCAGGAAAGGGTCATGATAAATTAGAATTGACTTGGTGGCACATAATTGTATTTTAATGTGTTTTTAGTTATGGTTGGGAATCAGTTTGGGGGACCTGTCAAATCATATCCTGGTATGTTTAACACTGCAGTACTGCAGAAAGTTTTCCAAGAAGTGGGATAGACATACATCCGTAAGCTCATCTGAGTCCTTACCACCCTGTTGAAAGATTAGTATGAGGGACTGTCAGGATCAAAAGGTACTGTGGGGCTGCTTGGAAGTGTACTCTGAGTGGTTTGGGAACAGGAAGCCACACTGTACCTAAAAAAAAAGCCATTTTTCTCCCTCTCAGCCTCCATGCCCCTGTATAATTCTCTGTCTCCCTCTGCAGGAAATGGGGGCAAGGAGTTAAAATAGCTTTTAATTTATTAGTCGGTAACATATCACTGCATTGGCTTGCCATCAAGGTGGTGGATTGTCAAATAAAGGGGAAAGAAAGGGTGTGTGTGTGTGTAAATCTCTTCTTTTCTGTCTAGTCCTCTATGGGGAGCAGAGAAAAGCTGGATTTAAAAAAATATTGGTAGGCAGCATACCACTTCATTGGCTTGCCACTGATGTGAAATAATGGTCCAAAAGTGGTCCAAAACAGCAGATAAAATGCCATATGATTGTACTGCTTCTCAGCAGGTAAGGCTGAACCTTATTAATTGACTCCTCCTTTGCTTAGAATATCCTTTGTACAAGCTGGGAAAGACTGCAGGAGGTTGAGGGCATACAATTGGAGTGTTTGATCTTCCTGGATTAACCACCTTTTTTATTGCATGCAGCAAGGTACAGCTGTAATTCAGGCACACTGGCTGGTTTGAAGAGAGTGTTTTTGTTTGCAGCTCTCTGTGAAGGCCAGTGCAAGCTAAGCTGTGTCGCATGATACTCTTGTATATGCCTGCTTTTGTTTAATTTCAAATTGTGGAGGAGTCTGCATTGTGGTTGTACCAGCGCTGCTGTTTTTTGTCATTGAATGCTAACTCTGGTGTCTGTCCAGTTAAGCACTGTGTACCTTTTGTCTTTAAAAATCAATGGGAACATTTTTGGTGGGGTTTTTTTAAAAGTAGCTTTCAGCGTTACCTTCTTCACAAAGAGTCCTTTATGTTGGCAGATGAAGAGCAGGCTTCCGGGGTGCCAGCCTGGGAGACACAAAATGGTGTTGGCAAAATTCTAGTTGGTATTTTTTTTTAAAAAAATTATTTAGAAATGTATATAGAAATTGTAAATCCTCTCCTCTTAGCAGCTGAACACCGAAGCCAGATTCTAAGCCATTTTATTGCCTCGTTCTGTAGAATCCTGAGTAGAAAGTTAGAGACTTTGTTTTGAGTTTTCATGGGAAAGCAGGGAAGGAGTCAGTGTTTGAATAGTCAGCTTTATCGTACAAACCATTTATAGATATGTAAAAAAGGAGACGACCAATACTGAAAGCTTGCAAGGACTGAAAAGATTATGCAAATTATGAATATGTAAATTGTACATGGAACATTAATATGAATAAAGCATGCTATATTCAACATTCTTTATCTCTGAAATTTAGAGGCCGTGACCTTGTGTCTCAATCTAGATTGCTAATATCAGACAGAAATAGAACTATTGTATGCTATAAGGGGAAAAGGGAGATTTAAACCACGTGTTACATAGAGCACAGTTAATGTAGCAAGAGGAGTGGTACAATAGGCTTATTCAGGGCCGGTGCTAGGGTTTTTTGCACCCTAGGCGAGGGGCAGGGCGGGGGGGCGGGCGGGGGCGGGCAGGCAGGGGGCGGGGCGGGGCAGCGGTGGGCATGGGGGTGGGCGGTGACGGGCAGTGATGGGCGGACGGCGGGCGGGCGGTGGCCAGCGGCAGGGGGGCGGCATGAGACGGCGGCAGGCTGGCCAGTACCCTCTGTCCATTTTGCCACCCTAGGCAACTGCCTAGTTCACCTTAATGGACGCGCCGGCCCTGGCCTTATTATATTTTGCAATTTATGGTTCACAGTGACAGCTTTCCTTAACTGCTTTTCTGTACAGTGGGGAGTCTTTTCTAAGTCATCCTGAAATTTACCATACAGTACCTTGTCCCCTATGTTTACAGAAAACTGTGGTTACTCAATGGTAGAATCTGGTCATAGTCTGGAGGAAGCTGTTCTAGACAGTGATTGAAAACTATCCTCTCTTTTTTTAAAAAGGATACCACCCTGCATATATGCTCCTTTCCATTCAAAATGGAAGAGAATCTCTCCAGACCTCTAGTTCAAGTGCATTGCTCACTAGATGAAATGAGAGTTCAGTGCCTGACTTATTGTGAAGACACATGTTAGCCTTCATCCTGTTATCAGAAAGATTGAGATATGAATAGCTGTTGAGGCTGAACTGTCTGGCAAGCAGTTATTTCACAGAATCTGGTTTGCTTAAATGTATGCAAAAAAGAATCATCTGAGAATAAATTAAATTTGTAGTATTTTTAAAATCCTTTCATTGGTGTTCTGCCTCTCTCCCCCCCCCAATAATTTATCTTTGTTATTGACATTTAATAGTACACCTTTCCTCAGATTTGCGAAAATGAGCTCAACTCATGAGCATTTGTTTTCTTAAAAGGCCGTTCTGGTGCATTCTGGGTCTTTCTGTAATGCTAACCTCTTGATGAGCTCAGCCACATTTATCTGTTAGAGTAATGCAGCCTTTGCAGTCAGAATTACCCCCCTTTCTGTCTACTGTGAATTTTATTTTATTTTTTTAGTGTTCATCACTGTGATACTTTCATCTCATAATAGAGCAGTAAGCCACGGCTGGGTGTACATTGCTCATTTTCTGCATTTCTCGCATACCTTCAGCTGCCTGGGAGAGTTTCTGGCAGCTTCCTAATGTGCACCCTGGCATAGATTGGTGCAATTACTTTGGCTTGTTAATTTTATATTCATTTGTTCCTCATAGTCTTTTAATAATCATATCTGCTGTCAGAAGAGTAGAACAACATAGGGAAATATGTAGTGAAAAATACTTGCCAAGTTCTCTGTTCTAACTCTATTCATTGCTAAATGCCACAGGCCCACAATACTGTACATTGCTATATGGTCTTGGAATCTTGTATTTTTTGCATTCTCTACTGCCATACTGTTCCCAGTTCATGATCATGATTGGGAAAACCAGTCACCAAAGAAGGTAGCTGTGCATGATACTGACGGCTGGCAGTTGCAACATTGCAAATTGTCTTTGTGCTACTGGGATTTTATCCCATTGTGCCTTTGTAACAAGATTCTACCTGAATTCCTTTGCAGAGAATCAGATCCCATCTGGCTTTCCAACCATAGATATGGGCCCACAGTTGAAGGTAGTAGAGAAAGCCCGCACTGCAACAATGCTCTGTGCAGCCAGTGGCAACCCGGATCCTGAAATCTCCTGGTTCAAAGACTTCCTTCCTGTTGACACAGCGGCTAGCAATGGGAGAATCAAACAGCTCCGTTCAGGTAAAAGGCTTCTTAATTTCCTCACTCCCAATCTTTCCTTCTTTTGTAATATTTTCCCTAATGTGTAATAATGTCACGTTGGCTTCAGGATTGGATTTTACTCCTAGAAGACAACAGTAGATGTCCCACTGAGAACAAGTTTTAAAAAGCTAAAAATTTGATTTGTGAATAGATAGTTGCTCAGTTAGTAATTGGTTCAAGGATAGAAATAATTTGCCGCTTTTCAGTTTCCAAAACACGCTCCATTTATTTTGCAACTGGATACTGGAGTGAGATGCCAGAAAGCCATTGAGTGACAATAATGTGACAGTTCTGACGTTGAAATGTGCAATTTCAAATATTGCCCCTCCTACCATTGTGATGTAATGGTACATTTTAAAACCTGTTACCCCTGAAATATGGACATCTGCATTAAAATCTCATAACAACTTTGGAGTTGCTGCATGATGTTGTGGTTGATTTGACGGTTGGGGAAAATGAATGCTGTAAAGCTTTTAACACAATAAAAACACACTGTAGAAACATTTAATAATTTAAACATCTTAGTCTGGTTTATTACATGAAAAGATTTCAAACATTTCAAGGATTCCATTATGTTCACCTCTAGAGAATATCTAGATTTTAAAGATGTGTCTGGTAGCGTCCTGCTGAAGGTGAAAAATATTATGACTAATGTATCTACCTTGTCAAGGGGGAATGCGTGCCTATGAGCGAGCCATTCTGAGAAAACTAGTACCATCTCAAACTATTACTTTGTATGCTCTGTGAGCAGTGTAATTTATAAATGGCAGTGGTCCTGCTTTTAGGTTGATATGCAGAAGACTTTGCATAAATGGGCATTTAATTAACCCCTTACTGACACCTATTAAACCTCATTCTTGCACTAGGCTCTCCCCATATAGAGCAGCAAACACTAATTACAGTGATACGTTTACAGTTTGTGTCATTTCACAGCGACCTTTAGCTTAATCTCAAGATGCCAGCTCTGAAAGAAAATATCACCCTCGTTAATTTAACTTGAAAGGCACTACACAGCCAGCACCAGGGAAATGCATCCGCGAATACTTGTCCTCCATACTTACTAAATCAGCATCTGCATCTAGGAGGATTGCAGATGAGCAGGGCAACCCTTAGGCAAGTGCTTGGCTCTCAACAGCATTCACATCATGTGCACTCGGTGACGGCTGCTGAACAAGCTTGGGGGGGAAAAAAAACTGATTTTAAAAACAAAATGTGTTCAACACTGCCATCACGTCCAAAGTTTGTTCGGTTCAGAGTTTTGTTTTGTTTTTCCCCCCCTCATTGCAAGCAGTGTCTCGGCTGAATTTCCCCTGGAATTCCAGCTCTTATCACAAACCTTCCTGCTTGTGGAAGACCCTGGAAATTTCAGGGTGAGAAATCAATGGGTAGCACATCTGCTGCAGGCTTAAAAATAATTGATTAGAGTGTATGGTAAATGAGGTTTGCAGACTTCCATATGCTATTCTCAGAAGAGAGATTTAAGGTCATTATTTGTAGGGGGAGAGAAAAGCTTCACAAAGCAAAGCTAATATATTTCACCTCTAACGTTGATGAAAACTCAATTTCAGTGAAGGTTTCTTTCAGAAAAATGTACATAGGAATATAATCATAGATTCCAATATTATCTGTTCCTAATAAAAGTAGAGAACTTGATACATATTTGGAATGCACAGGGCTGTGATCACATGGAGTAGGTTATATTGCAACTGCTCCTTTCTTCCAGATGTGGGTCTTTCCAGACCCCATTTCTCCTTTTCGATAGAGCACTTCCCCCCCCCTCCCAACATCTAAACTGCAGCATGTCTCTAGAAAATTACAGTTCTGTCCCCAACTTGGAGAATCAGTGGCATTTCCAGTGCTGAGTAAAAGGAAGATTGCATGAGCGATCTGGACACTTGTGAGATAGTGTCTTTGAAATCATTGATATGTGCACTTGATCCCCCATCTCAACTGATACCTAAATGCCTTTTCTGCAAAACATTCTAAAAACTAGCTTATTCATTTTTTTTTAAAAAAAAGCCATTATTGGAAGTTAAGGATTCCTGCGGTGTACCATTCAAGTGGAAGAGTACCTATGCAGGCTTTCAGTTCCATAAAAGTGGTAATACAGTACTTTCAAAGCTATACCTTGCCTGCAGAATGGTGGCTGGAATAGAAGTGTATGTAATCTTTCTGTACACTTACCTTAAAAGGGAAATTATTAATCATTTTTTTAAAAAAAACCAAGTTATTTTCTTTCGGCAAAACATTTATAAGAAAACCATTTCTTCCTCTTCAGATCTCACATGTGGACAATGTATTACACAACTATCACTAGATTTTAACTAACCTAGTACAGGGCTTAGGAGAAAAATCAAAATTGTAATAACATTTTGGTATGGATTTATGAATCTTCCTTGTATTTCCTGTAGAGAAAACTGTTTGCCAGGTCTGCACTACGAATCCTATATCTGTCTGTATTGATTGTACAGAACTGGATAGGCATTTTTTTTTTAAAAAAAAAAACTCCATCTGCAACCGCTTCTTAAAATAAATATATGTTTTATCATAAAATACTAAATTGCCTTCAATCAGAGGAAGTGCAGCAGGTTAGTGAAACTGAATAAGGTTCAGGCTGTGTATATTCAACCTACAATTTGTTAGCGAAATGAGGTTAAATATTTGGGATGTGAAAAAGCATGCATATATGACATAATGATAAGATCTTATATCTGCAGTTACTGATCATCATAATAAAAAACTTAGAACTGCAGAGCTGGAAGGGACCTGGTGGATCATCAAGTCCAGCCTGTGTCTCAGTGGGGAATTGCTTTCAAAATGCAACACAGCTGTGCAGATACAGTAAACCCCCGCCTATCACAGGGGTTAGGGACCCCGCGATAATTGAAAATCCACAATATGCAGACGCTGGGTCAGGTCAAGACTGGGGGGCCTCTCTGGGGGCTCTGGTACTTACCCCAGGCCTGGCGCTGCTCCAAAGAGGCCTGCAAGGGAGGCCGCAAAAGTGTTTTCTAGTGATCCAGAGGTCACTTCTGGTTTACCAAAAGTCACTTCCGGTTTGCGGGGGAACATTTTTGGGGCCTCTGATGGGCCTGGGAAGGCCTTTCCTCCTTACCCCAGGAGGCCTTTTTTCATATACTGTGGACCCGTGATATACTGGGACCGCAGTATATGAACCGTGAAAGGGCGCGGGACAACTGTATGTGGTAATTCTGCAAATATTACATGTTTTTGTTTGTGTAATAAAGTGGGGAAACAGATAAGAAGGGAGAACTTGAGAGTTGACATTACTCTGTTCTGCCTGATTGATCAGCATTGCAAAGCTTCAGTGTTACTGATTTTTTTCAAAAAATAAAATAAAATAAAATGTTACCCACACCTACTTCAAGGGGCATTCACAAAATGCTATTATGGAGTGCAAATAAGACACATTAAAGGTTCATTCCACAATATTAAAGCAGAAGGTATAGCATTGGCTGCATCAGTATAGTCAGTATCCAAGAGATGGTGGACACAGTTATACTCAACTGCAGAATTGACATGGATATTGGCGAGTTTTGGGTCCAGTTCCATTTCCAAGTCCAATATTCAGGTCTGAGTCCCAAGTCAGTTTGAATCTCATATAAGTGGTTCTGTCTCTTACCTCCCCCATCCCCCGGGGAGGGCATGCACAAGCCAGGCAGGCACACACACATGAGCAGAGAAAGTGGGACAACTGTCCTACACAGAGCCAGCCCCCCGCCTCTCTGTACATGTGCTGCCCTATCAGGTGGGTGGCAGGTGCGAAGGCAGAGGCAACAGCCCGCTTCTGTAAGGGAACCCAGGTCTGCTGCCTCTGAGAATGTGACTAATGAGAGAGTTCAAGAGTGCATAAAAAACCAGGAAGAGCTTGGACAATTATAACCTGATGCTGAAGACCTGCCTATACATGCAGCCCCACATGCATGTATGCAAGCCAGCAAACAAACCAAGATGTCTTCCCATTTCATCAGAACCACAAAACTGTGTGTGACAGAACAAGCCATGACATTAAACCGCAGATTAGACAAAACAGCAAACTATGTTTAATTACTGGTGACTTCCCGGGTTATTTTCTGAACTGTGTGACAGAGAGTGAATGTACAGGCAAAAGGGGTCCTAGTATGTCATATTATTAAGTGGATCTGAGACTGTCTAAGCACAGTTGTAAGGTACCAGATCCAGAAAGCAGTCATCAAAATTATTGTTTATTGCTGGACCAGATAGCAGGATAGATAGATAGATAGATAGATAGATAGATAGATAGATAGATAGATAGATAGATAGATAGATAGATAGATAGATAGATAGATAGATAGATAGATAGATAGATAGATAGATAGATAGATAGCCAAGTAGCTTTACTGGCAATGTAACAGTTCCATATCAAGAAGATAGCCCTTCAGGAAGTTGGCATCCCCTATCCTAGGAACAGAGTCGTCACAAATCTGAAAGAAAGGAAGCCCAAGTAGACATTTATGTGCAGCCCATAGCTTAAATTGTCCCTGAAAGAGATTGGTTATCTCTGCTTTAATGACTCAAATAGGAATCAGAAACAACTGCAAAGTACAAAGCAATATTCTTGTTAGCCCACACTCTGTCTGTCTTGCCAAACATTTTCGATTGGACATAATGTCATTAGAAAATTGACTGAAATTTTACACATTGAATGTGTAAATGTGGAATAGGAAGCCTTAGCCATCATTAATGCATTAAAACTGAAGGCTAATAGGGCTCAGAAAGTCCTCACCTCACATAGAAGACAAACTCAGGTGTTCAGTGTTCAGGTCTCCAAAGGCAGTGTAAGCGCATTCAACTGAATGGACATATTGTATTCTTGTGATTGGTTTTAAAGGGGGTCTAATCATGAAAATGCTATCAGTATGATAATCTGAACACACAAATCCCTATGCAGACCTTCACACTGAACACAGAAAAGATATCCATGATGTCTTGTGTATGTGTGTGTGAAGTTGTGTGGGCAGGGTTTACAGATATGGTCCTTTCCCCACAACCCTTGGAGCCCTACACAACTTTAGGCTCAAGAGCTGAGTAGGATTCTCTTACCTAAGAAACCTCAGGGTTGACATTCTTTAGCTGTTGGTGGCATTGTATTGGGTTGATTCCATATCATCCAGTAAACCTGGTAGTATTGCAACTGCTGAAGGGAAATGCAGAGTTATGAAGGTTTGTTCTGAATAGCAAATCTGATACAGCAGTAAGTACATCACACATAGCTGCTGGGACGCATTAAATTCTGTGAGTTACCAGTTGTATAGACCAGCTGCAGTGCTTTGCATAACAATGGTCTCTTCATTATTGTTACATGCACAGCTACCTCAAGGGAAAAAGCAGAGCTTCAGTTCTGCTATTGCTACTGTAATTGTAGTCAGTTTGTTGCATTCAAGGCTGTACAAGATAGTATATTTCTTAAATTAGTTCAGGTCCCACTTAAAACCCCATTTGCTCCTATAGCTGCTTATATAATGAGAAAATTGTATTATAATCAGTATTAAATTGTTTCATGCTTGAGCATATGAAGAACAGGCTAGAAATTGTGTGGAGATTTAACAGGGACACCGGTAGGTGTCTTATACCAAGTCAGACCACTGATTCATCTAGTTCAGTGATGCCTACAATGACTGACAGTGGCTCTCCCTGAGGTGGCAAGCAGGAGTTTCTCTTAGCTTTTCCTAGAAAATATCTGAATGCAAAATATAACCTCTAACATAAGCTCTTCTTAATAAATCTGTCATTGGACAGGCGTCCAAATGGATTTAACAAAATATTCATTTGAACTAAGTCAGACTAATCAGAAGGGATGAGATTTTTCTAATTCCAGGATCCTACCCCAGGAATTACCTAGAATCTTCCTGGAAGATTTTTGGGGCTGGGAGACAAGAAAGGATAAGGCACAACAGGTTTTTTCCTTCTGTCCTTATTTGCTTCACTATAAATTTTTTTGCTGGGAGGTTGCTGCTCAGTCACATTGCTTGCCGTGAGTCACCTCGCTGCTCCATGGTAAGAGTAATCCTGCTACCCATTAGATTTTATAGGGGGAACTTCTCATTAAACTAAATCCTCCCATGGAGCATTCATGGGACTTCCAACCAGAAGTGGGTTCTCTTCTGCTTCCCAGCCAAAGCACATTTAGTGAAGCGGATAATGGTCCTAGGAGGAGAAGGAAGACATCTTTTGCCTTCTTCATTCTCCTCTCCCTGGCCCCCAAGTTATCTGGGGGTTCTAGATCAGTGGTTCCTAACCCAAGTGTTCTTGGGCTACAGCCCCAAGAAGCCTTCACAGCTAGATGTGCTGTGCAGGTTTTCTGGGAGTCTCACTCCCAAACACTTGGTTACTCAGCATTAGGAACCACTGTTCTAGTTTACTCCTGGGGCTGGGAGTCCTGGAACTATGGAAACCCACTGCTTAATAATAAGCCTGAATATATTGCCAGCATTCGCATGTGTTCTACATAGCGATGGGCACAAAATGGAAAAAATAGTGTTTCGTTTCATTTCTGTAGTAGTTTCATTTCATTTCGTTTGTAACAAATAGTTTCATTATGAAAGGAAATGAAACAAAACACTATGCTCCCCTGGGTCCCCAAGGGCCAAAATGTCAGGGGAGCTTCTTCAAGCAATTCTAGGTAACCCCCTGAGATTTGGAAAGGGGGTTGAGTTATAAAGCTCCAAAGGGGGTCCCCCTGGGAAAAAAATATTTCTATTGGAATTGGAAACCAAGCCATGGCTCGCCCACAGCTTGGCATCTGAAGTTCCAATTCCAGTAGAAAGATTTTTTCCCCAGGGGCACCCCATTTGGAGTTTCATAACTCTGTCCCCTGAGCCCCAAACATTTCCATGTTTCCGGGTGTTGCCTAGAATTGTTTGAGGAAGGCACTCCTGCCATTTTGGTGCAGAAACATGGCTGGGATCAGTATTTTTAGTGATACTGATCCCAGCTATGTTTCAGCATCAAAGTGGCAGGATTACCTTCCTCAAGCGATTCTAGGTAACACCCTGAAGTTTGGAAAGATTTGGAGATCAGGGAGGTGAGTTATGAAGCTCCAAAGGGGGTGCCCGTAGGAAAACAAAATCTTTCTATTGGAATCAGAACTTTGGAAGCCAAGCGTAGCGCCATGGTGGCTTAGCTTCTGGTTCCAATTAGAAAGATATTTTCCTAGGGTCACCCCCTTCATAACTCAGCTCCTTGACCCCCAAACCTTTCCAAATTTGGGGGGCTTTCAGGGAAGAGCTTGAGCTCCCATGCCATGATTCCTCTGAGATGAATTGTTTCATTCTAGAGGGTAAAAATGGTGTTTCGCGATTAAATGAAACAAGATGTATCCTACCGTTTTGTTAGGTAATGAAGTAATTCGTTACCTAACGGAATGATGAAACAGCATTTTGTTTTTCATTCCATGGCCATCTCTAGTTCTTCATTGAAATTATAAACCATTAGGATTTTGACCTAGAAAGGTGCTCTAACCTTTGCTTTTGTGGCATATGATGAAAGCTTTCTGCAACATTCTACTTTAGCTCTAAATTGTGGCACATTTTGCACATACGTCTGTCTGTACCAGCCGTCCACGTAAGTCTTCTTTCATTGCTTCAGATGCACTGTGCAGCTCTGGAAAGAATAGTCAGATCAGAACATTAGGCTTTAATGCAAAAAAAAAAAGATATGTCAGCTGCTGATTTGGGAGTCTATTTGGTGGATGTGCTCTATTGTTTACCTTTGTATAGATTATTTCATACAAATATTTCAGTTAACGTATGATGTTCTTAACATTGACTTGAGATCTGCTTGACAGCACTATAAAATAGGTGCTTTTTAATCATCTAGGGGACCAGGAAGGCTCAGTGGAGGGAGGGATGTGCTGACTACACAAGTGGGGATTGGGGTGTTATTTTGGATTGAGAATCTTTAATTATGATAATAATTGGCAGACTGGGAAGAAAATGGGTGATCAGCAGATTGTTTCCTATTGGTAATCCTCTTGCTGTCAGTACAACATGTAAACCATGCAGGCTCCCATGATGAGAACTGTTCTGTCAAGAGGAATGGAATGAGCGTTAGGACAAAAAAATAATTAAGACACCAAATAAATAGGAAACTGATTTATTGTGACAGAGATTGCTCACAACGTCATTAATGGCATGAGCCTTACTGATGCTTCAGTCATGTGTGGGCAAAACCATCAGCAAATATAAGCCAGCCATAAAGCAAAAATGGAGTCCTAGCTGGAGAGAATGCTAAACGAAGCGGCTGTAACTGCTTCTTCTGATTAAAAACTAGGGCTACCGCTTGAAGGAATAGGCACTAGGAGAGAGCTAAAGAGATAACAAGTGTAAATATTTTAATTGCTCTTTAAGAGGCAAGTTAAACATGCTGAAAATCTGCCTTCTTTGTATTTACAGAACTCTTTGAATGTCTTTCTTTGTTTCCCATTGGGTGATCAGTGCTGTGGATAATGGAATGTGGGGAGCAGTTAATCTCAGATACACAGCACTCGTATGCTTACTGGTATTTATTGATCAATACAAGGAACATGATTTGACGCTCTGTGTCCTGTTTAACCCTCTCTTTCTGTCTGTTTAAACTCCCCAGTTTTCTTTGGTAAGTGCTTGGCGTTCAGATATAGAAAATCTGCATCCGACCAACACATACCATGAAATGCCTACAAATTAGATCTGCATGAATCTCCCTGCCCTTACTAACAGCCTTCATTTGCACAAAATAAGACCAAGGGGACAAAACTGGGGATCAAAGGGGTTTGCTGCCAGATTACATACCCAAGTATCTCTTCCCATCTGGACTGTGCCAATAATAAGGTGTACAACTGGGCAAACCCTAGTTTGTAGCTACGTCTGCTTGAAGCTTTGGGGCAGTTAGCTTCATTGCCAAGCCCTCCTTATAAGATGCATTCATAGCATGAGAAAGTATTTTCAGCTTCCTTATAAAGAGGGTACAAAACCCTTTCTTTTATCTGCTACACAAATTATGCGAAGCATGCCTGGCGCTCCATTGATCCAAATGAAAACTGGACAGTGTTATTTTTATTTGAAAATTCATTGCTGCAGGGCAACCATTTCTGGGCAATTGGGGAATCTGATACAGGATTTGTCCAAGCTGTCTCTGCATTCATTGCTCAAATCTTTATAAAAGCTTCAATTATGTAATTAGCAGATTTTGTCCCCAGTGGTCCATTCAACCTTAAACCAAGAATATGTAACTCACTAACTCCCATATCCTTAATTTTAATCTCTACATGAGCACACACATGCACACAACCACACACCTCCCCCCCACACACACATCCACTTATTCATAATCCACTCTCTTGGTACTCCCACAGCCTCACCTTCTGGCAAATTAAAAGTCTAAAGCCTCCATCTTCCAATATTTCCTCCATCTCAGTTGTGACAGTGATGCTAGTGGTTTTGTGCAGGACACACAAGACCTCAGTTGGAACAATGGGGGCCAGACTCTGTGTTCTTGGTAGCAAAGAGCTTTACTAACCACCTGAAGACATCACTCTGACTTGTTACTGCACATCCTTTTCTTTAAATATTTATTCTTGTTGCGCTAATACAAATTCTAGCTCTGAAAAGCTTTCTACGTTTTAGTTATAATTTCCTTCCTTTCCTGTTTGTACTAACGCTTCTCTCTAATCTTATTTGCATTCAAATTACCTCACCAGGTGGTACACCAATCAGAGGTAAGAATGCTGAACTGTGCCTCCAGTTGTCACATCACTCCATTTCCTTTCTGCCATGTCCCCTCTCCAGCAGTATGCCATCTTCAGCTATTCTTTTACCTCCAGACTCTATCAGCACACTCACTCACCTGCCGTCTCCTCCCACGTGTGCTTTTTTCCCTTTGTTTACTTTTAGTGTGTGCCTTGTAGAATCATCCATTGCAGGTTAAAGGGGGTTATTCAACTGGAGGTTCAGAGTGGAAAACTGTGTCCCTTTTTCAATACACAGAATACTGAGAGATGTTTAGTCTTCCAGATTCAGTCATCTTCTGGGGCACTGAGTCAAGTAAGGACTGAAACAGATGCTGGGGTGTGTTTGTAAGAAGATAATGTTTTCACCAGAGAAGAGGGAGGCATTTCTGTACTGGAAGAAACTGAATGAATAACAATAATTGAATTCTTAAAACACCAGCAAATAAGTGCCAACTTTTTGGAGAGTGAAAGGTGCGCCTTTTTCATTGTGTTGGCCTTTGATAAGATGAAGGTAGAGGGAGGAGATGTAAGAAGTTAACTCCATCCCTACTGAAGCCTGACAAGGACTCATGGTGCACCATAGCATAAAGATTTATTGTGAGTAAATTAATCAGACACACATCTGCCTGCCTTAAGACTTCAGTTGTTCAACCCAGCTCCAGTCTGACAGTTGCACACTGTTAGACCAACTAGCTTCAATGCCTATATAAATGCTAGTAATTTTTCTTGTCTCAAAGTGGTCCCTGGAATTAATTTTATAGTTCTAATCAGCCCTGTGTAGTGTGACTTTTCTCTCTTGTGATTTCAGTTATTGCTGTTGACTGACCCCTGAATTTCCTGATGAACTTACTACCACCACTAAATTACACTCTCTCATTTTGTCAATGCTCCCCCTTCTTCCCTACCCTCTCCTTCTACACTGAATTACTTCTAAAAATTAATAATCCAATTTTTTTGGAATTGGTTCTGTTGCTGGGGGGTTAATGTTTTTAGTTCTTGTTAAGCCATTTTAGAGCAAATATGAGTTGACATTTCTAGTGTATTTGCAGCACGTTGCCTTTATCTGGGTCACAAGAAAAATCCTTATTTTATTGCAAATGGGGTTCTGTGTCATCTCATCTTTGGAATGCTACAAGATTGACAGTTGTGATATTAGGAGCATTTTTTTCTCCAAAACTATTTCTCCAGTTGTATCACAAGTCTTAAAGCAAAGTGACAGGCTGAATGTTAAGTAGCCAAGCAGGTCATATACTGTATGCAGCCGGTCTTTGCCTTGAGCAAGCATGATCCTTCCCCTGCACACAGCTGCTTTCATCTGATTCCTCTTACCAACAACTGAGGGCATTAATGACTCAGCATCAGAACTTCCTGGATGTTCCAGGTATCCTTTTTGGGAAAAGAGACATCTCTCTGTAATGAGAATCATCCATCTCATAAAACATGACTCTCCCTATCTCAGTCCTAATTAGATATTTTAAAGAAATGAATCTGGCATGGATTAAAATGTACATGTCCCATTTCATGGTCCATGATGACAATTCTGTAAGGTTACACAGGGGGCTGAATCTCTAAAGATACCACCTGTGATATTTGTGTGAAAAGGGAGTTTATACTCACATAGGGATCAATATCGGGTCTTCTCTAAGGTAAGTTTGCTGTGATGCTGGGATTTATATATGCCATCTGGAAATGAGACTGTAAGCCGATGGGTTGTTGTTTTGTTCCCATAATTTGCAGGTTGTTTTTAAATAATCTTGGTGATCTGCAGATTCCATGCTGTAGACTCTATATGAATGTATTGAAGGCCACGTCTAATGAAAAGAGCGATTGTGTAATGGGAAGTTGAGCTAGGCAGCTTGAGGAAGGATCCAGTTTTATTTCTGAGGTGAAGTTTTCCTTTAGGCCTTACAGCCCCAAGCACGGCTGTTGTCCCAGAGGTCCTGTCATTTCTTTCTAACTGAGAGCTTTGTCTTTTCAAGGCAAGTTGCCACTTTTAACATTGCCCCTTTGCCTTTCAGGTGAGACCCAGGCTGAAAGGTCAGGGTGAGTTTTGATAGACTGTTTAGAGATGTATGGGTCTAGCTGGTGACTGGCAGGTTAGCAAAGAGGATGAATGTGTGGATTTGTGTTTTGAACGATGTCATAAGAGGCCACAAGGAATGCTTATTGAGGGGAAAGGACACGCATCCCCTCTATCACAGTTCAAATCAAATTCTTCCATAAGGGAAATATATTAATATAAAGGGGAGTGACTTGTCCTGCACTGCTATTCTACTGAAAGCAGAAATGCTGACATGTCATGCAACTCCAGTACTTCTCACTTGCCATAACCTGGTACATAAGAAACACCAGGAGTATTAAGAGATGACATCATTTAAATTAATTTTTTTCCTGGGGAACTAGCTTCCCTGTGCTTAAAAGATTTATAAAAGAAGCCAGTGTTTTATATGGCTAGGTGCCTCCCCAGTATCTTTTCACATCTGCAAACCTGAAATATTTTTTTAAAAAAATAAGAATGCTTCCAAATTAGCAGAGAAGCTGCAAGAATCCTTTTATCTAATCATGTTTAATATTGCCCACATTTCAAGCTCTCTTTCTCTCTCCCTGCCCCAACCATCTTAGGATCCCTCTAGCAGATTCCAGTTCTTTAGCAGTCTTATAGTAGTGCATCAGTTGGGTCCTGCAAATCTCATTCTTGCTTTAAGAATCGGGAGCAAAACAAATAAATGAAAATGCATGAGCGAGGGAGAGATCAGTATTTGAACTGTATTCGTCCATTTGCCTTTGTGGGATGCTCAGTTTCATAGTCCTGTCAACACCTGCCTCACTTGTATATGTCACAGAAGCTCAGCTTCATTCCAGGTCTCAGCCATGCCAATCAGTTAAGCTCATGGAACAGACAAGTGAACAAGAATATTACGAACATCAAGAGGACTGCTATAATGGTTCTCTTTCTTGCATAATTGGCAGCAAGGATAGTCAAATTAGGTTTGGAAGTATTTGGCTGCCATTCTGTGCAGCACCTATGATTATCAGAAATATTGAGGGGCACATCAACAGGACAACCTTGTGCATCTTTGATCAAAAATAATTCCTTCATGTTCAGTGGAGTTTGCTTGCATGTATCTCTGGAAAGGATCACGGTACCTGGAACACATACATATTTTGAATGTTTTTGCTAAGAATATATGGTAAACGATACTTGTGCAGTACCACCCATACTTGCACGTGGCAACATAGTAAAATGGTGAATTGTCTGACACATGATTTATACATCAAGACTTTTCTGTTCATGCCATGCCATGTAGATAGGCATGGGCCTTTTGTTTTGGAATGAGTCCGATTCCAAAACGAAGCACAGCAACACAGTTGCTGTTTGGAACTTGGAGCCACCCTGCGAAACAAAATCACCTATTGACTTACCTTGCCTTATCTTGCACGGGGTGCACCTCCAACCAGGAAAAAACCTCTGACATGTCATCGTTCCTTCTCCCGGGCCCTGACCAGTCAGGAACTCTGCAAGGAGATGCATCATCCTGCCTCCCTGTCTGATTGGCCAGGGCCAGGGACAAGGAACGATGATGCATTGGAGGCTTCTTCCTGGTTGGAGGTGTGCCCCATGCAAGGTAAAGCAAGGTAAGTCAATGGGTGGTTTCATTTTGCAGGGTGGTTCCAAGTTCCAAACAGCACCTGTGCTGCCATGCTTCATTTCGGAATCAGACCCATTCTGAAACGAAAGACCCATGCCTACATGTAGATTTACCAGTTTTCAATAAATTTACTGATCTGGCAAGGCAAAGCCTGTGATATTAGAACATGGTTCTATTATGAAGAGCAGACCAGCACAGTAGAAATGCAGAGAGGAGAGGGACCTATAGAATATTTTTCAGTCATCTGTGGCATGGCTTATAACACTTTCCCACATTCACTTTCACTTGAATTGTTCTCATTTTTATATTTATTGTGAAACATATGCAATAGAAAATATTGAGCATGGGAATTTGCGGATTTGTTATGCTGTAACTATGGGAATTCTCCCATAATTCCTTTTCCAGATAGAATTCTGGTAGTTTTTCCCAGTAAATTCCAGTCCACAGAGGAGTTTCAGGATCCTCTCTTGTTTGTTGCCAAGACTTCCTACAGATAGCCATTAAAGCATGGGAAAGGACACAGCTGGAGATTTCTAAGCTCCATGGGAACAGCAAAGCACTGGGCCATTCATTCTCAAACATTTTCTGTCCATACCCATAAACATTATATGAAAGAAATATAGGGCAAACCAAGATTATATAATTCACACAACATACCTTATAAGGAGGTATGTGATAAATTGTTTCAAGTCTCTGGACAACTTCTAATCTGTCAGGGTCCTCAGGGGAACAGATGACCAGCGTTGAGAATGGCTGGATTAGGGATGGTGATTTCTTTGTCTGTTAGGCTTTGTAGAGGCTGCCTCTCAAAAAAATTACCACCCCTGAGCTATAATGGCCCTCTGCAGAGAGAGTCTTGGTGAGCAACAGCTGAGAATCCTGAAAGTCCTCTGAGAACTGGGAATTTTTAGATAATACTAGAAATGGGCATAAAACGAAAAACGAAACACTGTTTTGTCGTTTCATTACATAACGAAACAGTAGGACGCGTTTTGTCATGAAACGAAATGAAATGTCATTTTTTTCCTCTTGAAACGAAACAATTCACCCAGGAGAAATCAATGGCAGAGGAGCTCAAGCTCTTCCCTGTAAGCCCCCAAAATTTGGAAAGGTTTGGGGGTCAAGGGGCTGAGTTATTAAAGTCCAAAGGGGGTGCCCCTAGGAAAAAATATTTCTAATTGAATCTGTAAACTGCAATTGTCCCCCCAATGGGTGAACAATTAGTGCTACCACTGCTTGCCTTCCGATTCCAATTAGAAATATTTTTTCCACCAGGGGCACCCCTTTGGAGATGAATAACTCAGTCCTCAGACCCCCAAACCTCTCCAAATTTCGGGGGCGTACAGGGAAGAGCTTGAGGAAGCTCCCCAGCAATTTTGGTGCCTCTAGGACCCAGGGAAGCATCGTGTTTTGTTTCATTATGAAACTACTTTAAAATTCGTTAGCAATGAAATGAAACAAAATTACTTAAAAATGAAATGAAACACTCTTTTTCCATTTCGTGCCCGTCTCTAGATAATATTACCAGAATTGTAGGAGGGAGAATTTCTGCTGTATTTTGTTTTAGTAGTGGAAAAAAATCTCCCCAAATCCCAAGGGTAATGTAGGAAAACACATGCATTCCCAAACATTATACACACACATACAAAGAGTTTTTTGGAAGTGTCCTGGGTAAGGGAACTAGAAATCAGGATCTTAGGTGCTTTCTTTTTCCTAGGAGTGCCCTCCTAGCAGCTACTGCACCAAATGCCATAGCCTGTCTGTTCGAGTTCCATAGAAGCATTTACATAGTTGAAGATGTCTAGGCTAGGTAGTCAAGACTCCAAAACCCACTTGATAGTGTTGTTGCTAAAAACCCTTGTCTCAATAGCTAAACAGCAAGATATGTGGATGCCAGAATATGGAGCTATCCTAGATAATAGCAAGAAGAGGCTTCTGTGGTTGGAATCTTCCAGCCACACTGCACACACCTCCCCTAGTGTAATAATAGGAGGACTCTCTAGATCATTTTTGTTGCAAAGAAGAGTCAATTAAGTTCTTTTTTTCTCTCCCTGAAATATAGACTTAGGCTACAGTCTCAATTTATCCTTCTAAATAATGTAGGTGGTGTCAGTTGACTTCACATTAGTTTCCTTTCTTTCCAATGATATGAAAGCTGAATTTGACCTCTGCGCCTTGAAGTGGAAAGAGCAGAGCCAGCAATTTCAGCTTCTGTTCACTGTGCTGCTTTTCTGGCAAGTGGAAATGGATTGCGACTCTGATAAGCAGGCGGGTTAATGCTTTTTCTCTTGATCCAGGTATGTTTGAGTGTATGCTTTGTGAGTACAGATCCTCATCTACCATCCATGGAATCTACTTCAAGAAGCACCAGGAAAGTCTTTTCTGCCTGGAAAGTAATGGAGTTTTTCTCCTAAATAGTGTGCCAAGTCTGCTTTTGTAGCCATTCTGTATTCTCTTTTTGTCTTCATCATTGCTGTGTTTACTCTCTCCACCACTTGTGTATGCGATTTCAGGTGAAGACAACTGAATAGGGTACAGGTGTCATCCTTAATGGGCAAGATAAGGAGCAATAATCTGGCAACTGTTATTCTAGCCATATTTATTCCTTAATGTGGTATAGACTGAATTTAAGCTTAAACACTGTTATTTACATTCAGTGCAAGTTACGACATTTTCTGAAGCTAACTCATTCATCTTATTGGTCTGTAGACTACTGTTTAAATCAAAGTTGAACAACCTGTGGTTCAAAACTCTCATCTTAATTTCAGAAATACTCTATTAGAAATCAGTTCAGAGCTCAGGCAAAAGCAATCTGTTCTTCTCTGAAAAGCCCAATGGGCAGGAAGAAAGATGGGATATATATAGGAGAGGCAGGAAGAGAAAGATGTCAGAGACACATAGAAAAGAACAATGGTTGCTGACCAGGAATAAAGAAAAGAAGACCTTTTCAGCTTGTCTTTTGCTCCATCTACCACCAGTCTCCCTCACACTTAACTGGTGGTCTATGAACCAGACGTGTTATCTCTAATGCTGTCCTTGACTAGAAAAAGCTTGCCAACACCGGATTTAAATATAAGGTAAAGTTGTTTACTATAAATGTGAAAACTTGGATTTTGGAGGCTAAGAAATGCCTCTTAGTGTGCAAATGTTGTAATCCTTTCAGCCTGTAGGTTTCTATGTCATTATTCTTATATTTCCTGGAGCATATGTTTAATTTTTAAAGTGAAATACATTGATCAAGGAAAGATAGGAGAGTATGGCAATGACGATTGTGGGAAAGGTATTTATTGTCAAAAGACTAAACTTTGCTATGTAGTTTCACCTGGAAGGATCTGCGTTCTTTAGAAAGCGTTCATGTTCGGTGGAAGTGGATGTTTTACTTGAGAAATGAATTGAAAAGATGCCCTGTGTATTTGTAAAGACTAGATATAATAGATGCCATTCATCAGGAACTGGTTATTGTAAGTGATCTCTAGTGGAGATCTCATGCTACATATTTACTTGAAAGGAAGCCTCCTGTGCTCTTGAAAAGTACAGCTTTTAGCACAAAACAAGAAGGTATGTTTGTAATTTGTTATAACCTATATTGTCTGTGTCTTGTTTTTAAACAGGAGCCCTACAAATTGAAAACAGTGAGGAGTCGGACCAAGGCAAATATGAGTGTGTTGCAACGAACAGTGCAGGGACACGTTACTCCGCTCCAGCCAACCTTTATGTGCGAGGTAAAGTTTGAGAAGGCAAGCCTCCATACTTATCTCCCTTCTTTTCCATGGCTGTTGCCTCTCAAATGACCCATGGGAAGTGGCAGCAGGGTACCAGGATGATGCCTTGTGAACCATGTGCTTAAATGCCTCTTCAGTCTATGAATTTAAATTCTGGAAAATCCATTTTGGTCTTTTGTTGACTTTCCTCCCCCCTTTTTTTTAATGGGAGTGTGGGACCAGACTTCTTTGTGATCAAATAAATTGAACCAATCTCAGAGTCTGTCATCATCATGGGGAGGGATGGAGAGTCTTATTCAATCATTTGTATGGGAGTAGGTAGCGTTGTCTTTTGTTTTCCTTTTTGTAATGCAGAAACTGTGTTTGTGGCTTAGTGAAATTAGTGGGTTTTCTCTTCCCAGACGTGATGATGCAAGTGAGCAGGTATCTCATTTTGGCCCTGGAACAGCATCATAACTTCCATAAGTTGAGTTGGTCAGCGTCTCCTCAGCAACAGGGATAATTGCTGCTGCTACTACAATACTTCAGTTCCTGCTGTGAATCAGCCGGTTTCTTGCACAAAGCCATTTTACAGACCATTTTCTTATATCTCTGTTATTCCCAGAGCTCAGCATAGGAGGAGACTTTTATTTCTCCATTAAATCTGATATTGAATTTTGTGTTGGAGGGCAAAGAGTCCAGTACTTCATTAAAACCTCGTGAATTTGCTGTGGGATTTTACAAGGGAAACGGTATTTATCCCCTTTGGTGAGACCTTGCATAAGCCAGGACGTTGATGTTAGATGTCTCATGGGAAGTGTGGTTTAAGCATAAAAAGAAGGGAAGACACCAGTGTGACAAGGTGGTGCCTTTGAATGGTTGGTTAGCAGTTAAATCCATCTTTTATTTCTTCTAGGGCCTGAATACTAACAACTACCTATTTAAAAGTAATAGCTCATCGTTATTCTTTCTTCTTTCTCCTCTACCCCCTCCTCCTCATCTTCTCTTCCCCATCTTTCCCCACCTCAACTTCCAAACACATCTATGAAAGAGCACTACCTTAACCACGCCGCAGCATAGTTATTCTCAGAAAAAGCCAAGATGACTTGCTGTGTGATTGCTTCTAGGTCTCTCAGTGACTCTCATTGTATTCAGTGCTCATTTTTCAGCAGGTGCCTTTTCATTTTGCAGAACAATTTCGGGATATAAACCTGTAAGAAGCTGAACCTCGGAACTCTTTATCTGTTCAGCAGAAACACCATTTCATACCCAGAATATGATTATGATTGACCTTATGCTTCCTGCATTGTTATCAATAATTTTTAAGGCTAACTCTACTTAAATTAATGCTGTTTGCCCACAGAATGAGGGACAGATGTTTATTTGAATGTTCCTCGTGCTTACATTGCCGTGTCGTCATACATTCTTAGCCGCTGCTTCATTCTATTTCAAGTACCCCGTCTTATGCCTAGCCTTCGCAAACAGGCTTGAGAAGGCTAATGTTTCACCTGAATGCACAACTTGCCATGGCAAAGAAACCTCACCTTTAAGCCTCTCTGATTCCCTGTTTGCTGAATCTTTCTTTCTTTAGCTAGAGAATTCCCTTTGGACTATAAGGAGTGCAGTAAACTGTAACCCCAGTTGTGATGCAAAGAACAGGTTGTTCAGCTAGCAGGCTGGTTGGCTGGCTCTGGAGATAAGGTAACATGAGCCAAGTTCCTGATAGGGAGATGTTTCAAGCCCTGTGTGTGTGTGTGTGTGTGTGTGTGTGTGTGTGTGTGTGTGTGTGTGTGTGTGTGTGTGTGTGTGTTTGATTTTGTATAAGCCATCGTATTTCTAAAGGATAAATTTTGGAGCTACCCTCCTTTTTATTGCACATAATCTTTACAAGGTTGGACTTCAAGCTGCAGGACTGAGATAAAGCCCCATAGTATATAAAAGAGAGGTTACTACATAAATTTTACCCTGTGGAGGTTTGCCATATGTACCGCTTCAGAGACAATATTTATGCAAGAGTCTTTGTCTCACAAACCAGGTACAGTACCCTAACAAGCCCAATGAAAGACTTCCACATTTCCTCTGGCTCCCTAATTATCCTTTTTAGAGATGGGCATGAAATGAACAATTTTTCGTTTCCGTTTTTCGTTTCATTACACAATGAAACGACAAACGAATTTTGTCTCCAAAATGAAACGAAACGAACAGAAACACCGGATATTTTGTTGTGTGTTTTGCTTTCATTACTGCAATACAGTGAACTGCTTTAAATGCTAAAAAAAAATCACAAAAAAATTGAAATAAATGGTAACGAAACAGTAATGAAATGAACGAAAACGAAAATGAATTTTTTGCAAAAAAATTGTGGAAAAATGGAAACGAACCAAAACGGACCCTCCAAACAACAAACAACAAACGAAATGTCATTTGTTTTATTCGTGCCCATCTCTAATCCTTTTATTTCTTTGTAAAGGCAGGCAGCTCGTTTCTAATGTAAGACAACAAAATAGGTGTGTGTTCATTATTGTCCGTTATCACTGTAACCAAGCAAGTTTCACCACAGCTTAATTGAACATAGGGTCAGACTGCATTGTAGCCTTGATTGTCCATTCTCAGATACAATAGACCCTCAGGAATGCTAATTGTACTTTGAGGGGGAAGGAAGGAAGCTTACAGTTACTTTTCTTGTGAAACCTTATCTCCTCTTTTCTCTCACCCTCCCACCCCAATAAACACAGTCATGCATACTCATTTGTCTTGCCAGTGTTCTACGCAAAGCCTGTATAAACTTGCCAGAAAGTTTCAATGATATTTGCAGGTCATGTTCTGTTCTCATGCATTGTCAAGTTGTTTCTTACTTATGGCAACCCAGATACTGTACTAGATATGTTAGGGGAATTGTTTGCCATCCCACCTCCATTCGCCCATTGAGACACTCTGGCTGATAGACTGTCATGGAACCTTTTCAGGGGCAGCACCAAGTTCCAGAGCTCACTCCCAGTAGAGGTTGGTCTCACTGTATGCTTGATTACTTGTAAGCTGGCAGTGAAAATGTTTTCATTCCAATTAGCTTTTAATGCTTTTTAATTTGAAGTTGAAAGTTAAAATTGTTTGTAGTCCTTTTGTTTTAATTCAGTTATTTGTTTCTGTACAATTTTCTGTTGTAAATGCCATTAAGGGATTGAGGTAGAAATATAATACAGAAAAGTCCACATCCCTAGATAGATAAGTTTCAGAGAGGGTAGCTGTGTTAGTCTTTTCAAGAATTCCAGGCAAAAATGAAAGAAAAACAAAACAAAACAAAAGACACAAAACATGTGGCACCTTAAAGACTAACTTTCATAGATTAATGTAACATTTTGTGGACACGTCCTTACTCGCGATCTGTCCTTCTGTCCCACCAAACCCACAAAGAAGGTCTGTGGAGATCTAGAATTCTATTTGCGCAGACTACGACTCAAATAATTTTTCCACAACAATGACAAAAAAAATAAAAACACTGCAGCTGTACCCCAATACACACAATAAGTTGTGGAAACATCCCAACAACATGAGGACACTACTACAACTCCACCTGCACCACAATACCACAAAAAGAATTCCACTTGGACTCCTCCAGAAGGCCGCAACAAAGAACTTGACCTCTACATTGAATGTTTCCTTCACCAGGCCAGGACTGAGATTATCAACAAGGAACGACATTAACATATAATCTCACAAAAACAGAACGTGATGCTATACACAGCCTCAGGAGCAATCCCAACATGGTGATCAAAGAAGCTAACAAAGGCGGCGCCGTGGTCATCGTGGACAAATCAAGCTACACACAGGAAGCCCAAAGACAACTATCTAACACCACATTCTACCAGCCCCTAACCACAGATTCAATCAGCAAATAGCAAAAGGAATTACAGAACCTTATGAAAGGCCTCCCTGGAAACGTACGTGAACAAATTCAGAATACACCACAAAACCCTCAACCAACAACCTTTTATCTCCTACCAAAAATACATAAACAAGCTAACCCTGGTCGACCGATTGTATTAAGCATCAACACCATCACAGTTGGAGTATCTGGATATTTGGACAACGTTCTCAAAATCTATGCTACCAATGCACCCAGTTATGTAAGGTACACCACAGACTTCCTAAGGAAACTTCAGTTCACACAGAAGCCGATAACACCATCCTAGATGCAATGGATGTAGAGGCTCTCTATACCAACATACCACACAAAGATGGACTACAAGCTATCACAAACACCATCCAAAACAAGGAAGAATCCAACATATTCACCACCCTCTGTGACTTTGTGCTCACACACAACTGTTTCTCTTTTGACAATAAAAACTACCACGAGATCAATGGAACCACAATGGGCACTTGCATGGTCCTATAATACATGAACATATTCGTGGTCAAGCACTTAGGTACAACCACATCTGCTCTGACCCACAGTATAGAGACTCCAAACGCACAGATCTACATAATGCTTTCCTCAGACTACAGTACCCACAAATCAACAAAACAAGACGCATACCCAGAGATAACCTGCTACAAGTCATATCCAAAGGGCCAAATGACAGAACCACTGATTGTCACTTACAGTCCACAAGTGAGACCACTCTCACACATCTTAAATGATCACTAGCCCATCCTTGACAGGAACACATCACTCTCCAGAACTCTTGGTGGGAGACCCATACTAGTCTACAAACAACCTCCCAACCTCAGATAAATACTAATGCACACAAGATTAGAAAACAGCAACACGGACAATGGAAATAAACCTTGCCACAAACCCTGATGCCAATTCTGCCCACACATCTACTCTAGCAACACAATTACAGGATCCAACAGTGTCAAATACAGCATCAAGGGCAACTTCACCTGCTTTTCAACCAATGTGATCTATGTCATCTTTTGCCAACAATGCCCATCTGCACTCTAAATTGGACAAACAGGACAATCTCTAAGAAAATGCAATGGACACAAGTTTGACATAAGAAACAACACCACACAGAAACCTGTCTCAAACAATTTCAGTTTACCTGGATACTCCTTGAAGGACTTGAAAGTCACCGTTTTGGAACAGAATTACAGATCAAGAATACAAAGGGAAACAGCTGAGATAAGATTCATATGCATGATGGATTAAATATAAGTCAGGGTGAGTCATTATCAAATGTAATGTTACTATATTACCACTTTTTCATGGACTCTAAGGTAAAAAAAATCCCATTCTCTCCCCCCTTCCACCCCACCCTTTCCCATCTGATCTAGTTTCTGTCTCTTGAGGAATTTACCTGGGAGCCATAATACCACACTTAACATATCAACAGATCTTAGCCTCGGAGCCATAAAATTATACTTGACATATCTACAGACCCTAGCCAAATCCTCCTTCCCAGCATCTCTACTAATATACTCTCCCTCTTCTTCTTCTCCCTCCTCTTCCCCCTCTCCTATCCACCCCCAACTCTATATACCACAGCCAATGAAAATCTGGTATGAATTTTATATCCCATCACAGATTATATTACACACCTCATTCTGCTGCTATATGTCTGAAGAAGTGCACATGTCCACAAAATGTTACATTAAAATATGAAAGTTAGTCTTTAAGGTGCCATATATTTTGTGTCTTTTGTTTTGTTTTGTTTTGTTTTTTATTTATTTATTTTTGCCTGAAATTCTAGATAGATAAGGAGATAAAGCTGCAGAGGGGAATCTGGATGGCTGACAAGGGAAAGCCTAAGCACAGCTATCCCTCCTATCCCTTTTCAGAGGCAGCCCAGTGCTTCCCAAAGGCTGCTTGGCAAAGAAGATGGCTTTGTTACAAATGACTGTAGTGTAAGATGCAATTTGTTCTTTAATCTTGTTGAAACTAATAATATGCACAAGAAATTATTTATCATCAATATCCTAGAGTACTGTATATATTCAATCTTCTTCCACAACTTTGGCAATCAGATTTCATGCTTTCATAGGCTACTTTGCTTTTTACAAGAATCCCAAAAGCCAAGCAAGCACCATAAACTTCTACTCAGAATCGTGAAGCAAAGGATTTTTCTGTATTAGAAATGAGTTTACAAAACCTTCCTTCCTTCCTTCCTTCCTCCTTTCCTTCCTTTGTCTGTCTGTCTGTCTCTCTCTCTCTCTCTCTCTCTCTCTCACACACACACACACACACACACACTCCACCACCTCCACATTTTTCATTTTAGCAGATTAAATGTGGGAAGAGGGAGCCATTTTGCTCTTGTGACTTTAAAACATTTAGAGTTTGAAATCAAATTACTCAGAGCTCTGTAAGTAGATTCTAATCTACCTTCTGCCCCTCCTGATTTAGCAGTTCCTCTAGTGCTGCCGAACCAAAAGAAAATGAGCATCAGCTAGAAGTCAGCTATCATTCTCTCATCCAGATGATGTCAGCCTAGTTAGCTCTACCTTTTTAAGAGAATTGCTTTTTACCAACACTCAGATTGCTCTCTGGAGCTGCTGCTTCAGAAAAAAATATGATCCTCAAAAACCAACTATTTAATATATTTCACTGAGAGGAAGCTGGCTATATTTGGCTTGCATTAGTGACAGTACTGTAATCGTTCCAATAACTCCAACCCTCATCATGTTCTCTTACCTGTGTCTTTAAAAGAATATGTTTGCTACAGCCAAACCAACCCCAATCAAGATCTGTGATCATATAGTCATTAAGTATATACATAAAACTGTATTGATAGTTTTTCAGTATTAAATTAATCCATGTATGTGTCTCTGTCTCCATGTGTGTGTTGTTGATCCCTGCATAAGATATAAGTGACCGCATACACACCCTTTGGCATTAGGTAAAGCAGTCCTATAGGTTCTGCCCACTTCCATGCTTTACGAGCAGGAATGATGCTGCATCTTACCAGTTGTAGTAAAATCCTGGGTGAATGCAGTATTGCCAAATGGACACTTGTGAGGAAGAGGCTCCCAGAATACAGTGGTACCCTGATTTACGAGATTAATCCGTTCCGAGCAAACGTTTGTAAGTCAGTTAACTCGTAAGTTGGGGAGTAGTTTCCCATAGGAATGCATTGAAAGTCAATTAATCCATTCCGGAGGGAACAGGTTTCAATGAATTCCTTTGTTGTTTTTAAAGCCACTATTTTTATTTTTATGTTTATTTATTTGTGTTCTGATTCTATACCGCCCCATACCACTTCAAGTAGTCCCTGGGAAATTTACAGTTTAATTATGCAGGCTACACATTGCCCCCCCCCAGCAAGCTGGGTACTCATTTTACCAACCTCGGAAGGATGGAAGGCGGAAACAACCATGAGCCGGCCACCTGGGATTGAACCCCAGGTCGTGAGCACAGTTTTACCTGCAGTACAGGCATTTAACCACTGCACCACAAGGTTGCCAATATTGATTACACAGAGTGCTGACGTGCCAGTTGCACCTTCTTCCCATTCCATGTTTTGACTATTCATTGAAACAGTAGGAACTAGAGGTTTTTTTACTTCTTTCTCTTCCTGATATTGTATGATGTAGTGAACAGATGGTGGGAATTGTATCAAGGAGAGAGCCCTTTCAGTTATCTCATGATTTTTGAAGCACCCTCCTGAAATAAGTTGACTTGAACCCAATATTTAATTATGTGTGTATGCACGCAAGTGTATGTGTGTGTACACTTTTGTATTTTTGTTTGTTTATAGAAATATTTTGAGTACCTGATAAAATTTAATGCAATTTTTTAAAATAAATTGTTCTTATGGCAGCCCTCCATTATGCAAAATGAACTCAGTCTCCTAATTTACTTTCTCTATAGACTATTAAAAATATCACCATATCTTATGATTACATTGTGCTTTTGAATGTCATCCACTGGGAGGACCTACATCTTGCCAGCAGGCAGATGGTATCCATAAAACCTGAAACACTCAAGTTCTGCCCAGTCTCCTGTAGGTGATGCAAGACTTGTATGTATGATACCAGAATATGTTTTGCACCTTGAGTTTGTTCTTCCCATGGCAGAGATGAACTATTGCACCTCTCACTGTCATACTTTTAAGTCCCGGTTTTCTTAAAAGAGCAGGTAAGGAATGAAGGTGTCATAGTATTTGTTTATTCAACATTAGATATTTTACAATGTGGTTATTCCTTTTCATGGTCTTTTCCTTTCTAGAACAGAGTCAGCTGTGAGTAATTATTTCCTATCCATTAGTATAAGGAGAAATTAAGAGATAAACCAGCAATTAGTTACAAATTACTGGGCCCAAGTTCATTTTTGACTAACAGTTGAGAAAGTTATCTGCTTGTGTTAGCATGTATCAATCATAAGTGCACCTTGCTTACACTAATCTAAAAGGCAAACATGGTTGAGGAAATCATTGAATTTTGTCTCGTCTGCCATATGAAAGCAGCCTTTCTGTCAATGAATCATATTATTGTAGTGCTGTGTGGGTAAGTGAGCACCATTTTCTTTTAACACCTCACATCTCAATATATTATTCCTTTGATGTAATGCTTTTAATTCTGCAAACAGCATCCTCGGAGAAAGGCCAAATTTTCACTGAGAGAGTAAACTTCTGCCTGAGCTATTTGAAATAATCTGTGGAAGAGGATGGAAAGTTCTTCCAATATACATTATCTCCACTTAGGAAAGCTACTTTGAATAGAAAGTGTTTTGGATTCTTTCTTATTTCTGCCAGTGGTGTTTTGCTGTGTACAGATAATTTTTTCTTAGCATTCAGGAGGAACATGATATAGACTGTTCTTTTTTTTTAAAAAAATTAGGCCAGTCTAGTAACTTTTAACCCAACAAAGAAGCAATGTCATTAGCATGGTGACTTAATTAGGTTGTAATTAGTTTAACATTTATCCGCAACTTGTACAGACTTAAATCGTTTTAGTTTATCTCTTCTGCCAGGACTGTACGTAGCAATATAATAATAGAAAGAATCAGGGAGAAGGAGAGAGTGAGCTAATTATGGTCCTAGCAGCAGCAGATGAAGGAAGATTTATTTCCTTTAAATTACTTGGCTAAAGCATGAAACTGACACTGCTGAATCGGAATAACCATTCCCGGAAACTGACACTTTTGTTAACTCAGCATGAGAAGTATTTGTGTGTGAGAGAGAGAAGACGCATGGAAGAGAAGACTTTGTCATTACAGAGATAATAAGAGGAAAACAAGGGCAAGCAGTCATCTAAGAATATTTCATTCTCTGTTTGTGTCTGTGTGTTTGTCTGTGTGTCTGTCTGCCTGTATCTCATTCTCTTTCTTAACTCTCCTTCTTCCCTATACCCCTTTCTGTGAACATTAGTTCTTGGGGTTTTGTTTTTGTTTTACTTTTAGCCATGCTTCTTAATTTTAAGTGGATAGCTACAGAGGTTGCAGCCATTCAGTAGCACAGTACCCAGGTAGCAGGCTCATGGTTGACTCAGCCTTCCATCCTTCCGAGGTCGGTAAAATGAGTACCCAGCTTGCTTCGGGGGGGGGGGCAATGTGTAGCCTGCATACTGTAATTAAACTGTAAACTGCCCAGAGACTACTTGAAGTGGTATGGGGCGGTATATAAGCAGAACACGTTGCTTGCCAAAAATGTTCAGCAATCTGCATATGTTAAGGAGCACTCAAGATATTTTCAGATAAGAATTCCCCATCACCCTTGATTTACTGACTAATTTTTGTAGCCACTCCAGTATTGTATCAGTGTCCTCTGACTAGAATGAAGGCATCATTCCTTTTTCAATCAAAAGTGATCCTCAATGTTTGAAAGTGGTAAAAGATGTAGCCATGTAAGTCTATGCTAACATATCAGACTGACTGACTGACTGAATGACTAATTAAAGGAATGAATGAAGACACTGTGCCACATTAAATACTAACTTCTATATTTTAAGGTGAGCTTTTGTGGACTAGTCAATTTCCTCAGTGTTTGTAGGATGAGTGAACAGCACAAGTCAGGGATGAGGACCTTCAGCACTCCAGATGTTTTGGACTGCAACTCCCAGAATTCCATGTCTATATTGCCGGTGCTAAAAGACTGCACCAGACTGTGGGAGTTGTGGTCCAAAACATCTGGAAGGCTGAAGGAGCTCCACCCATTGCATAAGTATTGCTAGAACTAAAGCAAAGGAAATGCAACTCAGTGTCCAGCTGTCCCTAGCCTCCAGGCAAATTGTGGGATTTGTAGTCCAAGGCATCTAGAAAGTATCAGGTGTAAGAGGCCAGTTTAACTACAAAAAGAGCCTTTGTGAAGAGCTAAATAACAAAATGCTGCTTGAGAAATGCTGCCAATCATACTCACACATGCCATTTTCTTCTAGGAGCTCTTTTACAGTTACTGTAACTAAATAACTGGGTATGGGGCACAGTTCAACCACATAGGTCCTGACCTGTGCTCATAAGTGGTACTAACCAATCCCCATATTTTCCACCATGATGAAAAATAAATGAGTATTAACAAAATTCAGATCTTCTACCAACTCCCAATTTTAATATTTTGGTAAGGATCCTCAGTTTGGCTTTTGTAACTTCCCTGTAGATGAGAACTGCTTATATTAAAATACTGAAATCTTGGTCCTCATTCTTTGACAACATACTCAATAAATAAACATTTATTTCTTCCATTATACCCCGCAAACAGCTGAGTAATAACTGGAGTGCCACAAACCTCCAGAATATTTGCCTGTCTTCCATTTCTATCCCTCCTTTCCCTCCCTCACACCCCCACAAACCAGAAAAGTCAATGTACTTTCATCTGCTCTTGTGTGATAGCAAGGACAGTAGACAACCAACGCTGTCTTTCCATTATTTGTCATTAATAGCTGCCATAATGGTATCCATACTGATCCTTGAGCAGGTGAACAAAACTCTTTGTTCTCAGTAAAGAAGGAGTACAAGCCCAGTCCCTTAAATATGGATAGTACAAAGGTATTCTGTGAGTTTCTATTTGGGTACTTTGGTATATGTTGGGTTAGTCAGCAAAAGTAATTGAAATCCCATCTTCTCTTATCCTTGCATATGGGTGACTGGTGGTGCAGTCCACAGTGTGGAAAATAACATTTAATCGATGGTGTGTTCTGCTAACAGGCAATGGTCTCCCTCCTGCTTTCTCCTCCTTAAAAACTGAGTCATAAGTGCTGTCTAACAACCACAGAATATGTGCATTCTCTCACCCAAGGTTCAGTTTCAGGCGCTACCAATCTCAAACAGCTGTAAAGTTATTCCTACAAAGAAACAAGATCATCTTTGGCCTTTGGGATAACTCTTCTAATCTCTTGCTCTCTCTCTCTCCTGCAGGAACAAAAAAAGGGGGATGTACCAGACTGTCCTGCTGATTTGGGGGTGGGGTGGGGAATTATTGCTTTGACTTCTTGCTCAACTTTTCTTTTCCAGTTCAGTGCACCTTGACCCAGCCATCAGTTCATACTGCGTTAATAATAACGCTTTGCTGCTTCCTTTTGCTCTTTTCTGGAAAGCAAGAGATGCTTCATGATAGAAGACTGTGTGTACTGTTCCCCAGGACTGCTTCTTCTGTGTTGAGTAGTGATGGGACATGTGTGATCAGTACTGAGCTGTGAGTGCATGATAGATAGGGTTAAAGTAATGGTAATGGGGCTTGTGTGGTTGGAACAGAACTTACCAGTTGACATGAAATCTGAAATTAGTTTGGAGCTTAAATGTGTTGACTCGCTTCTTGTCTATCCTTGGCCAAGAGCGGGGCTGCCTACCAACATCTCTTTGGCCCTTAATGTGTTTGGGGCATTTTCCTCTCTACCTTTAAGGTTATGTACATTTGCATAAGAAAAAGAAGATAAATCCACTATTTTATGGCATGAACTGCAAAAGTGTGTGTGTGTGTGTGTGTGTGTGTGTGTGTGTGTGTGTGTGTGTGTGTGTGTGTGTGTGTGTGTGTGTGTGTGTGTGTGTGTGTGTGTGCGCGCGTGCTTGCCTGTGCATTGGGTAGTTCTGGCCAGTCTCAGCCATCATGTCTTGTTGTTTCAGTGCTGTGCAGACACATGCACCTTGGCCTGTTTTTACTCTCTGTGTTTTTCCTTGTCTTTTTTTATTCCCGTCTCATCTTCATCGCACAATGTCATCAAACAAAACAAACTTTCATCTCTCAGATCAGCGAGAAGGTTGGTCCTTTTCACTTCTTATCCATCTACAGTATGCCACCTCTGATGGGACTTTTCCAGTAGGGGATGGACAGTCAGCCCTACAAAGGGAGGGTCTGGTGGCCCCTGGCTCCCTGCCAGGCAATGCCCAGCAGGCTAATGGAATCTGCTTCCTAGTTGTATGACCTTGCTGACAGCATTGACTACACTGCTTGCATGCTTTTCCTGCTTGATGTTTGGAAACCAGAGACCCTATCTGCATGCAGCCCACCAAGAATATTTCTGTTTGAGGCAAGAACAGATTGCATGCACTTCTAGAGTGAGAGGGTTAATGTCAGATGGATGATTTTGCCTTGATCTATTCTTTTGTTAAACTCCAATGTAGTATTTTTGTTGTGAGAGACACAAATGCTACAAACACATGGTTACCTTTTAAAACTTGGATTTTTTTTCTAGGTATGTGTGTGAAAATGGCTTCATTTGGCACAGGCCTGCCCAAAGTCTGGCCTGGGGGCCAAATCCGGCCCGTCAGGCCATTCTGAGTGGCCCGCGGCTGGCTGGCCCGTCCCTCCCTCCCCCTCCTTCGCCCCATGTTTTTGTTTTTGCTTTGTTTTTTTGAAGTCTTCTGCCAACACTGACACTGTTGAGAAGCTTTTGCGGCTGGGCAGACGGGCGGTCTGCCACCACCGGCACCGCAGGGGAAAGTGTGGGGGTGGGCAGGCCAGCGGGCCCCTGCCACTGCCAAGGAGCTTTAGGGTGGGCTGGCGGGCGAGCCATCGCCACCGCTGGGAAGCTTGGGGGGGAGCAAGGTCGCACAGATCACCTCTTCCAAGGGGTGACCTGTGGCCACAGCTCCCTGTGCTTCCTTTGGTCCCCACCTTCCTTCTTTCCTCCCTCCCTCCCTTGGTCCCCACCTCCCTCCCTACTTACCTACCTTGTTCCCCACCTTCCTTCCTTCCTCTGTTGGTTTCCACCTTCCTCCCTCCCTCCCTTGGTCCCTGCCTTCCTTCCTGCGGGTGGGGTTGCAAGAGGTCAGTGGGTGGGGCTTATGGGTCAGTGGGTGGGGCTTGCAGTGGGGTGGCAGGGTCGGGGAGCAACTGGCCCCTGACACATTCTCAGCCACCAAATCTGGCCCTCCTTACAAAAAGTTTGTAATGTTGTGCCTCATATATCTAAAATGAATGGGATTTGGAAAATCAGATTTTGCACATACTGGGATATTAGTAGTCTCTCTGAACAGGATGCCTCTTAAAAAAAATAAGACCACCAGTCCTCTAATCCATTGCAGCTCCTATAGACCTTAGCCCATCCCAGCCACTTTTTTTGTCCCACACATGCAGATAACGGCTGTTGTATGCATCATTCTCCTCCTGTGTTTAATTGAAAGTTCCTATGATGAATTTAATCTCATGACTAAAGCCACCAGAATTCTACAGAATTCCTTGTGAATTGTGAGGACTGAAGTCGAAGAAATACACTTATTCCATGCTTATTCACAGTAGTATATCTATTGCGATATAAATAAAACTTGGTCACTTGAAATGCCCTCAAATGTACTAATATTGTAGAGCATTGGAGATAATGTTGTGGTACCAATGGAATTAATGTACAGTATATCACAGAGTGAGTACACCCCTTCACATTTCATAAATATTTTAGTATATCTTTTCATGTGACAACACTGAATAAATGATACTTGGCTACAATGTAAAGCAGTGAGTATGCAGCTTGTATAACAGTATAAATGTGCTGTCCCCTCAAAATAACACAAGACACAGACATTAATGTCTAAACCTCTGGTAACAAAAGTGAGTACTCCCCTGACAATGTCCAAATTGGACACAAAGTGTCAATATTTTGTGTGGCCACCATTATTTTCCAGCACTGCTTTAACCCTCTTGGGCATAGTGTTCACTAGAGCTTCACAGGTTGCCACAGGAGTCCTCTTCCACTCCTCCATGACGACATCGCAGAGCTGGTGGATGTTAAATGACCTTGCGCACCTCCACCTTCCATTTCAGGATGCTTCACAGATGCTCAATAGAGTTTAGGTCTGGCGACATTCTTAGCCAGTCCATCACCTTTACCCTCATCTTCTTTAGCAAGGGAGTGATCATTTTGGAGGTGTGTTTGGGGTTGTTTTCATGTTGGAATACTGCCCTGTGGCCCAGTATCTGAAAGGGCCTCATGACACCAGGGAGGGAAAATGGCCACTTAGACCCAATTTGGACATTGTCACTTAGGGGTGTACTCACTTTCGTTGCCAGTGGTTTAGACATTAATGGCTGGGTGTTTCATTATTTTGAGGGGACAGCGCATTTACACTGTTATACAAGCTGTATACTCACTGCTTTACATTGTAGCCAAGTGTCATTTCTTCAGTGTTGTCACATGAATAGATATAGCAAAATGTTTACAAAATGTGAGGGGGTGTACTCGCTTCTGTGATATACTGTATGTAGCTAATTTCCTGATACTGCGTACTGTCCCAAACCTTTCTTAATCTATGTATATTGATCATAGCTTGAGGGTTAGTGCTTTCTGTATGTCAAGATCTTCAGTGGAAATATGCACAAAAGAGTATCCTTTTTTAACCTGTCTGCTCTGTTCTGTTTGGTTTAGTCCAACAATAAGCTCAGAGCTTGGAATAAATACTGCTTTAGGCCATAACTCTCAGAACCCCTCAGCTAGCATCGCCAGTATTCCAATTCCTTACCCAAATGCACAAATCCTAAGAAGTGTCTATTTGGGCATGCTCTTAAACTAAAACCTCTCAAGCTGCTAGACAGCCATACTTCATTAGACTGTAATTAGAGCATGTTTAATGAGCTGCTATTGCAGTTGTCCCAGAGCTGGAGCTTTTGTTCTCATTATCCTTTTCTAAATATGCTCCTCTTTTGACAGCAGTAGAGTGAGAAAGTTTTCCTGTGTCCATTCTTAAACTAAAGCTTGTTGAAGGCAACGTTCCATACAAGTCTGGTGGGGATGGAGGCTGAGAATGGTGAAAAGCCACACAGATTTTCTTTGCCTAGTGCTATACAAGGTCGAATAATATGAAGAAATTAAATTCCTTGTTCCAATAGGACCCCCAAGCATATATCTGCAATAGCAGTCCTGGCTGATAGAACAACACTAATGGCTGCTACACGTATCGTATTTTCTTGGCTTGGATATGGCAAAAAATGCTTATACTTCTGTATATGGAAATTGTGCTAGTTTATTTAATTTACCCTGTACTACTTTCAAATATACCCACTACAGCTTTCATATTTGCACACATTTGACAGAAGAAACTGTTTTCATATGTAAAGATATACCAAGAAATAGGTGTATTTTGTAGAATAAACAAACGTTTGTAGAATAAACAAGCTACAAGTAAAACAGCCCTTGGCAAGGCAAAAGAGAATGTTATTTATCCAGCTCACCATGAATGCCTGGAGCACAAATGTTTAATGGGAAGAGATGCCTAAAGTACCAAATATTCTAGTTGGATATTTTCAGGACTTATCATTTGTTTGGTACTGATAATTACATTTTAAACATTTTCTAGCTTTACTTACAACTCTTTACTGTTCACCCATGCATTTAATTATTGTTCTATGATTGCTACCAGGTTATTTACTAAAGAGTTATTTTATCTGGATACAACAACTCTTACCTCCCCCGCCCCCTCTAATGCTGTGTTATTTTCAGTAGTGAATAAATGCAAATTTCAGAGCGGCACATTCTTCCTCTCTCTTGCCTTGCTATTAGTGTGTCACCAGGCCGCACTGTGATGGATCTTTGGCACTGCAGTGCTGTAATGATAGATCCCCTTTTATATGGGGTTGTCAGCACAAATAATTAGTGCTAAAAGTTATAGCTGAAATATAATCCAAAAATGGCTTGGCCCTGTTTTGGAAATTGTCTATAAAATGTCAACACTTGGAAATACATTGGGAACATAAATAGTGAAGCATTGTTTGAGCAGGAGATTAGACTCTAAATGCATGTTTCCTCCTCCTTGGTTTTTTCTTCTTGCTGGTAGTTTGGTCAATAGATTCTTAAGCCCCAGGAGCCACCTTTCCATCACAGGACCTTGTTTAAGATGGTAGTGAGGAGGAGACAGGGAGTGCCACCTCCAGCTCTGGGAAGCAAATAGGATGAGATCCGCAGAGAAAGCTACAGAGATGTGCACTGGACTATTCAACAGAAAGGAGCAAGCAGTCTCCCAACAGCAGTGCATCAGTCCAGTCTTCTCACAAAGCCAAAACCATGACCCACGCAGCATAATTGGTACAAGAAGGTGGGAGGACCACTCAGTCAAGAATGAGAGATCTCGTGCATGGAGAGCCAGCTTCTTGTAAATAAAAGGGGACAACATTTTTACATGGACTGCCCCTCAATATCAAGATATATTGCACTCATAATTCATTGATATAACACTTCTGGTTGAATCAAACTCTATACTGTATCACAAAATACTTGTTTTGATTATAAATCAATTACTTTAATTTTCCTAGGGCAATCCTGGCTTTTTGTCATATCCAAGAAAGCTAAAAGCCAAGTCAGATCATTAAGTTTCGAACTTCAGTCAACGAATCCTGAAACAAAGTATGACAGGGACTGGGGCATACATACCTTAAAGAGATGAGGGGAAACCTAGTTGATAAGAAACAATTAAATAAAGTAGAAAGAGAGTTAATAATTACTATTGTAATGGTAACAAGGCTAATTATGGCAAGAAATTGGCGAGCTAGTAGCCAATTTAAAATTGAAGATTGGTTTAAAGAAATGTCAAATATGGCTATATCAATGATAAGTTAACTTGTGATTTGAAAATGAGTAAAGGAGTATCCCATACTACTGATTTTAAAGATACTGTATCTGGAGCCATTTTTAACATGTGCATTTGAGAAAGGAAAAGGATGTACTCCCAGCAAGGATTCAATGTATATTGCTGTAAAGAAAGGGGGCAACATTGGAAAGATGTTAAACGACAAAGCAATAATATCGCTTCTTGGCCTTTTGGCTCAGAGCAAGCGTAGCATATGCTACTAGAAGTCAATCTGTTCCTATCAGTTTAACAAAGCAATAATATAATACCGTATATAAGCGAGTATAAGTCGACCCGAGTATAAGTCAAGACCCCTAATTTAACCCCCCCAAAACTGGGGAAATGTATTGACTCGAGTATACATCTAGGGTGGGAAATACAGCTCCTCTTTTGTGATCTGGGGGAGCGGTATGTGATGTTTAAAATGACTTTTAGCCACTGATGCAAGTGCTTTGGTCAGTGGCTAGAAGTCATTTTATAAATTGTGTACTGGTCCCCTGTGATGCAAAGGGGGGTCATGAGAAGCGGCACACAATGTTTAAAATGACTTTTAGCCACCGAACCAAGCACTTGCCTCAGTGGCTAAAAAGTAACAACCCGAAATATAAGTTGAGAGGCCCTTTTTTCAGCCCAAAATTAGGGCTGCAAAACTAGACTTATATTCGAGTATATACAGTAAGTTGCTTTTGAGCAAAGAATAACCCCAGGGGTAAAGGGTACAAAAAGTTAATGTTTTCCTGTATTGTTTGTTTTCTGTTTGCCATAGTTTGTATAAGTTTGTTTTATTAATATATCCATATTTATTTTTATTATTCATTTTGAAATGAATGATTCTTATATCCAGTGAGGTTTCTAATAATAAATGTTTGTTTTGTTTTGCTTTTTATACAATTTTATAATTTTATTTAATAAATAATAATATTTTTTTAAAAAAAAGAGAGAGAAATGAGGGGTAGTTCTTAGTCCATGTGAAGAACTCAACCTTTGGAAGCAAAATATATAGTCATGATATCTGGAAAAATAACACCAACCCACATTAGTAGAGTACAAAGTGGATCAAGTTGTCCAATAAGGGGCAGAATTCTAAAAATGCCTTGTTGTTGGAAAATCTGTATTTACACTTTCTTTTAGACATACATTGGCAGGCTGGTTGCCTTAAACTTCAGTTTCTACCTGCCCCTCTCTGTTCCGTCTTTTCCAATAAGTTTGTATTTTCTTTCGCCTTGTTGCAATCATTTGATATTGTTTGATATAATTTTGCCTTACTTATAAGTCCTTAGTTTTAAGCGGTTGCTTTAGTGCCTGACATTCCCAGGTTGGAAGCAGAGAAGGGAGGTGCGGCTTTTAGTAAGATGACCTCACTGTTTGATGAAAATTCAGAAGCAGTTGCTCTGATATAAGAGAAGTAGGGTGATTGATTCATGCTCATTTTTTTCTGGATGCAAGGAAGGTGCACGCTAATGCATGCTAAATTATTAATACTTTCCCACCTTCCTTTGCAGTAGTGCCTGTTTCTTACCTCACCGCCTGCAAAAAAAAAAATAGAGAGAGAGAGAGAGAGCTTGTCTCGGCTGGTGTGGTTTTCCCACTTCCACTGCTGTGAGATGGCTCAGGATATGCTGTATCACGTACTGACCACCTTAGGTGCCAAATTATGGCCCGGTGTGCATGCTCCTCATTGGAGAAACATGTTAGACTATTTGTTTTATCTAAGCTATGCATGGTACCATGCCCTGGGATGAATGGCAGTGAACAATCAGCTAAAATAAATGTAGGACATCATTTCCCCCAGACATTTGCAGTTCCTGTCCACGTCTTCCAAAACCTCCAAGGCTGTTCAGTTCTGCTATGTCTAAAAAGAGCTTTACTGTCTGCATCTTAAGTGGTGAAATCTGAAGAATGAGGAAAAAGCATGATGAAAGGGAAGCATTTTTATGGGGAAAATATTCAGAATGTTTGGGATGCATCTGCAAAGGATATATATAATTTACTTTGTAAATTGCAAGAGCATCTCTTCGGATTTCTGCATTTGGCAGAAGTGGAACTGTTTTAAATTATGTATAATCTATTATAGCAGGGAGGGACAAAAACAAGATCCTGATGGAAGCTAGAGACTTCTTCCTACGTGTTGATGCTGTGTGAGTGCCCCTCACCAGCACTCCTTTTTCACTGCATTCCACTACTGATTGACAGCTGTGTTCCACATTCTACTGGACTCAGAATACTAAGAATGATATTCAGCTGCTGAGCTGAAATCTACCTCATTCATAATTTTTCCTCTTGCTGAATTATAACCCAGCAATTCAGCAGCATCTTTAAACCCACCCTTTCGTCTTTTATTAACATTTTAAATATTTATTTATTTATTTTTTTGAATATTTTTACCCTGACTTTCTCCTTGGAAAAGGACCCAAGGTAGCTTACAATAATGAGGGACAATATACAGTCCAGAACATTTAAGACATATTCAAGTTAAGAACAGGGAGTTTGAAGAGGCATCTTAGAAAATTAAAAGGTAACAGAGCTACAAAGAGCATGGAAGAAGAAAAGAAAAATCCATTATGAGGGGTGAAAAGCAACATGGAAAACACTAGTGCTCTTATGAAATCAGTCAATGCAATCATGTATGGTCACATCTCAATGTGTGTGGTAACGGCAGAGTATACAAAGGAGAGGAAGTTACATCTTGAATTCCATTGATTGCCCTGACCTGGTTACCCTTGCACACTAACACGTATTGAGAGTTTTGCTTTGGATTGCTGTACTTCTGATGAGCATTTACAACCAGATTGGCTGATAAAAGCCATGAAGGCAATGCCAGGGAGAAGAGCAGAGCCTGAAATCAACTATCATTAAGCCCACACATACCCATCTTCCCAAGCTCTCAGCGCACAAATTTCTTCCCTTCTGAGCTGCGAGAGCAAATTTTGTTGATCATGCTATGCAGTGATCAATCTAGGACTTCTCAAGATGGAGCAAAGCTTGCTCTTTCCTTTTCTCTTGCTTGATCGTAAAGGACCAGGGGCTTAACCAGCATTTTCATCCAAACTTGCCTTTAAGAAGCCAGTTTTCTTTAGGAGATCCTTTTTAAAAAATCATATGAATCCTTTAAAAACAGACCCCTCCACCAAGTGGGACAGACGCTAGGAAAAAGGGGGGAAAGATGCATTCTTTAAAAATATTTTAGAAATCCTGGAACTTTTCTTGAACTAGTTGTTCATTTGTCTGGTAATTAACTTAACCAAAAGCCTCGCTTAGTGACAAACGGTACCCTTCCCAACCAATAAACTATGTTGATAGAAAGGATTGAAAGATGTGGAAAATCACCAAAAAAGGCAAGTGATGCATTATGTGGATGGCAGGAGAAACGTGACAACTTCATTCCCTTACCTTTATATCCTGTCACCAATCTTGAGGTGTTGTTACAACATCAGGGTGCCATGGGAGAAAAAAAGGGTCATCTGTTGAGTGCCAGTTATGACCTTACAGAGCTGAGTTTCTGTGCTCAGTCATAAGATTGACGTTCGGCTCAGTCATAGACTTATGTCCTGAGGTTTTCTTCCCACCCCCATCCCCAGATCCTCTGTTTGGATAACTGTCCCTTGGGAACAGGCCTTGCCTGCAGCCTTTCTTTAAACTTGCTTGGTTTTGTGCCGAAATGGGAACAGAGGGGCAGATTTTCATTTCCATTCATCCTGTGGCTGGCTAGAAGAGACTCATCTCTGATATATTGTCAAGTAACCTTTCTATTCCTGTGCCGCTAGAATAGTAAACAGCAGCTTTCAAAAAGGGCAAGAGGTTTTTTTGATAGCACTTTGCTGAATGAACTAAAGCGCTTATCGGCACATTCACAAGCCGTGTTCTTTCTAGCCAAGCATGGTCCTGACAGGTTCTTTTACTCCCACAAAAGAGACAGCTGGGCACTGATGTCTCGGGGATATGTCGGGGAATATGTTCCACCGGGCACTCACTCTACTTCTAGCTGCTGCTCATGCATGCGATTGAAGATGGCTTAGGTAGAACAAGGTGGTTGTAGGAGCAGTCTTGCTCACTTCTCACTGGAGTGGATAACAGATGTGGTTTCTGCATGCTACTTTTTCTTTTCTGCACTTTTGCATGCATTTCTCCCAGTCTGATTCCTATACCCAGTGCTTGTGTTTCTGTGATTTTCCACTCCACCGAACCCTTTTGGGACCAGATTTTGTATAGTAGTGTCTTTCCCCTTCCTGGCCTCTTGTCTATCTGGTGCATGTCAAGTTAATGAATGTTTGCCAGGCATGGGCCTGTAGCATTACTCCTCAAGCTTGCCTTTCTTTGAGACCAGTTTGATTGGTGAGCGGGTGGGATGTTGGTTGGACTCCTGGACTAAGATCTAGTTTATGAACAATCTCTTCCTGTACTGGTTCAATACCATGTTCATTCTGGGGGAAGAAGAGTCCTGCCTCTTGCCGATCAGAACCAGGCTTCGTTGGACAACCACCCCATCATGTTGACTCATTGCCATGTCCATTAAGTACTTGGGTATCCTCATAATTGTTTTAGAGTGCTGGTTTTGCTTTAATTTCTGTCTTGTTTGGGGAGCACTTCCCTCTCAGTTAGGTAGAAACCTCTTGCTGGTAACCACACATGTAACTATTAATTTGAGACTAAATAATTGGTTAAAAGAAACAAACTGCAAGGCTGTAGATGTACACATTTGAAAACATGAACATTGTCATTCCTTCCAGCTGGTAAGGAGCTAATGAACTCTACTTTGTCACCAAGACAGTGTGCAGTAGGCACATACTGTTGACAGCATTGTCTAATTTATTCCCAAACCCTTGTTCTTTTGTACATGTGAGTGTGGGGGGTTTGGTGTTCAGCCTGTTTCTGTACACCTACTGGTTCAAGGAGTGAATAATCAAAGAGAGCTCAGGCAAAATTTGACTAGGAGAAATGTCAGCCTGTCAGACTGAGCAGAGTCTTGTTAGCCCATCTGTCAGCAACTGCCCCTTTTCTAAAGATTTTGCGGTGCTGGCAATGACACAGGAGGAAGCAACGCGGCACAAGGAGCTCCCACCAGGCTCTTGGCCCTGACCATGTCTCTCCCATCTTGCTTCCATACAGTCTGCCCTGCTGACTCTCAGTTATGCCCATCCTCTTCTCTGTAGCATTTCCCTAGTTTGCCTGCCAACCCTAACCATGTGGATTGGAGTAACTGTTGTATTAGGTAGGAGATGACTCCCTGCAAATGTATACTGACATCTCCATTGCGGAGAAGCACGGTTCCCAGAAGAGACATGTCTCAACCTTTCCCTCTTTTTAAAATAAAACCTGAACCCTGAAGAGAGAGAGAGAACAATACAGTGCTCTATTATGTTTCTCTGTTCCTCCTTAAATTGGCCTCCAATACTGGCCTTATTCCTCAGTGATAATTCCCTAACTGAAGTGTGTGCCAACAGCCAGGGAGTCTTAGTGGATCTGAAGACTTGCCTGCAAATAAGCTGGGTGAGGAGCCTGATGTAAAAAAGATGCTGCATAGTGAAATAAGGAACAATCTGTCTCCTGGAGTGGATGCCCAAAGGTGGGAACTATTCTGTCCCCCAGGTGCTCTGCTGTCAGCTTGAATCTGATCTCCTGTCCAGTAGGATGAACTCCTACCTAGTAAAGTGATCTGATCAGGCTCTGAGGTGTCCCAAGCTCACTGCAGCATCTTCCCATAGGAATGCTGGTTTATCTAGTGCTTGTGCATGCAGTACTTTTAAAAAAGCTGTAAATGTTTCTGCAAGATAGGTTTGGCCTGCAAGTTGCTTTGTTCAGAAACAAAGCCATTGAACAGTTAATTCCATCTTGAAAAGTTTCAGTGCACTATATGGATGGGGAGTGAACATATTTCTCTGATTAATGGAATGCAATTGAAATAAGAATAGGTTTTAGCATTAATGATGGTGCTTAGTTGGACTCTTGATAAAATACCCAGAGGTTCCATATACATGAAACTTGGCTGAACAGTGACTAGCTTGCATAGAATTTTGTTATTATTGTTTTTGCTACTGCTTCTTTATTTGTTACTTCTTATGATGAATGTTGATCTTCCCCCTCCCTCAGGTTTTAAGCAAATAAATACCCATTATCTAAGCTGTGACCCTACTAGTTGTCTGTTCCTTGTTTCAGTGCGACGAGTGTCACCTCGATTTTCAATCCCTCCAAGCAACCATGAGGTGATGCCTGGAGGGAGTGTGAATCTCACATGCGTAGCAGTGGGGTCCCCCATGCCCTATGTGAAGTGGATTGCTGGAGACGTGGAGCTCACAAAAGAAGATGACATGCCATTGGGCAGGAATGTCCTAGAACTGACCAATATCACGCAGTCGGCCAACTATACTTGTGAAGCTATGTCTTCACTGGGTGTCATCCATGCAACAGCACAGATTACTGTCAAAGGTAAGATGCCCCATGTAGAATCTTATACCTTTACCTTTCCATAGTAGCAGGTGGTAGCAAGAGATGCAGCTGAAACTAAATTTTTGATTGTGACACAGGCATATAGAGATATATCTGTGAGCTCTCAGAAGCCCTTTAATATGTTGCATTCATATTGTTGTTAGGAGAAACTGGATAAATAATGCTGCAGAACTGATATGCACTTTATCTTGACCTATATCCTTTACTTCTAAAAGGATATGGACTTACATTTATATTCAAGATATAAACACACACTCCCTCACACCTGACCTTGCCCATGTTACCAACATTTATCTCTCAAACTCCTTATGCTGGACTACTTCCAAAATGCAAACTTTTATAAATTTTACATGAGCAGAATGTCCAAAATTCAGAATAACTGAATGTATCCAAAAGAGAAATCCAAGTTAGCATTCTCTGTATTTGTTCTGTTATTTGAGTTTCCACTTTGTCTAAATGGTTTAAAGAGCCCCACAAGCTCTTTATCAGCTCACTTGATAGGAGTTCCCACTTTTCTATTGCTTTGCCAAACATCCTGCTTCCTAATGTGGTTCAATATTTACATCAATCAAGCTCTAGAGCAGTGGTGGCGAACATTTGGCACTCCAGATGTTTTGGACCACAACTCCCAGAATTCTGAGCCTAGATTGCCAATGACAAAGGACGGTGGGAGGTGTGGACCAAAACATCTGGAGTGCCAAAGGTTCGCCACCATTGCTGTTGAGGATTATCAATATGGAGTCCAAGAAAAGGGTACTTTCCTTCATAGTTGCATTTCCTGGCAACCAGCTAGAACCTCAGTTGAATAGTTGAGACAAATGTGGGTGGGTGTGCATGACCTATGTCCCTTTGTTTGAAGAGCTGATGTGTGAAACCCAGTCCTTGACTTCAGATGCAGCTTTAACAACAGCCCTGCTGCTTCCCGCCTCATTGAAGACAGAGGTGCCTGGCAAAAATCATCTTGCCAAGAACTTTACATCTAAGAATAATATCCTGGCAAATTAAATCTTTTGCCATGTTTGGACTTTTGGTACATGCTTTGAAAAAGAGAGTATTGACCTTGAAACCTTGCAATGTTTTGTTTTTTGTCATTTTATTAGTGGCCTATAAAGTTATCACCTATAGCCTAGTCTTACATTTGTATTTTATGATTGCTACATGTACTTGCTTTACTTTATGTGCAGCAACTGTGCTGGATTGTTCCAGGCCTTCTTTTCTTAATTGCTCAGATTTCTATAATAAGAATCATCAGCCAAATGCACTTGCCACAAGTTCCTGCACATTTAGTCTTGTTTGTTTTCTAGCCCCAGTGCAACTAGAGCTATTTTTGCCCTTGGAGTTTTCCCAAAACTGGCCCTGATCAAGGCTTGCTGAAGTATATCCCAGCTGAAGAACTGTTTTCCCCTTGGAAAATCTGACAGATCCTCATTTAAATTACCTTTATTTAGCCAGCTGCAAGCAAGTGCTTTGAGCACATTTAATAACATGATTGCTATGTTTACCCTTCCATTAAGAAGCACTTCAAGCAATATATGGTAATGTGTAATATAAAAAATGTACGTTCCTGACTATGAAATGATTTCTGCCTTTAAAAGAGGATATTTATAAGAGTGTGAAGCTCCTTTATAGCACTGCATATTGCAGTATTTGCACTAATCAAATTACTAGCAGCGTGCTTTCCCCCCCCCACAGCCCTGCCAAAGCCACCGATAGACACGTTAGTAACTGAGACAACAGCCACCAGTGTGACTCTTACCTGGGACTCAGGAAACGCTGATCCAATCTCCTACTATGTCATTCAGTATAAGTCAAAATCACAAGAGGGCACATTCCAGGAAGTGGATGGTGTCGCAACCACTCGCTACAGCATTGGTGGTCTGAGCCCCTTCTCGGAATATGAGTTTCGCATTATCGCTGTCAACAACATTGGCAGGAGTCCCCCTAGTGAGTTGGTTGAGGCGAGAACTGGAGAACAAGCCCCATCCAGTGCACCCCTCAAAGTGCAGGCTCGGATGCTGAGTGCCAGCACCATGCTGGTCCAGTGGGAGCAGCCGGAAGAACCCAATGGACTGATCCGGGGCTACAGGGTGTACTACACAACTGACTCTCACCTACCACTCAACATGTGGCAGAAGCACAACACTGATGACAGCCACCTCACCACTGTGGGCAGCTTGATAACTGGGACCACCTACAGTATCCGTGTCCTGGCTTTCACTTCAGTTGGTGATGGGCCCCCTTCTGAAATCATCCAGGTCAAGACCCAGCAGGGTGGTATGTATGATCTGAACATTTTCCTCTCCATACCATGATCTGTCCTAGTTTTTCTAAGTATCAGTAGTTTGGAGTCCACAGCCACAGCTATATGTCATTCAAAGACATTCTGTTCATCATATTGCTTTTTATTAAGGATTGATGGACAAGATCCTACTTTTTCAGATAATATTTGTTCTGTCAGCACTCTGAAGGTGGCTATAGTGTATGTTGAGGTGGGATCTCAGAATAATTAATAAATAAATTATGCATAAATCATTAGCTAAGAAAGAACTTAGCTGTCTTTGCTTGAACCTATGGCCTAGAAGAAAGAGTGTGTGTTAATCAAGAGGTTTATGAAACTGATGCTTAGGTACCTTGGTAACAGAGCTTGTGTCTTGGAAGTTTCTTCCTTGCTTCCCTATATTCCTTCCCTGTTTTTGACTTGCATTTTTGGGGTGTCTTCAGTTCCAGCTCAGCCAGCAGACTTCCAAGCTGAGGCAGAGTCTGACACACGGATCATGCTAACATGGCTGCCTGCCTCTCAGGAACGCATCACCAAATATGAATTAGTATACTGGGAAGCACCCAATGGGATCCAGGTGAGGGATTCCATGATCCATTGCTGGTTGGAGGTACCGAGTTTTTGTCTATGGATATGAGCCAGCTTTCTTGATGCCATTTCAGTGTTAGATGTGTGCCTATTTTCAATAGTCATGCAGCAGTTTGTTGTTCCTGCAGAAGTTATTTTTGACAAGACCAGATAGAGTTTGAACCCTGGCAAAGACTTACATGTAGGAAAGAGTTCCAAGAGTTCTTGAAATCTCATGGATTCCTGAGCATGAGGAATATCCTTTCATGGAAATCACAACTCTGTATGAATATTCAAATCAGCCATTAGAGGTTATCCATCTACTGGCAGGTCCTTGTATCATTGAAAGTTGAGAGCTGTCATTCATTGTTTTTGTATACTATCTCACTAGAATTTTCATTAACACAGACTTCATTAGCCAAAGGTCTTTACTGTCTCTGAAATGACTGTGATTGCTTCAGTAAGACTGTAGGGAGAACGCACAACTTCCATTTCTCAGTGGAATGATGTCCCTGGAATAATGGGTTAGGGGTTATGTGAAAAAAATCAAAAGACCAGGGCCATGTGTCTTCAGTTCTTTAAAGAGATAAAAATTCTATACTAAGGTCACCTTAATTTTGAGCCAAGAAGTTTAATAGAATCGAAACCTACAGAATTTATTTTGTCCCCATTTTTCTTCCCTAAAGGGCTCTGATGCTATTGGAATCTATTAGTTTCATATTTTTTCTCTTAGTCATAGGGAGACACAGTAAGTTATATAGGAAGCAACACTGCCCTAACCACTGAGCCCTATTGAACTCCATCCAGCTCAGAGATTTCATTGTTCAGTGTTATCATCTCATACTTTTAAAAAGAAGGCCAGGGAGTGGTTCTCTGGGTGCTGGGTTTTGTGTATAGCATGACATTTTTTGCTGTTCGTACAGAACATATGGAGCTGCCTAGATGCCCCAAGCACATCCGATCTCACCTTATTACAGAAGCTAAGCAGGGTCAGCTCTGGTTAGTACTTGGATGGAAAACCACCAGGGAATACCAGGTGCTATAGGCGCCTGGAGTAGGAACTGGCAAACCACTCCAGTATCCCTGCCAAGAAAACTCCATGGACATGGAGTCACAAAGAGTCGGTCATGACTGTAACGATGCAATACACACACAGAGAGAACATATGGCCTAAAACTAACTCCCCCAGAGTTCCATGTTAGATTCTTGATCCTGTCCGATATAACAGCACACCATGAATATACTGGAATTTCTAAAATTGTGTGCATTTTGTAGTGTGGTCATATGTTATGGATACATAAAAGAACACATGTATACAACAGTGACCAAGAACTGCAAAAAAAGAGAGAACACATTGTAGTATTTTAGTTTAGAAATAAGGAACTTATCAAGAATTTTGGAGATCCTTCTTGACGTTTACATATTGCCATAAAGTGTTCCTACAAATAGATGAATGATTATTTTTCAAGAGAAACAGGACATTGGGTTCCTTTCTGCCTCGATGTAAGGTTACTGACTTTGCTACAAAGAGGCAATGCCAGGGAGCTTGGTGACAATACATATGATCATCATTGTCTAGTCACATGACTGGTCTGAAGACATCTGTGGCCAGAGGTCTGGGACTCTTCTGGAAGTGAAATGAAATAAGGCCAAAAAAGCAAAGCTCCTTAATTTCCATTCTAGTAAAACTTGCCTTCTTTCTTCTAGCATAAAGTGGAGTTTGACCAGACCTCCTCCTATGCAGTTGAAGGGCTCAAACCAGACACACTCTACCGGTTCCAGCTAGGAGCCCGCTCTGACCTGGGACTCGGAGTCTATACACCAGTTTTGGAAGCCCGGACAGCACAGTCAAGTAGGTTTCTCTAGTTGGCTCTGAAAGAGTGAACAATGTACAAGCGCTCTTGCACTTTTTTAAAGAGTGGGAGTTGGGAAGGTCGGAACCAATAGCTGGAGAAATGTGCAGTGACAAACTGACTGTGGAGCAGCAGTCATTTGTTCACAGTAAGTTTTGTCCTTGGGTCCATTAGAACGTGCTTTTCTATTTCAACAATGTAGACTCAGTCATGTACAAGGGAAGAGAAACAAATGAAAGGATTTCATAGGATTTGCCCCCTCTGTTACTCTAAATTTAGTAGTGCTTCCTCTCCTTCTGCCTTGAACTGAGGGCAGGTTTAGACTGTCTGATACCTGAACCTTGTGCATGTCCATCCTTTTTTTCTTTTTTTGCATGTGCTTCGATCCCAGTCAGATCTTTTCCTTCCCTTCCAGCCATATCACTATAATAGCAGTATTATACACATTGTGTTGTTGCTGCACTGCAGGCGTTTGTAAGCCTGTTAAGAATTTTTTGATGGCAGGGGCTCTGATGTTTGCATGTAGGTGGAATAATTAATAACTTCTTAGGGGGACAAATGCAGAGTAAGGTGCTAAAGTGTGTCATGGGGGCACTTGACTTTTGTGAAGTGGAAAGAACAAGGCTGCCGTTTGGCTTCCGTCTCCTGGATTTGAAGGCTCAAGGCAAACAGCACAGTGGGGTTGCATTCAGAGGGCTCGATAAAGAGGTGACCCAAGTGGGATTGCTTTCATTCTCTTCTCAGCCCATGTGCTGGTGGAATAGGAGACCAGTGCACCCTTATTAGCTGCTCAAAGTGCTGCACATAAGCAGATTAAAGCTATCAAAGAGCTCCGAGATAAGCTTGTTTTCACTAACGATTTTGGGGCTGGCTTTTATGCAGAGAGCATTAAAGAGGGGGAAGAGAGACATTTCCATTTATGCCATCTGTCAAGGATTTCACCACTGTGTGGGGCAAGCAGCTGTGGAGGCAAGAGTAGCCTTCTCTGTGTAGAGCCCGAGGGCATCTGGGATATATCAGGGTGGGGAAGAGCAGTGAGATTTTGCTCCTGATTGGTATGACCTTTCTTCCTTTCATTAGCACATCAATCATGAGGTTTCCTACAGTCCTGTTTAACCTGCACTTCAGCTAATGTGATCTCAGTGCCAGCAGGATGGCTAGGACAAAAATTTATGAAACAGTGTTCAAACTGAGGCATTATACAAATTTGACTTTAGGGGATACACTCTGATTGCAGAGACTGGTAATTGTTCTGTTAGCCACTACTGATGGTGCTTGTGTACCAATAGGTAGTTAGTGAGCATTTCCCTAGTCATTAAGCTAACGAGGAAGAATATAAGCAGATCTCAGGTGCAAATAGCAGTGGAGAGATCTTCATGCCGTCACTCATGTATGATGGTCCTTTATAACTAGGGCAAGGAATATAACAACCAGCAATTAAAAAGTGGTCAGTCCTGATTTTTTTCCTTGTTGCATCGATCATTGGATCCCACTTTACAGTTAAAGCTGGGGTATAAAGTCCCATGCAGACCCTTCCCATTTGTGTGTTGTAACCAAGCTCTCTCCCACAATTTCCATTCTCCTGCCACCATATTCTTCCCCTTATTCCGCAACAGTTCCTAATGGCAGTGCAGAAGAAACAGTGCCAACTGGCATCATGTGGGAAGAGAGGCAAAGTAGCCCTCCCTCACTGTGATCTTGAATGGGATCACTGGAATGGCCCCCAGATAGAGTCTTACCTTCAGCCAGCTAAAGCTGTCCCACCCTCTGTATCTGTCTACCATCTTCTATTCCTAAACTAAGGGGGGGGACCTCTCTTCACACATCATGGAGTCCCGATGCCCTTCCCATCCTAACTCCAGGGATGGGGCATCTTCTTTGGACCAGGGCAAATGCTGGTTTGGTAAATAAAAGTCTTGGAAGATACAGTCCTGCAATGAGCAGAGCTGAGTGTTCAGATGGCGCAAAGAAAGTAGGTAAAAGCAGATGCAATTTTTAGATCTTTTTCAGTCAAGCAGATCTTCGGAGTAAGTCCTTCCCCACTTCCCCAACAGTTTTGCTGCTTTCAAAATGAAGTTTTAGTTCAGTTTTCCTGCCTGCAAAATACAGCCCACTTCCACATAGGTTTTCCCATCTACAAAAGATAGGTTGGAGAAGATTTACTGGTATCCCCTATTGATGGTTAGAGTTGAAGTTGCTTAAACTTGATGTTCCCTGCATGGAGCTGATGATAAGCTCTGTTCCATGAAGGAGCTTCCCTGCCTACAAAATACTATAGAAGTCAGCTGTGTGCAGTAGCTTTCTTCACTGCAGTTCTTGCTGCAACGCATAGCACAGTACAAAGCAGGGTATAAGTTTAAATAATCTCTAAACTTCCATTACTCATCAGGCAAAACAGTTCCTAATCCTTGCCCTAAGTGTAAATGTTTCCCAAGCCAGTTCCTTGGTGGAGGCACTTTTTGGTTGTTTAACTGAGATGTTTGAAACCTAATCTTCACTGAAATTACAGAGCTTGTGAAGGTGAAGTAAGTATATCTGCAAATCCAGTGTGTCTGGGTATCTTGTAGGCCATTTTATAAGGTTTTAAACTAAAAAATGTGTTTACACATTGATTTATTGATTTGTCAGGAAAAAATAATAAATTTATTTAATTCATTGACCTTGACAAATCACAAATCAGAATGAATCGTCATTTTTCTGATTCATACCCACCTCTAGTTGTAACCTTTCACCTGAATTCAACACATCCTCAGGGGCGTATACTTGGCAGTGGAGAAGAAAGGTGTTGATTTATTCTTCTGCTACTTTCTTTTACTCCATTGTGGTCAAGGTCTAGGTGTGTAGTATAAACACATTTTTGGATTCTAAGATTATAAAAACAAAGGGAGGGAAAATTTCAAGGCTGAAAGCTCATGAAGGCAAGGGTCACTAAGGAATAATTTTAAAGAACAGGGATAACATGTCTGATTCACATGAAAAGCCAAATATATGTCTTTCTTATAACAATGTCTCTAGAAATGTTTGCCTAAATAGATATGGATGGGCCCCATTTTATTACTGAGCAGCATAACTCTGGTGGTCATACTAGACATTTATGTGTCCTTTGAAATATAGCATTGCCACCATTCCTAGCTCTTTTTGTTCCTTGTGATAATCTGCTTTCAAAACAGTCAGAATTCGGAATTTGACTGTTTGTTCTGCAAAGAGCCATTCATGTCAACATGAATTGAAGGTTCCTATATATCCAGGGAGTACATAATCTGAGCCTCACTAGTATGTTTATGCTGCCTTCGAGCATATTTATGGACACCCCCCCAAAAAAAAATCCAACAAGTGTGGATAATATGTGTGTATATGCATGTTGGTGTTCATTCTGTCCCGTATACTTTTCCCCCCATTTATTTTGCTTGCATTGCTGAGATTTGCTTTGACCTCTTTAGACGTAAGTTGCAGCTTGTACATACTGATGTTAAGTTGTGACTTCTACATTGACACTTTTTTGCAAGCGTGATTCTTACTCAGCCACCAGCAGGCACAGGAAACGGCTGTCTCTCACTCATCCCTCCAGTTGCTAATAATTCTGTTTCTAGTTCTACCTCAAATTCTTCATTCTTTTCTCAGCAGGTTTTTCTCTTAGAAAGCTCCTTTTAGGTTTGACTTGAAGAAAGGATTGTTTACGGTTAAATTCTCTTTTTATCAAGGCAGTGTACTCTCAATATCTGCTCCTGGCACTCCATGTCTTTAAAGCACTCTTCTACTAACTACCTTATTCCTGCAATGCCTTGTTTTCTTTTACTCTTCTACATCTCTTCTCCTGCTCAGCATTGTTAACTACAAGTCTTTTTTATTTTTTTAAAAAACACTTATTTATTTATACTATAGAACTGAGTTTTCAGGCACTGAGCAAAGCAGCTGAGGACAGGGCATTTAGAGATCATTCATTCATAAGGTTGGCATAAGTGAGGGGGGGGGGACTTGATGGCTCATACCACCACCACCACAATTAAAAGCAATGACACACAGAGATTTTTTTCATTAAAAACTCTTTAAAGTCACACATAGCCCCATTGTAAGACTTAGAGAGTTCTTCCCATCCTTTAGCCACTTACCACTTGTGTGTTATTTGTTCTCTGCAGTTGAGATACATTCAGTGCCTTGATAATGCTACTGACATAGCCATTTAACAGTAATAAGCATTAATAAGCATTAGAAGCCTCTTCGTCAAGGGGATTCCTTGGCAATGGTCTCTTTTGGGGGATTCAGCCATCAGGGCCAGTTTTCTAAATCCTCATGCCTTAGTTTCCAGTGTCACACTGGTTCTGCTTCTTAATGTTGAAGCCCAGTGCTTCATTTACTTTTCTAGCAATATCTAGACCTAAGCTTTTACTCTCGAGTCATTTATTATAAATACTGTCATTATTTATTTGATAGCTGCCACTCCCCTCGTTCCACCAAGCCAGATTGGTTAGGTACCATATTTAGATGCTCCTACGGATAGCTCTGAGTTCAAAGCAGGTCCCTACACTCCAATTTACCTCCTTAAAGTTGACTTTCAGGAGTGAGATAATCCTTACTGCATTTCTTAATGGGCTATTGTCTTTGACCTCATCTTGTCCTAGTATAAAGTATCAGATGTACAAGTTTTCAGTTGGAGAGGGATGGTTTGTTGTTCTTTATTTGGTGACACCAGCACTCCTGCAAGTCTTGTTCCACCTCTGTAGGAACATACCTCATGGCTTTGGTAGCTTCCAGTTAACTCTGTGGCCAAAACAATCATTCCAAAAGTGTGCTGCTGCTGACTTCTATTACAACAGAAACGTTCTCCAGGAACATAGTCAGACTACCCTACTCAGACAGAGCATCACTGAATTATGGGTTGAGGAGGAAAGCGTAGTGCTGTTTTTCCTTCCTTCTTGGTTTTCATATTTTTCAGTCCTCACATTCTTTCTTGACATTCCTGCCTTCTTATTCTTCTGCCTTCTTGTTTTCTGATATCTTTCTGATAGCTCATATTTTTGAGCCTCCTGTCCTAAGCTAACTATTGCTATAATTCTAGACCTTAGGCATGATGCAAACTGCTTCTCACAGACCTCGCTGTCCTCTGTACTTTTTCTTCAAATATGAGGTTAGGTTTGCTTGTTGCAAAGAAAGAATCTGATGGCTGGGTAAGATCTCTGTATAGGTTGTGTGTGTTGTTGTTTTTTCGTTCAACCATTTCCCCTCATCTTCCCGCTTCCTTCATTTATTTATCCCTAGCCCCTTCTGCCCCACCCCAAGATGTGGTATGTGTAAGCACCAGCTCCACTTCCATCCGGGTAAGTTGGGTACCACCACCGGCTCAAAGCCGCAATGGAGTCATCACACTGTATTCCATCGCATACCAAGCAGTGGAAGGAGAGGACAGCACCAAGCATGTGGTTGAGGGCATTGGACATGAGCACTCCAGCTGGGAGATCAACGACTTGGAGAAATGGACAGAATACAAAGTGTGGGTGAGGGCCCACACAGATGTGGGTCCTGGGCCAGAGAGCAGCCCTGTCTTGGTTCGCACAGATGAGGACGGTAGGTTCCTGATTAATTACTGAAGGTAACAAACCCTCATTTGGTTCTTCTGATAATATAACATTTTTCAGAGCTGCTAAATTTGTTTTTTTCCCCTCTCTCAGAGCTGCATAGTTAGGAACTTCCTCCAAAACAGCCACAGACATATGCAGAAACATGCATCCAAAATTTGAAAACATGGGAGGCATCAGAACATAGGTCCCAAAAAAGAATGAAAAGGCCTCTTTCATGTGGAGCCCAATAGAAAGAAAAACTGCAACTTCTGCCCCTGATGGACAGAATGTCTGATGCCTACATGGATCTGTTCCTATTCTGTATCACATGAGTAGAGTCTGTGAGGGAGATCACGAATTAAAATTGGTATTACATTAACTAGGGTGTCAAATTATTTAATGCCAATTTGATTCTCTTTCTTACAAAGCAAAGCAAAGTGTTCTGCTTATATACCGCCCCATACCACTACAAGTAGTCTCTGGGCAGTTTACAATTGTTAATTACAGTGTGCAGGCTACACATTGCACCCCCCCCCAGCAAGCTGGGTACTCATTTTACCGACCTCAGAAGGATGGAAGGCAAAGTGAACCTTGAGCCTGCTACCAGGGATTGAACCCAGGTCGTGAGCAGAGTTTTACCTGCAGTACAGGCATTTAACCACTGCGCCACGAGGCTCCTTACAAAGTGCCAGTGATGTCAGACGGCTCAGCCCAGGCTATATCCTGACCCCAAAGGCCAAAGAGGAGATGGGCAGGCAAATGGAGAAAGGAAATTTCTCTCAAATTGACAGGAGGCACCCTTAAAGTTTTGCCTCCTGTGCTGTATGGTCCCTTGCACCACTACAGTTCTAGGAAGTGTTGCATAGCAATATTCAATGACTACTTCTTGGGGTCACTGGCACATCTGTGTGTCCTGCTGCCTGAATTGTTTGCATCAGTTCTCATTTAGCAAAGCCTTAGCCAGAGGGAATCTGCTACCCTAGAAATGTCACAGCAAGCTCTCTGCATTAATTTGAGGGCTGCATAGTTTGCTGCCCAGCTAAGTTCTCTGTCAGGAGTAGCTTTCGAACCTTGTGATGCGCTGGTTTTTCATCACTAGAAGCACAGGAAGGAGCTCAAGTGCTCTTTGAAATATTATTGGTGGCTAATATATCTTTCTTATATTTGGAGTGACCACCACTGACCCAGCAGAGCTCAATCCCTAGACAGCTGCTATTAGCATACATACATCCCTGCCCTTTAATGACAGCCATTGGTAAACCTTGTGCTAGCTGTGCCTTGATGTAACCTTCATAGACAGTGTCCCAGTTGCATCCGTTGCAGGGTGGCTATATTAACCACTTAAACACACTGCTGTCAGCTTTCCACTCACTTTTTAGAAAGGATGGATCACCATCCAGAAAATATGCTTCATCTCCTTGTTCATGTAGACTGAGGTCGGTGAACATCCTTCATCCCCCATTTTCACTGTCATTTTCCTCTACTAACATGTGGGCCTTTCCCCTGTATTCTGTGCTCTTCTTTAAGTAATTTATAATTAAGAGCGAAATTTGCAGAAAATAACCAGTTGGCCACGGTTTAGCAACTGCCCTGTCCCTATAGAAAAAATGTTGGAGGTTCCACCCACATCTCTGTCCCCAGTTGACCTTGTTTTGCTCTAGCAATTGGGGGCACAGTGCAGTTCTTAACAGCATAGATTTGTCCTATATGGCAACATTGCTCTAGACGTCTAATCTTATCATGAATAGTAGTAAGAGAAGGCTAGTCTCTGGGTGCAACATACTGCCATAATCCTCATATGGAGGTGCTTTTGGGGAGACTGGGGCTCCCCTCCCCCTCCACCTGCATAATATCTTATGTAGTTAAGTGGAAGAGCCAAGAGTAATATGGGTATAATTTATAATGATGACTGAATTTTTTTACCCCTTTTACCTGCTTTTGTTTCACAGAGGAAAAAGAGTCTGCATAGAATTAGTTTCCACAGATTGTGGGAACATCGTTGAGAAAAGTCAAACTTGAAGGCACATAGCAACAAGGACTGCCTGTTCTGCTGCTTCTTTCTATTCTCTGAAAGAAGAAGGTGATCCTCTCATTTAGAGGTTTCACAGAAAAAGAGTCTGCACAGACATCAATGGTTTTTCAAGAGGCATGCTTGTTGATTGAACGAGCCTGTCTCATTAAGAATGAATAATCTTCCAAGCATTCTTCACATCCTTACCTTGAGCAATCAGTTTATACATTCCTCTTCCCTCTTAGTCAATGTACTGGTGCAATGTACCCATTTCTTTTGGTTTATATATACCTGTAGTAGAATTTGGGACATCTGGTGATCTGGGCAGAACATGCTTTACATTCTCTCGTGTCAATACATGAACTGCAGGATAGCCTAGATCAGTAATGAACTCATTAATATGTATCATTCATTTCTATTAATCCTGTTAATCTTTACACACTTTATCTGCTATCTTGGGTGCTATGTGTGGAAAAGAATATGTGGGAGACCAGAAACAGGTGTTAGAGATAAAATGTGATTAAGAATAATAACCATGTGCCAACAGTTCAATTCTGGCTTGTGGCAAGCCTGTGAAGGAGCCATCTCAAAAATGTCCTGCCCTTAGCCGTCAGCTCTTGCAAATTCAAAGCTGTGGCTTCCTTTAGGGAGTCATTCCATCTCTTTTCTTGCTGTTTTCCTCCTATCCCAGAGTTAGTCTTTTCAAAAAAATCTTGTCTTCTTATAATATGCACAAAGTATGGTAGCCTCATTTACATTATTTTTGCCCCCATAGGGTCCTAGAACAAGTGCTCCAGGACCCATTTGTTAGTCTTTCTGGCAGTCCAAGGCATTTGCAAAGCATTCCTCCAGAACCGTAATTTGAATGAATAATTTTTTTCCCCTGTCAGCTTTCTTTTCTGTCCAGCTTTCACATCCGTACATAGTGATTAGAAATACAATAGTGTGGGTGATCTTGATTTTGGTATCCAGTGACAGCTCCTTATACTTGATATAATAATAATCTGAGAACTGCAGAGCGAGAAGGGGCCGTATGTCTCATCAAGTCCAGCACCGATGATATTTTCTAATTCTTTCGTTGCTTTTCTTCTGAGCCAAACTTCCAGATACCACTCAATTTTTCTGAGGTTGCCCTGGGACTATAGCTTGCTTAAGACAACAGTGGTTGGCTCTGACACTGGGGAAAGCACATTCCTGACCCTGGGTTCCAATATTCCGTTTTACTGATCTATGCAACCAAGCAAATGCTGACTAAAAGAGGAAAATCCTTGACTAATGAATCCCAAAACATTAACTTATCTTACTTCAAGGAATATGCAAATTAGCTTGCTGTGTTTGGCAACTGGTCTTTAGGAGCTAAGCACAGGGTTCTTTTGAAGCCCAGTTTCACAAACCTGAAAAGGCTGCCTCAGTCACCTCTCTGCAATATTAATGTGCTTTCAGCTCTAATTACAGGCCATCTCAAACATCTGTTTCTGGCTTGAGAGAGAGAGAGAGAGAGTGCACACAGACTGTATTTTCCGAGAAAATAAATTATATGATAAGGAGTGCAGAAGGAAATTAGCTTAAGGCAAAATGTATTACTTTTTCAATATGATTATTGTCTTTGACAAAATTTTGCATCTGTGTTACAGTGCCTGGTGCTCCGCCACGAAAAGTAGAGGTGGAATCAGTGAACTCAACATCAATTCGTGTTTCCTGGAAATCACCCATTTCCAACAAGCAGCATGGGCAAATCCGAGGCTATCAAGTTACGTATGTGAAAATGGAAAATAATGAACCAGTTGGACCCCATGTCATCAAAGATGTCGTGGTAGCAGAACCCCAGGTATAGCATAAGACTAGTATATATCTGTGTATGCAGTGGTTCCTGTATGTTTGTCACATTTGTACTTCCTGGAGTGTGTTATAAATCCATATTACAGATTGGCCATTGGCGACCCTCCATCTGTGTGACCAGAGATGACACTTATTGGGGCCTGTAGCCCAATTACATGTGGAGGACAACAGTTTAGCCATCCATGGTCTAAACAAACACAATTCTTAGGGTTTATCAGAAAATATGAAGTAGGCAGCACAGAACACTCGGTGACTAGAGGCGATAAGTGGATACACAAATATTGAAACCAGAATCTTGTTGAGAGAAGCCACACACAAAGAATAGTGATTCCACTAGTGATTTTGTCCACTTAGTAAAAATCAGAAAATTCACAAAATCAGTTGCACAATTGGGTGTGTGACAGATTTTGTGACCAGTGTATAATCAGTCATGTCATGGACACACCACAGAACTGGGGAAATGATTTGTTTGATTACCATTCTGCCTCCAGGTTCTCCCAACATTATTTTTGACTCAAGTAATGCATGAGAAGATGAGATTATAACTGGAGCATGTTTTTGAGAAGATACAGCTAATCAGGCCTTCTATGTCATCCAACAAGTACAGTGGTACCTTGTATAAAGGAATTAATTCATTCCAAATAAAATTATGTTAAGCAATTTTTCCTTTATACAAATTTCCCATAAGAATGCATTGAAAATGGAGTAATCCCTTTTTTATGTTGTACAGATTCGCCCCATAGGCAATTATGTTAAGCAAATTTCCCCTATCTCTGGAATTTTATGTTGTACAGATTTTATGTTATACAAACTGTTTAGTTATACAAGGGTCCACTGTAGAAGGTTTTGAATAAGAAAGTTGTACATTAAATTATGATGTTTCTGCAAAAACAAAAACAGAAATGCACCAAATTAGTTATCAGCATTTTCTTCCAAACTTTGAAAGTTAAGCTGTTTCTTTGGGAATTAATAATATGCCTTAGGAGTATGTTGGAAACTAGCTGAATACATTGTTCATCAGTTCTTCCTTTCACAACAGGTGTTGACAAGGTTGTGGCTTTTTGCTGTAAAGTATTAAATGATATGCCAAAGGAGAGGATTCGAAAAGTATATTCTCTTCTGGAAGAAAATAATTTGGCTAAACTACAATATGAAAGAAATATAGGCCAAATCAGGATTGTGTATGTCGCATCACAAACCTTATAAAATGGCATATGAAGAATTGTTTCCAATCTGTGTCCCCCATTCAAATGTGCCAGGGAGCTCCGGGGGAGCATATGCCCCCCCCCCTTCTTGAGAATGGGTGATAAATATTATAGTCTCTCTCACTATATATCAGTGAATACAAGAAATCTCATCTGATTTTGGAACCTAAGCAAAGTCAGGGGGGATCACCATGGATATCCAGGTAGGGCTAGGAACGTATTGTGTCTTTAAAACTCCGGAGAGCTATTGCAAGTCAGAGTTTGCAATACTCTGGAACCATGGCCTGACTTGGTGTATGGCAGCTTCCTGAGTTCCTGACCAATATTTCAGAATGAAGCAGATACTCCAAAATATTTATCTCAAACAGAATAATCTTCCATGCTCTTCAACATTTTCTGAGTGCCAGGGCTATATCTATAGCTGTCACTGAAGTGAAGAAGAAAACAACTGACTGGGGGATTACTTTTGACCTGTTTGGCTGTTTTTTTTCCCATTTGCCTAATAGAATCCATCTTTATGAGGAGCCTTAGGAACTGCATAACATTTGCAATTCCTTGAGCATCTGCAGTTGCAAGTTTGAGGTGATCACTTGTAAGATAGGCACCTCAAATGGCATCCAGAAGAGTTACTAGAGAACTGCATTGCCTAATTGATCTGTCTCTTAAATAGAGCACAGGAATGATTTCTATCTTTCTTAGCAGGGAGATAAATATATTGAAAAAAGCATATCCACCCCCTCCTTTGGAAAATTCAAAAAAAAAGCAATGAATTGAGACAAAACTCAGGGGTGTCTTGACTGCCTGGTTTGTGTAAAAGTAACTCAAGTGAACGTTTAACATTTTTGCACTTTCCTTGAGAAAGCTGTCCTTTACTGTTATAGAAAAAAATCATAATGAATTTATTGCCTTGCTGTCTTGGGCTTTGAGGTTAATGTTTTGATCCTAAATTAGCTTTGCTTTTAATTCTCCCTTGAATTTTCATTGAAGTTGAAGTCTAAAATAGATTGAAGTTTGCTTCTTAGACTAGCAGCTCTTGTACAAAAGAGAAGATGAATCTTCATGAAGACCATATTTTGTCACCTTTCCTTTAAAAGATGAAGCTTTCCACTGGGCGTTCCTATGTTCTCTTGATTATCCTTCTTTTGTTTTTCCTGTTTCAGTACTTCCCCATTTGCTGGAAGTCAGGAGTTTGCTAAACAAAAAAATACCTGCACACTTTCCTCTAGTTTTTCAGTAGAAGTGCCTTGCAGAGTTCCTAGTCTCTGCCTACTCTGCTTCATAAGCAGAAGTAAAATTTATGCTTGTATTTAATAGGAAGCAGTTCTATCCTTACTATTCAGAGAAACTTCCTGGGACATTTCCAGTCCTTTGGAGCACTCACTACTTTCTGGCATGCTGTTCAGTCAATAAAAGCTTTCTTTGTGGCTGCTGTTTCTTGCAGAGATATTGCAACGCAGTTATAAGAACTAAGCATAAAGCACCTAACCCAAAGGTGATTCCTAGGAAGTGAATAATCCGAGGAAAACAATCATTTGGGCTGGATGGAGATTGTTGACAACTCCTGGTTGCTGGGCTTAGTTAGCATTTTAGATCATGCTGTTTATCAGTTGTGTTTTTGGCTGATAACTAGGCAGATGGAAATGCTGCAGACACTATCAGAGGAAATGTGTGAAAACCAAGTTAGAGCAGTATGCAATATATTTGATCCAGCCATCCCAGAAGATATATTTTAAAAAAATCCATCGAGGCAGAAGGGGATTCTAATCCTGCTGTCTTCTAGAATGCTGGACTGATTATCTATGAAGTCCAACTGGGGAAACCAATCAACTTTCATCCTGCAGAAAGGAGGAAGAAAATGTTCACATTAATGACATCTCTAATACTTCTCTGCTTGAGAAAAGGAACTCCGTGAAGGCTGAAAAATGAGAAAAAGAAGGGCATTGTTTCTATATGCAGATATGACACACATATATGGTTCTTTGTTCCTCGTGGCATAGGATACTTATTAGCTGTTTTCTACATGCCTACTGTAAGCTTTGTCTTACTTACCAGCGAGAACTGGGCAACCTTGTCTCTGTAATCTGAGGAACATGGAGCTATTGAATTGTTCTTTGCTGTTTTGAGGTGCCACCACTACAGGTGGCTACAAGATGGCATTACAGCTATTGCCTCAGTAGGGGTTATATAACACAAAAATGGAAATCATGTTCCACCGGGCCCTGTAAAGTTGCTGACTGTGGCTTCACTTTTTAGTCTGAGTATTCATTACTCAGGTGCAGAGCTAGTAAAATTTGACCATTCCCGTTTAGCTGCTTGCCTCCAGACATTGATTCTTTTTTGATCTACAGTGGTACCTTATATAAAGGAATTAATTCGTTCCCAATGAAATTATGTTAAGCAAATTTCCCTTTATACAAATTTCCCATAGGAATGCAGTGAAAACAGAGTGATCCCATTTTTATGTTGTACAGATTCACCCCATAGGCAATTCTGTTAAGCAAATTTCCCCTATCTCTGGAATTTTTTATGTTGTACAGATAAGGGTCCACTGTACTTCATAATGTCATATTTTGGGTGTTTCTTATTTAAACATACAATGTCTGATTAAGATGTTATGCATTGGCATAGGCCAGTCTCACCTCACAGTTCATCCTTGGATTGGATCCAGTGTCTCACTCTCATTCAAATCACAATCCGTTATACAGTATTCTCCCTGCCATATTGCGCTTTATATACTGCAGTCCCAGTATATTGTGGATTTTCCAGGACTGCATGTATGGGCGGCAGGGAAGCAGCCAGGTGACAGTGGGCCTAGGGCAAGCTGTGGGTTGGTACTGGTGGCCCTGTGTGGGGCTTCCTGTACTTCCAGCTTTTTGGAAGTCACTTCCAGTTTGCTGAAAGCCACTTCTGGGACCTGCATAGGCTCCAGAGGCCCAGCACAGGCATTTGAAGTCACTTCCAGTTTTTCAGAAGTCACTTCCGGTTTGCCGAAAGCCACTTCTGGGGCCTGCACAGGCTCCAGAGGCCCAGCGCAGGCCCTGGAAGTAACTCTTGGTTTTTCAGAAGTCACTTCTGGTTTGCCTGAAGCCACTTTGGATCCCTGTACAGGCCTGGGAAGCCCGTTGCAGGCCTGTTCCGGTCAGCACCAGGCCTGGGATAAATACAGGAGGCCTCAAACAGGCCCTCCTGCCCCGTCCCGACCTGCAGATAAAGGTGTCTGCATAATGCAGATTTTTCTTTATCATGGGTCGGGTCGGAAACATAACCCCAACAATAAATGGGGAAGGACAGTATTCAAAATGCTTCAATCATATGAAATTGTTCGTTACTAGTCCATTAAAGTTGCATAATCTTTCATTTGAGTTCGAAACACATAACATCACGATATTTTGCAGTGTAGAGCATACTTATCTGTGTTCCCAGCTTGTGACAACACAAGCACAGAAATATGACTTCAGAATCAGCTCTTCCCACATCAAAAACAAGACACAGTCTTGTGTTAGCACCATTTCTATTAGCTACATCCAAATGACAATTACTGGTCTAAAAACAATCTGAAACCTAAAGTGAACAATGATTGTGCATTCACCAGGAGTTTGTGTATTTCTAGGGCAGAGCTTCACTGCAGCAATAGTTTGCATATAGAGAGAAATGTTACAGTGCGGCTTATCCAACAAATCACAGTGCTTTTTACAAGAACTACAGTCGTGGTCAGAAAGACCATGGCTACAGACAGTTGTGAGGAACCCTAAAATGAAATGTTACGAAAGCACTGCAGGCAGCATAAATACCAACTGCTAACTTTGCCTCTGCCTGCATCGGTTGTATTGCTTCTGAGCAGTGGCAGCAGCTGAATCTTTTTTATTAAGGTCACTGACTTCCTAAAATCAATTCATCTTATTCAACAGAGCTAACTGCTTATGGAGCAATTGGGCTGGTTTGGGGAAAATGTTTTTATCTGCTGGTGACTGTTTCATAAATTTAAACATTTAGCTGAAGCAGATTCTGGAGAGATACAGTAGAGGTACCTCTGATTTGGAGGAGAGATTACAGTATGCTGAAGATGTCCATGTGTAGTCATTAAAAACTGTTAAAATTGAATATTTGATGCTGTTGTGCTGGCCTGCTTCATGTACAGTGGTACTTTGGATAACAACTGCCCCGGATAACGAATAATTCGGATAACAACTGCAAATTTCTGGGTATAGGGCTGCCTCTGATAACGAATTTTCCCTATGGGCTGCCTCGGATAACGAATCGCAATTCGTAGGTATAGGTCTGCCTTGGATAACGAATCTTCCTATGGGCTGCATCGGATAACGAATTTTCCCTATGGAATGCCTCAGATAATGAATTTCCATTATGCATCAGTAAAAAAGTTATCCCAGGTGAAATTGCATCTGTACCTTTAAAGTGCACTTTTTAAAGAGTTTTGAGCAAAAAACCAGGTGTCTGTGCCTTTTTCCTAGGCTCCAGAACGGATTAAACGGTTTCCCATTCATTCCTATGGGAAACTGCATTTCGGATAACGACGTGTTTCGGATAACAACTAACCTCAGATAATGAATTACCGTCATTATCCGAGGCACCACCGTATTTCCACCTTGCTCCTTCAGCCAGCAATTTTGTAACTGAAGCATTTCAGCATGTCAGAATATTTTGTTAATTGGCATAGTCTACCTATTTCCACAATTTGTACAAATGATTTGGAGATTATATTTTAATACATGCAATTCCTATTGCTATTTACCTATAGTACTGCAGTATACTATCAGCAGTAGCATCCTACATTTTGGAAAACATTCAGAACAGCTTAAAAATAAGCTGAAAGCATAAATGAAAGGCATAATACAGTACTTAAAAACTATACATGCAATGCTGATAAGTAACAGTAGTAAAATGCAGCAATTGAATAACAGCAGGCTGTAAACTCTTTTAAAAGGAGCTTGTGGTGGATTTTAGGAGGCAGAAAACTGATATTCAACCACTGGTGATTGATGGGACTGGTGTGGGGAGAGTTACAGGTTTTAGATTTTTGGACATTGAGTTACAGGAGGATCTGTCCTGTAATGTCAACACAAGAGGTCTTGCAAAGAAGGCTCAGCAGAGACTATTTTTCTTGAGAACTTTAAGGAAAAAACATCTTCTGCAAAAGCTGCTGCTGGCCTTCTATCATTGTGCAATTGAGAGTGTGCTTACTTACGGGTTATGTGTATGGTATGGAAGGCCTGGTGAGCTCTAGTCCATGGGATCACGAAGAGTCGGACATGACTAAACGACTGAACAACAACAACATGGAAGTTGTACCCATCGGGATAGGACAGTGTTGCACAGAATCATAAGAATTGCGGAGAGTATTGTGGGCTGTTCACTCCCCACACTAGAACAAACAGAGTGCCACTGTAAAGCATTAGATATATTAAAAGATCCATCACATCCTGGTCATCGCCTCTTCAAGTTGCTGCCATCGGGACGGAGATATATTACTGAGGGCAAGAACAAACCATCTCAAAAATAGCTTCTGTTTAAGAGCAATGTTGGCCTTAAATGAAAATTCTGGACTTTGAAGTCAGCTTATTTTATATTTCATATTTTATCTGTTGTAGCCGTTTTTAAATCTATGTGGAATGTTTTATATGAGTTGAATATAGCAACCGTGAAATTGTGTTGTTCCTGCAAGGGGGCAATGACAATAAAGATTCCTGTTCCTATTCCTAAAAGATGTATTTATTTACTGAAAAATCATGTAAAAGTCCCCTAAACAGGCTCACAAACACAAATAACCACAAAAAGTAATATATTAAATACAATTATATGCCATAAAATCAATTCAGACTTATGGTGATCCTTTCCAGAATTTTCTCAGTATAGATTGCTTTTAATGCCTCTGAATTGAGTTTCAGTATTACTCAGAAGTGGCTTACCATTCCCATCTTCTGGGGCCATCCTGGGAATGTGCAGTTTATGGAAAGCTATACAGGTCTGCTATTCTCCAAGAAGGCAGAGTTGGGAATCAAACCCCTAGCCCAGGCATGTCCAAACTTCTGCCCTCCAGTTGTTTTGGACCACAACTCCCACAGTCCTTTGCCATTGGAAATACAGGCTTGGAATTCTGGGAGTTGTGGTCCAAAACATCAGGACGGCCGAAGTTTGGACATGCCTGCCCTAGCCTCTGTTCTTCAACTAATTTATACAGCTCACTAGCTACCCAAACAGCTAATATAATCATAATGCTGTTATGAGCAGCAAAGGATTAAAATTAAAAGCTTGCTACACAGAACAATTTTTGTAATGTGCAGAAACCTGCGGTCAGCCAAGAATGCCCTGTGCAGTGTCCATGTCAAGTGGACGTCAACAAGGACTCGGATTAAAGAGTACAGTCAGCAAGGAGGGTCAAGATGATACCAGTTTCTGTCACAGGAGTGTAGCATATTATCTTAAGGTCTGCTTCTTCTGCTTACTCTTCATTCGTATTGCCAACAGCAGGAACGTGACCTTTCTAAAGTTGGTATCAGCTAGGCTGTGATATGCACTAAACGTTATAGGTGCTTTGAGCAACCTGGCATATGTTCATTCTAACCTGGTATATGTTTAATCTCAAGTAAAGATGGTTGTGTTATGTGTGGTTTACACCCAGTGCATTTGCATAGCCCCGTGGCTTTACATGTTCTGCTGTCTGAAGAAAGTTGTCTTAACAACTAATTTTCTGGAGGTGGGGTGGAGAAGATGGAGAAAAAGAGGTGGGAGATAAAGTGCAGTGCTTTGATTGACCTTACTGAAATATTCATGTGAAAGAAAATGGAGCATATGCTTGGACTCAGCTAGTGCCAAACCTTGTGTGTGCATAATCCATGGCTTTGTCATCACCATTTTCCTTATTCTGTCTCCGTTTTCTTTCCTCCTTCCTGTCTCCGTCAGTTGAGGTTTAAGGATGCTGTTGACCACGTAAGTACCGTTTGTGAGTGTGTTGGCTTGGATCAAGAGGCACTGAGGATCATCTTATGAAATCTGTGTGCATAGTGCTGTCAAAACATCCCTGTCAATCCTCAAATGGTTCTGGGGAGTTGCTCTGCGGAGCTTTCGCCGCCCGCAAATCCTGAGCAAATTGGCATTTAGATTGCTGCTAAATGCAGAAAAGCAATTGACATTTTCCATAATCTTTATTTCCAGCTTGTTGCGATGCAATTTCAAGCAGATACAGAGAGAGCAGCCTGTTCTCTACATTCCTTGGCCCAGCTCATTACATCACAGAATCAGATCTATAATCTTTAAATGTTATTGATCCTGGTCATGAAAAATACCCTGTTCTCTCAGCTGTGACCTTTAGCTGAAACAGAGGCTGTAATAACAAAACAATCACACTCAAACAGTTAAATTCAATTTTCCCAAGTAATTTTGCAATATACAATTGGAGGAACAGGCTTGAAAATTACTACTGGAGAGAGATAGAGATTCAATTACATACCCTATTGTGGTTTTCCGTTCACTTTGAGGCAAAAAGATTTCAGTAAAACAGGTTTGCAGTGACAGCCCTATGTCTGTTTGAAATGGTAACTCTCCTTTTCTTTCTCTTTCTTTCTTTCTTTCTTTCTTTCTTTCTTTCTTTCTTTCTTTCTTTCTTTCTTTCTTTCTTTCAGTGGCATGTTGTTCCCTATGTGAGATCATTCTTTCTCATGGACTCTGGTGATGAGCACATATCTTGCAGATATTGCTAGCCTGGAGAGTTGTGTGGTTTGAGTATCTTCCTCCATATCCATTTATTGACATTAATTGGTTTTGATCACTCACACAAACTCCAGGTGGGAAGGGAGTCTTGCTTTTAATCTGATTTTGGTGTCATTGTGATTGTTGTATATTAATCTGGTATGTTAATTTGGGTTTATTCTGTGGCATCCAAGAAAACCATCCAAACAACCCAAGAAAGAGATCTTGCCCTATTTTTCCATTAATCTACAGATTTCTTGTCATCTGTGCATTGTATCACATATTATTGGTCTCTGTGAACAACAAATAATTTATGCCAGCAAATTTTCTGTTGTACGGGATTAATGTTTGATTTTTTTTCTGGAAAGCTCCTCAAGGTTGCCTTCAAAGAGGCCTTTTTCCTATACAAGCCTTCATATTTTAATGGAATCTAGAAGAAGTTTTGTGGCAAGAGCCTTTACGGAAAGCAGTTCACCCAGTTTATTTCTAGGATGACTTCTTGAATATCTTGGCTGATGAGCACATTATGGCATCTCCTTGGAAGATCCAGCAATTCTATTGCTGCTCACCTCAGTGTCTTCTGTTGGCAAGACCATTGTCCTGTTACACTGCTGCCAACCCTTCTTGTTAACTCAGATAAAAGTATCCAGAAGTTGAGTCATGGCCACTGGACTTCTTTTCTTGTGAGATTGAAATGTTTTGCTACTCATCCTAGTAGCTTCATCAGCCTGATAGAAGTACTGCTGCTTGCTTATTGTGGGGATCACATTAGGTTCCTGATTGATGCTCTTTGAATTTTGTCCAGCATGGAGTTGCTTTAGATTTTCTGGACAAAATTTATTGTTTTGTGTCCTGGATATGTGATAGAGTAGGAAACTTCCCTGCCAAGCATTATGCAGAAGTCCTCTTACTTCTGACGTTTGGGTTTGAGGAACCTGTCCCAATTTCAGATAAAAATTGTCCCCCACACATTGCTCACAGGAAAGCAAATTTGGTGCACAGTGCTACCACCCACAGACTCTGCCCAGACTCAGACTTCCAAGGTGAAAAAACAAAAACAAGGTATACAGAGGAAAGGAACAGATGGAAAATATAGGAACAGGAACAGATCAACAATTTTACAGGAAATATATGAACTGGCATTCAGCCATGCTGACCTTGCTCTTTTTTGTTTTCTGGGATAGAGAAGATCCAAATGGTTAGCTGCTGGTGGTCCTTTAACTCATGGCAAATCAACTTTGTAAACTGCCCAGCGTGGCCTCTTGGCCAGATGGTCATGCAGTATATAAATCAAATAAATAAATAAATACAAATATAGTAGAGTTACCTTAAATATTTTTTTCTTAAGCAACTTAGACTTCCTGTTGTTTGTCAGTTCTGTTTAGTTGTTGTGTTTTTCAGTGTGCAGAATAGTATGCTGGATGATTTATTAAATTCAAAGGACAGATCACCAGTATCGCATTGTGGTGACTGTGAGAATCTTGGAGTTCCAAAAGGCATTATGTTCTTCTAGCTCTTGCATAATGAGAAGTGTATGTGTGTGGATTTTTTTTTGGTGATTTGCAGAAAGAGCTTGCTTTCTGGATTAGAATGTGGCTGAAGGCATCTTGACCTACTTTGTAGAATTCAGGAAGTTCTGTTCTCCAATTTTGTCAAGTGAATGAGGATGCTTTTTCCTAATTCAAAGGCTACTTTCTGCTCATGGGTGAACACACTTATGAAAGAGAGGGGAAACCCTGGATCCATCATAATCTCTTAAACTTCTTTGTTGATTGATTATATATTTTGTATTTAGAAACTGGACAGGTCAGTCATTGATATGTGAAAGACGCCCCTGTCCCAGTGCTTGTTTCTTCCTTATTTTGCTTAAAATGCCCAAAGAATTAAAGGTATGTCATTTTACCACAGGAAACCATCATAGGAGGCCTTTTACCTGAAACTACCTATTCTGTCAGCATTGCCGCATATACCACTAAAGGAGATGGGGCCCGTAGTAAGGCCAAGGTGATTACTACTACTGGAGCAGGTGAGTCAATGGCAATCGAAAGTGTCCTTAGTTGATAAGACTATTTCAGTATTGTGAGCTCCCAAATTATTAGTGAGAAATTATGGAGCGCCAGAAATTTTAATGTCCAAAGGTTTCACAAAGGTGTAAAGACTCAGCAACCTTGACTGCAGACTGACTCCGTGTAGCAGAGAACGTAAGTAGATTAAACTTCAGGAGAAGAAATGAGAGTTCTTCGCCCTAAGGAATACCACATTCTAGAAATAAGCTTCATAGTCTAGTATTCTATGTCTAGCAGCAGCCATCCTGTAGAGCAACAACTTCCAAATTGAGATTCACAAATGTTAGTGCATGGCACCGCCAAGAATCCCTGGCTGCTACTTCTCCAAAGAAGAGAGAAGGGTTGCTGCTGTTACCCAATGAATGCCATATATGAGTGGTAGGCTCTCTGCTCTCCCCCACTTCCTTATCCCATTTCCAGTCAGTTTCATTGGATTATCCGAAATCCTAATATTATGAGCAAGGGATTAAAAATTGTCACTGTATTTTCCAACATAGAAACAGACTCCAGGTCTCCATAATGGATAATAGTAATGCCTTATCTTTTGTTCTCAGCCACCTTTGGATGCTACAGAGACCAGAGGTTATCATGCAGGGAAAATTTTTGGAATAGCGGAATGATGAAATCCTAAATATAAACACCCACACCCCTGAACAAAAGAGGAATATGCTTTACTCTCTTGCCCTCAAGCTCTTCGCTGTAAGCCCCTCAAATTTGGAGAACTTTAAGGTTCAGGGGGCCGAGTTATTCAACTCCAAAGTGGGTCCCCCCAGGAAAAAATTATTTGTAATTGGAATGTTTTGAACCTCTCCTTAAAAATATAAAAAAGCACTTTTCCAATTACAAATGACTTTTAAAGGGAAGAGTCCAAGGAAGCTACCCACCAAATCTGGTGCTTCTAGGATGAATCGTTTCATTTTTAAGACCAAAAAATAGCAGATTGTTTGTTTTGTCATGAAATGTGTTCTACCATTTCATTTCGTAATGAATCGATTTGTTATGTAATGAAACGACGAAACTGTGTTTCATGTTTCATTTGGTACCAACTCTAGCCATTACCCAGAGATTTCAGGCTGGTTGCACAAGTAGTTGAAAAGATAACAGAGCTTGGGCAAAGAGGTATCCAGTACCTCTTTACATATGAAAGCCCTGTTTATGTTTACAGGTGCATTCTGTGATTTCATGAAAAATAGAGACCATATGGAATGTCGGAGGTAGAGCGTAACAATCTGCAGTCAAACAGGATAGTAGACCTAATCATGGTAGAGAATTAGTTCAGGGACTGAGAAAAGAGGTGTGTTCTTTAGGAATTCTTGAAGGTTTTTTGTAATGTAGAAATTCCTGGCTGATCCTTGATCTTCTCTCCTATTTATTAACTAAGACCTATCCAGTAATCTGAGTGACTTTCATATTAGGTTTAGGGTTGCATACGCTTTCCACTGAAGCTTATTCCTGGTGCTTACTTTCCTCTCCTGCACATTCTGCTGATCTCCAGACTCATTTGCTTGTTAGCACATCTGATTCTTATTGTGTGCAATGATACTTTGTCACCTTCTCCATTTACCCCACACCACAAGTTTCAGCTAAACCAGTGAAACTGCTAAATATTCATCTCCTGAAAGGAACTCACACAACAGATTAATCACAAGTTACTGTACTGAAGCTATATCCAGAATACCAGTTTGCTGATGCAAACTGGATCTGGGTGTTATAATACAGAATGAGGCCTGTTTTGACACTCTGCTGATACTGAGCAGTTTTGCCTTTGCTGGATTTACTTGTCAATCTCACCTGATTTAGAGGAAGAACATGCATCTGTTGTGGGTGGAACTGAGCTATGAAACCATCCATTTTCTGCAGCAGGTGTTAAGCTTTGAAGGGAGCATCCCTTAATTTGTGCTACATATATCAGATTTTGAATCCTGTTGCTACTCAGACATCACATCAACATTCCTAGCAGGAACCAGATCATCAGCTCAAACACTGCACATTTTGATTGCAAACAGCATGCCGTGCTCTCTCAACAGCTCGCACAGGTGGTGAAATTATAACGATTGCTATGAAAATTGCCTGCTTCAAACCAACAAGGATTCTGAATCTAAACTTGCGCTTCTCCGCAATCCCTTCTGCTAGTATCCATATTACTTTATTTTATCTTTCACCTCCTTCTTGCCACTGTCCCATTCTGCTTTGTCTGGACTCCCTGCTGTAAATGCCAGGGTTCAGGGAATGAATGGGTAGATGACTAGAAATCTGAGAAACAATCCTAGAGAGGTTTTTGAAGGCAATATCCAGCAAGATGTTGGTTTTATTAGTAATGCTGGAAATTGCTATATTTGGATTAACTCACAAGTTATTAATAAGGGGCTCATAGCTTGATTTGAAGCTAGTTCTAAGAGAAAATGCCATATTTCTTTCTTAATTTCAGTCCATCACCCGCTGGCATGTTGCATTAACAATTCTGCAGATTCTGTAGGTGGGCAATCAAAACACGATTAAATAAAATGCAGCATTTTAAAATCTGTGATTATTGTATAGTTTTAATTGACGGGAGTCACTTTGGGTCCCCAAAATGGAACAAGGCAGCATGTTGTTGATGTTTTGCTTTGTTTAATTATGGCCTGTCAGAACTTGGAAAAGTTAGTTAGTGAGTTAAATTCAGTGCAGTAGCAATAAGGGTTCGAAAACAGATCATTAATGGAGGTCAAGAAACATAGTAACCATGTAACTGATGACTGCCTTACTGTGAACCAGATCTATTTTTACTTTGTACATTTGGTCTATCAATTTTATGGATAAATTTAAACATTGTTATGAAATGCATATTTGATAGTATGTATAATTGCTACTTGTATTTTGTATTCATTTTAGTTTGGTCTTTGACCATAAATAAAGATAACTAAAAAAAAAAAACTTGGAAAAGTAAAAGTCAAATTTCATGTTGTGAAATATGATATGAGAGTTCTTCCTGAACTGAACTACTTCGAAGTCTAGGTGCAAATGTTAAATGTTGCCCTTGTCAAAAAATTATCTTCCTGTGAAAAATGAGTGGATCAGAGGGAAGAAGCCTTAAGCTCAGCCCTTCTCCCAGATGTATTACTTCTGTGAGCTCAGAGAGCTTTTGATGGAGGGCGAACATTCAAACACGAGAGTTCCCCTGCAGTCTGGAATGCCATAATCCAGGAAGGCCATGCCATTTATATTTTTCAACATGTAACGAAGTTCCAAGCTGCTTGGGTGACTCCCAATCAACAGCGTTTGCTCTCCCACCCTCTCACCCACAACATGTCACCTTGTTTTTATCCTGCAGTCCCAGGCAAACCTACCATGATGATCAGCACCACAGCCATGAATACAGCCCTAATCAATTGGCATCCACCCAAAGAGATGATTGGGGAGCTCCTGGGCTACATGCTACAGTATAAACGTGCTGAAGAGGAGAAGATGACGGTCATTAACTTTGGGAAGAACGATGATCACCACACCGTGACGGGCCTTTACAAGGGTGCCACCTACATCTTCAAGCTCTCTGCCAAGAATAGGGCTGGTCCTGGGGAGGAGTTTGAGAAGGAAATTACAACCGCAGAGGAAGTGCCAAGTGGCTTCCCCCAGAACCTGCGTGTGGTGGGTCTCACGACCTCCACCACTAAAGTAATGTGGAATCCACCATTGCTGTCTGAGCGGAATGGGAAAATTATCAACTATACAGTTGTGTACAGAGACATTAATAGCCAGCATAACCTGACTAATGTTACTAAGGAAACAAGCATCACTCTGGCCAATCTCAAACCTGATACAACCTATGTTATAAAAGTTAGAGCCCATAATAGCAAGGGGGCTGGGCCCCTCAGCCCAAGCATTCAATCCAGGACGATGCCGATGGAACAAGGTAAGCGTTTTGCACTGGGAACGCATACTAAACCCCCGAAAAATACATCAGGGATGGTCTATTTCAGTGATGGTGAACCTTTTAGAGACCGAGTGCCCAAAGTGCAATTCAAAACTCACTAATTTTTCACAAAGTGCTAATACAGCAATTTAACTTGAATACAGGTGGCTGTGAAGGGGCGATGTCGGTTGCCCACAGAAGGGGCTCCGAGTGCCACTTTTGGTGCCCGTGCCATAGGTTCACCAACACTGGTCTAGTTCGTCTTATTTCACTGGGTTCATGACAGCAGGTGGGAGTGGAAAGGAGCAGAGACAGAGGTTGCATTATTGCTTTTGTTGTTGTTGTTCAAAACACACAAACAATTTTCTCTTTGCACCTGAGAATTGTGAAACGGTAATTTTGGTGTACTTCAAAAGCGAACTGCTTTGAAGAGCCAGCACCTAGTAGTTGCTGTCTTTCGGTTGCGAGAAAGGAGTAAAGGGGAAAGTAAAAGGTAACAGCTGAGTCTTAATCTGTTGCTAGTTTTCTCAAAGATTACTTTCACACTAATAGCGTGTTGAAAAGTTCAGGTGTTCTCCAAAGATGTGAAAGGGCTTCTTGCTGCTGCTGCTGCTTAGGCGAGTAGAAGGGCACAGGACGTGACACTGATTAGCAGCCCACTGTTGCCTCAAAGGGGACGCTTAAAAAGAATTCTTTCTGTTTGCAGTGTTCGCAAAAAATTTCCGTGTCAGTGCTGTGATGAAAACATCAGTTCTGCTTAGCTGGGAGGTGCCAGACACGTATAAATCGGCAGTACCTTTCAAGGTAAGGGAATTTCAGTCATGGATGGAAAGGGGTCAGTCCAAGTGTGGTAATTATTACTGGCTATGACTGGATAGAAGAAGCGGAAGGAAGAATTGAGAAACATTCTCAATGGTTTCTCAAGCCAGGAGGATCACTACTATCTGCCAAGTTTTGTCCGACTGAGCTTTTAAGCACACTTGGAAACACATAAACACACACACTTCAAGCTTTTGTCTCACAATGCAAGAACCATGGACTTCCTTACTCATGTTCCTGATACTTCATCATTTCCACTTCTTTTACTCTGGATCACTGAATATAGTATTTGTTATATTAGGCACTAGACAGGTTTTCTAGAATGGGTCAAACCCCCTGCATTACCATGATGTAAAATCAGTTAACAGTGGCCATGAGAACATTACCCAACTGTGTATGAACTGAATTTTTCAGGACTTGATCCTGGATATTAAGGGCCTTTTCACACGACCCCTAAGATCCGCTGGCCACTTAAATTCGGACCAGAGATCTTAGGGGTTTGTCGCTGTTCCTGCGTTCCCACCCCCTCCGCACTCCTGGCTGCTGGCTGCGTGAGGGGAGGGAGAAGAAAAGGAAGAAAAGAATGCCACTCACCTCCATTCTGCCGTCCGGCACTGCATTCAGATCTCTTAAAGGGGCGGGGGGCAAAAAAAGAACAAACAGAAGCAAGGAGATCCGGGCAGTCACTACGTTATATCCGCATCAGGAATTTTCACCTCCAGAGAGCAGGTACCTGAAAAGCGCGCTGGGACGCGCTTAGGTGGGCGTGGTCGCACTTAATTATCTGTAAACTCCGGAGCTGGTGGGGAAACAATTTTAAGCTCCGGAGCTGGGAGCCATTTGCGGCGGAATTTAGGGGTCGTGTACAAAGGCCCAATGTTGTGGATTTCATAGTCAAGAAATTAGTGTGAATGGTTCCTCCCAATATGGCTGCATGACGAACTCAGTCACCAGGCTGAGAGTTCATTGCAAAAACAGCTCCCACTCAGCTAAGGTTGCTTTTAAGGACATGAAGAACAGGCTGTGAAGGGAGTCAGAACCCCAAGATTCAAAGACATCACATCTTTGCCTTCTTCCATTAAAGAAATACTTTGATGCTAGATGCACTTGGGACAGAGGAGAGATTCTTGGTATACCTTTGTTTCCTTTTCCTTGCTAGCAAATGATCGGTAGAAGCAAGCATGCATGTTAGCAGTGGAATTCTCTGAGAGAAATTGTATCTTAAAAGCATAGCTCTTTCCATTCACATCTAATGCTGTCTAGTCAGAGTGGTCTTGGAACAATTAATGAACCATCAGATCTGATGTGTTGTACAGGCCTCTTAAGGTCTGATGTGGATGCTGTAGTTGAGGTTACTGAATTGAGCACCGAGTTGACAGCAGTTTTTACCGCAAGTTGGTCATGTTGAGGCACAGGAGCAGATGGTGTTAGTGACTTGCTAGATGAGAAACAGCTAGGCAAACACAGGAGGTGTAAATGAGCTTTCTTCTTTCTGTTGACAATCCTAGATGTCCGGGTCATGCACAAATGCCAACAAAGTAGCAGGCCCAGTAACAGCTGAGATCTCTGGAAACGTGGCCTCTGCAAACAGGACTCCCCTCTGTGCCTAGTGGTTTAATTCAAGCATACAGGATGCCAGGCCAAAGCTTAATATCTAACAAGCATTGCTGATAAATCTCCATGGGAACAATTAGCATTATCTACATTTGATAAACATTCTAGCACTAAATCTACATCCCAAAGGGTGTAATCTTTCTCTTTAACAAATTTAATTAAAGGAGATATTGTTCTGATTTGAGAATACTGAAGTTCAGGCTAAATCTCATGGTATTTTATACTGGGGATGAACAGAGACCTCTGAAATTTCTTTTCTAAAAATCAATAATGAGGATTTCAGTACTCCTTAGGGAAGAGTTGATGCTTCATCTGGTCCAGGAGATAAAACTCTCTGCAGAGAGATGACTGGTCTTATGGAGTGTGGGTGAGATGATGTTACAGCGAGATTCCTGTTGCAGTCAGGGGGAAACTGAACGGCTAGGGCTAAAGTAGCAAGTAAAGGAGAGGCAACTATACCTGCCGTAGATGTACCTGCCCTTTCAAATGGGTGGCACAAAAATGCAGCAGCCATGAGTGGAATTTGTCTGTGAAGATTCTAAGTCATCCAGGTGAGTTTATCTGGAAGTTGAGTCATGGCTACTGGACTGATGAGCAGCGAAACATTTCTATCTCTCAAGAAAAAGAAGTCCAGTAGCCATGACTCAACTTCCAGATACATGGGTGGCATGGAGGTTCTGAATCCTCTTGATGCACGTGCAGGACAGCAGGCTTTTGCCACTGTCATCTATAGCCCAGGTGGGAGAAAGCAGTTTCAGTGGTTGTTTTTGTGTAAGATCTGGGGCACCACCCAGGCATTGGGAGCATCTTGCTTGATTTAGCTGACTTCTCTGCTTCAGTGATACCTCTTTGGATTGGGCTACAAATCAAGCAAGAATGCTTCATTATTAAAATAGTCTGTTAATGCTATCACAAACATATGGTTCTGGATGGGAATACTACACTTAGTTTTTTAAAACTAAGAATGATGCAAGGCTGGTCACAAATTAAAGTTTGATTGTTGGGTATTAAAAAAGTATTATGTATTTATAGAACCTACCTCTATATGGGGATTCTCACGTGGACTTGATTCTGTGCGGTATTGGCTGCACTTTGTGAATCTGGTAGTAAACATGGGAAATGTTTGTACAGCAGCCATTGGTTTTTTTCTGATAATTCTGTGACTGCAGAAGTCAGCAAAGCTGAAGAGTTGAAAAAGTTTGTGTTACTTATAGAAACCCATGATGACAAAGGTACAAAACCTGTTTCTCAAGCTAGACTGAAATACTGTATTTCCAGTTATCAGAAGCCTATTGCATATTTATGCTGACATAAATAAATGGCAGTAGCAGATTACCAATAGTTATCAAATCCCTGTTTGTATCCCTTATTGCATGCTATATTGCGTGGCCATAATATGACCAGGGATAAAAATAGCAGCTCATCACCCTAGTAGTAATTTATCAGTGTAATTTACTCCGTTCATTATGCTGGAATAACTAACCTGTGGGATTTTGGCCAATATGACTTATTTTTAATCATCACCCAAAAGTAACAGTACCTTCAAGACTGCTAGCTTTTATTTTGTAGCAGAAAAAGGAATCCAAGTACTTTAGAAGAAGACTCCGAATCAAATATTGTGTGGCACCATAAAGACTAGCAAATATTATTCGATTTCCTCACACCTAAAGATTCTTTGTTGTTTTGCTGTAACAGACGGACATGGATACTTCTAAGAAACAAAAAGAAACCAAATGGAAGAGGATGGGCAACATTTGAAAATGACTTAGGATTTTCCTTTTCCAATGCACAGTAGGGCTGAGGATGATACAAGGTTCCACAAAATATATATTTTTATAAAGAGAGAGAGCAGAGGAAATTTTAATTGTTAAAGACACAATCTTCAGCCTCAGATCTTCTCTGTTATCCCACCATTCCTCCTAAAATATAACAGCCAGCTGCTGTATCTAAATGCTGGGAATGTGCCGACTAAATGGGTTGCACCATTAAGCCTTTGCTTGGAGGAGCAAAAGGGAGTGTTGGTCTTAGATTTAAGATCTGAGCCATTCTTCAAATACCTGACAGTGTCATTTCCTTATTTGCTATAATTTTGTGCCACCCAGTAGCAAGAGCTCTTGCAGCAATTCAAAACAGAACTAATGCCACAAAATCCAAGGATAGTGTAATGTAATGTAGATATAAAGCCAATTAAATCAGCCAAACAGCACAAGCAAACATAAACACTAATATTAGAAAACAGTAGTGGTACAGGAATCCAAAAGGCACATTTTCTTTTTAACTGAATAATTAAAATACCTAGGAAGCAGAAAGGTTTAAATCAGACTAAAGGATGTAGGTGACAAGCAGGATTCTCTGGGGATGGTACCTTGAGAATATAGCCTTAATGTTTGAATAGTTATATATAGAACGACATGTTGTTTCAGATAATCTGATTGCAAGTATTTTAGGGCTTTAAAGGTTGATACTGGTATTTTGAATTGGACCCAAAAATGAACTGTCAGATAGGCAGATAACAGAGTGCTAGTATAATGTTACTATATTAACCAAGCTTAGTTTACAATTTTTCTCTCTTGATGAAGATTCCAGACTGTTTCCAGTTGGTAGCACATATAACTCATCTCCATACCAGAACATGAATAGCTAGAGCAAGTCCAGAGAATGTTAAAGTTGTTATATCAGTCTTAAGTTATTGTAAGATACTCCAAGTCATCAAGACCAACTGTGCAGGATCATTCTAAGTCAGGCATGTCTAAACTTTGGCCCTCCAGATGTTTCAGACTACAACTCCCACAGTCCTTTGCCATTGGCAATCTAAGCTTAGAATTCTGGGAGTTGTGGTTCAAAACATCAAGAGGGCCAAAGTTTGGACAAGCCTGTTCTAGGTGTACTCCCAAACTAACTGCTAGGAAGAGTCTGGCCCTTTCCAAGCAAGATTTCCAGACACTGAAATGAACTGAGTAGACAAGCCATGCACTGATATTTTACATGCATTGAATCTGTCTTTATTGGGCTTAATTTAGACCATTACCATGGCCAGAGACTAGGTAAAAAAGATGGACTAGATGAAAAGTAAAGAGAGTTGGGTGTCAATCATCTATTGGTTAACTCCTCAGTTCACATCCCTAAGTGGATTCTCCCAAGAGTTTCATGTAGACAGGTAAACAATACAAGGGGTAAAACCCAGTCTTAGTTGACCCTAGTAGCATAACAGCTCTCCAGTTACTATCCAAATAGCAGCAGAACTACTACAATAAGATGTCCTGAAGCCCCAACCCAGATGATCTGTCGAGAACAATGGTTCCTAACCTTGGTTCACCCAGGTGCTTGGGATGCATGATTTGTTTTTGTTTTCCTTTCAGATTCTCTACAATAGTCAGACTGTGGAGGTAGATGGCCACTCCATGAAGAAGCTAATTAGTGACCTGAAGCCAGATACAAATTACTCCTTTGCGCTCACAAATCGTGGAAGCAGTGCAGGTGCTCTGCAGCATCGGGTCTTCATCCGGACAGCCCCCGACGTCCTCCAAGCTAAGCCCATTTCCTCAAACAAATATATCCATAATGGACGGTTCACCCTCACTCTCCCCAAAGTGAAAACCACAGTACCAGTCAGGTATATTATTTCCACTTCAGTGAGTCAGTATGTTCACTGACCTTACGCCACCTTCTGCCAGAAGAAGGAGGAAGGGCGAGGTTACCTTTGTATTCTTGTTATTGGATGTTGGTGGCACGAGAATCCTTCTGAGTGCCTGAAGAGTCATGAGAGTGTTTTCCTAGAGAGAAAGGATGGTAGGGCAATGACTGGATCAGACGTCACACATAAACATATGCATGCACACACGGGGGGTCAGGGAGAGAAGTTTAAATAACCTATAAGGAAATACAGTAGTGGCCCTAAAATAGCACTGGCTTACATGGCCTAAAACTCCTATCATTTTTTACCACTGACCATGCTCTTCATAAATGTGTCAATACCTGGAGAGCCAGTGTTTCCTTACTTCTGCATTAAACAATGTGTGTAAATCTCTGTAGGAAGTTTGCTCTGGTCTTGTGTTTGTGTTCTTCTGAAACAGGAAATCAACTGTAATGCTGTCTGTTCCTAGTGTCTGGCACATTCCACTGCAGAGTGACCTTGTGGCTTTTGTAGCCTCAGTCTCTAGAAGGAAATGGGGGTAGTGGGAGTTGCAGAGATTTCAAGCAGGGTTTTCCATGGTCTTTAGGAGAGTTTACTCTTTCCCTTCGCTTATTCCCTAGGTGGTATTACATTGTGGTAGTGCCATTAGACAACACAAACAATGTACTTGCTTCAAGATTAAAGACCCCAGATGAAATGGAACTGGACCAGGTAAGAAAAAGGTCACAATAGGTTATCATACACTGATTCAAATTGCTGCTCTCAGAAGTTGCTTCTACTTGTTTTGAGTTGCCCTACACATGTGAACTGAGTTGAGGAATTAGACTGTTAGTCCATTGGTCCTTGATGTACTGACCAAAGACCCGGAGCTTGTAGAATTGGTTATACTTGCCTATTTGTAATTTCTCCTTCAAGGGGAACTGTCTTGAATGCCATCTTCTGCTATCCTGAAAGTACCAAGTCTCTTGAATACCCTTAATTTCCATGTTCATCTCCAGCCAACTCTCAATTTTGTTTCCAAAGAGGCTAGATAACTTGCAAGAGACTTCTATGATAAGAATTTCTGAGCTTTTGTTTTATTTATAGGTCATACCCCATTCGCTTCTGTCCTGTGTTTTTATGCACTATTTCTTTGCAGAGCAAGATACTGAGAATGAAATTCAGATATGGTCATAAGAACATAAGAAGAGCCATGCTGGATCAGGCCAAAGGCCCATCTAGTCCAGCTTCTTGTATCTCACAGTGGCCACACCAAATGTGTCTGCGAGTGCACAATACTAGATCTCTGTCTCGTGATACCACTCCCCTGCATCTGGTCCTTGAAGTACCCTGGTTTTAAGCCTGGAGATTACACATCTCCATCATAGTTTATAACCTGTGATGGACTTTTCCTCCAGGAATCTGTCCAATCCTCTTTGAAGGCATCCAGGCCAGATGCCATCACCACATCCTGTGGCAGGGAGTTCCATAGACTAACAACACGCTGGGTGAAAAAAATATTTTGTCTGTTCTCACTATCCCAGCCCTCAATTTGAGTGGATGTCCCCTAGTGCTGGTATTTTGTGAGAGGGAGAAGAGCATCCTTCTATCCGCTTTACTCATGCCCTGCATTATTTTGTACATCTCAATCATATCCCCCCTCAGGCACTTTTTTCCCTGACTAAAGAGCCCCAAATGTTTTAGCATTTCTTCATAAGGGAGGTGCCCCAGCCCAGTAATCATTTTGGTCACTCTCTTCTGCACCTTTTCCAGTTCCACTATGTCTTTCTTGAGATGCAGTGACCAGAATTGTACACAATACTCCAGGCGCGGCCTTACTATTGTTTCGTACAATGGCATTGTTTTATTTCCAATCCCCTTTTTGATAATCCCTAGCATGAAATTGTGTCATGTCATCTCAACCGATAATCAGTCCATGGATAGTGGGCAAGCAGGGAGTCTTCTCCCCTGCCATTACAGAGAGGTTCTAAACAGACCTTTCCCCCCCTGGCTCCACAGCTGCTCAGATGCTCCGTGCCTGCCCTTGCACATTTTTGCGTGAAATGTATTTCATGCCTCCTCCTTCATTCTAAATTAGAATTTCTGTTCCGAGCCTAGCATTCATTTTTATTCATTAGAAAAATATCTTTAAACATCTGAAAGCCTTTCTAAGCAATGTAATTGAATTTTGGTGTGTTTATATCCTTTTTCTTGAATTTGTGGGTGACTATGAAATTTATCATTTTTTCTCTCAATGTCCCATGAAATCTGTTAACACTGTGTGTGATTTACACAAAGCTTTACTGCAACCCAGCAGGATGGGTGAGGAAGGAATGCCTGCAAATGCTGTGTCTAGATGTTTAATAGATTATAGGGCAAGATGTGGTATGTGTTTATTGTGTGTGAGGAATCAGTCTCCAAGCCTGTTGAATATTTTCCTATTTTGGACACTTTGAATTACTGGGCATCCAAAAATACTTGTGTAAGCTGTGTTGGGCAGTCCGTTGTTGTCTTATTTTGTGCTGATTAGGAGAATCATGAATTGAAACAGCTGTTAATCTGCTAGCCAGTGCACACTTTAAAATCATTTTTCTTTCAGTGTTGAGGGCTGGGAATGTTTGTAAAATGTGGTATTATTTTTCATGAACTGTGTCCAGAACCTTAAAGTCATCAGAAGATCCCTTTATCCCAGAACAGCCCTTGGATCAGACATCACACCCTGTGTATAGCTTAACAGCCATACTAACAAGGCAGCAAATGCAGATTTATACAATTCTGCCAAGAACCTGATAGGATTAGATAGAACAAGACACAATGGGGTTATCCTGACTTTTTTTCCAGCTGATTTGCAGTTTACCTTATAGAAACATAGCAGTATATCCTTGGACTTCCCCATGGCATATAGCATAGCATCTTCCGAGGTCGGTCAAATGAGTACCCAGCTTGGTGTGGGTGGGTGGGTGTGGGTGGTGGGTGGGTGGGTGGGTGTGCAATGTGTAGCCTGCACACTGTAATTAAAGCTGTAAACCGCCCAGAGGCTACTTGAAGTGGTATGGGGCAGCATATAAGCAGACCACTTTGCTTTCTCGCATTAATTTTCTTTTTTCTACCCAGCTACTTGAGGCCATCAACCAAGGAGCCATGGACAGGCGCCAGCGTCGACAGGCAGATCACCTCAAGCCATACATTGCTGCCCAAGTAGATGATCTGCCCGAGACCTTTGTCTTGGGGGATGAGAAGACCTATAAAGGCTTCTACAACAAGCCACTCTCTGAACACCTCAGCTACCGCTGTTTTGTGCTAGCTTCGCTGGAAGATGGTGATACGGTAAGAACCATGAGAAAGAAAAGATAGGGCTGAATAGTGCCTGGGATGACTAATCCAGATGTTGCGCTAGGAACGTTTCGACACAGCAGAAGCTATGGAGGTTTAAACTGCAGAACTAATCTAGCAACATGAGATTCATGGGGGATCTAGGAAAATCTTCTTTTGCCCTATGGGATTTTTCTATTCATATAGAGGCCCATTAGTCTATGAGGAGAAAATTGTCCTACGGTCTGTACTGGTTCGGTTTCCCCACTTCTGTAATTATACATCACTATAAAACAGTGTAAATAAAAGAAATGGAAGCATAAGTGATGGTGCTGCTGCAAATGTGTAAGTAATGTCCAGCAATAATGAAGATACTCAGGCCCTTCTGCTCTGCCCCATGCTGGGTCTCTCACTTTCAGCCTCATTTACTTGCAATGGCTCATTAAAGATGGTCAAATGCTTCATTACTCATCCAGTCCGAGCATTTGTGTGGTGGACACAGCAAACGTGCAGTTCAGAGAGTAAGGTCTCTGATCAACCAGCCAGGGACGTTACCCTTATGCTACAATGCTGGTTCCTGGGTACACAGGGTAGACAGTAGATGTGCTTGAGCACACTATGGCAAGCACAACATATTTTTTCAGGCATTGGCTTTTGTTTTATGGTGGGGTTGCAACTGTGCTGTAGCTAAGCTCTAGTTCCCATATAAGCCCTTTCTCTTTCCAGCTGAGATGCTGAGCTTAGTTGCCATTGTCTTAGATACTAAGGTTTCCATTCCTCGATGCCTTTCTGGGTGGGGATGAAGGTGCATTTTCATAGAAGGGTGTAGCTGAAGTAAGTATTGCTATGCTCAGATTGTTTTACTACGTCATTTGTAAAATAAGAGGCATAAGGACATGAGCATTTCTAGAACCCCTTCCCTTCTGTCCTGTAATAATCCTAGACAGAATTCTAGAATAATGAAGGTGGAAGGGGTCTTTTAAGGCCATTGAGTCCAAAGCCCTGCTCTAGGCAGGAATCCCAATCAGCCTATATCTGGTACATAGTTTTCTAATTTTCTCTTGAATGTTTCTAGTGTTGGTGTGCTTACCACCTCCAAGGTAATTGGTTCCATTACTATACTGCTCTAACAGTTAGGAGGTTTTTCCTGATATTCCGATAAAATCTGGTTTCCTGTAATTTCAGCCTATTATTACATGTCCCACACTCTGGGAGGATAGATCCTGCCCCTCTTCTCTATGACAACCTTTGAAGTAGAATCTTGTTGTACAAACATAGTTTCTTCTTTTTGGCTATGTTGTCTGTTCTAAGTCAGATGCCTGAAATTTGATAAGCTTTCAGAGGCGAGCCATTAAGCCTTGTATGTGCTTCCTGGTTGGCATTTGTAAAAGGGGATTATTTGAAGCTCATTTTTGTGTACTCTGCAAGAATGCCTAAAACACAAAAGGCTCTTTAAATTCGTAGCCTTTACACTGGTGGACTTCTCAGGCAGTATGTGAAATGGCCAAAAGTGACCTTAGAATATAGTATTCCTCTTTGACAGATCATCCATTACTGACCTACAAGGAAAATCTGAACAGCACAAGCCCTTCTGCCTTTAACATGAGCATAGCAAATCTAAGGGCTGAGCCAGCCACATTGGCAAATAAGGTGGCATGCAAGAACAGTTCAAGCTCTGTGGATTGTATCTTGAATCAGAATCCTTCATGCATTAGGAACCCATCATGAAATCTCTTTTCAGGGCTTAGTCTGTTGCTTCAGGGACAGTGTTTTGCCCAGTGGTTGTCCTCTGACATATCACTCCCTAAGGCTATGCATTTATATCAGCATAATAGGTATTATAAAGCACTTTGTACTCACCAGCTCCAGTGCTCAATTGGCTGCAACTCCAAAATCTGTAATTTGGCTCTCCATGTGCCCGAGACTGTTAACTTGCTCTCAGCTGGACCATTCCATTCTGGCAGAAAAGGAAGCCACATTCTGTCTTATTTTATTAGAGAATGTTCTGTTATGTTCTGGGGGAAAACTGATTCCTACTTTGTCTTCTAATTGCATTGTTACTCTTGAAAAAGATTGCAGATGGGCAGCTTGGGGCGATGGGGCAGAGAGAAAATGAGGTGATGTATAGAAGAGACCTGATAAGTGATTTTTTTAAACCTGGTTTTTCTTTCTCATTCATTAGAAGAAGTATGCTGCCAGCCCCTACTCAGATGAGATAGTGATGGAAGTAACAGCAAAACAGCAGGATGAACCAGAGATGTTGTGGGTGATGGGGCCTGTTCTGGCTGTCATCTTAATCATCATCATTGTCATTGCAATCCTGCTCTTCAAAAGGTAAGTGCCATCCTAGGTCCCTGCGTTGCATTTGGGTCAAGGGTACAGTATTGTGCCAGCTTCAAGGATACGATCTGTAGGGGGAGTAATAGGATGATAAACTCAAACATAAGGTCAATCCCCACTGAGGGAAGTAGTCTGACTTTGACCCACTGTACCTGCAGGGAACTGTATTAATTATCAGTAGGCATTAGGCAGGGGAGAGTGGGGGGGGGGGGGGAAGAGTCAACAATGGTATGCAGGAAGCCCTGCAGAGATTATATATACTGTGAGGGTGGTATCTGTAGTGAGTGCCAGCATGAAATGAACTACTTGTAGTATCATAAAAGGCTGATTTTTTTCCTGCTTAGCCATGCTAAATTGATTTATCTGAGTTCCTGTGGCTTGGATTATATACCAGGCTTTGAACAAGAAGTGCCTGCATCCCTCAGCCTGCTGCTTTTCCCCAGAAAAAGATGGATCTAAACCCAGTATGGTTGTATATGTTTTGGATATTCAGTGGAATAGGTTCATGGTATTTAAAAGAAGGTGATGCTCATTAAGTTACAGAGTGTACTAAAGCTCCCACTTCAGCTCTGCTATAAGTTGCAACAGTTTTTATCTAGCTAAATGTACATAGCACGAGGTGGGAAGTTACTTTGGACAACATGAACGTTTTGTACCTTTGTGTAATCCTAATTACCCTCTTCTCTTACTGCTGTCCTTGGATCTAGCAAACAAGAAAGGTAGACATTTCCTTCCTTCCTTCCTTCCTTCCTTCCTTTTTTGTTTCAAATCTATGCCTTCATTTTATTTAGAGCAGTAAACAGAAACTTGCTGCTCAGTCCAGGTGGCTCCTGGCTATCATTTTCCTTATGTGGCCATTGTGGAATGCTTTACTCTTTCAACCTTCTCAGCTTGGTCTTGTTAGATTTAAAGTGTGATCAAGCTTCTGGGAGCTTGGCTACTTCTAGAGCATTTGAGGTTCTCAGAATTCTTAGGATATTCCTGCCTACTCCACTGTTTGAGAATATGACATTTCACAAGCTGTCTTGGACTCCTTTGGCATAAGTAAAATGTACTTTTGATCATGTCAATATGGCTTTGCTCCAAGCTTTTCCCTTTGCACTATAACCTGGGCTGAAATACTCTTGTTTGGCATAGCAAGTTACACTGGAATAGACCCACTGACTCAGTAGGCATTTAGTGAGTCAGCTCCTCTGTAAGATGTTAATTCAGTAGGGTTGATGGGATAAAATATGAGGCTCGGGCCATACAAAAAAGACATTTTTTTTATAGGCACAAAAGCCAAGCTGGGTTTGAGGTTACAGCCCATTCTGGATGGGTTTGCGCTCTCTTTGTAGAATTAGATGCACTACTTAAGGGAAGTGTGGGTTGGGTTTTTTTTACCCAACTCTGCTCATAGACAATTGTCTTGCTAGTACTGCTTTGGCAAATATGCCATCTGTGTGCCTTTCCAAGGGAAATGGATATGGGCACAGTAATACATTCCATAAATGTAATGTGTTTATGGAGATGCCTCAGACCATGCAGTTAGTACATTATAGAGTGGCTCACCTGTTGTCTGGTGGATGCTTTAGCAACCATAAAATCACTAGGTCTGAACCAACTACATTAGCTTTGAGTTTGTTCTCAATTGAAGGTGGTTGTTTCACCTGAACCAGAACATTGGAAGTACTGTAAGACTGCCCATAGTTTGAAATTTTCAGTGGCTCAAATCCTGTTGCTTAGAGTAGTAAACTGTGAACTGCACTAGAGTGATCCCATTAAATTAATGTAGATTTGCTGAGTCAATTTCTCCGCACATGCCACTGATTCAAATGTGCCTACTCTAACTGTGATTTACTATGCTAAAGCAAGTTGCAGCTAGGCCCATTTGAATCAATGGATTCCCAAAAAGCCAGCTGGGTATATGTGTCAGCAGGGCTTTCTCTGTAGCAAGTCTGGAATTACAAAACTCTCTCAACAGGAAGATCAAGTTGGTTTCTTCCTAAATTTGTAAAAGAAAGTTTGTAAGATGCTAAGTTTGTAAGAGATACAATATTACTATGTCAGGGCTGGTTGTAGGGAACATATAACTCTTCTGTTGCAGCAGCTCCATGGGCTGCTGATCCATTTCCAGGCACAAGTGTCATATTAATCTATGAAGCCATAAACAGCTTGGGTCCAAGTTATCTAAACATCTCCCCCTATGAGCCTGCCTAGGCTTTATGATCATCAGGGAAAGCCTTTCTCTCAGTCCCACCACCCTCACAGTTGTATTTGGAGGGCACTCGGGAAAGGGCTTTCTCTGTTGCTACTCCTTGACTCGGGAATGCCCTCCCTATGAAAACTAGGGCAGTTACTTCATGTCCTACCTTCTTCCCCGATTACATTTGTACCTGTTCAGTCCCTGTTTCCGTTTACTCACGGTTGTGATAACTTGTCTCGTGACAAGTGTTACTTCAAGGCCTTGTTTCGTGACAAGACCTGCTTTTTCGGGGGGGAAACCCATAAAAATAAAGGGCGCACCACACCCCTGTGCTTCGTCTATTCAAAATGTTGATCCACAGCACTCAAAAGTACTAGAGAAATGAACGGACACAAGTTCATGAGCAAAAGATTGCCTTCGTTGCGTGACAGTTGTTACCTCACGGGACCTTGTCCCAGAACAGGAACAGAGACAAGAGAATTCCCCAGCCCAGGGGCAGGTACAGCTTGTCACACTCTGTTCCCAGTTCTGGGGGCTTGGTCGAGACAACTGTTTGCTGTCACGCTATGGACATGAAGTAAGGTTTTTTTGTTCCAGTCCCAAGCGGGACAGCAAGGAGGGACGAACAGGACGTGAAGTAACCGCCCAGGATGGCCCAACCTCTGCTGTCCTTCCACAGGCAGGCAAAGACTTTTCTCTTCAGGCAAGCTTCTCCTTAATGACTGATGGGCTGAGAAGGTGAATCATTAAATGGATCGTTGTGCTCCGTTTTCAGCTTGTTTAAATATTGATCTTAATACTATTTTAATATAATACTTGTTTAATGCTTTCTTAATATTTGTTTATGTTTTAGCTTTAAAATGCTATTTTATGATGTAAGCTGCCTTGGATCCTTTTGGAGAGAAAGGCCGGATAGAAATATTTTTAAAAATAATAAATAAAGTTTCATCTTTGTTTTGTTTTTATATTGTGATTTTATTGCACATTTCCTTGGAGGTTCCAGTGAATGGAGAACTGAGACACAATTTTTAAAAATATATATTCTTGTGTTCTTTCCTGGCATTTTCTCCATTTTTACAAATACATTTGTGTACCAGATAACATGTTTGTTAGTATTCCTGAACAATTCTCTTGGTTATTTATCAGTGATTGCACTGTCGCTTTATACACACATTCTGTAGCACAATACCCCTAATACCAGCCAAAGAGACCTTGGTTTAGCATCTTGTCCCTGCTTTCGATTACTTTCCACAGAAACATGTTGCAGTTCTATACTGGGTTGAGCACCAAGAAACAGCATCATAAGGTGTTCTTTAGTTTAATGATAGCCAGTGGACACTGCCAATAATTCTTTTTGCCATCCCAAAATTTCCTATAAAAATCTCCATTTAATTACTGGTCATGTTCATCTCTGCTTACCTAGTGAGCTCTACAGGGATAAGTGCCTAAGGTGGTAGATCTGTAGGCATAAATATAGCATGAAGAGACAACAGTGTGTTTTTTATTGTTCCATTAACACACGCTTGGGGGGCCTTCAGCCGTTCACGACAAGTATTAATGGACCAATAAAACTTACCCAGAAGAGCTTTTACCCTATTATATTACAACTCTTCACAGTTTTAATTTTTTTAATACTTGCAAAAAATCTTATGTGTGTTCTTCCACCAAAAGAAACAGACCATACTGTTATAGGTCAGACTAGAATTTATTGTGTAGCACAATCCTTATTGCTTGCAGCTATCTGTGTTATTGAGTCTGCTGCATCTTGACATATTCTATCATTAGGTAGCCATGCCAAGGTTCATCTTGTAAGCTCTGCATTCTCTCTCATTAGAAAAAGGGCCAATTCACCTTCCTCCAAGGATGAACATTCCATTGGCTTGAAAGACTCATTGCTGGCCCATTCGTCTGACCCTGTTGAAATGAGACGTCTCAACTATCAAACACCAGGTATGGAATGGCTGAACTACTTCCATGTTTCCTGTAGAGTTGTGCACCTCTCTCATTGGTTGGTGTTTATTACAGGACCCAATTGCTCCACCTTCACCTTCAGAGAATGTGTCCAATCAATCTAGGATCGGTGGCTGAGTATCCTACCTGATAGGTGCAACTTATAATGACAAGAAACAGATTTGGGTGCCAGGCTTGCTGCTTGTTCCAAGGCCATACGAAGCAGCAACTTGGTAGTCTAGCTGAACAAGAACTTTGCCTCAGATAAATCTTGGCAAGATTTGTAATATATTCCAAAAACTACAACAAGTTTGTCCTAGATTCTGCTCTAGATAGCACCCAAATTAGTTACAAAGGGAAGGTTCAACATGCTTACAGACCAGTGTCAAATTGAGTAGACTGGTTCATGATGTGGCTTCTGGGATGCTTTCCACTGACAAGTTGCATTTTTGGGAGGTATGGCAGTGTCGGCAGGATGCTTTTTCTTCAGTAACGGTTAGGTTGATTGTTTTCTGTAGGACTGAGCTTGCACATTCTCTTGCCAGTCCAGAAGCAGCCTGCCATTTGCCTTAAGCTGGTGGGATTCATTAAAGCACTTCAGACATCATACTCGTATTGTTGGCTTCTAGACTCTATCTAGTAAAATGGAACCTTTAGTTCTTTTCCTCTAAACTATCCCTTGCTTCTGGTGAATGTTGGGATGTGAGCTGTGGTGACTATGTATAGTCTTTTCTCTATGTCCAGGAGCCCTCCACCTCATGTGGTTTTACAAATGGGGCAGAGAATGAGAGTATGCACCTTACAGGTAGACATCTTGTGGAGCAGTAGGATGGAGACACATCCCACCCTATTCATGGAAAGTTGCTATTTCATCAGATAATTTGTACAACCCAACATGATAGAAGAGCCCAAAGTGTAGCCCAGACTGCTCATTGAATGCAGAATAAGTCGTGCACATTGCACTGAGCCATGTACATGTACAAGGCAGACTGAACCAAGAGTTTGGCTTGAGGAAGGTAAGGAAGGGCTGCAGTGCATGCAAAAACCTGTGTATATCTACCTATCCTCTTACTTGCTCAGAGCAGCTAAAGGATTTCTTCTGGCCTTTGAATCCTTTTACCTTCTTATGGGGGCTGTATGGAGCAGCTGTGGTACATAGGAGAGCTCTGGTATTGCCGATGCAGCCTGTGATATTTGCCTTCCTCTAGTCTCACCATGCTGAGATGGATGGGTGCTTTCTGTGGACAGACAGCAACGACTGAACCCTGAGCGATCTTGTCATTGATATCCCTGCTGGTAAATGTAGAGGCAGGAAGGGGCTTGCTCGGTACATAATTAATCAGGCTGCTGTTATTAAATATTAAGCTTATCACTTTAATAGTTTCTACTTCAGACACAGGTTTCTTGCATGAATTGCCAGCTTCTTTGTACTCATGTTCCATTTTGCTGACTTGTGGCAGGTCGGGCAGAATGATGCTGCTCTTAAATGAGTGGGTGAATTACGAGCAAATCTTGTTCCCAAGATGCAGCAGCTGGCTCATGTAGCAAAGAAGGCATGATTCTTGGGAAGGGGCTGGAAATTGAAGCTATGTTTTCCCGGCCAACAAGCAAACATTTATTGTTAAAAATCTAACTTCTCTCCTTAGTAAAATCACCTGTGAAAGACCCATTGTTAGTTGGCATTTGTATTACTAAAACATCCATCTGTACTGCCACAGGTATAGCAAGTGCTGTGCTGGAAGTCCTTTTTCCAGCCATAGTGGAGACTTCTACATTCTGCCCTTGGCAGAAATTAGAAGAATTACATTTTGGACTACAACTCCTTGGATACCTCAGCCAGTAGAGGACTCTGGGATTTGTGGTCCAGAAGTAACTTCTCCCTCCTTTAGCCGACTTGACTCTGCCCTCAGCAATGGCTAATGGGATTTCTGTTCTTGCAGGTGCCAGTGGCCCCAGTTGCCTGAATATTTCAAGTTAGTTTTCTTTCCTCTTCCTTTTGCTTCTTTCTCACTCTTTTACCCACCCACTTCTTTCTTCCTCTTTTTTTCCAGTGTCATAAAGGTCAACCTCACTCACCAAAGATTTACATGATAACATTCACCTTTGAAAGTGACCCAGGCTGCTCCCTGAAAGTTAGTTTCTGGTGCTATTCAGATAAGAAATACCAGCATGCATGGCTGGAAACAAGAAGATATTAGGTCTGTACTGTTTCCTAAGCTATGTCATGTAGAAATTAGCCACCGGTTCCTGGATGAGCTCATAAGGTCCCAGTGAGCTGATCTCTAGGCAGGATGCTGGTATTGCCCTGAAATTTGAAAGACAAGAAGTGCAAAAGGTGCATTCACAATGTGTTAAAGCAATATGTCACTGCTCCAAAATTCAATGTAAACTGTATTCACTCAGATGTAGTCCACTAAACCGAGACTTAATAATCTTCTGAATATGGTCTTCAGATGGTATTCTGTTGGTAGTTCTTTACTGGGAAGGCCTCATCCCAAGTGGAGCTACTATCTTTTTTTCCTGCTCCCCTATCTTAAAGTACTTCAAATTTTATCACCCATATATGCCACTTGAATGTTCTGGTCTCCTGTGGTTGAGTTGTCAAAGGAAAATGTAAGACCTGCTTGCCTCACAGATATGTAGGGTTTATTCTTATCTTGTGCTAGCCTATGTGGAAAGGTAGAAAAGGATGAGGGATCTATGATAGCTTTGAATTTATGCTGGTGGTTTGAAAATTCCAAAGACAGATGTCACTGGAAGAAACCCAGCCTGATTCTTTGAGTCTGGTGCAAGTCCAGTTTGTGTAAAAGCATAATGTTGCACAGTCAGTATATTCTATGACTGATGTACAAAATCTACACCCCAGATCCTCTTTCTCTCTAAGCAAAACATTATTGTATAACAAAAAAATTAGTTACCTGACTATTAGACATAGGCTTTTTGGTATCTCTCAAGTGGAAGCATAATTGGTAACGGCTTAGAAATCTCGGATACCTCAGTCACTGAGGCTTTGCCTGAATGCTTGAGAAATACAGAGTTGTCCCCAATGAACAAAAGAGACATGCGTTCAGTGTCTATGTGTACTCTAGTGCATACCGTCGGTGTTAAGTGAAGGCAGGGATCCATTCTGCAATTGATATATGCTCTATTGCTGCCTTAGCATTAACACATCCTGGCATTAGTTTGTGCAGGCGCATCTTTCCAAATTGTTTCACCTTCTCCAGCCTGGTTTTACACATGGAAAGTATCTGGCAGGTCACTGTCCCATCTGAGCATGCACACGTACATTGTGCCATTGCGTGGGCACTGCATGCCATGTCACTTTGTTCATGTTCCATCCCTCCTGTCATTGTTACACCTTGCCATTATGATCCATTATGCACACATACAAAAAGACCCAGTGATTCTCCTGTTGGTTAAACAATAACTGCTCCCTTTGCTACCTTCTTCTCCTTTCTGTTTGGTCTGGCAGGCATGCGTGATCACCCTCCCATTCCAGTGACAGACCTTGCTGACAACATTGACCGATTGAAAGCCAATGATGGGCTCAAGTTCTCCCAAGAATATGAGGTGGGTATGTGTACATGTTCTGTTTGGTTCCACAGTCCACAAATCTTCCTTTGGCAGCTTCTTGGTTCCACCTTGCTGCATACAGTAACAAGGGGATTATTTCCTCTACTTCAGCATGTGAAGACCTAACAGCCACAAGTCACTCACCCTTTCCAATATTCCCCAGTACTCATTTCCCCCCCCCCCCCATCCCATTATTCCTTTATTTCCAACTAGAATTCTTTTGCACACTGGTGTAACACCCTGGAGTAATGTAGCATTTAATGTGAGAAAGGCCATGTAAGTACCTAATTTGCTTCAAAGTAAATAGTGGGTTCCCAGGGTATTGAGAGTAGTGAGAGTGTATGTGGTCATTCTCACAAGACCTCTGTTTGAAAGTTAGTAACTCTGTTGGGAAAAGTGTACCATGAAGTAGCCATTGAAGTGTTATTTGTGCTATGGCGCAGGCTGTTTCTGATAGCCCAAGAATGGCCATTAGTTTTGCCTACGAGCTCCTCCTCTCCATGTTGAACCATTTACTGGACAGGTGATTAATATGAAAAATTATAATGTTAGAAAAAGTTCCCTTGTAGCTATTATAGTCAAAGTAGCAGGATAATTGTTTTCCTGTGCTTCCAGCAAGCCCTGCAGGGTCCACTCCAGTTGTGAGGGGCTTAAATCATTAATAAAATTTGCTCATATGGGAAGAGGGGAAGGATAAATGGAGGAAATGTCCTTTACATGCATTTCTGGTCCTGCTTGAATGAATACTTGCTCACTTTGGAAATTGAACAAATAAAAATGGGCTTTTCTTAGTTTTCACTTTGATGCACTGCCACTGGAGGGCATAGAAACTTTCAGGCCTAGAAAGCACACAAATAATACCCACACTCAGAGGAAATAACAGGTACAGTACTTCAGAGCAGGGGCACTGCACCTTGGAGTGGGAGGAGAAGTAGTAGATGATTCAGGGGCAGTCTTGTGTATCAAGACGGAGTAATGGAAGATCCAATATATCACTGGGACATGGAGGTATACTGATATGTGGGGGAAGAGTATTCTGAATTTTCTAATCATAGCTCCCCTCTCCCTGGCGAAGCATTCAGATTTCACTTTTTGTTGAGGAGTCCAATATAGAGAGGGACTTCAATTCAACTAGATTTGTACGGTATATCATGACCTGGGCATCAAGGAGGGAAGGAATACAAGTCTGGAAGGGTTCGCAAAGCTACTTGCACTCCCATTAAAGCTATTATATTTTAGCTTTTCTCCCACAAGCCTAACAGTAAATCACCCTCAATGCAAGTCTTCAGATTCTATCCAGGACTTGTTCGAACTGATGGGCAGCCCGGGGTTCCCTATGCTTGACATCACTTTAGCCAGAGTTAGGATGCTGTTAGGATGCTTTGCAACTAGTAGAGCAGAAAGTAATTCTTAAAGGCACAACGATTAGTAGAACTAGCACAGTCATGCCAGCCTGTTAATTATTTATCCGCATTTTATTTGCTATGGAAATGGCTGGATGTGAGCTCCTCCTGTTGGACTGTTTTCTGTATTGCACGCAGGCTGTGTTCACAGAATACCCAAAGCAGGTGGTCTACCAGACTGTGAGTAAATATTAGACATTTTTTTAGGTGGGACACATCCCCTTCCTTGCTCAGTAAGCAAGATAGTGATATTGGATTCTGCCATTCACTAAACAGTAAGAGTGTTTTTATTCCATGCTAATGGGAAGCAGATGCTCTCTGCCATACAGTGGGTGGCTTGGCGAGGGTTTGTTTCTTTCTATCTCTCACTGAAACAGAGAGAATAGTGGTGGTGCTTTACAGGCAGAGACAGAATGACATTTTGCTGCCTGGGGTGGAGCATAAAATACTATGTCCTTACATGCATTGTACACACACCCAAAGCCAAATCAAGGAGGTGCATAGTTATTTTGGCCAAATCATTTTGCTATCTGAAGCAGAAAATCTCTGTCCTTGGCAGTGGAATACAATTACACTAAATCAAACGACTTAACATTTTCTGACCTTTTGGGGGCATTGAGGAACAGCTGCCTCTCTGTTATTCCTCCCCTTTGGATTCAAAACATATCTGAAGCTTTATTTTACTTTTGGATCTCTGGAGCAATGTGGCATCCTGCAGAAATAGATGTACTCACCAGAACTGCTTTTTGTGCCATGAGAAATAAATGATACAACTATTGAGGAGCTATGTGGATCAATCACACATTTGAGAATGATACAGTATAGTAAGGGGAATACGCTTTAGATATACAATATATGCTCACTCTCTGACCTGTTCTTTGAAAACTAGCCCAAGAGGATGCCCTGCCCATAGTAGTGGGCTAGTTCAGGGAAGCTGCTCCTGCTTCACTCCTGTGATCAGCAGAGAATAGGTGGAGGCTCCGTCATTTCAAACACAACAAAGCCCAAGTGACTACAGATACAGGAGAGCAGTGGACAACATTTTTTGACTCTTGATAGTCGCATGCAGCGCTAAAAAGTAGCATGAAAGGGCTACATACATACTCATGCACACCACATATGTACACCACATATACCACATACATGTACTCTTGTCTCCACAGACAAATGGTAAACCTCCTTATTTTTATTTATCTATTTTAGAGTATTTTACCCCATCTTTCTCCTTGGCAAAGGACCTCCTTTTCCTGTCCAGCTAAGAACAAAGGAAGGGATAACCAGCATGTAAAGTTAAACACACTTCCATTAATCCCCAGTTTGTTGCATAGAAAACATGTTAGGCAGGAGTGGCAATAAAGCTTCTAAACCTTATTAATCCCAGCTGAGATGGCTGGTTAATTGAGAGTCAGGTACAAGTTAGTAGAGGTCTCTGGTTTCCACAGACTTCATGGAGTGTGATCAGCAATCACAGGCATTTGTGGGGAATCAATTCTGTTCTTTTATCAGAGCATATGATACCTGTATTAGAACTATAATGTAATTGTTTTTTTTTTAAAAAAAACTGACGTTCAGCCTAAACTAATCTTCATCAGGCTGTGCACCAGTATATTGTGGATAGTGCAGGGAGAGGGGAAATGAAAGTCCCAAATATCATAGCAGAGGTCCATGCCAGGCAGGTGGCTGCTCGTAGCACAGAGGCCCTGTTCAAGGGGGGTAAAAAACACACAAACACGGAAAGGTTGCTAGCGTGGTAAGACTTTTACCTGGGGCAGCCCATCCAAAGAATGGCACATATTGGGTTCCAGGTGCCTTTTGGTCACCCCTCCTTTTCTCCTTTACTTATGTATTTGTTCATCATTAAGGAAAAAAACAGGTGCACATTAATTCATACCTGAATTCTAAATTAAATCATTTCATTTCTAAATGAGTCTCTCATTTGTTGATGCATTTAATTAGCACTTCTTCACACAGCCAGGTGGATACCTTTTTCACCTGCTTGCCCTCTTACAGGGTTCTAAGTGACAAAGCAGAGAGGGATTTTGCACCTTCTCATTCCAAACTGAGATATTTGGTTTAATGGCATTGCTAATGCTGGCAGAGAGGGGGCTGTTCTGTGAAACCAGAGGAGGATAAAAGGTTTGGGGAAAACAGGATCTGGGAACCCAATGATCCAAAACCTCTGTAAAATTCTACAAATGAGGAATAAAACAGCTGTCTTGTCTAGAAGTACCATCAAGTTGGTCTGCTTCTACCATCTTGGATGTCTGCTTAGAATGATCAGAGCCTAGCCACAAGCAACACAGAACTGGGCTTTGTCAGCTGCTGCCACTTTGCACTGTGCTGCTTGCTTATTATTCTGATAATAGAAGATTATAGGGCTCGTGCTGCAAATGTCTATTTACATCCTGCATATCCCAAACCACCTATTAGCAGTGCTGTGATGTCATTTCCTCCCCACAGAGGCTGTGAAAATCACTTTTTCATTTCTCTTCCATGAAAGATTGATCCTCTTTTTTAAAAATATAACCTAGCATAGGGATGCTCTGTTTTGCTGAAAGAGCCTGTGCACCATCTTGAACCTAGCCGCTGAATCTCCCAGTAACTTAGCCCAATGTACTGGTTTTGTTGATGACAGTTTCTGCATGTTGTTTGTAGAAATCTTCGAGAAAGAGAGATGATGTCTTGTGTCTGGCTGTTCATTATTCACAGCTTCCACAAGGAAGCTTCCAAGAAGTGATGAGGAAGACAGGCAAAGAATGTATCTGCCCTATATATTTATTACAGACTATTGCCAATTTAAATGCCATGGCTTCATCCTGAGTAATGGAGTTTGTAGTTTAGCAGGTACTTATAATTATGTGTTTCATTCCCTTATTCATTGAATCAGTTATGGGAATGTGTTAGAGCTCTGTAGCAAAGATGTCTAAGCACCGAACCAAATGACACATCTCAGGGTTCCATAGGTTTATACCAAGGCATTCAAAGTGGCATCAAACTGGTGTAACTTTGTAATGCAGATTCACTTCAGACAAAATGCTATTACATTATTACACACATGCCTCCAAGAATGTCTTGGTCATATCTGCCAGAAAGGGTTTGTTTGGTCGGAATAATTCAGGAATGTAGGCCAATGGGGGGAAATGCCACTTTCTTTCATCACATTGCCCTCTAGTTGCCATATCTAGTTTTTGGGAAAGACATTATACTGGATGTTCTCAGATAGATTTTTTGCAAGAGGTTAGATAGCAGAGGACTCTGACAAGGATGTTGATGAAACCAACATCCGGAACTACTTGCATATTGGATACAAGTAGTTGAATGGGTGCAACTTCTTTTTTCTCTGTACTTAGACTGAGAAGGCCGGTAGTTTCAGTGTGTTCCTTAGCCAATCCATAAGGAATGGACTTGTTCATAGAAATCTATAGGATTATCTAGCAGATGAAGAGGACCCCAACTCAATAAGAGGTGGAAACATATTTGTAAAAGTACACACATTAAATAAAAGTAGAATACTATTTCTACTGTGTGTCATGCAGGTCTCAGAGGATAAAGTATTATTCACTTGTTTCCATGGGCAAATTTCAGTTTAACATGATGTTCTATCGAGTAGGAAAGAGGAATTCCAGTAACAGCAACCTATTCTTCTGTTGTTTACTCAGGTTGAATGACATTCCTTATTGCCATCATTTGCTTCTTTGATCTTTAGTTCTCCGGCACATCCACATTCTGCTTCCTGGGGGGAAAACACTGGCTGTAGCTCTTGGAAAGCTATATTTATTTATTTATTTATTTATTTATTTTTAATATTTTTACCTCACGATTCTTCTTCGAAAAGATCCCAAGATGGCTTTCAATAATGAGGGACAATATACAGACATATTCAAGTTAAGAACAGGGAATTTTAAGAGGCATCTTAGAACATTAAAAGGTAACAGTAGAGCTACAAAGAGCATGCAAGAAGAAAAGAAAAATCCATTATGAGGGGTGAAAAGCAACACGGAAAACACTAGTGTTCTTATGAAATCTGTCAATGCAATCATGTATCTCCATAAAAAGTCACATGGTAGGTAGTCCCTCATTCAGGGAAAGCTTACCTGAAGAGGAAGGTCTTTGCCTGCTTCCAGAAAGACAGAGAGCAGAGGCACTCAGCATGTGGGACAGGAGGCAGAACTTGAGCTCTGAAGGATTTGGAGCTGATGTAAATGTTGCAGGACAAGTCTTGGTACCTAGAATGCTGTTTTGCTGCTGTAATATGAGGGGGAAAAACTGCAGTAAATCAGCAGCAGTTGAAAGAGGTCCTTAAGAGTTATTGTACCCACCAAATACCTTCCAAATTTCTTTGATCTCACAGGAGTATTTGCCAAATAAATTTGGTGAAAGCAGCTGGAGAGATTGCAGAGATTCATTTCACACACACACACCCCTACACCTTTCCTGTGAAAATTATTCCACCAAGTTTTGTGGTTCATAAATTGAAAAGATGTAAGATATCCCATTCATGTTGTTATTGTCAAGCTTACTTAAAAAATTTTTAGCTCTTCTGTCCTTTTAAAACTAGAAAAGTGGTGGTGTGGGTACTGAGTATGGAATTGTGTCTCAGAAGACACATAGAAGACAACTGATTAACTTATAATAAATAACAGGTTTTAATTTTTAGAAACTGGACAACACCTTTGTTGAAAAATTGTTATTGCATTAATTGCAAGGGGGTCACTAATTGAGATTACTTGTGGAGGGCTCTGCCTCAACTTAGGCAGGGCTTTTTTGTGTGCCCAGACTGTGTTTTTGTTTAAACTTATAGCCTCCCCATTTAGTGGTCAGCTCCCAAAGAATAAGAAAACATACACAACAATTTAAAAAATAATCATATAAAAACAAAACCTCTTTGGTGAACCATGGGTGGCATAGACCATAAAATTAATATTAGAAACTGGCATGGTTTATAAAGCCCTGGCAAAAAGCCAGGTTTTAGCATGATTTCAGAAGCTCAAGAGTGTGGGGGCCAATTGCACCTCTAAAGGAAATGAGTCCCACTGCCAAGAAGGCTCAGCTTCTAGTTGATTACATCCAGGCCTCTCTTGGAGTGGCCACATACAGCAAGGATTGGGAGGTGCAGATGGGACAAGGAGGATGACCTGAGGGAGAGGCATTCTGACAGGTTGGTGAGGTCCTAAAATGGCTTTATAAGTTAACATCCAAACCTTGAATTTGGAGTGGAAGCATACAGTATTGGCAGCCAGTGCAGGCGGGCCAGGAGAGGTGAAATATGGTCAAATTTAGATGTATTAATGACCAACCTGGCTGCCACATTTTGCACTTGCTGCAGCTTTCGAACCACCTTTGAGGGCAGCCCCATGTACAGGGCATCTTTGAAATTACCAACATGTGAACCAGTTATTAAGGACTTTGTGTCAAAAAGGGAATATGTCCATGGCAACTTGTGAATCGTCCTTAATAGTTGCTGCTCTAATATTAACCTGATGCATTTCTCATTGTGTATTGTTTCACATTCTGGAAGTAGATTCTGTTTATTTCATAATTAAGAAGTGTGATAGCTTGAAAGGATGTAAACATGTTGGCAGGTTGAGACAAAGTACAGTATCTAAGTGGTCATTTCCCTCTCTTCTTGCTTGCAGTCCATAGATCCTGGACAGCAGTTCACATGGGAGAACTCTAATCTAGAGGTGAATAAGCCAAAGAATCGCTATGCAAATGTGATTGCCTATGACCACTCCCGCGTCATCCTGTCTTCCATTGATGGTGAGTCTGTTGGCAGCTCCTGATGTTGACAGAATCCCTGATTCGTGACATGGATCAAATTTCTAACTTCTTTTGGAACTGAAGGCAATATGAAAAAGGGATGGCTTTTCCTTTCTTTCCAAGATGAATATTCCAGTGTTATTTCCACTAAACAGATTTTGCAGGTGTTTGCAAAGTTTGCATCTGTTTCCATCCTGCCAGAGTTCTTCATGACAGCGGTGTCACTCCAGATGAGATGTTTGTACTCTCTCTTTCCTCTCCAAAGACATACACTGATTCTGGCTTTTCCTTCTGCTTTGTTGGCTTTCTGAAGACTCATGAGGTTTCTTTCTCATTAAGGGGTCCCTGGAAGTGACTACATCAATGCCAATTACATTGACGGCTATCGCAAGCAGAACGCCTACATTGCTACACAAGGACCTCTGCCAGAGACACTCAGTGACTTCTGGAGGATGGTGTGGGAACAACGCACAGCAACTGTTGTTATGATGACCCGACTGGAGGAGAAGTCTCGGGTATGTCCAGATAAACTACAGCTCTTCTGCTGAACACTAATAGAATTTTTCTGGGTGCTTCTTCATTTGGTACTGGGACATAAAGAAGTCACGAGAGCAGCCCTCTGGCGAAAATTAGAACTTTGGATCAGTGTAGGCAAAGATAAGAATAATGCACTCAAGCCAGGCTGCCTATGAGGCATACTTTCCCAGCTCTAGCATTTTAGAAAACCCTTAACTGACTACTATTATCAGGCACAATTTTCCTACATTAGTGAAACAGCTGTGGAGGAATGGCAACCAGTTATGGTGCTTTGGTTCGTAGTGTACAGCAATTTTGATTCATCAGTGAATTACAGTAGAAATTCTATTTATAGGGCCACATCTCAGCAAAACTATTGAAAGGAGTGGACATAAAATTGTACGCAGACTGGAGGTCTGTAACACCTTGGTTTTACATGGTTTTACAAAAGCCCAGGGTAGGGAGAGAGACTGCAAAATGGAAAAAGGGGAAACTCCACCCAGACCATATCTTACTATCTTTTTATGTTTTTACCATGCCCCAGTTGTAATAAAGGGAGAAGAAACAGTAGGTATTCAGCTATTGTTCTCTCAAGTGACCCATCCTGCTGTAGATCTGTCACCTAACACAGGGAGACCAGGTACACCAAAGGAGTTAGAACTGCTGTTACCATTACAGTTGTCCCCTATATATAGTTGACTGTGGGCACAGGACTTAAGGGAGGATCTCATGTAGCCAAACTTTTTCCACTTGCCTTGGTTCCAGCGAATTTAAGATAAGCCTGATAAACAAAGAGTCCAGTTGGAAGAATCTTGGGGAGAGGAATTTCCAAAGCAGTAGCATCTTTCATAGTGAGCATTTGTGCTCACTGAATATTTTTTGTTTCCATGCCAACCACAGGGCAGGGAGATGTGCACTTGGACTCTGGTACACTTGTCTTTTTAGTCAAATAGAACTGAGTCAGGAGATTGGAAATGGGAAATCTGCAGGGAGGGAGTAAGCTGAATGAAATGGGGAATGTGTATGAAAGGGAAAAAACCTTGACTCTGACTGTATGGGCTGTTTAGTTTGCTATTTGGAGCACTGCAAGGACAGTCTGGTGCGCTTTTAAAGACAGTGATCACATGGCATATTTGCTGTAATTCATTACATCACCTCCAGAGCGTTCTTATACACACTTTTCTGCCCCCTGGTAAGGGCTGTGTACTTGTCTGGTGTAGATAGGAATCACTGTAGTTTCGATTAGAGCCAGGAGTGTGATTATTGAAATTGATATAAAGTAAGTCTTCCTCTTTCAGTTTGCCAATATTCTGAAATGGCTTAATACTCTTTAAAAACTTAATGATAAACTTGCTTAGTAAGCAAGCCACTTCAGGATATTGGCAAATCAATCATTTCCCCTGCTCAGCAGAGGGCAGAGGAAGTCAGAACAAATAACTGTACGTTGATTACTGCTAATTCTCTACATCGGTTATATTTAAAAAAAAACAAAAAATATTTTGATAGCTGTTGTGAGTTTTTCGGGATGTTTGGCCATGTTCTAGAAGTTTTTCTTCCTTATATTTTGCCAGTCTCTGTGGCCAGCATTTTCAAAGGGCAAGTAGCTCAGAGAACTAGAAATTCTCTCTGTGCTCTGGGATATAGAATTAGTAAGATTGGTGGTTTTTTAAGTGTGGGAAAGGGGAAACTTGTTCTATTCAGGAGAATAGGTGTTAGTCATTGTATTATGATGTGGAGTGATTAAGAAGTTTCACTGCAATCAGAGGGGGTGATCCTTCTCTGTGTTTGATGGGTGTCCTTAGAACAGCCCAAAAAATTCACAACAGCTATCAGATCCTGGCCATGAAAGCCTTCAAGAATGCAGAAAATACAGTACTTTCTTTGCCTTGCCTTAAAGGGCTGGCTGAGAAACCACCTGCAGTTAAATCCATGACTATGACTTCAATTTCTTGACTGGCTCGTTAAAAAATAATTTTTCTAAAATAATTTTTATAATTGATGCGTTTCTCTGCCATCTGCTAAGGGAAGGGAAGTGATTACCACATTTTTCAGTCTATAAGATGCCCCCATGTATAAGACACCCCAACTTTTCCAACCCACAATTACAGTTTGGCAACTACACTGTTCTCTCCTTGGCTTACTTCTGTGTATAAGACGACCCTCAATTTTTGGTGTAACAGTGTTAGACAAAAACATAGTCATAACAGTACACAGAAAAAATACTGTAATTTGCAAGTATCCTGAAGTGGCTTACTTATTAATAAATGGCTTATTTATTAAGCCACTTTGGAATACTGGTAGGAGCCATTTCTATTTGGAAAAAAAATCACATCCATATTTCTCATTTTAAGAAAATAGGAAAGCTAGTGTTTATTAGATAAACATACTGAAATAAGGAAGATAATACCATTCCTAGCTCTGGATGACTAAGGTGTTGCTGCATGAAACCGGTTGCTCCCGGCATCTCTAAAGAACCAATGTAAGATGACCTGGAAGGTTCACGAAGGAGAGTGTGAGCAGAGAGGAAGTAGCGGGCAGGGAAAGTGTTCATGAATTTAGAAGTTAAGGCCCAATGGAAAGTTAAGACAGCTTTCTGCAGCAAGCAGTTTTGCATCTGAAGTGATTTCTTACACCACTTCAGCAATTTAAGCATTTCAGTGTAAGCCCTTTCTTTTATTGCTTGCACGGTGGCTAAAATAATAATAATGCAAAAGTGGGGTTATTTTGTTATTTAAGCAGTAGTAAGGTTTAGTTGGAATGTTTAAGTAGCAATATTTGTTTACCCTCAGTACCTGAAACTCCAACAGAGCTCCACTTAACAGGACTTAGAATCAGCCTTTCCATTTAGAATAGTGTTTACACTTGAGGTACAAGAGAAATGACCTCCTTTTTTCGCTGTGAGAATACATGAATATCTGAAGTCCAGTTTGTTTCGCTTTGGGGCTGTCCGGCTATCAGAAGATGCTTCATAGAGTCTGTTGCTCTAAGATAACATGTTATGCAAGGGCCTTTGGGCACCTTTCTCTGTGTCCTGTTTTGCTGCTATTGAGTTGCACATTATCTTGTGGCTGCACACTTCCCTTCCATCCCTTTTCTAATTACATTGTGGGAGATGGAGGATGTGGTAGCACCCTCAAGGTGTGACACTTTAGTGAACTGCCCTGCTGTCCTGCCAAGTGTGGTGTGTACTGAGAGGGGTGCTTATACACTTATTGTTACTCACCAAGGGTGAGTTCATGTACGGATGTTAAGAGGCACCGCTGCCTTTGCTACTGAACGTTATGCACTTTCTGGAGCAGACACCCACAACAAGGGGAACCCATTCACTTACTTAAAGCATCATAATTGCTTTGGAATGTAATTAGATGTTTGAGAGGCATTAGCCAAAACCTGATTTAAAGACCGATCCCAAGCGGTCTCCAAATTGCATGGGAGAAGTTTTAGCATCTATATTTCCCTTATTCACTTGAGTTTTTTCTCTTTCTGTTCTCTAAGCACGAGAATTTTGAGAGCTGATTCATAGAAGTGGTACCACATGGCAGACACTTTCTCATCCCCATCATCATTCTTTGTGATAGTGTTGCCTTGGACTTCAACCTCACATTTTGAGGACTCTATGCATCAGTGAATTTCCAGATAATGGAAAATGAGAGTAATCTGCAAGAATAATCCATTAGGTGCTATGGTTTTTATGTCCTGTGCATCCTACCAGCTTGCTGGCAGACTCACCTTTCATTTTTGCACCCTCTGTGGAAGCTGCAAATAGCAGCTCCATTCACTGCCTTCCGTGTATTTGTAGTTGGCAGCAAAATTAGCAACACTTGATGCACCCTGTCCAGGCGCCTCTGTGTTCAGGGAAACCAGCCCATGCAGCCTGGACTGCATCGGTCTCTAGAGGAAACATCTCTTGCATTTCTCCCAGTTTCTGTACCACTCAGCAACAAGCACCCTAAAGTCCAGCAACAGCAGAGACCTCCATCTCCAGCTTTGCAGATTGTGGGTTTGGCATAGTTTTTTTCTAAACCAGCTCTTCTCCCTTTGTGAAACCTGTTTTAAAGGAAAGCTTCTTATTATCCCAGCAGTTGAGAGAGGCACTGCACGGCAGTAAATGAATTTCCAGGTTGTGAGAGTGTTCCTGACATAAATGAGAAGTGAGCAATGCCAGAAGAAAAACTTTCTTACCTGGTTTAGTGCCATCGTGCATCAGCTTCAGCATAAAATTTACAGAGCTTGAAAATGGGGCATAAACATTATGGGTAAATTTGGCAGAAAATGTGAGTGACTCTTATCTGGTCATGAATAAATAATTTTCAATTACCAGCTAGGGCTCAGCTATTAAACTCCAGGATAGATTACTTCAAAGTTTGGTGTTTTTATATAGAGAGTAATACTGTTTCACCAGACTTTGACAGGAAAAGCAGAACACATGCATTGGACTCCAGCTGGCTTCTATTTGCACCTTTCCAAAATTTATAGTCTCTCTCATGGATAGATAGGCAGCAGTCCCTCCAGTCCATGTGTTGTAACAATTAGGCTCTTACAGTGGGACTCTCCAGAGATCTCTCCAGAGATCTAGCGTCGTGGCGCAGTGGTTAAGTGCCTTTACTGCAGGTAAAACTGTGCTCCCAGGTAGCAGGCTCATGGTTGACTCAGCCTTCCATCCTTCCGAGGTCAGTAAAATGAGTACCCAGCTTGGGAGGGGGGGCAATGTGAAGCCTGCACACTGTAATTAAAACTGTAAACCACCCAGAGACTATTTGAAGTGGTATGGGGCGGTATATAAGCAGAACACTTTGCTTTTACATGCCATAAAGTTTTTTCCAGCTGATGGTTACTTTATAAAATAATGATCTTCTCTCATTAACAGCCCTCATAAGGTCTCACACAATGAAAGCTAAAATTTCCTTTATTGATTTAATCTACCTCATGTCTGGTCTTCTTTTCCTATTGCTCTCAACTTTTCCTATAGCATTATTGTTTTCTCTAGTGAGCTTTGGCTTCTCTTGATATATCCAAAGTATGAATTTAGTCATCTTCATATCTAGAGATAGCTTAGGCTAGATTTAATCTAAAACCCACATATTTTTCTGGTGGCCCATGATTCCTGTAAAACATTTTGGTTGCCTTTTTCCTGTCAGCTTTCTTCACCTACAAGTTACACATCAGTACCCTGTAACCAGGAATACACTATTATGGGAGACCTTCATTTTTGTTTCCATTAAATCATGGTTAAGTGTCCCCTAACCATGCAGGTGATTTGTAGTCAATGAAATCTAGGAAAAAGCCAGATCTAAATTACTACTGTGAAGCAAAAAGAAACTGCACCTTAATAGAGGTATTTTAATCTATATGATGCACAGTCTTACCTAGTAGTGGTTAGAAAGCCCACCCACTAAAAACACTCTAAATGTAATGACAAAATGCCATTGATTTTTAATTAGGCTCTTATTCCATGTTCTCTGTGATTCCTTGTAAACAAATGACAATTAACTAAATGTAGTATTTCTTAACAGAGCCAGATTGTCCCTATTCATTCTCCCTTGTGGACGGAAGTAATGCAACCAAACACTTCTGGGTCTAGATGAGTAGGAAAAAGAGGTATAGACAGATTAAGAAGCAGAAGGCAACTGTCAGAGTTTTTTTGCTATTTGATCAGCCAGTGGAAGCAAATACTTATTGAATAAATAGTTGGCCAGAGACAGAGTTTTCTTAAAACCAAACAGCTATATTACAAACTATACAAAAATATTTCACAGCATCACAGAACTTATACAAAGTTCAACAGCATAACAGCATACAATACATTGACAAAATATATGGCAGAGAAACAAAGTGGGTGCCTTACTCACAGAAGGTCCAATGAACAATGATTTACAGAACATTTTTATACATGTGTCTGTCCAATCATAAATAACATTACCTCATAGCTATTGCAACCCCTTGCATCAGCCAAAATTCATTATGTTCATTCTTAACATCTGCACTCCATTAGAAAAAACTATACATTGAGTCACTGTGATTTTGCACTTTTACAGACTCCATCTTTAAATCAATTAAATACATATCAGATATCTATAGAACATCCTGTCTAATACATGTATTTCACTAACTAATATCTGACAGCAACACACTGGTGAAAATTGGATACCCATTAATAAGTTGGGGGAGATAGAGCAGCAGTAGTGCCAAATGAAGTTTTGTTCTGAAAAACAATGTGTGTTAATGGAACACAAGTTGCTAAAAGAAGAAAGGCAGGTATCTTCCCACCATTCCCTGCCTTCAACAGAAAAGTAGAGCTCTGGGGTTTGCTTCTCAGGAGACATGTTAGGACTAGTATCAGCAGTGGAATGACATTGAGTATTTAGTCCCAATTCACTGGAGTATGAATAGTGGAATTGCAGGCCAGAGTCATATTTCCAGTTCATACCTTTGGCTTTGACTCTTCCATTCTCGATAGATAGATAGATAGATAGATAGATAGATAGATAGATAGATAGATAGATAGATAGATAGATAGATAGTGTGTGTGTGTGTGTGTGTGTGCGCGCGCGTGCATGTGTGTGTGTGTGCGTGCGTGTATACAGTGAATTGGGGTTAAATATCTAACATAATTCCACTGCTAGTTTTATATATATATATATTTGCCTGCATTCCCACTAGTTGGCAACTTATCATCCAAGAACACCAACCCTAGCTGAGCAAGGAGCACATTCTTATCCTGTTGAAGGAGCTCCTCCCGGTGTCTACACACAAGTGCATATGCACAAATATATCTCAAGGCAGAGAGATGGCATTTCTTCAGGATGTCGTTTGCTGAGCAGCTTGTTATGCAACCGCCTGTAGTCTCTCTGGAAGCTTTCCAAATGTCTCTAGGAGGCAAGGAGAGACCTGAGCTCGCTGCTGTGACTCAATACGAGCACCAGTGCTCAGCTCAGATTGGATAGCTGTCAGCCTCCCATCAAAGTGTTACTCTTTCATATAAACAAACAGGACTCCACCCTCCCTATCAGCTGATTCTTAGAGAGGGCAAAGTCAGTGATCCTCATGGCAGGCTCCCTAGCACATTCCCAAAGGGAGGATTATAGGCTGCAGGCAGGCTTCCCACATTCACCACTGAGGGGGAGGAGAGATGAGTATTCTTGCCTACAGACACCAATCTTTAAAAAGAGCAGGGAAGGGACAGAAAATTATAGGGAAAGAAATTGCTTTTGAATTGACCATTTTTCTCAGTTTCTCTCTCTCTCTCTCAACCATTAGCATCTTGCTTTTTTACTTTTGCTTTTGAGCTGCAAATATCTTTCTTTGCTCCCTGCCTGGCCTTACAGTCTTGCTGGCTTTTTGTTGAATGAGGCGCAGGGGAAGACAAAATATATCACTTTTTTATTGTGCACGCAGCAGGCTTAAGAAGGTTACGTATTTCTATATTATTCCTTCCAAGTTTATATGTTCTTCTCAGCCATTGGCTCCTGGTAGGTACAGGCAAATATTGAGAATTAGAGCAGAGAAAGAAAATCAGGTTCTGAAGCATCATAGGGGCATGTGTTGAGTCTTCTGAAAGCAACAGCCCATTTTGTCTTGTTCCTTCTTGCAGGTGAAGTGTGACCAGTACTGGCCAAGCCGTGGTACAGAAACCTATGGATTGATCCAGGTGACCTTGCTGGACACAGTCGAACTTGCAACTTACACAGTCCGGACATTTGCCCTATACAAGGTATAGAGGATGGGGGAGAAGTAACTAACTATAAGTTATTATGATGAAGGCTGTTGGCCAAAGATATATATAAGTAAAGGGCACATTTAGGATGAGTGCAACAAGTTGTTTATGCTCTTTTGCAGAGGTCTAGGATACGAGAAACCACCATCTAGAGGGAGCTGTTGAGATCTAAGGCTGAAGCCCAGCTATATTCATTCACTGATAAGATGGCCCTCTTCTCTCTGCCCACGTTGTGGAACACAAACTGTGCTCTGTGCTCAGCCTTAGTTTGTGCAGGGTAACCAGTCGGCTCTGAGAACTGGTTGTTTTCATAACTCATGCATACAACTTAGCCAGAAAGAAAAGAAAAATCTCAAGGGATTTCTGTCCCTCCCAATCCTGAAATGAAGGCTTGGCCAGATAAAACTGAGGTGGTTTACCTAGGAATGGGTACCCTTAGCAGGACTGGAACTAAATTTTTGATCTTGAGACTCCTTTGAGGCAAGAACAGCACTGGAAATATTAGGAAATGTTGAAAATTAAACTAGGAGCATCTAGGACAGGGAACTCTCTGCCCTGCCTTTTTGTTATTCGAGGGGGGGGGTCTGTAAGGGTCTGAGACTGTGCCCTTCATTTAGCTAGGTGACACTCGAATATTCTTTTGGCTTCAAGGATATTGTTTCTTTACACAGCTACAACTTTCTAAGCCACCTACAAAATAAATTTTAAAATCAAACAGGCACAACTCGAATTCCATCATACATCAGAACCAAATATACATATACTGCAAGAAAACGTGTAATCTTCTGTGCTTGAGAGTCTTTGTTCATATGTAGTGTATGCATGCTAAGCCATGGAATTAAGCCAGTATCCTAGCAGCTGGTATCTTTGACTACTTCCACAGAATGGGTCCAGTGAAAAGCGGGAGCTGCGTCAGTTCCAGTTTATGGCTTGGCCTGACCATGGTGTTCCCGAATACCCTACCCCCATCTTGGCCTTCCTGAGACGGGTGAAAGCTTGCAACCCCCCAGATGCTGGCCCAGTGGTTGTACACTGCAGGTAAGGCCCAACGACTGAACACAAGGTGTGTACATTTTCAAAGAGACAGCACAAAGAAATAGAAAGAGCTCGACAGTCTCTGCCTTTTTTGGCAGTGGAATTCAAAGGCAGGCTATTGCTGCAAAAGCTGCAGGACTGGCATTCTACTTCCTCTGTTTGCATAAACAGCACTTTGTAGTCAATGCCGATGAGAGCAACCTTTAATTCAGTACTTTCCCTGAGAAACAACACTAATATTATAAATATTAAAAAGACACGAGAAACACCATTTCAAAGCAGAATTCCTTGTATGTATCCCATGGCATGGCTATTGATGATTCAATATACAATCCATTACTCACAAAACATATGCACACTTTGGCATTCACCAAATATGTGCTTATTGTTTTGTTATTGACTTCTTTTTATTGACCAAATGGAAGAAGTAGTCATATTGCAACACTTTAAAATGAAGTGTATGAACTCTAACCTTACTTGTCTCACTCAAATCCATAAAATAAGATGCAGTGTTCTAGGATAATGTATATACAGACACTGACATGCCTCATCAAAACTTTAGTCATTCATGTGCTGCTAATTAGTACATGCCTATATGGGCATTGCACTGCATAAATACAAAACACATATATGCATGTGTTATCTAGTTACACAGATAAACACCTTCTGTAAGCATACTTGTATTCTCTGTTGCTGCAGTTTTGGATGGAAGAAATGACTACTTCAGCCACAAACATTAGTTCACTACGAATCAGCATCTTATCTGGCCAGTGATTTATCTCCTGAAGCTGAGTGGGAACTATTATTGAACAAACCACTTCATTACTGCAGCTCTCACAAACTCCTTAGAAACAGTATTTAATGCTCTCTCTTCGTGCTCTGGTTCAGATGGGAGTGGTGTATAATTAACACACAGTCTCTCCCCATTAAAACCCTGTTAAGAATTTGATGTGAGCAGCAGTAAGGAGATGTCCTGCTGCAGAACTCTTTAGCTGTCAGAAAGCACATCTGGTTCTTGTTGGCTTATTTTTGGTTGTGTTGGTATGTTCACTGGGAACAAGACTTAAGTTCTTTATCCATGACAGTGCAGTTCTGGCCTTGCTGAGTTAGGTTTTAGGGTTCACAGGCTTCATAAGGACATTGCACTGGAATGGGACAAAAGTGCACAGAACCCCATCATCCTAATTCTGTGTTCAGTCTACATCCATCAGTGGTTTTCCACTAGTGGAACTGTGACCTTGAATATTATCTATTTGTGTTACATGTGGTGGGAGGAGGCAGAACATAGTGAAGCCTTGGGACAGGCCCATTTCATATATTGTATCCTGCTTTGACAGTGCTGGAGTGGGCAGGACAGGCTGCTTCATTGTAATTGATGCCATGCTTGAGCGGATGAAACATGAGAAGACAGTGGACATCTACGGGCATGTAACATGCATGCGCTCACAGAGGAACTATATGGTGCAGACGGAAGATCAGTATATCTTCATCCATGAGGCCTTGCTTGAGGCAGCCACCTGTGGAAACACTGAGGTTCCTGCCCGCAACCTATTTGCTCACATCCAGAAACTGAGCCAGGTACCTCCAGGGGAGAGTGTCACAGCAATGGAACTAGAGTTTAAGGTGAGCAGATTATTATTTGCATTGAGTCCCACATATGTTGATGCACGGCGCAATCATGGAGGGTGTAGTGTGGGATATTGGTGCCCCCGCCTTTCATCCTCCACAGTTCTGTGAACCACTGCAAGAAGTGAGTTCCTGGATTGAAGAGAGGTACAGATTTTATAGGGATAATAATTCTTTTGTAAACTTCTAAGCCAGGTAGGAAGTGATTAAAATACATTTGAATTGCAGAGTGGATGTCCTCCACATTTCCCTCCTGGATTGGCAGCTTCTGGGAAGGATATAAAAAGGCAGATTGATGTGAAGTTCTCAGCAGCACTGCTTTGCTGAGCTGCTGGAGCTGCATCCAAAATCAGATGCAGATTGAGCATTAGCGATAATTGATGTCACTATAAGCAGCTTCTGTGCAATGCTACCAGTTTAAACACTTGAGATGTCAACAGCTCCGGTGCTCCCTGCTTTGTGCCATTCTTATGTCTCCCTAACATGGAGGAGGAGAATGGGAGGGCCAGCATCAGGTTTAGTTGGTATGTTGCTTGATACAGTTTAAGAAAATCCCATCCCCTTGTTGTCATGAGTGTGTGCGCTTGCCAGTGTCACCTCCCACATTTATGGCAGATTTACACTAATATTTCTTAAAGGCTGAGAGCAGGTTACAAACTTTGCTAATGCCCACGTACTCTGTTGATGTGCATTTGTTCAGCAAAGGCGTGTGGGGGAAGATGAATCCTGTGAGGGAAGCAGTGGAGCATGTGAAGGGTGAAACAGACTGCGGAAGCGCCACTCTACCCGGGGAATAGCTTCTTGCAAAACAGCAGCCAGGAGACTCAGTGTGCAAACAGAAAGCAAAACAGTGCCAAGTTGGGGGGTCCGTGTGAGCACAGCTTGCTTGGCATTACCCTTGTCTTCTTCATGGCTCCCATTTGTTTCCTTCTCCCTCTGAGCTCAAATCCTTACTGCATTCCAGACGGGGAAGTGAGTAAGTGGTAGGCATGTTTGCTCCTCTCTGTCAACACCATTCGGGGATGACAGAACAGCAATGGGAGTAGCGATCACTACTTGCTGGAAATCTCACTCTGTCCCTGTACAACAAGTGAGCTGACAAACTGTTCCTCACTGTTGTTCAATTGTCTGCTGTATTCTGAAAGAGACTGAGCAGGGAAGAAAGCACTAAGAGATGCAATGAGCCTCTTTCTCCTTGCCAGCCATGATGGCACTATGGAAGAAAGCAAGCGTTAACACTGATAAGAGAGGTAGAACAGTTGCCATTCATGCATTTGCCTTCTTCCTCTAGAGATGGTAATGTGAAATGGGTTAACGCAGGACCCTCTGCTAATCAGAGGGAGAAGGTAGACGAACCAGCCAAAGGTGGCATTTGTTCCTTCTCACCATTGTTGGCAAGAGTAGACTATGATTATGAGAAGGAGTTTTAGGATTTAGATCTCTGGAAGCTAGCAGTGGGTTCAGGAAGTGCAACCTTGAGCCAACCCACAGATCAGATATGGTTTCACCCAAGGTTTTCCTTTCCCAGGACCTTTGCTGCAATGGCTTTAAGACTTCTGGAATCAGTGGGAAACTGTCTGGATCCAGATATATATCATATTATTGTTAAATGCAGTCATTCTTTTTTGTGACAGAATGAATGGTGCATGCCCTTAACGTTATGGGAGCTCTTCCGCCCACAGTAATATACTGGTCCATTGTATTCCTGCCTCTCTCTTAACTGTCACTTCTCCTCGCCAACAGCTTCTTGCCAATTCTAAAGCACATACCTCACGATTCATCAGTGCCAACCTCCCATGCAACAAATTCAAAAACCGTCTGGTGAATATCATGCCCTATGAGCTAACTCGGGTTTGCCTACAACCTATCCGTGGCGTTGAGGGCTCAGATTACATCAATGCCAGCTTTGTAGATGGTTACAGGTAAAATATTCATTCCAAACCCTCTCTCTGTAGTGGTGTTGCATCCCTTTCCAACAGCTTGATACTTCTGCCAAGTAGAGTGCAGGCAGTAAGCGCCCAGTCAGTGGCCTTTCCTTGGGGTCTGTGGGTGTCACCAGAGGTTGCATGCTGCCTCCTCCCAGGCCTTTAAGGGTCCCCCGGCTATTGTTGTAGAAGAGATGACAGGAAAAATCATTTACCTTTAAATCAAGGTACCTGTGCTCCCCTGGTGCCTTTTTTCTACTTTAAATTGCTGTTCTCTTTTAAAACAATGGCTGCACCTTTTTTATAAGGCAAATCACAGTGCTGAAAATCTCCCAGAGGTTCAATTTGTCTTGTAAAGAGATGTATACATTTTATTAAAGGAGAAAGCCTGGATTTCAAGGTGGAAACAAAGCACCCAAAAAAGTGCACACTACTGAAATGGTTTTCCTGTTGCTGCCGCACCCAATTCAAACAGTGACAAGGATGGGTGCAGGTATTAAGTGCAGCTCCTCAGCCCCTTGAAATTGCCCATCAGTACCCTAGGGTTCTCCATCCTGTTTTTCTTCCCAGGCTCTGATAGGAATTAAACGTAGGTAGCAGGTACTGGCTCGCTGCATACTTCAAGTGGCTAAACGAGCTGCTCTTTGTAGCATACCGCACAGTTCTTTCCCAAACGCTTGCCCCGACAATGGAACGGCCTGTTTTGATTCCCACAAGGGGACAACCAGTCTAATGGCCATGCTGCAATGCTGGCAAAAGAGACACTCCCTCTCCCTTGAAGTCAGAGATGGACAATCTTGCACAAGGAAAGAGCCAATCAATCCTCAGCCTGCTTGAGGACTTTGAGGAAACCAGCACTGCTTGCATCGAGTGAAGCCCTGCCCGACTTATAACTCCTTCCCAAGAGGCTACAAAGGGGCTACAAAGGCATCAGTGACTGTCTGATATAAAGGCTTGTTACTTACATGTCTGCTCAAAGCAGAAACCCAGCGATATGGAGCAGTCTTTTATTGAAAAACAACCATGAGTTCAGCCAGGACCCCAGGTTGCCAGGGCTGGGGCAGAAGAACAGAGGCAATCCAGCCTCCTTTCCTGTCTGAGATCTAAACTGCCCATGGTGCTGCACAGCAGCCATCTCCATGTGTGTTGCACTGCAACAAAGCTGTTACAATTGGGGGAAGGATGTTGGTGAAAACTCTGACCAAGCAGCAGGTGGTTGCACTTCATGTCCTACCTAAAGCATCCCTGAAAGTCCCTGCTTATCTCTTCCCATCCTTCTCTTTGAAGTGAACAGTCGTTCTCTGCTTTATCTAAAGAGATCAATTGGCCCAGCATGCTATAGATGGCTCTGAAGCTGCATCTTTATTAGTGCCATTGTTTCTTCCCCCTCACGGCACTACACTTTCACCTTTTGCCCTATAAATCCACCTTGTAGCAACTTCCATCTCTGTCCTGCACATTACAGCTGTCCTACAATAGATTCATTAATTTTAGCACCAGTGAAGAGATTAAATGAGAGTGACTCAAACTGAAAGCCTCTCAGATTATATTCAAAGGTCTATAGCGCCTCACAGTGGTAAAATTAAAAAGGCACAGCTGCTCTTAAATATTTTGAAAAAGGAATCGACATTCTGCCTAAATTTGATGGTGGAAGCTAGATGCTCACTTGCAACCTTCACTGGTGGTGAGAGCAGCAGCCACTGCAGTACTTCTTCAGTGCTTTCTAGTTTTTGTAAGATCGAACATTGCAGGTGGATGCTGAGATAGCATCAGTTCCAAACTCTGGAGCAACATGTATCCTATGCCAGTCTAGACTCTGTACAAAATGCAATGCTCAGAATATTATGCAATGTTCTGTAACAAGTGTGGAATTTCTGAAATACCAATCTGACATGATTTCCCAGCTGACATGCACATTTTAGAAAATCTAATTAGCATCTCTTACAACACGAGCTATCCCAATTCATTGGCCATATTTTCTCCTGTTTGAGCGATCTTGCTTGGCTTTTTTTATACCGTTCACCCTGCTTCTGCCAAGAGATCTTGGATAGCCCAACTTATTTTAAAGTGGATCAGGTGACTGTGGGAGGTGTATTAGGGTAGATGTGACCCTGTGGAATACAATTAAAGGTGCAGATGTGTGGTACAATATATCCCCAACCCTTGGTCTAACTAGTCACATCCGAAAGTGCCAGAATCAATCACCACTCTGAAATGTTCCATGTCTTAACAGGCAGCAAAAGGCCTACATTGCCACACAGGGACCCCTGGCTGAGACCACAGAGGACTTCTGGCGGATGCTGTGGGAGCACAACTCCACAATTGTAGTGATGCTGACCAAGTTGCGAGAAATGGGGCGTGTAAGCACACTATCTGGAATTACTGCAAATTCTGATTTGAGATAATCATTCCTTATGAATGGCTTTCCTCGGTTTCCCTCTCACATGGTTGGGTGATGTCTGGTGTCAGTACAGAAAGTGAAATTCTGTGTGCGAAGCTTCTAGCTGCACGCCTGGCAGGCTCCACTGGGGTTGGGTTGGGGAGCCAAACAAGCTTTCTCCGTAACCATCAGAGTGCTTGATAGTCCCTCCCACCCCCCAAACTTAAGGATAAGCTTCTAGCTTTAGGTTGCTTGCTTTGCGGGTTTTCCCAAGAGCCAGAAAAGAAGAGGGGACAATTTTGGTTAGAGCCAAAGTTTTCTCGTAACTTTGTACAGAAAAGCAGACTGATTACTCATCATGGAAAATGCCATTGTTCAAGGACTGAGGGAAGCCTAATCAATCACATCATGCTGGGAGGGAAGAAGCGAACCACTGATTTGCTGCTCATATTAGAGTCAGGAACTGCAGGAGTAGAGAGAAGCCTTGCATTATCACTCTAGAAAACCCTCGATTCAGCCACTTCATAATCATCATGTAAGAAGTGCCACACATTTTACTGCTGCGGTTCTGACTCTTCTATTGCGTTTTAGGAGAAATGCCATCAGTATTGGCCAGCAGAGCGCTCTGCTCGGTACCAGTACTTTGTGGTGGATCCCATGGCTGAATACAACATGCCCCAGTACATCTTACGGGAATTCAAGGTCACTGATGCCCGTGTGAGTATTATACATTGACCTCTGGGTTCCCCAGTGTTGCTTTGTTTATGTTAAATAGTGGAGACACTTTATTTGGAAGAAACAAAATGCACTGCCTCAGAGTTATTTCTAATACTGCTCAGAAAGGCATGCGTATCAGATTGCAGAAAGGCATTCTATCATCAGGCTTCGATCATTCACTGCCTGGGTGTTTCAATATCCTTCAATATCAAGGGCCTCAACTCCACAGAAAGCAACAGCATCTATTTTGTACATGCTTACCAGTAGTGTTATTCAACAAAATAGCCTGTAAGCAGAAGAAATTATTTACTCAGGCTGATTTGGCATTCCATCCTCCATTCTTCCCTGGCGCCGCTAATCACAGTTTGAAGACACACTATCGTATTTTTGGGAGGTAGAATGCAATTACCTGACCTCTCTTCTCTTCCTTGACCAGGATGGGCAGTCAAGAACCATCCGGCAGTTCCAGTTCACTGACTGGCCTGAGCAAGGAGTACCAAAAACAGGCGAGGGCTTCATTGACTTCATTGGGCAAGTGCATAAGACCAAGGAGCAATTTGGCCAGGACGGGCCCATCACTGTACACTGCAGGTGAGTTCTGGCACCTGGGCTGTGCTTGAAATGTGGCTTAGGACTACCTGCCAGTGATAAGACACAAACTGTGTTGCCAAATTAAGCTAGAGACTGGATATATAAGCAGCCTGACCTGTCCATGAATGAAAAGTATCAGGGGGTAAGCAACTTGGCAGAAACCCGCAAAAAAATTTGGCCCTCAAAAATCATCTGGGGGCTACATGGACCACCGAAAATACAACCACTCCTCAAAAATAAATGAGAAAATTGTTGTTTGTTTGTGTTTAATTTTATTTCCTGGGGAGGTTATCTATTCACCATGGAAGTTCCACAAAAACTGTCCTGAGGTTCACTTGTTGCTCAAGGGTGGCATATTTGCATACCCTTGTCCTAAGAGGGCTCTGTGCCTTTTATTTCTCAGCATATAGGAGCAGGATGGCATCTGCTCTGAAGGATTTTAGCCTGTAGGAAAACTTCTGGTTATAATGCTTGGAACATGATGTGCTTCACTAAATCCAGGCTGGGATAACAACTCACCTTTCCCCTTTCTTTGTATGCAGTGCGGGAGTTGGACGCACCGGGGTGTTCATCACATTAAGCATTGTACTGGAGCGCATGCGCTATGAAGGTGTGGTTGACATGTTCCAGACTGTAAAGACCCTGAGGACACAGCGGCCAGCCATGGTGCAGACAGAGGTACATCTGCCTGGCATAAGTGTTTACTACTGCACAGGGGGAAGGGATAGGGCTTGTACATGAGCACTAGTTAGATGTAAATGGGGGAATAATAATAATAATAATAATAATAATAATAATAATAATAATAATAATAATAATAATAATAATAATAATAATAATAATAATAATAATAATAATAATAATCTTAAAACTGCATAACTGGACAGGACCCTACAGATCTGCCCTATCAAAAGGCCCAGTGGGGAACTGAACTCCTAACCTCTGGTTCTTTAGCCTGATACCTAAAGTACTGAACTATCAAGCTATAACACATATACAGACAGCTGTGAGTTTTACCCGTATTCCCCAGTTAATGTACAGTGACCAGTAACATGCAGAGTATATAGAATAAGTACAGCTACAGCAATCAACATGTTTTTAAAAGAATGTTGAAGACTTAATGAAGGAAAGCAGCTGTACTGGTTAACATTGATGTGACCATCCTGTTCCTTTACAATAAGTATTTGCTCTGTGATTTACATCCCCTCCCCACTTGGGTTAGTTTCCAAAGAAATTATATGTAAGAATATATATGCAACCATCATTCACTTTTCTGCATGACAATTACTTCCAGCTTATAAACTTTTAAAAGATTAAAATATAAAATCACATATAACATAAAATTATAAACCAGTCCCACTTTTAAAACCATTAGAAATAAGGAAGTACATTTAAAAGAATTAAAATCAGCAAAAGCTGCAGATTAAAAACAACATAGCCTATAAGTGAATACCATGTGTACAAGAATATGGTGGACTGGCTTCCCATTGATCTCAATGTGTGGACTTGGACTGTTCACCTTTTCCATAAATTTCAATATGGCATACATTTGTGAACCACTGAGCAAGAATTTGCCTGTTCAAGACTTTTTCTAATTATGTCAGGCAGTAATACATAATGCACTCATTTAAAAATGTTGCAATCAATTCAGATTCTCTTCTATAAACAAAGACAGGAAGTCCAACACAATTGTTAATACAGTTTCCTGATTTGTACTATGATGTGTTGAGAGTGATGGCTGCCTTTAAAGCTTTCTCCCCTTCCTTCTCCAGGACCAGTACCAGCTGTGCTACCGAGCTGCACTGGAGTACCTTGGCAGCTTTGATCACTATGCAACGTAACTAGTGCTTTTGGCCAGTTGCAGCAGGAATGTCCCAAGAGCAGAGACGGGTTCTTCCCAGCCAGCCGCCCATTTGTTAGTCCCGTGCAGATGCTGCTGCTTCTGCAGCAGCAATAGCCTCCCCATGACAAACCAGTTTTGATCGCAGTATTTACATACATTGCCACAGAGCCAAAAGTGGGACCATCTTCTTGCATTTCCAGATGAATTTCTTTTAATGGCCCCACTCCTCCTCCTGCCCTTGATAGCATTTCATGGTGAGAGTCATTGGGTGGATGGAATGGGATCTTTTATATATGTAAAATAGTTAACTAGCCTTTTATATCTTTTTTCGTTTCTTTTTAATTCTTTGCAAGTCTTAATGTTTTGCTCGGGCAAAACTAGGAAATGGAGGTGGTGGGATTTGAATTTCCTTTTGCTCCTCCCCCTTACTCTTTTGTTGTCTCAACCGCAGTGGTGTTGCCCATTTTCGGGCAGCCCTAGGTTAATATTAGTGGCTGGCTCACAGAGCTGGGGACAGCCTAATGGTTATTTTGAAAGCCTTTTCCCCGTAAAGGCCTGTCTGTCAGGTGGGACTCTAGCAGAGGCTTGGTCCTATTGACGTGTGTCCAGTGACCTCATATTTGTCAGTTGATCCCATATCAGCTTTCCATTTATAGGAGAGATCTGCTCTCCTGGGATCCTCTCAGGATGGAGGAAAATGTGGCCTCTCTGCCCCACACACACACACACACACACACACACACACAGTCTAAGTTCCCCAGAGGGATCTGACCACAGATATATATGCATCCAGTCCTTTCGGTACCAAGGACTATTGCCTAGGCAACGGTGGCCAACCAAATGCATTAGAACATATTCCAAGGTGAAAGAGCACAATTCTGGGAAGTCCAACTTTCCTGCACAAACCCCAGGATCGGGGTGCCTTTGTTATTTGGATGGGAGGGGGATTGGGGTTCTTCAGGTAAGGAAATCAGTTCTCAAATGTTGGGTATGGCTTTGATTTCTTCTATCCTGTAAACATTTAAAAGTCATTAGAATGCTATATTTTCCACTATGACAGGATGGTCTAATTAACCAATGTGGCGAGACTACTGGACTTAATTTAATGGCACTGTATATTAATACTCCTTATTATCTCATACTTGCACTACAGGCAGGGAGATTACAGCCTTCTCCCAGGTGCATAGCTCTATAAATAAAGGTGGTGGAAAGGTCTCTAACTGTATTACCCAATGTATCCAAACTGCATTGAAATCAACAATCCTGGGTGGTGATGTTGGAGAGAACATTCATTTTTAACTTGTGAAAGCATAGTGCTGTAGGGGTCACTGTTGTATACAGTCTGTTTTCTATTTGTTAATAAAAATCTACAGCATCATTGCATAATTCTTGATGTTAATAAATTTGAATAATCGGGTTTCCTACATACGCAGTTTGCTGTCTTGTTTTATTTGCCACTTAGCAGATCAACCTCTAATCTCCCTGGAACAAGTGCAGCAAGACCACAATCAGCTTCCAAACACACTTGTTGAAGGAGTGGATTCTAGCTATACGTACAGTGGAAAGCAGAACTTGTGGTGAATTGCTCCTAGACAGAAGGAAAATGAAAATACTTTTATAGCTCAAACCGATGCCCTTTTAGTAGGACAGGGGTATACTGTGGTTCATACCAGTATGACAAATTCAGCTGCTGAAACAACTTTCTCTACATTAGTCCTGGTTTTCCATTACAATATTGCACTGCTACTTAGAGCGATATAAAGATGCTGCCATTTATCACATCACTCTCCTTAATCATTTTAACACTTTATTCATACAAAATTTCAAACCTTGATGGCTGAGGTGGCTGGCTTCCTGTGAGATACAATGTGCATCCCTGTTTGGGATGGTGGGTGGGGGAATAACTTGATTTTCTCTAGAATATCACACAATTGGTTCACACATCTCAGTACTATCAAGTCTCACCAGCTGAGGTCCAAAATCTGATATTTTCTCACAACAGTCCTAAGGAACTGTGCAAGAACTTAGAGTCACTTAGAACTTGTACATCTTTCTGTTACCTATGTTTCTAGTACTGGGTCTTCATTTACTGAGTTATGTCTGTCTTCCAACAGATGCATTTAGGTTAAAGCATCTCATGCTGTTGTAGCAAGAGATGCTTTAGCCATAATTGTCCTCTTTCTTTATTTTCCTCATCTACTTACAACTATAAGCATCAACATGCATTTGCATCAGAAGGTGGACAAGGGGCAGCATCCCAAGGCATTGCATGCCTGATCCCATTAGACTCCCACCTCCATTAAAACAAATGGCTTTCCCTGGACTGGGGGAGTTAATTGCCACTCCCAGAAATCTCTGGGAACCAAACTCCATCTTTGAATTAGCTTGCTGTATATTTTCTCCCCTGACACACACAGTGTTTAAAACCAGTGGAAAAAATTATAGGTGAGAAAAGACTTCTAGCAATCTCTATTTCTGCTTTTGTTGGGGTATTTCTGTTTTGGTTGGTTGTTGTCCACATGATCCTGGGAGAGAAAACTGGCCTTCAGATTTATTTATTTATTTATTTATTTATTTATTTATTTATTTATTTATTTTTTTCACATTTATATACTGCGCCTATTCCCACATCTGTTGAAGTTGCCCATTCTGTACAGGAAATCTGCTTTCAGCTCTAAAATTTGTGAAGAAAGCCTAACAGGTAACAGAGCCTTAGAGCAATCACAAATAAATATTTCTTCCTCCTGCGCAATTGTAGTTCTAAGATAAAATCAAACAGTGTCTCCTTTATCCAATTTAAGATGTAAGTTTTCACTTGCAACCCCAGAACATCTGAGCATCAGGATACCTCAGTGATTGGAACATCCTGATACTTGCATATTCAGAACTGGGACAGGTCATTTTCCTGTTGTTATCTCTTTAGCTTTGGAATTTCCTTATTTCAAGTCCCCTGACACTGTCTACATCCTCTTTCTAGTGACAGACAAACTTAAGTTGTTTAAGCTGCAGTCTTGCAGCTCTTGACACAGCATCACAAGAAACACAGGAAGAGATATTTCCATTGCAGAGCACACAGAGAAGACCACTCACCTGATCGCTGTATTGAGTCTCTCCAACATCAGAGAGAGTGCATGCTATAGATGGGGTAGTGCCAATGCCATTAGAGGCCCATATACCAGCCCAAAAAAAACCCTATGCCAGTTCACTAGCTAATGTAGATTAATTTTTTCCCACTGGTTACGTAACTTGATAGAAGTGACATTTCCATCAAAGTGTAATCTTTCAGACAAGAGTCAGGCCTGTCTCCTCTCATGTTCACAATTAAGCACAGCTCCTTAGTTCCCTGGACAAATCCAATTCCTCCAGCAACTTATGAGAAAATGCTCTCAATTATTTTAGACATAATTTTTCTGCATTTTTTCTCACATTGAACAGTGCAATCAGTCAATTCCTATCAAACAGCAAAAACATTTTTCACCAATCCCTATTCTTGCCATCTACTCTAAGCAATTGATGATATGGTAAGTACAAATGCTAAAAATAATCATTTTTATGCAAATAGAAAAGTTCTGCAAATAAATTCTACTTTCTCATCCATGAAAACAATTAAGGTTAGGGAGCAGAAGACAAAATTCTAGCCCTTATTCTAGCTTGTTTCCCTTCTAGATCATCAGAAACAAAAAGAACCATGGCAGCTGTGACATTTAATACTTTTATTTCAGTGTGAGCTGCTGCGGATAACAATCCAGTACTTCAGACCACCAAAAATCTGTGAAAGCTCTAAATTAAACAAATTTTCTTGTCTTAAAGGTGCCATGATGATTTTGTTTCCATTGTTCTGAAACAGATTAACATAGCTTCTCCTTTGATCAAAATGAGAAACCTAAGTGCTCTTACTTCAGAAGCTGCAAGTACATCAAAAATGGCAATTAATGCTTTCCGTATCATTATGGATAGTAGTCACTGTCCAGAAACCAGGCATCCATACATCATGCATAAATCTAGGGACAGTGCACCAGAGCAACCGTAACTGGTGGAAGGAGGGCGGTGATACATTGTTTGCAGCACTGAAGATTAGGAAAGAGGTTGGCTAAAGTACTTCCACTGCCATTATTTAGTCAAACCTGGCGGTTGCCTAACCAAGCTTCATGAGAAGAGAGACATTAGTTCACATAATAATTGTGTGCACTGATGAATCCTAAACAAATAGAAAATTATTATGTCACCTTTAACACTAGCATCAATTACAGCCAACATTTAAAGACCTGTGATCTGCAATATATGGGTCAAAATTTTAGATCTAGCATACATAGGAATGGGAATGGCTCACAATACATATTATAGGAAAAATCAAAAAATATTAGCATATTAAAGTAGCATCTAATAATGAGTTTACAAGATAACTGACAGAGACAGTGAATATTCTATCAGGTTGCAAGGTCCCAACATTTAACCCCCATCCTCAGTGCTGTCATAGTTCGGTATCACGTAAAGCAGTTTTCTTTTTAAACATGAGTGTCTTTTCCCTTACAATTTCTAAGTTGAAAATGGAATCAGCTAAGTTGATGCTATTTTATAGGCTTTTATTTCATTTCTATTTGATATACAAGATGACTTATTACTATAAAAAGGTGAAAACTTGTGATCATAAAAGGCATAGTTGAAACACGATGCTTCAGCCACATTTTAAAAATCAAAGGAATATAATTCATAGCCATAAACAATTGTTACATCGACACATATTTGAAAGACTTACCCATAAGATTATATAAGTACAAAAATAAAGAAGACTAATCAAGAGGACATTGTACCTGTTTCTTCTCTGCACTCAACTCTATCCAGCTGAAACATTTTTTAAAAATTCAACCTCCCTATGGCTTGCATATTGAAAATATATTCTCAATTGTTTTATAAGGGAATATTGGGAAAACCTTTTCCTACTCTAGTTATCTTGATAGAAAAGGGTAAAGATTAATAATAACTTTTCTAACCCCACTTGTAGAATAAATGATATGAGGCCAACATCATTTTGATCTTGCCTTATCATCAACAATGTCAATAGAGAATACATTTCCCCTCACCTAAGCAACAGTAAAATCATTAGAACATAAGCACTTCCATTCTTGCATACACTGTTTACAGCTTTTGCTTCTACAGCAAAATAATTTAACCCCCCCCAAGAGAGAGACAAGTTGGTAGCAATAAATGAATAACGAATCTGTTCTTTGGATAGCAGTTGTGTTCCCTGTGGCACTATAAAGGGCTACTAGAAGATACTTGTAGCATGAGAGGAAGGTAGAGGACCAAAATGATTGATGCAGAAAATTTGAAGAAGTGTACTGAAAACAGGAATGGTTTCAGGTGAAGAAATAGGCAATAAAGGCATTTGAGTTGTACATTGATAAAATGAAAACACTCAAGATGTTGATAACATTAATCACCTAGAAACTTTGAGCCTAGAGCAGTTTAAAAAGTGGATACACCCTCTGTACAATGAACATAAAAGCAACACATTATACCATGAAACCACTGATCATCACACATAATTTACAAACCTCCAGCTAACCGAAAACACACAACAAAGTCTTAGATATCGCTATCTGCTCAGATCCACAATACAGACACAATATCCACTAAGGGCGTTTATACACGACCCCTAAACTCCGCCGCAAATGGCTGCAAGCTCCAGAGCTTAAAAATGTTTTCCCACCAGCTCCGGAGTTTGCAGAAAATTAAGTGCGACCCCGCCCACCTAAGCGCGACCCAGCGCACTTTTCATGTACCTGCTCTCCCGTGGTGACAATCCCTGATGCGGTTTTAAGGGTGTGAGTGTCGGCTCTCCTCGCGTCTGTTTGTTGTTGTTTTTGCCTGCCGCCCCTTTAAGAGAAGGAACCAGGAAGCCGGGCGGAATCAGGAAGAGAAGGAATCAGGAAGCCAGGTGGCTTCGGAGGTGAGATGCATTTTTTCCTCTCTTTTTTTCTCCCACCCCTCACGCAGACAGGAGCAAGGGGTGGGAACACAGCAAGAGCAACGAACCCCTAAGATCTCTGGTCCGAATTTAAGTGGCCAGCGGATCTTAGGGGTCGTGTGAAAAGGCCCTAAGTAAGGTGAAAACACAAATTGTGAGTACAAGACAGGTACCCAGGAACAGGCTATTACAAGACAGACTGAAAGAAGAATGACACAACTCTACTCATTGTCACATGCTACTTCCCACTCAGGCAACACACAAGTATTATCAAAGAACCCTAACTACAGCCTATTCTTGAAATTATTACTTCCACATTTTAGGCTTTGAGAACCACCTGGATCACTTACAGACAGTGCCCCAAAATCTTAACTACTGACACTTCATAGGCAACACAACATGGATACAGAGAAAGGAACAATACCATGCTGCAAACCTAGATACCAGTTGCATTCCACATTTACTCTGACAGCACCATTACTGCCAACGTACTGTCAGTCGCCCACAATATCATGAGCATATCTGCTTTTTTATCCTCTTGTCACCAGTGTCCTCCTGTGTTCTACACCGAGCAGTCAGGACAGACTCTGCACCAAACAATAAACAGAAACAAAATCTAGACAATTGAAACAGTAACACAAGATAAGCCAATGTTGGTACATTTTAGCTTCACACAGGACTTTGTCACCGATCTCAACATGGATATTACAGGAAAAAATTAAAGAAAAAATTGAGAGGGAGACAGATGGTATATCCTACATTTGTAAATTCCCGTGAGCATCTAGGCAGTAGTTCTCAACTGTGGGTAATCCAGATGTTCTTGGGCTGCAATTTCCAGAAGCTTTCACCACCAGCTATGCTAGCTGGGATTTCTGGGATTTGCAGTTGAAGAACACCTGGACTAACCAAGGTTGAAAACCACTGATCTAGAGGATTTAATAGAGACTTTGTCATTTTTTTTGCCACAATGTATATTAATAGGTTTTCTCTTCAGTATAACCAGACAGCTGCTTTGGACAAGACCCTGGCCTCAGCTCAATTTACTACTTGTTGAATATGCAAGTCACTTATATTTACCCATTATCAGACTATAGGAATGTTAATATACTGTCCACTGCCTATGTTAATAGCTGTATTTTTCCGACTATAAGATGCCCCCATTTTTCCAACCCAAAATTACAGGTTCTCTCCTCAGCTTACTTCTGTGTATAAGACGATCCACAATTTTCAGACTAATGACTTTAGAAAAAAATAGTCTTATACACGGAAAAATACTGTACACCCTTGTCACTGGAAGCTCCCTGACAGATGTAATATTTTGCTTCAAAACAGAAACTTTGACCTCAGTACAACTGACCACTTGCAGAAAATTCAAGTCCTGAAAACCTGTCATTTGCATTCTCCCACTTGCAGGATTGTCAATGTTACTAACACCTTGAATGTTCACCACCTGTAGTTGGAATGCCACCGTGAACCTGGAAGCTTGCTACTAGCTGTTAACATGCAGCTGTTATTTTCTGTTTCCCATTCAACTTGGTCCCACTTCCATCTCATCCCAACATCATGTGCCCTGTATATAAACCACTGGTCTAGATGTTGCCTTCAATAAGCCTGTAAGATCACACTGAAATCTACAGAAGTTTGTGCTGAAATAAATTTGCCACTCTTAAAAAGGCCATAGTATTTTTCATTTTGTTTCTGTTTTCTTAATGCAGACTAATATGGCTTTCTTTCTGAAAATTATATAAGATAATAAGAGCAGAACCACCTTGCTGGAACAGGCCACAGCCCATCCAGTCCAGCATTCTGCCTCACAAAATGGCTCACCATTTGCTTCAGGGTATTCCCAAGCAGATGTCTTCACCTGCTTACAATTCCCTGTAAATGGCATTGAGAGATGTCCTGCCTATTTTTCCAACCCGGAGGTTGTCCTTAGGAATCCATAATGATAGCTATTGATACCCTTGTTCATGTCCATTGGTTTCACCTTTGATTCAAGTAACTAGACATTAAGAGCTTTCCAGAAAATTTAAAAGGGAAGTTAAATAAGGTACTGCAAGGTAAAAAAAAAGTTATATATTTATGGGATTGGTTAAAACAAATGCAGAATAAACAAAATATAAATGAGAGATTAGGAGAAAATATTCCCTGGTTGACTATTATACAAATGGAAAACTGGACTAAAGAATGGATAACTAAAGTAAGAGATTGTGGAAATCGACTAGTTTTGAAGAAATTATAGATAGAAGAAATAAGATAAGAGAATAAAGAACACAGAAAAGGTATAGTACATGAGATATACAAGTTATTAATTCAGAAGGAATATAAAAAACAAGCTAAAATAGATATGGCAAGAAAATAATAAAGAAATAAAAGAGGAAGAATGGGGAAATGTGGAATAAAAGAACAGTGAAAAATATGTCAGTGAGAGTAAAAGAAAATTGTTATAAGGTATATTGGAGATGGTATATAACACCTGCAAAATTAAATACTGTATAATAAGGAAATATCTCCAGTATGCTGGAGATGTAAAAAAAGAAAAAGGGACATATTTACACGTGTGGTGGGAGTGTGAGATAAGGAAAATGGAATGGACTTTGGTCTTTAATGAAATACAAGAAGTATTCGGGCAAAAGATTCAAATGTCCCCACAATTGGTATTGTTAAATATGGTTGTGGATATATAATTGAAGAAAGAGGAGGTGGAATTGGTAATTATAATGATAACAACAGCAAGGTTGATTTTTGCCAAGTATATAACATTAGAGGAATGGTATAAGGATTTATGGAATCTGGCTATTAATGATAAATTGACTTGTGAAATTCAAATTAGGAAAGGCTTGAGAAAGTCCAATGATTTTAATGGAATATGAGATAAACTGTTGGTATATGTATTTCAAAAAGGTAAAGGGAAGATTCAATGTATTTCTGAGAAGATTCAATGTATTTCTGGAGGGAAATGGGCTGGTCATTACCATAACAGTTGTAATTTTGTTTAAATCTGAGGGGGGTGTATTACACGTGGTTGTTGTGGGGGGGTGTCCTATTTGCTTGAGGTTTGTTCAATTTTTTCCCCTCCACTGTATATTGTTGTTTTATTATTTGTATTGTAGTTTTATAAATTTAATTTTAAAAAACAAGCTCCTGAAAAGTGAAGATTTGACTCAAGTGTCCTGCAAAATGCACAATAGTACCATGGTGTTGCTAGAAAACACCTTATTGCCTTTCCCCACCCTTCTTACATAATCTCTGGCCTGTTCCATAAATGTAGGTCTTCCTTCTCACTACCATGTTTTGTCTAGTTTTTCATGCACCAAGCATTTCAACTCAGATTTGCACATTTATAAAACTGGCTAACAGGGCTATTTATTTGAAATAGTTATGTACCACTATTCATTAACAAAATTAATTGAACAAGACAACTAGAAAATCCACAGTAATGCTAAAGCTCTTGCTATGTTAACTATTAAAAGCAGCAAATTGGATCTGCAAAGAGAACAAGACAGAACAAGTATGCCAGTTTAAATATCTGGGCATTCACTTCCATTACATACATCCATAGTTTCTCCATCATAGATCAGATCTTAATCTGGTTCAACCCACATCTTTAGCAATTGCAAGATTTTACTCTACTCAAGGCAATAGATTTGTACCTGCAGCTCTAGAAGTTTTAAAATCCAAGCCCTATATGGTGTACCGGTCTGGTTCGAGGTATTAGATATGGCTACAGAGTGCATTCAATCTATTTTCTCCAGAAAATTTTAGGTGTGCCACACTGTGTTCCTTATGCCTCAAATATGGGCGTTTATACACGACCCCTAAGCTCCGCTGCAAATGGCTGCCAGCTCCGGAGCTTAAAAATGTTTCCCCACCAGCTCCGGAGCTAACAGAAAATTAAGTGCGACCCCGCCCACCTAAGCGCGACCCAGCACAGCTTTCAAGTACCTGCTCTGGGAGAGTGAAAAATTTTGATGCGGAGAGTGCCGGGCTCTCCTCGCTTCTTTTTGTTGTTGTTGTTTTGCCTCCCGCCCCTTTAAGAGGAACCAGGAAGTGACCAGGGCTCGGAGCAACTTCTACATTTACCGGAGGTAAGGCTTTATTCTTTTGTCCCTTTTAAAGGCTTTTTTCCCCCTCCCTCCCCTCACGCAAACAGAAGCAAGGAAGTGCGGAGTGGTGGGGAGGAAGGAAGAGCAACGAACCCCCAAGATCTCTGGTCTGAATTTAAGGGGCCAGTGGATCTTAGGGGTCGTGTGAAAAGGCCCTATGTGTATCCAATCTGGGCTCATCAGGTTGGACACCCTCACATGGCTGAGACTTGCAAAATTTTGGCTTAATGTTTTTTTTAACATAGCCAATGACAGCATAATGGTTCAGTTGTATCAGATATAGTTCCACCTTGTGGCATCATCATCCTGTATACAAAGCTGAAATCAGTTGGTCTAGATATTGAGGTTCTGGTTATGATTGGGTCAGATTGCAGTTCTCAGAATTACTAAGGAGAGACCCTTAGGCATCAAACGTCAGGAGCTAAATGGTATGGCTAAAACCTGTTCCCCACTGGACTTTCATCTCTGTCTAGATTGGCAGAATGCCATTACACCTTTCTCATCTCAACAATACACAGCTAAGAAAAGCCTTTATGCTGGCAAGCTGGAATTCCCTACACTCCAGCCATTCTCTACAGGCAATTCAAGGGAATACCACTGTCATCAAGGCTGTGGCCCTGTGACTTAAATCATGCGGAGACAGCTGAACAAGTTTTCTTAACTTATGCTCTCTATAAACTCCAATGCCAAAAATATCTTAGACCTATCTTAGCACGTCTCCAGGGATGGATGGATGCTGACGTTATGTGATGGCTCCTGTCAAATGAGGAGGATGAAACGCTTGATATGTTTGCCCATTTTGCATATACAGTCATAAACTACCGAGAAAAAGGATCACAACTTAGCCCTACACCAGATCAGTATGGGACCCCTGAGCTCTGAAATTATTCTACAGGTGTGTCACATGCTTATGAAGTACAGATGTGCTATACAAAAGTGGAACAGTTGATACCTGAGATGTGCTACATGATTTTATATACACTCTGAATTTTAATAATATGTGAACTATATTTTGGTTTATATTTTTATATGCAAACAAAGGTCAAAGGTCAAAAGGAGCAAATTGTTAAATAATAAGGTGCTTAACAGGCAGCAAAACAAAATCAAGATTGATGACTGAAAACATGTGCATCTGCACAGGAGTGCAGTAATACTTGCAGATTCACAAGTAACAATTTATTCAAGCACACACCATCTATTTGCAGGACATCCATCCATTTAAATAAGTATGTTATACAGAAAACACTGAGCAAAAGTTCCACAATTTAGTGGAATCAATGTCAGGTCTGATGCTTCTCCTATAATATACTGCTATTACTTTACAAAAATATAAATGTTGTACATCTACCACCTCCTTCTATTGGTTCTTTAACAGCTGTGTTATCCTCAAATTTGTAGTTTGTGTTCCTTGTTAGTCACACATACCATTGGAAAACTGTGACAGAGAGAAGATCTACTACATGCACATACAAGTATTTTGTTTATTTCCTTGTTTTAAGATATCCATTAATTTGTCATCTTCCTCCTTGGAATAAGGGCAGGTGCCATGATGAAGGCAAATAATGGAGAGCTTGTTTGGAAGAGATATTCAGGTTTTTCAAAGATACCATGGAATATTTTGAGAACAGCAGGCTGTGGCATAGGCCAGCAAGTAAGGGGCGAGGAATAGACTCTAGCGCACACATTGTGAATATATTGACAATCAATCAGCAGTTTAATCTGCAGCCTATCTTCCATTTCTGTTTTCTTTGAGTGATTATACAGGGCCTATGGACACTGGCTCCTTACAGTGGGATCCATATTTCAGGCCAAAATTCAATGACACTTGGGAGACAGATCACAGGACCGGGTGTCCCTGTGGAAAGCAGGGAAATGTCAGTTTAAATCATTCTAGGTTGGAAAAAAGGAGAAGGCCCTACCAGCAGAAGGGGGGGTAGAACCCTCAATATTGGGAGCCCAAAGGGTAAGATTGCTTTGAATTGGCCTTTGTACCATTTGATCGGTAAAAAAAAAAAGAATTCAAATCCATCCATTTTATGACCGGAGCAAATCCTCCAGTATTTGACTGTAATTGCAGCCACAATGGGCATTTTGAATCAAGGATCTATATTAAAAATTGGGTGAAAAATGAATTGAAGAAAACTAACTGATTAATGAAAATTTGAATCAAAAAATCTGAAAGAAAGGCCTCCCCAAGCTGAAACTATTCAGCGACTGCATGAATGTCTCCTAGATCAGTGTTTTTCAACCTTTTTTGGGCAAAGGCACACTTGTTTCATGAAAAAAATCACGAGGCACACCACCATTAGAAAATGTTAAAAAATTTAACTCTGTGCCTATCACACACACACAAACACACTTCTCACCCCCCCCAAAAAACAACAACAAATCCATCCTCCAGCCCAGGCCCTCCCAAGGCATCCCTATCAAAATGTCCGCCTGCCCTCACCTTCGCCCTCCCTCCTCCTGGCACTTTTTTTCAGAGGAACTTGCAAACCCAGGAAGGTGGGGCTGGGGGAGGCTTTTCATATACAACCCCCAACCCCCATCTTTTACCCCTTCCAGTATAAGCCTCCCTTCTCTTCCCTTCCTTCCAGCCAGGCAGCCACAGGGCCCGGAAGGGACCCCCCATCCCCGTCTCCTCCCTAGGTCCTAGGAATCCCCTCCTCAGCCTCCCACGTCCTCCCCTTTATTTACCCCCCCCCCCACAAAAAATGACCATTGTCAACAGCACGCCAGGAAAGGTAGTCCACTCTCCTCCCCAGGACCGCATCTCAGACCTGCAGGAGGAACTACATCTCCCAAGGAAGCCTTGCGGCAGCCGGCTTCTTTCTGGACACCCCGCCTTCCTCCAGCTCGCCGGTGCCGCACCGCTGCCTTGGTCGTGAGCGGGATGCAGGCATTGCTGGTGTAGGGAGAATTTTTCCCACGGCACACCAGGCAACATCTCGCGGCACACTACTGTGCCACGGAACAGTGGTTGAAAAACACTGTCCTAGATAAGGCAAGCCAAGTATTTGTGACCTAGAGGGAAATGCTATATAGCATACATGGATCTAGCACCAGTATCCCCCCAATAGACCCTCAATGCTTAATAAGATGAATTCAGCTCAAGAGATGCACCAGGAATCGAAAACAACAACATCTCTCATAAGAAATTAGACATGGATTTCCATTGCCTTTAGTTACCAGAGCAACCAAGAGGAACAGAAATCAAGCTGCTCCAATTAAAGGCAACTGAATGTCCCAACTTGGAGCCTTTACTCTCAAATAATGTGTGTATAATGTGCATAATACTATCTCCTCAACAAACCGGAGGGCAATATCAACCACTGAAGCTTGGGACAAATCTCAAAGGCGCCCTGAGAAACAAAAGTATCTGGTTCGTTCTGTCAGGGCATTGCCACATTTCAGCAAAAACTGAAAAAGAATGCCACATAGGGTGGGTGGGGTGGAGTGGAAGGTTGGTTTTGTTTTGCATCCTGAGCTATTTCTTGGAATAGTTGCTCTCTAGTAACTGATACAAAGAGGCTTCCCACTCCTGGAGGCTGTTTACCTATAGCAATCTAATGGCTTCCATGTCTGCCACATGCAGTGGAAAGCTCCTTCACAGGTAAATGTTAAAGAAATTCAATTCCAAAACTCAGTATGGAGAAGAGTCCTGTTCTTTCTCCCTTTGCAAAACCAGTTCCCTGATTTATTGAAGAAGAAGAATCTTCGTATTGGACCCTTTAAGACTAACAAATTTACTTCAGTATTAACTTTTAAGATTATTACTTGTCTCTTCAGATAGATGGAATACATGCATTTGCTACTTAATTCAGAACCACTACAGCTTCATAATATTTCCACCTTTCTCCAATGCTCTGCTACCCCCATGGCCACTACAAACCTCTAACCTCTCTAGAACCACAACTTGAAAATGTTGTTTTTTTAAAGCAACTCACGGAATCGCACAACCAACACAACCAAAAACTAACTTTGAAAAGCTCATTCCCTTTTCTCCTTCAACTCTGCTGGAGATTCTAAGCTCTGCATTCTGCTTAAGAAAAACCTTTCTTTCCCATTCCCGACTCCACTCCAGTGATGTAAATTTGTAATTACTAATAATGGCAAAGTGTTTCAGAAGGAGAATATTTACATCTCAACAGCCCTAAGGGAACATATGCCTTTTATCTGTCAAGATGAGCAACCATTGCCACTTGCTGTTTAGCTACAGAAATGCTATATAGCCAAGCAAAGGCCCACTGCAGACTAGCCTAATAGTGGAGGCAAGGTTGTTAGGTCTAGTTTTGAGGAAAGATTGTGCATTTGGGTCCCAACTTCATGGCAGTCCAGTACTTAGCACTCTACTGTGAACAATATTTTTGGATACACAGCAGTTGTGGTCAATCTCAAAATTCAGAGGTTCACCTAAGCCTGCATATCTACACACTCATTAAATCAGAGATACAGTTCTGTGCTTTACACAGTGTACTTTGACTGCCCTGTCTACAGCCTATTCAGTGCTGGCTGTATGTTACATGGTGCAATTCTCTAATAGGGAGGGAGGGAGGGAGAGAGAGAGAGAGAGAGAGTTGGTTATGAGAAGCATAAAGGCCGCACATTGCTTAAGAAGCCTTAAAAAAGGATGACTTAATTTAAAAACCACAGGAATCAAGAGCCCTTACCTCCATGCCTCGGCTTCAAAACTCCTGATTCAGCAAGCAAGCAACTGCTGTGGGGCCACTGCCAATTTAGTCCAATTGGATTCAGCTGTTGGGGCCAGGAGTAGAACAAGACAATGTTACTGCAGCTGCAGGAGCAGCTGCCTCATTGGATCATAGTAAATAAAACTTTAGTTGTTTCCCAAGTTATCAAAAGTCACTATCAAACAGGCATCTGGCTAAGTGCTATCTGTTCTGGTCTAGCTCATGAACTTCCATCAGGGAGCTATTACCTATACTGATAGTGCTCTGGAGTCTTTCCTAGCTATTGAGCTTCTGCATATCAAAAAAAACTGGATGAAGAACTCTTAATTCTCTGTCCTGTTATTTCATTGGATATTAATGTACTAAAATAGACCAGGCGATACCTTTTAGTCTACTAGTAAAATAACAAAACATTTGCTAATATTTTGAGGGCAACGCCTTCTTCCTCAGAGCTGTACCAAAAGTTCAAACATGACAAAGATGGAAATGTCAGGAGTTTGTTCTTAAATGTAAGTTTCTTGGCAAGATGAAAAAAATGCCAGGTAGTTGCTTAGTTGAGGCCCAGAGCTGAGATGCTATGAAGTTTTTATTGTTCCAGTCCTTCAAACAACGTGTAGCAGTCACATCCACACTTTTGCACCCCCTCTCTCCATGTGACATGTCAAAGCTAATGGCCCTTTGCTAGCCAGGGAAAGGGGAGGGTTGGTGCAGAAGAACCATGCATTGCATTTGGGGCCTGATATACTATACAGTACTAATATAATATTACAGTAGTTCCAACAAGAATGCCTAGTAATGATCACCACAACCCATGCCGGCTTATTCAGGTATCAGGCCCACAATGCTCAACACAGTTCAGTCTAAGTGTGCATAAGAATGCAACCTGTATGTCTTTATCAGCTCTTGGGGTGGATGAAGCAGCAAAGAGGTACATTCTGAAGGGCAGAGCACTTGTTACCAGAGCCGCATATCCAGTGGTCCAACTATTTCAGGGAGCTTTGTCTAGCCACACAAAAGCAGTTTATCTCTGCCTGCAACAGGTATTTTGTAAAGCTAACAAATCTAAATCACCCATTCTAGACCAAACCACTACAGAGGTTACTATTATTACTTGAGAAATCCATTTTCCTTCCAGCTGTTGTGAGGACTGTGCACAAACTGAGAGAGACTAAATAAGGCAAGGTGTGTGTAAAGGCCAGTGATGTACCCCATGAGCTTTGACTCCACTATACCATTGGTTAGGTGAGCTACACACATGGTTTTCAATGAAACATGGAAATGGCATTCAATTTCTCCTATCAGTATGTGACTTTTTCATTTCATTTGTGGTTGTTATGAGCTATCAAGCTGCCTCCGACCTATGTTGACCTATGTTGTTCTAAGGAGAAAGGTGGGGTAAAAATACTCAAAAATAAATAAATATGAATAAATAAAATGAATAAGCAATCTCCAAAATGTTCATCTGTCCTCAACAGCCCTGTTCAGTTTTTACAAATTCAAACTGGAGGCTTCCTTTTAGAGAGTAGTTCCATCTTGTATTTAGTCTTCCTCTTTTCCTGGTGCCTCCCATCTTTCCCAGCATTGTTTTCTTTTCCAGAGAATCCTGCCTTCTCATGGTGCACCCAAAGTAGGACAACCTCAGCTTCAACATTTTTGTTTCTACAAATAGTTCAGGGTGGACCATCTCTGAAGGCAAAGGTGAATCTGTCTGGGACCCATCTTCTGGCAGTTTAGGGTATCTGCAAAACTTTCTTTCAACAACACATTTTAAAACAACCATATTTTCCATCAGTTTTCTTAACTGTTGAGTTTTTACACCCCATATATGGTAATCGGAAATACAAGAGTGTAGATTATCTTGGTCTCAGGTGTCTCTAGTGAGACATTCTTACATTTGATGATATTTTCTAATTCCTTCATTCTCACCCTTCTCAGTCTTCGTCTTCCTCTGATTTCTTGGTTGCAGATTTCTGTTTGGATTGCTGATAGAATCAATGTATACAAAATCTTTCTATTTTAATTTCTTCATTACCAATGCTAATGTTCTTCAGTTCCTTTGTAATCATGATTTTGTCTTCTTAATGTTCAACTGCAGTCCTAATTCTTTTGCTTTTCGCAACAGTTGTCTCAAGTCATCACTGCTTTTTGCCAGTAAGATCATGAAAGAAAAATCATTTACAATATTACTTTCTAACATTTTCTTATAGATTATAATAATGTATCAGCATTCTAAACTTTTACACTTAACCAGAGCGCTGCTTCAAAGTAGCTCTCTAGAAGTTTCACTTTTCCCCTTTAGTAATCAGCATGTTGCAATTATGAGCAGAAATCTGTGACACACACCAAGGATGAAGGCCAATCTCACCTAAAAGTTATTATAATTACTGTACTTCTTAGATAAGTTAGAGCTAGCATCCCAGGTAGAAAGGTGCCAGGTGTCAAAACCTGCACACAGAGTTTAACTGCAAGCATTATTTGAATTTGGGATGATGGGGACTGATATTTTCAGCTGGTGTGTGTTACTTGTAACTTTTCTATAAACTCTGTACATCTGAATGTGTAGAGCTCAGTTTGATGGTTACCCTTTCAGGGAAAACCAGCTCCTGTCCTTGTAAGTACATTCTTTTCCTGTTTAATATTTTTCATTTTCTTGTTTTTAAATTCTTTTCATTATCATTATTGTTTTTTATTGTTTTTCTATTTTCCCTCTAATAAATCCTCATTTGCTAGCATCAATTGGGGTTTTCTCTTTTTTAAAGAGGTCTTTACCAGAGGATAAAAGAATCAGCATTAAATTATTTTTCCTTTTCTCATTTTTACCACAAATTGGTGTCTATGTCTTAAATAAATGGCATTTCTTCCATAAAGTCTATCTCCTCTGTCATCTGAATCTAGACTGGCTTTCACAATATATTCTGTGCATAGATCGAACAGATAAGGGGATAAAATGCACTCTTGTGTGACTCCTTTGTCTCTAGGAAACTATTCTGTTTCTCCATGTTCTGTCCTAACAGCAGCTTCTTGTTCACAATACAGGTTAGGTATCAGGACAATGAAGTGCTGAGGGATACCAGTTTCTTACCGAACAACCCATAGCTCCTCATGATACAGTCAAAGGCTTTGTTTTAATCTATAAAGCGCCAACTAGATATGGGGACAAACAGGCCAATTTGACAAAATTTGTGAAAGGTTATCATATTCATCATAAATGGACTCCCCCAACAAATGTGAACTGATGTTTAGTAATTTTGATTTGTTAATTCATCAGACTATAAAATGCCCCCAAGGCACTTGGAGATACTAACACTGGAGGAAAGCATCCCCCTAACTATCCTCTACAAATCCCTCCAAGTTTGGTGGAGATTGGGTTTTGGTGTCTGTTCCAAATATGCCACCCTTGGAAAGTTCTCCCCAGGTACCTAGAGTCTCCAAACCTGTAGAGATTCCTCTGAATCTCCTCTATGGTCTCTCCAAGTCTGGTGAATATTGGGTTTCCCCAACCTAGTTTCTAAAGGGCACTTTCCTACGGGGCCCCCAATTTGTGTGTGTTTATGTATAAGATGTCTGAAACCCAATATTCACCAAATGTAGAAAGAATGTAGAGGAAAGTTGGGAGAAGCTTCTCTGTAAGTTTGGTAACTCTATGTGCTTGGGGGACACTTTCCATGGTTGAGATTTTTTTTTTGGGGGGGGGGTTAGACTTAGACATAGCTGAGACAGCTGAACCCAAATCTTCACCAAATGTGTATGGATTGTTGAGGAGAGACAGAGGAAGCATCCTTGCAAATTTGTGGCATTTAGATGCTTTCTCTGTGTGTTTATAGCATATTAAAGGAGAAATAAATCAATTCATTGATTCATCAATTTGTTGATTCATCAGCAATAATGAATCATGAATCATGACGAATCACCAATTTTTATTCTTCCCCATCTCTAGCTTTGGTGTGCTCCAGTAACACATAAATATTTGCAATATGATATTGAGTGCCTCTTCTTTTTCAGAATCCAATCTGTATATTAGGCATTTTTGCTCCATATTTGGCAAAAAATCTTTCTTGTAACAAATTGATCATTACTTTGCTTATACGGTAACTCCATAGCTTTAATGTCAACAAAGGTAAAACTGAAATTGTTGAGGATTTTAGACAGACAGACAGACAGACAGACACATACTTTATTGTCATTGTACATAGTACAACAAAATTGAATACTATTCCTGGTGCAATTAAAAAGAAAAAAACATTTAAAAGGTAAAGAGAATTAAAAGCACTCATACACATCAATCACAATCATCACCTTGGTTCAGTTATCAACGTATACAAAGAGACCAAAATCATCCACAATATTGTAATCCCAAACACTATGTACAGGTGTCAAAGCTTGATCACAAAGAATGTTGACAGAGAAAAAATGTTTGATAATACGGTGTTAATGGAGAGGTTTGCAGATACTCTGGACTACCAGAAACTGTAACAAGTTGGTCCTGGAACAGATCAGGCCTGAGCATTCTCTGGAGGCAAAAATGAAGAACTTGAGGCCATCCTATTTTGGGCACGTCATAAGAAGGCAAGATTCTCTGGAAAAGACAATAATGCTGGGAAAGATGGAAAGCACCAGGGGAAAAGGAAGACCAAATTATTAGATGGACTGACTCCGCAAAGGAAACCACAGTCTTGAGTTTACAAGAGGTGAGCAGGGCTGTTGAGGATGAAACATTTTTGAAATCTCTCATTCCTAGGGCTACAATAAGCAGGAGATGACTTGATAGCATCTAGAAACAAAGAGCAACCAAAATTCTGCCTTAGTATAAAGCAGCTTCTCATGTTCCCATTATTCCTCTGCCTAACAAAATAATTTTTTCCTATTGTCCACTCCCCCCGTCTCAACAAAAACATCCTTTGTGGCTGAACCAGAAAATAGCAATAAAATGCTATTTAATATTTAAACTTACATAAAACATTTGTATCTGTACATAGGCATCTGTACCTGCCTAGATGCTCTCAGCACATCTGATCTCGCCTGATCTTGGAAGCTAAGCAGAGTCAGGCCTGGCTAGTGCTTAGATAGGCATCCACCAGGGAATACCAGGTTCTGTAGGCGCCTGGAGTAGAAACTGTCAAGCCACTCCAGTATTCCTGCCAAGAAAACTCCATGGACATGGGGTCACTAAGAGTCGGTCACAACTATAATGACACAACAAAAACATTTGTGCTGGTCCGCTAAAAACAAAAACAAAACTGACTGAGCAGCTTCATTCCTTCACAGATTCCCCATTTCAGATGTTCTCTTCTTATTTGTCAGGAGATACTTCTTCCCAACATTTGCTCATATGGCACCGCAACTTGGTATCTGCTCAGGTGAGGCAGAGTGACTATAAGAGAAGGAATTGTGCTTCACCTGCAAATTGGTCCCAGTGGGGCTCAGCAGGTGCAGGACTCGATTCTGGCCAGATGCAGAGTGTGTTATTACAACAAACTAATTACTCACAAGGGCTGAATCAAACACTTCTCATTTTCATATGTGGTTTACAGTAAGAAAGAAGAAAAATAGGTACAGTACAGGAAAATATTTATTTATGGTCCTGAAAGCTCTGTAATTTTCTGCATCTATTACACAAAATTACTACAGCTTTCAAAATGAGTAGGCTGAACCTATGTTTTTCCTCTACTGGTTTCATGACTGGATTAGCCCAGCAGCAACTTGCAAAACAAACTAACCTCTCTTAGCAGGTAGAAATTTGATTGGAAGTAGAAAGAAGCAATTTTTAAACTATGAATTCCAGATTGTTCTATCTTCCAGCAAGCTTATCTATGAATGAAATGGCTGTTCCAGAAGACACCAATCCCTACCTCAAATAGTAGGGCAGCTAACTCAATGAAAAAAGGATAGTTGGATCAATGACAGATCAGAATGAGGTGACCCGACTGCCACTGAGCCGAGCCCATTAGAAAGCAGCTCATTTGAGAGTTTTGTTTCAAGATTGTCTGTTTCTTGTATCTTTACACAGCTCCACAGTGAGAGCTCTATAGAAAAAGAACTCTGATTATTGGAAGGAAGCATGAGGCATTACTGTATTGAAAAATAAATGCTTTCAATTTAAAATTGCTAGTGTGAACCATGAAAGCATCCAACAAAAATGTCAAGTTTCAATCTTGCTGCTTCCATTCAGGATGCAGAGGGATCCAAAAGAGTTAAGAACACATTTCCTGAATTCAAAGAGCTCTGCTTGGCCTAAAGTATTTTAGGAGTTACCACCACAGAATACCATTTCAGTGATGGATACGCCTGCCAGTGGTCTGCAGTTCTACACTGACAATAACAATGATTGAACCTTACAAAGTCACTAAATAATGAAGTACCATCTTCTCTCCTCCTTCTCCCGTGCCAAGTACTGCATCCACTTAATCTACTGAGGTCATGGCTAGAGCAAAGGATCCATGAGCTCCCACTTTTGTCAAATATCTTGAGTAAGGAAATGTCATATTTTAGAGAGATAGATGGAGAAAATTTGTTCTGAATCACTAGGGCATGGAAGGGCAAAGTCTCCAAAAATGCATCCACCAATTAAACGGTTTCAAAGATGCAACTAATATATACTCCCAGTCTTTCCAAATACATTATTCTAAATACTAAACAGAAAGAGGGGAAATGATATGTATATTTCTATTAATCCCATGTTTGTTCTGTTTGAAGGCTGAGGAATCTATCGCTCTCCAATTATTGCTGAACTTCAGTTCTCATGAGGCTAAGCCAGTGGTGAAGCTTGATGGGAGCATTAAAGACATCTGGCAAGCTAAAGAGTCATCCATCCTTACACTGTACTTATATGATCCAAGCAGTCTGAGGAGCAAGTATAAGAGAGAAACAATCTTGTCAATTCCAGAAATTAACAATCAGTCCTAAGAAAGATATAGCACTTAATTTGATAGTGGGCTGTCTTTTGTAATGCTGCCAGTAGTGCAGCAGTTCTTATTTAATGATGTTCTTCTCATCTCCTTTGATCTCCCCATCTGCTGTGGAGCAAGACACAAATCCAGGAGGCAGAAGGGAAGGATGGGTGGTGAATGGGACATGGGATGTATAAGATGGAGACAATACAACTACATTTTCCTTTACAGCTACAGCAGACAGATTACTACCCTTGGTTTCAGCCCGACAATTTAAGCCCCAGAAATATATTCAGAAGTTGACATCAAAGCTGAGAACCAAAATTTCTGACATATCACAAGTCATCATGTGCAGCCTTAACTGAAAACAAAGAATATGCCTTGACACGGGGCTTCCCTTCCCAAAAAGCTATTATAAGCTAAGACTGTTCTCCAAACATATGGATAAAGAAGGAAGGTTTAAAACAGAATCTCAATTTTATTTTAGTGGCATCTCATGCAATAAAGTTGCACAAGTTTGTACAAAAATGATACAAGCCACCTTACTGTGATTTCATTTCATGTCTGTGCATGTAACTTTTTCTATTCAGTCGCTTTAACAATATTGCTCTGAATTAGACAAGGGGAAATGCCATCAAACAATTCATTCCACTAATTTAACATTTCTTGAATTAGTAGCTCACTTGCATGTTTCACATTATTCACACCACACTGAATCACCATCCAATTGTTCTTTCTCTCTCGCTCTTGCTCTCTCACACACAGTGCATCACTGTTGTTCTGAATCTAGCAAATCTTAAATGTGAAGGCTCCTCTTCATTCCTCTTGGACTCTTTTGTTTTCTTCAGACAATGAGTACCTATAATGTTTTCTCCTTTCACTTTGGAGCTTTTTCGCACTTAGTCTTTTCACTTAGTCTTGATTCTCTTAACATCTTCTGTATTAACCTATTGTTTATCTTGCGCAGACATGCCTCATGAAATTGTACTTTTAGAATTCATTGTTGCAAATACCTTTAAGACATTTTTAAAGTAAATTCCATCTATAGAGCAAGGAACGTGGAGATTTCAAAGGTCTCCTCCATTAGTTTAAACAGAAATTCTTGAGAACAAGCAACATCAGCATTAATTTCTATTACTGGGGGATAGGGAGAGAGCCAGAAACAGATGTTACTATAAACTGTAATCTTCAACTCTATCATAAGACTAGTAATAAAGATACCAAAAAACACTGTTTATGACAGTTAAGATTAGCTACTTTGTTTATGGCAGGATGAGCAACCAAAATCCTATGGGCCACATTCAACATAAAATCCACTTCTATACCACCAAAGATTCCAACTGCAGTCTGGGTAATGCTAGACCCCTTTCTAAAAGAGTATAGTTTAATCTGCATGGATTGATTCTGAGAAGAAATGGCAAGTGTGGTGCAAATACATACAAAGGGATTACACACAAAGTGCCACTACTTGCAAGCTGTAGCTTGTGAAATCTTTATTCATTTTGCATTTATTTTTACACCCAGATATTTCCCCTGTTTTCTATGAAGAAAAAAAGATTCCAGCTTTTATGTAATACAACAGAAGAAGATAAAAGATTGAGCAGAACACAGTCAGTCCAACACAATACCCAATATATAGCTGAAGCATAAGTAAGTAAAGAAATCTAGCCCACAAGGTGACTCAAACTGCCTCTTCTCTTCAGATAACAATCAGCCAACAGGAATCTCCCATATAATCCAATGAACAGGTAGTGTGGGCTGTCTTTTCTTAGCCTACACATTACATTAATAATGCTTGTGAAAACCAGATGAAATCATATCACTTTTCTTTGTAAAGAAAAACAGTCAACAAGATGGTTTTGCACTCCTTGATGGTTTTGCACTCCTAATTTCTCTTCCCACACAAACATACCGTTCACTGCTCTACACTTGCTAGCTGCTTTTTTCATTCAAAATAAAAGACACTGAAGGTTAAATCCTACATTATGATAAGCCCATCTTGTGGAAGAGATCATTCAAGGGTTGAAAGGTGTGCGGTTGTCAAAGCAGTAACTTTTCATAGCTCCTACAGTTTGCACGTTAGTTATCTGACTCTGTTTTGTGATTCACCTACACAAGCATTTTGTTTGCAAATATGAAAAATCACCAAGTGTTGCCTAAATTTTAGAAACAATAACAGACTTCAGCTTCTAATTATGGGCTTTTTGGTGATGAACAGCTTGACCCTGAGAGGCAGCTCCCTTTGGCTCTTTCTTAGCTGGCACTCAGTAGCAGTCATTCCAACTCTTTCCATGCCAGTTAGTTTTTAGAAGAAATGCCATCTCGAGATGCATTTTCCTCCTCCCTCCCTATCCTTATTTTCTATGATCTCTTAGCTGATAAGCCTGACTACAAGTAGCAGAGTGCCACCTATCGGTCTAAACTGCTCTGGGAGGACTTTTGGTCAAACTTTGGGTAAAATTATTAAAACAATGAATGAAAGGATGGGTGGGTGGGTGGGTGGATGGATGGATGAAGTCTTTATTGTCACATTTTACACCTCCCTATACCCATACCTAGTTCAAGAACATAAAAAATGGAATGGCATGATCTAATAAACCATATTTCCTACATTACAGGACTAAATCTACACTATTATCCCAGGAACTGGGACTATGGGCTTCTATCTTTCAATAAATGTCAACATATCTTTCTACATATGCCAACATATCCACAGCTAACGTAGAATAATATTTTCTTACCTCCTGTTAACAAGACCTTGTCCTCTATTTGGAGTATACTGATGAGATCCGTCATTGAGAATAATGGACAAGAGGCATTTGGGAAGCTCCACAAGGGCCCCAACAATTTGCACCACAGTATTAGTCCAAGCCTATTTTTTACAGATTTACTTTATAGGCATCACTATGCAATTACACAGTGGATATACAAACAATTTATGTTCTATATGTAATCTACAGGCTGCTATACATGTCTACATGTTTCTGGATGTTTTTCTAAATCTAGTCAAGCAGTTGTTTTCACTGTAAGCAGATTTCAACTGGGGAGGTAACATACCTGCTCACGAAAGCCTTATTTTTCCTTAACACCCAGTTGCTGTTGCGATCTTCATGTGGAATACATAAAACAGGTGTATAAGTCTATTCAGATATATGAAGATGTTGGAGGGAGGGGAATAAGAGTAACATACACAGTGGCACTATGTCCCCTCTCCACTTGAGTGTAGCCGTGCTAAAGGAAATCACTTGCATGGATCTCCAGAATATGCCACTAGATAAACTGCCCACAACTGGGAAGTTTACAGTGGCCCTGGAACTCAGTTTCTCACAATCATCACCTACATTTAACAAAATGAAAACTATTGCTGTCTCTTCCAGTAGTTTTGGGGATGGAGAGCCACAGTCTGCTTGATTTCAAAATCAAGGCAAGCATACATAAATCAAATCAAATATATATCAAAACAAAGTAGAGAATATATGAATCAGCATAACAAAACAATGGCCAGTGTGTGGTAAAGAGCAAAAGCAGCAGCCTCCTCACCCTCTATAACCTTTTCCAAGATCCCTTCCATCTGGGTGCCACAACCACCTCTCTAGGACCCACCATTCCACTCACTCTTTTCTTTTTGCCAGGTGGTTGTGCACAATTAACCTCAAAACATACTGCTTCTGCTTTCAGTGAAGATGTCTGCAGCCCCCACCAAATGAATATGGTGCTGGAGTCTGATGCAAATTAAAATTCAGGGGTAGACAGTTTCATGGACTTCAAGAAAGTCCACAAACATAACAGGACACATGGGCACCAGTTCAAAAACCTTGGCTGTCATCTGCCAACCAATAAGCCAACGTGGTGCACAGTTGAGAATGCTGGACCAAGATTTAGCAGACTTGGGTTCGAATATAGACCTAGTCGTGGAACTTACATACTGGTTCTGGGCCGTTCACACAGTGAACTTGATCTACCTCACAGGATTGTTCCAAGGATAACGTGGGCACGGATAAAGTGGGCAAGTGCTATGAGTTCACTGAAGGATAAAGTGTAAGCACAATTAATAAATAACCCCATTTTAATATGCTACATAGAGCAAACGGGGCAGTACATGTTTATACAGATGAATGAATGGACATAAATTTGACATCAGAAAGGCTAGTATTCAAACAGCAACTGGAGAGCATTTAGACCTCCAAAATAGTTTTGTGCTGGCCTAAAAATGGTAATTCTTGAAACAAAAACATCAAAAAGATACTCCAGCCTGGTCTGAATTGTTTGACTTTACAATTTCTTGTGCATCAGATACATTCAAATTCACATCCAAAGTGTTCACTATGGTTCCATGGGTGTTGGAAAATCCACCCGGGGCATCATGGAATCCTCTTATCCTCACCACCACCACCAAAAGTATCATACAGCACTTACTTGCAGTTTCTCTAATGTCTGGCCCAAGACTGTGTTTCTTTCCCTCCTGTTTGGAAAGGAGACTTCCCTGTCCGTTCCCATTCCCAGAAAAAAAAATTGGCTCTCCATTTTTCCAGAAGCTGCTTTCCTCAGAGCAGTCAGGATTCAGGAAACAAAGGTGTTACCATAGCATAGTCGCTGGTGCCATCTAGTGGCCAATTCTAGTAATACAGCTTGGCAAGGTGTATTCATGGGGTAGGCAGGGGTCTGCAACCTTTAAGACATAAAGAGCCACTTGGACCCGTTTCCGACGGGGGGGGGGGGGAAACTGGGAGCCGCAAAACCATTGCGACATTTAAAACAAATATAAAACTGCATATATTGTTTCTTACCTTAATGCTATATACAGGATCGTGCAGTCAGCTGTCAATCTGAAGAAGAAAAAGGACTTTTTCACTTAACAATGTAAAATATATTTTTGCAAATTAATAGCTAATTAAAATATTTAATTTACTTGGTTAATGGGATTTTTGCTCCTGAACCTCAGTGCACAGTGTCTGCACATCAGGGCTGTAAGACGTCACCTTCATTTTCACACAGGCTTGCAAGCTGTCATCTGTGAGGCGTGATCGATATTTGTTTTTAATATAGTTCATGTTGGAGAAGACCTGCTCACATACATATGTGGAGCCAAAGATCGACAGGACTCCAAATGCATACTTTTTCATGTTTATATAAGTGTTGGGGATGGCATTCCATGTTTCGAATACAAGTTTGTCCTGTTTGGGAAGGTTTTCAATATCACTCCATTTATGATTCTGAGCCAGAATTGCCTTCTGACGGGCAACATTCTCAAGAGTAGCGGTCAAGCATTTGAACTTGGACACCCATATATGTTTGTCAGCTATATCGACAGGCGACCTAGCCCCGAAGTCCTCAGGCTCCGGCTACGTGGGGGCAAAACGGCCACCAACCACCACGACTCCCCCCCGCCTCTCCCAACCCCCGCCAGCCAAGGAAGGAGAAAAAGGGTGGGGGTGGCAGGGCTGCGCCTGTGCTTTTGAATGCCTCTCATCAGGCAGCGTGGCTTAGCTTTTAACCCTTCGAGGTGCGCGAAGGCCCCGCAGAGGAAAAAAAACTTAAAGGCAAAGACAAAATGGGGTGGGGGGAGGGAGAGAGAGGTGGGTGCTTCTAGGAAGCCGGCAGAATGTTCCCGGGAACCGCCGCGTGCCAGGCTGGAATCCTCCTCCTCCCTCCTCCCCCCGCCTGCTCTTTGGCCGCTTCCTCAAAGAGGAGGAATCCCAGATCACGCGCCGGAGTCCAGGCAGCGGCAGGAAGGCGGAAGCGCGCACGCGCGCGCACTCCTCCCTCCCTCTCTCGCTCTCTCTGCCCCGCCATCCTTTCTCAGCGGCAGCCCGGGGGGGGGGAAACATGTCGGCGGGTGAAAAAAATTAACCCCTTCCTCGCTGGGCGTGGGCAGTATTTTTTATTTTAAAGCCGCTCCTTTGGGCCACACAGCGGCCTAAAGCCATCCTTCTTGCTTGGCTCCCTCCCTCCCGCTTCCTTCCTTCCTTCCCTCCCTCCCCCCTCCCGACATACACACCTCCCGGAGCCACGGCAAAGGTTCCAAAGAGCCACATGCGGCTCCGGAGCCGCGGGTTGCCGACCGATGGGGTAGGGGGTTAACTTATTATTTTATTTTTTCAGGCAATGGATAAGTGAAACCATGGATATTGGTCACAGATATGGCAGCCCTACTGTACTGAGGAGCCACAGCCAGTGGTCAGTATGTAAAGACAGCTATGAGTCAAAAATGTGTGGGAACCACTGCTCTAACTCATCATAAAATCACGCAACAAACTTTTTAAAAAATATGTCATAGGCAAGAGCTCGGCTTGGGAACTAAGCAGCAGCTAGGAATCTAACTAAAAGCTTTGGCATATGGAAAGAGTGATATTACCTGGAAAACAAGCTGCATTCCAGAAAGATGAGACAAACAGAGGACTCAAGTATCTGGCTTATCTACTGGCTTCTTCCTTCTGTTTGACTGTTGGCTTGTAGATGAGTTAAAGAAGATCTAAAACAAATGAAGTGACACCATGATTTTAAAGGAGCACTTGTTTCTCCTTGCCTTTGATTGTGGGATGGTCCTTCTTCAATCCAGCATAGCTGTACTGTTCCAATTGTGCCTTGCTACTTGAGGTTCCCCCACTTCACCCGCTGGCTCAGTTTTGATTGGGATAAATATCTTACATCATGCTGGCACAGGCATTCTTGACACTGTAGCCGAAATCAACTTTTCCACCTCTGCTCTTGGAAAAGAGCACCCCCCCACACACACACACCATATACTTCCACTAATGCAAAAAGTTCATTTCCTACATCACTTTGCAGCTAAAATAGAGAATGCATGTTTAACAAATGAGAGTGCATTTGGTTTGGCCCTTAGTGCTTCCATCCTTCAACCTTCTATTTATCACTTCAAGAACAACATCCTTTGAACTGCAGAGCTGAAAGGGACCCTGTGGATCATCAAGTCCAGCCCCTCTTAAGGAGGCACAGTGGGGAATTGAACTCTTAACCTCTGGCTCTGCATCCAGAGACCTCTGCCACTGAGCTTCATTAGGCCTGTGGTCTTTGGTAGCTTCTTCCTACCACGGCTTATGCTGTTCAACAGCCTTGACTAGTTTCCATTTCTATGCAAGAACCTTTCCAAAATCAGAGGAACTCTTGTCCTGTCAGTCCATCAACCATCATTTCTTTTCTGGTAGTCATTATTTTATTTTATTCCACACACACACCCAGACCTATACCTCACAGATCTTCAATAAGGGTTGGATCCACTGACCCACACAGACACCTTTATGATTTCATCTATACCTCTCTCAACGTTCTATTTCTGTATCACATTTCCCCCTTCTGTGTCTTTCAGCAGTTTCCCCTTTATATTTCCTCTATTCTTTGTCCTTTGCCAGAAATCATATCTCCTAAGGAGCATTTAAAAGCTCGGTGGTAAAACCAGAGAGAAATGTGAAGCCACAGCTGATGATTTATCTCAGCTGATGGAATGCTCACAAGCATGGTAAGACAAAACTGCATAGCTAAAGGAGTCAGAAGCTTCACTTTCCCTGATATCACAATTATTATCATAAAATTCTATTTTGCATGTTTAGTATGTTAGAGCTTTTGATTGTTTACAGTAAAATATGAGATTAAGGAAAACGGGTATACTACTGTACTTCCATTAAAATGGAAAAAGCACACCACAGTAACTTCCATGGCATCAAATAAGAGACACTGTTCATGAAACTTAGTCCTGAGATATGAACATACTCAGCATCAGATGATGTAGGACGGGAATTGCAACATAGAATAGGTAGAGAGGTAGTACAGAAACACTTGGAAACATTAAATGAATTTAAGTCCCCTGGGACAGATGAATTACACCCAAGGATATTAAAAGAACTGGCGGAAGTAATTTCAGAACCATTGGCAATAATATTTGAGAAGTCCTGGAGAACAGGGGAAGTCCCCATAGACTGGAAGAGGGCAAATATTGTCCCTATCTTCAAAAGGGGGGGAGAGGACCCAAATAATTACTGCCCAGTCAACTTGACTTCAATTCCTGGCAAGATCCTAGAATAAATTGTTAAGGAGGCAGTCTGTAATTATTTAACTAGCAATGCTGTCATTACAAAACGTCAACACAGATTTCTTAAACACAAGTCATGCCAGACCAATTTGATCTCTTTCTTTGATGGAATTACAGGCCTGGTGGATGAGGGGAACACTGTGGCTAGAGATGGGCACGACTTAGCGGTATTTCCGTTTCCGTTTCCGTTACTCGGTTCCGTTACTCTACGGAAACGGTAACGGGAATTACTCCCCCAGACTTCGAGCTCGAACCGACGAACGAACAATTTTGGTCTGATTTGTCGTGCTCATTCCTTGCATCGCGAGATCGCGCGATGCCACACGCGGCACAGAAAAAAAGTTTTTAAAAGTTAAAAAAACCCGGTTCCCGGCCAAAAAGCAGGCGGGAAAATGCCTGCCGTGCCTCAGGGCACCTACCAGAGGGGTTGTTTCTGGAGGTCCCCGGCCTCCCCCCTCATCCCCCGTCCTGGGCTGCTCTGGTGGGACTCGCCGCAGGCTCGCAGCCAGCAAAAAGCCCAGTCTCGCCGCCGGCTGCCGCAATTAAAGCGCAAGCAAGCGGCACGGACGGCACAGGAAAAAACTTTTAAACTCTCCCCCCCACCCATTCCCGGGCCAAAAAAGCAGGCGGAAAAATGCCTGCTTGACTAAGGGCGCAGGGCACCTACCGGAGGGGTGGTTTCTGGAGGGGGGGTACCGCCTCCCCCCCGTCCTGGGCAGCCGGACTCGCGAGTCGCCATCGCCATGCCATGCGGTGCGGGCGGGGGATCCAAAATGGGGCGGCAAACGCAATATTGTTTTTGAAATCGTGGTCCAAAAACACACAAGCACAACAGAAACACGCGAAAATTTATAAACTGCCAGATTTTTCACAGTAGCAGTGGGTTTTTTTCTTGCAACAAAATGTCTCTCCTCTCCTCCTCTCTCTCTCCATTGATTTTATTTTATTTTATTTTATTTACACCTGCGCAATGATGGGCTGGCCAAGTGGCCAGCCATGTGGGAGTGGACAACCATGCAAATTTTTGGAGCCATCCCACCAGTCACATGGCCACTTGGCCATGGAGACTTCTGGGATGTGCCAAAAAGCCCCCTAAAACCTGCCCTAGCCCTAGCCCTAACCCTTGACTCCGTACCCATACGTCACAGACTGTCTTCTTAGTGGGTCAGAGAGGCACCCAGAGGTGCAACCCACTAGCCCACCGTAACCTTACCCGTCACTAGCCTAACCCTAGCTCTTGCACTAAGCCACCTTAAAGCCAGATCTACTTGCTTGCATTGCACTACACGCAGCAAGTACAATTCCCTTCTGTGTGAGACATGGTGGTGCGGGAGCCTTGTGAAGGGAAGGTATGACCCTATCACTCTCACACTGGTCTCACGTCTGCACATTATGTTATGCAATATCCATATGGCTATTGCATAGCATTTTGCAGCAGCAGCAGGTGAGGAAGGGAGACCCCCATGTAGAGGGGTCTCTCTTGGAGCCTGCTTCCCCTTCCTAGTGGCAGGAGGCACCCACGGGTGCCTCCAGGAGCCCACTTTCCCTTTATAGAGGGCCAGAGGAGGCACCCACCCCACAGAGGTGCCTCCAGGAGCCCGCTCCCCCCCCAAAAAAACCAGTACTAACGACAACGAAAAAACGAAAAAACGAACCGACTAATTTTTGCGAATTTTCGCGAAAACCGGAAACGACCCGAAATGGGACTGGCCCGACTAACGACAACTCGAAATTTTTTTTTCAAGTCGTGCCCATCTCTAACTGTGGCTATTGCTTATTTAGATTTCAGTAAGGCCTTCAATAAGGTTCCCCATGTTATACAGTACATGCAAAGAAGTTAGTAGAATGTGGGATAGATAGTGCCACTGTTAGATGGATGTGTAATTGGTTGACTGATCACACCCAAAGGGTGATCATTACTGCTTCTCTTCAGCTTGGAAAGACGTGACCAGTGAGGTGCCCCAGGGTTCTGTTCTGGGTCCGGTGATATTTAATATCTTTATTAATGACTCAGAGGAAGGAATAGAGAGTAGGCTGATCAAATTTGCAGATGATACCAAATTGGGTGGGGTTGCTAATTCTCTTGAGGATAAGATGAAAATCCAAAAGGATCTTGACCGAGTAGAGTGCTGTGCCAAAGCTAACCAAAAGGGGTTCAACAGAGGGAAATGCAGGGTGGTGCATCTAGGTAAAAAGAATGAATTGCACAGATATAGGATGGGAGACACCTGGCTGGAAAATAGTACCTGTGAAAGGGATCTGGGAGTGTTGGTGGACCACAAATTGAACATGAGTCAGCAGTGTGATGCAGTTGGTTGCATCAACAGAAGCATATTGTCTAGATCAAGGAAAGTGATAGTAACACTCTATTCTGCTCTGGTCAGACCCCATCTGGAGTACTGTGCCCTATTCTGAGCAACTGTATTTAAAAAAGATGTTGACAGTCTTGAATGGGTCCAGAGGAGAGTGACCAAGATGATTGAGGGTCTGGAAGAAATGTTTTAAATCAGCAGCTTAGGGAGCTGGGAATGTTTAGCCTTACAAAAAGAAGACTGAGAGGGGATATGATAGCTATGTTTAAATATTTGAAAGGATATCACATTGAAGAAAGGACTGGTTTATTTTCCATGGCTCCACAGACTAGGACGTGGGGCAATGGTCTCAAACTACAGGAAAAGACGTTCAATTTAAACATTAGGAAGAATTTCATGACAGTTAAATCTGTTTGGCAATGGAATATGCTGCCAAGGAGGGTGGTGGAGTCTCCTTCTTTGGAGGTTTTTTAAGCAGAGGCTGGATGGCCATCTGTCGGGAGTCCTGTGATGGGGGTCCTGCATGGCAGGGAGTTGGGCTAGATGGCCCTTGAGGTCTCTTTCAACTCTATGATTCTATGATTCTATGAATTATTATGCACGACTTAAGCATGTGCATTATTTCAAGTAAGAAAGCATCAGCATACATTTAAGTTCAATCTAGCAAATCTGTTTCACATTGGAAGGTTTATATAAGATATGATTCAAAGGAGGGTCTTCTAACACTGCCACGACTGCAGGCAGTTTCTCAACAAGCCCTTTAAGAGAAGATTAATAAAACATATATTGATATATACATTTATAATTAATGCAGCACATCAGCAATACTCGACATGCAGTTAAACAAAAATGTTTTAAGTTCTTCACTTTCATTTTGTTTTACTTCCTCTACCTTCTTCTGAGCAGAAGTGATTAATTTGCCAGTGTCCTGAAGCAGCTCAGCTATTAAGTCACTTCACAAGACTGACAGGAGCCATTTCCATGCCATCCATGGCCCACACTAGCTTGCTGCCTCCTACTAGTTCAGCCATACCCAGAGTTTCCCTTCACCGACTGTGGCCGTAAATGTGTTTGAAAGCAAGAATAATTCTGGTCCCTCCCAACAACTGTCTACTGCTGCCCTTTTGCAGTTTTTTAAAAATTATATCATTAATATCCCACAAGAAGCAGTCATGGTAACAATGATGTGACACCAGCCTCCCATGCTTCCTTTGGTGGTGAATCAAAGCCATTTGTCATTATAAAAAATAGTCCATGTCATCCCGCATGATATTAAAAGTGGCTTCCGGACTTCAGTAATGAAACAACATGCCTGCCAGAGCCACGGAGAAGCACAGCACAAACAGCATTTCCCTCACAGCTAGTCGTCAGTCATCTCCTTGCTCTTTCAATATAACCAAGACTTTTCAGAGCATGTCTTTGAAAATCTTTGGAGACCAGCCAACGGGGTTTCTTCTCCCCCCTCCCCCTTTTCTCTATTTCTTCTGTTCTAGTACTTGCAAGTATCATTCTTCTGAACAACTGAAATTCTGAAGAAGGAAAAGACAACTCATACAGAACACTGGGAACTTTTCCAGAAAAGGTTTGAGTAGCTTAATAGGACAATTTGTCATATTATTTGAAAGAATTTGACTCTGTTGGCCAAGCACTACTCATCTGGATTACAGAGCCAAACACCTGGTTTACTTGGCAACACAATGTTTAAGTACAGTGGTACCTTGTATAAAGGAATTAATTTGTTCCAAATGAAATTGTGTTAAGCAAATTTTCCTTTATACAGATTTCCCATTTGTTGTTGTTCAGTTGTTCAGTCGTGTCCGATTCTTCGTGACCCCGTGGACCAGAGCTCGCCAGGCCTTCCTATCTTCCACTGCCTCCCAAAGTTTTGTCAAATCCATATTGGTTGCATCGATGACACTGTCCAACCATCTCATTCTCTGCCATCCTCTTTTCCTTTTGCCTTCAATCTTTCCCAACATCAGGGACTTTTCCATAGGAATGGATTGAAAGCAGAGTAATCCCTAATCGCAACCATTTTTTAGTACGGATTTGCCCCATAGATGATTCTGTTTAGCAAATTTCCCCTATCTCTGGAAATTTTATGTTGTACAGATTTTATGTTATACAAACCCTTTGTTATACGAGGGTCCACTGTAATTGATTTCTAGTCCAAAATGTATCAGTCACAAAGGACAGACAATAACTTTGGAAAAGTACATGAATCCCTGCTGTTTTAAGGGCTAGCAACTAAGCTGAAACCTGCTGGTGACAGTCCTGTTCTGAGAGGCAAATGCCTTTTTTACCCACAGCATGCTAATAGTAGTGAACACACACCCTCCAATGTTTACAAAATATGAAGCATGAACAGTTTATCCTTTGGATTAGAGCACCTCAAGTTTAGCCTGAGGCATGTATTGGTCTCCTAATCTAATGTCATCTTTGAGCCAAATTTCTAGCTAGCATAAATATCCTTCATCTCTTTTTCTACAATATTTAAAAGACACTGAAATTAAATACATTACTTGGGGAAACCAAAGAGGTTATTTCTCACCAAATATACATTATATATCACCATTAAATTGATCTAGTACAGACTTCCTACGTTAGCTAAGTGGATTTTCCAGGAAAAGGTAACTGCAACATCTGTCAATGTTTTTAGAAATTATTAGGATATTTTAAAGGTAAGCAATTATTACTAATCATTAAAAGAACTACAGAATTTGATTAATTAATACTGTAATGAAAACAAAAGGGCAAGAATAAACAAAAAATATGGTGTCTTTTGCAAAAGACGGGAGGATAGGGTATATCTGATATTAAGCTATACTATATAGCTAATTAATTGATACATGTCCCAGAAATTATAATAAATAGTAACGGGTTGTTATGGAATGATCTGGAATTTGATAAGATCAGGGATAATGTAACAAATCTGTTCTATAAGGAAAACTTAAAAGATTTGTTTAAAAGTATAGATAATGCATTCTTATATAACATGTTGGAATATTGGATGACGTATAAAAAAATTAAGCCCAAAGATTTCCCCACTGATGAGAGTAGTGGACTTACTGAACTTCCCAGAAAATTTGAGGATAAAAGTAAGTAAGATTTTGACAGAACAGATGGTAATTAAAATTAAAGATTGGGTAAAAATCTTTGACACAGCCAGAATAAAACTCTAACGATCTTGAGTAATTGAAATCTTCTTTTCTGCTCCCCTTTGAAAAGCAAGGGGAAGGAAGTTTTGCATTTCTTTTTAATTGTTACTAAAATGTCAGCAATGATTTGAAAAGGCTACAATGTAAAAGCATGGTAGATGTGCTGTATGACTTAGCAACCATCAAAAAGAATTGGAAAACTTTGTTTCCCTTTCCCTCCCAAGGCAAGTGGAAACAAAAGTTTCCCATTCCTTAAGATTATAAAGAGGTTTCACCAAAGGGTCAGCCAGCCAGCTGATTAATAACCTTGGAATATCAGTCTTGATAGAACTAAACAGGGTCATTTGAGGTGTAGTGCGGTTGGTCCTCTAAACTTATTTATTTGTTTATTTAACTTATATACTGCCTAATACTTTCAATGCCCACAAACTCTCTGGGCTGAGAATAACCAACACATTTAAACTACTACTACTACTACTACTACTACTACTACTACTACTACTAATACTAATACTAATAAATAATAATAATAATAATAATAATAAATAATAATAATAATAATAATAATAATAATAATAATAATAATAATAATAATACCACCACCACCAGGGCTTGCCAAATCTTATAAACAAATTTAAACTCCAGTTGGACATCAATTAACACACATTTCCCTGAATATTAATAAAAGGCAACTTTAAATAATTATGTTTTAGCTAGTTTAAACAATTATGTTTTAGTTAGCTTAAAAACTGGGAGGGAGGGCACCTGGTGAACCTCTGCTGGTAATTTAGTCCCCATATGTGGTGCCAGAAGCAAAAACACCTGATTTCTGGTGTCAGGTTTCTCGGTCTCCTTGGGTGTTGCTGTTTTTAACGATGAGCGCAAGGAACAGGTTGGATGGGTGTTTTGTTTGTCAGTCACATACAGCACTTCAAAGCAAGCCTGTCTGGCACAACCAAGACCGATTCAGACTGAGGTATTTCGGCGCTACAGTCACACCTTAAGAAATCGATCTGTGAAGATTCTCAGTCATCCAGGTGAGTTTATCTGGGAGTTGAGTCATGGCTACTGGACTTCTTTTTTTTTGAGAGAGAGAAACGTTTCGCTGTTCATCCAAACAGGTATCTTTCAAGTCAATACAAAATCGAAGGCGGTTCCTAATGGCAGATGCATATATTACTAGTACCATCTCGCCACCAAGCGATTGCTCATTTTTGGTGCTTCTCCTCATAATTAAGGAAGGAGGGAAACAGGCGATTAGGTAACAGCCACATCAGGTTTGGTTTTTCTCCACCTCAGCATCTTGGCAGGGTAAAAAATCTGCTTAGCAACAACCCTCTTCCCCCCCCCCTCCAGTGATTGGCTGGTTTCATTCACACGCCTCACTTTACTAACTGGATTAGAGCGACAGTGACGTTGGACTTATAGAAATTGAGGCAGGACACCGGGAAAAGAGGGGGGGGGGAGACTAGAGGAGAAAGAGAAACCAAAGCAAACGAACTCCAGCGGAGGGATCTCCTTCGCCTTGAACAAAAACGGCGCCGTCACGGCGCCGCCCGTAATCACTGTATATTGCCCCTCATCATTGTAAGCCCCCTTGGGTCCTTTTTTTCCAAGGAGAAAGGTGAGGTTAAAAAAAATGATCAAAAATTAATAAATAAATGCATTGTGAAATAATTCGCCACGGAACTACTTTCACGGCGGCGGGAGAGGGGGGAGAGCAAGCGGTAATTCGATCCGCCGACGCCACGCCGCGGACGTAAAAATGATTGACAGGGAAGGTAGGCTATGAGGAAGCCAAGTGGAGGCCGGAGCGTGTGGGGATTGGGCCTGGCTGGGAGGAGTGGGGGAGGCGGGGCCGGAGGCGGGGCCGGGGGGGCGGGGGCGGGCCATGCGTCGGTCGTTGGCCCTCCTCGCCTGGGGCGAATAACTCCAATCTCGGGCCCTGTCAGAGGGTTGGAGGTGGGCCTCGCGAGGGCCTCGGTGAGTCCGGAGGCGGCCGGGTGGGGTGGGCATGGGGGGTCCCGGGGCCGGAGGTGGGGCGGGAGAGGAGCGGGGTGCGGGCGCGGTTTCTTTCCTCGCCTGGCCTGGGTCGTTGTTGTTCGGGGGCTTGGGGTCATCCTCGAGAGGGCGAGCGAGGGCTCCCCGCGAGGAGGAAAAGAAAAGTAAGATGGGGCTTGAAGGCGTGGGAGTTGAGGGAAGGGACTCCCCTCTCCCGGGAGCCGGCCTTCCTTCCGGGGAGGGGGGTGTGTGGAGGCGGCAGAGCGGTGCCTGGGCCTTCTTTTCCCCCACGCGAGAGGAGGAGGAGGAGGAAGAGCCGGTCGCCTCCTCTCCATCCCGCCCGACCCCCCCCCCCCCACCCCGCCTTCTCCGCCTGGGGCGAGTGGCAGGGACGGATTCTTCTCCCCACCTAAGAAACCCCCCCCCCCCCCCGCCCCCCCCACAGGGAAAGGTGACTGGCAGGTAGGCAAAGCCTGAGGCGACCCCCCAGACCCATTGAGCCATTCAGCTTCTCAGCGATGGAGGCTTTTTTTTTTACTCTCTCTGTGGGGCAGGCTTCTTCTCCTCCCTTGTGTATCAACAGAAAGCGGGGGTGGGGGGGGGGGGGAGATGCCTGTGCTCTGCCACGGAAGACACTTCCCCCTTTCTTTTGCTTTGACATTCCTGGTTTGCTAAGAAGCCATTCTCTTGAAACTCTTTTCTTACCGTATTCAAAAGTAGGATAAGGTGATACCTTTAGGTTACTAGAAAAAAAAAAGAGCTTGATGTTCTGACGCTGCATCTGAAACAAAGGGTGATGTTTTTTGTTGTCCTAGTCCTTCAAACAACGTGTTATGGCTCATGTACATTCTTACCTTGTAATCCTTGATACTCGGTTTCCCCTTTTTCTTCTCTCTGTGTTATGTATTATGACGTTGATTCTGATTTAGGCTGTCCTAGTAGGGTTTCCAAAGTATGTGTGATATTTAAGGAGTTTCTTTGCTAGTAACACAACTCAGGTTGCTAGAGCCCTAATCTGACACTGTGCTATACCACTATGCTGGCTCCTATTTCTTTAGTAATCATCAAATGTTTTATTTAACTTTTGTCTAGTAACTATCACTTTCCAATAGCCAGAGTGATATGTTAGTGAATAATAATATGCCAACTTCCAGGGAGAATAGCCAGGGTAGGGTTTTTTTCCCAAAGCAAAGAAACATATTAAACTTACACAGTGATTCTTATGCTCTGTCAGGACTTTTTTTAAAACAATATTGCACTTAATGTGCAAATTGAAGTTGCAGAGAGATGTTGGGGTAAGGTGTTGAAAGAAATTTGTTTGTTAGAAAGGCTTTCTGTGATTTCATTCACAAAACAATTAGGGTTTAGCTTTAGCCATTTTTAAACTAAACAATGCACTTTGATGTTTGTTGCTCATTATTAAACTTCCCGTAATGTAGAAAACCTGTTTGTGTGGTTTTTTTCTGTAAATTTATTAGATCTTTTTCTCTTTCTTCATATGTGACAAAGACAGTTGTGAACCATGGCATCTGAATTAGAGAATCTAAATCCAAGCGCCAGGATAATGACTTTCCATCCAACTATGGAAGAGTTCAAAAATTTCAGCCGTTATATTGCTTACATAGAGTCCCAAGGAGCCCACCGAGCTGGACTGGCAAAGGTAAGAAAAGCTGCAACAAGTGTTGCTAATGCTTATCAGGCAGGGTGGTCAGTGGAAATCACGGAAGAGACCTATCACAGATACATCCTGCTGATGTAAAAATGCATCAGTGCTTATTTTCATTATGAATCTAGTGGGGTTTATTTGTCAGAAATTTATACATTCATGCATTACAAATAGTGTGCAAAGTCTCAAAATGGAACAGAGATCAGGCTGTATGTGCTGATCTCACCTCTGTGTTTCCAGCCTTCATTGCCCAAACATACTGCCAGATTAGCCAGATCTGAAATCAATGGACATGCCCAGTTAAATGTGAATAGAACTTCTATTCATACCTCTTGACTCAGGACAGGGAGGCAAGGGGATAAGAGACGGACTGAGTGCACACATGGCCAGAATCAGCATGTGTAATCCCATTATTACAACTAGCCAGCATAAGTTCTTTATAATATTTGAATAACTATTTTGCTGGAAATAGAAGAAGGCCATACATTTGTATGACAGTGTTTGCATTACATTGTCAGTTAGCACAGCTGCTGTTTTGTGAGATATAAAATGTCTGGAAACCTCTCCCCCATGACCCCCATACTTTCACTTTTCTCAGTTTTTCCCGTGGCTTCAAAATGTCCAGAAATTTTTCCCTTTGGAAAAGTCGGGCAGTTTAAAAATGCAAATAATTTAAAGATAAATAAATAAATAAATAAATTTCTAATAATCCATTAACAGTAGATTTATCTTTTACGTAGTTTCTTACAAGTAGGATACTGCTCTGTGGAAGTTACTTACTGGGAACTTATCAATGGTGCTCTTTTTAAAATTTCCCCAGTGGATCAGAGGACATTATGGACACTGGTTTTTGTGTGTCGATACAGAAGCCACTTTGGGGCATCCAATTTTCTGACTAAAGTACTGTACCAGATATGTGGGGGTGTACTCTATGCAGGTGCAACTTGACCCCATGTGCTAACCTACTTTTTACATTATATTTTTAATATTCTGATAATCTTTAGTACTTGATTTTTAAAAGTCCTTTGTACCCAGTATTTGAAGTTATGAGCATCCTGAAATATTTGGTTGTGTGTTCTTGCAGGATGTTTCCTTGTACCCTTGCCAACAATTGTTACTTTGAGGAAATACCATGTACCATGTTACAATGCCTTTAAAGAAGTACAATATTTTTTCCTTTCACATCATTCAGTCATCAATAAATCGTTCAGTTTTGATTTGTTTACTTTTCATTCTATTATAAAGTATTAAATAAAATGTCTGATGATCGTGTTCTATGAACCAATGAACATTGTATTACACTTATGATAAAACCATCTGAAATGAAGATTGAAACAATGTTTTCATATCTACTTTCTGTACGTTTATTAACTTGCTGAATGTTTCTGGACCTTTCCATTTCTTGTCCGGTATCTTGTAGGTTGTTCCTCCTAAGGAATGGAAGCCACGCAAATGGTATGATGATATTGATGATTTGATTATCCCTGCTCCCATTCAGCAAGTCGTCACTGGCCAGTCTGGTCTCTTCACACAGTATAACATTCAGAAGAAACCTATGACACTCCGAGAGTTCAGGAAGATAGCAAACAATGATAAGTAAGGAAATTATTAAAATACATCTATGCAGGCTGGTTTTATAGCTCCTTGTTTTTTTCTTAAATAAAGTTTATAGTCACTGATTTTGAGACACGTAACTATATTTTGCATAAATATTGTTTTCAGATTACTGTAAGCAGGATATAGATCAGCTATTAATTTGGTAAGGGAATGTCATGGAAAGATGACAAAAATGAAGTAGTGGGAAATATTCTAAAGCACAGTAAATGTTCTATAAAGGAATCACTTTGTGGAATTAATCTCTGCTAAACTAACACTGTTTACAGTACCCCCTCCCATTTATTGTGGGGGTTAAGTTTCTGACCCACCTGGAAGGAAAATCCGCAGTATGCATACACTATCTGCGGTTCGGGCTGGGACTAGCAGGCCTGTATGGAGGTCCCTGTACTCACCCCAGGCCTGGCACTGCCTGGAACAGGCCTCCAGTGGTCATCCCAGGCCTGTACAGGACCCAGAAGTTGCTTCCAGTGAACCAAAAGTGACTTCCAGGGCCTGTGCTGGGCCTCTGTAGCTTGTACAAGGCCAGAAGTGGCTTCTGGTGGACTGGAAGTGGCTTCCGGTGAACCAGAAGTGATGTAATGGGACCGCAATATATGAAGTGCAATGTGGCAGGGCATTACTGTATTTTGCTAATGTCTAAAATATTCAACTAGGACTTGTATGAGTTATGTAGAATTTTAGAGATACGTTTTGGATTAGTATCTATGTCATGTTCTCTTTTTTTTTTTACTTTAAAGTAACAAAACATGAATTAATAGTATGAAGTTCTAGTACTAAACTAATTCAACCATACAAATATGAGTTGTAGGGACAGGGGGTTTGTATTCTAAGCAGCCATGGTCCAGGAAAAATCTGATGCACAGTTTGGAGTTTAGCTTCCAGGGAAATCTACCTTCTGTTTCCTGCTCTTTACAGCTAAAAGTTTAAGCAGGAAGTAGACTAAATACAGTATAGAGTGTCCTTACTGTAAGTGGATTAAATTTATTTAGAGATTGCACTGCCCTTCTTTTCTATTAAAAATGCAGTTCCCTGTGCATAAATGGAAACGGGTCAGGCACCAGCTCCAAAGAGCAACATAGAGCATTCCAACTCTAAAAACACAGGGTATTATTTTTTTTCTGTGGTTCCTGTTCTTATCCCAGACACACCTGCTTGGATGTCCCTTTGGTTCCTTTGGCAAGTGTTAAAACAATAATTGTTCAGCCATGTGATATCTTTCTAGAAGGTTTTTGGTTTTCAAAACATTGAAGGTATTTGGTGTAGTATCTAAGTATGATTGCCTATTGCGCCACTTCAAGTAGGAAGAGAGACAGCAGTTTATTATCTTTTTACTCTTGTTGTTTTCAGTTTTGTACTTAATGTCTGTGATGATTCTCAGTCATTCAGATGAGGTTATCTGGAAGTTGAGTCATGGCAACTGGACTTCTTTTCTTGAGAGATCGAAATGTTTTGTTACTCTTCCAAGCAGCTTCATCAGTATGTTTTCTTCTCTCAAGAAAAGAAATCCAGTTGCTATGACTCAACTCCCAGATTTTGTACTTAAATTACTTCCTGCTTAAACCTATGTCTGGGGTGATTGTTGTTTTTGAAAAACCTGGCTCATTTTGTGGTCATCCTATGAAGTGTTCCACGGATAAAAAAGTCAGTGGAGAAATTATTTATAAAAATGAACCTATTTTGTTTTAGGTACTGTACACCTCGGTATACTGACTTTGAAGATCTTGAACGGAAATATTGGAAAAATGTTACATTCAATCCTCCAATATATGGTGCAGATGTTAATGGCACACTCTATGACAAGGTAAAAGGAGAATGGGACACATGGGCTTCTCTAATAATATTGGAGTGTATAGATTTTTAGTGCTAATTGCAAACTCTGATTTGTACTAATGAGGGAGATATGTTTCTATTCCTTTTCTAGAAAAAATGGTTTGCAATCAATAACTTTTTATACAAACAAATAAAACACTTTTATGTATCTTAAAATAACATAAATCAGTTTGCAAATACAAATTGGATCAGTAGACATACTCCCACTGACACCCAACTTCAGTTGAACAGTCTTGTTTTAACCAACCACTGAAATAAAGCCAATGGTAGTGTCAGTCAGACTTTCAAAGAAAGAATTCCACAGTTGTAGTGACACAGCTGACAAAGTCTTGTTAAGGCCTGCAAATTTGTGTATTGATAGGACCACTTCCTCAAATATCTAGGTTCCAAATACCGTAGGACCTAAGGCAGTATAGATCCTTTTAAAGACATAGTATGAAGTAGAGCAGGCCTGCCCAACAGGTAGACTGTGGGCTACTGGTAGCCCACGAAGGGTTCAAAAGTAGCCCACTGGCCATCAATTTAAAAAGTGAGGGGATAAGTTCTCCACCCCTCCCTCCCCCATCCCAAGGACCACCACTGCCCCAGCAAAGTTCTGGGTCTGCCAGCCCATTCAGCCGAGTGGGGCAGTTCAAGGGCCATGGCACACTGAAATCTCTTCCCTCCAGAACAGATTAATTGGTTTTCAGTGCATTCCTATAGGAAACCGCTGCTCTACTTACAAAAGTTTTTATTTATGAGCATGTGCTTGGTACAGATAAAATTCATAAGTAGAGGTTTTAGTGTAGTAGCACTTTGGGCTGGAAAAAGTAGACCTTGGCCTGTTCAAAGTTGAACAGCCCTGAAGTAGAGGAAAGGGAGTGGGTGACAGCTGGTGCCATATTAGCTAGCGGTTCTTGTTCAACTGACTTCATTTGATTTTTATTTGATTTTATTTTTATTAGCATGTAGATGAGTGGAATATTGGACACCTGAATACAATTTTGGATATTGTGGAGAATGAAAGTGGCATTACCATTGAAGGGGTGAATACTCCTTATCTCTATTTTGGGATGTGGAAAACTTCCTTTGCTTGGCATACTGAGGATATGGATCTCTACAGCATCAACTACTTACATTTTGGAGAACCAAAATCATGGTGAGACAGTCTGCAAAGGAAGAAGAATGGCATACAATAATTCTACTTCACATTACAGAGTACAGAAAAATAAAATACTTTGTCTTTATATTTTCATTTAATAAATTATCTAGTAAGACAGGAACTGAAATCTTGCTCTTTAGATATAAAGTTCAATCGACGTAACACTGATTAAAGACTTTCTCTGGTGATTTTTGGGTGCTGAGTCACCAGAATTGGGGCTGCACGCATCCCAAAATCACATTTAATAGCTGCAATTTTCCTTTAGGCATCAGTGATATCATATCTATTGTGCATGCAGAGATATACTGCAGGATTTCAGACAGTCTTTCTGATTTCCTCAATTTAACAAAGGATGAAAGGAAGGTGAATAGACACAAATTTTCTTACTGTAACAATCTAAATTATTTGCTTGTTAAACTTTCTCACAAGCATGAAATTCTTGTTTCCTTAATTCCTTGGTCTTGTAGGTACTCTGTTCCTCCAGAGCATGGGAAGCGGCTAGAACGTCTTGCTAAAGGTAATTTTGCCTCAACAATGTTTTGTTTTTTCTGAACAGAAAGAGGTGCAGCTTAACATTACTATAGCTGTAACCCTAATTGTTATGACATAGATGCCATTTTCTAAAGCAGCAGCTTCCTCTCTTTCCCAAGCATTTCATGAATGGACTGGTGAAATTTATCAGACCATCTTACAAGGATTTATTGATCTAGCAGTTAATTCCTAAGAGCACTGATTAAAAAAACGATACTTAGCATGTTGGGTAAATTGTCTTTGCATTGCTTCCTTTTCTTTTATTAATAGGAACAGACATGGACAAGCATTCTGTCTCAAAAGAAAAATTAGCAAAATATTAAGGCCAGCTCCTAAACTCTTTGATGTTTTGAGTTGGAATAGGAACTGTTAGTGGCCTGCATTCTCCAGTAGGTGCCTGCAGTAGTCACACTGAAGCATCTGTGCATTTACTGTTACAGTGGTGGTGATGGTGCTGCTGGGATTTTATGTTGGGAAACCAGTTGGAACAGAGAACATGGGGAGAAGAAGGACTTTATCTGTGTAGAGCACATACTTTGTGTAACACAAGTTCAAGCCATGATATCCTTAGAACTCTGATAAAATATGGCAAAGATATCTGTTGAGACATTAAGGATCTGCTATGCACGGCCTCATTGTTTATGTGAATGTGAAGGGTGATACCCCTTGTTGAGTTGTGCCCAAGAGGGTGGGTAGCATCTTTGGATTTGAGCACATTCTTGCTTTCTGTTGACCGTACATGTCTGCATACGTGTTCAACACCCTGGTGATAATTGGGTGAGAAATGAAGAATTATGCCCCCGGGTGCCTCCGAGGAGAGAGCGCTTTCCATTCACGTGGGACATGCAACCCTTGTCTTGTTTTAATCATAAAACAAAAAAGCAAGTCACTTCCAAAAATGTGTTTTTAAAAAACTAAAACAGGCCTAGGGAAGAAAATTACACAAGGCAATTATGATTCTCCCTCTACAGAAGTCCAGAAATATGATTTGCCATATTTCAGGCTTCCATCTAAAATTGGACACCCAATATAAACGACAGTCAGCTCTACTAGATATTGGGATTGGATGTGTTTTCAATTCTACCTTCCCTATATTATTTTATTATTTCTATGCTTCTTTTATTTATATGCTGCCTTTCTTCCACTAAGGGGACTTGAGGTGGCTTTCAGTATTAAAAGGCATAGAATTAAAAACATAATAGATTTTGAAAATTAAAAACAATTGCTCTATATGTTAATTGAAACACAATTGAATTGAATACACAGTACAGTAATACACAGTTGAATTGAACATAACATGCAACTGTTGTTTTAGAATGCTTAAAATCTTCAAGGCCCAATACCTGATTTGCAGATGTACCTGCACTACCAGTACCTGCACTACTATGAGCCTCGTGGCGCAGTGGTTAAATGCCTGTACTGCAGGTAAAACTGTGCTCACGACCTGGGTTCAATCCCCGGTAGCAGGCTCAAGGTTCACTCAGCCTTCCATCCTTCCGAGGTCAGTAAAATGAGTACCCAGCTTGCTGGGGGGGCAATGTGTAGCCTGCACACTGTAATCAAAAGTGTAAACCCCCCAGAGACTACTTGTAGTGGTATGGGGCGGTATATAAGCAGAACACTTTTGCTTTTTTAGTGGAAGGAGTCTCTATGCTTCTGATTTGCATTGTGGCAAAATATAGCATAACAGGAGGTATAACCTCACTGTTCCATATGAGAAACAGTGGTTACAACTGGAGTGCCTCTTGTCCTGGAAGTTGCTTTTTAGACACCATTCTTTGTTTGCAATTTGCAGTTTTTTCTGTTCTTCAGAATTTCTCAAGTTAAAAATGTACTAATGTATTTATTGGAAGAGGAAGATCCATTTTCATTCAAATGTACAGAATATCTAGATAGAAAAAGTAACATTTTTCCTGCTTAAACAGGCTTCTTTCCTGGAAGTGCCCAGAGCTGTGAAGCTTTTCTCCGTCACAAGATGACCCTAATTTCTCCATCAATACTGAAGAAGTATGGCATCCCATTTGACAAGGTATGGAAGGAGCTCTGGTGTCACGACAACTTAAGAGCAAATTTGAGAACCATGAGCGACCATTACAAGATCATAGCAATGGGATATTGAAGAGCAGGTTAAAAGATGCCAAAATGCAATATCCTTTATTTTCAGTGGTATTCCATTATTTGAATGCTCTTGCTCATGCAGTTAAAATCATAACTGCTTCACAGAATAGGAACCATGCTTGTGGAAGTACAGAAATTTGCATATTCCTCCCAAAAATGTTCACAGATGAGGGAACACAAAATGAGTTTCTTCACAAAATAGGCCATTGAAGCTAGAATTCTACTGCCATGTTTAGCGTATACAGCACGCTGTTATTCCACCAGCTGGGCATTTTCAGACCTTGTGCAAAAAAAATACAGTGGAACCCCGATTTATGAGATTAATCTGTTCCGAGCACATGCTCATACGTCTGTTACCTCGTAAGTCGGGGAGCAGTTTCCCATAGGAATGCATTGAAAGTCAATTAATCCATTCTGGAGGGACAGATTTCAATGCATTCCTATGGGAAAACGCTTTAAACAACCACAGCTCACCCACCCACCCACCGGAATGTTGGTGGGGGAAGTCCTCACCCAACCCCACACTGATCAGCTGGCAGGTGGGGCTTGGGGAGGGAAGAAAGTTTTTAAAGCCCTGGGCTTTTAAAACTTTTTTTCCGTCCCCAAGCCCCGCGGGCCAGCTGATCGGCACTGAGGTGGGGGAAAAGGTTTTTTTCCCACCTCAGTGCCAATCAGCTGGCATGTGTGGCTTTGTGGGGGGGGGGGTTTAAAAGCCCAAGGCTTCTAAAACTTTTCCCCCTCCCCCAAACCCCGCTTCAGTGCGCAATATTTCAAATGACTTTTATCCACCAAGGCAAGTGCTTGGTTCAGAGGATAAAAGTCATTTTAAACGACCCCCACCCCAACGCGCCATCGTTACTTGGGGGAAAGCCCATCTTAATTGTAAGATGGCGGGGGGGGGGACTGGAAGTCCGCTTGTAAGTTGGGATTCTCGGTTCTGGGGGTCGTCATAAGTCGGGGTTCCACTGTACTGTACCTTGTATGGATCTAGCTTTGACTTGCACAATGAACAGATATTATGAACTTGTATGCTTCCTCTCTTTCAGATCACCCAAGAAGCAGGTGAATTCATGATAACCTTTCCTTATGGATATCATGCTGGTTTTAATCATGGCTTCAACTGTGCTGAATCTACTAATTTTGCCACACTTCGGTGGATTGAATACGGAAAGCAATCAGTTTTAGTAGGTGTCTAGTTTTCTCCTACCCATGTGTTGAGAAAAATTCTTTGTTTTGTGTTTAGCTGCTTGATGGTCTGTGACAAATGGCAATAACTTGTTTTTATCAATAGTCAACAACTAGAGTTGAAACAGACAATTTAGCCTTCTGAGACAGAAAATTTATAAGCATATATAGTGAGGTTTGCAACAAATAACATCTCTGAATGTTTTGTGAATTGCTGTACAGAATTCTTGTTACTGACTTGCCTTGATAGAACACATTAGTTGGGAACAATTCTAGTTTGTCAAGGTAAGTTCCATGGTTGTCTATCAGTGTAGCTTCTTAAAGGTGCATACACATACCTTTATCCACTGTGTGAAAATAAAAGACTTCTGAAATAAAACTACTGTAATGGGTCTTGCTGGGTCACATAGTACTTTCCAGATAGGTTGAATATAATATAGAATATACACCATACTTGAGATTTCTAGAGTTTTTCCTTCAGGAGGTCTGATCAGGTCCATCGGAAATGCTGTAGCCTCATATAATTGCAAGTGATTAACTGATTCTGTATTTTATTTAATCTTATCACTAGAAAATTAAGGTATGGAATGGATCCAACAGATCTGTTGGCATCAGAATGCAAGTGCATAACAAGTCTTAAACTGGTGGCATGAAGGATAGCAGGCAGGGATCTGGCATCTACATGTCATCCAGCATTCCTCAAATGTGTTTATATTTGTTATTAGAGACCAGCAACATTGTTTCCCTCTCCTTTTTCAGTCTCAAAGCTCTGTGTCTACTATTTGCTCTGATTTTGGATGATATCATCTAAAAATCTTGGTAGTTAGCAGCAAAAGGCATGGCACCAAGGTAACATGATGCTGGACTGAAAAGGAAGCATAAGGGACCTAACTAATTTTTTCTTTCATATAGTGTTCATGCCGAAAGGACATGGTCAAAATCTCCATGGATGTTTTTGTGAGGAAATACCAGCCAGATCGCTACAAGCTCTGGAAACTAGGGAAAGACACAACAGTCATTGATCATACTCTTCCGACACCAGAGGCAGCAGAGTTTTTCAAGGGCGACCTCCTGCAGAAAGTTAAAAATGAGAAACAGTGCCCTGAAGAACTGGACCTGGAAGAAGAATGCAAGTCAGATGAAGATACAGAAAAGAAGAGGTATGCCTGCATCTTTTTTAATTCATAGAAAACATAGTGTCACTTGCATGGGAACTTGGTACTATTACTTTTAAGCATATATGCAATGCACTCTGTCCTAAAACTGTTAAAAACTACAGGCTGTGGGAACATGATAGCATTACGCAACATCTTTCTTTCCTTTTATTTTATTTTCCATTCAAACATTCAGCTCCTTCACAAATTTGAATTTTAGACTTGAAGTCATAATCAACCTACTTGGGATGTGTCTATCAGCATTTAAAAAAAATCTCCAGCTCCCATTAAACTGATGAATCTTTAGATCGTATAAGATAACAAAAATCTGAGGAGAGATGTTTGGTCAATGCTATTTGAACAGATTGTGTCAAAATATTTGTGTCAGAGGCCAATGAGAAAGAATGTTAAAGGATAATTTTGCAGCTTTAATTCAGGTATTTTATTAGATTAGTAGATAAAAGGCAACTTTCTGATCAGTATAAATTTATGTTCAGAGCGGATGATTTTTATTCACAATGGGAAGTTCACTTCTTTGTAATAGTCCATTTGGCTCTCACTTGAATCTTCCCCGTACAATAAAGAGTTATTTGGGGTTGAGAAAGAAGTGGTATAACACATATTTCAACCATTGGTGTTCAATGAATGCCCATCATCTGGGTCATCTTGTACCAGAGAGTGGGTTGAGGTGCCCTGTCAGCACTTTTCCCTTGTGGATAGTATATTACCTCTCTTATTATCTCAGCTATTTTAGAGCCGCAGCTTTGGTTTGTGAAATACTAACAGAAGATTCTAAACAATCTCATTCTTAAAGAGAGCAGCATGACCTGCTGGTTAAAATTGTTTAACATGTAAGGTGTATTTCTTGCAGTGTGCCCAAGCACCGCATTGGAACTAAGCGACACCGGGTCTGCTTGGAGGTTCCTCATGAAGTGAGCCAGAGTGAAGCCTTTCCAAAGGAGGAATTGGGCCCAATACAATTTGAAATTGACATTGTAGAGCCTCCAGTTGGACCTGCTAGGGAGCCTGTGCAGCAAGGAGACCAAGGGCTTGCACCCCCAGGTAACGTCTCCACTCTCTGGCTGTGCTCATTTCCACTGCAGTAAACAGATAAGATTAAATAAGTAAACAGGAAAAATGTATAAAGCTGTATAAAATGCATTTTCAAGATGGCCATGGCAAGTGCACAGAAGCGAGATGGTTTGTTTGCAATTATTTCACATTGCTTGTTCAGCTTGATTGTTTGACACAGTCTACCAGTGATATGGTAGTAAAAGATTTTAGTTAAAACATTAAAATTGCATAGCAATTAATCCCAGAGGACTGGGTGTTCAATCAGAAATTATGAAGCAATTGCTGTGAAAATGTTTGAAATTTAGGAGTGGTGTTTGGGACATACCTCGAGTGGGCTAGAGTCCTATATTAAATAACAGGAATGAGGAGAATCCATTTGAGAACTCTCTAAATGCTTAAATGTTTGTGTATATGAGATTTCAGTTGGGCACTGAGCTGGAATGTTTTCTCAGATACTGAATTTACAGAATGAAATATGAGATATTAGAGCAATGCCTGTGTCACCTATGGAAGCCCTAGTTAATTTTCAGGCTTTCAGCATCACTCAGGGCACATTATTTCAAGGTCACTTTCTAATGAGTACTTTAAACTTTCTTCTTAATCCAGAATATGGAGATTCCTCAGATGTAAAATTTGAAGAACTGAAGAATGTCAAACTGGATGAGGAGGAGGAGGAGGAGGAGGAAACCAGAAGCAGCTGTTCTAGATCTTTCCATTTCACATTCTGTGACTTCAGCTTTTACTCAGTCTGCCATGAAACAGGAGAGCTCTGTCTCCAGCCTGTACTCCAGTTCTTCTTTCTCTTCGGGTTCCTCAGATTCTGAACCCCCTGATCTCGCCAGGCAGGCTGTGGAGCAGACTGAGATCTTCACGGTGCACAGTTATGCTAAAGAAGAAGCCAATGGCGTGAACAGCAAGCAGTTCTCTGGGAAGAAAGCCAGCGCTACAGCCCGTATGAATGAACAGGACCTTGCAAAAGTAATGGAGAGATCATCATGTGGGGAAAGAGTTGCACGAGAGAGATATATGCTATAGGATACATTACAGACAGGATTTCATGATTAATAATTGTTAAGACAGCCAGACAGCTTGCTTGATAAGACAGGAGACTTGGTTTTAAAATGTGTCATCTGTGCCTCAAGTGGGCAGCTAGTGGCATTTTAGATGTTGGATTGCACTCCTATCCCTTACTGTGGCAGTGCTGACTACTGTGTATAGAAGCTGCGGTCAACAGTACTAGAAGGGCACAAGTTGCCCACAGTTTTACTATAATCTAATATATTGTCACCAGGGGCTGCAGTGGTGGTGGTTCAGCAGGCCAGAGTGCTGAAACTGTTGGCTGCAAAGTCAGCAGCTCAGCAGTTCAAATCCCAGGTGCAACACAGTGGAATGAGCTCCTGTTGTTAACCCCAGCTTCCTGCTAACCTAACAGTTCAAATGCATGTAAATGCAAGTAGATAAATAGGTACTGTTGTAAAAAGTGGGCAGGTAAACAGTGCAGAAATGCGTTTGGCTATGCTGGCCACATGACCACAACACTGGCTCATTGGCTTAGAAACAGAGATGAGCGCCACCCCTAGAGTCGGACACAACTAGCACGTATGTACGGGGAAAAACTTTAGCATATTATCACAGTGATCCTCAAATGTGCTTTGCAAGTGCAAATATACATGATAGGAAGTTTGTGTTGGGACTACATTTTCTGCCTAGATATTTTAATACTCAGAAGCCATATATTTAGATTTCTGTTTTCTAATAATGATTACTTTTTCAGAGGGAAAATTTTGCATGTGGTAGAAATTAAACTGCAAAAGAGACAAACTGCTTTACTGTTTCATCAGTAATACTCTTTCTGGTAGCTTGGTACAGCAAAGTTTTGGTACAAATCTGTTTGTCCCCAAGCAGCTGAGAATTCAGTTCCTCTCTCCTTTCCTGGTAGTTTCAGTTCAACCATTATTCATTCTAAATCCAGTGCTGTTCCAGATCTGTTTCTGTAACTTAATGGCTGCTGATCTGTTTCTCTTATCCAGATGGCGAAGGAATACATAAGATCAGTAAAAGATCGTAAGAAATCAAAAGGGCGTCGCCAGCCCTTAAGCAAACTTCCACGTCATCATCCACTACTTGTTAAAGATGGCCTCAGTGATGATGGTGAGTTTGATTCTCCTTCCTTTCCACAGTAGAGGAATGCCGTACATGATAGTAAAACTGGCAGTGGTAAAAGTGTTCCGCCTTTCTAGTCTCTTGAAAGTTTCACCTCTTTTTTTGTATTACAAAAAAGCAATGTTTTTGTTGCCAGAAAAAGACCTCTTTATATGGTATCCTGTGCATCCTCTTTTAGGGGGCTTTGATTTTTAATTCCTGGGAAGATGCAGTCCTTGATTAGCTGAACTTGAGTTCATTTGAAGTTGGAATTTTCAGTCGTCAGATTAGGACCCAGAAGAAGCCTGTTGTTTTTTTAAAGACAAGAGCATTTATAATAGAAACATATGCAGCTCTTTAATACTCATTGTCTCAAAGTATTATTAGTATGTACCACTATTAAATTGTTGGTACCATAGATTAAGTTGGTTGGAACCTTCCATTTTAAACAGCAATATGGGAAACTATGGTTGGCATTGTGTCTAGGGAAATAAAAAGTCCAGGCAGGTGATAATTGTTATGACAGTGCATTGTCAGTCATTGTGAAATTGGTCAAACTGAAGTCTTCCCTGTCATCTATGCATACTGTTATCATGTAAAATATAAATGCTTGCTGATCTTATTGTATGTGTTGCTGCAGAAATGTCAGAGCAGGTGGCACTGGATGAGGAAACTGAGGAGATAGAGGCATGGGCAAAGCCCCTTAGCCAACTGTGGCAGAATCGCCCTCCAAACTTTGAGGCAGAAAAGGCGTATAATACAGCTATGGCTCAGCAGGCTCCCTACTGTGCTGTCTGCATGCTCTTCCAGACTTACCAGGTGAGCAGGTTAAATCCTTTTACAGAACTTGGTAGTACAGAATAATGAGCAGATATGATCCCCCGTAGACTGGGGTTTGCAGTTATACTGGTACTACTTCAGCTGTAAAGTTGATTCTGCAAATATCTAAATATTAGTCCCATTATCAGTATATATTTATTGCAAGTGGCACTGGGGTCACAACATTTGTTGGCCTGTGTTGCTGTGTTTGTAATCTGAGAAACTAAACTTATCCATGCATTTTTATCTTTTGTATATCTAATACCTGTACTGTATGTACTGTATTTAGGTTTACGTTTACTGTCTCTCTGCTGCCTGAGTAACCTGGAGGCTAGTTTCCCTGCAGCATTCAAGAGTGCCTTTTGAGAAGAACTAGTTTAAATATGGTTCTACATTTTTATCTGTCTTAATGATGTATATTGTTCTGCATCAGTTTTGTCAGGAACAGCATTGGCCAGAATCCTGTTGCTTAGTAGGAATTGGCCCATTGAATCAGTGGAGATCACCTCCTCCATGGGTTCATCTGATTCAAGTTGGCCCACTGTAGTTGTGACTTACTATGCTAAAATGCATTGCAGTTACAGCTGGCTCATTTGAATCAATAAAAATTATAGAGTAAGTGATTCACCCACTCCCCACTGATTTAATAGCCCTATGCTAGTGCAATTTACTACATAAAACAGTGTGACCACTCCTTACCTAGCTAGTCATAATATAAACCAACCTTTATTTTTCTGGACTTTCTGTAAGTTCAAATCAATTGAAACCCCGTACTGTAGTAGATTAAGTTAAAGCATAAACTCTAGTTTTTATTTAAATAACAGTTACAACCTAACAGTTTCTTTCTATGTTCTAATGCTTGTGGTTACATTTAACTTTTACTAAGCTTTCCATAATTCAAATCAGATTTTCTCAGAACGTTTATAAATCAAGCATTTCTCTGGAGAAAAATAAACCTTACAAGTCATTTCTTAGTAAACAGTATAACTCCACTACCCCACAGTCAGTTAACTCTTTTTGCTCAAGCTCTTCCCCCTCTCAGCAGAGTTCTCTCTCTTCGGTCAGGTGTTGCTAAGCAGAGCAATTAATGATGTTGCTTCTTTTGATTAAGAGTTCACACAGTAAGACAATATTTGTTGCAAGCTTCTGCATTTGGACCATGATAGTACCACCTCCTTTATGAGGAAAGGCTACAGCATTTTGGGCTTTTTAGTTTGGAAAAAAGGCGCCTGAGGGGGCGGGATATAAGTCTAATAAATAAATAAATAAATAAATAAAATATGATTGAGATGTACAAAATTATGCAGGGCATAGAGGATAAGTGGATAGAGGGATGCTCTTCTCCCTCTCACAAAATACCAGAACTAGGGGACATCCACTCAAATTGAGGGTTGGGAGAGTGAGAACAGACAAAAGAAAATATATTTTTACCCATGTGTGTTGTTAGTCTGTGGGACTCCCTGCTACAGGATGTGGTGATGGCATCTGGCCTGGATGCCTTCAAAAGGCGATTGGACAGATTCCTGGAGGAAAAGTCCATCACAGATTAAAAACCATGATGGAGATGTGTAATCTCCAGGCTTAAAACCGGGGTACTTCAAGGGCCAGATGCAGGGGAGTGGTATCAGGAGACATATATCTAGTCTTGTGCGCTCTAAGGACACGTTTGGTGGGGCCACTGTGAGATATAGGAAGATGGATTAGATGGCCTTTTGGCCTGATCCAGCACAGCTCTTCTTATGTTCTTACCAAAAAGATAGCATGCACTGGTTTGAATTTGAGATGGGCAAGTAGACTTCTTAGTAACCACACTGTAACACGTCTTATTAACCTGGTCTCCTGTAAATGCACTTTTTGCTTTCTGACAGGCAGATTGTGGAAACCAGAGCTCACTGGTAGTTCAAGATGCTGCTGATGGAAAGATGAGAACCAAACCTCTAATTCCTGAGATGTGTTTTACTACCACTGGTTGCAGCACAGATGTTAGTCTCTCTACACCTTACTTGGAGGAAGATGGCACAAGTCTTCTAATCACTTGCAAGCGCTGCAGAGTCTGTGTGCATGCCAGTGAGTATCGTGTGTTGTGGGCCTAGCCAACTACTGACATTATGATCTAATACTACATGTTGCATCTCCACTGAAATACATCTCTTTGAAGTAAACTCTCCCCTATTTTAAAACTGGGAAATGTGATTGTGTTGTAGCTCAGAACTTCTTATTTTTGTAACTTTCAGAGCCTCGTGGCGCAGTGGTTAAATGCCTGTACTGCAGGTAAAACTGCTCACGACCTGGGTTCAATCCCAGGGAGCAGGCTCAAGGTTCACTCAGCCTTCCATCCTTCCGAGGTCGGTAAAATGAGTACCCAGCTTGCTGGGGGAAGGGCAATGTGTAGCCTGCACACTGTAATTAAAAACTGTAAACCGCCCAGAGACTACTTGTAGTGGTATGGGGCGGTATATAAGCAGAACACTTTTTAGATTAGTAAAAAAAGCTGTGTCCTGGGGCTATGAAGCTGTCACCATGATGCCACTGATGCTGTTTGGTCCTCTCCCACCACCTCACCAGGGTCTCTCTATTCCAGCAGTGTTCCAATTCAGGCAGCAACTCAGGCTGCCCCTTCCTGGTCAGGGTCCTGCCCTGATTGGTATGCCGCCTGAGCAGATGGACCCTACGGATATGCAACTACAGGGGAGTGGCCCAGCCACCCCAGGGCATGGGCAAGGACCCAGCAGCACCTTTGGTGGGACCCTGAGAGCTGCACAAAGCACTCAGCTCAATTCAGAAGGAAGCCTGTTCTCTTAAGGGAATGAAAATTAGGGGTTGGAGTCCAAAAGCACATAAGAGCACAACCCTAAATACTACCCAGTTAAAACTAATTTCTAGCTAGGGCACCTCCTTGCTCCAAACGAAACAAGGACCAAATGCTAATAATATGGTATTATTATGGTCTTTGTCACCTTTCTGGCTCTAGTATTACGTCTTCTCATTTGCTAACCTTTTTGACAGCAAAAATCCAACTTAAACTCATAATATGTATGTTGAACAATTAAGTGGTTTGCAGTATTGCTAGATGCCCAGCATGTGTGTGACATGTTATTGATGAATAATATAGACTGTTTTCTTTTCCATATTGTAGGGCAACCTCAGGTAGTAAGGTGGAACAGACACCACTTTATTGAGCACTTTATTGTTTATCACCTTCTTGAAGTTAGAGGCAATCAGTGGTCCAAGTGTTCAGAATCTCTTCTGAGAGCTTGAGTCATTTAGATATTTTCCAAATCTCATTATGAAGCAATTATTGATACCGGATATTTTATCATATAGAATCATGGTTTAAAAAAACAAGTTTCTAGAAATTCTCATTAACTCTTTCCAGCAAGAATGATATGCAACCTTTGTTCTCATTCCAAATAAGCCTGTAGCCTTCTCTCTCCGCCCCCCTCTCTCTCCCCTCTCCCCCCCCCTTCTCTCTCATATAGGTTGTTATGGAGTAGCTCCTGAGAAGGCAACTGGGGACTGGAAGTGCTCTAGATGCAAAGCTAATGCTTTAGAGGAGGTAAGAGCACACTGTGCCACCTCACATTCACTGACGTATTCTTGCTGCAGGCATGGGCCTCAGTTCTGTACAGTTAGATCCAGATTAGGTGCAAATATTGCAGAAACTGTCTGAAAATAAATTATTTAAATTTAGATAAATGTTCACAGATTTCTGTGAACTAGCCATCTGAGCAAATAGCAATAGTATTTTTCCAGTTTTCACCCATGAAATGTGCTCATGTGAGTTCTAAAAGATGATCTTTGATTATGAAAGCAGAACCTCACACTGAACTGATTAAATAATACTGCTTTATCTTGATCTTTGGTGTGTTAGATTGAAACTGACTTCAGAGAGAAAAGCAGTTAACATCTCAGATAGCAACTTACTAAGACTGTTCAGGGCATATATGGTCATATGACCTTAGGGAGGATGGACATTTTGCTATCAGAACATGAGCTTCTGAGATGAACATGTTATTTTCCTTTTTTTTTTAACGTTTGCAACATGACTATTTTTTCTTCTCTACCAAGGACTGCTGTTTGTGCTCACTTCGAGGAGGTGCATTGCAAAGAGCTAATGACAACAAGTGAGTTTCCATGCCTAACCAATATGGAAGGTCTGTTTTCTAAAATGCATAAACTGTTTACTTATACAAAGCAATAGATTAGATAAAAGATGTGTTCTTGGTTTGATGCAGAGCTGGTCAAGTGAGAGTCTGTAAAATATAAAAGATCATCTACTTTCTGCATGAGAGTGTGTGCATGTTATTTCATCACTATTAGACATTCTTCACTTTCTGCACCCCTTCCTTAATATGTCCCAACTCCTAGTTGCTTTTTTTTTTATTTTTAGGTGGGTCCATGTTATGTGCGCTGTGGCAGTTCTGGAAGCTAGATTTGTGAACATTGCCGAACGTAGTCCAGTGGATGTCAGCAAAATACCACTGCAACGTTTCCGGCTGGTAAGAAAAAACATTGTTCAGAAATTATTGGTGTCCTTAATGTAGGATTTCATATGATTTATGTGTTTGGCTTCTGGCAAAGCAAGTGCAAAATCTGATGGAGATGATGCATCATATATATGCAAAATAATAATAATATATAAATAAAATAATAAGATTGCAAAATGAAAAACAGCTGTAGAGTGGTAAGTATTTGGCATATTTAATTTGCCTTTAGGTGTTTAGACTATCCCACACACATTATTTCAGCAATATATCTAGCAGTCCTGTAAGATAATGGAGTATCATTCTCCTAAGTGCAGATAAGAGGCTACATGGTAACTGAAAAATTATAGCTTCCTGAAGATCATTGAATGAGTTTGTGGCTAATATTCCATCAGCAGATCCTGTAGTTAAATATGTTCTGCAGCATACCAAGACTGGCTTGAGGGAACCTCTAGGATAAACAAAATTCAAGCAACAACATATGTGGTTGGCAAAGAAGCTCCTTTTTAAAGGTTATTGCTGATTTTTAAGGTAGTGTGAATCAGCTACAGGGGTTCTGTTTTTATTATAAGAAGAAAGAGGTGGGTGTACCTTTTAACTTTCTCTCAGCCAAGGTTTTAATCTTACACAGGGATTTCTTCATTTACTTAGTGTAAGGGCTATTCAATGTCTTCCACAGAAAGTGATACATTTCTGTTACTGGCTTGTTCCCATATACTGTAGCTTTCCTGCATTTCACCACTCATCCTTCTGTACTGCAGAGGCAATATGGAGCAGCACAGATCATGTTACTCACATATTTCTGCAAGATTTTACCAAAGGGTGCAGGATTTTGGAAGCTTGTTTACCAGCCAGTTTTAATTGATACAAACTCACATGTATGTTGTGAACTCAGCTGCAAAAATACAGCATTCAAATGGGCCAAAATCTGTCCTTCCCAGTTACCGAGATGCCTAGGTTTCCTGGTACTTATTGACTCAAAAGGCTTTGATTATAGTGTTCACTTTATGTGTTCACAGAAATGTGTCTTTTGCAAGAAGCGAAGAAAGAGAATTGCTGGCTGCTGTGTACAGTGTTCTCACGGCCGCTGTCCTACATCCTTCCATGTTAGCTGTGCGCAGGCAGCTGGAGTCATGATGCAGCCTGATGACTGGCCTTTTGTGGTCTTCATTACTTGCTTCAGACATAAAATCCCATCCCAGGCAGAGGTAAGTCAAACCCAGCTCTTAATTTCCACGTATGATTCATTACTCTTGAGCATGTTAGTCAACCCAGCTGAAGCCTGAAGAGAGAGGGAAAATGTTCAGGAATCAAAAGACATCCAGTATCAGAATGAATGTCATGAATTTGAAGGGAAATTGCTGAACTTCAGCATGATAGGGAAAAACTAATAGGAATATTTTATTCTGTTTGCTAGAGGCCTCGGTGCAAATTGGCCAGGCCTCTTAGTTGGCAACTTCATTTACATATTTATACCCTGCCTTTTTCCTTGAAAAGAAGACAAAGTGGCTTACCTCACTAAAAAGGCAATATTTAAAAGCAAGACCAGTAAGTGTACCCATATTTTTAAAAAATTAAATATATTAAAAATGATAAATCAATACTAAAAATACATTTAAAATAAGACACAAGAATCCATTTAAAAAATCCTCCCTGATAGCAGTTCATTAAGGAAAGCCTGCCTAAAGTGGAAGGTCAGTTTGTGGAAGGATAGTAAATTTGGGGCCAGTGTAGCCTTCTGTGGAAGGGAGTCCATGCAGTTCAAGGGAAGGAACTCTCTCTTGCCCCAACCACACATACCTGTGGTGGGACAGAGAAAAGGCCTCCCCTAATGATCACAACACCCAGGCAGGCTCATGAAAGGGACCTTGAGATAGCTGGGTACAAAACCATTTCGGCTCTCCAGATGTTCTGGACCACAACTCCCACAGTCCTTTGCTATTGGCAATCTAACCTTAGAATTCTGGCAGTTGTGGTCCAAAACATCAGGAGGGCTGAAGTTTGGACAAACCTGATTTAGAGCTTTATAGGTTAAAACCAGCCCTTTGGAAACCAGGTTTGGCTTGGTTATGTTTCTTTCCAGATTAGAAAATGCACTCTTTGTTCCCTGAACAATCCCTCACAAACGTGAAGATTAAAACATCTAACTTTGATTTTGTGTGTAAAGCTTGACTATACTGCTTCTCCTCCCTCAGCGAGCCAAGGCTGGTCTACAGGATCTTGCTGTGGGGCAGCCAGTTATCAGCAAGCACAAGAATGGGCGTTTCTACCAGTGCGAGGTGGTCAATTTAACCAAGGAAACCTTTTATGAGGTCAATTTTGATGACGGATCCTTCAGTGATAATCTCTACCCTGAAGACATTGTGGTATGTTATGTACTAAGTGTGTTGCTCCACTAGAGGGTGGACATTTCAAGCAAATACCTTCTTATATGTTCATCTTGGTGAAGTGTTGTTCTGATGATGTGAGATAGATCTCTAAAGTATCCAAACAGGGTTCAGTGTTTTGTTTTCGTGTGAAATATCTATTTGCAGCCTAGCATTTCAGTCCCTTGACTTCTGTATTATCTACGTAATTCTCCCCAATCTGGCCTATTTGAATCCTATAATAACTTTAAAAGAGGCCAGTACTTGTGGCAACGTGAGACTGAAACACTGGGTAGAGTGTTATGTCTTCTTGCTGCCAAATATTCACCTGAATTGTTTGCTACAAAACTCAGGTCACAGACGAGGATCTACTGTGGTTAATCAGCCAGAATTGGCTCAATGATTTTAGAGGAGCCATATTATATAGCACAAGTCAGAATTTGATTAAAGGTCTGAAATTGTTCAAGGCAGCTCTGTCCTTCCTGTAGCATTAAGACTTTACAAGGGTCAGCAAAAATTCAACTTACATCATAAGAGACTGGTATCTGTCTTCTCTAATCCCCATATGTCCACTTAATTGGTTCTCTTGCCCAATAATGGATTAATGTAGATACTGTTTCTTCTTTCAATATGTCAGTAGATAATATTTCCTTTTCTAAACATTTTCTCACATCAACAGAGTCGTGACTGTGTCCAGCTTGGTCCCCCAGCTGGAGGGGAAGTAGTTCAAGTCAGATGGACAGATGGACAGGTCTATGGAGCTACATTTGTAGCTTCACATGTCATCCAGATGTACCAGGTAAGATAGAGAAGAGAAAGAGATCAGAGCTTTGTTTGGCCCACAACCCTGGTGGGATTTTCCCTCTCCTTGCGTTGGATGTCTGACTGTTGCACAAGTGGCAAGTGGTTTCTCTGCGGTTGCCTTTATCCATGCTGTTGGAAGAGCGTTAATTTGTTGTTGTGAAAGGTGCATTGCTGGTTTAGGCTTCTTGAAATATGTAACAGAATGCATGGCATTTCAATACTATCTGCTGGAGTCATGTTGCACAAAAATATTCTGTGCAAGTGTCTATGTAGGGACAAATGAAAGGTGAGCATTGTAATAAATCAAGAAAGCACAATTCATGGGATTATTCTCTGTATTCCTTTCATAGCCACATGTGTTTTTCTGTGTCTAGGTGGAGTTTGAAGATGGATCACAACTGATGGCAAAGAGGGATGATGTGTACACACTTAATGAAGAACTTCCCAAAAGAGTCAAGTCAAGATTGGTAAGTCAAGGAGCAAGGAGGTTGATACATTTATTTTTTTTCTACAGGGAAGGCAAGATCAATAACTTTTCTATAAATACTGGCAATCACTTCCATGTATTTAGTTGTTTCTTTCCCAGTGTTTTACAGGGGCAGTCAACTTCTTTTTTTAATCTTGGGCCAGATTTCTCTCCTTAGAATGTTCTAGGAGGGCCACAGAGACCACCAAAAATAAAATGGGAGGTGATTTGAAGTCCACTTGGAGGTATTAAATGGTGCAATGGGACCGTGGCCAAATGAATCACCACTCTTGGAAGTTTCCAGGAACTGTAAACACCATTGCCTAATTTGGGGCAGTTTACAGCCATTGACACAACAACATAAATATAATGCCAATTCAGCAAAACCAAGAAGAAATAATAAAATACAAAAACAGTACAGCCAAAGCACATTAAAATACAATTATATGGTAGAGTGATTAAGCTACGTTGGTAGGTATTTGCTGAGGAAGTGGGAATATCACCCTGGAAAGTGCATCACCATTTTTAATCAAGGTATTTAAAATATTTTTACCCTGCCTTTGTCCTAAAAAGGATTCACTGGCCCATAATAGGAGACAAAGGACAGATAGAATTCTTGATTTAGTTTTAGCCTTGAAGAAGAAATCTTCAAGCCACTGTCTGATTAAAAGTTAACTATATTTTACCTAAACGAGACCACCTTTTTGGGGAGTTATTGCTGAAAAAGACTATAAGAGGACAATGACCTTTAAGAAAAAAGTTATGTGTTAAGTTCATTAGGCTTCTTTGATTCCACATTCTTCTTCCAGTATTGGTGTCTCTCCCCCACCCCTTCTTATGCAACTTCTCCTTGTCATAAAGTAGGGCAAGGAACCATATCTGTTACTGATGCTCTGTTCTTTTAAGCTGTTCTGCTGAACTCCTTTCTGTCTACACGTCTGGTTTATGAGGCTTCCAGTGGCATTCTAGCCATGAAAAGTTGCAGAACTTAGCATATTTTCCTTATGTACCCAGATTTATATGAGCCAGAGGGAAACTGCAGAATCTTAACTCCTGTAATCACACTTTCTTTAGAATCCTGATACCTTTAAGTAGATATTACCAGAATCTGAATATTTTAAAGTATTAAGACCTTTTTTAAAAGAAAAGGTGAGATTTTCAATATGATGTATCCTGCACTGAGAACTTGACTCTTTTTAAATGAATTGAATACACACAGCCCTGTCTCAAAGAGAGTTTGAGTGTGTACGTGAACCCTGTTCCTCTGGTCGTCTACATTTGCAGTCTAAAATGGATCATCAGCACACTTGGATATTATCCTTTAGTTCAGATATCTGTTATCTGTCCTAAAGCAAAATTTTTATGCATTATAAAGGTAGTAAATTTGGCTTTTTAAAAATCTTATTTTTAAACAAGTGACCGCTGTATATAGTCACCATGTAATGACGATTTGAGTTATTTCTATTATTGTTAAATAAATTATTTTTCCAGTAGCAGAAGATCAGTTGTCCTCTGGCCAATCAGGCAGGATTAGGGCTCTCTTAAGAGGGGGGGAGAGCTGCCTAGATGCCCTAAGCACATCCGATCTCGCCTGATTTCGGAAGCTAAGCAGGGTCAGCCCTGGTTAGTACTTGGATGGGAGACCACCAGGGAATACCAGGTGCTGTAGGCGCCTGGAGTAGGAACTGGCAAACCACTACAGTATTCCTGCCAAGAAAACTCCATGGACATGTGGTCACAGTCAGTCACGACTGTAACGACACAACACACAAGAGGGAGGGACCAACCCTGGATGAATCAGTCATCAGTAAAAAGGAATAAGATAAACAATGCAGAACAGCAGATAAAAACAACGTTGTTCGGTTCCCCTATGAGGCCCTTGTCATAATAACTCAAGAGAGGGAAAGGATGTTATTCTAATAATACATAATATGAATGTTTTGTGGTGAGTACTGATACTCCTTTCTCTAACTGCCCCCTAATATTTTAAGGGGAAGGAAGTTGAACTTGTGTTGGAGGAGCTGTTCTCTGAAAATCATGAAACTGCTGATCACTACTTAGCTCACAGCTCCGTCTGCCCCCCAATGCCCTTTATGGGAAAAACTGGGCTTCTCCTTAACAGATGCCATTCTTTAATCAAACTAACAATTGCTGTTGATTTTGTTTATTTTTCAGTCTGTGGCCTCTGATATGCGCTTCACAGAGATCTTCACTGAGAAGGAAGTCAAGCAGGAACGAAAAAGACAGAGGGTGATCAACTCACGCTACCGTGAGGATTATATTGAGCCTGCACTGTACCGTGCCATTATGGAGTAGCAGCAGGATTGCAGTGGCCACCTCCAGGTGAATCCGGGCACTTCAGTACGGCAGAGGCCAAACAGATACTCTTTGCATCCAGGTTTTTTTAATATGAGATGAACCCAAATAGATTCTGCAGCACCTTGAAGATAGTTGTCAAATAATGGAACAGATTTGGCCATATTGGGAGCACATCTCTGACTTCTTGAACCAGTTGTCTTACAACCAGCTTGATGGCTTCACTTTTGGCAATGAGTTTCTTTATGCATACCAACTCTTCTTCGCTAGAGGCAAATCTTTTTTAATACCAACCCAGAGAGCAAACTGAGATGGATGCAATGTTTGGGATGACCCCCCCCACACACACACACACATCTCCTGAATTAAATGTGTGGCGCTGGGACCGTTTCCTAACTCACCATGCCTGCTCAAGCTGGCAGTGTCAGTGGTGCTTGACAATGGATTCCTTTTTATATTTATAACTTTTTTGTCATGAGCACACTTTTTTTCAGACTCATCCCTCTGAGATAGAACGGAAGGGAGCTGAAGAAGAGAGAGTGGGACTGATGAGCTCTCCTGACTCCCAATTTCTTGAACCTTTGATTAAGCTTTTGTCCCTATTTTATATTCAGAGACTTATATACTCATGCATTTAATTGTAATAGTTATGTGCCTATGTAATAGGAAACTGTTTGGAGCCATTTAGCACCGTGCATTCCTCAGGCAAGGAAATCCTGGGAAGTACCCTCAATTATGGCAATAAGGACTGCAGGGATTTCAGTCCCCTGTTGTTCCTTTTGGGAAAGTAACAAATGGGCCAAACCATCCATTACGGATACTTGGGAAAATACTTATTGGCATTGGCTCCAGTCCAATTTGAGTATTCATAAACGATATCAAAGGTCAGCATTATTTCCATTCAAGAGACTTGGGGTAATTTTGCCCCAAACCATGCTAGTAAGAATAAGGACAGGGCATGTCTAGGTATAGTCTGATTTGACGTGGGGGATCGGTGAGGAGAATCCAAGAGGCATAATTTTGGACAGGGTTTTCTTGCTATACAGCTGTGAAGGAACATTCCATTCAATGTGTTCCAGAAAAAGTACAAAGCTCTTTCTGTAGTTATAACTGTGCCCTTGTTGTCTATGGCCATGCTACCTTGAATCCACCCATATATCATCTGACCTTTGAAGAGAAATATACTCTTAAATTTATTGAGTGCTCTAGCCAGCTATGTAGTATCCCTTTCTTCTGGTTAGTTTATTTATTTTATTTTATTGCTGTACACCAATGGTATATAGCAGATTTTGGGGATAGGAAACCTTGACATGCAAGAGGCTGAGGTCAGGAAGTTATGGTCACTGATTCTAGATTAGCTATGTGGTATAAATTATTATTCTTAATAAAATAACAGTTGATTGATCCAAAATTTCCCCAATTTGTTCTTCATACTGGAGACATAGAATCTTCCTTGTCTTGCTCTTCTCTCCTTTTAATTAGCTGAACTCCTGGATGTACATTCAGGCAGTGTCGACAAGGAAGAGAGATGCAAGTCTTGTTAATCAGCATTGACCTGTTTTATATATTAGTTATAGATATTGAACAGGTCAGTCTCTGTAAGAGTTGATCCTCTTCAGAAGCACAAGATACATGCTATCAGTTTTTGAAATACCATTTAGTGTTGAGCAGACAAACACACAAAAACATAACATGAAAAGAAAAATGTTAATTACAAGTAATGCTTCACATTTTGGTGCCCTCTGTGGCAGTCCTGTTATCCCTCAGATTTATAAATGCTTCTGTGGGGATTTTCATTAATATTTTTCTCCCCTTCTAAAGTGTTTTGTGCAATTGTACAGAGTTAGTGAGTGTATACACTTTTGGGGTGGCTTGGTGATAGGCAGAAGGCACTTCAGGGTATAAGATATTCCCTCTGTCAGTATTCTTGCAATTCCCTCAGGTATGTTCTTACTAATAAGTAGAGACACACTCAGCCTTGAGGCTATTGCTATTCCAAGTGGCATTTCCAGCTTTTGAGTTCAAAGAGATTGTTTGCTTGAACTTCTTACTTAGCCATATTCAACTGTGCAGTGAGATATACATTGAAATGCTTCTCTTGGCTTGTTCTTAAATGTGGTTCATTATTTACCTCTGCTTCAGAAATGGGCTTTTAAAATTTTTTATCTTGAAACTGAATCATAAGCATAAAAATCAAATCATGAAGTATATGGAATATATCCTTTTGGCTATGCCCCACTATGTCTTTGAATTTAAAATGAACTATAGAAGGCATATATCTCTGAATAAATATGTTCTTCAATGGTAGCTGTGCTGTAGTTCAGGACCTTTGTAAAGGTTTTTTCTGAATACATATCAGAGGTTGGATACATCACATAGTTCTGGGACTCTCGGTCCTTGCTTTGGCATGTGAGGGAATGCCAGATCAGATTTCTACATGATATATGAAAATCTGCGAAACTCAGTAGTGTGCAAAGAATATGTAAATGCTGATGCATACGAGGTGGAAGAACACATGTTGTGAGAAGTTGAAAGATCATGTCCAAATTTTACCAGAAATATTTATCTCTCCCTAATATCTTTTTTTCTTCTGGTCTATTGCTATAAATCAGATCAAAAAGCGGCATTTGTTCATCTTGGTTCGGGCTAAGAAACCAGGAAAGTAGCAAACCCAGGATCTGTCTCTCAGTGTTGTTCAATTGTGAATTTTGTATTAGAATCAATTGCAGAAATTCCCTCCTATTGATGTTCTGAGGAGTTAAACTCCACTTCCTTACTTCTCCAATATTTAACACAGATCTCTGAATTAAAACACAATGGGCTTAGTGTGAACAGCAAAGAGCAGGTTAAGCTGTATGATCTGCCATGACTCCCTTTCTCTCAAGTAGACTCCAGTAATTCCTGACCTGTTTAAGGTTGTACTGGTATTGGAATGCGGATGTGAGATGGAAACAAGATAGGCAGCTTTATGTATTGTTTTCAGTCTCATCTAGTAATATAATTTGGACTAGACTCAACTGATTAAATCTGAAACACTTTAACTTTGAAAGCCTCGTGTTTTACATTACATTGCTGCAATCTGTGTTTCCTCTGTCATTTTATTCATTTTTGTATCAAATTCCTAGGTGCATGGTGTTTTGATTACTGTTTACTCAAAATAAAGGGTGTTCTGACTTAATGCTTTTTTCCCCCCTGCCATCTCACCACAAACTGAACCAGGTATCATTCCAGTGTTTTGTTTGTGGCATATAAGCAATGCAATGTGAAAAGTTCAAATGCCACTTGTATATGCCTTCTAGAAATTCACCTGATTTAGGCCCATATGTTTTATGTGAAAAACTGAGCTGTATATATGGGAGATTGGTACCTCGTATTGACCTCCTTAAAAACACTGAGTGGGAAAGCAGAGGGGAGTTATGAAGTAGGAAATTTTTCCTCCTTTCTGTTCTCTCTCTCTCCTTTGAGACAGAATGCAACACAGGAAACTCCAGTTTCAACCAAAGGAGCATGATAGATGGTAGGATCTGGGCCTGACTTGTATTAGAATGAGACTTTTCAAAATGAAACAATTTTTATTTTGAACTATGTGAATTCCAAATTCACTTTCCATCAGTACAAGTGGTGTAGCGGCCAAAGGTCAAGGATCTGCTGCAGTTGAAAGTGCATTGGTTAATAGTGTCCTATTGCCAAGACCTTAAAATTGTGAACAAGTAGAGTTGCACAGTGTTTTCCCCTCTTGGCTTGTGAAAATTAGGTCCTTTTAACCCCAGTAGTTGGTAAAGGATAATATAAATGACACTACACTTTTTCCAGTACAGTTAATAATTAAGTTTAATACAAAGAACAGAGATATTATTAGTGCCCTTTGTGGGTTCAGAAAGGATTACACATTTTCAAGTATAAATCAGAAGAGCAGTATTCCATGAAGAGAAGGATAACATTTACAGAAATCAAACCAGCTGTTACAAACAGTAATTTCCCCCCTGCAAGACAGTCTAGGATTCCATTTTCAGGAAAGATGTTTGAATAAATACAACCTGAACAAACTAAACTAACTCATTAAATGAAATCTGTGGCATGCTATAAATAAATAAATAAATAAATAAATAAATAAACAAACAAACAAACAAACAAACAAACAAAGGCCTATGAAATGAGCAGCTTCCTGAAGATTGCTTCCACCTAAAGTCCCTCCAGGTCCTGGCTTTTAAAAATAAGCCTAAAAGTTCTGATAAACCAGTATATGGTTGAAATAAAAACTAATGTATTGAATCTACTTAACCCAACAGAGGGATGTGAAGAGCTTGCTCCTGTAAGTCTAGGTTCATCAGAGCATTCTAGATCCCAGATTGTGGGTGGGGAGACCCCAGAGAGGCTCAGTAGGAAGGTTGGTTGGGAGAGGGAATTGGAAAGGGAACAGAGACAAGATTTTAGGGGAAAGACAGAGGGAAGAAAGCCTCTTTTCTCAGGACGCAGCAGCTTTTTGTTCCACTGACACCCCTAATGTTTCCTGCTTTCTGGTCATTTTGTTTATGTTTTTTCCAAGCCCAAACCTGGGGTAACAGTTCTATCCTGTTTTCAGGGGGTGACATAACCCTAGGCACTATATCTCTTTATAAGAACATCCCAGGCTCATGGAGTACCAACTCTCCAGGGGTCTATGCATTATGTATCCATCTACATATTGGTCCATTGTTTCAGTCATCTTACAGAATGTTTGCCTATTTTTAGCTGTTGTGGCCGCATGTTCAGATCAAATGAATCTGAATTTCTTGTGGTAGTATTTCAAACAGTGGAGATCTTACAATGTCTGGATAATGTTATATTTCTATTTTATTCCATCTTTTTTGTCATACACAATGCCCCTTTTCACATGTTAAATGTGAAATGTTTCATCTTTTGGCTGGGCCAAAAAGAAAATCTATTTCAGTGTGATGAAAGTTCAGTCACTCATAGGGCCTGTTCCTAAAGTACTTCCACTCGTTAGGATGGTTGTGTTTCCCCCAGCCCTTCCTAGCCCAAATGTCATTCTCAGAATTATTGTGCAAAAAGATATAAAATACCTTTTCTGGAGAAATTAAATACTGTATTTGGGAGACAAGAAGAGTCTTCCCTTGTTCCTGGAGCCAATGCATTTTCAAAATTTGCTAAGACCAAGGAACTACATTATAGCAGGAGCTAGTGGGACTCAGTGTGTGTGTGTGTGAGAGAGAGAGAACATACCAACTAACCCCACTGGAGATGGCAAAAGCATCCAACATGTTCGCCAAAGGGGGGGAAAGGTTCTTAATCATTAAGTATAGGAATTTTGGTCTATTTTCAGGGCTAAATCAATTTAATGCCTTGTCATTGGCAACAAGAAAACTTAAGTTTTGTATGATACCAACTGAGATACCATCCTGAAATTTGGAGTGATTGGATACAAGATATGTATCTAAGTGTGAATTTTTTGAAAATTTTAAAAATTCAGTTTTTCCAAAAATTCAAATTTTATATTTATTTAAATGTGTATTTTTTTTAGAATGTACAATTGCATCATGTTGTATATCAAATGGAAGTCCTATTCATAAGCTTCAAAGCGGCATTTTTAGTGATTCAATAAAGGGTTTTGTTTCCATGTATGCATCAGTTGGCTATTTTTTTCTTTACTTTTATTTTTCTTTCCTTTTTTTTTTTTGCTCCTAGTTCATTGTCCAGCTTTACTCTCTTGTCAGCTCCCTAAATATTTACACAGCTAGGACTGAAATGATAATAACAGTGGAGTGGTGGTACTGTCAAGCTTAAGAGCCTTGCCTCCTATCAATTCAGGGGCAATGCCTTTGAGGAAATAATGGTGCTAAGTGGAAGGATGAACCTGATGAAGGTGGAATGGTTTCATCTTGTGTGTGACTCTTGACACCTTATAACAGTCTCCATTGTACTGGCAGCTCTCACAAACATTGAAACACAGCCGGCAGATACTGTTCACTGCATGAGAACAGTGACAACACTCAGAAAGCAGCCTAGAGAGTTCAAAGACCATTCATGTTTACTACTGCCAAACTATGCAGTGATGTGCACATCACAATTTTGTACATGAGCAGTCTTGGGTGCTGTCTGCTTAAATATTCTCTTTCCTGCTTTGGCGGTTTGTGTGTGGTTTTTCCCTTTGGGGTTACAATTATTGTGCTGTGGATTTGCAGTTCAGCTTTTACTCTCTGTAAAGCTGCCAGGGGAACAGATGCTGTTACATGAATTCAGTCTTCTTGCTTCTGGGGATATTTTTAGGTCAGCCTCTTCAAATGAGCAAGCATAGAAACTAGAACCTAAGCCATCAGCTGCCATCCCTAGTCAGTGATTCAGGATAGCAAAGCAGTGTTGGCGGTTGTTGCTATGGAAGACGCTTGGAAATTCAGGTGAGGCCAAGGGCACAATCCGTTGAGGTAGGAGAACCATGCTTGCTTTGGGGTGAATTGCCAGGGGAAGGTAAGGCAAAACAATTTGATTTAAAAAGCAGTATTTTCACCTTAGAAGATGGACCTGCAAAAACATTGGCAGCAATATTTGTACGTGTCACATGATGTGTGTGTATGTCAAACAGCCTCTGTTTCCTGTGTAGAGATGGTTATTTAATATTTGGCCATAAAAATTATTAAGTGGTACTTTAGTGCATTGTATGCCAGAGAGTTGATGGGAAACAACCTGACCAGATTTGTGTAGAAAAGGTAGATAGGAGTATGAATAACATAGAAATCCTATTCTTTTTGGTGGAATGTGGTAACAGTGGGGGGACTGGCTTATTTGTGGACACGTTTTTGAAATCCTGAAAATACTTCAAGTACTATTACAGCCTGTAACAGTCTGCTCCAGAAAGATACAATGCTGTTAAAAGGCATGGGTGCTTGGGATGGGTGGATGGGTAGGACAATGGCCAGATTTGGTCGACTGTATACTGAAAGCAGAAGAGCAAACAACCAATCATAGAGTTAGTAGAATGCTAACATGTTCCTTTCCGCTTCCTCACTATTTTAATCACACTCACACACACCACTTGAACAAGCAAAGACCTTTCTCTTCAGGCAAGCTTTCCCTGAATGATGGTCTACCATGTGTATTTTATATGAATCTATATGTTTACATAGACTTTGTGTTTATAGCTATTTATAACCTTGTGGCTTTAATGTAATGTTGTCTATTAATGCTGTAAGATGTCCCTCAGTTCCTTGTTCTCAAATACTAGAACATGTCTTAATTGTTCTGGATTTTATATTATCCCTCATTACTGTAAGCCGCCTTGGGTCCTTTTGCAAGGAAAAAGGTGGGGTAAAAATAAAAAGGTGGGATAAATAAATTAAACAGTGTGACTGTAATCACACTGAAGCCAAACTCCAATCATCAGTTTTACTGAGATCAGTCACAAAGTTCAATATCTCCTACTGAAATAAATTAAAATTTAAAGTAGTTAAAATGTTCTGGAATTGTCCTTGCCTAAAGGGGAGAAAACTGGATGAAATATGAGAAAAATCATAAATCAAAAATTCTACAGGATAAAACATTTATTTTTAAAAACAGTGGCAGGAAGGGAAGGGCAATAAAAATGAGTCAGATCCCAAAGTTGGCACCGGAAGGAAGATTATTTAATTCTTCCCCAATTGCAGTTTTCCTCAATAGAGTCACACGCAGCTCCAAAGCTACTGTATTTCCTACAAATGAAAATAATAAGCGGTAATGGTAGATGTACACATCTTCCACTACAGTGTAGCAAATAGCAGTGTTTGTGGGGTGGGATGGGGGTGGGGTGGAGGAGACAATGAGCAAATTAGGAAAATATAGGGAGTGGTGCTTAAACATTGCCCTCTCTAGTATTTGTTTCAAGAACCACAATATAGCTTGTCTTTAAATAAATTCTGATAGAGAGCCAAATGTATCTGCAATGTATGCATGTACTGTATAAGTGTATATCTATCTCTGTATATCTACGCCCTGCAAGTACCCCAAAGGTGAGGATGTCTTTCTGTATGTAAAGAGTTACAAACTAGAGCTGTGTGTAATCAGCTACAACTGCCTCCGTCTATTCCATTTTCATTACCTTGCCCTATGTTTCTTCCTCACATTTTGGCACAGTTACCATGGCAAACCTTGGTGTGTATGCAGTAAAACAGTCGAGATGTTCTAGAACAGTGGTGGCAAACCTTCGGCACTCCAGATGTTTTGGACCACAATTCCCAGAATTCCAAGCCTGTATTGGCAATGACAAAGGACTGTGGGAGTTGTAGTCCAAAACATCTGGAGTGCCAAAGGTTCGCCACCACTGTTCTAGAACAATTAATTCCAGCACCAAATTACTTGTGCAATAATTCTATTATACATGGCTGGCTTAGCTGTGTGAGTAACACTAGTGGTTCTTAGGTCCACCGCTGTGTTTAGTACTGTCACTTGAACTGCACATTATCTGAAGGGCTTGTCCTAGGACTCCTGCAAATATCATGGTATATGTCTGGACATGTCCTTTAGCATAGTAACCTTTTCTGTCATGGTGGGTAATGGGACATGTTTTTCAACTTGTGCCTTTTCTGTATCATAGTTGCCTGTCCTGTGATTATTAGTAACATGGGACTGCAGGAGCCTGGCTGGTTGGAAGTGTTTTGTCAGCCACACCTACAACACTTAGAATTCTCCAGATTACCTTAGTTTACAGATATATGGCCTTTTGTCTTTAGTGAAACAGCACAGGAATGGGAATCTCTATCACTACAGTACTCAGAGGGTTGTGAGGAGAGCAAAACAACAGCGCATAGCAGGAAATACATAACATTATGTGAGTGCTGGCCAGTGGGATGCTGTTGTCGAGATTCTTCTCTTAGAAACGTGCCAGCAGGTGTACTAAGATATGAGATTTCAGGAAAGCATTTATTAAATGTTAACAGGAAAATCAATGCTTACAATACGTAACCCTCCCACAGGAGGCTAGACCAGCCCCATATTTACTGTTTTCTTTCAAGTACCTGTACTGTAGTCTTTTCTCACAGGATGTACCTAAACAGAAGTATCTCTTTGGCATCTGGCCTATCAGATCCAAATGATGGATAGCGTTTCTCTGGTGTCTTCTCACACGAGGGTGTCCTTGGCTTTCTTGCCCAAAGGGTAATTAATACCTTGGAGTTTTATTTGCAGTCTCACATGTTATCTGTAGTTTCTGTGGCCAGGAAGGATTTTTCTGGACTGGGGTTACCGTCTATCCTGCACTAACCAATGGTTCCTTCCAGCCTTTGAATTCAAGAAGAGAACCATCTCTCTAGTGAATGTTCTTTACCTCTGTTTCGTCCATGAGTTGCAGCATTGCTTGTTTGATGTTGATATAGTTGCTAAGTATTTGTGTAGTAAAGAAAGCAGCATACATAAGTTTGCAGTTTCAAGCAACTGTAAGTAAAAAATGGGCTTTCCCCCCATTTGTAGCCTGCATACTGTTATTAAACTGTAAACCTCCCTGAGACTACTTGAAGTGGTATGGGGTGGTACATAAGCAGAACACTTTGCTTTTGCTTTGCTTTTCTACAAATGTCTCAGAGTGAATTGTTGAGACTTGAAATGCCTGTTAACAAGAAAGGGGTGGACTCTGTGGAACTTGTAGCTATTCTCCTTTATGAAGCTCTTTATTACTGCACAACAAAAAGGAATTTTGCCCAAAATTCAAAACTCTACAGCATAATATGCCTGTGTTGTTTTATGCAGCCCTTTTCATGGCAAAGAAGATGCAGGAAAGCCTACCTGTCTTCATGCTTTGTAAAGAATGGCTGTTACCCCCATGCATTGAATTAAGCTGTCCTACAAGGTATAAGGAAAGCAGATTGGCTATTTTAATACATTGATACATTTGCTAAGTGGTTATATTTTAAGAGTTACAATGAAGAGGGATATTTTCACAGTAATCAGAATGGGATTTCTCAATGGCTCATGCCTTGGCTTTTTGTTCTTCCTTGGGAGACACGGGAGGAGAATGCAATATGCATCCCCCCCCCTCGGAAATGCAGTGGACCTTTGTGGCGACAGACAGTGCATGACTGTGAGCATCCCAATAACCTGTACAACAAGCTGCTAATCACCCCAGGGAGGAGCAACAAAACTTCCAGTCAATTATACCAATCTGTATTCATAGAATTAGATGGCCAGCCATTTGAACGTTGAAACGAGTGTTGAAATTAGTACAGCAGAATGATAATAATAAATCTAATACAGTAAATGAAATCAGCTACACATGAACCAGGGAAGAAAAGAAGTGAAACCTAAATCCCCATAAAACTCAACCTCCCCTAGACACCCCAACCATTGAGGCACACTAGGAAGGGCTCCAAGAAAATGGTGATAGGTGGCATCTGCTCTTCCAGCTGTTTCACAGAAGGGTAGGGCAAGACTTCCATCACTGTTTAGATAGCCTGCTTGTGTTTTAGCATGTTCTTCCTGTCTTACACAGGTTTAATGAAAAATGTTTGGGACTGAATGTGTGTGTGACTATGGAAGCCTGATTATTGTATGGGCTTAGAATGGATAGCTTGGGTAGGTCATGCAGTTAGGGTGCTCCAAGGTCATAGCTGCTTGAGTTTTGCACCATTTACGGGATTTAAAACAATGTTGTGTTTTGTTTTTTTAAATAGTGATCCAGAAATGCCCAGACCTGGGAATGGAGCCATTCAGAAGGTCTCTAAATGGTACAGAGGTGTTGGCTCTGATATTTATGAACTTTACTAAAGTACAGAACAGGCTGGGGAAGCTTCTGTACCCCGTGTCAGGCAATACACAGTGCAGAAATGGAGAGTAGTCCTTGAAGATGCTTTCAGCAATATAGCCAAACAGCACAGATTGCCCCTCTCCCCTGTTACTAGGGCCTTTACCTGGGAAAGGTGTTCTGGTCAGGCAGCCCTATTCCAGGCATAGGTGTTTGTGGCTGAGAGTTCTAAGAAGCAGTGGAGAACACTTTCCACTGCACAAAGCTGCCCACTCCATCCTACCCCCCACCAGCCAGTGAATTTTTGAGTTAGGATTAAAGAGTAATTTTTGTTTGGAAAAAACAGTTGTGGAATCACAGTGGGGTTAGGATTAGGATACAAAAACAGAGTGTAACCAGACTGGAATTTATATGATTAAACTGGCAGTGGACACAAGGGGCGAGGGGACAGGAGGAGAAAGGAGACATAGCACATAAGCAATTGTGTGGGCATACACCTAATGGCAAATAAAGGCAGAGAAGAACGGCAATTGTGTGGGGGCATACAACTAATGGCAAATAAAGCCGCTCAGTCCTGAGGGAGGCAAAGAAAGAACAGAAGTTAGATGCTGGGGGAGCCAACACAGCTTGAAAATGTGGACAGCTCCTCATTTGAGGCGCTGCAAGCCGTTACTCAGTCCTGAGGGAGGCACAAGAAAGAACAGAATCAGAAGGCAGGGGGGTTACATTATGGGTATTAACTATTAGAAAAAAGGGCCTTTTCACACGCCCCTAGAAAACAAGCCTCCTGTGGGGTGAGGGGGGAGGCTCCCTCCCATAACTTCCTGCTCCTGTGGGCGTGAGGACCCCCCCCCCCCCCCCCCCCCCCCCCCCCCCCCCCCCCCCCCCCCCCCCCCCCCCCCCCCCCCCCCCCCCCCCCCCCCCCCCCCCCCCCCCCCCCCCCCCCCCCCCCCCCCCCCCCCCCCCCCCCCCCCCCCCCCCCCCCCCCCCCCCCCCCCCCCCCCCCCCCCCCCCCCCCCCCCCCCCCCCCCCCCCCCCCCCCCCCCCACCCACAGGCAAAAAAAGGACAAAAGAAGCCTAATGTGGGAGGTTATAATCAGAAACTGGGGGCATGTGGCTTATTCCTTATGATCTACAAAGGGGATAGGGCACCTTAGTAGCAGAATTGTCTCCAAACTCTATAGTTGGGAAAACATGGAAAACAGACATAGAGGCAAAAGTGTGCTGTGCAGGGTATATGGACTGTGAGAAGAGGCAGGTACCTCTTGAGCTCTGTGTAAGGGAAGGAGAAAAGCTTATTCAGCTGGAGATGCTGCTTAAAGGGTTCCAACCTCCCCAAGAGTGGGACACTGTGAAGGGTCTCTATTGTCTGTTTCAATCCACCATGCGGTTGGTATTAAAGGCCAGGTGGGATATTGTGTGCATCCCAGTGGGTAGAAATCCATTCAACATATCCCTGAAGTCAAATTCCCCAGTGCACCTCTCAGACTTGGTAAGTTGGATGGCAAAAAGAACAAATATACTTATAGCACTGTCAACCTGGCCCCATGAGCCAATCTGTAGGTGCACTGGATTTATGTAGTAAAGGCATCCCCCAAATATTTGGGGGTTCTGTCAAGTGATTGTATTCCTCAGGTTCCTCATACTGTACCCTGGTACAGTCAGGCTGTAGAAGTTTCATTTGTTGCTAAACATCAGCATTACCCCTCAGGCATGTATCTGCATGAAGCACACCGTCTGCTTATGATCTGCAGTGATGTAGCAGAAAGGGCTACACTACACATTCTTCATAAGATTCATCCTTTGTAAGCCTGGCCCACAAGATGGAGCCCCCTTTCTTTCCTTGTACGAAACCCCTTAGGCTGTCAGCTGAACTTTCTTCCACACAAGCAAGGAGACAGTGTCCTGCAATGGAAGTGAAAGCAGGAGCCTGGTCCAAAGTGTACAGGCAGATACTGCACCGCTCTTTCCTCCAATCCCTTGTTTCCTCCTCTTCCTTCTCCTCAGTGACTGCCATCTGAAATGGCTGCCTCATGCTGCCTAATAATAAGGCTGCCCCTGATCTTTTACAAAGAGGACTGTATTTCTCCTCTTCCAGCAAGTGGCCCTTTCATCCCATTAACACCTGTGCTTTCAGCTGCTTCGTTCATGATTACTTTTTTGCAGGTTGCACAGATGTTATGGTAGTGGAAGCTGTAAGTACCTTTGGAGAAGTGAATGGAACTGAAGAATGTGAAGCCAATAATTAAGCAAGCAAAGAACAAAAGCAAAAAAACAAACACTGAAAAAGGAATAATTTTGTCTGTGCTGTAAGGCTGGAGATTGGCTGGTTCCCTGCAGAGGTTGTTGGATTCCTATCCCCATGAGCTAATGGGTGGAGATAGTGGAGGTGTTAGATATTTGGGGAAGTGAGTAGAGATTCCTCATACTGTACTTACAGTAGGCTGTAGAAATTTGTTCTGGAGTTAGTGAGAGATTGGTTGGAGCAGGGCTATATTCATGCCGTTGATCACCATAGATTCCTGAGGATAGGGCTGTGTGTGGAATTTGTAATATTAAAACCCAAATGTTAGATCAGCATAATTACAAAGCTGAAGAGGAACTCTTAATTACACCTATGGGGGGGGGGGGTTGCGTTTTCTGTAAACCTCAGGAACAGTACTATTGGCAAATACTCCCCCCACCCCCACACTTCCTTCTTGTCACTGTGAACTTTGTAGAGTTTATCTAGCAACAAGGACAGCTACTCCCTGGGGCTCCACCTGATCTCTCTGACATTTTGCTAACAATTCAAGCTGCAGGGCTAAGTTTATCAACTGCAGAGCAGCCTCTGCTGTTTTCCCTTAAGCTAAAAGCTCCCCAGTGGGATGCTTATCTCAGGAACACACCTAGCAAGGACTAAATTGACAGCAAGATATGATGAAAAAACTGATGAGGCCTACTTGTACATTGATTCATCTTGCCCTTGTCTGTTCTGTTTTAATTTCTCTTCATCTTCCTGTCCAGTTTTGAAAATGTGTAACAATTTGTCTCTTTTTTAATTGACTGAGTAAACAATAGAATAGAGAATAGAGTTATTGTCATTATGCATATGCAAGATATGCACAACGAAATTAGAGTGCTGTTCCACTACACACTCTAAACAAGGAACCATACAAAACATATAAAACACATAAAACACATAAAACACCATACAAGATATTAAAAACTCTTAAAATTGCTTACAAAATTTAAAACACTATTTAAAAACTGATTAGGATGGTGCTAAAACTGTCACATTTAAATTGGATACCGCTCTGGGTTAAAAACTGTTCTTTAGTCTATTTGTCCTTGACCTAAGAGTCCTATATCTCCTGCCAGACGGCAACAGTTCAAAAAATTGGTGGCCAGGATGTGAAGGGTCTCTCAGAATTCTAGATGTCTTCCTTAAGCATCTGGAGTTGTATAATTCTTCTAAAGGAGGAAGAGGACAGCACTCTATCCTTTCAGCAGTGTTTATAACCCTCTGGAGTGCCCTTCTATCTGCCACTGTGCAACTGGTGAACCAGACACAGAGGCAGTAAGTGATAGTGCTTTCTATAAAGCCCCGGTAGAAGGTTACCAACAGTTTCTTAGACAGTTGTTCCCTCCTGAGAAGTCTCAGAAAATATAATCTCTGTTGGGCCTTCTTAACCAGTGCTTCAGTGTTGGCACTCCAGGTCAAATCCCCCTGTAGAATGACTCCTAAGAACCTACTGTCCGTCACCCACTCTACACAAACTCCATCAATAATCAAGGGCTGAGTGTCTGATTTCCTTTTTCGGTAGTCCACTATAAGCATTTTGGTCTTGATATGTATTATCAGATAGTTAATTCTGCAGCACCGCAGCAGCCGATGCACCTCCTCTCGGTAGGCAGACTCATCTCCACTAGAGATGAGTCCCACTACTGTGGTGTCATCGGCAAACTTGATGATTTTATTTTCAGGATGAGTATGAGTGCAGTCAGAGGTGTAAATACTGAACAGTAGTGGGCTCAGCACACAGCCCTGTGGAGTACCCATGTTGAGAGTGAGGGCTGACAACATGTGATCACCTAATATGAAGGCCATACTAGGTCTCCGCTAAGGAAGAGAACTCAGAAAGAGAACTCAGGAAAGCATAGCATCTGTTCGTCTCTGGGAAATAAAATAACACAGTCAAAAAAAGATACTTCTTTTTTTAAATGGAAGAATATATTCTCTTTTAGGAACAGGGAACCTGTATGCCTCCAGATTTGATAACTTCCCATTTATTGTACGTTGCTAACAGTGGCACTTATGAGAAGTGGCATTCAGCAACACCTGTAGGACCCAACTGTATCCTATCCCCTGAATTGCCAGTGTCTCTGCCTCCTTGTATAAAAAGATAATGTATAGGACCCATTCAAAATATGCCATCTGAGAAACAGGTAAATTATGCTTCCCTCTATTCTGCATACTGAAGCTGACTGGATATTGAGTTTTATCTGACATTGGCAGGAGAACCAGCCGTGTAATGTGGGAGAAGCCCCAGCTATGGTTGCCCCAGGTGGACAATTCTTTGGGGGGTGCCAGGGATGGAGACACATGTCATGGGATTTACTGTTGAGTCTGATTTAAATTGCACTGGCAACTTGCCTTCGACTCAACTTGTGATTTCCTCCCAAAGATTCACGCTCTGAACAATTTCTGAGTTGCATGTTGAGTCCCCCTACTGCACCACCACCACCACCACCCCCGGTACCTATGTGCTCCTGCTGCTGCCATACATTGCTGTTCTCAGAAACAAGGAGCAGGCTTCTGAAATTCACTATAATGTAACTGTTTGCATAGGAATTGGTGGGAAAGGCTTGCACAAGTACTAAATAGAGTATCTTAGTGCCCAACCTATACTACTTATAGGTCAAGATTAGCAAAAAATTGATCCTGGATAGTTCTAGAAAACAGAATATGAACTCAGATGAATAATTTGAGATGTAAATAATGGCAGAACTAACTTAATTTACCTTATATCAGGGAAGGGCATTTGAAATTCTAATTTTAGCTTTATAAGACAAAGGGGTGAAATGATGGTGGATGATTCTAGTTTTTTCTTGCACTACCTGTAATCAAGAATGTTTGTTCTAGATTTCTAAGGTAAGGTAGTTAATTTAAAATATTTGTGTAAAAATTAATACAATTTGTGGCTCTTTTTCTAATAAGAACTTGAGTCTCATCATTTCATTTCTATCTCCACATATGTACTATTTGGTATGTCCTGAGCCCACACTACCCATCAATTTTTTTGGATGAATCCAAAATTATTAAAAGAGGAGCACACGTGTGGCCAAATGTTTAAATGAAAGGTTATAGAGCATTTCCCCTCTTTTATCTTTTGTTGCTCTTTCTATCTGATTTTCTGTGGGCCAGTAAATCCCAGAGAAGCAGGAAAGCATTATACAGATGTTTAATCAAACTTAATTGATTTCAAGCTGTCATGTTGGGAACATTCAGGCTCACATCTGTTTTGTAAGTACAGTGCTACAGAACAGGAACGCTTGAAATCCCTGAGCACCACCCAGTAATCATGTCTCTAATCTTCCCCTGGGCAATGAGATGGAAACCAAGATTCACTCTGGCATGAAATCTGATTTTGTTGTGGTGTCTTTTAGCATTTGGACGGACACCTGAGAATATGGAGTAGTATTTCCAGAGATACAAAGCACCATCTGCATAACAAATGAGAACCTTGCTACTCTCTGTCTTAACCCGCTGAGTAATTGTTCCTCTCACCTTTTGTCAAAAGGAGGTCATCACTTACCTCAGAAGCCATGTGATTGATAATCTCTGTAAGCTAAACTAGCAGGCCAGATGAGATGTGAATGATAGTGTCAGGTCTGGGAGTCTGATGCCTGAACCTCTTCCTAAGAATCCTACAACAGAACTTTATAGACCTTCAGGGAAAATTCAGAGGCCTGTTTTCATCACGACTAGCATTTAAGAGTAAATGCCAGAATAAAAATGGACAGTCATTGCACAATCATATTAAAGTTCACCTGGGCATTAAAGTTCTTCTGGGCATTGCATCATTCTTTCAATAATTCCAGGCAACACCAGTTTATCTAATTCCACAAGCTTTATTCATCTGCATTGCTTCCACATTCAATAAGCACAAAAATACCTCAGACATCTAAAAGCTATGGGAAACCTGTAGGTACAAATGCTTAAAATGTATGAAAACAAAAGTTACAGGAAAACATGTCAGAATTTAATTCAAAATACAGAAGTAAAAAGTACAATAAAATATAGAAAAATAATGTTATGCTTGCATTCTAAAAACACAGATTACAGGCAAAAGGACAGGCTTTTTGGGGGGAAAAAACTAATGATACAGGCCAATACACATCATTTAAAAGCAATTAGAAATGGGCTTTGTATTTGTATTCTGGAGATATGAATATGAACTCAATGCCATCTCTCAGAACCAGCCCGGTCCACTCCCTGGGCTCCACAGGGCACACTGCTTCCCTGTTGGTGGCAGCACTCCAATTCCAGCTGAAGACCAACCAGCACTTCCATCCGCAGGTGGCCACTGGGGAAGGCCATTAGGCCATCTGTGTTGTCGTGGTTCATATTTGTATTCCAAGGATATGACTATGAAGCACCCATCTCTAATTATAATTTTAAGTAATCTTTAGCCTTTAAGCATATTACTAGACACACATGAAAAATTACTGAATAATGTTCTCTCAAGCCCGTCTGGTACCAGTTTGCATCAAAGGAGGAAAATCCATGGTGTTTTTGTTGCTGGAAATGAATGCAGAGGCCTTGCTGTTATGTGCCTGCTGATCAACATCAGTATTGTGGATATCCAGAGCATGTGGTCTGGTGAGTTTGTTGGTTTCCTGTGTTGAGTTGAATATGGCTGTGTGTATAGCTCCCTATCTATCTCTCTATCTCAAAAATACCCCAGTTAGAAGGCTGGCAGCAGTATTCTGCACTTGCTGCAGCTTCCACATTAATCTCAAAGGCAGCCCCACGTAGAGAGCACTACAGTAGTCTAATCATGAGGCAAGTGCATGATGGACCAATGTGGTCCATTAAAAACGTGTTGCTGTGGGAAATGTTGGAGGGCTCCCTTGCTTCAGAGAGAGCTGGATGGGTTACCTCTTTCCATATGTTATGCTAAACAGGTTTTCGTAGGAGTTTTCCATATGATTAACTCAATTTGTAAGAAGCAATTTTCCAGCTGGTTTTGTCACCTATGAGGGTAGCCTTATGTGTTGCTCATATTATCCCATGCAGAGCTGAATCAAGTAAGGAGGACAGTGTAGCAGAACTGGTGCAAGGGAAAAGTTACTTCACTCTCATTATTTCTTCTCACCTCTCTTTTTAATGCTCCATATCACACCACTGTGGGAAAGGCACTTTCTTCTGGATATTTTAATAGGGTTACATGACATCTGGCAATAAACCATGCGTGAACCAGAGGGCAGAGCGCTGCAAGTGATATATTCAAAGGGATATTTTGTAGTTTAAAGGGAACACAAAGCCACCACTAAACACTTGGACACGTTGCATGGCAGAAACTGATCTAGGGTGAACCTAAGAGAATCCCAGTTGACTTTTCTATATCATACAGAAGAAGAATGACTCGTGTGGTAGAAAAATGTAACTGGACTTTTTGTTGGTTGCTACTATACAATTAAGCAATTAACAAGTGAATAAATGCATTTTGCATTTATAAAAAGTCAGCCCAGTTTCAACTACTGTACAGTTTCAGTAGCCTGAACTGGAGTTTTTAAATTGTCATTCTAAAGCAGCTTAATTGGACCATCACACTTTTACTTCACACTATAATGCATCTTTGTTTTTTGACCTTGTCTTTCACTTGTCCCTGTGAGATGTGTTCTTTCCCCCCCATTTCTTTTAAACTACTGTTTCTTTCTTATGTAATATTACCACACTCATAGTACAATGAGGGCAATATCAAGCAGACACTGTGGGAAGTGATACAGAATTCTATTTTAAGTGAAGAGGCTTAGATATGGGCACAAATAGCTTCATGCTGGATCTTCCTAAGTTGTTGGCATGGCACCCCAGGTGCCATGTGTTCCCTCCAAGTTGGGGGATATTTCCCCCACTCACAAGCCAGTGCATACTGCTCATTCTCTCCTTGCTGTGCAATCTCCCAGTCCTGGCAAGAGCATGGACTTCCTTTCTCTGCCTCCACCAGCAGCTGGCCACTCAAAGGCAGTGCTGCAGGAATCCCTGATACATCTCCTTGTTTGAGGAGGCAGGGGCACACATGGTACCTGGTGCTGTGCTGATGGCTTACGAAACAGGGGTGTCCAAACTTTTTGCAAGGAGGGCCAGTTTGGTGAGGTGAAAATGTGTGGGGGCTGACCATTCAGCCTGAAGGGGGGGAGAAAGGGTGTGGTCCGTGCGGATCTGCAACAGCCGCAAATGCTCCGGTTTCAAGGCGCCCAAGGGCCCAGCGGCTGTTGCACGGACCGGGAATCGGCCCACGCACACCCAAGATACACCATTGCTCACATATGCTGCCCTCCCTCGCAAGGAGGTGGGGAGGATGCTGCAGTAACGGAGCCAGGAGTGGGTAGGCTGGGCAGGTGGCTGAGGGGATGGACAGAGGCAGGGAGGGCAGGCAAACCATAAAACTGCAAGCTGATTTCTCTAGCCAACACAGGGAAGGGCCAGCTGGTGGAGATGAGTGACAGGCTGAGCCGGCAGGGTGAAGAGGCTGAGGACCACTAAAATTTTTAAATTGGGCCGCATTTGGCCCCCGGGCTGAACTTTAGACATGCCTGGCTTAGGATGACCCAGCACTAAGCGATTTGTGCCCATCTCTAAACGGACCAAACCAGAGAAGGAGGGGCGGGGGGGTAAGGATATCCATGGCTTCATGGATATCAGGAAAGTTTAGTACAAAGCTAAATATCATCTTCTAAACTTTTAATAGTTGCAGGTCCAAAATAGATTTAGAGTTCTGCTAGGTGGGCATCTAGCCAGGAACTCAATTGCCCCCCCCCTCATGCTTCTAGTGACAGCTCACTGCATCTGTTTCTTATTTCAGAAACAATTGTGTTTGAACCATCAGGGACCATACAAATTCTAAACATGATGGAGAGTTATAGGCTTGAAATTCTGATCCTTCATGACAGTTAATTAGAAAAACAAGGCAGTTCTCTAGACCAAAGGGACAATGCATGCTTGGAAGTAATTCTCTTTATCCTGTAATGGAATTAAATGTTGTGTAACATAAGGCACCGCAGACAAAAAGGACTCTCTTTTAGATTAATATAAAAATATGAATGACCTCAATGGGAGGAATGATTAAAGATTAAAAAGTAATATAAAATAAGGGAGGAGGCTCTTGTTTCTAAACAGAGGAAAGCATTATACTAAACAGGGGAAAGAAAAGAAACAATACAAGTAACAGTTAGCAATAAATGTATAGCTGACAGCACTCTTATTAGTGAAAATATCAAAGTTTATGGTGGAAAGTTATAGCTTATGCTGCAACAACACAGTTAAATCCTGTGGGGTATATACACATACATACACACATATACACCTGTGGGTGTAAAATGGATACCCCCTTTTTATTTACTGATCACACAACAAAAAGGCCAATTCAAATCAGTCAAGCCCTTTTAGCTCATGACATTGAAGTTTGACTTTTTTTTGCAAACCAGAATTATTTGAATGGACTTTTCTCCATGTGATCAGTTGTTTCATTCTCCAAAAGCATAAACAGGTGTGACTGTGGGTGGTGTTCTTATGATGTCTCTGGAGATTCTTAGTTATCCAGATGAGGTTATCTGGAAGTTGAGTCATGGCAACTGGACTTCTTTTCTTGTGAGATCAAAACTTTTTGCTACTCATCCAAGTTCAGTATCTTCTCCGGTCTGGGGAAACTTGGTAGGAAAGCTCCAATTTATTCTCCTCATTGGTTTGAATTCACTCTGGTCTGAATAAGTTCATTAGATGAGCAATGGCATGAAGAGGAGAAAATGGACAATGGCACGAATAAGCTCATAAGGCAGACAATGGCCTGGGGTGTGTACAAGTCACATATATACAACCATTCCCAATACCCATTAAGTGTGGGTCTTTAGCAGTGGCCATACTGAAGGTGTGAAAGTGCTTCTGATTTTCCTGGAGATTGATGAAAGGGCAGCATAAGGGGGAGACAGATTGTGTCTATGTCTCCCACCCTTGTGAAAGAGGGATTTTCTACACCGCTTCCCTGGCCCTCTCGAACTCCCTATCTTCTCTGTCTGTTGCCCGTCTTTGGATGAGTGTCCTTCAAATGAAGGTACACCGCTAATTCTGCTCCTGAGTTGTTGCCCCTCTTGTGTTGGGCCATCCTCCTGTTTAGTGGCTGTTTGGTTTCCCCAGTCTCGAACTGTGCATACTCCTCACTGCATTGGACCGCATATATTATAGTGTTCCTTTTCTATTTTGGTGTCGGGTCTTTTGGGTGTATGAGTCTCTGCCTTAGAATGTTTTTGGGTTTGAAGTGATCAGTATGTAGTGTTTTCCAAAATCCTTTTAAGCTTTTCAGTCTCCCCAGCCATGTAAGTAATGGCCAGATTCTTCCGTCAGCTCTGCGTCTCAGGCTGATCCATTATTCTTCTGGGATGGAACACTGCCTTCTTAAAGGCTCACTTTGGATATCCACACACCTTAAATGCTGCTTCCAGATGTCATAAGCCATTATGAGTATTTGTATGATGTACTAAGCTGAACATGATGCATTGGACAGCACAAACATCTGCCTGCAATCTTTCTTCTTAGTCGCCTCAAAGTATTTTTTTAAAACTACTGAGTTTAGTACTATGTCACCATATCACTATATTGATACAAAAGTTTGATATTAGATCACCTCTGGATTGGAGGTGAAAACTTTCCTGAAACTTTGGGGGGAAAACAAGGGAAAACTAGTTCCCCCCTTCAAAATTTCAAGAAATTTCACACCTCTACTCTGCATCATCATCAAGAAGATAAGAGTCAATATGAAATAGAACCATGCCTGACAAACTACAGAAAACTACTATGTTGTCTAGGTGTTTGTAAATTATGGAGAACTTGGAAAACTGTGCACTATCCCTAACACTGTGCAATGCTTTCAACAGCCCACTGGCTTTACAATGAACTGCAGAAGGTTTGCTGAAGATAAGGAGACAGTGGGATCAAAGGAAAGAGGTCTGTGGTGTGGATCATACCGTGTCAGACTGAGAGGCGAGTGTGCACTGAAACAAGATGCAGTCTCCATGTAGTCATCTAATCCAGTAGTCTCCAAACATCAGCCCTCCAGATGTTTTGGACCACAACTCCCACAATCCTTTGTCATTAGCAATACAGGGTTGGAATTCTGGGACTTGTGGTCCAAAACATCTGGAGGGCCAAAGTTTGGACACCACTGATCTAATCCAAACAGAAGTGTAAAAAAGGTGAATCAGTGTACTCCTTGCCTTAGTGGCAGAGCACAGAAAGCTCTCTGCATATGGAAGTTCAGATATTCTATCAAATGTCCAACTGTAGGAGAAACTTGATAATAATATTGCTATGTTGTCTGTACAATCTTCAAGGAAAGCAGGGGATGTTTTAAGTTTAGAATATTTCACTTTAAAGAAAAGTTGACCAGACTATTGGACTCATTCCTAAACTGAAAAGCGATGGACGCTATGTACCTATCTTTTAAGGACTAAAATGTTTCAAATGTGAGCCTATGCATTGACTTCTATTCCACAGATTAATACTGCACTTTTATAGTTTACTACAGGTTTCTTTGGGTTAAATTATGCTTTATTTATCTATGAGATTCCTTTTCAATCATATGGTGCTCAAACTGATAACCCATCTTTCTGAAACTAAAATGAATCCCATTTAATTTTGTCAACAATTCTGAAATAGAGCAGTAGAAAATGCCACTGCCATTTACAGCAGAGCTCAGCAAAATCCCTTTGAAAACAAAATTATTTAATCCACTGGTTAAAGCTAGGACCATCTGATCTCTCAAAACGAAATCAACCAAGTCTCAAACCATCCTAGTTGTAATGGATAATCTGTTTAATCACAAAGACCAACTAAACTCTACAGATGACAAAACAGAAAGAGCATAAACTGAACACATCAAAATCAGCTGGAAATTTAGGTCAACTTCAGTGAGCCTAAAATGGAAAGAAATGTACTTCAGAAACAATGGAAGAGGCTGAAGGGGCAATGTGTAGCCTGCATACTATAATTAAAACTGTAAACTGCCCAGAGACTACTTGAAGTGGTATGGGACGGTATATAAGCAGAACACTTTGCTTTTGCTTTTCAAACAAAATTACAATTAACTATTGGAAATAGCACTTGAAACAACTGCAACTGAACTGAAGAAAATCTGAGATGCTGGCTGAGATCAAATCCACTCTTTCTTTAGAAAGAAGCAACTACAGTATTAGACACCACTGAACATGAACAGCAGACGTGAGATGAGATGCTTCAATAACAGAAAAAACAGCAAAGGATTTTTCCTGCATGGCACCTGCATGGCTGGGAACAGAGGCTCACGTGGCAAATTCCATATTGCATGGGTTTTATCTATACTTTAGGCAAGACAGCCTGTTGCAGATGAATTAAGAATGTTACCTAATGGCTGAAAAAGGATATAGTCCTCAGTTCAGTGTAGTCCTCTTTCCTCTTCTTTTTCTTCAAGTGCCATGTCCCTTGTAGAATGCTGGCAATCAGTAGCACGATCAGTTTTTTATCCAAAGCTATTCTAAATAAAGAAGCTGCACCCACTGCAAACCAATCGCTTAAATTCTTAACCCAGAATGTTCTTCTGTTCACCGGGCCATGCTTCCAATCTATTTTTCCTTGAAGGATAACCTGCAGATAGTATTTTTATTGCACATTATGTGACCAAAATATTGCAATTTTCTGGTATTGAGAATGTCTAGGTTTTTATTCACACGCTGTAATACAGACACATTAGTGATTCTGGGTGTCTAATGTATCTTCAGAATTTCTCTGTACATTCAAATTGCAAATGCTTCCAGCCTCCTACATAATGCATCTGTAAGGGCCCAAATTTTAGCACCATAGAATAATATACTAAATACATAAGGTTGAAGTATTTGGGTACGAAGTCTGATAGATAAATCTCAGCTTGTCAAGACTTTCCTCATTTTCTCAAATGGATTTTGAGCTTGTTCAATTCTACAATGAATTTTGCATGCAAAATTCTTATTATCTTTGGCATAGCATCTAAAGTATAATATTTATAAGATGATACTCTCTCAGTTATATCACTGCTAATCCTGAGAAGGTTCTCTGTACCATTTTGTTTTTTTACTGATAACTATCTATTTTGTCTTCTTCACATTAAGTCGCAATCCCATGGTGTTGCTTTCTGCAGCAACAGAATCCAATAATACTTGCAAATCTGCCAAACAAGTTGCAAGTACAATAGTGTCATCAACGTACCTAATAATATTAACAAGAACTGCATTCACTTTCACACCTTGGTTCATGCCTTCAAGAGCATCCCAGAAAATTCTTTCTGAAAAGATATTAAAAAGTAGAGGTGAGAGAACACAACCTGGACTAACACCTTTTGTAATTGACACCTCTTCTGATGTCTGACAATGGGACAACAGCAGGCTGATTCCAGTACAAATTCTCAATCAATCTGATATCACAGTTGTCCAGGCTTCCTTCCTCTGGTTGCAGATAAATGTCTTTCTCAACTATCAAGGGCATTTCCGTACTCCAGCAAGAAAAGCAAAAAGTTTTATACTGAAAGCAGATTTCAGGTGACAACAGCTTCTCAGATTGGGCGCATTCAGTTTAGGATTCAGACCCTTCCAAAACAACAGCACAGCCACTCCCTATGTCAGCAGAGAATATCTATTTCAATGAGTTTCAACATTTTTGAAATTATTTTATGAAAGGCCGCTTATGTCCGGCGTGGATTAACAGTGCAGCGAGCTTCTGACGCAAAGGACTCAGACCGGAAACTTTTAAACCTTAGCGCTATCGTTAAAAAAGGTGTCGAAGGTCTCATACTGAAGACAGTATGAGAAATAAGTTGCCTGGAATTCTTGAAAAGACTAACACGGCTACCCTCTCTGAAACTTCTACTATGAGAAATAAGCATAGGGAGAAAACCTTGGTGCGCTCTGCCCCTTTCCCGTTTCCGTGCCTGATGGCTTTCCCCCCGGGAGGATCCAGACGAGCACCTCGCGGGCTCTCATCAGTGGAAATCGCCTAGCGTTATGCCTCGACGCCGTTTTAAGCACTTTCTTTCTCGTTTTCGCCAAGAAACGGCTTGCTATATAACTATTTTTTTTTATTTCTTTCGAGCCCCATCACGGAAAATAACCACCTTGCTCTGTCCTGCAGGTGGAGAAAGGCAAGGGGCTTGGAGGGGCATCCATTGTCCGACGGAGGAGCAAAGCAAATCCGGGCCACGTCTGGCTGCCGCGCTTTAGCGGCACCGGTGTCCCTGCATTGCCAAAAGCACCACCGCTGTCTTTCCGGTCTAGTCCTTACCTTCCAGCTCTGTAGCTCTTCCGTGCACCACAGGCAGGCGACTTAAACTAACCCCACCCCCACCCCCACCCCCTCGCTTCCACCCTTCTGCCAGCAGCGGCGAAACGAAGGCGAAGAGAATCTGCCTCCTCTTTGCAAAGCTCAGCCCTGACCCTGAAAATGGACCGACAGGAAGCGGGTTTTTACGCACGGCACAAGTCTGCACCCGTTTGCCTGGTTCCAACCATGCTGTGCTTCTCTCCCTCCCTCCTTCCCCTGGTCCGTCTGCTCCAGGTCCGATGGATGGGCTGCGCCCGGCCTCTTCTTTCCCCTTCCTTCCTCCGAGTCCACGGGTTCGATCCCTCCCTTGGTCCCGCTGGACCCTTCCCAAAGATCTGCGGCGGACGCCTCTCCCTTCCTCAGGACCGAGAGGACCCCGCATCTGGACCGCCTCGAGTTGAAGCGGGCTGGGCGGAGAGGGGGGGGTGATGATCAGAAAACATGCCGCCTTGCTGATTGGGCGACGTGCCCCCCCTTTTTTATTTTTATTTTTTTTTGCTTCTTGCCTCAAACGATTGGGCGGCCCGGGCTTCTTGCTTTGATTTGCTGGAGTGGCGAAGAGACCTCCTCGTCTCTGATTGGGCGGCGGGAAGCCCACCACGTTCCCGCAGCCTTCGGGATCTTTGGGAAGAAAGCGCCCCCCCCCCGCGCCGCCCGCCGCCCACCCATCCGCCGTCTCCCAGCATTGGTCATCGGAAGTCCCGCCTTTCCATGGGATTGGTGTTCGGCCCCAGCCTCTCGGAGGCCGGCTGGTGCCGCCGCTGCCCGGGCCGGCATGGCGGGTGGCTGGGCCACTGGAACCCGAGACCGGAGGAAGAAGGGTGGACGACATCTCCCTGCGGCAGCGGTGAGGGAGGGAACGGGAGGGAGCAGGGCTTGGGCTCTGAATGCTGGGATCATGTCCGTGGCGGGCGGGGGGTCGAGGCCCTGGCGAGCATTCGGTGCTGCATTCTTGCTCCCTGTTTTTTTTTTCCTTTTCCCCCGGGTCAGGCATCCGTCTCGGAGCAAGACTCCGTTACATCCTCCCGGGCCTCCCCCCCCCTTCCCCATCCACCAGGGTCTTGGAACTCGTCCGATCGTCCCCACTGCATGCCTTGATGAGTTGGTTGCCCTTTGTTTTGCTGGACGAGCCGCCTCCTCATGCCGGGAGAGAAGATGGATATCCTGTTTCGCCTTCCCTTCCCTCCAGGAGGGGGGGGGTCTCCTTCCTCCCTCCCCGCCCCCACCCCCCCGCCACAGATACACACTTTCCCTGTGAAAACAGCTCCCTCCTGTTAACCTAGCGTGCGTCGGGTTGCCTTTTGCTCGCGTGGCCTTTCCTCACAGGACAGCGGCTGTTTGGTTGCAGTGGAGGGCTTGGATGGGGAGGACCTGACTCTGGAAACAACCCCGTGGGGAGCTTTTCTCCAGCTTCTTCGGGGAGGGCTGTCAGTTTCATTGGGATGGGGAGTTAACTTTGGTCTCAGTCTGGTTGTTCAAAAAGAAAAAGAAAAATCCATGAAAGGTGTTTGCCTCTTTGGAAATGATCAGGTAATGTTCCCTGCTTTCTTTCCATGGATGACAACCTGTGGCCCTTCAGATGTTGTTGTTCCTGCTATCGCTAATGCTGACAGAACCTGAAATCCCTTAGTATTTGGAGAGCATTGTTTGCACTCTGCCAATATTTGCTATCCACCAGTGAAAGGAGGGGAAGTAGGAGGAACAGAGGAATATGCACAAATTGTGATCAAATCTGAGGCCTGGAAGGGCATCCCTGTTAATCTGATGTGCCTAGATTCTTTCTTGCATTAGATTCTGTCCATGTAATCCTTGGGTTATCAGTTCATTTGTGTAGCAAAATGCCTTCATGTTAGTCATATTCCAGATAAATTTTCAATGGTATTATCTTTCATTCACTCAAAGGTGAATGTCAACAGAGGCTGATTTGCACTGTAACCAAACTGTTTATGTTTAAATTGTAGAGGGGACCTGAAGGGTTCTGTGTCAAAATATAGCTACGTTGGCCCAAACCACCCTCTTTTTATAAATCCTAGAGAGTGTGAAGGTAGAGATGCTGAAAAAGAATCTCTTTGGCTGTTGATCCGTTTCGTAGTTGTGTCAGCATAATTTATGCAGAAGGTAACATGAGAATTTGCTGATAAAAGGAATCAGCAATGCCTGACCAAAATGCTCCCTGATCAAAGGTGTTTACAAGGCCAACTTTTTTTCATTCTATTTCTGTTCTTCTGAGACTGAGGCTAAGTTTTACCTCAGAATATCAATTGAAAATCACACAAACACATTTTTATTGCACATACTGAAGCTCTTGAAGGGCTTACAAAAGTCTCTGTAGTCACATTCCAAGGAAAGTTTAAAATGCCTTCTCTGTTAATCCAACTATACACACACAGCCTGAGGAAGAGCAGCACATAGGATAATACCTAATTTATTAGGATCAGCTCATGGTCTTAGAAAAGCAAGTCGGTAAGTGAAGTGTGCTAGTTTGCATGTTCAGATCTGAGATTGCATGAAGAAAATGGAAGAGAAGAATATAGTACAGTGGACCCTTGTATAACAAACAGTTTGTATAACATAAAATTTGTACAACATAAAAAATTCCAGAGATAGGGGAAATTTGCTTAACAGAATCACCTATGGGGCGAATCTGTACAACATAAAAATGAGATCACACTGTTTTCAATGCATTCCTATGGGAAATTTGTATAAAGGAAAATTTACTTAACATAATTTCATTTGGAACGAATTAATTCCTTTATACAAGGTACCACTGTACTGTGTATCTCCAAGCGGCATAGGAACACTAGGTCAGGAATACCTATACCATCCCCCAGGAAAAACACTTTTTCTCAGTTTTGGCAAGCCATTTCTAGTAGTTTTAACCTCTACCAGGTCTTTTGTGAACTAAAAGGCTCTTAATTCCCAATTCAAATTTCTTTTACTATTCCTCACATTTCTTCTTACATAGTCAGTGGCTACTCTGACTTTGGGTATGACCACTCTAAATAAGTGTACTGAGTTGCATCCAAACCTGTCCCCAAGGTACTGTATTTCAGCCAACATCTTTCTTCACCTCTTTCTCATCTTTGTGCCTTCAATGATCAGCAACAATTTTTTTGTTTCTCATTAGATCAACAAAACATTTTAGCTTTGTGTGTCTTATGATTTCTTGGCCTTGATTCATTTCTTTTGATGCTTCTATGTTGGTCATCCTTTCAATCAAAGAAATTATTAGGCTCCTGCAATGCATCCATGTTAAAGATACCTCTGATGTCTTAATAGTTGCCCATGTTTAAGTCCATAGCCCAGTGGGAATGAGAATTTATAACATACAGTGTTAAGCTAGTAGAGAGAGAGCTGCTGCAAAAAGTTTTGCATTTCAGTAGATAGCTTACAACATTATTGTTATGAGAATATTAGTTTTGTGTTAGCTACTGTGATAATTGTATGGCAGTTAACTTCAGAGGGTACAGGAAAGTAGGGTGAATAAAAATCAATGATTTTTAATGTCAAAATAACTTTAATAAAATGTGATTTAAAAAAGATCATAACAAGAGCTCTGGCTCCACAAAAGATCTACCAACCACAGACTCTTGATGGAAGGCTGGTGTGTGTGCGTGTTGCATCGTTACAGTCGTGACTGATTCTTTGTGACCCCATCTCCATGGAGTTTTCTTGGCAGGAACACTGGAGTGGTTTGCCTGTTCCTACTTCCAGGTTCCTACAGCACCTGGTATTCCCTGGTGGTCTCCCATCCAAGTACTAACCAGAGCCAACCCTGCTTAGCTTCTGAAATCAGGCCAGATGGGATGTGCTTAGGGCTGGTAAATAGGACCTGTTGTAATTACCTGTGCTTCCTCCTAATGAATTCCCGTGCTGCTCTGTTAGTGTTTCAGTCCAGCTGTGCTTCCTTCCCACCTTGCCATCAGTCATGCAGTGCAGTGGATGATGGTTTATTGGAAAGGAGCAATTGAATAAGACAGTAATGATCAAAGGGTGTCCAGATTTGCCATCTAAGGCCACTTGATGTCACTGCCTAATACTAAGATGTACCCTGGACATAACCATACCTTTAGGAGGTTTGGCATGAGAGATATGCAGAATCAAAGACAAGCGCTGTTATGTCCACTTTGCATGCAGCATGTTGTGATTCTAAAAACTGTCTGAGAGTTCTGGAAGGGTGGCATCACAACACCGGGGAATTCCTGTGACTTGAATCTAAACGGCTGTTGCTTAGCTGGAATTGTTAGAAACCTGAGTGAGTAGCTGGGGGATTTCAGCAGAGTTTCTTTACCTGAGTCTTGCCTTATTGTAAAGTTAGGCTAGTAGTGAACCACGAGCAGATGTTCTCTGCTGTAGCACTCTTTGTGGGGAAAATATGCGACTTGCTTGATACCAGGGGGTTTCAATCGGAGTATGGACCTTTCTGTTTATCTAGCGACTCAGTTCTTTCAGCCTGTGGTCTTAAATGGCTTTAAATGTTGCAGAAAAATATTTTACTGGCTATGCTGTTTTAATGTTTTCTGTGTTATTCTAGATATTTTTTCTTGCTGTTTCATTTTCTCTCTCTCACTGTTTTATCGGAATCACTTATTTCCCTGTATTTGTCCTTGTGGTTTTGCAGAGAACATTGTAAAAATAATTTTAAAATATTAAAAGGATGTTATAACACAATTGAATTATCATTAAAAATGCATTGTTTTGCAGTTCTTGGAAGCCTCCTTGGGAATTGTCAAATAGAGTGGTATATACATATTGTATAATAAATATATACATTAATTCTTGTATTTGTTTTCTAGATTTCATTACCCAGAGAAATATGGTAGGGAGTGGAAACCTCTTGCTAAATATACATTTCAGTGGCTAGTTAAACAGGTACAAACCCTCTGTTTTATCTAATGGGCTGTTCTTCTCCTAGTGAAGTTTAGAGAAGTATTCTGATTTTGGATAAAACAGCTCTAAACTAAAATTTTTAAATGTTTGTGATGACTTTTGCACAATATCATATGCAGTATGATACTGTAAAACCTTTTACTAGATTTATTCAATTACAATGTATCCTCCCTCCCCCACTGTTGGTTGAAGTGGTCACTAGTGTAACATTTCTAATAGATGTAGCTACATTGTAGTCCAGTCTAAGGTCTAATTTCCTAACATAACCATAGTTATTTTACTTGCTGTGGGAGTATGAACTAGTTCTGAAAGGATACAAAGTACATCGATTTTACATCCCTGTCTGCGTACCAATTTAGATTTGCTACATTTAAACTTCTGTAAAATTATAACCAACGTGAAAGTATTAAAGGAGACAAAATCAACTAAGGTGGGATTCTATCAACACAGAGAGTTGTTATTATTCAGTCTCACAGCGCATCACATTGCTCTTCAATCATAGTCCTGGTGGCACAATTAGGGGACATCCTCCAGGAGCCCATCACAACTTGTTTGTGGGGTTTCAAGATCCTCAGCTCCCATTCATATATATTGCTACCTTTCCGATAATTCCTGATAGCTGATCATTTATGAATAAATTGGATAGAATCAATCTGAACATGGATTCTTTATTTGCATATTGGTTATTATTGATCAAAAGGTTTAAATAAATCATTTTAGCAATATGTTTACAAAATATTTTTGTATTTTTCCAGCTTCTTGAAAAGCAGAAGGGTCTGCTTTATTATTTCTTTTACATTTATGTTTTTTCCCCCTTGGGCCATAAAAGGGTCAAGGAGGCAAAGACCATAATTTGAAAGTAAATATTTCATTTTGGCTCACGTCAATAGCAATTCTGTAGAGTAGTATTGTGAATAATGATGACTGCATCTGGATCAGTTGTGTTTTGTCTTTTTGCTAGATGCAACAGCATGTGCAGCTCAGCAACTCCCTGTTTTTGGTCATAATATTCATTTGACAGGACAATGAGAACAGGAGATATTATTTTATAAATGTTTCCCCATGTGAGTAGCAAAAGGAGCATTCATAGTCAGAATAGGTTCATCTTGATTTAAGTAACTGTACCACACGTTACCCCACATTACTGAAGGCAGCATTTGTCTTAAGATCAGAAGAGAAAGGTCCCTTTTGGTAATAGCAGCTGCTGAAGATAATGGAAATGAAGTGTGAATTGTATCCTTCCCACAAATTATGAAATGTTAACGTTACATTGAAGGTGGCTGGATTTCTTCCCAGTTCATCCAAACATGACTTCTGGGCATCAGCTGAGTGCTCACTGCAAGTGACTAGGAAATGAGCCAGCAGGAGGCATCCTGGGTGACCTTTCCTGCTGAGTTATTTAAATAGGATGTTGAAACACAGAGAATATCTTTTCATGCAAGGAAGGTGGGAATTGTAATTCAGCATTGCCAGTCTCTCTTGAATGCTAGAGGGTGTGTTCAGTCCTCAGTAGTTGCCTTAATGTTAGCAGACGTGGCTTGTGTTTTTTCTTGTGATGTACGTGAAACAAGTGCCCTGAAACAGTGACTGAAATCCAGTGTTAAGTCCCAACTCGAGTAAGTCCATAGAACCAATGGGGATTGGTTGAGACAGTTTCTCTGTCCATTCCATTGATTCACTGGACTGAGTCTGGAAATGACCTTTCAGCCACTATTTGGGAAAGAGGGAAGGCACCAGATAGTTGAGAACAGTGGATTGGAAGGGGAGATTCAGATCCCAGAGCTCTGCACTGGTTGGGCAGCATGCTTCAGTTTTTACCTTAGTTGCAATCAGATTGGTTTTGTTTTTCAGAAGTCCTGCATGTAAGAGAGCCTGGTACTCCATCTGTTTCTTTTATGTGTTCTTGTATTTTATTTTGTTTTAGTTTTAGTTTATTAATATCCCATTTATTTTTGTTATTGACCATATTGTTTGGGATTATTTTTGTGTCTATATTATGCTTATGTTGATTACACTGTTGTTTGCTGCCCAGAGTAGCCCATGGCTAGAATGAATGAATGAATGAATGAATGAATGAATGAATGAATTCTTTAGCTGTTATAAGATAAGAGGGACTCTGCTGTATTGTTTATTTTTATTTTTCAATATTTTTACCCCATCTTTCTCCTTGGAAAAGGGCCCAAGGCGGCTTACAGTAATGAGGGATAATATACAGTCCAGTACAATTAAGACATGTTCAAGTATTGAGAACAGGGAATTGAGGAACATCTTGCAGCATTAAAAGACATTACATTAAAGATACAAGAGAACATGAGCGGTTAAAAGGAGAGTAAAATTCCATGTAAAGTTATGAGTGATGGAAACTAACATTGAAAACATAGTGTCAGTGTAATCACACACGGTTATAAGCGGTTGTAAACACAAAGTCTATGTGAGCCTATAAATTCATATGAAAGACACATAATAGGTAGTCCATCATTCAGGGAAAGCATGCCTGAAGAGAAAGGTCTTTGCCTGTTTCCGGAAAGATATCAAAGATGGGGCAGTCCTGGCCTCTAATGGAAGGGAGTTCCAGAGTGGGGGTAGCAGCTGAAAAGGCCCTTTCATGTGCTCCCACGTGACGTACCTGTGAGAGTGGTGGGATGGAGAGAAAGGCCTCTCCTGGTGACCTTAATACCCGAGCTGGTTCATACTGTGAGATTCGATCTTTGAGGGAGCTTGGACCCAGGTCGTACAGTGCTTTGTAGGTCAAGGTCAGCATCTTGAATTGTGCCCGATAGCTGATTGGCAGCCAGTGGTGTAATGTGATCTCTGTATCCTGTCCCAGTCAGCAACCTGGCTGCTGCATTTTGGGCCGATTGAAGTTTCCTGAGACTTTTCGTTGGTAGACCCACATAGAGTGCATTACAGTAGTCTAGCCGGGGATGTCACTAGGGCATCTGTCACCATGGCCAGAGCTGGTTTCTCAAGAAACTTGTTCCCTAAGTGCTTGTTCATTCTTGTTTTCCAGTTCCTCAAACAGTCTGTAAATATATACTGCCAGCGAGTGTGTCACTTGAAATTGAATAAATCATGGACATGATGTTAGACTTCATGCAATTAACCACCTCTTCTCCTAAGACAGTCTTATTTCATCTCTTTTCCCTTAGGGTCTTCTTGTGTCACCTTCTCTCACTGTCTCTCTTGCTGTGCTGCAATCTTTTTCTAGTGGTAGGCTAAAGAAAAATAATGTCCCAATCCACTCATTATTGTGAGATCCTTTGTAATGAAAACTTGGAAAAACTAGGGGGCCTGACTCCAAATGGTTCCAAGCTGGGTTTCTTTATCTCTAGACATTCAATTTCTGCCCCCTCTAAGGTGCTATTTTCTAATGCTGCAGAAAATAGCACAGTTGGATTGCTGAGTGTAATTTATATTTTCAGAGACATCTGGTATAAAAAAAACCATCTGTGTGGTTCCTGGTATGGACAAGATTGCCCTGTGTACTGAAACAAATTAATACCTTGTTCCCCCAAACCTAAATTTTGTGTACCTTTAAAAAAACATGCATATACTTTCCTGAAAACAGTTTATTGCCTGGATTCTAAGAGGATTCAAAGCACTTTGCAAATGCTTTCAAAAAGTTTGATATAATATAGAAAGCAAAGCTGACATGATACTGAATAAACTATGTAATTATAGTATGCCCAGAGGTTGGGAGAAGTGTATGGCTGAGCATTGGCTGAATTCATGTAGTACTACATGGTTTGACCTATAGGTTTGAGCGCTCCCTCCACTTCTGCCACTTTGCTTTTCACTTTTGAGTACCCTTAACCAACCACTTCTTCTTTTGATCAACTGGTGGTCTTCTGCTTTTGAAAGAGTGATACAGAGCAGTTTGATCAAAGGAAGTACAGTAATTGATTAAGCTTTATGTGCAGGAGGAGCAGGGCTTGGGAAAGGGGACGTCTTTTTCATTCACAATCCTCTGGTTGGTTGTTCAGGCAGGCATTTCTGCCTATGGAAATCCACTGAAATTACCAGCCTCAAGAGAACCATATACCAGTTTTAATTATTTAAATATCTAATGTTTTAACATGTAATTGTTTATTTTTTGTTATATTTTACGATGCCTCATACAGTATGTTTCTGTTTGTTTATGTTGTGAACTGCTCAGAGTAGCCTGACTAGATGGTTAGTAAACTAAATGAATGAATGAATGGATTAATGAATGAATGAATGAATGAATGAATGAATTCATCAGAATGGACAGAAATAGATGGTGTTACTGAACCTCTGAGAACTACAGATGTTATCTTCACTACAACACCTCTAAGAAGGACATTTTGGTTGAGGGGGAATTTGATGCCTTTGCTTTACCTCCAAGTGGATATTGGAGGCAGCATTAACATTAGAGTGGAAGTATAAAATGAAACATTCCTTTTAAAGCAGTGGTTCTCAACCTGTGGGTCCCCAGATGTTCTTAGTCTGCAACTCCCAGAAGCCTCCACCACTCACTGTGCTGGAAGGGATTTCTGGGAGATGCAGTGCAGCAACATCTGGGGACCCACAGGTTCAGAATCACTGTTTTAAAGTAACTGGTGGTTTATAGACATGGCATTGTCTCCATCAGATACAGAGGATTACACCACAGATTATTACTCTTATCTCTGAACATAGAGGCAAGTACAGTTGCTCTGGGACTTTGGACCAGTTCCCTACCCTGGCAAGGAATACTAGAGGCTATCTGTCTTCTTCACGCAAAACTGTAATAATAATGCAGTAGAAATCAACTGTCCCTAAGGCAAAACTGTAATAATAATGCAGTAGGAATCAACTGTCCCTAAGGCAGGGTATGATTTGGTAGGCCTTATGGAAGTGCAGGCAAATCTGCCTATTGATTTACTAACCATGTCTCCAGGTAAGGAGCAGATATTGGGAAGCAATCGTCTCAATAGTTATTAGAGTATGAATGTTGGTAAACTAAGTGTGGAGGATTTTTTTGGGGGGGATCCCTCTTATTCCTCCTCAATCGTGAGAAAGTGTTGTATTCAACCTTTGGTTGATTAACTGAAAATATCATTCTCTGAAGACCTTGTCCTTACACTATTAGAAGATAAAATTCCTTATTTCTCTGTAGCAGTTTCTAACTTTGTTGCTGATCTCTAGTCCTGCAACATACTGGAATTGCCTCTTACTTTTTGTGTGTGTGCTGCTGCTCAAGAATTTTTCATGATCTTTTAAGGAAGGAAAGGACAGATAGTCTCATGGACTCTCTGTGGCAGTAATATTTTCCCCAGGAAGCCTAACATGGCACATAAATGGAAAGATTATACTGTATATATCAGACTTCTACAAGTTGCAGCACTCAGGTTAAGAGTTCAAATGATTAAAGATGTTCAAATTGGAGCAATGGGATTTAAATTATTTAAGCTATTCTACGTATATACAGTCATGCTTTTATTGGCATTTACCAGTCCTGTGGAATATTTCTCAAAACAAAGTTAACTTTTTCTGTGGTTTAGGAGGAAATGTTTCAAAACAAGGTCAAGTGTCCCAGAACACCAGTTAGCCTAGTGATGATCTGTGCTTTAGGAGTTCAGCATTCTATAACTTTTACTACTGTAATAACATTTGTTCTTGTTTTAAATATACAGTTAATCCAAAGAATGTTGTCTTTGTCCTTTTAAGTCGTGGTGATTTGGGATGTTAAATGTCCTTGATAAGAGCACTGAATAATCTGCAAAGTGAACAAAAGAAGAACATAGTATGCTTGATTTTTTTTATTAATATGCATAATTAGTCTGTGGATATTGACAGAACTAAGGGGACATTCAAGGCTCAAATGTTTTCTTTCCCCCAGGTGTTGTAGAAGATCTAGTCCCATATGAAGATGGGAGTGTTGGTGTTTATGCGTAATGTGCTACTAGCCCTCTGTCTCTTTCTGGTGTTGGGATTTCTATATTACTCAGCTTGGAAACTGCATCTGCTTCAATGGGAGGATTCAAGTAAGTACTTTCTTCTTGCACTGCAGGCCACCCCAGAGTCTCTCTATACTAACTTGTACTCAAGCCGTTCTCATATGTTTCAAGTCTGTTCCCAATGGAATAGATTGAAACAGACTTGTATTATTTGTCTAATCCTTCCATGTGCTGTAGAGAAACTAAATTTATTTATATTCCTACCAAGATTAATTAAAAGGAAAGTGGTGAAATTATGGAGAATGGAGGTTATCCTTGATTTGAGATGACTCTGATTGCTGTTTGTGCTCCATCTACTGAGTGAGCTTTCAAGCATGGTGGATTAGTTTGATTACTATGAATTGATTTAATGTGAACTGAAGAATGTTGTTTCTTCTACTTCTTATTTCCCTCCATTAACTTTAGTTTTCAGTATATCTATAAAAGCATTCATATGTGGGATATTTTTTGGATCAGCTATCCAAATGACCTGGATATGATAGTCAATATATATACAGTGGAACCTTGACTTACGTCATTAATCTGTTCCGGAGGTCTGGACTTAAGTCAAACATGACTTAAGTCAAATGAACTTTTCCCATAGAAAGTAATGGGAAAGCAGATTAATCTGTTCCAGATGATGAAAAAGACCCCCGAAAACAGCAATTTAACACAAATTTGACTGTCTAACCAGACAGCAATAATCCATGCTGTACTATAAAATAAGACAGCATTGTAGATGAAATAAATGAACTTTTATTAAATTAACAAATTTTAGTTAACATTAACAAATTTTTATTAAAATTAACAAATTTTATGCCCGCCAGGGAGAGGCGGAAGAAGGTGGCGGGGAGAAGCAGGCCTAGCCCGGAGCAGAGCCAGGCACTCACTCGGGTGGAGCTCAGCCTGGTTGGAGGAGGAGGAGGAAGGCCGTCCCGCTCCGGTGTTCACTGCGCTCCAGCAGCGGCGGCGGCTCCCAGTGAGGCCAACCTTGAGTTCCTCGGCCTTGCCGAAGCCGCTGCAGGATGAGAGGAAGAAGGGCTGGGACCTTGGCAGGCAGAAAGTTTGGGGTGCAGCCCCAGGGCCAAGCCAAGTGTGAAGTGATCAGGGAGCCCCTGGTGCCGCCCCCTGTGTGTGTGTGTGTGTGTGTGTGTGTGTGTGTGTGTGTGTGTGTCCTCCCCACAGTTGCTCAGGGAGAGAGAGAGAGGGACTGTGTGTGTGTGTGTGTGTGTGTGTGTGTGTGAGAGAGAGAGAGAGAGAGAGAGAGAATGTGTGTGTGTGTGTGAGAGAGAGAGAGAGTGTGTGTGTGTGTGTGTGAGAGAGTGAGAGTGTGTGTGTGTGTGTGTGTGTGAGTGAGAGAGAGAGAGAGAGAGAGAGAGAGAGAGAGAGAGAGAGAGAGAGAGGGGGGGAGACCCTGCGGCCCACCAAGGGAGTCTGGGTCGCCCACGAAGCCCTCCCAGACCCCCCCACCTCACCCCACCCCCACAGCTGAGGCTGCTTGGCTTCTCTTTGCCTCCCTCCGTGCCCCCTCCCACCCCGTTCTCCTGGGGTCTCTTCCCAAGCTTCCTCCCCCTCCCCCGCTAGTTTCCCAGGTTCCCCGGGGAGGTGTGTGTGCCAGCTGCCGGCACTCAAGGAAGCTGCAGAGGAGGAGGAGGAGGACCCCCGCCCGGACCCAGCCCACTGGTTCGGAAAAGGAACCACAGCGCCCGCCGTGATGGTGGCGGATGCAATGTTTGGAGGCTAGTCGCGGCGGAGGAGGCGAGGGGCTGGGGCGGCCGGAGGAACCGGCAGCGGAGGGGCTCCTTCGCTCGCGCTGGCGGCCAACGGAGTGCAGGCGGGGGCAACAATAGCAGTGGCAGCGGCTCCTGGCAGTGGCACCAACTCACTACTGTTGCGGTGGGGAAGGCTGAAAAGGAACCTTTCGGCCGCTGCCGCCTCGTCCTCACCCCCGCCGCTGTCTTCCTCCTCGTCGTCCTCTTCGGTGGCTCCAGTGGCCTCCGCTGCCGCATTGGGGACCCGGAGCCTGGATTGGAAAGCCCTCCTGCGGCAAGTCTGAGGACCAGCTCTGGGTGCTCGGAGCTGGAATTGCCGAAGCCGCCCCCGCCGCCACCGAAGGAGAGGAAGAAAGCAGAAGCTCCCGGCCATTCTTCCTCTCCTCCGGTGGCGGTGGCAGCTTCTGGCGAGGCCAGCCCCCGCCGAGGCCAGCCCCCGCCGAGGCCAGCCCTGAGCTCCCTCCAAAGGCAGGAGCAGTTGGGTCCTGGCTGCCACTCGATGCGGGGGCCTTGCGCCGGGGCTCCGAGACGCAACTCAGGGCCCCACAACGCAAGTCAAACATGCCCCTAGTGGACGCCAGTCAAATATGATGCAAGTCAAGCGGGACGTAAGTCAAGGTTCCACTGTACTGCATATGAATGCACAATGGAGAAATGACCCCATGGACAGTGCAGTCACTGGGCCAGGGTTTTGCATGAGGTAATATAAACAAAGCTTTTGTGCTTTGTTTTCCATTAGGGGTTTGACCACAGAGGACCAAAGGTAAATGTAATTGATTGTCTAGCCTTTATTTGTACAGGGGAGGATGTTTGGCTTCTCTAGGTTAGAAAACATTGCTTTAATTATAAGCAACTTTTATTAAGTTGAGGATGCAATTGGCTGAGGTGTGCTGTTTGTCCATATAACTGAGGTTCTAACTTTAACATTAGTGTGTTTTTAAGAATTTATTTTGAGTGCTCTTCTCATGTTTTCCACCTCTGGATTTGTTTTTATTATGCTCATTTTGAGACAGTGAGCAAAACATCACACTGGCAGAAATTAGATCTGGCTCCAGAAATAATTAATTTAACCTAATTGAAAACTTCCTATCAGGTTCAAGATTCCCTAGGTCTCCCTTTTGCTCAAGGGGAATCTTGGGAGTCTTGGGACAGAGGAATAGAAAGGCTTTAATAATAAAAAATCTCTTATCAGATTGCTGTGGGTGATGTAGTGGTATTTTTTTTACTATTGAAGCTTCCTATGACCCCAATTCCAAAGCTGTGTGATGGTATTCTTATTAAAATTATTGTACATTAAAAATAATGTGGCTGAAATTTGCTGTTAAGCAGAAGGATAGTAGATGAGCCTTTTGGGTCCAGTGATGTTCTGTTTGTAGCCAAAGTTTATAAATAAAGTTGATTGCTATAGACTCTTACATGAATTGGGACAGCACAATTAAAATTAGGAACTTTGAAATGTCATTAATGTTAGTGAGAAATGAAAAAAAAATCATTTGTTCAACTTTCCATTAATTTTGACAGATGTAGTCTCGAAGGCTTTCATGACTGGGATCTGATAGCTGTTATGAGTTTTTCAGGCTCTTTGGCCGTGTTCTGGAAAAACTTCCAGAACACAGCCAAACAGCCTGAAAAACTCGCAACAGCTAATTTTGACAGAATCATACTCAATGTTTTTCTCCTTTATCCCCCCTCTCTCTTTCTGTGTGTGTGTGTGTGTGCGTGCGTGCTTAAAATTTTGTGTTGGCATATAAAGCATCTGATGGACTGTGGTCTGTGGAAGCTTATTTTATAAGCTTATTATTATTTAAGATGCCACAAAACTCTTTGTTCATTTTATATAGGTTCCCCACTTGTGACGTCACCCCTTTCACAGATTGAGTTTTCAAAGGCACAACCGAGTTTTATTTCGACATCCCACTGCTGTGCCACCAAATTGTGATGACACCTCCCTTTTAAACGTGTAATTGTGATGGAAATGGTAATGCTGCCACCTTCTATTCACTTGGTAATGCTGCCACCTTTTAGATTGTCACCAGATGTATAATATAAAAACAATGACGAAGTTTATTGAGAAAATAATAAATATAACAAATGTCTGAGGATGGTATGCGTTGCCTTTAAACATACAATAGATTTAATCAACTCCACAAGCCTCCCTGTCTTCAATAACTAGTAAACAGTGTAGCCCTCACTGCCTGACAGAACTCTAACAGAGCAGTGCTCTATCCCAGCACTCACTCTCAAAACCTCAACTTAACTGAACTGCACTCAACTGACTAGGCTCCACCCTTTTTATATCATACCATTACCCGCCCTCCTGCTGGGATTGGCTGATGATTTGTATATTCATTACTCCTGTTTCCAGGGTGTTGTCACAATACCTCCCCCCTTATAAAGAAATTTTAAGGGAGTAAACTTACCTCGGTTTGCTCACTTAAAATTCTCTTCTGGAGCATATTTAACTACTGCATACATTCTTCTGTTTATCAGATTCAACTATACATATCTATAAACTGTTTTATAACATGTTCAACCTTATTACTATATAATATCAGGAAATGCAATAATTATTTCTATATCATTACATTTTAAATAGATTATACTCTTATAACATTGGTTAAAATCATAAATTCAAATACCTGTAAATACCTTATCGATCATCCTAGAATCAATCTATGTTAAGATGCATAAATACATATATTTGGTTTACATTTTAAGCTATTTTACTTACCAATATACATACAATTTTTATCCTTAACATATTCTAAATATCACATAAACATTTGGATTTATAGTAAGCTCTAATTATACATTACCTTGCATTTTTCATTTACAGTTAACTTACATTAAGTTATGGTTTTCACATTTAATGACCTTACATTGGCACATAAATTCAAAGTCCATTTCACAGTAAATCGATGCCATTTTTCCTTGGGTTCTTGGAATGTGGGATTCAACTCTGTGACACCACTCCTGGTACAGTTCATTAGAGTCCCCTCAAATGCAGCTTGGTATTCAAGCGACCACTGTATGACATATTTATTTTATTTTATTTATTTAAAAGCTTATATGGGTGCTTCGTTTTTGTCAGTTCAGTCAGTGGTGTTGCAATGGTGCTCAAATGTGGACTAAACCTCCTGTGATATCGCGCAGACACAAAAAAGATCTCACCTTCTTTTTGTTGGTCTGTCTTGGCCACAAGTTGATCACATTGATCTTCCTCTGCAGGGGTTTGATAACACCTCGTCCCACGACGTGTCCCAGGTAGTTGATTTCTGGATTTCCTAGTCGCCACTTGGATGCTCTTTTCGTCCTCTCATCCTCTCTGATCCGCTGAAGCACGATGTTCACAGGCTGTAGTTGTTTTTCCCAGGTGTCTTTTGCAACCACTGAATCAGGTCTGTCATTAGCATCCTTCACTTCCAAGTAGGGTTGCTTCTTTACACGGTTTTCTATTTGCTTTTCAGGTTCCTGCAGCTTTCTAAATTCATTAGCCATCTTATTCTCTTCTTGTATCATTTGTTCCTTGTCCAGTAATACTTTGTTCCAATCCAGACAAAGTTGCACATTATTTAATATTTTTCAAGCTCTGCTTCCATTGATGTAAGTTGCTGTAAGCAATCTTCTTTACTTTCTGATGCACCAGACAATTGCATTTCCAAATTACATATTTCCTTTTCTTTAATGTTTTCCACTGCGGCAATTACTTCTAGTTCTGCTGATTTCTTCTGGAGTTCAAAAACAAATGTATCAGATTCATTCCCCCTTTCCTCCAGTCTCATTTCCTTCATCTCTAAAAGTGCTTTTAAAGGTGAAATTTCATTTCAGAGTTCACCAATAACTGATGCCTGCTGAATTTTAGCTTCTTTCAGCTCTTCTGCTATTGCTTCATTTTGTTCTTTTCCAAGCTGTGCTAATTTGTCTTCTTCTTCTTTTAATTTAAAATATTTTTCCAGTCTGGAGTTCTCTGCTGGTTCTTCACAAGCTTGTATCATTCTCTCCTCTATTATGAAATTTTCAGAGTGTTCAGGACTTAAAGGGTGTGTATTCGATTCCATTAAATCAAAACATCCCTTCAAACTGTCATCTTGCGTTTGTTCTAGACTAAAGTCTGCTGCTGTCCCTTTTAGAATTTTGGCTAAGGTGTCTTTTCCTACTATTTCAGACGGCTGAGATTCCCTCTCAAGTTCTCCTACTGACATTTGATTTGTAACTGTGTTGTTTTCAGTGTTTGGTTCAGCTTGGTGTGTCTGAACTTGTGTTACTACAAAAGCACTCTGCACATGCTCTAAGACATGTATTCCAATTAAACCTGCTCTTGGGATTTGATGTGAAACTCCTATTCTATGACTGGAGTTCAAACCATATGAGTTATTGCAGTCACCATTTGTAATGTTTGAAGAGACAACTGTTGTGGAGCAAGGGCTTGCTGTCAATTTTCAGGAGGTAGCTAGACGTCTGTTGATTGCACTGCCCGATTTTGTCACAGGAGACTGTCTGGGCCAAGTACCATCTTCATTCTTTACTTCTATTAACACCACCTGTCTCTGGTAGAGCCCTGCATCTCGTATAGTGCTATCAAGTTTGCTTAACTGCTCATAAATACAGGTATTACTCATATATCTGAGCTTCTTGAATACAGATTTTGCTGGACTAAGACAGGGTTTTCCCCCTGAGCCCTCCCATAATTCACTGTTGAATAATAGTACTAAACTGAATTTAGGATCATCTATATGCCAAACATGTGTGTGTGTGTGCGTGTGCGTGTGCGTGTGCGTGTGCGTGTGCGTGCGTGCGTGTGTGTGTGTGTGTGTGTGTGTGTGTGTGTGTGTGTGTGTGTGTGTGTGTTGGGTCGTTACAGTCATGACCGATGGTGCTTTCTTGGCAGGAATACTGGAGTGGTTTGCCAGTTCCTAGTCCAGGCACCTACAGCACCTGGTATTTCCTGATGGTCTCCCATCCAAGTGCTAACCAGGCCCAACCCTACTTAGCTTCCAAAACCAGATGAGATCAGATGTCCTTAGGGCATCTAGGCAGCTATATGCCAAACATGCACTCAACCAATTAGCTGTGGTTGTTTCGCATAGAATATTTGATGTTTGTATTTAAGCTAGTTGTTTTACATGAATTTTGCTTTTCAGTAGAAAAAACCGATGGGCGTGGGTGGGTAGACATATGTAATACCTTCGCCTGATTCTGCTTTGCCTTGATGTCAACTGTAGGTTTGATATAATGACATCTCCTCGCTTCTGTACTCTGTCATTGGATATCCTTACTGAACACATTGTGCCTTCAAAATTGCGGGCAAGCACAGGCCAATCTCCAGGCAAACCTTGCAACTATGTAACACTAAAATTTGAAAGTGGCTCCTGAAATTGTTTTAGCTGCAAGATTTCAGCCTGCAGTAGCTTTCTGCTTAGGCACACTCCTTACGTAGACTTACTCATTGCTTCCTGCTGCTGTCAGTGCCTCCTGTGTACCAGTAATATTGTAAAAATAGTCCTAGACAGGAAAGTATTGGGTTCTGTTCTTATCTTTTTTCCAGTATGACTGTTTCTATGGGAACAGAAGTTAAAGGCATGCGTAAATACTTTGACTTGCTTGGATGCTGGTGGTAGAATTTCATTTTGCTTCCAATTCCATAGTAACAAACTATATGGGGAGAGGATCTAAACTGAAGTGCTATGAAAAATCCTTTTTGAAAACTTTACCCAAACGTTCTTGGAAGTTCTATTGCTAGACCAGAAGACTGGCAATGGCTTCTACAATGTCATTGTTGTGGCATATACCCTTCCTTATTCCCTTATTTTCTTTAGTTTCTGAAGCTTGGTCTTCTAGCAGCTAGGATATTTGCTCAGAAAGGGTCTCGAATCCACCAGCAAATAGGATTATTTAATTTTATAGCTCATTTTACAAGTAGTTGGTAATAAACATATTTATGTAACAAAGCTCCAGAAGCTTCAAGTTTTAGATCTCTAAAATGTCAAAAGTATACCACAGAGTAAGTGTAATATAATTTATTTATTGTAGAACATTGCTTATTGTATTAAGTAATGGATTGTTATGGATTAAGTAATGGGTGGTTACAGCAAACAACATGTATTTTACTAGGTTCTGATTTTTGACCCTAGTGAGCTGAGTGTCTCCCAGAAGCTTTTCTTGACACCTCCTCCCTCACTTTTCCAGTCCTAGATAGGCTGAATGAAGGAAAGGAAAGCCAGCAGGAAAGAGGCAAAAAGTACAAAGGACAGGAAGAGGTTAAAAAAGAGCAAAGGGATGCGTAACACTAGTAGTTGGGTACTTCTACTAGTATTTATTAAAAATAGCCAGTGTAAGGCTGAAATCCAGCAGGAAGTAAATCTAAAGGAAACCCATTGAATCAATGACATTTACAGTCAGTTAGAGGAGGCCCATCTGAATCAGTGGAACTTACAGTGGATGATTCACCAAATCCCCATAGATTCAGTGAGCCTATTCTAGTGGGATTTACTATTCTAAACAACCAAATTCTGACCCATTGACATTCAGCCGGGGCAACATAATGTTTAGCAGCCGCCTGTTTGAGATCTGGGCCATGGTACTTTAGGAAAGAAATCTTAGTTTTTTCCTCTCTGTGACCCAAATCCCAAAGCCTTTATATACTCCATGTTAACCATGGAGTAAATAATACTAGGAGCAGAAATTTAGATCAGGAAAATGGCCCTTGGGAAGGTCTTAAAATATTCCTCTCCTAACCATTCAGTTCTTATATAATGGTTTCCTTGAAAAACTGCTTTTCTTAAAATAGATATTAATGAGCAGACAAGACAAACGTGGCAGGAAGTGATAGCAAGTTAGGCTTATAAATATAAAAGTATGACAAGTTAGCCGTATGATTAAAATGCATGCTAGCCTGGGTGTATGGTTATTTTAAGGAAAATCGGACACAAAATCCTAGAGTCTTACAAAGCACCAATGTTTTGGAAATATCACCCCCTGTGTGCATTCAACCGACAGAGGTGATATGATGTGCATTTTATAATTGCCAAATGAGGTTTCTTTACTTGCACATTAGTAATGGTACCGTTGAGGTATTTTTTCCTATTCTAAGTCAATCTAGGAGTGACTAGAGGCATGGTAGAGGGGCAGACAGTGGCCTTGTGTGCAGTCTGACCCAGGTAAAATGCAACAAGAGATCAAATATTTCTTCAACTAATATAGAAGGTTTGGGCACCTGTAAAAAGGAGGTTTTCAAGAGCAAACCAATCTGATAAAACCTTCCTTGAGGCCTAACTAACCCTCTCAAGCAGATTATGGCTCTCTACATCTAAATCCTTTCCCCATGAAACCCTTTCATGAATCATTCCCCTACTAGTTGCCATTCTAGTTGCTGTGTCTCAGCTCCCATTCCCCTACTAGTCTGAACATCCCTGGCATCCAAATTCCCTTATTTACTGACCACAGTTCACTGTCTGAGAAATGGCATCTCTCATGTTTTGTATACTTCTGAATTCTGCTTCACAAACTTAAATGGGCTGGGAGGGTGAAGCTAATGCTGTGGCAAGCAATGATGGATACAGTTGTCCCCTTTCTATTGTTTAATGCACATTCCTTTAAGACAATACTGTACATCTTCAGCTGCTGGAAGTTACAGATTCTCTCGTACTGTAGCCATAGAGCTGCCACTGAACATCAAAAATGATAGAAGTTCTCTGCCAGTGTAATACAGATGTGAGAAGAATTGATGAGAGCAAGGAAGGCAGTGAACTGCCAGCATTCCTGGCTTAATGAGATCTGCCTGGACTTAGAGATTTCAATGGACAACTTTAAAAGAGGCACAGAGCATTAATGCCAAGGCAGCAAAAAGTAGCAAATGCCAGAGACATTAATGCAGTATACAGGACACCGAAGAAAAGAGACTTCTGATCTTTTTCAATTTTATGTCTAAATTTTGCTATTCTTTATCATGCATTAATTTTGCCCAGACTACCTACTGTAGGCCTAGATGCCCTAAGCACATCCTATCTCGCCTAATTTTGGAAGCTAAGCAGGGTCGGCCCTGGTTAGTACTTGGATGGGACACCACCAGGGAATACCAGGTGCTGTAGGTGCCTGGAGTAGGAACAGGCAAACCACTCCAGTATTCCTGCCAAGAAAACTCCATGGATATGGGGTCACAAAGAGTTGGTCATGACTGTAATGATGCAACACACGTAGAGTAGCATATCTGCTTTCCAGAAGGAGCCCTCTTGTGGATCAGTTCATAATAAATTTGTTTTAACTTGGTATTGTGACTGCCACATTTTGTATTCAAGGTACACAGGATATACTGTACCAGACTTAATGTGAGACCCTTTTGATCTTATCTTGAAAGAGGCTGATTGTGTTAATGTGTTACTATTGGGTTGCTGTTCTCCTGGGAAGCAAGTACACACAGCAAGATAACCACCTAATCCAAGAGATGAGGTGCACACCCAAGTAAACAAAAGCGCTCTCCAAGATAGATGTGTATATCTGAAATGAAAAATAGGTAGCATTCCATTCCAAGTACATTGACGTAATAGTCCAAGCATGGCATAATGGAAATACAAAATATATTTGCCTTTGATTGTATTCCTTTCACTCTTATTATGCATTTGCTGTTTGTGTTTGTTCTGTGCTGCCAATTCAGAACTGACTTATAGCAACCTGAAAAGGACTGTCAACGGACGTGAGATATTTAAGGAGTGGTTTTACAAGGTCTGTTCCCCCAGTGAGTTTTCTTGGGCAACCTTGCTCTCCAGAATTATCTCTCTCTTTCCATCCACGATACCACACTGGGAATCTGGCTCAACAGCACAAAATGTACACACACAACTCTACACTTAGATTATTGGTATCAGTTGTTCTCCAAGTTAGTCCCTCAACTCTAGCTGCTTATACAGATACATGACAAAATAAAATTTAAAGGAATTATTTCTTTTGTAAATAAAATAAAATAAAATAAAATAAAAACTAGTGATTTTTGGCCCTATATGACATGGTGGGAGCTCGGAGCAAAAAATAAAATTGGCCAATGGGTCTTCCAAGGTTGCCAACAACCTGTACTATAAGAATCTACTGTTTAAATTCATCCTTAAATACATAAATAAAAATCAGATGAGCCTAATGGCACCCCCCTCAACTGTTGTAGCTACATGCCATCAAGTTGCCTTTGGCTTAACGGCATTCTTATAAATGTCTGATCTCCAAAATATCCTGTTCTCAAGAACCCTGCTCAACTCGTGTAAACTCCTGGTTGTGGCTTTCCTGCACAGAATCAATCCATCTCATATTTGATCTTCATATTTTCCTGGTGCCTTCTTTCATTTTTGCTCCTCCCCCCCCCCCCGGTGAATCTTGTCTTATTTTAATGTGCCCAAAATAGAAAAGGCTCAGTTTCTTCATTTTGCCTCCAAAGAAAATTAAGGCTTGATTTGCTCTAGGATCTATTTGTTCATCATTCTGGCAGTCCAAGGGATCTCCTTCAACAACTTGTTTCAGAATAATCAATTTTCCTCTGTCAGCTTTCTTCATTGTTTCCCCACCTATAAATAGCGGTTGAGCATACAGTGATGTAAGTATTGGCCTTGCCCTCAAGTGACACTCCCTTACACTTAATTATTTTTCCTGATCCCTTCATTGTTGCCCTTCTGAGTCTTATTCTTCTTCAGATATCCTAGTCTCCATTTGGATTGATAATTGAATTAAGGTATATAAAATCTGCAACAATTTCAGTTTCTTCATTATCCATGTTAAAGTTGTGTAGTTCTTATATAACACCAGTAAAGGTGAACATAATAAACAAATAATACAGTGGATCCTTGTATAACAAGCGGTTTGTTTAACAGAAAATCCGCTAAAGAAAAAAATTTCTGGAGACCGGGAAATCGCTTAACAGAATTGCCTATGGGCAAATCCATACAACAGAAAAATAGTTGTGATTAGGGATTAATCCATTTCAGTGCATTCCTATGGGAAATTTGTACAAAGGAAAATTTGCTTAACAGAATTTCATTTGGAACGAATTAATTCCTTTATACAAGGTACCACTGCATATCCTCATTATGCTGGAGATGTGAAAAAGATATACCGTATAAATATATGGAAAAATGGATGAATAATGGAAACAAAAGAAGATTAAAAACTTAGGTCAGCCCTTCCCCTAAAAAAATGTTTGCTCTGTAATAAAATAGAATGCTTGACATTGGTAATTAAAAATGGGCTTTTCGTTTCAGAAGTGGTCAGCTTCTGAAACGAAATGCCAGAGTCCAGCTGGCGTTCAGAACCAGAGGAACACAATCAACCAATCCTTTACCTTGAGCTGTTGTTGTGTGGGGCTAAACTCCAATGAGGAAAGAATACTGCCCCATCCACTACAAGTGTCTCTGGGCTTTCCTTTTGATTACAGTCTGCAGGCTACACATTGCCCCCCCCCCAGCAAGCCTCCAATGTCATCTTTCCTTCTCCCTGGCACTGGCCAGTCAGGAGCTGTGCAGAAAAATGCATCATCCTGCCTCTCTGTCTGATTGGCCAGAGCCAGGGAGAAGGAAAGATGACACATCAGAGGCTTCTCCCTTGTTAGAGCTTAGCCCTGTGTGACCCCAGCGCAAGGTAAGGGATTGGTTGATTGTGGTCCTCTGGTTCCAAAAGCCAGCTGGGCTCCTGCATTTTGTGTCAGAAGCTGACCACTTCCGAAATGAAAAGCCCATTTCTATTGGAAATATAGTACCTTTACCATTCCTGCTTAGGAATAATAGCAGTGTTAAAAATGACAACCATTCCCATGTTTGGCTGAAGGGGTTCCACTTCAGATTTAATGAGGAGTTTTCCAAAATGTTCTGGAATTAACAGAAGGCTGTGTATGTGGAAGGCTGGCTGGCTGGCTCAATGAGCTGGGTATCTGGCTGCAGAGAATGGTAAGCCACTTTGGAGTACTCTCTGTCTAGAAAGTCTGAAAAGGGTTGTCATGAGTCACAGGACTTTAGAACACGTGTTTGATTGCTTGCTGTAAAGTTAATATCTGAGGCTAGCATCTCATTCAATGCTTATTCTTTGTTCTGTATCATGGCATACATATTCTGGAGACATACATTGGTTTTTTTTTCCGTTTTTTTTGCAAGACCTCTCCAAGATTCTCCAAAATTTCTCTCACTGCCAGAGGTGTAGGTAGGGTTTTCAGTGCCTGGGGACAAATTCAGTTTTCACACTCCCCAAGGGATGGGGAGGGTCTAAGCCGCCACATAGAAGGTGGCGGTGGCAGCCAGGCAGCTGTCCCTGCCAGCCTTGGCAGGTTGCCCGCAATGCGCTTTTGCTGTGGTTTCTGGGCAAGGAGCTGTTTCGCACCCAATATGGTGCCCCCAGATGCTGCACATGGGGACATATGTCTCTCATGCCCCCCTAGCTATGCCACTGATTTAGGCTTTATAGTTTTGGAAGAGTTGTGTTAGTCTGAGCAAGCATACCAGTCAAAATCAAAAGAAACAAAACAAAATAAAAAAGAAAAGCTTGTGGCACCTTAAAAAGTCTTTAAGGTGCCACATGTTTTTGTCTTTTTTTTGTTTTTTTTTTTTTTTTGCCTGTTAGTCTTTACAAGGGGTCATCCCCAAAAACTATGCCCCTAGGAATCGTTTACAGCCGCTTGCTTTTTTGTACATTACCAACAGAAAGCAAGGCATGAGACAGCCATATCATTTCCAAGAGCAGCTCAGGTCCAGATGTGTGAAATGTAGGTATCTGTACATTTTCTTCAGCCTGGAATGTCAAGTATTCTGCCTGGGGAATTCTTGTAGAATTCTGCCAGTTCAAGAGTCCCCAAAACCTGAATGGCATTTCTCTTATACCATATGTCACCTTTCCTAAGGTTTACAGTAGAAATGAAAAACAAAAGAAGAAACAGCCACTGGAGAAAAACCTGCTTTTTCATGATATTTGAATGGGCCAATAAAGATAGTATTAAAACGTAGTCTACAGCAAGCAATGCACTATATTTAAACACAGGTTTGTGCTCTGAAATAGATATTTAACAACCACCTGAGGGCAGTAGATTCATTTATTTCACAGTATTTAACATTTTCTGTTCTTGCTCATGCTGCAATCAGCTGTCTTACTTTGGAGATAAACATTTATGAAGTTCTTCTTTAATATGTTATTGGTGTCCCAGGTGGTCTTCAAGATTTTTTTTAAACAATTCAGTTTGAGACATAAATTGAAAGGAGACAGAGTATTGAGCGAACACGCACTAGTCTATCTCTTACTTTAGTTGTTAGACTTGCCTGCTTTCCACAATGAAACAGCTGTTTGACAGCTGACTATTTTCGGATAGTTTTCTTAGCCAAACCTGACCATTCCCTATAAAATTCTGAAAGTTTCTCCACATTCATTCCCAGTTAGACAGTTCTTCACTTCACTGGTCATTGTTTGTGGCAAAATGTCCTAGTCCAAACTAGAATTTGGTTGGCAAGTATCTTATCTGCGAACACATCAGGAGACCAGCGTGTAGGCTGTTTTCTCTCTCAGCACCAAGAAATACTGGTTTTCTAATCATCACTGATGACCTGAATATTGAAATTGGAATGTTTTCCTGGATAAATTGATCACTCTTTTTACTGGCAGGCAACTCCAGTATTCCTGCCAAGAAAACTCCATGCACATGGGGTCACAGAGTTGGTCACGACTGTAATGACACAACAACATCAATTTATACTGATAGTCACAGATTTGTCTATTTTCCCAAATTGTGTACATTGTGACATACTAATTTGTGACATTAAATGTACTACAATTTAGCTTTCCTTAATTTTCTTGTTTTAGGATTCTTCTTCCCCATCTGACTCTGACATGTCTGTATTTTTATTAGTTTCTAATCATAGTTCTCCAACCTTTCATTCTACAGAATTCTAGTGTACATTTTATCTGATGTGGAACCCTTGGAATAAATGATTGTCACACTATCCTTGCCATTTTTGCATATTATGTGTGTTCACAAACCACAATAAACCAAATACTATGGCATTTCCTGGGTTGCCATTAAACATGCTGCACAATATCACCTGGCATTTTCTGAGAGCAAGAGTATCCAGGCAAACCAGTATGCATATTGGTCTGCAGTATGCATGTTGCTATGTCTGCCTTGTCATTCCCCACCACAGAAAAGAGAAAAATCCCATGCTTTATTGTTGCTTTATGCTCAGGCTTTTGGTGGAACAAAGGAGCTGGAGCACTGAGTTCGAATGTCATTCTGTCACTGGGATTATTCAAATTGATGTGTATACTAATCAGATCTGGATATTTTATAATTAGATAGAAAAGGGTGGGAAGGAAAAAATATGTTACCCTGGACCATTTACTGCCTCTTGTCTGATTTACTTCTTAGGTTATAAGAGTAATTACTGGGTGATGGCTAGTAACCTAAACCACTAGTGATTTACCATTCACTTTTGTCCGGTTTGCACACAATCTGAGCAGTGTTATTTTTTTTTACAATACATTTGTGAAATAGGATGATCCTGGATCTGTATCACTAATGTTCAGAGTCAACATTAAGCAGGTGTACTATTTTAGTATACAGCTTTTCGAGCCTCATTTTTAAAGCACAATGCACACTTTCAGGGTAACTTTTTAATATTTCCTTTAACATTCCATAAACACACAAATTCAAACCTCGACACACGTAGATAATGTTTTTGAATTGAGTTGATTCTTCTCTGGTTGTCAGCCAAAACATGATGGAATTGGTTTAAACCTTGTCTGTTAGGAATTTTGCAGACTTTCTGGATGATTAATACACACACGCTGCAGCCACATGTTATGTATTGTCAACCTTTTCCCAATTCCCGTGTCTAGTCCTCATATTATTCAGAAGAAAAACTATTGGAGGTACCGTATATTGCAGTTGCTCACATTTTTTCCTGGATTGTACAATGAAATGAGGACTGCAGGGGGAAGAGCTGTATTATCAAGCTGTTTATCTATTTCAGAATTACAGAACCAAGCCAACTTGTCCTCTTACTTCTATATCCTGGAGCTGTATGTTCTGAAAACATTTATCCAAGGAGGAATTAAAACAAAAACAAAAAGAATTCACCTATTTCCTTTTTCTCTCCATCTGGGTTGTTTTATTTTGTACCCCTCTCTTCTAATCAGTGCTGTAAGTAAAAAAAAAAAAGAAGTATTTGTTTCCAGTCTTCTCTTCCTGAGTCATCCGTAAATGGAGTTAGAATTTTGCCTCATGCAGCCTTAACTAAATAAATATTTGTCATATGGATTCATTCAATATTAAACAGTTATTGGCATGACTTTTGAATAATTGTCCCAAGTGAATAACTTCAGTTCCTACATTTAGCAAAGAGTTTAATCACTAGTCCTTAGGCAGAAATACTTGAACACTAATGAAAACGAAAGAGAAGGGGCTCTGGCAGCCAAAGACTGGAAAATGTGCTTTGAACTGAGAGGCAAAGCACAGGTTTCTAATCCTATGCATATATATACCTGTGATTAAAATCTGTATTCTAAATAGTAGGAGTGGCTTCTAAGTAAACATGCATAGAATTACATTGATAAAATAACATACTCCCCTCTATGTTTATTAGATTAAATTAAATAATACTTACATCTCTATTATAGTGCCAAGCAGAAATGCATGATGTCCAAAACTGTAATTATGGAAAAATAATGTTGATTGTTATATTGCAATCAATCTACTTTTGTTTGTCAGTGTCTTCCAGCACGCAAAAACAATCAGAATTCAGCTATTGGATGTTGTATGGATAGTCTATAGTAGTTGAGAATCTGAAGCTTTTGGTTTTTCTCTCTTTTACTAACATCAAAACCTGCCTCAACATCTTAGGGATTGGAGACACAAGTTGGGATCCAAAAGGCTTTATGTGTTTACCTTCTTAGTGGGAACTTTTTAATGTAGTGCTTTTTGTCTGCTTTGAACAGTTTCCCAAACTCTGAAGTGTGTTGTAGGAAAGAAATCCACATTTTATGATGAATTAATCCAGTTTGTGGGCAGTGAGAGTACTAGTAAACGCACATGAACATCACAGAGTCATAGAACCATAGAACTGTTGAGTAGGATGACACCCCTGGATCATTCAATATAATCCCCCGCTAAAGCAGAAAATGGAAAGTGAAAGCATCCTTGACGGATGGCCATCTAGCTCCTCTCTCTCTCTCTCTCTCTCTCTCTCTCTCTCTCTCTCTCTCTCTCTGTGTGTGTGTGTGTGTGTGTGTTGTGTCGTTACAATAGTGACTGGCTTTTCTTGACCCCATGTCCATGGAGTTTTCTTGGCAGTAATACTGGAGTGGTTTGCCAGTTCCTACTCCAGGCACCTACAGCACCTCGTATTTCCCTGGTGATCTCCCATCCAAGTACTAACCAGGGCCAACCCTGCTTAGCTTCCAAAATCAGGTGAGGTCGGATGTGCTTGGGGCATCTAGGTTTAACTAAGCCTTTAACTATGGAGAATCCACCACCGTCTGAGGACGACCATTCCAGTGCTGAATGAGGCTTACTTTCAAAAGGTTCCTCCTAATGTTTAGGCAAAATATTCATTGTTTGTAACTTAGATCTGTTGCTTTGGATCATTTGGAGCTTTCTTTCCCATCAGATGCAATGACGTGGAGAGTAAGAGATTTTCACATCTTTAAGTATATGCCTAGGTGGCTGCTGATGGAATGGGCAACATTGGATCCTAAAAGCCACTGTGTGTGAAGCATGTAGCTGTTACATAAGGCTGTGAATGATCGGATGACCTTCGTAGTGCAGCACTACCAGTGTCTTAATCCTGTCACTAGATTTAAAGTTCTTATATTGCCTAATTAGTTCTGTTTCATGTTTTATGAAATCTAGAGGTCATACTTGACTATTGCTAAGAAATACTAGTTTACTCTTACTAAAACAGTGATGACAGAGAACCTAGAGATTTCCACAGCAGTTTCTTGATGGAGACAATCCTAAGGACGCTCTCCAAAATCTGCAGTAGCTTTTAAACACTGTTTTCAGTATGTTCCTTTATTTGCCATCTTTCATTCCCAGTCTTTATATGTAACAGTAACATTTCCATCCACTGTCATAGTAGAAGAGGAAAATCTTGGTTTCTCCAGCTGCTTTGGCCTCCAATTTCCACATCCCCATGTTGGGTGGAGCTGCTGAAACTTGTAAGTTGAAACATTTGGAGGGCCAAAAGTTACTATATGAATTATCTTTGTAAATCTGTTTAATTTAAAATGTCCCATTCTTCAGAAATATGTCCTATGCAATCTTTCCCTAGACCTCTTTTATTGGTCCTTAGTGGGAATTACTAGGAGGAGTATTTTTGTGCTAACTCTTGAGCAGGCCATTCCCACCTTCTGTAATTTGGTAAGTGAAAAGGATGTGCTGTACATAAATGTTGCTTTTAGAAGACATTCAGGCTGATTCATGTTAATCATGTTAATCGTGACTTCTTGGGACACTGCATTATGTTGTGACAAAAGGGCAACCAGTGAGATGATGTAAAACAAAGGACTCAGTTTTGAGAAAACTTTAAGCCTTTTTCCCTCTTCAAGAAAGCCCTGCAGTAGGATGTGTTTGTGCAAAAAGATGGGTTTTGAAGAGAAGTTTTGACAAACTATGAGAAAGAGCAGAAGAATGACATTGACCATAGTATGTGCAATAAAAACTGCAAAAAGAGTCTGAGGCACCTTAAAGACTTAACAGATCTATCTCTGTATGAACTTTCATGGATTATAATCCAGTTTCTCAGAAAACATGGGGTATAATATTTACACCACAGGTTTATGTACACAGGGTACCTGGTAGAAGAGTAGAGAGTTATGCACATGAACTACATGAGAATCACCTCTGTTCTGATCCACTTAAAAAATCCCCCCTCCCCCCGAAGTGTATCTCAGTTGGTCAATATTAAAGTCGTGTAGTTCTTCCATTGTTGTGTAGTTCTTTTATTCTCTTCATAACTTGAGAGGAGAATTTTTAAAAGAAAGCATACAGTTATTCATTACCTTTACCAGCAGGGGGTGGAGTTGCTACAGATTACTGTATTATTATGCACTTGAGTGATGACTTGTTGAAAGCTGTGAATAATTATATAGATTGTGTGGGAATGGGGCCTGAAAGAATTCAGATAAATGGGCTGCTCTGCCCCCTGTTAAAGTTATTGGAGCTTTCCAATGCCATACTACTGGATTGGAAGTAGATTCCTTTAGAAGAATGTCTGTCTCTAATATTACAATATAAAATGGCTTTCTAACTTTCTAAGCATGGCCTTTGAGGATATACAGCACTTTTGGAAGACTGGGTAGAGTTTTTGAAATTTAAAAAGGGGAAGTGGATCTTGAGAATTACCTCATTTTTAGGACTATTTCATCCTCATGTCTGTGCTTAACTTTGCTCATTAACTAGCACTGCTTCTTGCCTTATCTACCTGATACATTACCTTGTGGGACTTGGTGGCTTGTACTTAATAACTTTCTACTTCAGTTGGTTGTTCTGAAGGGTTGTTGTTGGTTTGCCTTCAGTGATCTGTGTAGCTTTTAGGTAAGTGGGCCTGATAGGAAGCCAGATTCCTTTTCCTCAGCTGTTTTCCAACTTCTCCTTGCTCAATGTTCTAACTCCCATTTTTGCAATCAGGTGGGTTTGCTTAGATAGCGTAAGTCTCATTTCAAAACAGTGAAGGCAGAATGATGGTTATTTACAGTGGTACCTTATATAAAGGAATTAATTTGTTCCAAATGAAATTATGTTAAGAAAATTTTCCTTTATACAAATTCCCATAGGAATGCATTGAAAACAGAATAATCCCATTTTTATGTTATACAGATTCACCCCATAGGCAATTATGTCAAGCAAATTTCCCCTATCTCCAGAATTTTTATGTTGTACAAATTTTATGTTATACAAGCAGTTTGTTATACAAGGGCCCACTGTATTCATTTATTTTGGCCATGTTATGAAATATTTTTCCTTCTATTTCTGGAATGTTATGGGGCATAGGGAAGATTTTTTTTTAATCAAATTCGGATTCTTTTACTATGGAGTATATAGCACTCTATTTGTATAGGATGAAAAGCAAGTCTATGACACCCTGGTAATTAAAGAAAAAAATGCTGAAAATTCACGCCAGGCCTTGTGAAAAAAATCCAACATAATGAATCCTGTGAGTCAAATACTGACAGAGCTCCCTGATGTCTTTATTCTGTGTTCCTGCTTTCTCAAATAGGGATACCATTTCTATCTTTGCTCTTGTTATGTGCCATCAAATTAGAATTCACTTATAACAACCCTAACGGGGCTTTCAAGATAAGTGAGGTATTTAAGGAGTGGTTTTATCAGTTCCAGTTCCCCAGTGAGTTTCCCTGACTCAGCAGGGATTTGAACCCACGACTCTTGAGTCCTAGTTTGTCACTCTATCCACTTCTTTGCCCCAGTCATTACTAAAATGATTTCTTTGGAAATGTCTGTCATAGAATCTTAAACGTAAACATAAACAGATGTGTAAAATTACTTGTTTGGAGTGAAAGGTTTGGGGGTCTTTATAGTATAATGTACAGAGTACACACAGTATTTTTATCTGAAGAGATCCAGAATTGATATAAGAGGGGACATAGGAGGTAACAATGAAAGAATGCATCAAATCAAGAGAAAGGCTCTCTCTCCATGACAAGGCTCTATATTTGTGTTGCCAAATGTGAAACAATTTGTTGATACATTTTACTTCTTTTAAGAAAGATGAATGAACAGCATAATTCTATAGAGGTTTCTTCAGAAATATGTCCCATTCAGTTTAATAGGCTTTACTTGTACATAAATACAGTAGGTAAGAGATTGAAGTTGGTAGCAATTCTGTATGTTTCATAGGCATGTAGAGCCAAAGTCCTCTCTTGCAGTTATGCCAACATAATGCTAATTATCTAACTTTTAGAGGTTAATTTCTTCACATTAATTAGTTACTATAGACATTATATCTTGAATGCTGGGTTCTTCAACTCACTGTGTAATAGATAATGTCTACTCTACAGTTATTTCTTAACTTGAGGCTATTTGTCTCCCAAGTTTATGATGTTTATGCTGAAATAACAGTTTTGTCCAGTACTTTAAGGAAAATGAATGAGTAGTATTATTTTAGTGTTTCCCCCCAAAACTATTAATACAGTAATCCCCCACCTATCGTGGGGGTTAGGGACCCGACCTGACCCATGATAATTGAAAATCCGCAATATGGGGATGCTTAGTCAGGTCGGGACTGGGGGGCTTCTCTGGGGCTTCCTATACTTACCTGAGGCCTGGCGTTGCCCTGAACGGGCCTCTGACGGGCTTCCCAGGCCTGTCAGAGGTCCCAGAAGTGGTTTCTGGCGATCCGGAAGTCATTTACGGTTTGTCGGAAACCACTTCTGGGGCCTTTGACAGGCCTGGGCAGCTGTCAGGCTTGGGTTAAGTGCAGTAAGCCTCAAACAGGCCCAAGCAGCTTACCCCAGGGGGCCTTGCCTTTCATATACTGCGGTCCCGCAATATACCAGGACCGCAGTACAGGTATATGAACCGCAAAATGGTGGGGGGCCACTGTATGTACTATTAAAATAATTTGGTAATATGCATTCACTGTCATTTAACTTTAAAGGCGTACTTATAAGCTTCCTTTGCCCCCTTGAAGGGATGTACTGTATATTAGTACTCCCTATTGTTTCTTGTTTTCCTTCCTCACTTAAAGAGAGGGGAGGGGGGAGGGAGAGAGAGAGAGAGAGAGAGAGAGAGAGAGAGAGAGAAAATAGCACTTCATTCTGTCAGTGAACAGTAAAATGCCTATGACGTTCACCTGCAAAAAAGCAATATGATTCAGAAGAGGGGCTATTTCAGCGCTCAGCAGAATTGGATTTTTTTTTAGCTGTAAAAGCTTGTTGAGATAAATTTAACTGAAAGCAGAAGGTAACTAGATTTTAGTAACAAAATTAATAAAATAACAATAACTATTTATGTAGATGTCTGGTAGTTGAAATACTTGAGTAAACAAAAATAGCTGCAGTTTATCAGCCCTTGAGGCGTGTGATGTCTTACTGCGTTGCCTGAGGGAGCAGGTGGGCAGAAATATTCCAATAAATGGTTGACAGAAAATGACTGAAATTTTTCCTTCAGTCCACTTGTTTCAGTGTTGAGCCAAGAACTCCTAACTAAGTGAACCATACACACAGTTCCTCTTTGTGACAGTTTATTCATAAGTGACAATTTGGCTAGAGGAAGAGACATCCAAAGCAGAATCACAAGCAATGTTCTGTAATGGTGTTTGACCAAAATAATAACAGAACACTCCATTCACTGAAATTTATTTGTTCTTTTTTCAGCATTTCCTGTGACTTCATTATCTTCAAATGTCTTCTCCAAGTACATATGTGGTGAAAATATGGAGCTTGGAATGTTATATTTTGGAACTTCATGTACAAAGTTGCAGAATATGCTGAGGGATTCTGGTAGTAATAGTCCATAAAATTAACTTTTCCAACTCTTTATGCCTGTTTTTGCAAAGGCTTACCCCGGCTGTTACAAACTTCTTTCCTGGTAGGATTTCCTGCTCAAGTTTTGCACAAGTCTCATGCTGTTGCAAATTTCTACTGAAGAAAAACATCTTATTTTTACCTTTCTTAGTAGATTATTTGATAGTTATTATGAAATGATGTTGCAACTTGATTGGTTGTTACAGCCCCAACAGTAGAGCAATCCCATACTCTTCTGATCGGTTACGATATTTTTCTAAATATTCATAATTCTCCTGTTCTATGACCAGATAAAATATTTCTCTCAAATCAAGTTTCTGGATGTCATAGAATGTCACATTTTTCCCAAGTGATAATTTGAAAGACCTTGTGGTTTGTTCTTAATATGATGTGTGATGCAATATTTTCCTTTTTGAACTGTTCCCGCTTTTATTTGTCTAAGGTTGAAGTAGTAGTCTGTTTCCTTGTCATCTGCTCTTCTTTTAATAGCTTTCATGGTCATGCAGTTGTCTGCATACAGAGCTGATTAACTCATAGTGCTTGGTCTCTGGCTTATTTAAAATGTCCAAGCTTTTCCCAAGAAGCAGATGCTTCTTTGCTTTCAGAACATGTTCCCTTTTGTGGGAATTTTCTTTCATTTGAGTTTCTTGGCCACTTGTCAGAGCTGTAGTGAGCTTTCTCAATTTTTCACTTTGATGGCTTTCAGGCTCATAATTTCTGTCAAATGACCCCTGAGTGGAAGAGGGCAGTTCTTAAGTATAGGAGCACTGAACTTTTCCTGTTTTCTTCCTCAAGTACCAATGGTTTGATTTGAGGGGAGGCTTATACTTTCTTTCACTACCGATCATTGAGTTTTAAGAAGCACAAGCCTAATCGGTCTTCATATTTTAATTTGCAAATGGAATGCTTTCGATTTGGTCTATATATTTTATGTTTCTCTATTCAGAATCGGGTTAGTGCTCATGCAAGATAGCTGAAAGCCCGCAATAATTTGGGGCTTACAGTACAAAATTGCACCATTGTGAGTCTGCCAGGCAAGGCCTGCAGCCATGAAAGCAGGGAGTGGAAAACCAGAAGCACTGTCTGTGTCTGTTCAGTGTCAGCTTTCATTGAATAAATGTCTTGTTTGAGCCCTTGTAATGAAGAGGAAAATGGGGCATTGCTACTTCATACAGAAAGTGTGCCTGGAAGAGCTCTTAGTCACAAGATAGTTTAGTTTATCTCCTTGCCTCTTTTCTTTCTTGAGCTTCAGTCTTGCCTGCTGCTTGTTCATATTTGTCAGGAGGATTGAGACAGGCGTTTCTTATCTGTGTAAAACTGTCACTGTTAAGTTGCTGACAACAACTGAGCCAGAAGTTTTTAATAAGCTTTGTGTCTTGTTAAGTTTTTTGACCCCACACTCTTCTCTCTGAGAAACCGGTGAGCATAGTCACCTTTGTGAGAGAAAAAAAACACTGTATTATTTATTTCTCCTTGTTTAGCTGTAAAATAAAAACATTTGAAGCAGAGATTCGCAGCATCTTAACTTAATTTTTTGCACTTTCCTGTCTAAAACACAGATGCCTTTTAAAAAGAGGATTGTTCACAGAGCTGCCATTTTATTCCTATAAAAACTGCATCTACCTGCCTTTTATCATCTTGTTAGAAATTACCCTGCTTTTGAAGTAACATTACATGAACCTGAGTTGGAATAATTTCCACAGGTGCCCAAAACACTGAAAAATCTATTTTTAGATTATAACATTGTGTTGTTATATCACCTTTCCCTTTATAAGATTCCCAGTATACCCTGTCTTTACAGGTTTCATGCCTGTCACATTGGCTAGTAATCTTTTGAGAGTTCTGGATACATACCAAGCAAAACAACAACAACAACAATGAAATACCATTGTTCTGGCCTGCCAGATTGCAATACCTCTGTACATCTGTATGTATACAGAGGTATTCTTTCAAGCAAGGATGAAAGGTATGACAGGCTCTACAGAGGGCCTGGAGAGCAATCTATTGGAGACTTCCATCTGGATGGAAGTCTGGACATCTACATTTGTGTGTGTGTGCATCTGTATATTTGGGTGCTTGCAGACATAGGAATGATCTGTGTATTTGAGGATGTAGTTTAATCATAAAGTGCGAAGTACAAGGAGAAGCAAGACATTTACGTCTCCAGAGTTTCTTTGAGCACAGTGAAAAAGTCCCTGAAGAAGGCCATTTGGGCCGAAACGCGTTGGGCTATTTTAATAAGGACTATTTTAATAAACTTTTAATATACTGCCTACCAGCATCCTGAGAGTGTTCTCTCCCACACTGCTATTATAAGTTTTATAATTAACATATTGTAGATTTTGAGAGATCAGTTTTGGAATGTTGAATGTTGTGTTTATTTGGGTGGATTAAAACCAAAATACCAAAACATATGCAATATGAGTTGTCTGTTAGCGACATGATTTCTTTTAGAACTCTTAGTGTCCCTTTAGATGACTTTCATCTTCTGTTGGTAAAGCTGTGTGACAGAAATTGTCATACTGTAACTGAATTCTCTGTCTCTACAAAGGAAGTTCTCACTTTCCACTGGTGAATCATTCTGGTACTGATTTCAGCAATCAGTATTTGCCTCCATGTGTTTCAGAGGCATATAACACATCTTTGGAATCAAGGTGCATAAAATCAGAAGCTTTTAAAATCAAATAGATTTAAATCACAATTTAAATTTAAAAATGATTTTTGATTTAAATAATCAAAAATCATGATTTAAACTGCATTGGTTTAGACCAGGTCCACTCAGTTTGGAGCTAGTCAAAAACACTTTGTGGATTATTTCAGATCCATTCAGTTTCCCTTTCTTTTTTCTTTTTTCTAGTGCTAGTATAACATAAATAGAGAAACATTTGTTTTAATTATACAAGATTTGTTACTCAATGGACTTGCAGGTTTCATCCTTATGAACTTTCTAGCTATTTGCATGTCTTAAAAATAAAATGATTGATTCAGGAAAGTAAATGACACATGCCTTTTTTTCAGCCTGGCCTCTCAAATGCACCTCCAATTCTTGTGGTCTAAGGAGGTAATTTGCATGGTAGTGAAACACACAGAGAATAAGACTATAAAGCCGTCTCATATAAAAGTAGTGTATTAAAGTAGAAACTCCAGAATTTATTGGAAATGGTTTTTACAATCAGATGTTTCCTGTTGCTCAATCCTGTTGCTGCTTTCCTTCTGTAAAGGGAATAGAAGTGAGCCATGGGCCCCTTCGCTTATCAGCTGAATGTACACAGCCTGACTGAGGCTCCATTCATTTATTACCTTGCCAACTACTTGCAGTGCCCCTGTTTCAGTTCGTTAGAATCGTATGAGTGAAGGTAACAGGGCGTTCTGCAAAGGACAGGTGGGAGAAAAACATGGTGATGGCAGCAGGTCTGTCTCTCGTAAACTATTCTGTGGATACCTATAATTTTGTGCACACGCAGTGTATATTAGGTTTCAAAGAGGTAGCTGTTTTGGTTTATGCAAGCATATTAGATTAAAAAACAAAATTAAAATTAAAGAAGAACAAAAGTATTGTGGCAATCTTGAAGACTAGCTGTTATCTCTTGTGGATCTGGTCCACTTCCTTAGACACTAGAGTGAGACTATATGATTGTCCTACTTATATGTGGGCCCACGAACAGATGAGGATAATATAATGGATGAAGTGATCATGATTTATTAGGACCATGAAGCTGTGAACAATTTCAATTAGCAGTTTTTGTGTTTGGGTCTGCAAAGCAACAATAGCATTGTTGACACAAGGGGCTTGGTAGTGTGTTGAGAACCTTTGTTTGCTGCCTCAATGCTGAGTCCAGCATTTGTATATACCTTACCTGAGCTCTTTTCTCTTTCAAGTCTTGCTCTGTAGTAGGTTTTTTTCTATGACAGTCTATTTCAAGTCATTAAAAGAGTATTTACATAGACTAAAATGTTCTGAAACAGGTTTTTGTATATTACTCTCATGTCAGTTTTATGTCCAGTAATTCTTTTGTGTAGAGAGTTTTGTGAAGATGGGCAGTCCTGGCAAAATATTGCAAAGATCTTGTTAGCAAGTAAAGAAGTCAAGCAAGCCCCTGATATATGGATGACATTGTTGGGGGCTGTAAGGGTGTTGTCAGAGTAGATATGGAGGCAGAACTTCCATTATCTAATCATGGGACCATGCATAAGTATGTCAGTCACTCTAAAGTTGGAGGAAGTAGTCTGGATTTTATTTTCTTCTGCACATGTGTTGATGCTGTTGCTTGTGTCTTTGGAACACATCAGGAACGATGAGAATTGTGATTCATAGATTCCTTTTTGTCCCATTTTGGTCTGTCTTATCATAGGGTTTTCAAGGTAAAAAAGGTTCAGCTGTGGTTTACCATTTCTTTCTTCTGTGCAGTACTAACAAACATTAGCTAGAGCAGTGGTTCTCAACCTTCCTAATGCTGCAACCCTTTAATACAGTTCCTCATGTTTTGGTGACCCCTTCCCTTGCTTCGAAGAGGCCACAAGCCCCCTTTGGCAGGCCACTACCGCAGGTGCCATAGAGAACTTCCCTCTACAGGCACCCTAAGCCAATCACAGCCTCCGGTGCCATTGACTGACACCCCCTCCAACCTATCAAGCTGTAACTCACTCTTTTCTCCCCCTCTTCCTCCCCCCCCCCAGACCCAAGCCGTTTGTGTCATTTTCTTCACTGGTTCATGGCAAAACCTATGAAATGGTCATTCGACACCCCAAAGGGGTCCTGACCCCCAGGTTGGGAACCACTGAGCTAGAGTGTTACTGCCATTGTCCGTGCAAGATCCTAACAGTGTAGCCTTCAGGTATAGCTACTGTCCTCTAGAATTTTTCTGCTCCATCGCCATTAGAATTATTATTACTGTTTACTTACTCAGTTTATATACCACCCATCTGGCTACTGTACTAAGGCCACTCTTCTGCTCCTGGGTCCATTACTCATGAAGAGGGTAGATGCATCTTAGTCTGATGCCTCAGATGTGACCATTCCAACTTGGGTGCTCTGCTAGTGATCCAGGCTCATAATGGGACCAAACCTCCTGACAACTTCAGTGATACACTAAAACTCTCTCACTGTTAAGGTATGTATCCAGTAATGCTAAGGCAGAGGTCCTATCCACTTCCTTTGACAGATTGTGCAATCTGTCACATCGGGAGCCATATGAATGCTTGAACAACAGAACTGTGCAATCTGAGCTGGCTGAGTGTAACGAGTGGCTAAATTACACCTGCCTGATGTTACATTACATGGGATTCTGGCCAATGTTTACATTTCTGGATTGAAGCTTGATTGTTGTGCTTCTGGTGAGAATGGTTGATTTTATGTACCTCAGCTTAAATGGTGCGTAAACATTTATGCTTCCTGAATATGTTTCAATCTGAAAGTCAGCTCAGTGTTGGCTGTATGAAATACCAGAATACTGCTCCAAAGAGCATTATACAATGGGTAAATTAATGCCTTTTAAAAATGTTTTCACAGATTATAATGTATAAGATGTAGTACCAATTTTGAGTCTCCAAATGTTCTTGAAGTAAAATTGTTGGAACCCTTTCACCAGTAGCTTTGCTTGGTAGGATTTCTGGTGTTGTAGTCCAAGAGTATCTGGGGATCCAAGTAGGGAACTACTGGTGCATATGATTGTAGGAACAGCCAGAATCTATGTCTGTTCTTGTGTCAAGGAGGCACTGACCGATACGACAGAAACTACTCTATTAGTTCACTGAGCTAGGGAATGTTGTTTTAGAACTATATGAATTACAGGTGGGTTTGGCACATTGTCTTCTGACCTGTGCTCTTGCTTTTTACTTGAAACTACAGCTTAGTTTTGAGAAAGAGTCAAGAGATCTGAAATAGTTTATGACACAGTTGCACATCCATGTTTTCTGATACTAATGTGTATACAGTACTGTATTCAGTTAAGTTTCCAAATATTTATATTCCATGTTTTTCTTTGTTTGAACTAGGGAGGCCTTTGATTTGGGACACATACTATTTGCTTCCTATGAAGCCAAAGGCATGTATGTACTGAGGCTTCCAACACTCTAGATTATCACTTGCTCCTACACTTGTATTGTACAAACACTATATATCCTGCAGTTCTGGTAGACTGTGCAATGTTGACTATGGACTGAGGACATGGCCTGAGGAGTTAAAATGATCACTCCTACAAGCCCCTTCCTTCTCTGCATAAGTGTGTTTAACCTTTTAGGTTTCTGAGGAACTGGGGACAATGAAACAGTGAAAACAGAGGCAAAAGCAGCTAGACTGGGCTTTAGATCTGTGAAGATTTCGGGCTTCCAGTTTTTCAGTAATGTAAGCAAAAATATGAGTGCCTTTCCACTTCTGAAACAAAGAGCAATTGTTTGTGTTTGTCTTTTTGTATCTGTCTTGTTTTGAAGGACAAAGAGTTTTGCTTTGTTTTGGTATTTGGAACAAATTCCTGGATTGTTTTTTCCCCCATTTCAAATTAGAGGGATCCTATATTCATCAGATGTTGGTGAACTGCTACTTCCGCAATCATTTATCATTGACCTTTATGACAACAGTTGACAAGAGATCAACAATATCTGGAGTGCTGATGGTACACCAGCCTTTTTGTGTGTACCTTTTGCTTCTGCTCTGACTGATGGACCTTTTGGATCCCTGTGAAGAGGGAAAGGGAGGGAGAGGAAGAAAGAATTTCATCCTGGAGTCTGCCCACTTGAGAGCTAGAGCCTCAGTGGAGGAAAATGTATGGCATTGTGATTAATTACTAATCATTTCAGGGCCTACTCCATGATAGTGAGAATGAGACAGAGTTCTTGCCTTTGTACCATATTGTTTCTATAGATGCTGGTTGAAGAAGACAGCATTTTCAATCTGCCTTTGGTTTCACTTTGTGTTCCAGTTCCAAAGTAATTTGAAAGTAAAGACACTTTTTGTTACATGAGAAATTGGTCTAGAACTGTACCTGTTATTTCCATCTGTTTACTTATCTTGATCCCCCTCAATTTGTTTTGACCTTGCAAGACAGATTTCTTAAAATTTGTTCCTCTTGGTTTTATAGTTATGGGAAGAAGGATGGGAATCTCACTGAAATTAGATAATTAGATTGGCTAGGCTGGTGATGACATATCCATCTAAGCAAGTCTTATTAAACAATATTGTACTGGTGACTGAATTGCAGACATCCTATTTATGAGAATGCCTTACAGCTATTATCTCTGTGATTTTTTTACCCTAATCTGTGGTGATGAATGATGATAAGCATAGCTATGCTAAACTGTAATCCAAATAGGGTTTTTTTCAGAGGTAATTGGAGCACCATGTTTGTGCATATATGGATGGCAGAAGCCTATATAAGAAATGTTTGGTGTTAGCCAAAAATGCTCAGAACCAGCCAGTGATATATTTTTATTCCAAGCCAGCATCCGGTTTGAAGTAGTCTTTATCAAAAGATTATTTTTAAAAAACTGTCTAGTTCTTAGTGAATGTGTCAGTTTTGAAAAGATTGATCTCTATAAGAGTATTCAAGGTCTGCATTTATTTAAAGGGCGTGCCAGATTAGTGTTGTTGCCTCAGTATGTTTGGCTTTGATTCCAGTGGATTCTGTTCCTGTGGTATGTAATGCAAAAACTGTACCAAACTTTTATTACACTTGTATTACTCCTGTGAGACAAGAGGTTGGTTTCAAAATTTCTCAGGACTCCAGCCAGTACAGCATGGAATCTTTGCACACAGTTTTAGACCTTCAGACTAAAGACAATTCATTGCTGAACATGGTTGTCTTAAGAGCTTTATCTCTCTGGACAGTGCAAGGAAAAATACAGTGAGAGATGACTTCAAAGACAGCAATTTGGATCCCAGGAGAAGTTTACAGAAGGAAAGTGTTCCATCCTTGTCCTCCTACTACAGAATCTGTGTCCAGTCAAAAGCCTTCCCCACTAGGAGAGGTTTAGATACTGTGTGGGTTGGTGAGCAGAAGACTGTTGAGGGAGAGAGTCCCCCCCCCCCCCAAGCTGAGGAAACATCATCCACATTTTGGATTATTCCCTCTTCTCTCAAAAACCATTGTGGCGAGCCCGTTGACCATCTGGAAAAGCTTTTCCTGGAGTTCAGCAGGCTGGTGAGGAAAGGAGAGGGAAAATTATGTGAACTTTCTCCAGCTAGCTCTCTTTGTGTCCCAAGCCAATGCAATTAATACTGGAAAGAAGAGCATAGGAAGGTGTGTATATGCCTTGTGAAAGGAAGGGAGCCAGATTATGCTACCACTGGCTTAGAACTATTGCTGCTGTGTGCTTCCTTGTGCATACCTTACTTTCCACTCTGACTTAGCTGAAGGGACATGGACGTGAGGTCAAAAAGAGTAGGTCACGACTGTAACAGCGCAAAACACACACACACACACACACACACACACACACACACACACACACACACAGAGGCACACATAAACAGACACGCTGATCCTTGGGTTGCTGAAGGAGAAAAATGAAGACCAGGAGCCAAGTGTTTTCAGGCTCAGTGTATACAGTGTGCAAGGAACTTCTACTAAATTTCTCCACTGAATTCAGTATACTCACTGCATTCCAAAAACAGATGTTCAATACTGGCAAATGTTCAGAAAATAACAAAACGTGTGACTTGGTCTTCAGATTAGCAGCTTTTACAGAGAACGCTTTGGGACATGCAAACTGCCCTATCTATATGACCATATCACATTATACTAGCTTCCTGAGGAAGCTATGTCTTGAGGAAGTGAACATGTGCACGAAACGTCACATTAAAATATGAAAGCTAGTCTTTAAGGTGCCACATGTTTGTGTCTTTTCTTTTCTTTTGTTTTTCTTTGATTTTTGCCTGAGGAACAAACAAGGGAAGGATACATTTTCCTCAGTTCTTGGTTTTAAAGTAAAAATTGGATTTTTGAGAAGTGAAGTATAGTGGTTAGAATATTCCATGGGAGGTCAAGAGACCCAGTTTCAGATATCCGCTTAGCCATGAAGCTCAATGAGTGAAACTCCAAATCTGCATACTGCTGAGAGTTGTAGGAAGGAAGGATAAACTGGAGAAAAGTTCATGTTCAAAACCTTGTGCTTATTGATGGAAAAGCAGTATATAAATATGATTTTGAAAACTAGATAACAAGACAGAACTTTCATACAAAAACATTGATGTAGTTTTACGATCCACACATTATAAATGCTTTTCACTTAGATTTGTTTTAGCTTAGGAAAAACAGATCCATGGTGTAGAAAGTGTACTTAAAGAGAAGATTTTTCCTCTCTTATCGTACTAGACCCTATACTTAAGATAGCACCTGCTGTTATCCACAACTGTATCTAACATTGTCCTTATAGCTCATAACAGTTTCTTTACTCACTGAATGTGAAGAGACAGTTGGATATTCTCTGCCACAATCATTTGCTAAATTGTGGAGTCAGTGGGATCCTTCCTTACTATCATGACTCAGGAACCAATGTCTAAAATCTATTTTTTAAGTTGCTCTTAACGCACTAAGTAACTTGCCTCCAACTGACTTCTCTTACAAGCTGAGTTTCTGGTACAGTTGCTTGTTCCTTTCCTCAAAGGGATATAATAATTCTGAGCCAGAAATATTTAACGCTTCACTCAAATGTGGATTGATCATCTTGCACACGTAGCTCACAAAAAAATGTTACGGTTTGAATTTCCTTGCTGGATGTGTAGCCAATACGCTGGTTTTATGGAGGAAGAGGGAACAAGAGCCTCTTGTAAACAATTAATGGATGTATATGACAAGGGAAAAATGAACTTGTACTCTTGTGTTACAGATTCAGTGGTTCTTTCCTCTGACTCCGTTGGACGTTCAATAGGCTCAGGTACAAAATCCCCTCCTTTCCCTTCCCTTCCTTTCAGCCCTCTCTCCTCTCTCATAAAAATTACTGCCATTTAATTTATACACAATAGCCATGTTGGGAGGCAAATGAGAGGCTGCTGGAACTAGTTTAGTATATTACTTTTCAGGATAGACATTGAAAGAAATCTGATGGACCACTAAGTTAAAAAACATAATTGTTAAACACTACTTAGGCATGGCCACTTGAAGCTGCTTCAGGTGAGAGTACGATATTTGTTCCCTTCTATTACTGTTTCAAATGTATATATGACTAAACTTGTATTGGTGGATGCACAGGAGCAGATTCGTGTGTAAGCCATTTTTTTGGCTTTTTAAACCACAGTGTGAAACAGCAGCATGTTTGTGTGTCCATTGTTCTTCCTCCTGTGTGTTTTTCCCCATCATGCAAATGGACATACAAAACAGGTAGGGATGCCTTATCAAGATATCTGAATCTGATGTTTTGATTAATTGCCCTCAGACAAGCCAGAATTAGTCAGTTTGATCACTTCCCTTCCATGGGGGTTTTGCCCACTCCAAAGAAAGAATAGTTAAGGCAATAAAGAGCTGAATGGCTTTGTATACTAGCCAGCAGCTGAATCAGATGGTTAAGCAAGCTAGAGCTGATAGTTTATCACTACATTTGAACCCACCCATTAGGAACAAGGTCCTGCATTTTGCAACTTCTAATTCAGTTCTTTGCATATTATTTTTTTGAGGGGGGCAACTTTCTCACTTTCTGAAACAGGGATAGTACTGTGTTTTGATTTCCTAGATGGAATTTCTCAATTTTCAACTGCTATCTTTCTTTAAGTACCATTGGTTATTGTTGGTCACAATGGCAACAAAAACAGCCCTGAGAACAAGAAGAAGGAGTTTCTTGTGTGTTAAAAGGAGAGAGAAAAATTCTTCCATGAGTGAGTTTTAGTTAGGGTAGATCATTTGATCAGTATATGGAAAAGCATGCAGGTGAGGAATTTGTTTGGGATGGGTGTCATTTGCCAGATGTAGAGGTAGTTTTTATGGAGATGGATGTGTTAGTGAGTTCAGAGAGAAACTTCCCTTTGCTATTAGATGTAATGACTGAATTATGTAATCTTACTCATTTAAAAGCAGGCGTATTAGGATGGCTCAGAATCAGCACATAGTCTATAGTTGGAGTGTGGTTTTGCTCGATTCCATCAATGTCCAGGCTCACAACTACAGCACAGGTAAAGTTCTGATGGTCTTGCATTAAGAGTGCATACACAGAATTTACAGTGTGGGGTTCTGGAACAGTAGGGATGGGGCATTTATTTTCCCTACAGCTACAAAGAGTTGTTAATATTTGTCATAAAGGATGTTCTAATAACCTTCTCTTTAAAACCTGCTCATTTCCTCCCATTCCTTGATAAGTTTATTTCAGGGTTTCTGATTGTACACTGGTAAGAAAATTTACTGCCTTCCAACATGGTCCCCGGCTTCCGCCTGCACAGTGATCCAACACTGCTCGCTGCTGACTAACACCAACAGCAAAGGCCTTGTCCTAAGGGTTCTGCTGCATTACTAATCCCTGGCTTGGCCTTTTTAAAAACTACAGTACAGGCTGCTTCCTGCTCTTGCTGCATTCTTGAAAATACATTACTGAGGGCTGAACAAGGATGCATGATCTTGCTGATGGGCATTGCCTAGCTTTGCTTGATGAAGGGAAATGCCCTGATGGAATTAGAAAAATAGCAGAGAGGGCCTCCCTCTTTGCGGTCAAACTTTCAAAAGTATTTATTTATTTATTTATTTATATATTTCTATACCGGCCGTCTTCCAGAGGAACTCTGGGTGGTTAACAATAAAAAACAATCAAAAATAGTAATGTGGGGGTAGCTATGCATGGGCAAACACCATGAGGTACCAGGCCAGGGACACTGACAGAAAACTACATGTTCCTGTCTGCCCAACAACAATCCACTTACTCTGCTTTTACTTTTAAAAGTAGATAACGACATAGAGGAAGGTTAGAAATTATTGTCATTCATTAACATGCTGCATGTTAAACTAATTCGTAGTTTGGAGTGTTGGCTTTACTGTGCTTCAAGTGCTAACTAATAGAGAAAAATAAGATTTAGTTATGTGGTCTGTTGTTGGACTGAGGGATAGCTTTCCTTGTTAAAACAGGAAGGAGAGAGAGAAAATCCACATCTCTTGTGCCTCTGTCCGTTCTCCCATTACACCTTGCTGGAGACCTTGGAACAGGGAAAACTAAGAGAGAACCTGTTGCTGTCCTACGCCGAACCATTCCTAGTAGGTACTATTTCAGGATGGAGAGAAAAGGCAAGCAAAGTTTGTGACTGATTATGGTTATGGACCTGTTTCAAAGTTGGAAACGAGCAGTGGGAGACTTGGGAATGGATATGTGTTACTTCTGCTGATGGGGATGGGTTTGGATAACTTAACCCCAGAGATTATAGTCTGTAGTTGTTTAGTTTATATGAATTTGTAGTAGCCCTACATTTAAATAGTTGTATCTTTTTATCAAGTTTGTCTGATAAACTACATGCATCCTTATCTGGAGCACTTATTCATGCTCTGGTAAAAGTGTATAAGTTACTGGAATGTATTGTATATAGAGCTGCATTTGAAAATTAACTGGAGAATTCAAAATAGGGCTGCAGAGTGAATAAATGAGACCACGTTATTTTATCATATTACGGTAGTGCTTTGTCAGCCCCTCTGGCTTTCATTTGGTCACTAGTCCTACAGTAGTTCAGAAGGCTGGATTTAAGCTTTGAATTTCTGAATTGCTTGGGATCAAATATGGATCCCTTCTTCCCAGACTTGGGTTCTTCTCGTTGTGCCACCACCCAAATGCGATTATGTGAGTGCCGACTATGGAGAGAGTCTCCTTGTGGTTTCTTCCACATTTGATAACTAGAATTTGGAATGCTGTCCTTAGATAATGTGCTTGGTATCTGCTCTATATTCTTCTTAGTGCAAAGGAGAGCCTGTCTTCCCCAAAACCTTTTGTGGGCTCTATTGGGAGGACCTTTAATGAGGATTAATGTTTACTGACCTTTGACATTTTTGGCTTTTGAACACAGAGAGCTGTCTGTGTTGATTCCGATGATTTCTTCTCACTGTGTTATTTGTATACATCATGTATATATTTGACTTTTTAAAAAGTTTCATAATTGGTATTTATGCATGCTGTCCAGATAACTTCTTTTATAAGAAGCTGGTGCAGTAAGGGAAGAAAGAAACGTTGTACTGGTGCATCAAAGTACAATGCATGCATACAAACAGGTATACAGTCTTATGTTTTTGCATTTTTATTGCTTCTTAGAACCTGGAATAGGAATTGTCCATAAGTATATGAAATCCCTTCTAAACAAGGGGCATTACAATTTATATAAGGAAGATTCTACTGCATTAGACAACTTCTAAATATTTATACTAGAAAGATGCCTAAATGATTCAATAAATACTGCTGAATAGACATGGGCACGACTCGGCGAAATCCTTGTTTCCGTTTCCGTTCCTCGTTTCCGTTACGTAACGAAACGAAGAACGACAATTACTCCGCCAGAACTAGAACTCGAACCGACTAAAGAAAAATTGGGTCTGATTTGTCGTGGTCGTTCCTGGCAGCATCGCAGCGATCGCGCGATGCCAAGTGGCACAGGAAAAAAGTTTTAAAAATAAAAAACCCCGATTCCCGGCCAAAAAAGCAGGTGAAAATATGCCTGCCTGAGGGCACCTACCAGAGGGGTGGTTTCTGGGGGGGGGGTCCCCGGCCTCCCCCCCTCCTCTCCTGGGCTGCGCATCCTCGTCGTCTCGCCAACTCGCCAAGCGGTGCGGCACAGAAAAAAGTTTACAAAAAAAACCGATTCCCGGCCAAAAAAGCAGGCGAAAATATGCCTGCCTGAGGGCACCTACCAGTGGGGTGGTTTCTGGGGGGGGGGGTCCCCGGCCTCCCCCCTCCTCTCCTGGGCTGCGTATCCTCGTCGTCTCGCCAACTTGCCAAGTGGCGCGGCACAGAAAAAAAGTTAAAAAAAAAACCCGATTCCCGGCCAAAAAAGCAGGCGGAAATATGCCTGCCTGAGTGAGGGCACCTACCAGAGGGGTGGTTTCTGGGGGGGGGTCCCCGGCCTCCCCCCTCTCCTGTCCTGGGCTGCTCTGGTGGGGGGCATCCTCGTTGTCTCACCAACTTGCTCGCCATGCGGTGCGGGCGGGGGATCCAAAATGGGGCAACTGCAATATTTATTTTGAAATTGTGGTCCAAAAACACACCAAAGCACCACAGAAACATGCGAAAATAGCTATTTTAAAACTGCCTGAATTTTTTCAGTAGCAGCAGTGGGTTTTTCTTGCAACAAAACGTCTCCATTGATTTTATTTTATTTTATTTTTATTTTTATTTTTTTACACCTGCGCAATGATGGGCTGGCCATGGGAGTGGACCATGCAAATTTTTGGAGCCATTCCACCAATTGCATGGCCACTTGGCCAGGTTTTGACCGAGACTTCTGGGATGTGCCAGTTGGGCATAAAAAGCCCACTAACCCTAGCCCGAACCCGAACCCGAACCCTAACCCTAACCCATACGCCAGTACACTGTCCTTCTTAGTGGGTCAGAGAGGCACCCAGAGGTGCACCCCAGTAACTCACCCTAACCTTACCTGTAACCCTAAGCCTAGCCCTTGCGCTAACCCTAACCCTAAGCCAGATCTGTGTACTTGCATTGCACTACAGCAAGTACACTTCCCTTCTTAGTGAGCCAGAGGGCGCCCATAGGGGTCCTCTCTCACTTTGTTCCTCCTCCCCATCCCCAGCCCAAGTGCACCGTATGCCAGGCAGTGAGTCACAGAGGCACCCGAAAGAGAGGTGCCTCTGCCTGCCACTGCAACTTGGTATGCATATCCAATTGGCTATGCATACCCTTTTGTAGCGGGCCAGATGAGGCACCCACCCCAGAGAGGTGCCTCCAGGAGCCCGCTTTCCCTTCATGGCGGGCCAGAGGAGGCACCCACCCCAGAGAGGTGCTTCCAGGAGCCCGCTTTCCCTTCATGGCGGGCCAGAGGAGGCACCCACCCCAGAGAGGTGCCTCCAGAAGCCCGCTACCCCCCCAAAACCAGTACTAACGACAGACAAAAAAAGGACAAACGAAACGACAAATTTTTGAAAAATTTCGCGACAAACGGAAACGAGCCGAAACGGGCTGGCTCCGACACACGACAACTCGAAACGTAATTTTTCCTGGTCGTGCCCATCTCTACTGCTGAAGTCTTCTTGATATATTGAAGTGTAACATTGTATACTGTGGTAGATTTATTTTAAACCTGTATGAGCTTTGAATACTTCTAATACTGTATTATTTGTGAGATAAATAGATCTCTTTTTGGTTCTGTTTAATATAGGATAATGTCTAACTTCCAAGCTGACGTGTGAATGATTTGATTCTATAATTGTCCTTGTACACATAGATTCAAATTGATTTACTATTTGGGGTTGACCTTTATGTGGTCTATGCTTGAATAAATGCAATACGTAAATGAGGAGTATGTGTATTCTCTTCAGATGTCAGTGATTTACATTTCATTAATCAGAATGCTTATTGTTGGAAAGCACATTGTGTTTTTAAGTTTTCCTATACATGCTTTCCTTTTTAAAATTTAATTTTTTAAGTTCTGTTGTGTAGAGCCAATGGCACAATGGGAGTGTCACTAACAGAGGCAGGCATCACTGCCAGAAGCAGGTTGCTCACATGCAGTGAGAGGTCATGTACAATCTGAAATCAAAGAAGGAACTTGTTACTAAGAAAATCTGCTGCTGGTAGTGATGTTGCATCTAATTAGAGATGGGCACAAAATGAATTTTTATTTGTTTTGTCATTCATTATTTGTTTCATTACATAACAAAATGAATAATGAACCGTCCGTCAAAGGAAAACGAAACAAAACAAAACTTTTCATTTTGTTTGTTTTATTTTTCATTTCCCTGCTGCTGGTGCCAACTAGCCCCCATGTAGGGGGCCTTCAAAGCCCCCTGTAGCGCTGCTGGTGCTTATTTTAAAAAAAGGCACCCTCAGCTGGCCGTGCTACAGCTGATTGGCGCTTGGGGCTCAGGCAAAAATAAATAAATAAATAAATAAATAAATAAATAAATAAATAAATAAATAAATAAATAAATAAAAATCCTGCCTCCCCCCCGAGGGAAAAGCCCCAAGCCAGTTTTAAAAAAGTTTAAAACCTATTGGGTGGGGGGGGGGGAAGGTACATTTTTTTCCTGATCACCAAGCACCGATCAGCTGTAGCGCTGGCTTGGGACTGGCAAAAAAGTTTAAAAATTGCTCCCCTCCCCACTTGGGGATCAGCAAAAAAAATTGCTTAAGATGGGCTGAATGGGAGTGCTCCCTCCCCTGGATTCACATTCTGCCTGTCTTGAAGAGTGGCTCTATGGTCATCATGGTGGGTGGTTACTCTCTAGCCTGTTTCTCATCTCTGTGTTCTCTGGAAGGGCTGTTTACTCTCCCATGCAAGGGAATTTTTTTAACAGCATGGTCAAGTAGCCTCCACTGGGGCTACAGCTGGGGCTGCACTGGGTCTGGAGGCCTCCACAGCCACTGCTCTGGAAGCTCCGGGTGGGCATGTATTCCCCCTATAAGACACACAGACATTTTCCCTTACTGTTGGGGGGTGCATCTTATAGAGCAAAAAATATGGTATTTAAGTATTTCTACTTGCTTTTGATACCCTATGTGTACAATGTGAATTACAAACTATGGGTATTTCAGCGATACCTTTATTTATTTATTTTTAAATGCATCTCCTGTAATATTTTTATGTTTGCTGCAAATGCTTTTTTTTACACTTCCATTTGTATTTAGTGCCCAGTATCCTGTTGTTCAGCACCACCTACGCAATAGGAGTGATGTCACTTGCTGCTTATTGAAGTGTTCCTTCTTTCAATTTGGAACCTGTTTTGTGTCATATCATTGTGTGGGAGCTGGAGCTGCATGCTTTCCAGAATTAAAAAACAAAACAAAACTTTAATTATCATCAGTCTACTGTGGCTGGTGATGTCAAGCCTGCCCGTGCAGTAAGAGCTCAACAATGACCATGATTGTATTTTGAGCAATTCAGACTAGGATAGTATTTGTAGCCTTTTGATTTTTTTTATATTGTACCCTTAGAAGTTTTTTTTAAAATGATGTCTGTTCAACTGTTCAGTATGTCCACCATTTCATATTTTGATATTGTTCCTCTCTTTGTGCCCTTGTTAACATAACTAAGGTGTAATAGACCAGGAACTAACTTTAACTGAAAATAATACAACAATTAAAACTCTATAGTTGGTGGAAATGTGTTTTTGGTATTATATTTGTTCAGCATGACATCGTTCCTCTCCAACAGTGATTTTCTCCTGTCTCATTGTTCTGTATTTACAGCTTGCCTTCACTGAAATAACATACTTTTTTACCCTTTTGTTTGCAATGATTTGTTGTATTCCATTACTGGAGTTGGATTGAGGAAAGGCAAGGAAAATGGCTTTCCTCCCCTCCCTTTGTTGCTATAGCAACTCCCTCCAGATTTTTGTTAGCCCTTTCCATAATCTCCAAGTGTTGTCTTTTGTGCCCCCTCCTTTTGTGATGAGAGCCTCAATTTTTTTAACCCTCTCTGTATCAGCTTCATGTTCTGGTTGCTGTAAAATGGCATGGGCGCTCAGATCTAAACCTTTATCTATCTTAAACATATTTAAGAAACCTTTGCTTACAGTAAATCCATGAAACCTATTTTTTTTCAGCTTTGATGTCTAATCCTTCTCCTCCTGCTGCTAATTTATCTATCCTCTTTCACAGATAGTGGCTCTTCTTTGATAAGGCCCGATTCCTCTAACCTTTCTGGTCCTTGGATGTCTGCTGCTTATTTCTGTTAATTTTTTGGTGGATGCTGTCATTTTTTCTTTATTCTGAACAATTATGTGCTTATTCTACCTTATTGCTTTACAGATTGCTGTGCCCATAGTTGGCATTTTATATATGTATTCTGTAGGGGAACCTGCCATGAAAGGGAATTCTGATGCACAGTTCTTTTTGTCTGGTGTCTCTGGAAATCTGTGTCTGAGTGCACTGAGGAAGCAGACACATTGATAAATATCCTAGACTAGGGCTTCTGTTGTGGTGGTGAAGAGGTTGAAATGTATCTGCCCGTCCAGCTTTCTTGCTTCTCAGGGAAATGTTTTGAGTTTAAATTTTCATTGCCACTTGCCTTTTGACACAATTTTACTGTTGCCATCTCTTAATCTTGTATGACATTCCACACTGGAAGGTCTGGAGCTGTATGCTAGATCAATTTCTGTGATTTGTGACGGTCCCTTTTCTTTCTCTCTGGTGACTTTCAGCTCTCTTCTTGTTTGTCTCCTTTTGGTTAGTGTCTGTACACTGCTTTGGAGATAGGGAGCTCTGTGTGTCCCTTCTAATCCTCAATGAGGCATCAGATGTACACTGTCATGTGTAGAACACTTTCCTTGTAAAATATTTCCACTTTCCTGGAGACTTAGATTTAAAGATTCTTCAAATATTTAAAAATAGTGTCATTGTCCAACTTTTACTTTCTGATAGTCATATACAGAAAGGGTATATAATGGAGAAGGGAAACCTTACTGCTAATGTAAAACTTGTTTACTACGTAACTGACATTAAATGCAAAGTAAAGCGGAAATCTGGGGAAGTAAATTTTAATAGTTGATATTGGGGTTATGTGTCACTTAAAATCAACTTGTAAAATGACTGGTACTGTATATACTCAAATATAAGCTGAGTTTTTCAGCCCTTATTTTTGGCTGGAAAAAAATGTCCTCGTCTTATATTCGTGTGAATATAGTTACCACACTTCCACTGCCTCCTGAGTGCTCATCTGTCTGGGGAAGATGGCAGAGGGCTAGTCCTGCCTGTTGGAGAAGGCACCCAGGCTTATACTCGAGTCAATAAGCTTTCCCAGTTTTTTGGGGGGAAATTAGGTGCCTCAGCTTATATTTGGGTCAGCTTATACTTGAGTATATACGGGTAAGTATCTAATGTGATATGTGAGTCCTAAACTGATAAGTCAATAAGCTAGATGATAACTTTTGGCCTTTCCAAGAAGAACAAATAGCAATAGGAAACCAGCCATTTCCCGATACAGTTCAGTTCAGTGACTTAATTATATATATATAATTTAAACAATAATTGGCTGTCAGTCAGTCATTTAGTCTCTCTAGTAATGCTGAGGAAAATATGCAGCTTATTAACCTTCCTCATGAGTGGTTGGAGATTTGCATGGAATATTAACCGAAGTCACCAAAGGAAATAATTCTAGTCAAGAATTATTCAGGGTAAGATAAATTAAAATTATTCCTTCTTGCAGCTCACAGTTAAATTGTGGAATTCACTGCTGTGAATATTGATCACAACTTAAATTAATTGTTTTACTTTACTCATTCTGTGCAGTAGTGGGCAGGTAACTACTGTTATTGTTGATTGCCTTGTCAATGTAACATTTGTGTCAAGTTAAAGTTTAACACTTGCCAGCATTTTTGTGAAAGGTTCCGGGAAGGATTTCCCCATCCAATGAAGACTGCAGCCTCCCCCCCCCCCACGCAGCTCTCAAAATGGATTTCTTCCTGTAATCTTTAATCTTTCATTTGGTCTTTAATATCAAAATCTGAGCCACAGGGAGGACACAACCAAATTTTCTGAAACTCTTAACATTCTAGGTTGCACTAATGATGTCATTTCCTTTACGGTGATTTTAAAACAAGCCCTGTTATGAAAGACATAAAGGGAAAAGGCACATTTTTGGTTGTGGGAGAATCCCACTTCTGCATTAGATAACAGAGGAATTTGCATTCTCATTGTCAGGGTATAGAATATTTGGGAACTATGTTATTTTGGTGGCCAATACCCTCAAAAAGAAATTGTTCATTTGAGTGATAGCCCCCTGCTATAAAAGAAGAGCAGATGAGTTAATAAAGAATATAGCTTTCAATCACTACTTGTTACAGTGACTATATACAGTATTATGTTATCTCTTTGTGTATTAGTTGTTGGGAAGCATGAACTAGAGGGCGCTAATGCATTGATGTCCTACAAAGTGATCAACCATAGTCATCTGGTTGGTCACTCTGAGAACAGAATACTGTTTAGAAGAGATTTGGGTCTGATCCATCTGGCCTTTTCTTACATTTTTATGGCAATACAGAGATTAGATTCTTGGAAAAGCATATCTGCTGTTGGCTATTTTAATGCCCTGTAAGGAGTTTAATTTTTCAAGATGTGCTGTTATAGAACCAGGAGTGATCCATCTAGTGTTGTTTATCAGATCAAATGGGAAGCAAGCCTACATAAATGAACTGCTGGATAGCTCGATAGTTTACATATCTGGCTGCAGAGGCAGAATTTGGAAATTCAGTTCACCATTGTGCCTCCTTGGAAGGCAATGACTCAGTGACCCATAGGTTTCCTTTTAGCTCTGCAGTCCTAATATGATGATGAATGAATGAAGTGGCCTCAAAGGCTTTGCTTCTTGTGTTCTGCACATGAAAGAGTTGGAGAAATAGCTGCTTCAATTAGAATACTCCTAGAATCTTCCAAGTTCTTCTCAGATCTACTCCACGTGGCCATTTACACTTTGATTATATCTGGGCCTGCTCCTGCTCCTATTTATTTATTTATTTATTTATTTATTTATTTATTTATTTATTTATTTATTTGACTTATGACCATCTGGCGTAAAAGCCACTCTGGGCGGTTTACAGGATTTTAAGGTAAACAATAAAGCATAATAACAGATATAGATCATAATTAAAATCAAAAACATCAGAATTTTAAAAAATCAACAATATTGCAATCTAAAATGCCCTAACAAAGGTAAAGTAAATATTTTGAAAACAGATCAGCAGCAATGATTGTCAATAGCCAGGGAAAGCCATTTTGAAAAACTAAGTCTTCAAGAGTTTTTTTTAAAGACCTGCAGTGTGGGTGCGAGGCACATCTCAGGGGCAGGGGGAGTTGATTCCAAAGACGAGGTGCCGCTACCAAGAAAGCCCGATTCCTGGTCATTGTTTTACGGGCTTCTCTCAGTGTTGGCACCCTCAGATGACCTGTCTGGGAAGAGTGAGTGTTCCGGGCGGTATTTTGAGGTAGGAGCTGTTCTGACAGATAGCAAGGTCCTAAACCGTTTAGGTCTTTGTATGTTAACATCAAAATCTTGAAATTAATGCAGAAACAGATCAGAAGCCAGTGCAGTGCAGCCAGTGTCGGGGTGATATGTTGGTGGCATTTTACACCCTTTATTAACCTGGCCGCAATATTCTGCACTAGCTCAAAGGCAGCCCCACAGTGAATATCAATATATAGCAACTCCTACTGGGAAAAGTCTCAAGATAGACTTACTACTCAGTAAGAGTAGTTACAGTGTCTTGCTTTTTTCAAAGCATTTCATACTCCTTGCTGATCCTCTATTATTTTGACAGTTCTAATATTTTTTTGGATGAGATGAGTTGGCATCACTTGATTGTTGTTGCTGGTTAAGGTGACAGCTGAGTCACTTGGATTTTTATGTACAGGGAAGTTAAAGAACTCTTTCCGCTGGTCATTATTCTTGAGTAAAAACTGCTCTGACTTCTTTTTTCTCCTGTATACAGTGGACCCTCGTATAACAAATGGTTTTTATTACATAAAATCTGTACAACATAAAAAATTACAGAATCACCTATGGGGCGAATCCGTATAACATAAAATGGTCATGATTAGGGATTACTCTGTTTTCAGTGAATTCCTATGGGAAATTTGTATAAATGAAAATTTGGTTAACAAATTTCATTTGGAATGAATTAATCCCTTTATACAATGTACTACTGTATATTTGAATACTTGAATTGTTATAGCTTCTTGGATTATTTTTGAAATTGCAATAGTTACCGTATTTAAAACTGTCTTGTTTGAAGGGCTGGGCTATATTTATTCATTGACTGTGAACAACCTTTTCTTTTATATTCTTTCAGAATATGTCTTGAAAGTGTTTCAGACTGTACTTGTGATGCTATCTAATAATTTCTCTTCACAGAGCAATGCAATTTTTAGTTCATAAGATAAATAGTTGTCACAACAGCTCATAAAATTTTGTTAGATTTAATGGACTATAGAGGCTAATTTATTCTCCAGTAGTTTCCACTGGTTTCCCCTACTTCATCTTTAAACATTAGTACTTACTCCACGTTTTATAACTCTGACAGTTTAATTGGGAGTTGACTAATACTTTGCCAATGCCTCCCATACCTTGGTTGTCAAGTGCAGCAGCTCTTTTATGTTACTGGACTCTCTTTCCACTTCCTGTACCTATGGATGATGAACATTTCAGGGTGGGAATTTCTATAAGAATCCCTTCCTCTATTTACTCTTGTAAAATATTCCCATGTTCCCTCTTCTTTATAGTTTGCCTTGTTTTACAGATCAAGTTGACTTGTCCCAGAGGTCACCGAGAACTTGTGCACATTACTTTTTTGTTAATGTTATCTCTGACTTTTACTAGGGAATATGATACAGCTTCTGAAGTGGAGCAAAACCCTCTTTTGTGAAACATTCACTTAGGAATGTTTAGCTGCGTTTACATAAGTGTGCATGGCACTGAATGCAGTCACAATTTATGCAGCAACAAAGACCAAGCAGATAACGTCTTAGAGAAAAACGACAAATGTGATATCTCTTACCTTCTGTTTTGATTCTTTTTCTGAATTCCATTGTAAGCTTGTTTAATGGATTTCCCAGACCCTTCATAGTCTACCAACAAAGAAGAAAAACATTTCCCTGCCTTCTTATATCCAGCAAGACACCACAAATATTTACTGCTTTTTCACCTCAGATCTGTTATTACAATTCTTTTTGTGCCTAGTTTAAGGATCTCTAGATAGAAAGGGACAAGCCCTGCAAAGGTGTCAGCTGATCACATCTTCCAGGGTTTGTGAGGTGCCTACAAAGATCTGGAGTTGTTTTGAGTGCCACTTTATTTTGCATGTAAGCTCATGTGGGTTTCTGAGGAGTACAGCCTGATATTTTCATTTTAATTTCAGAACTTCTTAAAGAGTCTATGAGGAGAATATTCATGATTGATGAATAGAGAACAGTTTCCTGAAAGAGAAAATTGCAAAGTGGTAGGATAAGAACCCTTGATATAAACTGGAATAATGTCTGTTTTAGTTACATCTTTACTGTCAAATATCATCTATAAGAAATGTGGGTAGATACCAGTAATGTTGTCAGGATGATATTAGCAGCTATTTTTGCCAGATAATTTACTTCAAACTCTCTTTACATTATTGTGGGGAAGACTGCCATCTATATAAATAACCTCCTAGACAGATAGGTGTAAACCCACCTACCTTTCTTGATTCAGAATAGCTTTTCTCATTTAATATAACATTATTTTTATTTCTTGCATTTCTAATTAAAAACTTTTTTCTGTACAAGCTCACAACTAAATTGTTATCTGGCCCTTATAAGCTTGCTAACTTTTCTGTTGTTATTGAAGCTGTTGCCTTTTTATTTATTTTATTCTTTCATTCATTCATTTTACTTATTTAAACAGCTTTGTTAATTTTTTCTTGTTCAATAATAATATAGCAATTTATAGTAAGTATATCATCAAGAGTCTTTGCTTCATTCCTTTGGATGGTCCTGTTGTGTCTAAGGAGTGTGGATGTTGTGATATCAACACAGTTCTATTAGCCTTTTAATATGTCTATGTTGGAAACAAATTGATAAAAGTGTCACAGTTCCAATGGATTATATTAGCTTTAGAGCAATGCATGGCTACAAGACATTTTTGTACCATATACAGTAATACCTCAGATAACGAATTTTTTGGATAATGAATTGAAATTCCAGGTATAGAGTTGCCTTGGATAACGAATGTTTCAAAATGCCTTGCAAATAAAAAGCGTACCCAGGATGCATTGCAGCCCCTGTAGTTTCTGGAGGGGAGGGAGGCATTAGAACTTTTTTTGCGTGGTGTTTTGGAGCCATTCTGATCATGTTTTGCTGAGGGATTTGGACTTGGAAAGGTAGGGAGCAAGCTTTTATTAATCTTTACAGTGCTTTTCTTTGCACTTTGGGCAGGAAAAGGCTGGGCTAGGCTTTCTGGTTTTATGCTTATGTTTGTCTATTTGGATTTTTTTCCCTTTGTACTTTGGGCGGGAAGAGACTGAGTTAGGCTTGATGCCTTCATTTCCTCTGTGTTTGCAAGCATTCTCCATTGCTTTGGAGGCAAAAACGGGCTGCATTTTGTTGCTTATGTTTCTCCATTTGAATCCCCCCCTCTTTGCACTTTGGGCAGGAAAAGGCTGAGTTATGCTTGTGCCTTCTCTGTGTTTGCAAGCGTTCTCCATTGCTTTGGAAACAAAAATGGGCTGCATTTTACTTGCTACTTGTTTCTCTGGATTCCCCCCCCCTTGGCACTTTGGGTGGGAAAGGCTGAGCTAGGCTTGGTGGTTTCATTTCTCCATGTTTTCATTGCACTGCGGGGGGGGGGGTGTTCTGAGGGGGGTGTTCCAGCACTGCATGCCTTTAACGTACACTTTACAAAGTGGTCTGTGGTAAAAACCCAGTCTTTTTGCCTTTTTTCAGGCCTCAGGAATGGATTAATCGGTTTCCCATTCATTTCAATGGGAAACTGCATTTTGGATAACAAATTTTTTCAGAAAATGAATTGCCTCAGAGAACGAATGAAATTCGTTATCTGAGGTACCACTGTACTTCTGTGTCTTTTTTACCCCGAAATGCAGATATGGAGAGATTCCACAATCTGCTTGCTGAGGTCTTTACTAGTAAACTACAAACAAATGAATCATGACCCTCTGGTTAAGTCAGTTTGATTGCTGAACTGTATTTCAAATGTTTTATTCTTTTCCCAGATCTGGTGTATAACAAGCTTGCTGACACAGACAAGCACACGAACTGACCTTTAAGAGACAGACCCAGGGTCAAGCACAAGTCCCCTAAAAAGTATTTACATGTTTAAAAAAAACTTTGCCACAGATGCATATATGGAATTTGACCACCAAAGAAGGCCTTAACACTTCTTCCTTTAATGAAGGGAAAAAATAACTGGCTCACTATGAAGAAATGTTTCAGATGGTGAATATATAGTATCTGTCATTTTGGTGTTCTGGTGTGTAGAGTTTTTCCTAATTTTGCTTGAAGATAGTTTTTGTGCTTTGGCTATTGAGGGCTTCACATTAAGAAAATTAAGTTTCCGTCTCTCTGTGTAAACACGTGGATGCAGCTGGAAAATATGAAGGTGGACAGATTACACATGAATCTGCTCTTTCTGTTCTGTTGTCTGTTTGGGTGGTCTGTTGGGATCTTGGCAATTAGACTAAGTCCTTCTCACTTAATTGTCCAGCAGCTAGACTAATCCTGGACGCTCAGAGGAAAAAACCACACTGGTGCCAATGTTTAGCTTGGCACAAAAAGTGTATGAATTGTTGAGCTTACTACGCTTGGCTGTAAGTCTGTTTGTATTATTGCTGTTTTACTTTTATTGTTAAATCATTGGCAATGACTAGGTTCTCATTTGAATCCAGGATTTGCCATAACATAGCAAAATATGTTCTTTATCACGGTTTATCTAAAGCCTATTTGTTTTCTGATAAACAAATATCATTTTGTGACATTTTGCCCCTCATGGCAGAAATATACGTTTTTTTCCTTATCTGTTCCAATACAATGGACTCTTGTATAACAAACGGTTTGTATAACATAAAATTTGTACAACATAAAAATTCCAGAGATAGGGGAAATTTGCTTAACATAATTGCCTATGGGGCGAATCTGTACAACATAAAAATGGGATCACTCTCTTTTCAATGCATTTCTATGGGAATTTTGTATAAAGGAAAATTTGCTTAACATAATTTCATTTGGAGCGAATTAATTCCTTTATACAAGGTATCACTGTACCTTAAGATCTGATTCACCTAGTTGTACAAAATGGCTGTGTTGTTTAATTTTGATTAGGTTAGTTGCTGTTCATGCCTATTTCAGCACTATTCATTGGTACTATTTTCTGTCCCTTGGTCACTGTTCTCTTCAGTATTCTGCCCTTTAGTTGGAACATATAAGATTAGCAATGGTTCTCAGTTTATTAAGGCTGCTATACTGATATCTGTCCAGAATGCTATTGGTTAGTAACAGACAGTACTGTAAGTACACTTGAGTGGTGTAAATCGCAGCAGCAAATCGCCATGAGTTGATGCTTGTGTCATTGTATACCTATGCACATAACTAGCATGGAACAAAGGACACAGATAGTCATTATTAAACTAGTGATGATTTGCTGCTGCAGTTTATACCAGTTGCTTCATGCTAACTTAACTAACAAATTGGATTCTGGTCATTTTATCTCTTTCCTTCATTTGAATCAATCTTACTTGGTCCTCAACTGGAAATTAAAAAACAAAAATTATATAAAGATTTCTTGGTTTCAGATATATGAAATAAAACCTTTATACTCCACTGAAAATGACACCTGTATTGAGTGAAGTCTAACATGTTTTCTCAAAGGCTTTAACGGCCGGGATCCAATAGTTGTTGTGAGGTTTTCAGGCTATTTGGACGTGTTCTGGAAGTTTTTCTTCCTGACGTTTTGCCAGACTCTGTGGCTGGCATCTTCAGAGGAGCACTCTGAAGATGCTAACCATAGAGTCTGGCGAAACGTCAGGAAGGAAAACTTCCAGAACACGGCCAAATAGCCCAAAAAACTCACAACAACTATCTGACATGTTTATTCATCTTACTATCAAATACCAAATTTTGTATCCTTTTTGACCTCAATAGATGATATACAATTGATGATGATGATGATGATGATGATGATGATGATGATGATGATGATGATGAGAGAGTGAGTGAGAGAGAAAGAGAGAGAATTAAATCACCCTGGAATTATAATACTAAAAATGTAAATATTTCTCATTCCATAAGACTCTGAAGAAGCTTCAGCTGCTTATTGTGGATCTCATTTCTGCTTCTCAAGTTTTTGGAATATCACAAGAGCTGTCCAACATATTCTGCATGTGTAACTCAGGTTGGGTACTGTAGATTCAATAACAGTTATATGAGGGTCTGCATTAATGTTTGCGTGCAACAATACAGCAAGAAAAATATGAATGCGTCTGCTGTGAAGTTACATTCAGGAAGCCAGGTCTTCCTAGAGGAATTCACTCCAGGTAACCACACAGGAGTCAGCAGAAAGAGGAGAGAAAATTAGCCTTGTTTGCAACTTGCAAACCATTTGGAATCTCTACACTCCAGCCTTTTGGACAAAATGTTCCCTTTGGCCTTGTCCCATGTAGATCCCTGCTATGGAAGATTGGGTGATACTTTGTGAATTTTACAATATATGATTTTCATGTGAAGAGCACAATGGACTTTAAAGCATTTGAAGCTTTCAAAACCAGGTTGTTTTACAGTACATCTACATCCTTGAAGATAGCATGGCTTCTTATCTATTACCAACTTTTCCAGCTTGGTTCAGTTCACCTGTTTTCTGGCTTCTTTTACCTTTCTAAATCTCAATGCATTAGAAATTTGAACAGTCTGCACTAGGCAGGAGAGGAGAGTTAATATAAGTATGTACAGAAAAGCACTTTATTTATATTTTCAAAGAAGATTGTGTCGATTTTTAAAAATACAGTATCACTTCAATCTCAGTCATCTTTGTAGCTGTCATAGAGGATCTACTAACAAGGAACAATTCTGTAGCTCTAATTACCTGGTCTGCTTTTGTCTTTCAGAATATGACAAACTGGGATTCCTTCTAAAGCTGGATTCCAAACTGTGAGTAGAACTATGGAAGTGTTTTGTTGTTGTTGTTTTGTGCTGTCGAGGGTGATTCAAAACTACTGATTTTCTCAATAGACAAAATAAATTATCTTGGATATGTGGATAATGCTTACTAATCATCCTCATATATCTGTTTAATCTGCTTCATTCCTGACCAAAGGATTCAAAACAAAATATATTTCGTTCTTGATGCCTCTTGTACTGTGTTTATGCAGTGGCATAGTCTTGCACAGTGGTATATTGAAATTTTTTGAAATACAGTAGAAACATTCCCTGTGACCAAAGCTTGAGCATAACTAATTTCAAAAGCAAAATGTGCTGCTCATATACTGCCTTATAGTGCTTAAAGCACTCTTAGGGAGGTTTACAGTTTGCATCATGCAGGCTACACATTGCTATTGTCAAGCCCCGCACAGAGCACACACACAAACAGGGTTCAGTTCTTTGCCAAGATCTTTAGTGAAAAGCCAGGCAAGTTCAAGTCCTTTGCCAACAATCAAGTGCCAGATAAATAACAGAATCCAACTCCCAGCAATTAACAGTCCAAGTCAAAACCAGAATATCTCATGGAAACCAGATGCCAAACCCAAGGGAACAGATTAAGTCATTGTCCAGGAAGCCAGTCCAAAATCAGGAAACAGAGCCAAGGTCACAGACAGGAATGTGGTTGCAAGTTCAAATGACACGTTGCTCCCACAGAGAGCTCAAGGTGAGCTTACCAGCTTTATCTCAAAAGAGGGAACTCACCCTTACTTCTGGAAAGGCTCCTGCTAGTACTCAGGGCTTCCCGACCTGATTCCCTGTCTAGCATCAAAGACCCTTTCCCTAGCTCTCCTGGTAGCACATCTTTGCAGAATCCTGCTAATAGCCCTTCTAGGGGGAGAAGATATGTTTTCAGCTGAGTCATCAGACCCAGCTGCCTGCTGACTTGAGCTGCAAGGCTCCTCCAGCAGGTCTTCACCATTTAACCCCTCAGAGTCAGGTTCTGTGACAGGCAGGGTCCTGGCAGCTATGTGTCAATTAATGGTGAAATGGTGTGGCTTTTTGTGACTATACTGTACTTTATACTTATGAAGGGTGAATGGCCCTCTCTTTAATAAGTAACATAATGAATTGCTTTATAAATAGAGTGGTACCTTGTATAAAGTAATTAATTCGTTCCAAATTAAATTATGTTAAGCAAATTTTCCTTTGTACAAATTTCCCATAGGAATGCATTGAAAACAAAGTAATCCCTAATTGCAAATATTTTTATGATGTATGGATTTGCCCCATAGATGATTCTGTTAAGCAAATTTCCCCTACCTCCAGATTTTTTATGTTGTACAGATTTTATGCTGTACAAACTGTTTGTTATACAAAGGTCCACTGTATAAGGTTCCAATCTTTGATCTTGATAGTCTCCATAGTTATGCATCCAAGGAGAATCTAGAAAAGCACTGTTGATCCCATCATGCCACACACACCCATTTGTATCACCACCAGAGTCTTTGATAAAGTTAATGGGTTCCACTTGCTCAAACCATCCCCCAAAACATGAATAGCTCTCAACAGCATATTGTTATAAAGAAAATTAGTATCACCCCCAAGTCTTGCAAGATACTGTGAAAATTACAGCTCATCTCAGAAGGAATAAGGAGATGTTAAAAGCTTGGCAAATTGGTCATTTTATCAGCTAATGAAAGACTAAACTCCAATTGCATAGTTATGCCTCTGGAAGGCAAACTGTGACCCTCACAGTGTGCCCTTGCTGTTAATGAATGCTTCCCCACTTGAATGTTCTGGTGCGCACAGTCTGGTGCATTGGCACATGCTCCAAAATTGATATGGAGACTAGTTAGCTGCTAATGAGGAACTGCTCCAAGTTATGCTGTGTTTCTTCCATAGACATAATTATGCAATATGATTTTGAGGAAGCCATGTTAAATCTCTGGGCCCAGGAGCCCTGGTTCCATTCCATCGCTGCTTAATGAAAATATATTCAGAAATAAGACCAATTGTGTTCAGTGGATTGATGTAGGAAAATTAACTTCTTCAGTTATGAATACAGTAATACCTTGGTTTACGAGCATAAGGTGTTCGAGAATAGAGATGGACTTTTCGTTTTGGAAGTGGTCAGCTTCCAAAATGAAACACGGGAGCCCAGGTGGTGTTCAGAATTGGAGGAACACAATCAACCAATCCCTTACGTTGTGCTGAGCTTGCGCAGGGTTTATCTCCAATGAGGAAGAAGCCTCAGATGTCATCTTTCCTTCTCTCCGGTACTGGCCAGTCAGACAGGGAGGCGGGATGATGCATTTCCCTGCAGAGCTCTTGATTGGCCAGCGCCACGAAGAAGAAAAATGGTGTTGAAGGCTTCTTCCTCGTTGGAGTTTAACCCCATTCGAGCCCAGCGCAAGGCAAGGGATTGGTTGATTGCGTTCCTCAGGTTCTGAACGCCACCTGGGCTCCCATGTTTCATTTCAGAAGTTGACCACTTCTGAAATGAAAAGCCCATCTCTATTCCAGAAACATGCTTGTAAACCAAAACCCTCTTATATCAAAGCAAATTTCCCCATAAGAAATAATGTAAACTCAAATGATTTGTTCTGGTGTCCCATAAACCGCATACTGTATACACAAAATGCCAAAACTCACAAAACCACGTACACACCATGGTTTTGGTATCTGGCTGTAGATCTGCTCTGCTTGGGACTAACAATTGGATTTTACTCTGTATTTTTAATGTGAAAATAATAAAATGCAATCTGTAGCCCTATTCACACTTGACTAGCTGCCCCATGACTAGAAACAGTTTGAAAAATAAGAAAGGATTTTGAAAACAAATTAAAGAAAAATATAAAGAAAAATAAAACAAACTCCTAACCTGCACTCCCATTTGAAAACCTTCCTGGCTGGTCCAAGGGAAACGTCTATTCATCTCTTCTCCCTCTGTTGTGGAGGCTGACTGAGATGGAACATTCCAGACAATGCCCCATAATTTGGCAGGAGGGGGAGAGAGATAGAGATACCATTGGCTCACTTGTAACCATGCGACCTGCTGCAGTTACTTGTACAGTATTGCAAAACATTGCTTGTTGACGAAGGCAACATTTAGAAGAAATGTTTGCTTTGTCTTGCAGAATGCTCTTAAACCAAATTACTCTTAAACCATGGTATTACTGTATGTGTTCTACGTATTTCCTCAACTGGAGAAAATGCCTTAAAAGTGCAGTTTCACAATTCCCAGCAAGTATATATGATATTGTCCTTTTTCTGATGAATATGGATGGCCTGGTTAAAAAGGTCTGTATTTGTTTGAAACGAGGCTGGGATTTTTAAATTTGTTTTGATAAAGCTCTAGATAGAGCAGTAACATTGAATTATTTTTTTATTCTTGCCTAAATAAGTAGCTTTGTTTTAAATTAATATCTATTTAATATCAAAGCTTAAAATAATACTGTACATTTGAAGAATCTTGAGGATCACAGAAAGACTTTATATGACCTGGGTTGTTGTTGTTGTTGTTTTAACTTTCTGCTTTCTATGAAGGACACTTATCAACACAAATCAACATACTTATTTTCTTTGTCCAGTGAAGTCTGCCACAAGTAGGTGCAAAAAAAGATGGGAATGTGAACAGCAGTTTCTTCATGTTGTCATGAAAACCAAGGGAAAGAGTTAAAAGCTAAAGACCCTGCAAAGCTGAGCAAGGAAGATAATCCTGAAGCAGGGAGAGGTTCAGAATGGCAGGCCTCTGGGTGCAGTGCTTCTGCATGGATATTATGTCCTGCCTGACGGCCCTGATGAAAGAAATGGTTTCATTATATGGCTGTTTTGTAGATGCCATTGTCCCTGTGGAATACTTCTATTGATAAGGAACTCTGTAACCGTGTCTTAATTGGTGATGGGTACGTTTAGCCTTGAAATGGCAACAGAATCCAATTACAACTTACTGAACTTGGATAGGAACTATCTTTTTACCGGCAGAGATAAAACAAAGAAACAAACTTTTGTATTTAGACTAGCTTTTGAATAATGCATCTTCTTTGGTTTATAGCCAAGATACAACTGTATCTGGAAAAAATTATTCAACTGGTATGAATTGAAAGAAGTATTTCACATTTGGCTGTTTATTCTTTTTCTCCTGCCTACTGCCTATGTTGTTGGTGCCCAACTTGTGCTATTGGCTATAATGTCATTCATAACAGGATGGTGATTAGTTGGTTTTATTCTGTAGGATCCATGGAGACTGAAAGGAAATAAGAAAAGAGGCCTTCAGTGTCTCAAGGAGAAGTATATATTAAGAATAAGTCCTGTATGAAACTACAAAAGGACTCACATTGTCAGAACTAGAAAACAGACGGTGTTCTCACTGAAAACAAAGATTTGGAATACAGATAAATGGGCAGCTCTGTGTTGTTTTAAACAATGTAGTTTAAATTTACACTTAACCTTTAATCAAATCAGCAATTGCTGTGTACATTGACAGGCTAACTGTAAACCGCTCTGGACATGTGTAAATTATAGCAAGCTGTAGGTTATAGGCCTGAGTCCTGACCCATATAAAATTTGCTTGGCAGTCATTCTTTTATCCAACTTGTCATTAGAACAGAAACTTCACATCAGCGGTCTGTGATTAATTAACACCATAAATAATTGCAGATGGCAGCAGCTCTGCACCATTCTGTCTAAAGCAAAGAAGTGCTATGAAGAATGTTATGAAATACTAGATGAGGTAAAAAGAAAGAGGAAACCACAATATTTAATTTGTTGCTTTGTTAGTGATTTGCTATGTCACAGTAAGGTGTGTATATATGCAAACATGTACCTTGTCATGCCCCACCTAGGGTATTCCATTCAAACTGAGAACTTATAGACTGAGGACTGGACTTCTGTATTAGTTTCTTCACAGATATTGTGCAGAAGCTGTAGATTTGCCATTGATTTATTTCATACTTAGTTATATCCCCCATATTTGTGTGAAAATGCTGTATTACACTTTCATTGCTTTGTGATTGCTGTAAACTGTCCGGAGTTCCTCTGGAACACAGGTGGTATACAAACAAACACATTTATAAATAAATAACATCCTTGTAAGAAATAAAATGTGAACAGTTTGAGATCTAAGAAGGGGGAAGAAAACAATCTCTACTCTTTAAAAGAAAGTGAAACTCAGTATTGCTGAGAAAATGGAGGCAATCTCTGCTTAGTAGCACTCTGTTAAATTTCTTACTTTCGTTTCATTACTGTATATGGTGCAAGAAGTTACAGATACACATGACGTGGTAAGATCCAGGTTGGAATATTGCAGTATGCCTTACAGTGTGCACGTGCAACATATGAAAGTGTTCAGAGAACTGAATTGGCACAAAATTCTGCTGCACATATGCTGATTGGCATCAGCTCTGTGGAATTTATTACTTTGGTATCATGTGGTCTTTACTGGTTTCCTGTTGGCTTCCAAGCACAATTCAAGATGCCGATTGTCACCTATAAAGCCCTCATTGGTTTTGGACAAGCATACTTTAAGGAGCATTTTCTCTTATAGCCTGTTCACTTGATATATCATTAGAAGACTTCTCTATATTCTTTGCTTTATTAAGAATTTTGTAGTGACAATACGGGGTTTTAGATCTCCTCCTTCAGGAAACCCAGTTGTCCTCCCTCTCTTCATGTTCAGAAGGGCTGTGGTGATATTTCTGTTTTGCTGGATATTTTCTATTGTGCAAAGCATTTTGTTTTATTTCAGTCTTTTCCCTAGCCATTGTGATTTCCAATGTTGATCATGCTTCTCTCTGAGGTCTCTCCGAAACTGGGAGTAGAATAAGAAAAAATAAAAATCTTCCCCACCACTTTAAATACTATTTTTGCATGAACTTCCCTGGAACCAGCTGTCACTTTGAAAGCAGCATGTGTGTTTGCAAGCATCATCTAGTTAAAAAGAAATAAACGTGCAGTATTTCCATAACTCAAGCAAACTTACAACCAAGCAACAAACATACAAACAAAGAACAAGACTGAGGGAAAATGTAATATTAGAAGGAAATGCTGATTGTTTCAGGAAGCATCCATGTGTTGAACAAGTCTCTTCCTTAAGTTGTAGGTGATCATCCCTTGGGTCCTTTGAAATTAGATCTGACAAATCTACTATGAATGTGCATTACGGACTGCCCTGAATTGACAGAGAATTGCACTGAAAACTAATGTTTTTTATCATGACTGTGAATCTTCTTCTCAGCCACAGGCAAATAAGCAATTGCTTTAACTGTTCACCCATGTGAACAATTTTGCCTCACTCCGTGGTTTTGCTTAAGTCCTCTAGTCCTCTTACTTTTATGAGAGCTTGTTGTGTTGTTTTATAGAATATAGAGCTTGTGGTACTGTTAAAATGCATTTTATAAAATTACTGGAACTGTTTTATTTACTAAATTGATACACACACACACACACACACACACACACACACACACACACACACACACACACACACACACACACACACACACACACACACGTGTGTTCATTCTGGCAGAAAAGTTTAAATTAGTAATTTCTGCCTTTTTTCTAGGTTACCGATGTATGTATAGATGTGGATTTATTATTCTGCAGAGTATCTTAAAATGGAGGCACGATGTGCTGGAAAACATAAAATGAAGTAAAACTATATTTTGTCGTGATAGTTGAATTCCGTATTCTTTTATAATATGGAAGCTGGACCATGGATGTTTTGGTCCAAGGATGAGGCTTCTGGTGGTGACTGATGTCTTGTTTGTCAGAGGACAAGTCTTATTTAGAAGACTTGGAGTCTGGAGGTCACTGGCTTCTGCTGTAGCGTGGTAGCTGCAGCTCTTCAGGCAGTTTAGCTCTCCAAGTGTGACAAAATCTTGCTGAGTCTAAAATAACAGAACATAAATCAGTCACAGTTATTTTTAGATGTTATTTAAAGCATTTCACCCATTCTTTTCAGAGTTTTACATAGAGTAAACAAAGGACAACAACTGCCTGCCCACATATAACATAAAAGGAAGAAATGCAGATAGTGTTTGATCATTGCTGGTGGAATAGCTGTGCTTCTCATGTTCATTCCTTCTTGTGGAGCAGGAGTCCTCAAGCTTTTTAAACAGAGGGCCAGTTCACTGTCTCTCAGACACTGTTGTGGGCTGTACAATTAAAAATAACCCGAGCAGGTGCCTGCCGCTGCTTTTTGAGCCTCCCATGCGCAGGTCACCTGGATCTCCTCACCCCCAGCCCCTCACATTTATTTTACCTGTGCCAGATTGGGTAGGGTGGTCATTGCTCACCAAGGGGGCACCCAATCGCCACTGGCACAGCACTCTGCCACCCCCCAAAACACTTGGACCATGTAGCCAATGCTCATCCCACGGCTTCCCTTTATCCGGTCCTGCCTGCCTGTTGAGGGAAGGGGAGGGCCTACTAGACAGGGCTGTGGAGTCAGTAGATAAATGTTCCGACTCCGACTCCGACTCCTAAGTTTTTTTGTACTTCCGACTCCGACTCCTCTGTATTAATATGCGAATGTATTAATATGCTAACAATCAGAGTTTACAAGTTTTTATAGCCTTAGCTGAATGACAGCAGTTTTTCCAATGGTTTACAGCTTCAGTCTTGAACTATTGACCCTCCATTCCCTTCACTTATACAAGTGTCTCTAGTCCTGCAAAAAACATATTTACTTAATCCCTTCTCAGTGAGAGGCTAGGTTACCCATGGGCGCTGCGTAACAGCAGAACACAACACTATGGAAAGTATAAGTATTGCCGCTCCTAATTGTGCATTGCGTGCCATATAGTGAAGCACAGGAAAATCATGCTTCTTCACGGTCACTTAACGTGTTCGTTTTGCGGTTACGTGAGGCACTGCATGCATTGGTCTTTATTCTTACAGTAGAGAAGTCATTAGTTATAACTTTTTGTGAATTGGGACATTTAAACTTGCTTTTTTAAAAATTCCAATCTAAATTTAGTAGGAGTCGGAGTCGGAGCATTGTTTTCCGACTCCGACTCCGACTCCAGGTACCCAAAATTTCCTCCGACTCCGACTCCTCACTCCGACTCCAACTCCACAGCCCTACTACTAGATACCCTCCATAACATGCCTAGTGCAGCCTGTCCATCCCAATGGGCCTACATGGCGGCTCCAGTGGCCAGCACCCTGTAGCTCCCAGGTGTGGCTCTAAAAGGGGGGGAGGGAAGGCCTGACCCACTTTGCTCCCCCACCCAACGCCACTCTCCTCGCGTGCTGGCCCATTCAGCATCCCCACTTCTCCCGCAGCTCCAAGGGTGTTAGGGGAGGGCCTGTCATGCTCACCCCCTAAAACACTATGGGCAACATTGGGCTTTGCCTTCACCAAAAATAACACACACTGTTTCCTCTCCCTCCTGGGAACAGGTGACCAAGGAGCCCCATCAGCTCCCCAACCCCACTAGACACTCGGAGGGTTCCGCTTCTGCTTCCCGCTGATTACCAAGTCCGTCTCTAATCTGACGACTCACTATTGGTGCCTATTACACAAGCTCAGCGATGGAAGGCAGGGTCAGGTAGACTTAAGAAATTTGGAGTGCCCGAGAATAGTCTGAGAGAATATTTGCAGGGGAAGTTTGGAATCATAGAATCATAGAGTTGGAAGAGACCTCAAGGGCCATCCAGTCCAACCCCCTGCCATACAGGAACCCCCATCACAGGACTCCCGACAGATGGCCATCCAGCCTCTGCTTAAAAACCTCCAAAGAAGGAGACACCACCACCCTTTGTGGCAGCATATTCCACTGCCGAACAGCTCTAACTGTCATGAAGTTCTTCCTAATGTTCAAATGGAATCTCTTTTCCTGTAGTTTGAGACCATTGCCCCACGTCCTAGTCTGTGAAGCCATGGAAAGCAAACCAGTCTCCTCTTCAATGTGACATCCTTTCAGATATTTAAACATAGCTACCATATTCCCTCTCAGCCTTCTTTCTGTTGGACAAGATGTCCTGCTTGAATGGGACAGCTGAAAGAGTTCTTAATCCTAACGTTTAAGAAACTGTGTTTAATGCAACTACAGAATTCTTCAGGTGTTACATTTTAGGGAATGAGAAGGTATCCAAGGCTCCTATCAAAAAGGGAATTAATGAATAGGGAGGCTTAATACTGTATGTTGAAAGGTATTTACTACTGTGAGTGACACTGTAAGAGGAGCATCTAAAATAATAAACACATACATCTGAATAAGTCTTAAACTCTGTTGTTTGATTGGGGGAGAGAGGAAGAATTTGCAATTGTTTATTATTATAGATGCTCCTGTTACAGTACCATTCTCAATTGTAAAGTACTTAAGTACTGTGTTAAAACTGATTCAGTGAGTTTGGTGAAAGAACCAAGGTACTTTGTTTATATTTCCTTTTTCATGTAAATGTAAAAAGAAAAAAAAACTATTGCAAAACCACAATACTTTAATTACCTTTTTAGCCATGTTATAATTTAACTAATCTTTTTTTTAATCTACTTTTGTCTCTTAAGTAAAAGCATAATCTAGTGAGACTCTGAAGAGAGAAAAGTAAAAGCAATGAGCATATTGGCAAAAAAAAAAAGACAATAGCAGTGGCTGAATTTATCCTGATTTAACACATTAAATCAACCTGTTTTCCTCCAGAAGTTGGAGATGTTGGGTTGTAACAAAGTACCTGAAGAACTGACAACTGTGTGTGGTAGTCAGCATTTATTTTACAGAGAACTGTGTCTCAAGCTAAACTCAAACAATTACATTTCTTTACGGTGAAAGCATAGGAGAGCATGACTAATATTCATGGCATTTCTTGATTATCCTTTAGTTGTTCCCTTATCCATTGTGATTAAGTATTTAAAATGAATATAAAGTATATGGAAGTTGATTTTGTCTGAATACAGAAGTGAAGGATGGTGGGATATAAATGTAGGTAGTAAATGTACACAGTAAATAAGGAAGAATTCTCTGACTTCTATTGATCACATGCAAGTAAAACAGCAGGAGGATTCTTGTAATTTTAGTTATCTTCATTGGCATACGGCTGCACTAAATTCACTAGGTTTGCACTGGTTGTGCAAATTAGAATTAGAAATCATCTTTTGAAAGTAGTTTCTAGTCCTGACCTGAAATATTATCAGAAGGACTCGTGCCTAATTTGAATGAATTCATAAGATGTCACTCATAAGTAAATAATTGAAGCTAAGTGAGGGACTGGAAAAAGAAAATTTCTTCATGTTCCTGATCTTCCAAACTGAAAAGGTGACTCTGTTGATAGGAAAAGTGAAGTAGCTGCCATAGCAGATGCCAAGTGATAGGATGTAGATGTTGGAAGAGAGAGCTGTATAGGCTATATGGCCAGATCTATGACCATCCAGGCTGGTCTGGACTATGGTTCCACTAATCTGTCCCCTAGTATTGCTGGTTCTTCACCCCCTCGCTCCTCTTGTTTTGTTGAGTTTGGGCCTGTAACAGCTGTGGAGGCCTCCAAGGTCCTGGTGCATTGCCCGCTGGAGGCATCTCTGCTTGACCCTTTCCCTTCTTGGTTAATTAAGAGCGCAGGGGGGAGCATGCCATAATGGGTTTCGCTTATTGCCTCTATCTCCTTCAGGGATGGGATTTTTCCCACTTGCCTGAGGGAGACAGTAATAAGACCGGTCCTTAAAAAACCTGGCCTGGCTACGGATGACCTGAACAACTATCGTCCAATAGCTAATGCTTCCTTTTTGGGCAAGGTGGTTGAGTGGGTTGCTGCCATTCGGCTCCATTCGTAGGAGGGCCACATTCTTAATCCATTCCAGTCTGGGCTCAGGACACGTCATGGGACTGAAACAGCCCTGGCCGCATTGCAAGATGACCTGTTGAGGGGGACTGACAGGGGTTGCTCTACCCTGCTGGTCCTCCTCCACCTGTCTGTGGCCTTTGATACTGTCAACCACAGTATCCTCCTGGGCAGGCTGTTGGAGGTGGGGATTGGTGGCCTAGCTTTGTGCTAGCTCCACTCCTTTCTCCGTGACCGTTCCCTGAGAGTACTGGTGGATAGAGTTTTGTCGGCTCCTTAGTCCCTCTCATGTGGGGGACTCAGTCAGCACTCTCCCCCACGCTGTTTAATATCTATATGAGGCCGCTGGCTGAGGTCATTCGGAGTTTGGGGGTCTGCTGTCATCAGTACGCTGATGACACAAGCTCTGTCTCTCCTTTTCCACCTCTGCAACGGAGGCTGTGCGGACCCTTGACTACTGCCTAACAGACTAACAGGCTCAAACTCAAACACAAGAAGACCGAGGTACTGTTCCTCAGGGGGTGGGGGTGGGGGATGTATATTGTGGCCTTCTTCCCAGTTTGGATGGGATCTCCCTCCAACTGGCTGATAGAATGAAGAGTCTGGGCATGACCCTGGACTCGGCACTGTCCCTGGAATCCCAGGTGGCAGCCATCTCCAGGGCTGCCTTTTTTACAATTTAGGCTCTCTCCCAGATTTGCCCATATCTGGGTGGTGACCTCCTACGGACGGTTGTGCAAGCACTGGTTATCTCAAGGTTAGATTACTGTAACATGCTCTACATGGGGCTTCCCTTGATCCTTATTCGGCAATTACAGCAGGTGCAGAATGCGACGGTCAGACTGGTGGTTGGTGCGGACAGATATGACCACATCACCCCCATTCTGGTATGCTTGCATTGGTTACCCGTTGCCTCTTGAATAAGGTTCAAGGTATTGGTTTTTATTTAGAAAACCTTCCCTGGCTTGGGTCCAGAATATCTGACGGAGCATATCGTCCGAAGATCAACTCTGGCCCGGCCCACCAGAACATTTCAGGTCCTAATGCTAAGAGTTGCTACTCCTCAGGAAGCTCGGAAGACCTCCACCTGGAATCGGGCTTTTCTGTGGCTGGTTCCATATGGTGGAATCAGCTTCGCTGTGACATTAGGACCGTGGACCTCCTTTCAGCTTTCAGGAAGCGATTAAAAACCTGGCTCTTCCAGGCTGCCTTCGGCAACTAATGGAGGTTGAGTGTTGTTGTTTTCCGCTGCCATCTTATATCTTATATTTTTACTGATTTCTTATAGGTTTTAGGGTTTGGCTTTATGTATATTCTATGTTGCGAACCGCCAGATTTCCCCTGGGAAAATACTGTTCAGTGGAGGTTGGCTATTACATAGTTCTTGCAAATAGTTCCATTTCTGACTATATTAGCACCCTGGCATCTTAGAAGAAATTAGGAATGTAAAAAATATATTTTTAAAATGTAATGTTTCAAGTTCTCCTATTTAGCATCTGAAGATACAGTCATACTGGATACATAACACTTTTAACTAAGAGGAACAATCTTCTTCTGGTGCCTTACTTTAATGAGGTCCAAGTTATTAGTTTTATACCCTTATTTAAGATGTCTGGGAATGTCGTCATGACAGTTTAATGAAGACTGAAATCTTGTATTGGTTACCAGGCTTACAGAAATACATACCCCCAGGTTGTTAAGGAATAAAATGTGTTGGGAAACTATAAAAGACGGTCCAAGTGAATGGTCAGAACTGATGTAATGAGGTCTTGCTGAGCAACTGGAGCGGGCAACTGGGGTTGGGTAGTTTTGCCAGTGTCATTTTGGAACATGAACTTTGGTTGCATTTCTAAAGTTTAACAAATTTGTCTTTGACACCAGTGAGTATGGATATAATTGTGCCTTTGGTGATGGACACCTTATACTGTACTTCATTAATACAGTACTAGCCAAAGGAACTAGTTCTCAGAGGATGCAACATTTCTGTGGACATTTACAGGAGACATGTTGGCATCTTAAAGTTTGTACAGTGGACCCTTGTATAACAAACAGTTTGTATAACATAAAATTTGTACAACATAAAATATTCCAGAGATGGGGCAAATCCGTACAACATAAAAATGAGATTACTCCATTTTCAATGCATTCCTATGGGAAATTTGTATAAAGGAAAATTTGCTTAACATAATTTTATTTGGAACAAATTAATTCCTTTATACAAAGTACCACTGTAATTTAAAGTGCTTAGGAAAGAGTTAGTTATGTATTGCAGTGGATATTCTATATAGATGAAATACAGCTTCTACAGACAACACAAAGACAGAAAGAGGTGTAGTTTTTATTCATTTTGCTCCTTTTTTTAAAAAACTATTTTCAGTTCTCTGGTTTTAAACAATGAATGTACAGTACTTAGCCTGGATAATAGCATGCAGTGGTAGCTTTTCACTAGCAGAATGTGATTCTGTTTCCAAAAGACAGAGTACTCCATATTGGCCAGTATCATAATTTTTAATGTGCTGTGATGCACCCACCCACCCACACACACACACACCTTCTGGGAGTATTTCAGAATATATGTCAAGTGCAGAGGTATACAACCTATGCCACTTCCTGAGTGGGCACCAAAGCTGGAAAGAAATGATTCAGTTTTCACTACAGTCCATTTGAGTGAGTAGCAGAACTTTTCCTGGTCCTGAAATTGGTGTTTTCATACTGATGTTTGTGGCATGTAAAACAGAAAACTTAGTGTGGAATGGGAAAGGGGTTTTGTATTAATGTGCCAAAATGGTTATTTTATTTTATTTTTTAAAATTGCAAGTGCTGTTCTTTTCACTGTTTAGACACGCCCATTTGAATTGTCGAGAACTGTGAGAATTTTGACGATAAATGCATTCCGCTGCTAAGCTTTTGGATCTTGGAGAGGTTTCTTCAAAAAATAGTTTTTGTTCCCAATAGTCCAGTTTCCTATATTTGCACCCAGGTTTTGCAGTGTATTTTGAGAGACGTTTTGCTATGATTACTCAGCTGAACTTCATCTGTATTAAAGATGGTGGTTAAGGTATGGACAGGAAATCACAGGAATACATATACAGTTGCCATAATAACTATGCTCTTAAAACACTATGTTGCTTCTCTACAGCTTGTAGGAATTTAAAAAATACTATGTTCATATATTATTTGACAGTGATTATGTGGATTACACAGGGTCAGTGAACTAACTTAAAGACATAACATTTAAAGGAATATTTTGTGTTTTTAACAAGCCATTTTACAAATGGTAAGCATGTAACACTTCACAAATACTGTACCACCATTATTTTTTCTGGTCAATAATAATGTTGGAAGACAATTATATCAATGCCCTCTTCATTAACTACAATTATTTCATATTCAATTATATCCCAATAATCCCCTCAAAAGACTGTGCATCTTAGCCCTTGAAGTGTGTTTAATTGAAGCCCTTGGAGATAGGATGGAGTATCAAAACAAAACAAATCAAAAGACCAAGCAGTTAGGTTCAGTCATATAGTAAGTGGCTGCTAAAAATAGTTCTTTCTCTTCAGGCTTGCAAAAGCTTTATTTTGGCATCAACAATGTATTTTCTTAGAATGGAAGGTATTGTATATTCAGCGTTTCTCATACCCATTGATTGTGAGAGCCCACACTATTGAAAAGGAAATGAAGGAAGCAATACTAGCGTATAGAAATGTCAGCTGCCTCCATTCTCACATAGGCTGATAGAAAATTGTGGTAATTTGCTTAGTTTGGCTGTATAAATAACTAATTTTACATGCTATGTAGGCTGGCCATGCAACAGAACAGCCAAAGAAATGGCTTTTTCTTGTTAGCTACTTCCATTTTTGACTGGAATGTTTTTGGTGTCTATAGTTTTACTACGGCACAAGAATATGTCAGGAACTAGATTCCTTTAGATTCTATTCCCTCATTATTTTGCATTTATTTTGTTGCCATTGCTGCTGTGAACCATTTGAGAAAATGAATAATAAGCAGATTAAACTGGCAGATCTAGAGTATAGTACTTCTTTCCTAGAACCATCTTCATGATTATTTTCCCCCCACAGGCCACCAGAATTAGCTTCAAAGTATGCTAACATCTCAGAGGGAGTTTGCAGGCCTGGTTATGCATCTGCCCTCATGACCGCCATCTTTCCAAAGTAAGTGACTTGTTTGTTCAAGTTTGTACTTTACACTTTTCTCCTTTATCACACTGTCTCCCCAAATTGTGCTAGATCTGTAATGATGACAGAGATGCTGTCATAATTTTAAATATATTTTTGGGTTGTGTGGTACTGCTATAGTAAAACAGAAAAGGATACTGCATGATGAATGCAACTCAGAGTTGAGTTGTGATGAACCAAGCATAGTGACAGAACTGAGAATAATCAATCACCTCTCATTCGAGAATATGTATAATGTTATATTGCTGTGGCATTTTACATGGAAAATAAAACAAGGAATGTAAAATAATCTAGTTTCTGTCATGCCACAATGAAAGATGTATTTGGATAGTTGGAAATATCACTTTACCTCGTAGTGCCTGGTAGTTAAAGTGCACTACCTAATTTGTAGATGAAAATGACAATTCATACCCTAAAATTGTCTTCAAATAAAGTTGCATAGCATCAGTAGCTACAATTTATCAAAAATAAATGTTCCTACTTTTTACACCAATGTAGAAGGTAGCCACCTTGGGTCCTTTCGGGAAGAAAGGCAGGATAGAAATATTTTAAATACATAATAAACAATGTGCATTACTTAATATCTTATTGTGATTAATATCATTTGAGAGTCTTTAATAAATAGATTGTGTCCCTGAATATACCTTTCCCCCCTTTTCATATACTCCCACCTTTTTATAGGTGGCAGTAGGGGAATTGTCTCAATAATGTCTTACTGGACACCCGAGGTACTTAGAAGTACATGATCATCCTCAACAAATTATCCAGTGATCAATGTTTGGCAGAACAATGTGTATCTAGGTTACACTCAAAGTTCTGTATTTGAGATGATATAGCAGTTTTGTCTGTGGCATATTTATAATTATCTGTTTATATTTATGCTTATATATTTATTTCATTTCCAGCATTTATATATTGCCCCGTTTAGTGAAGACTACACTTTCCCACCGGAAGGGGGGATGGTTACATGTATTAGGACCACATAACCCATCTTCTTTCCACTTTGTCACCATTTGGTAACTCATGCAAATAATGCTTTTGAATGATTAATGGGCATTTAGTTAAGAGGATATACAATGGTTCTGAAAAGGTTCATTTAAAAGTCTACATTAAAATATGTTCTGCTTATATACCACCCCATAGTGCTCAAAGCACTCTCTGGGCGGTTTATAATTTACTATGCAGGGAACACTTTGCTTCCCCAACCCACCCACCCATCAAGCTGGTTACTCTTTTTACTGACCTCAGAAGGCTGGAAGGTTGAGGAGACCTTGAGCCTGCTACCTGGAACTGAATCCCAGGTTGTGAGCACAGTTCTAGCTGCAGTACAGCAGTTGAACCACTGTGCCACGAGACTCGAAATTAATGGCAAGGTTGAAAATTTTCAAAAAGAGGAAAAAGAGTTGACCACCATTCACATCTCCAACTTCTTACTTTCCAAAGTATGTTGTACACAAGGCAGCATGAGTAAAGGAGAACATTTAAAATATACCTATGAGATATTTAAAGGAGTTGCAATAATTTCCTTATTTATTTATTTGCAGATTTTTTTTAGCCACCCCACTACCAAGAATTACAGTTTGTCATGACTTTCTGCAATTAGTATTGGTTAGAATACGAATTTCTAACAAATGAGATGGTTGGGGGAAGTCAACTATAGGATTCCTAAATAGTGCCACCTTTTCACCAGAATTTTTACATTTATAATATATTTTCAGTCCTTTGGCCAGAATCCTATAAAGAAAAATTGCATGCAGAAGGGCAATCGCATAAGTAGACAGGATTTCTTACCTATATGTTCAGTTAATGTGTGTGGTAAGGTACAGTTTGATGAGATAATGCCTGGGTAACTGTTTTATCTATGTTTAGTTTGTGTATTTGGGAACCCGTTCTTTCAGAACAAGAGTTAAATGATGGAAAATTCTCTGTGCCAAGAGGAGGGCCATACTTGTTCGCTAGGCTTCTTTATATCCAAACAAAGCAAAGCTGTAATTTCTTAGTCAACCTTCTTCAGTCATACATACTGTAAAGTTGCTCCAGTCTGGGGCGCAATATTTATTTCTGATATTTGCTGGCAGTACAGTGGACAAATTGCATAAAATCAAAGTGCAGGTGGCAATACTATGGCACCCAAGCTAATATAGGACATTCATAGATTTTTTCTGTTAAACCTGGAAATCTTTCATGACTGACTGTCATGTTCTTACAATATATGATCATCTTGGAATTAAAACCAAAGTATTAGAAAATGACGTTTCTCTCTTTGTACTTAGCATTCATCATGTGCTTTTGGCAGCTTCATGAAGCATGATCTCTCCCCACTCCCCAGATTTAACAAGAATCCTTTTAAAGCATGAAATGACAAATCTGTTGCTGTAAAGCCTGTGTTAAGTTCAACGGCTCCAGTTGTCCTTCCAGATTAATTCAACAACTCTCCACTGAGCCGGCACAGCTTGTTATAGCTATTAATTCTTTTGACTAAAGTGAAATTATCAGCTTAATGTTGTTGCTTTCCTTGCCAAAACGTCTTCTTAGGCATCTTAAAAAGGAGGGAGGAATGCAACCGTTCATGAGCCATTCTGATCTGACAGTTTTCTATGACTTTTCAAGACAGCTATTTTCCTTGCATGGCCTTTGTTCCCTATCACACTCTCCTAGGTGATTCTTCTGTGCTCCACACCTTTCTGGTTTGTGCCGGTAGTCTGAATGGGATGGAGTGAATTCATAGCAATACTTGCCTTTGTTACTAGCACATAGCATTTTGATTTTATTAGTGTGCATGTGAGATTACTGCATAGTGTGAAATCCTGTCTTCCCTCTTCTGGTACATGTTTGCAGATTTATATTATAAAAGCTTCCTGTGTCCACGTTAGAGGTGTGGTCCATTTAATTTTTCAAATGCTAGACATATACATTGGGATCAAGTAAAACTCTCTTTGGAAGGATCAACTTGAAACAAATGCAGTTGTTATTAAATAGCTTTGTTATTTATTTAGCTTTACCAAGACGATTGTTTTCCCAACAACAGTGGAACCTTTTTAATAAGAAGAAACCTACTGAAACATTTTTAAAGCATAGAATGCATATAACTCATTGAGGCTTTATGCTTTGGAAAAAAATCTTAATGAAGATGGTACTAAATTGAGAGAAAATCATTCCCCTTTAGAAATGTAAGACTAGTATATTTCTTTCTCAAGCAGCATTCATATTTCACAGAACTCTTAGAAAGAAGAATCCGTGGGTGGGTGGGTGGGGTGACTTATTTTTCATGGCCCGCACACCAGCTGATTGGCACTTATTTTTATTATTTATTTTGACAAGCACTGAGATCGGCACTTGACAAAATAAATAATTAAAAAAACAAAAACAAAAATGGAACGAAATGAAAATTTCCATTTCGTTTCATTTCAGTTTTTTAAGGGCCCTTCATTTTTCATTATGTTAGAAAATGAAACAAAAAGGAAAAGCAAAAGGAAAAAAATTACTTTCATGCACATCTCTTTTGGATATTATTGGTGTGTTGCAGAGTGAATAGTAGACACCATACTTCATAGCTATGTAGATCTTTGATGTGTATGCATTTTAGACACTTTTTGAAATCTCATCTTCATGCATGACTCTTTCTTCTCCTTCCTCCCTGCCTTTTCCAATTTTGATTTATATTATAAGATATGATATGCCTTTTAAAAAATCCGTCTCCTGGCCAAACTTGGGAACCTTCCAAGGATATGATCTGAAACCAGTCTTAGAACTGTTTCCCTAACTTTCCTTATTCTGCTTTTAATTCCTCTCAAGAGCTTCCAATATTTCTTTATTCAATTCTTTTTTTCTTATAGTTCTACAACATATTGTTACCAAATGTCTATTATGTGACAGATGTTATTACCAGCATTGTGCTCCAGAATCGTGTTTATTTTGTCTACTTAATTGCTGAAATCCTGTTCATGTAAATAAATGCTGATGATGTCATCAACCATAACACCAAGCTTTCCTCATATTGACGAAGCTGTTTGGCTGAGCAGCGAAACGTTTCAATCTCTCAAGAAAAGAAGTCCAATTGCCATGACTCAACCTCCAGATAAACTCACCTGGATGACTAAGAATCTTCATAGACACATAGCAATGTTTTGGAAGTTAAACATTTTGTCTTCCTATTCTGTGCCCCCCTACAGTTCCTGACAATGAAAGGAGTTACATGGAAACCATAGGCCCTGAAGGATAGAAGGAAGTAATGTTGAATTTCCAAAATTGGTCTCACTGATGGCACTTTCAGCCTTATGCTGCAGAACTGACACAAACAGGCTTTCTTCCACTGTTTCCTAATAATTATAGAAAAAGCTAGATGAAATGTTAGATGAAATGTAATGTTCAGTGTAGTATCCTTTATATTTTATAACACTATTTTTTTTGCTCAGATTTTATTTCACTACTTCTTTCTGATACATGCAAAAATGTTTTTATACAGTTCCAATCTTGATTTCATATTGTAATTCTGGATTACATAATTGTATAATTGTAAATCTGGAAAGCACTCAGAACATTTTTAAGCACTTTATACAAAGCTAAAGCAAGAAATCCACAGTTCAGGTATCCCTGAGCTATCTAAACTGTGTTTAGATATCTCCAAGAAAGCGGAATTCACCAGCTTCCAAGGTAATCAGGGCCTCGGGTCGTTTGCTTCCAGAGTTGCAGAAATCAAACTTGTTTGTTTTGTGCAATATTTTTTCAAACATCTGAAGATAACTTTGTTAATCTTTCAGTCTTCTTCCAACACACTCTGCTTCCTCAACCATTCTTCATAGGACTTGGATTTTCAGATCTTTACTACCTTAGTTGCCTTCATCTGGACATATTCCATCTTCTGATTTCCAACTTAAAAAGTGATGTGCAGAACTGGACACAATATTTTGGATGACTTCACATGAAAACAAAGTAGAATGGAATTATTGCTTCCCTTCATCTGCACAGTAAACATCTGTTGATGCAGCCTAGTACTTGGCATTGTTTCATAGGTTGATTCATGCTTAGCTTGTCATTTACTAAGATCTCTCTTCTTTTTACTTATCCTACTGCCAAACCAGCTGTCATCCATCCTATATTTGTGGTATATATTTTTCCCTGCCCAAACGTGGAAGTTTACATTTTTTCCTTTCTGTATGTCATTTTGTTTGTCCTTGACTTAGTTCTCCAATTTGTTCAGGTCACATTGAATCCAAGTTCTGTCTTCTTAAGTATCAGCTACTCTACAGGTTTGGCATCATCTGCAAATCTGAGCAACACACCCACTTTGTCTCCTCATTGAGAAATGTGTAAAAATGTTGAACAAGACCAGGCTGACACTTACCTTTCACTTCTCTTCCGCTGATACAGAACTATTACCAAGCATTCTTTGGGTATGCCATCTGTGCCAGCTACAAATCTACTTAACAGGAACATTATCTAGCCCATGCTTTACCGATGCAACCACTAGAATATCATGAAAGATTGTATTGGAATCCTTGCTGAAACCAAGATACTATACATCCATTGCATTCCTCTCATTTACCAAGCTAATGAATCTGTCCAAAAAGATTTGAGTCAGGTATAATTTGTTCAGGAGAAACTCATTCTGAGTCTTACTGATCATAGGGTTGTTTTCTCACTGCTCCTATATTTAACTATCTAAACAGAAATTTTGTTAAAAAAGAAATCTAAACAGAAATTTTGATTTTTCCACAAGTAGGATGTTCCTTATCTACACCCTATATCTGCTGGGGTGGGGGTGATGGGGGAGGCAGGGGTGGTGGCGGACAGTGGGGGCAATGGCAGCAGGGGCTGTGGGGGTGATGGCGGCGGGGGGCAAGGGAGGCAGCTGTGGTGGGTTGGGGGGCATCGGCAGCAATAGTGGTGGGGGTGGGATTGCAGTGGTGGCTCCAGTGGTGGCAGCTCCAGCGATGGCAGCCCCAGGCTGCTCCATGGGTGGCAGTTGTGGTGGGGGGCGGCGGCAATGGTGGCAGGGGTGGGGTTGTGGTGGCAGCTTCAGCAGCAGGTGGTGGCCATGGAGGTGGGCCCAGGCCGCATCGCTGGGCCCGTTTGGTGTCTCTGACAAGCGGGTCCAGCAAGCCAGCCTGGGCCCACCTCTGCACCCACCGCACACGCTGCCGGAAAACGCAAATGGGCCCTGCAGGGTGGCCTGGGCACACGACTGCCGCCGCCACTGCCACTGGAGAGGGTGTGAGTGGGGGTGGGAATTCCCCCCCCAACACAGAGACCTCACAGGCGACCCCTGAAGGCACCACTGTCGACGTCTTGGGCAGGCCTGTTCTACACTAAATTACATAAAACAAATATATAGCTTGTCTCCTGTTGTGCTACTACTTCAACCACAGTTTTCCCCAACATTTGAACCCAATATAATTCACATGTCCCTTCCCAGCTTAAATGAGTATACTTTCATACTTAGTTTCCTTATTATCTCATCCCTATTCTATCTATCTTTACTTACATCTCTTTTAATACAAAGGATATAGCCTATCTAATCTCAACAATCTATTCAAACTTGCTGTTTAGCTCTTCAATATTAAGCAATTTAGGATAGATTTGGCTAACTATATATATTCTATAGATCATCCACAGTATATTTACCCATTCTTCCAAAGAATGCCTGATTTCAGTAGTCATCTCTAATTCAAGTTAATACTTTATGGGCTATTATAAGAGAGTTACCTCCTGGTCTGTTTCATTTAATGCATAGAAGTGCATCCATCTGGCCTGGATGCCTTCAAAAGGGGATTGCACAGATTCCTGGAGGAAAAGTCCATCACAGGTTACAAACCATGATAGAAATGTATCATCTCCAGGCTTACAACCAGGGTACTTACTTCAAAGACCAGATGCAGGGGAGTGGTATCAGGAGACAGATATCTAGTCTCGTGGGCTCCCAGACACATCTGGTGGGGCCACTGTGAGATACAGGAAGCTGGACTAGATGGGCATTTGGCCTGATCCAGCATGGCTCTTCTTAGGTTCTTAAGTTCTTGTCTATACCTAACTGCCTCTATTCTTTTAAAAATCTAACAAATTAACATTTATTTATATATCAGGTTTATCCTCACTTTAACATTTCCGTTTCCCATATCATACCAATTAAGTAGTGGCCTTAGACAATCAGAATACAGAAAACATTTTTAATGTAATAGATTCACTAAGCCATAAATTCTTTTTTTCAATTTTCCCTTTTCCTGCCAAGCCCCTTATCTTCACAGGTCGTTCCCCCCTTGTCATATCCTTTATCTTCATGGGCTGTTGTTTTATCTTGATAGTAATCTTGATGGTTGTTCTGCTAATGAAAAAGTCCCGATTTTCCTCTTTTTGGCACCCATATTAAGTAAGACAGATGTGCTTATCATATTCCATGTACTTGGCACATCTTAGGGTCTAGCCTGCACCATTCTTGTCGTGTTTGTCTTCATGTTGAGATCTGCCCTTTGTTTTGATTTAATCTCTTAATTCGAGCTGATTTCAGTAAATGTGTTTATCACATTTTGTGAATTTGGCATATCCAAAGATTTATCCTGCATCAATCTTTTTGTGCTTGTCTGTAGATTAAGATCAGCTATCTGTTTTAGCACAATCTCCTGATCAGAACTGATTTCATTTTTTTTCTAGAGACCCAGTGTTATCAACCACTCCATCTTCAATTGTCTGTTTTGCCTCTGTGACTTTAACAGAACTGAAAATCTCTGTATCTTCAGAGGTTGAGTCTGTGTAGATATCTATATATTTTTTGCAAACCGGGTAGAATTATGTTGGCAAATTCTTCTGAGATGCTCTCCCAATCCATTGTGTTTTGTAGCTCACAAGAAAGGGTTGATATTGCTTGTAATAGTTTCTGCCACTTAGTTTCCAAAAAAGAGAGGTACAGAGGTGAGTAACTAGATTAGATTGAAGCCAAAGCAGCGAGGAACAGCCTTCAAGCATTGTTTTCAAAACATGCAGTTACTCCAAGGTCAGATGATATTTTTTGAAAAAACAACTTTCCCAACGCTGCTCTTAGAGTTGCATCTTTAAATTCAACATATAGAAAGCACAGAGGCATAAGGTAGTTTCCTTTAAATTTTGTCTTTAAATCCATCACATATAAAGAGCAACAAAGGCATAAAATATTTTTCCACAAGGAGAGAACAATAGGAAGAAAGACAAGTTCATGAAATAATGTGAAAACAATCACTTCTTCTGTGCTTGATTTTAGAAAATATTCACCCCTTCTTTACTAAAAGCTGCTTCCTCAAAAAGGGGGCTTAAGTGCTTGTTTGAAGGAAAGATTTTCCAGATACCAAGGAAAAAGAGATAGAAGTGTTCTACTCACGACATGCCAGATATTTACAGCTTTAATGTCCGGCACCGAGAACTCCACCTTCCTCATAGCGAAGGTCTTCCCCAGTGGAAGATCAAGCATTTTCCTGCTTACACAAAGTTCACTGCCACTCCCTTCATGGTCTGCAGTTGCTGCCTCTTCTTCATTTCCCCTCCAAGGACACTTTACCCTTATTAGGGTCCCTTTATCTGGAGGAATTCAACTTGATAAGCTGGAGCACCTATCAAGTTGTCCCGCTGCGTTGTACCTGGAAACAGAAGATCCTCTCTTTTGGTCCGGGGCCTTCGCAAAATGTACCGCACCAGTTGCTAATTACTTGGAGATTCACAGTGTGATTGTCATCCCTTACATGGACTGGCTAGTTATAACAAACTTAAGGGTCAAAACAGAAAAGGACATTGCATTCACTTTGAAACTCCTGGAAGATTTTGATCTGAAAGAAAATCTAGAAAAAATAATTTTGAATTACGTTGGTCCAATTTTAAACTCCAAACCAGCAAAGGCATGTTTATCTCAGGAAAGGCAGCAAAAAGTCTTGAGATTAATAGAAAAAGTTAAAAAAAATTAAGTTGATGGGTAATATTAGTGTTGCATGTGTTACATATATATTGTATGGGGGATTGTGTATGGCTGTTGTTTTTTAAATTGTAGTTTTTATGGATTGGGTATGAATGCTGCCAGGTGAAAGAGAGTAGGGCTGTGTGTGTATGTTTGGTTTTTATGTCAGTTTTAAATGAGTGTAAGTGATGTTCGGCGTGTGAATGTTGGAGTATGTGTATGGATGGTTTGTCCTTAAATCGCAGATTTTACGTCTTGGATTTTTATGCTGGGATGTGTGAATGACTGACTGGATGGCACTTTTAATCTCGTTGTATTTATACAATGACAATAAATTCCATTCCATTCCATTCCAAACCCAATGCCAAGTTATCATCAAACATGGGCTCAGAGATTGTTGGGACCCATGGCTTCAATGATATCTGTCATTCCACACATAACACCTGGCAATAGATCTGTAATTTGGCATTGTTTGATCTTCTATGGCAGGCCTGCCCAAAGTCCGGCCCGGGGGGGGGGGGTCAAATCCGGCCCATCAGGCCATTCTGGCTGGCCCGCCCCTCCCTCCCCCTCCTTCGCCCCATGTTTTTTTAAATCTTCTGCCAACACTGACACCGCTGGGAAGCTTGGGCGGATAGGTAGTCTGCCGCCACCGGCACCGGCACCGCAGGGGAATGTGTGGGGGTGGGCAGGCCAGCGGGCCTCTGCCACCGCCAAGGAGCTTTAGGGTGGGGTGGCGGCTGAGCTGTCGCCACCGCTGGAGAGCTTGGGGGGTGCAAGGTCGCACAGATCGCCTCTTCCAAGGGGTGACCTGTGGCCACGGCTCCCTGTGCTTCCTTTGGTCCCCACCTCCCTTCCTTGTTCCCCACTTTCCTTCCTTCCTCTCTTGGTTTCCACCTTCCTCCCTTCCTCCGTTGGTCCCTGCCTTCCTTCCTGTGGGTGGGGTTGCAAGGGGTCAGTGGGTGGGGCTTATGGGTCAGTGGGTGGGGCTTGCAGTGGGGTGGCACGGTCGGGGAGCAACCGGCCCCTGACACATTCTCAGCCACCAAATCTGGCCCTCCTTACAAAAAGTTTGGGCACCCCTGTTCGATGGGAAAGTCCTGCAAGTATTCTGTTTGTATTTTCTGAACTGGAAAAAATGTTCTCCATGATTGGAAGGAGATTTTTGAAATGAGTGGAGGTTGTAGATTATACGTGCAGCCTGTAGGCTGCATTTTGCCCACACGTTATTTAGCGGTTTCCAAAGAAGCAGCTGTACTAGTCTGTGTCACCATGTTCTCAAAAGCAAAGAAAAAAAGCAGAATATTGTAGCACTTTACTTGCACTTTTATTTCCATGTGAGCTTTTGAGGATCAAAAATCCCAGCAACAATGTGTGAAAACAATATGTCCTCTATATTTATGGATATTCTCATGTACAGGTGAGGATACAAATATTAAGCAGAGTGACAATGATTCTTTAATACAGGAAAGGACTACTAATCAATTAATTATTTTAGTCAGCAGGTCCTGATCAGAGTGATGGACGTAGCTGTCACCAGATGCTAAGATATATTTCTGGAACAGAAACCAGAGGTTTTCAAAACAGGCTACTCAAAAGATATTACAGAAAGCCAGTTTATTAATATACTGCATGTAGCACATCTGGACACCTTGATCCCTTTTCAGGCCCTTAGATATGTACAGTACTGGAACTTGTTCATGTAGCCAGTTTCTGCTACTTATTCTAAATACTCCCTTGCTTTTGCAATAGCCTCTTTGAGATCCATAAGAGTGTCCTGGAGGTGCTCTGAAACTGCTTTTCTCCGTGTTGCGATTCCTGATGTCAGATTTGTGCCTATTCATTCTTCTCTGCTGTGATTTTCCTGTTTGTTCTATGTAGAAAGCAAAGGGGCACTGCTGGCAGAAGACGATATAAATCATATTGGAGGCTAAATAAGTAAATAGATATCTAATGTTATGTGTGACTTCGCTTGGGTCTTTGTCACCTTCTCTACTATCTATATCCTCACCTGATCATGGGAATACATATATAAAGGGTATCATATTTATGTACTTTACATTGGAGAAAGTAGATTATGATCCATAAAGCTCACACTGATATGAACTGTTAGCATTTAAAATGCTACAATATTTCTTCATTTCCCCCTTTTGCTTTAGCCAATGCCTTATATAGAGTATAGAAAATACTCTTGCCTGAGTGAAGCAGAATGAATCTAGAATAACTTCTTTTAGAAAAAGCCCTCTCCCCTTTTTCCAAGTTTCATAGCTCTAAGAGCCCTGACTTCTTAAGTTTTTAATTCAGGGAGAGTAGGGGAATTTCTGGCTGGTGTAACTGTTGGCACATTTCAGTTTAAATGACTGCATGTGTCTAGCGTGATTGTCCCTCTAAATCATTAGGGGCACCACTCATGTGACCCTCTGCTTGATGCAATCGAAATGTGGTGCCTGTCCTGTCAACAGAAATGCAGTCAGTTAATAGCATGAGATTTATTTGTTTTAATTAAATACCTATTAAATCATGAAAGAGGCCTTGTGTTTGGAAGAAAAGTGTTCCACATACTATAAACAAACTACAGATCCTTTGTAGGAAAAGAGCTGATCTGTGTGCAGTATTTCTGTATTGCATTGTGAGTTGTTTTCTGCTGCACACTGCACAAAATGCAGCTGACGTGTTTTAATCTGTTGCTTCAGCAGTCTTTATGTCATATTGATGCCATCTTTGTCGAGAAAGTACAAAGTGTACCCAGTGAATTGGGATGAGTAGTTGTTGAGCCCTTCTGAAAAATATCCTGAAAAGAACACTGGAAGCTATTGTAGTAGCTTCCCTTTGAAAGACATTGCAGAGTAACCCTCTTCCACTTTCCTTGTAGCTTATCTTTAAGTATTGCTAAGATATGTTTAATGTCTTTTATTCAAATGTTGTGTCAAGATGTGAAAGTTTGAACATATGGAGTGTTAAAATAATTCAGTCTGTGTAAAAAAAAGCAATTCTGAGAATGTGCACTGCTTTAAAAACGAGGCTTGGACAGCAGTTTACTGAAAGTCACTACAAAGCAATACAGCCAGCTCCAGTCAAGCCTGGAAGCAGGGTCATTGTACATAGCTATTGCCATACAGAAGGATCTCTATCAGGCCTAATTGCTGACCATGTTTACAAATAATAAAAAGTAATCCTGTGACTTGCTCTACCTTACGTTTACACTGGCTTTAATACCACCCAGTGTAATCCACCTGTTTGATATACTGTAATTGTAATAATGCATATTGTCATGTTGGCCATTTTCCAGATTCTTATTTACAGCAGTTGTATTTTGCAGAAGTTGGAAAGGCAATAGAAATTTCCCTTATACATTTTCCAGCTATGGGCTAGCAAAAGTCAGTTGTTTGCAGTTGTGAGAGATGTAAACATAGGGAGTCAGTATACATGGACATGGCAACCACGCACATCAATTCCAACATTACAGATACCAGGGAATGTCAAGAGTCATGTAGCAACAACAGTAACAAAGCTAAGGACAACATGGATTTTCCTCCATAGATTCAAGCTGGTTTGGTGGGATGAGCACTTAAAGAGATATACTTACAGGCTTAGAAATGAATGGTTCTTTACATATTCTTACTTAAAGAACTTGGGTGTTTTAGAGAGATATTCTCTGCTTTTAATGTGTTAAGGCTTTAAGCTGCTGTGTTAGAATGTAATGGAAACATTTTTGTACTTTTTATCCTCCTGTATGTTTTATTTAATTCTGACTTAAATATTTACCTAAAAGCAATATGCACTTAATTTTTGGCCTCCATTGTGTAGAGCTTTTCTGGGGTGCATGTGCAAACCCCCCCATGGGTTCTGTTGTGACCAAAACAAAAACAGTTGCTTTGGGTGCACAGGGAATGGGGGGGGGTAACTGTGCAGTGGGAGCACGAGGCACACATGCCTTAGATTGAACCTTGCCTGAAACTTACGGTAAGTTTAGTTACCTTTAGTTTAGTTTTCATATACTGTAGTTTTTAAGTATTTATGCCCTCAGTTTTTCTATGCTATAAGACTTTTTTTGAATGCTTTTAACCAGTTTCGAATATTTTTGTGTTATGGATCATAGAAGCATTTTAGATAAATAAAGCTTTTAGAATTAAGCAAGCTGATATAACTGTTGAAGGAATAAAAAGGCTTACTCCTTGAAATCCAGATACAATTGGAATGATTGTCTTATTTCATCCTGAAATTAACCCCAAAAGAAATAAATACTAGCTGGGATGAACATAGGCTTCCAACCCTGACCCCCACTCCCAGCTCTATAAAATTATGTAAGGCTGTTAGGAGATGTTCCGGTGTCAGACTCTCTGACCTGACAGTTAAATAAGTTAAAAATATCCTTCCTTACTTTTTAAGGTGGCCTGATGTCCTTGCTTTTCCTCAAATCAGGTGCTGGAAGATTATTTGCTCTTGATTTATGTTTAATCTTTCATGTTTAGGTTAGACAGTTGTAGCTAAGTGATATCCTCATTTTAAAATTGCTAATGTGGACAATAAACTCAATAACACATTCTAGCTATTAAGCAAGGTAACTATCTTACTCTTAGGTTAAATTTGTAACTCAGGTTAAATTTGTACATTTGTGGAAACTGAGGAGAATTTAAAAAGACTTAAATGTTAACTGTAAAACGCTTCTTTAATTAAGCAAGGTAACTCTCTTACTCTTAGGTTAAATTTGTAACTCAGGTTAAATTTGTACATTTGTGGAAACTGAGGAGAATTTAAAAAGACTTAAATATTAACTGTAAAACGCTTCTTTAATTAATTTATATTTGTAAAGCAACTCCAGTGTCCTTCCCAAAACTTAAACATTATCTGCCAAATCAGACTTTTGTTTTTGTTCAGAAACACATAAAGCAGTACTATTGGTGCAGATACAACATTTATTTAGCAGTATGGTTTGTCTACAAAGAAAAACCATCAAGCTTCTGTTAAACCATTGCCACCATGAAAAATGCCATTCCATCTTGTCAACCCATTTGCTGTACTTATTGAGTTGGCCAGTTTTCCCCAGTGAAATTAATTGCACTTGGTTTATTATAAGGATTGTTTTCCCTCTTCCAAGGACTGTTTGTTCCCAGCAATGTGTTTTAGGATATGTTTATATATGCTGTCAGTTTTCAGCCATTTTGAAGGTCACCTTGGGTTCAGAAAAACTTAGAGAACACCAATAGCTAAAATAGACCTGAGTGATTTAAAAACATCCAAAATGTTGGTAAGATTGAGATGTTTACTACCTCTTGGAAGGTTATACTGCCAAATATTAAGGAAATTTTAGTGACAGTCCTTTTGAAGATGCATCACTGAAAGTCCAGATTACCTAGATTGGTGTCTTTCATATGCTTTTACTACATCTCACATCAGGGCCAGTTAGCATGGCTGATAGATAAGGAATCACAGGAGTTGTTTTCCTTAACATCTTAGTGTTGCCAGGGTGGGGAAGGCTGATATAAATTTCTCATTGACAGAAATACAACCATAATTAGATTATTATTAGTCTTTAGTTTCTTCCTCAGTTGCTAAAGCATCTGTGTCTTCCTAATGTGACACTTAATTAATGTGTCACTTAATTAAGATTAATAAATATTCTGGTGTTCTGAGCCATTTGCTCTCTGTTTTTACTCCAGGGTATTTGGCCCAGAGCATAGTCTGGCTGATTTTATCTATAGATGAAGAGGAAGACCAAGGCAAAAACAAACAAATACTGTACTTTCTCCCAAAAACAAACAATTCCTATTAGCTCATCTAGGAAGTTAATAGATGACATCATTCAGACCATCCAGATTACTCTAATCTGCATAAAGGACTGTATGTTTCATTCCATAATTATTATTGCTGCTGCTACTTCTTCCCCTATTCGGTCCAGATGGTAGCTTCTTGTCTACAATTCAAGTTACGATTGAGGACAAACAAGTGTCGAGGTGATGTACATCCATTTCTTACTGAACAACCCATAGCTTCTGTGGTCCACAGTCAGAGGCCTCACTGTAGTTTGTAAAATACAGAATGGTCTTCTTATTATAGTCTAAAAACATATATACAGTATTTCTGTTTGCTTTCAAAGTTTAGACGGCATTGTGCATGGCAATGCTATCAACAGTTATTGGCGTCTTACACTGAAACCCTATTGTGAATTACTGCTTGCATTAAACATGCAAGTAGTTTTCATGTTATTCCAGTTATCTCAACACAGACCTGGGCACATGACCAAGCACATGTCCTGTCTCTCTCCAATCATGCCACACTCAAGGCTTATGAAATTTAACAATCCCTGTAGGTTTAGCGTTGATGTTGCTCTGAAAGATCATTTAGTCCAACCTGTGCTGGTACACAAAACCCAGAGTTAAAGTACAAACCCTGCCCATGAATAAAAGTATACCACTCCCAAGACAGGTCTTCTACTGTCACAATAGCTGTGTCATCAGGATATTCTTCCTGTTCACTGAATGAACAAATGGCCAAGCACTTGTGTTACCTAAAATATTTTTTTTTTCAAAAGGCCCATTATTAAAGTATTAAAGATGAAGTGGATACAGCCAAAAATGCATGTCACCTAGTAATTGCTAGCTCTGCCAAAATAAATAAATAAAATAAAACAGAATTTGATAAGTGCAAAGCAAAATTTAATGCTAGCACCCTCTTCTGTAATAGACCTTTTCTGTAAAAGAGTGTGTCATAATAGTGGAGTACCTGGCATGCTTATCTGGATGTAGATTAATGTTCTAGAATTTTGTAACCAGATTTCCCCCTTTTTTTGTATGTGCTTGTTAGCTTTATTGTAATTGTTATTGTTTAGGTTTTCTGTGTAGATGTTGTTCCATTTCCTCTTTTCTGTGACTTCATATAGCAGGGTCTACAAGTTTTCAGTGAGCCCTTAAGCAATGGTTGCAATGTTTTTTCTGGATCTATAAACATTTTAGAGCAATGGACTTGATCATGGTCTTAGGCCAACAGTTTGATATCCTTTGCCTTTTAAATAGTAGTGGAATGTACAGTACCTTGAAAATACTAGAAATAGGCTTTGGCTTCAGTAAGTCTGCTTAATCCAATCAAACAGGCAATAAATAGCAATTACTTGGTACTTATGCATTCTGAACTCTGTTGCAAAATTTTCAAGAGAGTTCAGTGAAAAAAACAACAGTTTGATTGGTCAGATTTGCTTTGCAGGGGATATTTTGACAGTCTTAAAACAGGGCAGGTATTTTAAAATTTGTTCTGGTTCCCCCCCCCCCTGTTGATTTGAAGATCATTATGCTGGAATGCAAAATACTCCAGTATTTGCACATTCAAATTTAATATTTTTCACATGTACTGTTCAATGGAGGAAAGTTCTTGTAAATTTGCACCTTTTGTAGTTCACATGTCTTCAAAGGGTTTAGTGAATAGAGTGATAGAATAAGATTGGGGAAACCTGGGTTGAAATCCCTGGTTGTTAATCAAAACTCACTGGGAGTAAGTGTAAAACTGGTAAGAGAAATCCTTTAATATCTTAGTTATCTTGAAAGGCCTGTTAGGCCCACTATAAATCAGTTCTGTCTTGATGGCAAATAACACACATAGACCTGGGAGTTGAGTCATGGCTACTGGACTTCTTTTTTGAGAGATAGAAACGTTTCGCTGTTCATCCAAACAGCTTCATCGGTCTGAATGCAGCTGGTGCAAACCTGACTCTTATAGGCAGCTTTGACCTCTAGTCACCCTGGCCTCAAAGGGCTCATCAGATGAACTAAATAGGCTCGTTAGAGAGACAATGGTATCCTTAGCCTTGAGGTGAACCATGGCTTAAGGTGCTGAAACCTATCAAGAAAGGGTCGTTAATGGTCGTTAGCTATGGCCTTGGTGGTAAAGGCTTTTTGATTTGTCTTGGTAGTGTGGAAAGCACAGCTTGATAAGTAGCAGCTAAACTATGCCGGAGGCCACCACCTCTGTTGAGGAGGGATTTTCAATGCTCACATGAATGTCCCTTACTCCTCTTTCAAACCACCTCTCTTCTTTGTCTAATATGAGTACATCCTCATCTTTGAAAGAGTGCCCTTTCTCCTTCAAATGGAGGTGTACTGCTGATTCTGGACCTGAGCTGTTACCCCTCCTATGTTGGGCCATCCTTCTGTTTAATGGCTGTTTGGTTTCCCCAATGTAGAGGTCTGAACACTCCTCACTGCATTGGACCGCATATACTATATTGCTCCTTTTATGGTTGGGTACCGGATCCTTTGGGTGGACAAGTCTCTGCCTTAGTGTGTTTGTGGGTTTGAAATAAACAGGGATGTGGTGTTTGCCAAAAATCCTTTTAAGCTTCTCTGACACTCCAGCCATGTAAGGAATGACCAGGTTCTTCCGCTGGGTCTGGGTCTCAGACTGATCCCTTGTTCTTCTGGGATGGCCCACTGCTTTGTTGAAGGCCCACTTTGGCCCACTGCTTTGTTGAAGGCCCACTTTGGATATCCACAGGCCTTAAGTGCTGTCTTCAGGTGGGCCTTCAACAAAGCAGTGGGCCATCCCAGAAGAACAAGGGATCAGTCTGAGACCCAGACCCAGCGGAAGAACCTGGTCATTCCTTACATGGCTGGAGTGTCAGAGAAGCTTAAAAGGATTTTTGGCAAACACCACATCCCTGTTTATTTCAAACCCACAAACACACTAAGGCAGAGACTTGTCCACCCAAAGGATCCGGTACCCAACCATAAAAGGAGCAATATAGTATATGCGGTCCAATGCAGTGAGGAGTGTTCAGACCTCTACATTGGGGAACCAAACAGCCATTAAACAGAAGGATGGCCCAACATAGGAGGGGTAACAGCTCAGGTCCAGAATCAGCAGTACACCTCCATTTGAAGGAGAAAGGGCACTCTTTCAAAGATGAGGATGTACACATATTAGACAAAGAAGAGAGGTGGTTTGAAAGAGGAGTAAGGGAGGCCATTCATGTGAGCATTGAAAATCCCTCCCTCAACAGAGGTGGTGGCCTCCGGCATAGTTTAGCTGCTACTTATCAAGCTGTGCTTTCCACACTACCAAGACAAATCAAAAAGCCTTTACCACCAAGGCCATAGCTAACGACCATTAACGACCCTTTCTTGATAGGTTTCAGCACCTTAAGCCATGGTTCACCTCAAGGCTAAGGATACCATTGTCTCTCTAACGAGCCTATTTAGTTCATCTGATGAGCCTAATTGAGGCCAGGGTGACTAGAGGTCAAAGCTGCCTATAAGAGTCAGGGTTTGCACCAGCTGCATTCAGACCGATGAAGCTGTTTGGATGAACAGCGAAACGTTTCTATCTCTCAAAAAAGAAGTCCAGTAGCCATGACTCAACTCCCAGATAAACGCACCTGGATGACTGAGAATCTTCACAAACACACATAGACACAAAAATAAAGGTAGAAGTTTGATCTGACCATGGTGGCACATGCCTTAGTTACATCCCAGCTGGATTAGTATAATGCTTTCTGTGGGGGTCTGCCTATGGAAAGTCTCCAGAAACTTCAGTGAGCCCAGAATACAGCAGCCAAATTCCTAGCTGGGGCTGGTCACAGGGATCACATAACCCCCCTGTTACAGGAGCACCACTGGCTGTTAATCCATTTCCAGGCTGAATTCAAGTTGTTGTCTCTAACCCAAAAGACTTAAATGCCTTGGGTCCAAGCTATATCAAGGACTCCATGTCCCTTTTTGAGTATGATTGCGTTAAGACCATCAGGAGTGGCATTTCTTTCCACCCTGCCACCTTCACAGGTGGGGGAACACACATTTTGTGAGGGACCAGAGAGGGAGAGCCTTCTCTGTTGCTGCTAGAACCTCCTTCCACAAGACACTAGACTAGCCCCATCTGATATATTTCCACAGGCAAAGACTTTCCCCCCAACCTAGATTACCCTGAATAGGGTTTTTAAAATGGATTATTGTATCTTACTGCTTTGAATGTATTTTGTGTTGCTTATGGGGTTATTTTGTGGTTTTTTTTATCTTTTTTAGTATTTGTATATTCACTATTGTTGGCTTTTATATTATCTTTTAATAATGTAAATGCCTTGGTTCCTTTTAAGGAAAGACAGGGTAAACATGCTTTAGGTAAAACAAAATAAATGAATGAACCCTCACATACAAAGATAGCAAGCACAATTGATTTATCTCTAGTTTTTTCTGATTAGATAGACTTGCAGCACTTATTTATTTATTTATTTATTTATTTGTTTATTTGATTTTTATACCGTACAATCTGACCAACAGTCACTCTGGGCAGTTTACAAAAGTTAGGACATAGACTTTACAATGAATAATAAAATTGACAATAGGCAATGTATAGACTGAAATAAAAATGAACCAATCAAACATAATTAAATCTGACAAAAAAGCAAAAATAATGAATCAAATGCATACTTAAACATATCTTCTACCATTGTCCAGGTAGACTTCACAGAACTTCACAGTGTGGTGATATTTCCTGGAACAGATACCATTGTGAAAATGTTATCTTTGTGTTGGCATCGCTACACAGAGACCTCTGCTAGCACATGGACCTACTTAGAACACAACATCAGCCTACTGAATATTGAGAACTGTCTCGTGAAGGCTTCCGTGTTAGAACAGGGAAGATACACAATAACATTTATAATAACATTTGCTTGTTTAAAAAAAGCAAGAGAAAAATATGGTGGCACTTTAAAAATGAACTGCTATATTTTAATGTCAGCTTTTGTTGACAAGTCTACTTTGTCAAACAAAATGGAAGCTCTCCATGAAAAAAAGTCTGAAGAGCTGACTTGTATATCAAAACTCACATTAACATATAGCAGCTAGTTTTTAAAGTGCTACAACATTTTGTCATCTTTTTTTAAAAAAAATTAGCTTGACAGGCCAGCACAGACTAACACAGCTACCTCTTGTAAAACTGCAATTTGAAAGAGAAATGTCGTTTTTCAGCATTAGCTGTGACTTTTAACAATATCCATGAGTTTCGTAATAATGTGATGTCATCTTCCCATATTTTCTCATAATAATATCTTAAACGATATGTTACTAATTCCTTGCCAGACAACGCAGAAACGGCCACAGGGAAAAGAGAGAGCTTTTAGTACTGGATCTCCCCTGTGAATTCTTTTTGATCACATTGTGAAGCCTTCTGAGTTATATGTGAAACTCCATTAAGCTAGGCTTTTAGTGGGTGTTTGCAGAACCAAAAATATTTGTGGAACACTAAAACTATTGTTATGCTTGGGTCACAGTTTAATGTCTTATCTTGAATACCATCATTATGTGTTGATGAGAGGATTATCTCTTCCAAAAGGAACACAGTATTCAGCTGATGCTGTACCTTTGTGTCTCTGAAGAAGAAAAAAGAGGATAAAAATTATATTTTATAGGTCAGAGATGTGCCTTCTTAATATTCTTGGATTTCACATGAAAAGAAAGTGTGTTTCTTTCATGTTGCTTTCTAAATTAAAAATAAATCTTGCTCAAAATTTTTGTTGTTGTTCGGTCATTCAGTTGTGTCCGACTCTTTTTGACCCCATGGACCCGAGCACACCAGGCCCTTCTGTCTTCCACTGCCTCCGGAGTTTGGTCACATCCATGTTGGTTGCAGTGAAGATGGTTGCACAAAAATACTCTATACTAAAAAACAAAGCAAAAACACAGTTGTGTGATATACGGATCTAACGCTAATGATGGTAAGAAAATACATATAGTAACAGGTCCTCTTGAATGGTGTGTAAGTTTGTAAAATACAAGACAAGATGCATGTACAGTTTGCTAAGAAGTAAGTAGATATGGGTAAGGCCTCACCTTTTCATGTGACCACTTTGTGTTTCATAGGTAGTTAATTTTGTTTATTTGTTTGGGTATAACTGAGCTTCAAGAATTTGTATACAGACAGGAGCTGCCAGCGTTTTCTACCCCATAGTAGACATTTTACTGGGTTGGAAAGTATTATGGTGACTTACGAGCTCTTGACATTCATGTCTTCAGGGCTGAATGTCTTTTCTAAATGTTCTGAATATTTCCCATGCTTTGGTGACTGTTTTTAAAAAAGTAATTTTAAATACAATTTGATGAGGTTTCTTACCCCAGGTGGCTAGAAATTAGCTGCAAGTGCTTAAATATACCTCCAGCCCTCTGTCATGCACATCACCATATTGGCATCACAGAACCACACACTTCAGATTTTTCTAAGTGTATTTCCTATTCATTGCCAGGTTTTTCACATCCTTATATAAGAAGGAAAATTTATGATGAATAAGGGAACCCCTAGTACATTCATATCGTACATGTGACTTTTAGGTACTATATATTGGGTTTATTATGCACAATAAATTCTTACATTTCAGCCACTCTTCTATATGTAATTCTTGAATTGCATAAAGCTTCCTAGCCAATCACTATAAGACATATTGTTCAAAGTATTGTCATTTTTGTAGAGACCACATTAGTTTTGCAGAGGTCATGCTAAAATGTAGATGCCTCAGTTTTACTTAAAAACCTGCTATGCAGGCTTTGTTTAGTTATCAAAATTGCAATGTCATTTCCTCCAACCATTCAGTAGCCTATGTGTCAGTAAACTGAAAGAAGAAAGGGCAATGAAGATTATTTATAAACTGGTGAATATTTTTAAGTCTGGACATGAAACCCGGAAGACTTTTATACACTGCCCCAAGCCCAATCAGTTGCATAATAGATTCATCAGAGCAACCTGTTCTATTTTGATTGTTCACCGGCTGCTCATCAAGACTTGGATCTTTGTTCAGGCAATAATTTAATAAGCAGTTTACTGCTTGTTAAATCTGCTGGCTTTGTTCTCCATTCTCGGAGTCTTTTCATGCTTCTGTCCCAGATGCCTGCTTCTGCTGTTCTAGTCCTGTTTCCTCCTATTCCAGCCCCTGCTGATGCTCCTCCTATTCTAATGTTGCTCCGTTACACTCACCTGGTCTTGGCCTGTAGCATTGTGGACTGTTTCAGACAGATCTCTCTAGATCTTCATTGTAAGATGGCGTTCTGGCATGTACTTATTTGGGGTTCTTCAAAAGTAGCTTGTGTTAGAACTGGAATATATTGAGCTGCATAAAGGTAAATATAGGATGTTCTGCAGCTGGTGTAAAGCATAAACATGAAACCATGAAGGAAATCTTTAATCTCATATCTCCTATTCCTGCCTCAGATCAGATAATAATGAATGAATGGTTTGACATCAGCTGCAGATGCGTGTAGTAGTTCAGCACTTTCTGTACAGAAAGAAGGTCACCTGTGGACAGATTTAAACCACTAGTCTGGTGTTTGTTATGATGGATACCAACCAAGTATGTCTGCTGGGTGGGTGCGTATTCTGCAGATGCACATTTCTCTTGTGGAAGGGTAAACAGTATCAGGGCCTCAGGCCAAATCGGCCTGGTGAGGCTTTCTTTTCCCTCTTCAGCCTGTGTAGACCTGCACTGCTCTGTGGTGACTCACCCATGAATATTTCATTCAAGCGGAGGAAGGAGGTGGGGGGAAGGTCTTCTGAATAAAAAGTTCAATGGGCCAGATAAAGATAATGAAACTGTCGACTTCAGCTGTGGAGCATTCATCTGAAATTTGGTTCCTAATACTGTATTGGTTTATTAAATAAGCCTTGGAAGTATCAGGGAGTTGTTGGGTGGGACTGATAGGTGGCTTATGACCAAAAGAAGTCTCCCTACCAGACCATGATCTACTAGTGACAAGGTTTTACCAAGAGTCAAAGCTTTATCTCATTACAGAATTCTTCTCCTCTCTGTGTTTGAGAATTACTTGCTTGCCAGCTTGGTGGCAGATATCTGCTGTAGTCTCTTTAGAAGACATAGCCTTCTGAAGAATTGTCATATGTAACTTATTTCCATGTGAAATGTGGGTGTTTTTAAAAAGCTACAAACTAAATGTAGATCTAGTTGCTTTTGGAAAACCTTGGCCTGTTCTTAGGGATTAGACTTCATGGAGAAGTTCAAAATAATCCAGGGTACAGTTTGTCCATGATAGTTTTCTGGTACCTGATTGGTATTTCTTCTGTGGAAAACAAAAGGCATTAAGCACTTACTTGAATTTCCACTCTAGGTACAGTGGTACATTCTTTGCCAGGAAGACAAGAAACACTCGGTATTTAAAGCTGTAGGACAGCTAGCTGTGTTAGTCTGTACAAGCATGATAGGTAAAAATCGAAAGAAAAAGAAAAGACTAAATAAATCAAAAAGACAACAACATGGTGACACTTTAAAGACTGTTATATTTTAATGTGTTGCAGCACTTGGTACCTCAAGTCCACTTCCTCAGACATAAGAAAGAATTATAATATGGCAATTGTTTTTACATGACATCAAAATACAGGGAGTGTGGTTAGTTGATAAGAACGTCAGTGGGTAACAGAGGAGCGTTAGCCTCTTTCATCCAACAAAGTTACTTTCTATTTATCTTAACACTTCCTAGTGTGGTTGTCATTATCCATTGTGGACCTAAAATTTCTAAGATTAATAACAGATGGTCTGTCTCTCTAGATGAAATATCTTTCTTTCTTCCATACTGACAGGGCAAAGAAGCAAAGCCTGCTTTCTTCTGATTCATCTAAAAAGATTCCATGTAATCTCAAAGTGCTGTCACCTAGACTGCTAAATGCACCAGGACTATAGAAGAACGTCTGGAAAGCTTTCTTTCTTGGGGAGGCCAGACGTAGTACAGCTATTCCTACATATGGTTAGTTAGGTGATGGGGAAGAAAGAACTGAGAGAGGCATTTTTTCTTTCATAGTTGCATTATGCTATTTGCCTTGCCCACAGCTTTAGCCATAGACCTAGCCTTATTCTGAACCAAGTCTTTATCTACAGCCATATCAAAAGAAGGTTGAGAGGGGATATGATAGTCATGTTTAAATATTTGAAAGGATGTCATATTGAAGAGGGGGCTGACTTGATTTCCATGGTTTCAGAGACAAGGACACAGGGCAGTGGTCTCAAACTACAGGAAAAGAGATTCAATTTGAACATTAGGAAGAACTTCCTGACAGTTAGAGCTGATCAGCAGTGGAATATGCTGCCACGGAAGGTGGTGGAATCTCCTTCTTTGGAGGTTTTTAAGCAGAGGCTGGATGGCCATCTGTCGGGAGAACTGTGATGGGGATTCCTGCATGGCAAGGGGTTGGACTGGATGGCCCTTGAGGTCTCTTCCATTATTCTATGAAATAGGATTTAAGCATTTCCCACTATTTCGCGTACTTTTTACTGCTTTAATGCTGCAAGGTCAGGAGATGGCACACCACTTATTTATTATTATTTTCTTTTAAGAGTTGTTGTCAACAATGGTGCTAAACGCATTTATAGTACTGAAGAACTGTGAGAGACAAGTCTCAAATCTGGCTGGGAATTGAGTAGTTTCAAGGAAGTAAATGTCCCTGAGAGAGAAGGTCATTTTCTAAACAAGAATTCTAGGGGGAGTGCTCAGGACAGCAGGTACACATAAATAAACTTAGGTTTTTGTGAGACTTAAAAAAATGTAGTTTCATTGACATTAACAGGACCAAATATGTTGGAACTTTCTTTCTTTCTTTCTTTCTTTTTCTTTCTTTCTTTCTTTCTTTCTTTCTTTCTTTCTTTCTTTCTTTCTTTCTTTCTTTCTTTCTTTCTTTCTTTCTTTCTTTCTTTCTTTCTTTCTGTTTTGCCCCATTGAGGCTTGCAACATTGAAGGACAATATATAAAGTTGGAGACAATGTCAGACCTTTGCCGGGAGAGAGACAGGGGGAGTGCGATCCTGTTGATACTCCTATACCTCTTGGCGGCTTTCAACACCATCAACACCAGGCTGGCCAGGTTGGGAGTTGAAGGCTCACCATGTCCAGAAGGTGGTGCTAGGGCAGTGATGGCGAACCTATGGCACAGGTGCCAAAGGTGGCACTCGGAGCCCTTTCTGTGGGCACCCGACATCACCCCTTCATAGCCACCTGTATACAGGTTAAATTGCTGTATTGGCACTTTGCAAAAAAATAGTGGGTTTTGAATTGCAGTTTGGGCACTCGGTCTCTAAAACGTTCGCCATCACTGTGCTAGGGGATAGTAGCTCTACCCTGTGGCGTTTACGTCATGGGGTTCCACAGGGCTCAGTACTATCCTCCCATGACTGGAGGAGGGTTAATAAATTGGCTCAATCCTGTCAAGATGGAAGTGATGTTAGTGGGTGCTCTGGCAGACAGATTATAGGGCCGTCTCTCTGTCCTGGGAGTTACATTCCCCCTAAGGGTCAGGATCCATAGCTTGGTGCTCCTGGACTCCGGTCTAACTCTGGAAGCCCAGGTGGACTTGGTGGCCAGGGGTGCCTTTCTTCAGGTGCGGAAAATATACCAGCTGTGCCTCTACCTGGACCAACAGAGCCTCTTGACAGTTATGCATACATTGGTAACATCCTGTATTGATTACTGCAATGCGCTCTATGTGCAGTAGCCTTTGAAGACGGTCTGGTAATTGCAACTGGTTCAGAATCATGCTGCACGTCTGGTGAGTGGCAGGGCCACCAAGGAACACTTCACACTGATTCTGTATAATCCTCATTGGTTACCAGTTGCTGCCCGAGCCGAATTCAAAGTGCTTGTTTTGACATATAAAGCCCTAAATGGCTTAAGACCTAGATACCTGAAGGACCGCCTCCTTCCACATGAACCTACCCGGCAGTTAAGATCTATCCAGGGAGCCTTCCTGAAAGAACCATCCCTCACGGAGGTGAAAGGGATGGCCTGTAGGTACAGGGCCTTTTCGGCAGCTGACGCCAGATTATGGAATGCCCTCCCGTGAGACCCGCCTGGCGCCGACGATGATATTCCGGTGCCAGGTAAAAACCTTCCTGTTCCAGAAGTTTTTAAACTGCTTATTGTAGGCCCTGATGGCAATTTTAGTGTAGTGATGTAATGTATTGTATTGCATTTAAATGTTTTTATTGTTTTAATTTTTTTGCAATTTTGATGTTTTAATTGTCTGAATTGTTTATTTTGATTGTGAGCCGCCTAGAGACCTTTGGGTAGTGGGTGACATATAAACTATTTAAACAAACAAACAAACAACAGTTGTTAATGAATTGAAGATAATATTTAGAGTTAAAAACAATGAGCGTGAAGGGTCATCTTACATCATCAACAAGTCAATATTAAATCAAAGAAGACTAAGTAAACAAATGGGGGAAATAACATTCTGAGAGATGGAAAGCAGAAAAATGGAAAACGCACTGGTAGTACTACAAATCCAGTCCAAGCAGTAATGCATAACAATCCATCTAAAAATTAGAACTAAAAGAAATATTATTTACTGAGCACTGCTGAGAAAGAGTTGCAGCCCAATGAATAAGAAGGGACACAGGCGAAACAGCTAGAAGACCAACTTAATGAAGATACTTTTGGGGCAGAAAGATGTAGCCTGAGTATGGGCTATGTAAACTACCTCAAGCTTTTGACTACATGTCAGTTGATTTAATATTAAAGAGGTTAGTGGTATATACAAGGATCATTTTTCAAGGTTTTGTTTATGAGAATTTTATTCTAAGGTGTTAAATACAGAATGTGATGGAAAACTTGCTTGTTCTTAGAGGTAAAAATTAGATGTGTCCTCAAGAGTGATAACTTCTTTCCCTTGATTTTGCTTTCAGTGATAGTTGAGTGTAATGCCACATGTGTCTTTAGGAAAATATTGCATATACAGTGTGCAACTTTTCAGAGTTGTCAAATGTTATTTTAGTTTCATTGTTTTTCCGCTGATTTGAGACAAGTATCTTTCGCTGTATGTTAAACTTGGCAATTTATTGTATCATTTGCACGTTTCAGTGGGTTTTCAGAATTTTAGTAAGTTGACTAATGGTATGAATCATTTTTTCTGTGGAATGCTCAGAAATCAGCATGAAAGTTTGACACAAACCCTTTTGAAGCTCCAATTAATTTTACACAGATTAGGGTGCAATTGAGTTCTAATAAATATTTCGTAGTACCTGTTTTATTAGAGTGCTGAAAATACCAGCTGGGCCTGTGGCACGCTTGATCATGCTACCAATCCTATTGCTCTTGAAAACAGTACAGTGGTCCCTCGTATAACAAACAGTTTGTATAACAAAACATCTGTACAACAACAAAAATTCTGGAGATAGTGGAAATTTGCTTAACGGAATCACCTATGGAGCAAATCTATACAACATAAAAATGGTTGCGATTAGGGATGACTCTATTTTCAATGCATCCCTCTGGGAAATTTGTATAAAGGAAAATTTGCTTAACATAATTTCATTTGGAACAAATTAATTCCTTTATACAAGGTACCACTGTACATATATGATGTCCCAGTTGAATGGAAGCTGTCTCCCTGCCGTGTTTCCGGTGGCTCCTGATTTTTCCCTTACCTGTTCAATCATGTTGCACTTTTGTGACCAGGTGTGGATCTTCATGTCTTATTTTCTCTGGCACGCCCTCCATAGAAGATTGTTGTCTGATACTTAACACAAGGAGATTCTTCTGATGTTGGAAGGTTCTTCTGACGAAGAGAAGTGGTTTCACCATTAATAAAAAAAAGACCAGCTAATCAACCTTCAAGCTGACCTGCTATATACTGGAAAAACTAGTTTCTGCTGGTTTTGCCCTAGAAGGTAAATTGTGCAGATGATTCAAGCACAGCAAGTACTCTTGTACAGGAGGCTCACTCACTTTTGTGTATATTTGTATGCTGTCTTAATTGAACCCGTTACTGCACATGGGATGTGTACTTTTCAGTCCCTGCTTCAGAAGAAGAGAATAATAGAGAGCACTTTACCTTTTATTAGATTTGTTCCTGTTAGAAATTTTCTAACCTTTAGGTTTACATAGAGTAATTATTCAGGTGTGAGGAAGAGAGATTACCTTTTTACAAATAATGATTTATGCAATATGGTTTCTTTTCTGTGCAGCATTCACTACTCCTGCACAGGTTTATTGGATTTCCTGCACAAAAGGGCATGTCTTCCACTCAAGATTCACTAGGAAGAGCATCGAGCTGTGTAAAATTTGGTAACTGGCAAAAAAAACACAGAAGTGTGTGTGTGTGTGTGTGTGAGAGAGAGAGAGAGAGAGAGAGAGAGAGAGAGAGATTGAGATTGAGATTGAGATTGAGATTGAGATTGAGAGACTGGGGAATAGGCCGACAATGCCATTTTTGAAATCATGCTGATACAAGTCTGGTCAGGGAGTATAATGAGACTAAGAGCCCCCTGGATTTTCTTGTAACATTAAAGAGGGTATGGGGCCAGACTCTTCGTGACCCCATGGACCAGAGCTCGCCCGGCCTTCCTGTCATCCACTGCCTCCCGGAGTTTGGTCAAATCCATATTGGTTGCATCGATGACACCGTCCAACCATCTCATTCTCTGCCGTCCCATTTTCCTTTTGCCTTCAACCTTTCCCAACATCAGGTACTTTTCCAAGGACTCCTCTCTCCTCATGAGGTGGCCAAAGTACTGGAGCCTCAGCTTCAAAATCTGTCCTTCCAGTGAACATTCGCGGTTAATTTCTTTCTGGATGGATAGGTTTGATCTCCTTGCAGTCCAGGGGACTCTCAAGACTCTCCTCTAGCACCACAGCTCGAAAGCGTCAATTCTATGGTGATCAGCCTTCTTTATACAGTGGAACCTTGACTTACATACTGCTTGACTTGCATCATATTTGACTTGCAGCAAGAAGGGGCCTGTTTGACTTGAGTCGCAGGCTTTGACTTGCATCTCGGAGCCCCGGCGCAAGGCACCGAAATTGGGCGGCAGCCACAACCCAGCATCGCGGCTGCCGCCTCCAAACTCCTCCGGCCTTCTTCCCCTCCTCCGGCAGCGGCGGCTTCGGCGAGGCCAGCTCAGAGCACCTGGAGCTTGTCCTCGGCCTCACCGAAGCCGCCGCTGCTGCCGGAGGAGAAGAAGGGCCGGGAGCTCAGGGCTGGCCTCGCTAGTTAGACAGTCGGCTCAGTATTGTAAAAAATCTGGCTGCAGAAGTCTGGTCCACAATGGAAGCATTTTAGTTGGGAAGCTGTAAAGTTGTGGGACTCTAATGGTAAGCATAGAGTTGTTCAGAACTTGGAACGTCAGGTTAAAAATCAGTAAAACTTAAATGTTAGACATTGTTGCTATGAACATTAAAAAGTGGAGGCATATAACTTGTGGATTATAATTCCACTGCCTCCTCCTCTCTTTGAAGAGACATTTCATTTACATCCCCAGAAGGAATCTCCTATCCCAGTCAAATTTGTGTTAAATTGCTGTTTTCGGGGGTCTTTTTCATCATCTGGAACGGATTAATCCGCTTTCCCATTACTTTCTATGGGAAACGTTCGTTTGACTTAAGTCATGTTTGACTTAAGTCTAGACCACTGGAACGGATTAATGACGTAAGTCAAGGTTCCACTGTAGTCCAGTTCTCACTTCCATACATCACTACTGTAAAAACCATAGCTTTGACTATCCGGACCTTTGTCGGCAAAGTGATGTCTCTGCTGTTTAAGATGCTGCCTAGGTTTGCCATTGCTTTCCTCCCAAGAAGCAGGTGTCTTCTAATTTCATTGCTGCAGTCACCATCTGCAGTTATCAAGGAGCGCAAGAAAATAAACTCTGTCATTGCCTCCATTTCTTCCCCTTCTGTTTGCCAGGAGGTGATGGGATCTTAGCCATGATCTTAGTTTTTTTTATGTTGAGCTTCAGCCCATTTTTTTTCACTCTCCTCTTTCACCCTCATTAAGAGGTTCTTTAATTCCTCCTCACTTTCTGCTATCAGAGTATTATCATCTGCATAGCTGAAGTTGTTGATATATCTTCCGGTAATCTTAATTCTGGTTTGTGATTCAGCCAGACCTTCTTCCAGACATGATGAACTCTGCATATAAGTTAAACAGGCAAGGTGACAGTATACAACCTTGTCATATTCCTTTCCCAATTCTAAACCAGTCAGTGTTCCATATCCAGTTCTGACTATTGCTGCTTGTCCCACAATAGATTTCTTAGGAGACAGATAAGGTGGTCAGGCACTCTCATTCCTTTAAGAACTTGCCGTAGTTTGTTGTGGTCCACACAGTCAAAGGCTTTGGCATAGTCAATGAAGCAGAAGTAGATGTTTTTCTGGAACTCTCTGGCTTTCTCCATAATCCAGCGCATGTTGGCAATTTGATCTCTAGTTTCACTGCCCCTTCGAAATCCAGCTTGCACTTTTGGACATTATAAAATCCTGAACTTGATCTACCATTACAATGGAACCCATAGTAACCATGCAGAAGACTGAATTCATATTACCAAAATTAGAAGTGTGTGTAGTAGGAGTACTTTAAAAAAATAGAAACTCAAATTACTTTGAAACTCAACATTTTTGCATTTACAAAAAGACGTGTTGCAGCACTTGGTACCTCAAGCCATCTCTGCCCTGCTTAGGGGAAGCCTAAACAGTTTTTAGGGTTTATTACAAAACTTTGGCCTGTCTTCCAGCATGGCATTTTCTCTTCTATCCATTCCGCCAGTGCTGTTTCTAAAAGCTGTTCTTGTAAAGAGTTTTTACAAGCTTGGCCTTGCTTTGGTAAAATGTTTGTTTACACAATTTTTCTTTAAAAATTTGGCCCTCAAGGATCACAGGAGAGATGTTTAAATTAAATAGCACTGATCTAAATCACTGATCATAAAACATGTTGGCTTGCTGCTGATCGTAGAGTCAGATACTTGCCAAAAGGATTGAAATACAAGGGTGCACACCACAGGGTCCTTGTCTTGCACTTAAAATGCAGGGACCTGTTGATATATATTGAAAATGCTACATGGAAGAATGTATTGTTTCATTAATTTTTTGCTTGATGCTTGTGGGAGAGTTAGAATGGTTGTTTCTAGGACATACTGACAATAGGTTAGAAATGGCGGAAAGCCTGCAATAAAAAAACTGGTGGACTTTTGTTAGTGTGGTGCAAATGGAATTCCTGTTAAGTATAACAGAAGAGTACTATCTGAAATAGTTTCCTGTTGAGATTGCCATAGAAGTCATTAATATAGGCTTTGCTGTTCCATGATAATGGCTTTTAGACTCATTTTGGGGAAGAACTCTAGTACATAACGTACTAAATGCACTTAAAATAGGTGACATGACTGATTTGGAAATACTTGAACTGAGATGAATGCTTCCTTTTCCCAGTTGCACTGTATCTTGTTAACAGGAGAAAAAGTTTGTCCCAAGGACTAAATGAAGGACTCTTCTTTTAGTCCTAAATCAATTAGACATGGTTGCTCTAGGGTAGCATGTGGAATTCCCAGAATCCACAGCCAGGCTGGCCATGGCTCTAGTCCAGAAATGTCAAGTAAGCTGTGTCCACAGAGCATAGAAAAATATGTTGTCTGTACAGATAACAAACACTAACAGGATGCTTGCATTCTATATAACAAGAAGCTAGGACTTAATGGACATTTATTATGCTTTCTCTCTTTATCCATGTCAGAAGTACCAGCAAAATATTTTGACTGATAAATATACACTACTAAGCAGAATGTAAATCAGTTATACAACTATAAAGGTATATAAAATGAATAAGATTAAAAAAAACCTAGATAACATACACCCAATACTGGGCCACATCAACACCATCCCCTCTTGCCAACATAAGATCTTCCTCCATGTATGTTGAAGGACATTATATCCATTGTAACGTGTGTGAGATTGTTTGTTCTTCTCCACATTTGCACAAGGTGCCTTCTATAGGAACACCTCATTTTCTCAGATTATCATTTGATTTTCCAACCCACAGTCTGTTAAACGTTTTCTATATGGGCCAAAGTTCTTCCTGGCCAGGTGGAGGAGAGTCATGTGGTTTTATCCATTTACCTACCTGGTAGCTCCTTGCTCCCCTTCCATAGTTCTAATGTGATTTAGGTAGCTGATTGTTGGGAGGGGCAGAGGTTTTGAGGAAACTGCGTCTTCATTTCAATCTCAGCTTTGGTGGTTGATGATCAAATAACAAGTGTGTTTCTGGGGACATCACTTTGACTCACTCTTTCTGCACAGCTCTTTCCCGGTGGAATTTTGGCAGAGGAATACCAGCTATTATGCTAGAATAGGTAATCTAAAGTGGCAGTAAATATAGGGCTGTGGAGTAATACCACAGCAGATACTTTTGGATACTGTCTCTTTTATTCTAACAGAGTTTATAACAGTGGTTTTTCCTAATTTCCTTGACTTACTTCAAATTTAAAATGATAATCTTGGCTACTATACCTATTTTTAAAAAATGTGGTGTGAATTATGTTAGCCTGCTGACATTCTGATGCAGTTTATTGCATTCAGTTCTATTTTCTTTTTCTTTTTAATTCAAATAATGTTCCTACTGTTATGGCAGATAATGGCTCATCGCCAAAGGAATTAGGAAGTTTACAGTGCAATACTCCTGGAAAGGAAGAATTAGCTGGCTGAACACCATTGCCCAGGGGACACACAAGTGTACTCTCAATGCTTACCACTCATTGTGCTAGGTAAGATAGGGTTGCACACCCACAAACAGTAAGAACAATTTTGCCCTTGTGCTCCTCCACAGCAGAATATTCTACTGGTTCATGGTATAAACTAGCATATGCCAAACAAATGGAGCTAGCTGTTAATAAATCATGCAGAATTATTACTGGCTGCCTGAAAACTACACTCATTTTAAAAGTCTGTTATTTGGCTTGCATTGCCCTTCTGAAACAATGTTGAGAGGTGCTAGCAAATAATAACCAAACTAAGGTAATACACACCATACCAGTCCAATGCATGGCGGCCAACTCGTCAAGGACAACTAAAATTGAGAAAATGTATTCCACCAGGACAAGTTTCTGGATAGAAAATCTGGAAGTTACTTAATAGACTTAATAGACTTCAAAGCAAAATTGGAAGATCAAATCATGTAAAATAGCACTACTTGGATAAATGACACATTTTCTCTGACTGTGTATGCAAATTTAATCAATGCAGCATTTATGTGCTTGCAATTTATGCCCCACAAGGTGTACGAAAGATGTAGTAACTGGCTGAGATAGGGCTATTGAAATAATCCAAATAGTTGAATCATTTGAATATTTTAAATTTGAACATAATATTTCATGTACATATAAAGAAAGACCAAAGTAATTTGACAAGAAAATTCATCTTTAATGAATTTTTGAATTAAACTCTTCAACTAGTGTACTGAGATGTGTACAGACCTATGGAGGGATGAGAAAGTATCTGTATGTTTATTTGTCCACATACTGTATATGCAGTTCCTACTCCTTACTCAAGCCACTGCCACATACATGCAATGAAGAAGATGCACTGTGTCTATTTTGCTAAACTATATTAATGAGCAGAAACAAACCTCCTATCAACTCATGCTTTATTCTCATATTCTCTGCCATGAAACTGCGGAAGTGCCTGAAAGGATATCCACTCTGTTTTAGATGAATTAGAGTTCATTGCTCCATCCAAAATGTAGAGAAGTATTGTTTAGTTTAAGCCATGACTTGTTGAAGCAATTCATGGTGAAAGGTAGTTCATGACCTTACAGACGCAATGGGAGCCCTTCTGGATCAGATCAAAGAAGCATCTAGGTTATCGTCATCTTTTCCTGCAACAGCCAGCGAGATGCCCATCAGAAGGCCGCAGTTAGGAGTACAGTGAATATCTTCCATTGAGGCATGCAAACATCAATCCTAGAGGTAGAATGTCACCATTATGACTGATAACTGTTTCCGGCTTTTATTATATCTAAATTTATCTAATATACTCTTTGGGTGTCTAAACTGAAAGCGATCACTACCTCTTGTGATGAATTGTGTGAAGTACTGCCCTTTCTTTTTCTGAGTCTTGTGTAATGTTCAGGTTCCGTATATGACCCCAGCTTCTAATATTATTATTCTCTGTTCACTTCTCATACTGATAATTTTATAAACTTGATGTACACTTTTGCTTACCTTTCTACTATGTGCCTCCCCCAGTTTTGAAACTTTTCTTCATAGGGGAGTTGTTGGCATTATTTTCAGTCCTTTTTTGAAGAATCTGTAGCATGGTGCAACTCATGGTTTGCATGCTCATTGAGCTATTTGCAAGAACATTAGGATGCCATTACTACTCCAGTACCAGAAGCTCAGACTCAGGTATAGGTGACGTGGTGGTAGTGGTGGTGATACTGTTTTTGATTCCTGTATGCATCATTTTATAGGTACTTTTATTAAACAGCCCTGGCCATTTCATTGCCATTTCCTCCATTTGGGAGAAGTCCTTTCAGAGCCATTTATTCCTACTACCGTACCTACTTCCTTCTTTCTTTATTAGTGATGTGTAAGTGTACCTAGCCTTCTAGGCAAGTATGTGGCTGCCAAGCTATTAATTGACAAGATTAGTAATATCAGAAGTAACACCTGAAAAAGGATATTGTAGAGCTGGACAGTGGCATATACAACTATGCATGGTATGGAGAGAGCGGAGAGAGTGAAGCTTTTCTCTCTTTCTCAAGCTCTTTCTCATAATACTAGAAGCAGATTCATCCATTGAAGTTGAATGGTGGGAACTTCAGAGTGGATGAATTCACACAGTCCATAGTCAGACTGTGGAATTGACTGCCATACAAATTGGATAGCTTTCAAAGGGGATTAGATAAGTTCATGAGGTTAGGGCCATCAGTGCTACTACACAGAATAGCTATATATATCACCTCTACTAACAGTTGCCGAATGACATGAGGTGTGTATGTGTGTGTGTGTGTATGTTGTGCTGTCAAATCAGAACCAGTTTATAGCAACCCTAATAGGTCTTTCAAGGTAAGTGAGATGTTTAAGGAGTAGTTTTACCAGTTCCACTCCCCCAGTGAGTTTCCATGGCCAAGTAGTGATTTGAGCCATGTTCCTCAGAGTCCTAATCTGTCACTCTGTCCAGTATACTACCCAGATGTAGGGCACATTTATATTCATGTCCTGCTGGCAGATTTTCCATAGGCAAGTACAATTGTCTGAACAAAATGTCAAACTAGAAGAACCTTCAGTATGAGCAAGATATTTTTAAAACAAGACACATGATCACTTTCCCCCAGAGCCCCTCCTCCCAAAATTCAAACAAACTTAAGTTTTCTCCTAAGGCCTTTCTTTCTTCTTTCCTTTATAAATGGCCCCTAATCCTCTATGTTTGGCTCTGTGTGATCCACTGGTGGCGGGTGGGTGAAGGTGCAAATCCCCCCCCCAAAAAATGCTTCCTTGGCTTGCCTACTGTGCTTTAAAACAAGATGCAGATGCATCCACTTCCCTCTTTTCATCTGTGCCAAAGGAAGATTACGGGTCAAACCTGTTGGCCAACACTGTTCTTTATTTTGTCACACATCTTGTTAATGCAATGGTTGGATGTTGTGTGCAAAACGGGCCTCAAGTAATAGGTGGAAATGTGTGCATATGATATCAACACTGCCATTATTTTGGAGCCATTGTTCATTAAGTGGGCAGGGTAATACTCTTCTACAAAATCAAAATTAGCATTGATGGTAATGACTATAACTTGGAAAATCTGTACTTGGGAGATTTTTTAAACAATAGTGTGATAAAGTCCAGTATGATCACTGAAACATAGCAAAGGCTGTAAGCTGATGGATGGATCTACGTTATAGTTCTACTCCCCCGCCCCTGCCCCCAGTAGAATTATATTGGATGTTAACTGAATTTCATGCCTTCTGTCAGTCTTTCCATTTGATTATTTGCTTGTTTGGTTGTTCGTTGCATCAAGATGAAGTCCAGAAGTTGAGTCATGGCAACTGGACTTCTCTTCTTTTGTGATTGAAATGTTTCACAACTCATCCAAGTAGCTTCTTCATTCTACTTGGATGAGTAGTGAAACATTTCAGTCCCACAAGAAAAGAAGCCCAGTTGCCATGACTCAACTTCAGAATAACCTCACCTGGATGACTGAAAATCTCCACATACTTTCCTGCACGTTGTCAATTCATGGACTGCTATGTGTAAATTTAATAGCTGATGAAGAGAGTCATATATTAATGTGTTTTTCAGGTAATGTCTACTTTTGTTTTTCTGAAGACTTGGGTCTGATACACACCCTTGTCAGCATTTAAATAGCTTTTTTTGGACATGCTAGAGTTCAGATGCTTGATTATTCTTGTCGTTTTGGATAGCAGAGCTAGTAACTGCTCTCATGTTCTTTCCTGCTGGTAGGCTGTTGATGGTGTACTCCAGAGTATGTCCAATGATGGTCTTTTCTCATTCCCTCTTCCTTAATTGTACATAACTTAATTGTACATAAGTTTAGCTTGTAATGATGACATTTTATCTGTGTAAAGCTTACATTGCCTGAATGTTGAGGAGGAGAGAAAGCATCCTGGGTACACTTTTTTTGCAAAGTGTAATGGAAATTTTGTTATCAGAGACAACAATTTCATTAACTGAAACTTCCCTATTCCCAAAAATTTCATTACATTATCCAAATTATTCGTTAAAAGGGACATTCATTATCCTAGATATTACTGTATGTTGAGGCTCTAATTTTAACCTTTAGAAAGTTTAACTATTTCTAAAATTCTCTTCTTTCATAAGATGTCCATCAGTGCCTTGGGTAGTCTTCATTGTATCATGCTAATATTGTATGACAGCAACTTGCTACCTCATTATATGCCTTATGATAACATTGATAATATTTAAGCATATAAGGGCTGCCCACTGCAGTCTGCATTGTGCATGTGTATAGCACTGTTGATGGTCAAGAGCTGCTCTCATTCTGTGTCCTGCGTGCAGCGACTTTGGCACTTGGCCAAAAGAGCTGGCTCTCATATAAAAATCTAAACAAAAATAGCTTTTAGGTCAAACTGGGGTCCAAAGGACATTTCTTTTCTACATCCATAATTTTAGAAAAAAACAAGCTTTGAATTTACTAAGTTGACGTTCTAAGAGGGTATCCTCCCAATCTCTCTCATACTTTCTCTCCTCTTTTCTCACATGATTAAATAAACAAATGTTGTTTGGAACTGATCAGGCTGTATCTCTCCCCCCCCCCTTCAGCACAAGCTTGAAACTTTTGTTCCTCCTCATAAATTCCTTAAGAATATTCAGCTTTCCATACCATCCATAAAGGTGGACCTTGTGTAAATAGAGGCAGGTTTCCGTAGCAAAAAGTTCACTGTTGGTTTTGATTTTATTTGAAAACATCAGTGTGCTTCTTGGCCCTTGAAGGCAGGCATCTGTGTGACAGCTGGGTTTTCTGGGTATTTTCTTCCTTTAATATTCACAGCAGTAAGGAGGGCGGGTGCATGGCTAAACCCTGGCCTTTTGAGATAGTACGAGTGAAATCAAGGCAATTCAGCTTAGACTGTAAAGAAAACAAAAGAAAAACCTGTATTGTTGTGGACCAAAAATAAGTCTATCCCAGTGAGTGGAGTAAGAGACAAAATCTTCATCTGGGCCAAAACTCCTCTTTACAGTGAGGCTTCTCTAAAATAATTTGTCTGCTATTGATATTGTTGTCGTAAATGCAGTACTAGCTGCACATCGATGTGGGATATTCTGGTATTAATCCTGGTACTCATGTTAATCCTAATTGTGGTTAAATCTGATGGAATACACATAGATGCCGAAATAAGTTCTTTATGTTTGTGCGTGCACATGCTCAAGCATTAATTTTAGATATCTGATTTTCGAATGTGTATGTATTGTTTATGAGTTAGAGGTGGCAATTTGATTCTGTCATAGTTTTGGTATGCTATAGTTTTGAGTATGTTTTTAAAAATCACTTGGCCATTTTATATACTGCGGCTGGTTCAAGAATAGTAACAAAAACAAATTATATTACTAGACTGTGTTTCCAAAAAAGCAATAAATCTTGAAGTAAATCTTTACAGAGTTGGTTCACTGATTTATTTATTTTTTTTGTTGGAACAGAATTTTCCAGTTGTTTAATTTCTAAAAAGCAACACTTGCTTCCTACTATTGTTATGGTTTTCCTAGATGAAAAAAAAGCCTACCAGGCCGTCTGGAAATTTAGACTGACAGATTTATTTTAGTGTTTCTCAGGACTGCCACAGCCAAACAGGAGAAAGTGGTGGAACTGGATGGGGAGACCTGACAAATAAGATTTTGCTGTAAATGAGGTGGATGACATTGGGTAGGTAGAGCCAATCAGGGCATTTCTCAGGGTGAGCAAAAACCTGGAAGGGAATTATGAGATGAAATGAAATGAAAACATTTTGCCCATTCTAAGAAAGAACAAGCTTCTGCAAGCAGTTACATTGGCCAAAGGTCTAGGGTTGTTTTCAGTAGATTCCAAAACTCATGAAATTCAATATTTTGGAATCCTTACAACTGCTCTGTGTAAAGGTTTGTGCCATAAAATGAACAAAGTCACTCTGCAGTACTCATAATCCCCTCTGGATGAAATAAAATAAATGCACCAAGATTAAAAAGAAAAAGATACATTGTGATGTAAACTTTGGTGAATTAAAAATTACTTAAAACGCATGATAGTCATTTGCATTGCCCATGTCTAAATCCTACTCTAGAAGGATTCCCAACAATTTCTAATCCTTTGCAATCTGTCACTCTTTTTGTAGTCGTACATCTCTTTAAAAAGAATGTACTTTGCATTTTAATTTGAAATGATTTATAAACATTGTTGCAAACCTTGGGTTTCTTGTTACATCTGTCTTCTCTACTTCTCAGTACTGTATATGACTTGTTTTTGCATGTACATGTGCACATTTTATGTATACCTCCTATTCCTTGAAGCATATACCTATAGGAATGCATCTTTAGACAGTTCTTCACAAAGGGGAGCATGCATGTAAATCAGTGGATATGTACCATTGCCGTTAAAGAAACAAAGCAGTGATGCATCAAAACTTGGCTGTGCTTTATTTTCATACTTGTATCTGTTTTTCAGAAGTTTGTGCAAAGTTTGTGCAAAGTTTGTTTTTACCATCCATCATCTTCTGTTGTCCCATTCTTCTCTAATGGTTATTGTTGGTGTCTTATTTACTTATCTCCCTCCAAATCCATTAAACTCTAAACAGGGGTGCTGTTGGGTGAGATTAGCAATAAAGGACTTTGTATTTATGTACAGCTTTTCAGCGATCAGTCCAGTTCTCATGCATTATCTTACTGAAGGCTTTACTGTATCCACTAGGATATATAGGATATATATGTAGTGTTATACATACTATACATTGGAAGATGTAGATTGGAAGATGAGAGAAAATGACTTGCCTGTGGCTGCCTAGTGAATTTACAGCACAGGCAAAATGTGAAGGAGAGATTGCTTAATTTGTGGCTTGCTCTCCTCATCACTTCACCACACCAGTTCTGAGTTATCACACACACTGAATTCAGGAGCAGCAATTTTAGAAATGGCATGAGATTTAGCTTGCTCAATGGCATATTATGTGGTCTTCTATTTTGCATCCAGAATAGAGATGGGTGTTTCATTTTGGAAGGAGACTGGTTCCAAAATTAACCATGCCAGCATAACTGGAGCTCTGAACCCAGTCCCACCCTTTGAGGAAAAATCAACCACTGCCTTACCTTGCTGTAGTTTGCGCTGGGCAAAATTCCAACCAGGAAGCAGGCTCTGAAGCATCATCTTTCCCTCTCCCTGGCACTGGCCAATCAGGAGCTATGTAAAGACTTGCATCATCCCACCTCCCCCTCTGATTGGCCAGCACCAGGGAGAGAGAAAGTGACGCATCCAAGGCTACTTCCTGGTTGGAATTTCACCCAGCATGAACTACAGCAAGGTAAGACAGTGGTTGCTTTTTCCCCAAAGGGTTCAATCTCCAGCTGTGCTAGCATGTTTCATATTAGAAACAGTCCCCTTCTGAAATGAAATGGCTATCTCTAATCCAGAATAATTCAGAGATTGCCACACTTTTCTGGAATATGTGGAATGAAATGCAATACAAGAATATTGTATATTCTAAGCTTCTTGGTTGGTGGACATTTTCAGTCTTCATCTTACTGTTGACTGGTTGTGTGACTACTATCATTATGGACTCTCAGCTAATTTTTCTATAGCTGGAACCAAATTTTCCATTTGCCAGAACAATCCTGAGATTAGCAGAGCTTTAAATTCCCACTACGTATTTTCTGTTTATTTGATTTTTCTCCCGTAAGTAGTGGCTTTTAGAGCACACAATTTTCAGTCTTCAGTTAATTAAAATTATCTTCCCTTTTTGAAGAGTCTTCCTCATATTTTTTCAGGTTCTCCAAGCCAGCACCAATGTTTTTGGATGATTCTTTCAAAAAATGGGCAAGGATTCGGGACTTTGTACCACCCTTTGGAATTAAAGGACAAGGTAAAATGACAATGCAGCTTTGCAAAATATTTTATAGGGCTGTTTGTGGATCTATCCGTTTCTTTAAAATGGAGGTGGCTTTAGTTGGCCATGTTTTGTGTGCCTTTACTGCTTGAAACGCGTGCATGTATTAATGCAGTATATTGGTAGAAGTTTAAAAAAAATAGGTTGAGCCATGTGACCAGATATCCTTTTGCAGTATATTGGAGAAAGCTCGATGCTTCTTAATAAGGTATGGTTGAAATTCAGTTCTGGTCCAACTCTTGCTTAGGTGCTCTGAAAGTTTGGGCCCAACATGCTGGAGCTTTTTGTAGACACCAAAGGGAGATAAATGAGGCAGACCATAATATAGTTGGAAATAATTCTGTATTTCATGCATTCTGCAATCTGCATTTTAAAATTTTACTTACAAACCATGAGATCTTTTAACATAATATATGATGTAAGGTCATAAACCTGGCTATGTTTGTATAACCTAACACCTGTTTTCATGTTGCAAACAGGAGCAGGAGCAGACAGTAAATAAATTAGATAGATACATGAAGCGGTGCGTTTTATTATTTATTTAGTGATTGTGGTTGCTTTAAGGAAGGGGAGATCTGAGAACATAAACTTACCACTACCATAAATGTTACATATTACATAAAGACAGGTGTCCACACTTTTGCACCAGGCCAGCCTTTATCTAGCTGCCTAGACGCCCTAAGGACATCCGATCTCGCCTGATTTCGGAAGCCAAGCAGGGTCGGCCCTGGTTAGTACTTGGATGGGAGACCTCCAAGGAATACCAGGTGCTGTAGGCGCCTGGAGTAGGAACTGGCAAACCACTCCAGTATTCCTGTCAAGAAAACTCCATGGATATGGAGTCACAAAGAGTCGGTCACAACTGTAACGACACAACACACACACACACACACACACACACACACACACACACACACAGCCTTTATCTGGTCTCTGCTTGTGTACCTCTTCCCTTCTCAATGGGGATGCTTTCCTCCTTTCAAAGATGACAATTCAATACAGCACTGTAAATGACTCAAAAAGGTAGCTGCAGAAACCTTTAAAAATGACGAGGGAAAGAGAAATGTCTCACTGACTGCGAAAGGGTTGTACTATCTCCATCTACTGGCTCTGAAGTTGTGTAGAAAAGAGTGGTATGGGCCTTGGCACTGCGTTATTTTAAATTTCTCAGGTGGCCAGTCAGTTCTTGTGTCAAACATAATCAAAAGGGAGAAGATTAACCTAAGGATGATTCAACATCTCCTGTAGCCTTCATATTTAATTTTAAGGCTACTGTCCCCGCCACACTGTTATGTAAGTGTAGGGTTTTATGTTGGATTTTCCTCGGTTAAAAACAGATACTACCATTACGTAAATGACAGCTAAAGCAATGGGAGCAAAACAGCTGAGTGGGTTGTTTAATATCCTCCTGGGACAAAACCTTGTGCCAGAATTCAGTCTAAAACAGTTTTACATGCGTGGGAGGGAAGAATAATTGCTCTTAGTGAACCGGTGTGCCTAATGGCTGTGCTGACAGCCTAGGGGCATGAGAGAGGCAAATGGCACCCCTCTCGCGTCACATATCATGGGGAATACTTGCATCAGCCATTCCTGCTTATCCCAAGGGATACATTGGAGATGAATAATAGTGATCTGATGATGGAATCAGTACCTCATTATGGTGTTCAGTTAAGACTTGACAGACCCTAGTTCAAATGGAGCTGCATGAAGGAAGTGGTGATGGCTGCCAGAACCACACCAGACTGTGGGATTGAGCAGCTCTTGAAAGAAAATATGTGCCATTTTGGCATCTGAGGTCAGCTCTGATTATTCATAAAGATCTCTAACCATTTCTGTATCTTGTTGCACATTATGAGCAGTGCTCAGTGCTGCAAATATTAGGAACACCAGCTTGTTCTTAGCTGTTTGTTTTGAATTAGAAATTGTGTTAACTTGCTTTGTTTCATTCATTTTTTTTAATACTCTACTGGTTGCAGTAGTTACAAACTGTTATGTCAGATAGTTTCAGCCTATTCATTGTATCAATAGATTATAAAGCTTGTTATTATGAGTACAGTTTTTAATTCAATACTTAAACATTTTAAATCATTCATTGTATTTTACTTGCTATTAAAGTTTGCTTGTGTTTTTTCATGTATAACTTACTGTATTTTTGATTCTACTTTTTTAACACTGTGAACTGCCTCGAGTCCCTTTATTGGGATAAATGTAGTCTATGACTATGACTCATATTTATGGGCTGTGTGTTCCAGTTACTAATGGCTGATTTGCACACAGCAGTTTATTGGTGACTTGATACAGTACCTAGAATCCCTGCTGCCTTTACTCAACAGTAGCAAACAAGAACAATTTTCGAAAAATAGCATAAATAAAAATGCTGGTTTTTTGGGTCTGCCATTAATTAACAGAGCAAGCCTATATTAGGAAGTCCACAGAAGTAATAAATGTTCTTAATAGTAGAAATGATGTTTAGGTATGATGTGGTACAATTTAATTTTTCTAGAAACAAAGGGTTTTCAAAAAATTAAACACACAGGTAAGATTTTTACTTACTGGATCACATCTGTAGATAAGCAATAGAAGCCAAGAATATATAATCTTAATCTGTGAAGTATTTTACCTTTTAGACTAAGCATTTTCAAAAAATGATTCTTTTGCTTATGTTGGACAGTTCCTTTGGTTGTGAATACATGTTCTGACCAAAATTTCATTCACAGAAATTTTACAGAAACTTAGGCAAGTTGCAGCTAAAAAGATTTGTTCCTAACAATGATTTAAGTGAAAAGAACTTAACTTGCTTTTTGTATCAGGAGATAAAATGTGCTGCCACATTCTACTGCTAGTTAATTGGAATGAATGGTCGTGTACTCACAAGTAACAGTTCCCCTTTAATAGTGCTCTTTGAATGTCTGTGGAGATGCTCACTTCTGGTATTAGGATCTCTGGTGCATAATTTTTGGCGGGGGGAAATACAGATGGAAGGGAAATGATGTTTGTCACAACTGAGCATGTGACTCTTCATATCCTTTAAAATGTTATGCCAAAATAAATGATTGGCCATTTTAATCAATGTTTTCCGGAACCTTATGTGCCCTGACAGCTTTTACTCATGGGATTTTTTCATGGGAAGAATAGTCCCAGAAAATCTGTGTGGATGTCTGATGTCAACTCTCTCTATATTTGCATACCTGCTTCTGGGTAAACAATTCCACATACATTCCTGTAGAAGCAAATGGCATGTTAGAGAAGGCCTGAGTCATGGTTGTCTATTTATTTTTAATGAGATCTACAGGATGAAAAGCTGTGCATGCAAAGTTGGATGTATTGACCTCCAGTTCACACGGAAATGCACACACCTGAGCAGTACCAAACAGATCTATGGTATTCGTTTCCCTAAACATTCCTTCAGGGGCATAGCACACCCTTTTCACATCTGGCATATTGACATAAATCATATTTTTATCTTTGCTGATGAAATACAGATGCATAACTAACATCAAAATTCAGATTTGCACTGAACCAAACTATTTGTCTTTACACCTCCTTTTTGGCTTCCTGCCCAGATCTGCCTGGAGGAGCCGAAGTTTTGCGAGCAAGAGCTTTTACCTACTTTATTCCCTCTTCAACCAGGGGTATTCTTTGATACATTCCCCCCCCCCCACACTGCCCTTCTATAATCTGGAAACTGTGTTACATTGTGGAGTACTCCTGTTTCCCCAAAAATGGATTTATTTATTTATTGGCTGTATGCATTAGGTTAAAGATTACAATACATCTTGATCTTATCATGCAAAGCTCTACTACTCACTTTAGTGTGTGGCATGAGACAATACAGGGAATCAATAGGGTATGTTTTCTTGGAGGAATACAGGGAAATGCTATTTTGGGCTAAAAGAGAAGTTTTTGGGCTAGATTCAGAGCATCTTGGAATTTACCTCCAGGTTTTAAGCTGTATTGTGTAGGTATGGCATTCCTCTGTTGTAGTGCAGCATTATATTGTATTGGTGTAGGCAATGATGCTGTGTATTCACAAATAGTCATGTGATGATTTCAATTCCTCCATTCAATTATTCTTTGTGACTGATTTCAGTCAGTGTTGCATTGTGTGTTCGAGGTGCTATAGAAATACCTATAAAGCATCTATTTTTTTTGTAGAATCATAAATAGATATTCTTTTAATTAAGTAATTTTATTGGGTTTTTTAGGGGGGACAAGGGGGAAGGGGTATGGGGGGAAAGGAATACAGTTTAAAAATTACATTGAATATATCAAGCCAAAAATAACGATTTAACCTATTAACAAATTACCAAATAATATCACAATGCTAGTAGGTTTTTTACTTCTTGCCATCTTTTCCGAGAAATCTCATCGTAGTCTCCCTTTAGAAAGCCGGAGAGTCTGTCGATTTCAATACATTCTCTTATCTTTTCGTGAAAATTTCTCTCTGTTGGCACATCTGGTTGTTTCCAGGATTTCGCATACAATATCCTTGCAGCGACAATTACATGGTGAAGTACATATCTCTGGTCATAGGGAATATTAATATCTACTATATTTAATAAAAAAAATTCTGGTCTAAGCTCTAACTTAATCTTCAAATATCTTTCCAAAAATAATTTCGCCATTATCCAGTATGCCCTTGCCTCTTTACATGTCCACCACATATGGTAAAAAGTACCACAGTCATGTTTACATTTCCAACATTTAGGTGAGCAGTTATACATCTTAGATAAACAGTGTGGTGAGAAATGCCATCTATAGAACATCTTATAACAATTTTCCTTAAAGGCTATAGATTTGAAGATTTTGACTGTGTTCCACAAGGAGTTCCATTTGTTTAGGTGAATAGAATAACCAAAATTTTCTGCCCATCTTATCATAGTGTCTTTAACCAGTGTATCAATCATTTTTTCATTTAACAACATACTATAAAATTTACTAAGGAGCTTTGAGTCACCAGAGGATAATATTTTGTCAAGTGGAGTATCATTAGTCATAAATCCCCCCTCTTTAGTAAGATCTTTGAAGTGTGAGTATATTTGTTGTTACTTCCACCAGTCTAACTTATAACCTTCTGATACTAATTTTTCTAATTATTTCAAAGAGAGGTCAGCGTTCAGAAGGTGTCTGTAAGTTAAAAATTTTGGGGTTACACTTATGTGGGGGCTAATAACCGCTCCCAACGGAGATAACCACAATGGTGCTTTGGGGTAAAATTGTTTTTTGATCGGTAACCATATTTTAACTAAGGCATTCCTTATCCAGTACCTTTTTAAAAGGGTAGGTATATTACCCTTATACCATATATAATGATGCCAACCCTTATCCAAGCCGTGGCTCTCAAGCTGCAGTATTCTATTATTTGTCATCAAAATCCAGTCTTTAATCCAAGTCATGGTAGCGGCCTTGTAGTATAACACCAAATTGGGCAGGGCAAAGCCACCAGTTTTAGTTCTGTCCTGTAGATAAACATTTCTAATCCTTGCTTTTTTCTTTTGCCATATAAATACACGTATACTTTTTTCCAGGTCTGAAATGATCTTAAAGTTAGGTAATATAGGTAGGGATTGAAATAAAAAGAGCAGTTTTTTATTTCAATAAATAGATATTCTATTTATTTGAATATCTATTTCAATAAATAGATATTCAAGTTGTAAGATATTACAAGACCGGCCTTTCCCAACCATGTACCCACCAAGTATGGTTTTCATCATCCCAAATCACAATGGCTTATAGCAGTGCTGGGAGCTGCAGTATAAATGCATCTGGAATGCTCTTGGGGGGGGTGAGGATGAACTAAATTATGTACAGTATTCTAAAAAGCTAGTTATCGTGATATACTGTATTCCATTCTGCTCTAACTGAAATATTTAGTTGCATGCTTTCTATACACATGTGCACTCAAATCCTGATTTTGGAGTGTGTACTCTTCTGAAAGGAAGGAAGGAAAAATAAATACTGTATTAGAAAATTATGCAACAGTGACCACACAAAGCGGCAGCCTTTCTCTAGCTCTGAAGCTGAAGAATTTCTCCACAGCATGTAAACAATTCTTCCAGGACTTCCAGTTCTGATGTTCTAAGACTGAAGAAAAATTAATTTCCCTTCACCATACCCTGTTGCGCTGCTCTTAAGCCTTGATCCTTCTCAGGTTACATTTGGCTTCTGAGCTGAATTTTTCAGGTTATTCTGGCTCTGTTTCTAAAATGCTGGAGAATGTTTATAATATGTATATAAAAGGCTCTTCCAACATTATTTGTCGACAAATCCATACATGTTAATATTAGTGAGCTGTCCATGTATGAATTGGCTCTGTCTGCAACAAGACAATGTGGTGGGGGGGGGCTGACATGATCACCTGGTCAGACATCTTATTTGGATCTGTCATTCCTTTAGCACACCTCGTCCTCTTCATATGTGAACCAAAGAACTATGTAGCTTTGCCCATTATTTAGAATATTCGCATTCCACCTTATACTGTGCATGTGGGGCAAAGACAGCTCAATGTGTAGCCTCACCAGTCGAAGGCCAGGGCTTATTTGGCTTGGTGACCATATAAAATGTGCCAACATTCCTACAACATTTAAAATACTACAGTAATTTTGTTGAGGCTTTAAAGTTCTGGAATCTGTATTCAAAGGAAGTTTTAATTCTGTGCAATAAAACTCCAAATCTACTGACTGGATCCTCCCAAGAGAATAAAGAGTACTCTAATATTGTCACGTAGGGGGCATGGTGGCTCAGTGGACTAAAGCTTCCGAAAACTGTTGGCTGCAAAGTTGGCAGCTTGGCGGTTCAAATCCAATGTGCCACGCAGCAGAGCGAGCTCCCGCTGATAACCCCGGCTCCTGCCAACCTAGCAGTAAATGTGAGTAGATAAGTAGGTACCGCCGTAAAAAGCGGGAAGGTAAAACAGTGTTTCCTTGCAGCCATGCCAGCCACATGGCCATGGACTTGCACAACATTGGTTCTTCAGCTTGGATATGGAGATGAACAGTGCCCCTAGAGTTGGGCACAACTAGCACACATGTGCAGGGGGAAACATTACCTTAATATTGTCACACAAATGGAAAAATGAATGAAAGTCTCTTACACAACCTTTTCTTAGCTGTGTTGAACTTGAAAAAAATGCATTCTGGATGTAGCCTTAGTTGTAGCCTACATATCTTCAAAGGCCTGTTACCCAACAAAGGTCCTTTGAAATTATTTTGAAGATTTCTTTGTCATCTTCTTCTTCTTTTAAAATTAAATTAAATTAAATTAAATGTATTTATTTATTGAATACCCACAACCCTATAAATAGCTTGCATGTCCCTGGCAAAAATCCTAGAAGGTTGAGGATCAAGAATATAACCCTCAGGGAATCAGAAATATATTTTTGTATAATTATATCTAGATCTTGTTCTGCATCAAATGTTGATATCCTTCCACATGTGTTATAACTTATTTGCATAGTTTTCCATGGTCCTGTTTTAGTAATACCATGCTAAACCAGGAACTCAAAAAATATATGCTGTCAGAGTACATGCACCACAAGAATAGTTGTATCTCATACTGGTATCGTGCTTCTGAATATGAAAACTGTACACAGCTATCGCTACTTCCATTCTTGTTCACAATTGAAGAGTAGATAGGAAAATCAAACCAAACTATAATCCTTATTCGATGTACATGGTAAGATATGAGCTAGAAGAACATCTCTTTAGAAGTATTATGACATTCATGCAAAGACAACTCATAACATTGAGCATCCTTCCTGGAATAGTTAGGAATAGCAGCAAAGTGAGTGTGGCCATGGTCCCAGTGCTGTATTTTCCTTGGTTGTGCTTGTGACTGCCCGCTTACTTTCTCAGCTCCAAAGACCAGAAAATTGCTGTGGGGTTTAGCAAGTGAATTGGATAGACCTGACAGGCTGTCTGCAGGCCCCAGTGAAATGTCTTTGCATTTTCCAGAATTTTAAGTAAAGGAAACACACATTTCAATTATAATACTTGGCTTGATCCTTTGAAGATACGCAAGTGGAAAGCCTCCATATAGCTATGTCCTTAGTTGCTTAGGTCTGACTTTATAGTAAGCTGGGGTGTGCTCTTCCTGATTAAAGCTAGTTCTTAAACATAGCAAAATATATAACGTTGGCAAATTCTGTGTTCAGTATGTTATCGGTTTATGAAATTCAAAAGCTGTCTGCAGTTTATGATATTCAAGAGTCTGTATCCCTTTTGTTTCAAACTCAACCATCTCAACTTGTTGAAAGAGGAACAACTATCACCATATTTTGCTGTTACAGGACAAAGCCAATTTGCATTTGTGCACAAAGCTGTGAGTTCAGAAATGACAGGAAAAGGCTGAGAGTAGAGTGTTCTTCCCACATCTATAAACAAGTACATGGATACTGGAACCCTATTCAGTTACTCCTTATGAGATTTTGAGCAACATGTTCAGGAGAGGACAGCTGACCACCTTAACTGCTTTCTGCCTGTGGTGAACATCAGATCTAAAGAGAAGTTCAGACTGTATGCATGAGCAAGTACCATGGGAAATTGGGGTTTTTTCTTACATGGAGAGTTGATACACAACCAGGAATATCTCTTTAGGTAGGCCATTCCCACATAAAGAAAATCACAATGAAGAGTGCAGGAGAAAATGTTTTTCTGCAAGCATTTGGCATAAACTAGGGGTAAATGATGACTGTATAAATTAAAGGATATCTCAAGCAAGATCAGACAGTCAGGACTTGAGAGAACATCCAGTGTAAATATCTCAGAACAATGGAAGTTGTTCTGACAAGGGTTATATACTGTGGATTTCTCCACACAGTATGTGCAAATAAATATTCACTTTGGGGAAAGTCTTCCATATCTCTTTTTTATTGGAATAAATAATGGTTGTAACTTAGCATTAAATTTTTGTTTCTTGGGCCATAAAAAGAGTGTAGGTAGCTTCTGTAAATGAATTGTGCTTGCTTTTGTTTTTTTACAGATGTAATCACTTTCCCTAGCATCCAATAAGGCTGCTACACCTTGCATTACATTTCATAAGTGTAATGTTATTGTGATCCAAAAAAATCCATATAAGATCAGTTTTTAGATATTTGTTGGTGCGGAATAGTTGCGGGTGTTTATAGTTGGAGGAATGTGGGTTGTTGCCATTTCAACCAAAATGGGTTTTTCAGAGGGACTCAAAATGAAAATACAGTATGACTCTTGTCATATTGTATTCTGGTTCCCAAAAATTGAAGAAAGTAACTATGAAAACTGACTCATGTCACAATTTGATCAAGCTCGCTGGGAACATTGTATCCCATCAGAGTTTGTTGATCCTTCGGAGTGGGTGCTGACACAATCTTTATTTCTTCTTCATGGCCTCTGTGAATCACACATGTGGTTAGGGCTGCACCTGCGCAGGGGTCCTTGAAACATTCTAGAGATTCAAAATGCGTTTGCCAGAGCAATCCTCCTTACTGAACATGATCTGTCTACCTTGCTGGTGTTCTTAGCAGCTGCTGAGGCAACATCTTCTCTTAAATGCTAGTGGTTCTCCGTTCACTACTTTTCAATATTTTCCTTCCACAATTATTTTTCATCATTTTTCTCCCCTTCTTCTCCATGAAAGAAGAGAGGATGCTTTCTTTTTCCCAATCCCCACACCTTTCCACATTTTATGACCCTTGCAGGCCCATTCAAACAAAGTTGAATAAACCTCACCTGAAATCTTCCACGATGGAGTCAACTCTGATTCCCTCCTCTGGACAGGGTGAATCTCAGAACTCGCTCCCAGCCAATATTCGGCAGTGGAATATGCTGCTGCAGAGGGTGGTTGAGTCTCCTTCTTTGGAGGTTTATAAACAGAGGCTGGATGGCCATCTGTTGGAAATACCACTACCCAGAGACCTTTGGGTAGTGGGCGGCATATAAGTTGTAAATAAATAAATAAATAAATAAATAAATAAATAAATAAATAAATACATACATACATACATACATACATACATACATACATACATACATACATACATACATACATACATACATACATACATAAAAAAATATTGTGATGGGGGTTCCTGCATGGCAGGGGGTTGGACTGGATGGCCCTTGAGGTCTCTTCCAACTCTATGATTCTATGAATACCCCCCCTCAACCTTGAAACCAAATGCTTTGAAACCAAGACATGTCCCCAAGGCAACATTGGTTCCTCCACCCTCCTTGACATTGAGATTAAAGCTGACGGGCATTAAAATTATGGTCAGCAGATCTCTCTCCTCCTCTGTCTAAGAAAAAGAAGACAACATCTAAATTCTCCTAAGCCCAAGAAGGCTAAGCATTCTCAAAGAATTGGGGTATCTCTGAGCAGCCCTACCTGCCTTCTCCTATCAGAGAGAAGACTCTTCTCAACCTTGTCTGTCTGGGTTCGGCAACAGAAGGTGAAGCAGCAGCCTTGTTACCTTCAATCTTCTACTTTCAGCCAATCACCAGACTGGAGGCATCTATCTTCCAATATAATTGCTCACGTTCCTTCTATTCCCCACTCACCATGTCCTGAGCACTCTGATTCAGCTTCCACTATATGCAAGGCTTTTTGCCATCCCCATGGAAGAAAAGTGCCAAGACTCATGATCTATCTGACCTTCCATTTTATGATGACGGACTCACCACTATTACTATGAGCCAGCCTCATGTGCTACAATGCCACCTTTCCTGTACTGACAAGACTGGCAACATTGATCTTACCTGCCACTATCAGACTAATACCAACAGGACCTGCCTTGTGACCTGCCTTGTGGACTTTCCTTGTGCTCATCCTATTACCCATACCCTCAGGCATCATTGTTGGCCTCGACTGTATTCCATTCCAAGTTGAAACATCCTTACTCAATGCTGAATGCTTGGTCTCTTAAATTTGATTATTCTTGGCATAATTTTGATGCCAACTTTTCTCTACTTTATTCTGCTGTGGTGTCACCACCTATCTACACTAGACCTCAACAGCAGCAGCAGCACCTTCACTCCGATCTTAGAGAACCCATCCTCTCAGCAGATTTGTTGCAATTTTGTCTACATTTTTCTCTGAAGTGGTCCTTTGTGTCTCCTCTTCAGCCTGACATCAAACTGGCTCTGGCATTGAAACACCCACATTCAACGCCAGCAGTTAAAACTGTCCAAACAAAGCAAGCCACCTCAGGGACATGTCTCTCTCAAGATGTCCCTACCATTCATGCAAAGATGTCTTCTTTACTCCACTTTCACTCTATTGCATGTTGTGATGACCTTCCTACTTGATTGGAACCTAAACTCACATGGGCTTCACACCCCTCAACATAAGGGCCACTGCTGGGAAATGTTTGACATCAAAACACCTTCAGACCCGATTTCCTGCTGCTCTTGATTACAGTCGACACCAGGTTCTAGAACGCCCAGTCTCTCATTCTGATTATGAAGACTGTTTGTCTGAAGCCTCACAGGACTCGCAAACTGGCCTCCCTACCCTGGAGCCTGATGTAACTGACAACCATCCAGCCTCTAGAGGACTATACTTCATATTTCAATCTAGTCTTGTACATGGCAAAGACACTCCAGCTAAAGGTCAAACAATTACCAAGTCCAATCTTGTATGTGACACAAGACAACTCTGGTTCATCCAGAGATCATACTTTCTCTTCTAGGAGTCCTGGTCCAAGCCACCATCATCTCTTTCTGTCTCTTCCCTTTCTCTTTTCCCTTCTCTCCAGATTTCTGCCTTATGTTTACATTCCCATCAAGGAGCATTAAGCTGAGGAACAAAATTCCATTTGTGTGAGTAGGCCCTTCTTTCCAAACCTAAGTGCTACGTGGGGTGGTTTTCAGCAGATGGCAACACATGAGAAAGGACAAGTTGCCTTTCCAGCACCACCCTCATTTCTGTTATTGCCAGCAATAATGGTTTAGAACCAGTTTGCATAAACAGGATATTTCCTAAGTGTAATTCCCTGGGAGAATGGCGAGGGAAGCCACGGACTGGTTCCAAACTTAAGCAGAGATTATAACAAGGAGACAAAGTGACAAGCTGAATTCAAAAGAACCGTAAGCTACATCCAGAATAGATTTTCCCACCCTCCTCTGTGGCTACTTTAGGGTTTCTTTTCTAAATATCATTTTATAAAAGACACTGTCTTGTAATTTTTTTTTTTTTCCATTAACATAACCCTAGCCCATTAACATGCTTTCATATTTATATCACTTTAATGTAGCTTATAAAGGAAATGTATCTCTTCAAAAATATCTGAATTACTAAAGAGCTCAATTCTTCAGTCCCCTTTTCTTAATATAGTCATGGGAGACCAAAGTAAATATGTTGATTGTGTTATAATATGTTTATGAAGTATATATGAGTACTGTATATGAAGTCACATCTTGGTCTGTTTACTATAACTGACAGTGCTCTCTAAGGTCTCCAGTTTTTTGTTTTTTGGATCTGGAAATACTACAAGATATTGATTTCATCATTTTCTGATGCTTTCTGAACCTGGTGTTCTTATGAGTTTTTGGAATCTGGCAAGTTTTATTTTTTGCATAATGACCACTGCATTAATTTTGCCACTCGGTCATGTCTATTTTTGTAATCTGTTTATGACAGATGAGGTTGATACAGTTTCATTGTTTCCTTGGCAGAGTTGATATTTGCTGTTAACACAAATTCCTTGGATGTATATTTTGCCACATTGGTTTGGAGTCCTTGCTCTTGTGCAACAAAAATCAAGCCTTCATTTTCTTTCTAAATGGTCCCTAGTTTTAGCCATGCCCATATGTAATTATTATCACGCTTTCCATCAAGATGTCTGAGGTGTTGTCCATGTAGTAGTTTATTTTTCAAACTGTTTATTTCTTTTTTCAAATTGTTGTTTCTTATATTGTGCCTTTGATTTGGTTCTTCTTCTTCTTCTTCTTCTTCTTCTTCTTCTTCTTCTTCTTCTTCTTCTTCTTCTTCTTCTTCTTCTTCTTCTGAATAATGAAGGTGTAAAAGTAGTGTTTGCATTGTAGTTCAGTTTAAGGATTGGCATTCATGTACATTTCTTTTTATATATTCTTGATTTCTGCATCCGCACACACACACACATTCGTTATATTTGACAGGACAAAAACAATCGAAATTTTTTTGTTCCAGCTGTTTTTTGTCTGTTAAAACTACATGTCTGGTGGGTGAAGCTTGAGGACATTATTGACTATTCTTAGATGCTACATTGTAGATGTAAGTCTGTTTCTGTTCTGCAATGATGTCTGAGAAGATCCTCAGTCATCCAGGTGACTTTATCTAGAAGTTGAGTCATGGCAACTGGACTTCTTATTCTTGAGAGATTGAAATGTTTCACTGCTCATCCAAACAGCTTTATTTCTCTCTCTCAAGAAAAAGAAGTCCAGTTGCCGTGACTCAACTTCCAGATGTTCTGCAATGATGTAACTCTAGTGAATTAAAATAGGTCTAAAGGCTAATGCCGGCAAACAGCTTTTGATTACTTATTGTCCCTGTGTGACATAAACCTTCTGATGGAAGCTTATATGTCATCCACAGTCCTTCGCATCTTGTGTATCATTCTTATTACCATGGTGGATATATAGAATGGGCTGACCTTTCTAAATATATTATTTTCTCTCTCTACAGATAATTTGATCAAAGCCATCCTGTCAGCAACCAAAGATTACCGCCTTACTCCATCCCTCGATAGGTGAGTAGAAACCTCTAGGAGGTTGAAGGAGCTCATGGCAGCTGCTAGCCATTTCCAAACATTTTGTTTCTAGACTGTTAATTGCTTTTGCACAAAATACAGAGCTGGAAATAATGTTATTTTGCCATTTTATAGCATAAATAAAATAGAGGTGGCAGGGATTTTTTTAACCTCTTAATAATTTTTATTTTCTGCTTACATTTCAAATTAAATGCATAACAACTATATTTCAACAAATGCTTTATTTTATTTTGTTTTGTTTTGTTTTATTGTATTGGATTTATATTCTGCCCATCTGGCATGAAGGCCACTTGCTAACAGAATAAGTTGCCAGAGCTTGTCAGAGCTTCCCCTGAAGTGTAACTGTAGGGAATAGAATTGTACAATGTTGTAGTTAGACAAATGTAAGGTTCAGCTTATTCTCCCTAACAGGCCCTCTGTTAAACCCAGTTTTTGTAGCTGAGTGGCAGTGCAGTTGGATGACAGGACTGATAAATGAAATTTTCATTAGGTCCTTGCACAGTTGTGTGGCTGTGTCCGTGCCTGTGGGTGCAGTGAACTTGGCTCTATCTATATGCATGTTCGTGTACATTGGCTGCTCCTTTTTGATCTAGTTTTGTATCACATGTTTCAGTTTTGTGGTTGGTGGCACATGGAAGAACTGAGCAAATACTTGCTCTAATGCTATCTGATCTGTTTGAAAAGGTCAGTGAATGGAGCACCTGGCTGTGGAGTCATTGGTTGGGTATTCGATTCTCCACTGTGCCTTCTTTAGGAACAGGCAGTCAATGTATGGCTTTAAAAAGTTCCATAAGTCAGAATTATTATTATTATTATTATTATTATTATTATTATTATTATTATTATTATTATTATTATTATTATTATTATTATTATTATATCTTACCCTTGGCTCTTGCTCTCCTTTTCCCCCCTGTTGTTTTAATGAAGTCTGTATTCCTTCCTAATGCCATGCCATATTTTGCTAGATTTTATTTTATTTAGTTAATGATAGGAGATCTGTCTTGTCCATCTGAAGAAGTCCATATTTGGAACTGAGGGCAAGAAGAGAATAACTCGCTGTCATAACAACATATACAGATTTGTGTACTACAGTGGGGGCATGTATGACACAGATTAAAGTGAAAGAATTTGGACAGACTCCAGAAAGTTTATATGAAAGTGTGGAATATGGGTACAGGAACAGTGATGTGAGCCTATGGACAATAACAATGAGTTTTACAAAATATAATGACTTTCACCCAGCTGCTGGAACTTGGCAATTTTTAAACAAATGCTTCTTCAAACTTTTCCCCACTTTGTACCATAGGCAAAGTATTATCACACAGCTTTCCATTTATTCATTGTAGAATGGGAAGAACAAATATCCCTTTCCCCCCTCACAGAGCATCTGACTGAAACCAAGTTTGTATGTTATTGTACATACTAGAAGCAGCCTGGAAACCATATAAGATTATACACATCCCCATTGAAACAGGAAGTACATTCTTCCTTCTTGCATCAAAATCTTGTCAGCATCTCATCTACTCAGATATTTGTCTTCTGGTTTGATGAGTTTGTGAGGCTGTAGCCAAATGCACAGGCAATGTACTGTTGTGTGATACTTTTTGCTCTACTTCCCTTTGAGTCAAACTGCAAAGGTTTCTACATATATTTATATTTGTGGTATCTCATAGTGCTCTGCCCTTCCCTTTCTATGTGCTAGAATCAATGGAGTAACAAAGGATCAGATGATATTCGAGAGGTGTCTAATAAAGGGCAATTCCTGTGTTTCTGGACATGCATTGCCAAGATGACCTGGTGGGTCCCATTACATCCAATAATAAATACCCCTCCCTGTGTGTATTTCCCTTGCAAACACAAGAATGGTTCATCCAAATCTGCAACAACAAAAAATAACAAAATGACTCAAAATAACCCCAAAAATGATTGAACACAATGCCATTGTGTGAACAAGCCCTAAATTTAATTGTTAGTTTTAACTAGAATGTGTATTATATGCTATCAAGTTACATACAATCTATAATAACCCTGCTACTCTTTTCAAGGTTTATGATTAATTTATGAATTGATTTTACCAATGTCGCTATTGCCATGACTTTTCATGGCCAAGTGGAGTTTTGAATTATCCACTACATCATACTGGCTCTCATCAGCTCAAACAGATCCATTGAATTAATGGGAAGTTGGCGTGCAGTTGGATAAATAAATAAATAAATAAATAAATAAATAAGTTGAATAAATGAATTAAATAAATAAATAAATAAAATAAATAAATAAATAAATAAATAAATAAATTATTGGATTTAGTCCATACAGGGGTTTTTTTTTGGGGGGGGGGGGGTTAGTTAGCTTTTTTACTTTTTCAGAACTACCTGGAAACTCTTGATTTCCTCTTGCTGATAAGAAAAATTGGAAAACTCTCAGAATGAGTATTCTACAGTACGAGAAAGAATTCAGAACCTTATGGAACAGTACAGTACATGTTTTTCATGTGATTACGTTTATATCCCACCTGCACTCTCTTATGATTAAAATAACAGACATTCTCTCCCCTCAGCTTCTTATCACAACTGGCCCAAGATAATTTGCTGAACTTCATGGCTGTATACCGATTTGATCTTATCTCGCCCTTGCTCTAATGCAATCTAATGCTCTAATCTACTTGCTGTGCTAGCCAGCATTTCTGAAAGTTGTAGTCCAAGAATATCAGGGGACCAAAGTTTGAGAACCACTGCTCTCATCACTACACTGTACTGGCTCTCAGATGTCACAATTTTTAGTTCTAGTGGCAATTTGTGAGACCTGATTAAGTGTATATTTCAGGCAGCAGAATACAGATGGCCCATGGACCAAGTGAAGGTGACACATCACCCCCAAAAGAACACCAAGCAAAGGGCAGGAGGGAATGGTCTTGAATGCCAGGATAGAGATCTAGACCTAAAGCCAAGATAATTAGGAAAGCTGGGGGGAAGAGTTGTAATCCTTGTCCTCTGTGAAGTTTTAAATACCTTTTAGAGCAGCAGCAGCCTCTTTGGCTCCTCAGAGTCCTGCCCATTTCTTTGGGTTTTACAGCTGCCTGATTCTCTCAGGATATGCTGAATGTTTAGAGGGTAGTTGGGTGCCCATATTGGGAGAGGTCCTTGGGTTTCTTACAAAGACCAGCAGCTGCATCTTTGTACTGTATTAGAGTAGTCTAGTCTCCTGATCATCTTAATCTTACACTTAATTTCCCCCATAGGGAATATCAACAATATTGATCTTAAGTATGGAACAGATTCCTGTCCCTGCGTGTTTGGGAAAGCTGCCATGTAATTGTACTCCGCTGTGTGCTTGATTAAGTAGCCTTTGATTAGCAGTTAGTAATTTCCTGAGCAAAACGAAACTGTTTAATAGGAAAGTGGGAACTTTTCCTAGCAGTTTGTATTTTCATTAGGAAAAGAAACGTTTTGTTAGCTATTTAAACGCAAGGTTTTCACTCTGAGCCAATAAGCTCTAAACGTGGTGAGAACACTTCCTCCCTTGGCTGCTTGTGTTGCTATGCTCTCTGCACTATAAAGTGTCAGTCTGTTATTGTGAATTAATACATTGCAGCCTCCTGATGAGTCTCCCAGCGTCTGGATCAGATCTTGACCAGAAGCAGCTCTGTGCTTGCGGATTTTGTTGTTTAACCGACTGCTTTTCTTTCTGTTTCCTTGCTAGTCTCAGTTGCCGTCGCTGTGTGATTGTGGGAAATGGTGGCATTCTAGCAAACAAATCACTAGGGATGAAGATAGATGACTATGACATTGTTATCAGGTGAGTTTTCTGGTGAAAGGAGGGGAGGGGCTGCAATGTGGTTCTTGTCCTATATCGGATATCAATATCTTCAATGTGTGGTTAGCAGTCATGGTGTGTATCATTTATCTTAGGGAAGAGCTAGGAGGATAAATTATTAATAGTATTTTCAGTTTTAGAATACATGTTCCTTCTTTATTATTAATAATGCCTATTTTGTTTATATATATATATATATATATTAAAAAGCAACACAACAAGTTACAAACTAAAATAAAATACAAAGATACAAAGATATTGTAATAATGCCTATTTTCTGGTGATCCACAAATCTATGCTGAGTATTATATTTATCAGATTGTCTGTTTTGCCAGCTTACCACTAACACCAGCTAAAACAGTACTAGATAGATTGTATTCAACATTTCCAGTTGGCCATGTGTATATTAATCTTCAAGGAGTGCTGAAAACTGCACTCCTTAATGGGAGTGTTGGGGGTGGGGGGAGGACTCATAACCTCTATCTTCTTGTTTTGCTTTGTCCACAAAGGTGAGGCCGTCTTGCAGTTTATGTATTTTATTTGTTTCCTATGTAACTTTCACAGTGTGTTAGGAAAATTTTATAAGCAGTAGGAAAAAATGTTGAAGCCGCTAAGGCATTTACTGAAAGAAACTATTTTTTTCAGATTAAATTAAAAATGGGATTGTGGGCAAAGAATCTAGAGATCACTGTCACCTGTGAGAGAAATCCAGTATGTACAGCCTCTGATGTGCTTTTTTGCACCTGGTGTGAGCTTGAGGTTAATATTTTCAAACCTGGAGTTACTTTTGCTTGGGGGCATGGGAACTGTAAAAATGGGATGCTGGACTGGCAGTTTCACAGGCTAGAAACATTCAGACATTTTTATGTGAGAATGAAGAGATAATGGATGACACACTGGAAGATGCTCATCCGTTTGCTAAGCCACCTAAAGAGAGGCTTTCCCACCCTGCATCTTGCTGACCTGGAAGTTGCAATTTCTTCTAAGTCTCAGGCAAGAAAAAACAACAGCAATGAACTAGAATAGAAGTCTTAGATGCAATACATTTTTTAAATATCAAAAATGTTGACCCAGCTCTGCATAGAGATATGCATTACTCCCAAGGTATGATGTTGATTAAAATTTTTGAAAGAGCTCACTATTGATGAGAGCAGTTTTTCTCTTTCAGTGACTCTTGTGCACTGTAATTTTACTACGTGTCCCTTAGGAACACTTAGAAAGGGGAATCTAGGTCAGGGGTTTCATTATAAAATACCCTGTAGTTTGGTACCTGCAACATACATGGTTGGAACCTTAAATTATGTGTGTTGTATAGGCAGTTATTGCACAGAGCCAGTGAAATAAAATTTGCTAATGGTCACATGTGAGAGTAACTGTTGGCTATACTCGTATATAATAATGGCTCTGTGCCATCAAGTCAATTCCAGTGTATGGCAACCCTTCCCACGGTTTTCTAGTGTATAGAATATGGTTTACTATTTTCTTCTTTCTAGTGTATAGAATTGGTTTACTATTTTCTTCTTTTGGGGTACTTTGGGGCTGTATAGCTTGTCCAAGACTACATAGGCTGGTTGTTGTCCCATAATGCACTGGAAGAAATTGAACTCTTAACTACGTACTCCGCAAACATGTACCCAATTCATTAGACTATCCAGCCAGCTATATTGGTGAGTGTACCCACACACCTATTGTCTTTGAGCATTAGATCACTCACTTTGTGTTCTAATGGGCAGTGCAGTCAGTTCTAACTCTGCATAAATACCGACATTTATGAGCTCTTAGCGTGTGACAATAGCTTTATCTGATTGGTTCCTGTTCTTTATTTCTGCTATGGTTCCACAAAAACTCTAGTATAAATAAAACTCAGAGATCTCTGGTCTTCCTGCAGACTGAACTCTGCTCCAGTGAAAGGCTTTGAAAAGGACGTTGGAGGCAAGACTACAATGAGGATAACATACCCAGAAGGAGCCATCCAGAAACCAGAGCAGTATGAAAAGGATTCTCTTTTTGTGCTGGCAGGGTTCAAGTGGCAGGATTTCAAGTGGCTGAAGTACATTGTTTACAAAGAAAAAGTGGTAAGATGCATTACTTTTTTGCAGAAGAATTTATGATATTTCCTTAGCAATATTGGTATGGGTTCCTAATAAGTCCAGTTGTTCAGATATTCATGTAGAAATATGAAGTGCAGAGTCTCATAATTGAGAGCAATAGAGTGGGAAGAGATCTTGTGGTCTGCATGTTAGCAAGTGTTTACCAGTAGGAAGATTGATAAAGATAATCCAATAACCATGGGTAGTAAATTCAGGCAAGTGAGAAGGATATATTTTTAACTAATTTGTAAGAAAGAACTTCAGAACCTAGCAGAATATAGTGTAAACCCATTTTCAAACATTTTCCATTGAATTGTTTATTTAGTATTTTCAGTTCATGAGGATTTCTTTTTCCAGCTATACAGTTATGCTTTTTCAGGTTACTTCTGAATTCACTCACATGTTTTGTTAGGGTATTGTTATTTGCTTGAGACATACATTGTATTGTATACACATGGAATACATTTTGCTAGAGGCTATCTGAATTAAGAAACATTTGGGGCAGCCATGCTCTTACTTTAAAAGTGTCTTGATCTATTTTAGTGGGAAAGACCTTGTATACAGACTCTGCCAAGTTCAGCTTGGACATTTCTAAAACAATTGGGCCAATCTAAGTGACTTATGCAAGCATTTAGTGAGTTTAGAGCATTTAGAGTTTAGAGCATTTAGAGTTTAGAGTTTAGAGCATTTAGAGACCGATGAAGCTGTTTGGATGAACAACGAAACGTTTCTATCTCTCAAAAAAAAAAGAAGTCCAGTAGCCATGACTCAACTCCCAGTTAAACGAACCTGGATGACTGAGAATCTTCACAGACGTATTTAGTGAGTTAGATTTAAACGTAACTGCTTACCTCAGAAAAGTGATTTCATCAGCATAGAGTTCTCCTTGAACATCTGGGTCATTATGGTAAAGGGGCCAAGTGAGAACAAAGGTTTCTCTGAAAGTAAGTAGCTCCTGGGCTTTCCACTTTCTGAAAAATAACTCTATGCCTACTATTACCAGTAGTCTGCTAAAATGAGAAGCATATGGAGCAAGCACTTGTGACAACTGGAAACTAGATAATGAGAGTCTGGTGGCGAATGAATACGTACTTGCAGTGGCAGCTCTGTTCAAGAACTTGATTGCTGCAGGGGTGCATCTTTATTGTTGCAAGGGTGCAGGGATGACACAGAAGACTGAATAGAGAGCTGGTGAATGGGAGGCTCCTGATATGTAGGGTGGCTTACTCACCTTAGATACTGGAATAGACAAGTATGGCCTTCTAAAGGTTGTTGGACTGCAGTTCCCAGCATCCTTCACAGTTCACTGTGCTAGCTAGAGCTGATATTTTTATTTATTTATTTATTGGATTTCTATACAGTACCGCCCATTTGACAGCAAGAAGCTGCAATCCCCCAGTATAAATGGAACGCTTCTGGCCAGGTATACATACATTGGCTTCCAACGTCCCTTGAGCCCAAAGATGCATTGCTGATAGTGGGTGGCAAGAGAAGCTTTATTTTTAATTACTCATGTTCTTTTCTTTTTATGAACTCTGGAAGGGCAAGTGGAGGAAAGGACGGAATGATGTCACTTGAAATGTCTTTTGTAAGTTGTTTCTGTGTGTGACAAACAAGGATATATTTAAATGGGAAAAATGTTATTACATTGCGCCAGGACAGTATTTGCTTTCTATTTTGCAATACCTGTCTGTGACATTGTTTGAGGTGTAGTTTCATCTGTTGAGCCTTCCGTAAGACTACCCAGGCCATTCACTGCCAAAACAAGCAAGTCCTTTTTCAGGGTTAAGTAGTCAGGAATATTTTGTGAATAGGTGAAGTATAGTGTATGCAACTCAAGTGGCAGCTAATCTCTCTTGGTTGTGTAACTTGCTAGTCTTGTCATTAACATTTGACCACGTACATGGAATTCACTGCTATCCAAAACCAGGGAGTGATCCAAATAGGTTAAAAGTAATCCACTTTGCCCTGCATCAAAAAGGAAATAGGTGTTTAAGATAGTTAAAAATGAGTCACGGCTACAGATTAAGCAGGAGGGGAACAAAGGGAGAGGCAGAAGGCAAAGCTGTCAAGATGATTCTCTGCAGAAGGTGTTTTCTGTATACCCATCGGGATGCAAACAGAAATTCCCCTCCACTCCCCCTCCTTCATCTTGTTCTTGTGAGGTGGTTTCCCAGGACAAACGGAGAAGCACGTTCAGGGAGCAGTTAGTCTGTGTGTCGTGGGAGTTTGGAAAAGCCTCTGGCCTTTTTACTAAGCAGTTTCCAAGCTTTTGCTGCAGTGAGAGCTAACAGTTGTGAGGGAATATTTCACAGTCATCTTGATTTCTATAAATCTTTTTTAAAAAAATCTGAATTAAAATTGGAAATACTGTAATCAGTTGGAAAGTACTTTCTGGTTAGATTTTTGACTAATATAAATCAATCCAGGACTTGTCCCTGAGTGTTTGTGAAATATACTACATTTCCCCCCACATTTTTAATTTGCTTCCTTTACAGGCACTAATAATCAAATTTGCTGAGTACTATTAGCCTGAATCTTTTTACTTCCCACAGCGTGCTAATTGTAACATATTTGAACCTTTCTCTCCCCCCCCCCCCGGCAATGAGGCAGTGTCAGTGCTCAGTATCAGTGCACAGAATCTGTAAGCTTCCAGGGCTCTATGTATTGCAAAGGCACGAGTTGAGGTCATACTGTAGCTTGATTTCAGAGCTATTGATCATTGAGCGGAACTGTGTTATTACACTTAACATCCTATGTCTATGAAGATTCTCAGTCATCCAGGTGAGGTTATTCAGAAGTCAAGTCATGGCAACTGGATTTTGTTCTCACAAGAAAAGAGTGCTGCCATTTAGTATCCTGTGATTTTTTATAGCCTGTTTTATTGTCATTTCAGCTTTCTGATTTGGTTATGAGTTTATTCTGTCTCCCTAAACCTAAAAATGAAGCCTTAATCAATGTATATATTTAGCGCTCTCAAAGATATTTCATATTCTCTTTTTAAAAAATTAAATTAAATAGTGTCTACCCCCGCACAAAAAAAATCATGGCTGTGAGGTTTCTGCAAGTACCCCTATCCTCTAGCCTGTGTCTCTGGTCCCAAGTAGATGGCTCAGACATGTTCTTATCTTTAATAACTTTATTAACTGTAACAAACATTCCTATCAATTCTTCTTTATGCTTCTCCAACACACTTACATCTAACTTTGGCTTCAACAAAACATCTTGGAATGTCCTAAAATATTGATCAGGGTCTTCTGCCAAACTTGTAATTGTTAATAGTCAGTCAGTCCCATATCCTGTGTTTATACGTTTGTTGGTCCTTGTGGAATGCCCAACGGATTCCCTGTTCCCAGGTCCTCCGGCTCAGGTCCCTGCTGGTTGGTGGGGAAAGGGTCTCCGCTCAACAACATTGGTCTCAGGATGTTCCCAGCTTCCTGCATTCTCTTTCCCCAGTTTCTCTCCAGTGTGGGGGTTTCCATGCCTTCTTACTCCACAGGTGTTCCTTGACCACTTCAAACAATTCATCCTTTCCTTTTTCCTCCTCCTCCTGTGCCCAGTACGCTATCCCTTCCTCCCACCAATCTCTTCCTCCTTCTACCCCTGACTCCCCCCTTTTTTCTTTATGCTCTTGCCACCTTCAACTGTCCTTCTTTTCCTGGGCTTTTTGGTTCCTCTATATTTAAATTAGACAGTACCATTCCTAAATCCAAAAGGGAGGAATTTTTACTGGGTTGTTTTCTTGGAGGGGACAGTGCTCTAACCTCTGCTTCAGCTTTCTCATGGTGGCTGTTAGACTTAATGGATCAGATCTGCCTTGTTTGAGTCCATTGGTTGGTCACTTCTAGTTAGCACAGTTTGTTGTCTTTTAATGTAATAAGCTGAGTGCTCTAGCCCTGCAACCTTCTGTCATTGCATTGTACAAAAATGACAGACTGAAGAGTGGGAGGCTGCTGTATCTATGTTGGATATCCATGTGGCCTGGATCCTATTTTTCTGGTTCATGCAGGGAGTCTACACAATATAGCAGCTTCTCCCACTTTATATTGTCATTCTACATGTTAAAAGCAACAATGAATGGAGACAAGGCTAGTCCACCCAGCTAACTGCATGTAAATATAAGAGAAACTGATTAGCGCTAGTGATCTTCAAACATATATGCCCCCATTCCCCTCTCTTAAAATAGAAGCATGAAGGAGAGCAGAAACTCCAACTTCCATTTTTAACTATGTGTTAGCATTGTTTCCAACTCTAGTCAAATTTTAGTTAGTCTTAATATGTTGGGAAGGAAGGAAGGAAGGAAGGAAGGAAGGAAGGAAGGAAGGAAGGAGAGTGCCAAATAGGTTATATAAAATATAAAATACAAACAATGAGACAAATTTAAAAACTAGTATGAGATCAAACTCAGCTAAGATTAATGACAAGGTGTTAAAATACAGCAGCTCACAACAGACAAGAAACAAAACAAAAGCGAATCATCATCATCATCATCATCATCTTAATCTTGTGGCACCTTAAAGACTAACTGCCACTTCAGTTTCTCAGACATAAGAATGAGACTACATGGCAAATATTTATACATTTATACTGTATATAGTCCCCAAATAAAGAGAAAGTAGTTGGTTGGTAGACAAATATTGTAAATTATGTGAGTAAATGTAGCATTTCACAACCAGTAATGACTTAACAATCCCTGTTTAATATGCAGTACTACAGATGGGACAAAACTGAAAAACGTGTCATGTTTTCTGATGAATCTGGCTGATTTGTCAGAATTCATCGACTTGTATTCATCATAAATAAAGCACCCCAACAAATATGAGCCGATGAATTTTTAGTGATTTTTGATTTGTGAATTTGTCAGGCCATAAAATGGCCCCCGAAGCACCTAGAGACACCAGACTTGGAGGGAGGCTTCCTCTGACCCTCCTCTACAAGTCTAGTACATTATTAATTATGCTCCCCAAATGCCCCCCAAGGAAAGTTCTCCCCAGACACCTAGATACTCCAAACTTTCAGAGAAGTTTCATCTGATTCTCCTCTACAATCCCTCCAAGTTTGCTGAAGAATAGGTTTTTCCCAACCCAATTGCTGTAGGGGCTCCCAATTTGTGGCTGCAAATCTTCCCCAAACTTGGAGGAATTATAGAGGTGAGTTGTGAGAAGCCTCTCTGCAAGTTTCTATAGGTGCCTGGGGGGGGGGAGCTTCCTGAGTGGGCCTTTTTGGAGGTAGATAGCTCAGAGGTACGAACCCAAATTCTCACCAAACTTTCAGGGCTTGTAGTGAAGAGTCAAGAGATGTTTCCCTCTACATTTTGTGTCTCTGATGCCTTGGAAGGCTTTTCATAGCATTTTAAAGTGGAGATGAATTGATTTGTCAATTTGTCACTCAACATTCATTGATTCAGCAATTTGTCAACCCTGATGAGTCACAATAAATTGCCATTTTTTTATTCATCACCCTTTTCTATTCAGCACTTTTCCTCTGAACCTTTGTTCTGTTAACAACAATAAATACTAATGGCTAAAGGAACCCTACTGTTCTCTTTACTTTCTGCACCTTCCTATCACAGAATGTACAGTTAATGATTCAGATCTGTGTTAAACAAATGTCGACTGGTTCATTTCCTTTTGAAAGTTTCCATACCATTGTGTGACTAACACTGTGGGAACTGCAGACAAAATTGCACTGAAACAAGGGCAGTTGTATTTGGCATGACTAACAAAGGTCAAGACTACCTGTCCAATTTGGTTGTACATTGTTAAAGGCCCCAAAGCACAAACTATTCCAGCAGCTTTGTGTAGGTTCCTCAATTAAGCATAACAGAAGATCCTCCAAATTATCACTGATTAAACAAAATGTGAAATTTAGGTAGCCTGTTATTTTGTTCTATACATTCACAGTGTTCATTCATGTAAATGTAAAGTAGGAGTTACCCAATATTTACCACAGGAATGCATAAGCAGTCGTGGGTGGTGTTTAAAAAACACACACTGAAATTCTGGATGCTTTCTGTATGTAACACACAGATGCTTCACCCAGTTCTGTCCTCACCTCCTCCCCCCCCCGTGTGTGTGTGTGTGTGTGTGTGTGTGTGTGTGTGTGTGTGTGTGTGTGTGTGAGAGAGAGAGAGAGAGAGAGAGAGAGAGAGAGAGAGAGAGAGAGAGTTTTGAACCTGCTGTTCCAGCTGGAAAGGTTTCTCGGGGTATCTCCTGCAGTCAGTATCATGACTGAAGAAATTTTGAGCCCCCTATTTAGATCAATAAATAAGCTACTAAACTACCTATTTTATTCACTGCTTATAGGTGGAAACAGTAATATGGTTACAAGTAAGGGAAGCAGTAAACCTGGCAGCACCCACACACTAATAGACAACCTTAGGCCATAAAGCTGTATACGTTTGTCCAGGATCCTTTTGGTGGCGCTGGCCTGTTTTGCACTGATAGTCACTTTCAAGAGGATAACTGAGTCAGGGAAGAGCTCTTAATAGAAGTCTAGTCACCGTAGCAACACAAAACAAGTCTTGTAGTGAACTGAGATAGTCTAGGTCAGTGATGGCAAACCTTTTAGAGACCGAGTGCCCAAACTGCAATTCAAAACCCACTAATTTTTTTGCAAAGTGCCAATACAGTAATTTAACCTGAATACAGGTGGCTATGAAGGGGCAATGTTGGGTGCCCACAGAAAGAGCTCCGAGTGCTACCTTTGGCACCCGTGCCATAGGTTTGCCATCACTGGTCTAGGTCAGTGTTGGTGAACCTGTGGCACTCCAGATGTTTTGGACCACAACTCCCATAGTCCTTTGTCATTGGCAATACAGGCTTGGAATTCTGGGACTTCCAAAACATTTGGAGTGCCGAAGGCTCACCACCACTGGTCTAGGTTTTATATATATATATATATATATATATATATATATATATATATATATATATATATATATATTTGTTTTCGTAGATTTTCACGGGTATAGGTATGCATGTTAGGGTGGATTCGGGTTTCTTCCCGTGTAGAAATCTGGTTGTTTTGGCGACGTTTCGACGAGGTCTCACTCGTCATCAGTTTTTTAATCTGTCTCGGGCTTCCAACTGGGCTCCCACTTCAAAGCTGATACCTCTTCTGTTTGGTGGATGTTTTCTCATTTTGTAATAAGCCGCTGCTTTTATTCCCCGGAGGCTTCGTAGGGGAAAAGACGCCAGCAAGGCACGAACCCCTTCACGCCAGCTCCCTTTCCCGACCGGAGCCCAACGCCTCCCCGACTGAGCAGCGCCACCAAAAAAAAAAAAAAAAAACTCAGCAACAAAATCCACCCAGCACTCTGGAACAAATCCAAGCAACTCGCCGCCTGGAGAGCTGAAACAGAGACCTCCCACAAGACAGACATACACACCAACAAACTCCACAAACTGGAAAAACGCCAGAAGCCCAACCCCCCACAGCAGCCCATGAAACAAACAGTTCACAACATATCAGACAGGACACTCACCATCGCAGAGACCAAAGTCCTGTCCAAAGGATTCAACTTTGCAGTCGCCCCCAGACACATCCCCACTGAAAACATCATATGCGGAGTGGAAGCCAGCCTAACCAAAATCAACCCAGATGAAGCCAACAAAATCAGACTCGAAGTCACCAATATCCTCTGCTCCAGCAAACCACCCAGAAGCAATTTACACAAAGAAGAACAAAAAGCCCTCACCAACCTGAGGAAAGACAACAACATAATCATTCTCCCAGCAGACAAAGGCAATGCCACAGTGGTGATGAACACATCTGACTACCAAGCCAAACTATCCAACCTACTACAAGACCCTGCTTACATACCTTTGAACACAGACCCCACCACCTACCTGGAAAAAACCACCAAAGCCAAAATAAAAGCCTCACCCTTAAGTGAAGAAATCAAGCCAAGCATCATCCCCAGAGAGAAATCATCCAGATGCCCCAAGCTCTACGGCCTCCCCAAGATTCACAAAGAAGGAACACCTCTCAGACCCATAGTCAGCTCCATAGGCTCACCCCTACAAAACCTCGCCAAATTTCTTGCCAAACAACTCCAGCCCTATGCAGAATCCATCTCTTCATACGTACAAAACTCGTTCCACTTCATAGAAATTATAAAGAAACAAGACCTACAACCCAATGACCTACTCGTGAGCTTCGATGTTGTTTCGCTCTTCACACAAGTGCCCATTCAAGAAGCCTTGACAGCTATCCACAACAAATACAACCCCCCCCAAGCACATCCTAGATCTGACCAACCACTGCCTAACCAACACATACTTCATCCACAATGGACAAAGATACAAACAGATAGAAGGAGCACCCATGGGATCACCCCTCTCACCGGTCATCGCAAACCTATATATGGAACACTTTGAAACCAACGCGTTACAGAAGTCCGAACATAAACCCAAACTCTGGCTCAGATATGTTGACGACACCTTTGTTATCTGGCCACACGGGAAAGACAAACTGAACAACTTCCTCACACATCTCAACAGCCTACACCCCAAAATACAATTCACTATGGAAATAGAAGCCAACAACCAACTTCCCTTCCTGGACGTCCTAATCTACAAAAAACCCGACGGCTCCTTAGGACATACCATCTACCGGAAAAAAACACATACAAACCGCTACTTAAATGCACAATCACACCACCACCCTGCACAGATCAACTCCGTAGCAAAAACCCTCATCTCCAGAACCAAACGCCTCGCTGACAAAGACCACCTAAAAACTGAATTACACACTCTCTTGAATGCTTTAATTGCGAACGGATTCCAAAAAAACACCATCACCAAACTAATCCAAAAAGAAACACCCCCCAAGAACCAAGAAACAGAAGAGAACAACGGCACTGCCCTCCTCCCTTACATCAAAGGCACCACAGACAAAATAAGCAAAATTCTCCACAAACACAATATCAAGACAGCCTTTTGCACCGAACAAAAAATAGCCAACATTTTAAGAAACCCCAAAGACAAGATTGAGCTAGAAAACCAAGGAGTCTACGAAATACCATGCAAAGTCTGCCCAGCCACATACATCGGACAGACAAACAGGAGAATAAGCGCACGCATCGCAGAACACAAGAACGCAGTCAAAAAAGAAGAAAAAATCTTCCTCTCTCTTCCAGCACATAAAAACAACAGGTCATGAAATTGATTTTAAAAGAACCAAACTCATCTCCAAAACTGAACACTTCAACAGTCGAATAATCATGGAAGCCATTGAAATAGAGAAACACCCAAACAACATGAATAAACGTGATGACACCTCCCGCTTGCCTGACATCTGGAAACTAGCCCTGGTCAACAGACGAGCCTCTGTCACAAAGACTGACACCAGGTCCAAAAGGACACAAGATGCCACCACCTTCCATCCACACCAAACACAAACCCAGACCCTTCCCACAGATGAAACAAAACCACCATCCAATAACAAAACCACGACTGCACCATCTACCGCTACTCCCCACTCCAGCCACCACATGGAGCACACTTACACATGCCAAAAAAACATTGGGAGACCACAGACACGCAGCCAGACCAAAATGAATTCACAAGACACAGGACCCCACTCCACCAAAGCCCAGGATGCTGCCAGAACACCCATCACCAAGGTCGTTAAGAAACAAAAGGCTAATAGACACACATCCAGCACCTCACCCACACATGATGTCTCTAAACAGCCATCTAACCCACCAGCAGTTAAGCCCTTAACGATCGCCTCAGCCACACAGCAGATCACAAAAGAACAAACGAACCTACAATCAGCAACAGAGCAAGCAAACCACACACCCCCAGCAGTATTTATAGAAGGACTTCAACTGAGATCACGCTTTGTTTCAAGAAGAAAGAAGCCAGAACACCAGCCTGAAGATGACGAGTGAGACCTCGTCGAAACGTCACCAAAACAACCAGATTTCTACACGGGAAGAAACCCGAATCCACCATAACATGCATATATATATATATGCATGTTAGGGTGGATTCGGAGCAGAGGATATTGGTGACTTCGAGTCTGATTTTGTTGGCTTCATCTGGGTTGATTTTGGTTAGGCTGGCTTCCACTCCGCATATGATGTTTTCGGTGGGGATGTGTCTGGGGGCGACTGCAAACCCGAATCCACCCTAACATGCATACCTATACCCATGAAAATCTACGAAAACAAATATATATATATATATATATATATATATATATATATATGCATGTACGAAAAACAAATATATATATATATATATATATATATATATATATATATATATATATATATATATATATATATATATATATATATATATATATATGCACGTGCGCACACACACACACACACACAGAGAGAGAGAGAGAGAGTGAATTGTTCTGAATCTTCTTCTTGAAATTTGTAGGATATAAATATGTTTATTTAGTCTTGTCCTCTGGGTCTGCCCTGATAGGCAAACGTCTAAATATCTACTCATGCTAGTTAGCTGCCTATAAAGAGGAAGGAGAAAAGCTTCTGTGCCCCATAGATTTCATAGAGAAAACTCATTTCCATGTTGTATGTGGTGATTAAAATATTTGTAATATGCTGTCTCCCTCTTTAGATATCTGTTTGTTTCTGGGATAGGTTCTACAGTGCTATGTTCAGATCTTTGCATTTGGTTCATTAATTTTAGGTTACATGGAGGTGGACATTTAAAAACCACTTTGCTGTGTGGAACTGGAAACTGTGCAGAGCAGCAGATCCTGAGATCTCCCAGAATGTTACACTATACTACTGCCTATTGTCAACTAGAAATCTTTGCTTAGTTTCATGTGTTTTTGTTATATTAGAACTATTCTACTTGTCCTTCTCTGTGCTCCTCAGGGGAAAAATGTAACCAGATAGATCTGAGTTACTTGGTGGGAATGCTTTCTTCAGCCCCAACTAATTTGTATTGGGGGCACAAATATTTCCCATTTTTCATTGTTGTAGCCCGACCTATCCCTTGTCGGGCTACAATGGTATCGAAGAATGAATAACTGCATTCCTGTCTGGGTGTGGCAGGCAAAAAAGCACATGGTAAACTGAAACAGTGTGGGGTCTACACATGCACTCTTTGTTTAATCTCTGAATATCATGCCTCCTGCTGTCAATTGGACCAAAGGTTAGGTGCCTTCACCTAGATACTTGTAGGTCCTCAGTACATCACTTTACTCATTTAATATTCTCTGAAATGTTCATCCTGTACTGTAATCCCAGAGGCAGGGATTGCAAAGAAATCCCTTGATAAAAGTATTCAGTTCCAAATGATACATATTTTCTGACAGTCTACCAACCATTCAGGTCTTCTCTATTGTACTATATTGATTCCTGGTATGAAGCCTTTAGCAGTCTAAAATGTTGAGCTTTTTGCAGTTTACATTGAAGTGAGTTAATCTGCAGAATCTGCTTGATGTACTACAATAAATCACCCCCACCTCTGCTTCATGTGAGTTATAGTTCTTTCAAACTAAGCTAGAATGAAGATGTTTAGCTTCTTTTCTAAATACCTGCCACATACATAAAAGTATAATGAAGTCCCAATAGTATGGTGTGTGCTTTTTAATGTTAAAAAAAAAGTTCAGGGGCTGGAATTCTGGAGTAATTGCTTAGCACCTTCCCTGCCTATCATCCCATATCATCATGCCCTGCAAGGTTCCAAATGTATTTTGGATAGGGCTGTGTGCATGGGTGCTACATTGTTCCATAAAAAAATGTCACCTGCAAGAGAGTTAAGGGCTTAGGCTGATCTAGTAGATTTCTAATCTTCTGTTTGGACTACCAATTGGATTATTGTCACCTCACTGTACTGGCTGAGGTCTCAGCAAATTGTTGCTCTTCCCCAGGTTTCCAAGGGAAAGGGGCCATGGAAACTCAGACCGAGTATCAATGGAGAAGGAGAAAAATGATTTTATTTTGTACGGTAGCTTAAATGCTGGGTACTTGCCTCTTTCCAACTGGAACCAGGGCTCACTTACTCAATGCTGAAGGTTTTTTTATGTGTATAATGCACATTTGTTTCATTGCTTGCCATCACATTGATTCTGACATTTATTTATTTATTTATTTATTTATTTATTTATTTATTTATTTATTTATTTATACATACATACATACATACATACATACATACATACATACATACATACATACATACTTCTATGCAGTCATGGCAAACTGCACTACCCAGGTTGATTTACAAATCAGTCATCATAAAATAAAGTAAAAAAAAAACATATACAGCACATTTAAAGCATTCATTGACAGAGCATATTAGATGGCAAACACCTCTCTTTGCCCACAGGAATTTCATAAAATGAAATATCCCAAATTTTAGGGTGGGGGGCATAATAAGAACTATAGTAAAATGTGCCCCTCTCAGATGGCTGGTGGAAAGAAAGAAAGAAATCCTAGCTGTGGAAGGCCTCTGCAAATAGCTAAGTCTTCAAGGCCTTCCGAAAGGAAAATAGAGAGTTTGCCTTTCTCTGCTGGCAGGTGGTTCCACACTTCAGGGGCCACCACTGAGAAGGCATGGCATCTTGTTACTGTCTTTTTGTCTTGGCTCAGGGTGGCCACCGGCAGCAACTAGGATTGGGAGGATTGGGTAGCACAGGACGGATTTCTTTGGGAGGATGGTTGGCAGAAGGTGGACTTCATCACAGCATCCACCTATTTCAGGATGAGTGCAAGGTCAAAAAGGACTCCCAGACTCTGAACCCGGTCTTTAAAAGGCAGAGGTGAGCTCTCCCCCCCAATAGTGAGAACTGGGGGACATTCCCACCAGATTGAGAAGGCCCTGCCAGCAAGACCTGCATCTTTTTGGGATTCAGTCTCAGTTTGTTGCACTTGGCCCATTCCAGTACTGCCTGCAGGCAATCCTCCAAAGTCCTAACAGAGGAGATAGAGTTGTGTATCATCTGTGTACTGATGACAACACACTGCAAATCTCCTGGTGACCTCTCCCAATGTAGATGTTAAATTTACTAATTTTTATTTATTTATTTTACAGTATTTTTACCCCGTCTTTCTCCTTGGAAAAGGACCCAAGGCGGCTTACGTAATGAGGGACAATATACCTCTCTTAATTGGGAGGTATATTGTCCCTCATTATACCTCCAGTACAGTTAAGACATATTCAAGTATTAAGAACAGGGAATTGAGGAACATCCTACAGCATTAAAAGGCAACATTAAAGCTACAAGAGAACATGAGCAGTTAAAGAGAGAGTAAAAATTCCATGTAAAAGTTATGAGTGATTGAAACTAACATTGAAAACATAGTGTCAGTGCATTCACACAATGTTATAAGTGGCTATAAACACAAAGGTCTTTGCCTGTTTCCAGAAAGACAGCAGAGATGAAGCATTCCTGGCCTCCAGTGGGAGGGAGTATAGCATGGGGGAGATAGCCAATCACCGTGGAACTCCAAAATTTTGAGTCCACAGGAGTGATATATTCTCCCCCAACTGTACTCACTGGACACAGTGCTCCAGGAACAATGGAACTGGTCTAATACCTGGCCTCCAATTCCTATCACCGCCATCCAGTCCAGGAGGATGCCATGGTTGGCAGTATCAAAGGCAGCTGAGAGTTCCAGGAGAACCAACAGGGTTGAATGACCTTGGTTGGCCTCCTGGAGTAGGTCATCAGGCAGTGCTACCAGTACTGGTTTGGTACTATGGAATGGCCTGAAGCTGTTGCTTGGATAGTAACTTTTCCCAATATTTTCTAAGTATAGAGATGTCAGAAGTGCTTTACAGATCCCTTTTTCTGGAGACACTCTGGAATTGTGCAGCTTGCCCAAGGCCACTGTAGCTGGCTGTTTTTCTGCAAGGCATAGTGAGGAATCAATTCTTGACCCCCTGGCTCTACATTCAGGTGCTCCAGCTCATTGAGCTACATTTGTATAGATGCTGGCAAAGGAAATCCATATTGTTTCCTTCATTCACAAACAATGTTGTTTGCACAAGGGAATTTTTTTACCCTGTGATGCCGCAAGATATGCTCCCTGGTCTCAAGTTTTGGCTACCTTGAAATCTCAACGATTGATGAACTAATGACTTGGAACCCTAATTATCAAATACAGTATCAGGCTCTCCATTAATGCTGTATCAAAGTTGGGCATGCTGAACCAGTCTGCTTAATGCACAGGAAAAAAGTCTTCAGATAACCTCTTTTAGACTATTATCATTTTGCCTGTTTGAAAACATGTCTAAGGGAGATGTAAGGTGATTAGGCTGAGGAGAGCACATGGAAACTCGTTAGTTCAGAATTCACCATTGGCCCACACAGCTTTGTTTTCTGGGCATTGGTAGCAGTCATCTGGCTGAAGACCAGTTTCAGCCACTATTGTCTGTAATTCTAACAAGGGGGGGAGTGTCTAGGGGAATTTCCGTCATGGTTATTGTGCCCAGTTTCTACTTTCATAACATAGCTCTCCATAATTGATGACAAATCCACCTCTTTATGAGTTTATTGTTCGCTGAAGGAAATAATTACTTCCCTTATATAATTATATAAATTATATAAAAACCAGTTTTCTGGAAGTGACTCGGTGATGATGGTAAGGAAGGTACTTGGAAAGCACTCAGCAGCAGGACTCCTGTAGGCCTCCTTGTAATGAAGATAAGCATCATCTTTCTGAGTGTGCTCAGCACATGACTGCAAAGGAGCTGAGAAGCTGGCAGTGTTCCTAACCTCCACAAATTCTTGAGATATCTTCAGCTTTTCAACACCCTCTGTAGAACTATTACTCAGTCCTGTCTGTTTAAGGATTCAGATAACAAGAACTAAGGATACCAAGTCCCTCTACTCAGCTCAAATGCAATTGCCAGTAGTATACAGCACTATACCAAATGTAACTGTGAGCACTGTTTCCCGTGCTCAGGGTAGTGGTAGTGAGAAGGCCCTCCCTGGTCTCCACTTCTGTGAAGCTGAGACTCCCATAATTGCTGGAATTAGATTGTATCAATGTAGGGGGGAAGGAGCTAAGAAGAGATTGGATGCTGCCTGTACCCTGCCCCACTAGTTGGTGGTGGTGTGTGTGGGAGGGGGGAGGACTGAGTTGGTTTCCCTAGTTCCCTAATCACTACCCATAGCTTGGAGTTGGCTCAGGGTCTTCCAAACATCCCCATCCCCTGTGAGGCAATTGTACTGTTGACTGCTCACTGTTGTAGTGGTCTTTCAAGTTCCTCCCGCTGATGCCTTTTTCAGGCACTCCTTCTGGTGCTTTCTCCTCTAGGCTTCTGTTGATTGAGGTAGGGGTTGGTTGCCTCATCAGTCCTCGTGGCCTTGACATAGTCAGTGAGAGGGGCAAGAATCAGTGGCAGACTGGTGTGCCATTGCTGTGGCTTCATTCCTTGGTCATCTCAACTTGGCACCAGTCCCCTGTTTAAGGATTCTGGACTGTTAACACATCCTTCTTCCTCATGGTGTAAAAGGCTTTAGCCAGTTCTTCTAGCACCTTTCCCCATTTCTCTCCCTTGAATCATGTAAAGGGAGATGAATCTTTCTCCTCTTCCTCATTCTGTCAGGCTCCCACCGAGGGATCCCATACCCAACCTCCTTGCAAAGGTGTAGTCCACCCTTAGCTTCTTCCTCCCCACAACCTGGAGCCTCACTTCCCTCTTCGCACCCTCCTAACTCCCAGCAGGTTATGGGGTGTGGTGGCTCGGTGGGCTAGATTGCTGAAACTGCCGGCTGCAAAGTTGGCAGCTCGGTGGTTTGAATCCCAGGTGCCATGCAATAGAGTGAGCTCCCATTGTTAACCCCAGCTCCTGCCACTAGCAGCTTGAAATCATGTAAATGCAAGTAAGTAAATAGCTACCACCATAAAAAGCGGGAAGGTAAACAGTGTTCTATGCACATAATTGTGTTCTACCATGCCAGCCACATGGTCATGGAGTTGCACAACACTGGCTCTTGGGCTTAGAAACGGAGATGAGTGCAGCCCCTAGAGTCGGACATGACTAGCACGCCTGTGCGGGGGGAACCTTTACCTTTTTAACTCCCAGCAACCAGAGTTTCTGTTGGGCTGATCAGGGAGGCACAGGGTGAGGAGAGACAGCCCATTGGTCCACCCAAGGCATCCACCTCTCAGTAACAGTCTAATTAGATAATGAGAACAATTTTAGTACTGCACAGGGATATGAGAGTGTTTGTTGTTCAGCTTAGAGAAAAGGGATATTATTTTGGTTAGTTGCAAATCTCAAGTTATTTAACTAAATGAAGTGATCCTGGGTCCTTTTTTAGGAGAAAGGTGGGGTAAAAATATTTTAAATAAATAACCAAGGAAACAGAGGATTCTCTCTTATAATCATAGTCTAATCGTAGTCTATGCATTTATCCATGAATATCCACATATGTAAATATTATTTCACCTGAATTTTTACTTAGCTGTGAAATGCATGCCAACCTCATCTAAGATTAGGAGACATAGTGATGACTTCTGAAAGAGGTATAAGTAAACTTGGTGAGCTCTCTCTAACCTTTGGCCAAGCTGCTGTGATACTGCAGAATATATTGTTCTGCTTTTATGTCTTTCCTGAGCTACTGTAACTAATTCTTATAAAAACACTCCAGCTCCATTCCTAAAACAGCTGATCAGATCCTTGTTATCAGAGACCAGTATATTTTTTCCTCTTCTTGACAAAACAGGCTGTATCTCTGGTCTCTCTTCTGACTAAAACCCTGAAAAGGCTACAGGAAATGTGTATTCCTCAACAGAACCTGACATTTGTTTGCTGATCCAATGTCTCCTCCTGTCTGTCCAAAGAAAGGCAGGTATCCGCAAAAGAAATTAACAACCTCAGAGATCTCCCTGATATGTCTCTAAGGAAATGATTATACATTAAAATGACTGTCCCATCAAATACAACAACTGCAATAATGCCTTACATCCAGCTTTCAAGTAAAGTCTGCAGAGATTGGTAGTTATGGAGCTGCCTGTCGTTTTCATAATGACAAAAGTCATATATGTATCTGGGAAACAAGGGAATGTAGAGCAAAACCACAACAATTCAATTGTAAAACCCAGACATAATATAGAATGTCTCTATTTACAATGCATTCAGTGTGATATCACACTTAGGGATTATTAGGAGTCCCAGAGTAATAGGGCATGATATCATTTCTATCTGATATTCTATGGTGAGCACTTTTTACATTTCAGTAAAAAAAAGTGTCAGAGTAAAAGTATTCATAGATATAGAGATGACAGAGTTACAGCTATGCAGACAGCCAAACTAGGTACATCTTATAGAGGAAAACTGCAGTTACATAATTAATCAATCTTAGGAGAAGATTTTTGTCTGATCCAAGGTCTTATGACATGGCCTCAATCTAAAACAAAACCCATCTACAGGAAATAGTGGGATGAAGAAGGCTGTTCTTTATGTGTCTAGAAATGAGGTATCTGGTCATTATAAAAGAGAGGAGAGGCTAAAGTAGTATGTGGGAAGATCATGACTCCCAGTAAGGATAAGTTAATATATTAACATAAAATAAAATTACCTTCCTAAATGCAGATTAATTTATCTTGAAACTAGAACTTGACTTGATATAAGAAGATTATTCCAGAGTTTTGCATCTCTTGATAGTTTAAAACATTCTCATTTCTATTCCAGATTTATGAATAGCCAGTTTATATTCATTAGTTCATCTAGCCATGGTTGTTGCAGCCTAAATTATGCCCATGAAATAGCCTGTGTTATCATTCCACCATGCAGCTGTATTTTGTATCAGTGCCTTTTCTCTCTAGGTTATTACTAGAAGGTAGCTGGTTTTCAAACATCTTCAATTGAATGCAGTCAATACTCGTGCTGCTTTTGGTGGCTTCAGGACTGTGTCTCTATCATATTTGGTTACCAAAACTGCTTCTTTTGCCTTCGGGAATTGCATCATCTGTGCCACCTAGTCAGAGAGCACATAATAGCGATATCATGATGATAGATGAAACATGATTGCATCTGTGGGCACTTTCTTGTTGTTCCTTCCTTTCCTCAGGTTAGATGTCATCGTAGCAATCCTGACTGTTGGTGTCTCAATGCTAAACAATGATGTGCATTTGGATCCAAAGTGGACTCCACAAATATAGGTTGTCCACAAATATGTTCTCCTTCCTGTACTTCTTTTCGTACTATTTTTTTTTTCATTGAATGGTCTGCTGTAATGACTTTTTCCTTTTTGTTTCTCATTGTGTGACTGATGTATTCTAGCGTTTTATATATCAATGAGTAAAATCAAAAGAAGGTTGGTTGGATTCTGTTGCTGAGGAAAAATGAAAGCAAGCTGTTTTTGCAGATCCAATGCAGTTTTTCTGAAATGGGCCATGTTTAGTTGGGGGGGTGTTGTTGTTGTTGCATATTTCATGAATATTTTGCCTTAGTTTTAATACAGGTGCGTAGCTGCTTATCAGCAAAAATACACTTCAGAAGTCTGGTTCCTCAAGGTACCTACAGTATGTTCTCCTTATATCTCCCCAACTATCAGCTAGGATAAATCTAGAAAGAGTTGTATTTAGAAAGCTTATTTTGATCATTCTTTGCTACCGTCTGTATAATACGGTTCAGAATGTTTGGGGTTGGGGGTTTTGAGTTGTTTCAGAATAACAGCTTGGGACCCAAGGGATTAAATAAAGCTCTAGGTGGTTTTTCTGGTGGTTTTTGTTGGCAACCTGGAATTGTTTAAGCCCTCAAGGCTATGTAAAATGCAGAAGGTGGTGTAATCCAATTTGCAAATACTATAGTAAAATAAAGCAAAAACCAATCCATCTGCTTCAGTATGCAAACACATTCAGAGCACTGTACTTGATGGGTTTTGAACCCTGAATGTGATTATACTTTTCACAGTGTGTCTGCCTTGTTTTGTCATGTTGTACAATGGCTAGCAGCCTTCCATCAGGGAATCATAGTCATCAAATCAGCCCACATGCTGTTTAGATATTTCCTCAAAAACTGCAGGATATTTTCAAAATTCATATAAGCGGTCTATCTTCACATTTAATCACTGTACAGTCTTCTTTTTTCTTTCCTGAAGCTACTGCTTTAGGCAGTCTTTACACGCAAGCATTTATAATATAACAGCTGAAATCGTTGAGCTCTGTCTGTTCAACAGAGATGATGTCACCAGGGGCAAATCACTGCCAATTAAATGCAAATTGCCACTGATTAAAGGCAATTTCAGGGTGCACAGAACTTGAGTAAAATCAGACAGAGTCACATGCACCTAGAAATTGCCCCCAAAAAGAGAGCCTTCGATCAAAGGCAACTTGCTGCTGGGCTGCTGCTCCTGCTACTGTGTCACAGATGAGTTGTGCACCTGAATTTCAGCCAATGATTTCCATGCTGGAACTTCCACACATAATATATTTCTTCCTGCACACTGTTTCATTTGAGGCTTTCAGGTACATTTGCCTAAAGCAAGTGAGCATATCATTTCCAAAGAAGGAGTAGCATGATTGTAGAAAAATGTTTTAATAATAAATAAATAAATAAATAAATAAATAAATAAATAAATAAATAAATAAATAAATAAATAAAAATGTTTTCTTTCCATCTGCTGTACAAGACTTTTCCAAAATATACCTTGTGTGTGTTTTGCGTCATTACAATTGTGACCGACTCTTTGTGACCCCATGTCCATGGAGTTTTCTTGGCAGGAATACTGGAGTGGCTTGCCAGTCCCTACTCCAGGAGCCTACAGCACCTCCAAAAACCCATGGGAGCATCAGCAGGTGTCAGAAAATGATGAAGTCCGTATCTTGTGGGATTTTGATTGATTTTGTCTGGTATTTTTTAATAGTAGTAGTAGTAGGGGTGAGGTGGCTCAGCAGGCTAGAGTTCTGCAATGTTGGCTGCAAAGTCAGCAGCTCAGCTTTTCGAATCCTGGGTTCCATGCAGCAGAGTGAGCTCCTGCTGTTAACCCCAGCTCCTGCCAACCTAGCAGTTCGAACGCATGTAAATGCAAGTAGATAAACAGGTACCGCTATAAAAAGCGGGAAGTTAAACAATGTTCCGTGCGCAGAAATGCGTTCAGCCATGCCGGCCACTTGGCCACTGACTTGCACAGCACTGGCTCTTTGGCTTGAAAATGGAGATGAGCACTGCCCCTAGAGTCAGACACAAGTAGCACGCAAGTGTGGGGGCCAACATTTACCTTAGTAGTAGTAGTAGTAGTAGTAGTAGTAGTAGTAGTAGTAGTAGTAGTAGTAGTAGTAGTAGTAATGATGGTGGTGGTGTTTCTGTATCATATCTCACAGTGATTTTCCAGTGCTCAGAGTAAGAATTTTATATGCTTCAAAATAATACTTAAAGAATTGGATTAAATATTGCAGGGGATCAGTACCATAGCAGGCACTCTGCAATTAGAACTGCTTGATTTGTCTCCACTAATCTTTCCTCAGCTGAGCATTTTACATCAAATACTTGCTTTTCCCAAGAGCACCATAAGACGTAGAGGCCAGGCTACAGTAAATAAAGATACTTAATCCATTTTAGACATGAGCCAAGAGCCTAGTTTCCTTATCTGTCAGGGTTCTCCCTTCCCTGGATTTATGAGGTGTTTCATTCTGCACATATTCAGTTTTTCCTACAGTCTGTGGGTGCAAAGGGCAAGCTGTCTGTATCGTTCACTATGAGAACAAGAGAAATATATCACTAGCCTAAGCGATCACTCTGGGCAACAGCTACTCTGCCTCTGAGAGGCTATCGCTCAATGGTAGAGCATGTGCTTTGCAGGCAGGCAGTCACATCCCTGGCAAATCCTGAGGCTGTGATTAAAAAAAGATCCGTCTGTGGCCCTGGGAAATCACTGCCAATCAGTGGTGACAATTCTTAGGTGGGTGTACTAAGAGTCCCATTCAGGATATGGCTGCTTCCTATGTTCTTATGACTGACCCTTTTTTTCCCACCATATGTAGTCTGGATCTAGAGTCATCCTCATTGCCTTGGGGAACCAAAGGTCTAACAATGGATTTAACCTCATTTTTGGCATACTGTTATTAGGTCTTGTGCACATTCTCCCTTTATACAAGCCATCTCTTTGTAGAGTGAGTTATTTATTTATTTATGTATTTGTTAACCACCCGATTTTCCCGGAGGAACTCTGGGTGGTGTACAGCATGTTACAAAGACAACTTGCCAAAGCATACAGACACCGTACATAACATAAGTTTCTACGGATGGGCTTAATCCATTATTGCTGCCCCTAAAGCAGGAAAAATAGCTGGAGTAAGGAAGAGAGGCGAACCCAAAGTGTGGGGGCATCTTCCCCCGGGGAGGCCTAGAAGGCCGCATCCGTCCTCAGCGTGCCACAGCATCCATCCGCGGGCGGTGCTGCGTTCGGGGGGGCCGGCTCTCTGTCTGGCGGGCGGGCTGTGGCGGCTCAGTCCCATTGTACGCTCCCAGGAAAGGAGGGGGTGTCTCCACTCGTCAAAATAATGGGTGGAGAGAGCACCGTATGGTGGTCATTGATGGGAATTATTCACCAAACATCCAGGATTGGGGGCAAAGGGTTTGAATTCTCTTGGTAGTTTCCTCTTTGCCTCTTCTGAATATGTACCTCCCTTTTCTTTTTGCACAGTGTTCTGTCTTACCAAACCTCAGAACTCAAAGATGGCTAAGGCCATGACATGCCAGGCATTTCTGAGCTTACTTGAGTAGCTAAGAATCTCAAAGGATTAGATCACAGGAGAAAGTGACCCACCCCCATATGTCCTTGTTCTTTCTCTTTCAGTTGTTGCTGGTGTTTTGTCCTTACCATGTGCATACCATTTGGAAGAATAAGACTTATTTATCTTGGATTGTATATCAGATGTAGCTTAGCAAGAATGGTTGAAAATGAAGTATGGGCAGAATGTGTCTTAAATGTCTAGGCAAGAATGCATGATATAGATCTCTAATTCAGGGCTCTTTTGTTACCTGCCCGTACCTTACCATACTTCTTTGTTAAATCCAGGAATAAATTGTTAGCTTGTAATTCTTTTATATAGTCTCTGCAAGTTCACAAGGGAAATGGTTTTATATTATCTGTGTTCTCTTAACTATTTATGATGAACTTTTGCATTTCTACAGAGTGCCTCTGATGGCTTTTGGAAGTCTGTAGCAACCCATGTTCCAAGAGAACCTCATGAGATCCGTATCCTGAATCCATATTTCATACAAGAAGCAGCTTTCAGCTTTATTGGCCTTCCTTTCAACAATGGTGTGATGGGCAGAGGGGTAAGTGTACAGAGAATGTAGCCCTTCTATGCTCTTTGCCTTTTTTCTACTCCTGATAGAAAATAAAACCTGGAATTACTCCATCACCCTCTTCCTTTTCCCAAATCATTACCTGTCTAAGATTCAAAATCCTTCTGGAAGTTGAGTATATCTGTTTTGTGCTTTGTGCAGTATCAAATTGCTAGATAACAGTGATAACAAAATTTAGAAGAAAGGTAAATCAAAAATCAAAAATAAGAAGGGTGTGAACACCCTCTATCTGCCACTTCATATTTCCCTCCAAAATTTGGGGGAATTAAATGATAGATACTGCAATGGGTATAATGCCATGTACAACATGCTGTGACCCTCGGTCCCATTTACTTCTATGTCCATCATAGAAGAAACGTCTTTGGATTTAAAAAGTACCTTTTTGTGTTAAAAAGTAGAGTTTCCCATTAAAATAAACATTTTGGATAAAAAGTACAGTTTTAGCCCATCAATTTTTCCAATTTTGTGAGTTTTATTTATTGTACTGCCAGACTGCTGACTATGTTGCGGGGAGCATATAACTGCCCTGCCACCACAGTTGCAATGCTACTTCTTTGTTTCTGGGTCCAATTCAATGTGTTATATAGTAAATACAGTTCTTTATATAGGAGGATAGGAGGTCCTTTTCTCAACCCCAATGCTTATAGCTGGTATGTTTGTTGGGAACACATCTCCCAGATTGTGAAATGCTCCCCCTTGAGAGTTCAGGTTCCCCCACCCCTTTTTGCCCTTCCACCAACATTTGAAGATCCACCTGTTCAGATAGGCTTTTAACAGCTATGACTGAGTCTGTAGATGCTGGCTTCCCGCCCTAAGTTTATTTTTTAAGTTTCAGTTGTTTCTCATTAACTGGTCCATTTTTAATTATTGCAGTCCAACAGCTTATAATAGCTTTTAATAGGTAAATTATTATGCTTTTAGTATTACTTCAACATTATGTTTTTTCATTGTAAACTACCTTTGTTCCCATAACCAGAAGAAAGGCAACATCATACATACATACATACATACATACATACATACATACATACATACATACATACATACATACATACATACATACATACAGACATACATACACATGTATGTATGCTGTATCATTTGTAACTTGTCATACATATATATATATATGTATGCATACATGTATGTATTTGGAAGTTTCCTTTCTCCTGATATGGGACCAAAGTAGGTTCACAACATTGAACTGTGTGTGTCTGTATGTACACGTGTGCATACGTATATACACATAAAAACAAAGCACTACTTAATGACCAAGGGTAATGCACTACAGCTCCTTGGTACTCCCATGACAAGTACAAGCAAGGAACTGTGATTGGTGAGAGGTAGCCATGTTAGTCTGTGCAAAAATTCAAGGCAAAAATCAAACCAAAACAAAATAAAAGACAAAAACATGTGACACCTTAAAGACTAACTATTATATTTTAATGTAGGCTTTCATGGACACGTCCATATAGTAGCTTTCTGCTACTATATGTCTGAAGAAGTGGACGTGTCCTCAAAAGCTTACATTAAAATATAATAGTCTTTAAGGTGCCGCATGCTTTTGTCTTTTATTTTGTTTTGGTTTGGTTTTTGCCCAGAAAGCAAGGAAATTTATATTATGGTCCTGTGTATCCTCATGTTTTAGGAGAAGTCTTCTGTTCAGCGTTGTGGTGATGATCAAGAACTTTATAGTGCTGCTGAAGTTTCACCCATGTGTCATGGAGGGGACAAAAGATTTTTACCCTCATGGCACAAAAATTCTACCAGTTCTAACGTGCTCCTCTGCTGTGAAAAGTTAATGTTCAAATCATGTTAATCCTGACTTCTCCATTACCTTTTGCCATCCTTTCCTTTCTTCATCTGACACCTTTATAGTTGTGGTAAGTTGTGGAAATCCACAGATACTTATTGGATGATGTAGGAGGATTTTTATAAAATAAGGGAATGCCCCTTAATATTTTAATACAACTGTCATATTCTACATACGCTGTAAATCTCCTAGGTGTACAGATTCAAAACTTTTTTGGCTGGTAGTTCTATTTTATTTCTAAACTGACAGACTTGGATTGCCTTTGTTTAGAGTTACGGCGGACTAGGGAATTGTCTGTACTAGAGAAAGAAAAAAAGGGGATCTCAAATTTTCTTTTTGTGTTTGGTCTTTACCTGTCCATTGTGACAAGCTTTGATTACTTTGAATGCAGGAAACAAGAACAAACACTTAATTCATCCAAAAATTTAGTCATTTTAGAAAACACAAAATATGATAAGTAATGTAGTGAAACAGAGGTTCTTACCAATACAGTAAAGGATGTACTTCTATATCTAGAGTTTCTCTTTATCTCTTTATCTTAATTAATGGCTCCCGACCCAAGTGCTCTTGAGTGATGAAGCCTTCTGGGAATTGCAGTCCAATTGGATGAACCAAGGTAGGGGCACACTCATCTAGGCTAGAGATGAGCACAAAATGGGAAAACAGTGTTTTGTTTTGTTCCGTTTGTCCCCCTCATGTTTTGTTTCATAGTGTAATGAAATTTTTCAAAAAAAAATGTTACTTAACAAAACAAAGTCAAATGAAATGAATCCTCTGCTGGGGCAGTGGAGGATTCAAAAGACTCCTCCCCACCGCCTCCCAGCTGATTTTGACAGCTCGATCCCAGCTGGGAGGTAGGGGGGGTGGAGGAAAGGAGCAACCAAGCAGAAGTAAATCCCCTGCCTGACTGCTCCTTTCTCCCCTGCCACCCACTCCCAGTGGGTGTTTTGGACAGGGAGTGCTGTGGGCAGTGGGGCCAGCCCTCCCTGTCCAGAAAACTGCCCTGGGAGGAGGGGGGCATAGGAGAAGGAAGGAAGCAGAGGTAAATTCAAACAGAGCTTCAATTTACCACTACTTCCTTCTTTCTTCCTTGCGATCCCCACCTACCAGCAGGGTTTTTCCCCTTACATGCTCCATTCTGCCTTTCGCCCCTGCTGCCACCTCCCAGTTGGGCCTTTTTGACAAGTGGGGCTTTAGAGAGGGGGCACCCCAACCTGTCAAAAAGCCCCAGCTGGGAGGCTGGGAGAGGGGAGAAATGCAGAAAGGAGCATTCCCCCCCTCTGCTCCTGTGCTGGCAGTATGGAGATAATTAGAGAGTTCATATCATAGAGTAAACCCCCTGATTGCCTCCATGCTCCCAGCACACTTTGCCAATTAACTACCCCATCCCCTTTAGAGCTTCATAACTAAGCCGCCTTACCCTCCAAATCTTTCCAGATTTCAGGGGGACCTCTAAAATCGCTTCACGAACGTACTCCTGCTACTTTGGAGCCCCAAGGTAAGTAAATTTTGATTGCATATCTTTAAAAATAATTTTGAGTGCATATTTTAAAAAAAATTCACTCAAAAATTACTTACCTTGGGGTACCAAAGTAGCAGGGATACCTTCAGAAAGCAATTTTAGAGAACCCCCTGAAATTTGAAAATAAAGCTCCAAAGGGGGTGCCCCTAGGAAAAAACCTTCTAATTAGAATCATTTGGGAAGCAGTGGCAGCACTATTGCTTGCCCAATTTGCTTCCAATTCCAATTAGAAGGTTTTTTTCTGTAGGGACACCGCGTTTGTAGCTTCATAACTCAGCTCTCTGACCCCTAAATCTTTCCAAATTTGGGGGCTTTCAGGGAAGAGCTTGAGGAAGCTCCCGTGCCATGTCCCCCAGAATGAATCATTTCGTTCTAGAGGGGGGAAATGGTGTTTCATTTCGTTTGTAATGAAATGCTGCTTCCCCGTTTTGTTTTGTTTTGTTTTGTTAGCTAACAAAATGACAAAACAGTGTGTCATTTTTCATATGGTGCCCATCCCTAATCTAGACTGATAAGAGTTGGAAACTATCATGGACATGGCCCTCAATCCTGTTTATTTCTAGTACAACTCGCTTTCTCCATAAACTGCAGTAAATGCTTCTCCTTGTGTCGTTTTTAAATTCTTGATTTTTTCTTTTGGAGGAAAGAAGAAGCTGCTGAACAAAATCAGCTTCATGGTGCAGTGTCCTTTCCCCACAGCTAGCCAACACTATCTCATTAAAAGGAATGAGCAAAGATAAATAATTTTGTAATAGAGACAGGATAGGTTGCCTCTTAAGAGTTTAACTGCTTCCATATTTGCCCTACTGCAGTATATTTTACTTGCCCCCACTGGAAGATGGATTTATCTGGAATTCTTCTGATTAGTATTTTACAAGCATTTACCTTTAAGGTTTTATTTTATTTTCTGGAGTCCAAGAATAGGTCTGTGTTCATTTGAGTCCTGCTAAGTTTGTTATCCTGTTTGTACCTGTTTAATGAAAACCAATATAAAGGTGGCACCGTCTGGAAAAACATTCCCTCATTTCAGTTTTCACTCTTTGCCTCACAGAATGGCCTTTGATTTTCTGTGCTAGGAGGCAGCGAGACTAGATTCTTCCTCTCTGCATTCCTGTTGGGGTTTACAATTATAGGAATATCTGTCATCTTCTTTTTGAAATAAACAACCCCACCATTTCCTATATTTTAGTTGGGGGGGGGAATAAAAAAGCTCTTCAGGTGTTCCAGCGCCATGAAATATCTGGAGGCAAACTAGAAAAATGCTTTTCATATTATTACATGAGCAACCTGGTAAAAGGGGGAAACTTCTGTCACTCTATCCTTGCCATGTTATATTCTGTGAAGAATAGCAAACTACAGGATGTCTTGGTTTGGTTTTGTTTTTATATTTCCTTTAGAGGTTTTTTAACTATTGCCAGAAAAAGTGTGAAAAAACAAAATGAAGACTCAAAAAACCAGTCCATTCTGCATTAAATGAAATGACGCAGAAAGGCACAAACATGAAAAAGGTGGCTCCTGAAAGAAACCAGAAATGAAATAAAAACTAAAGTTTTAACTGTGCATATCCGTATGTGATGCCCTCTTCAAAGGAGAAGGGTTCAGCCAAAAAGAAAAGGGAAAAAGAATTGGTGTGGGGAATTGCCTTTAATTTTCAAGATTTATCTTGAAGCTTTTTGGTGCCCTTTGCCTTTTGGTGTAAACCCCACTTACCCCACCCTAGTTACAGCTCTTGGGACATGCATCATCATCTTCAAGGGTGAAGAAAATAATTGATACTAAAATATAACAATTTCATTGTTCCAGTTTGATTTCAGTCAAGCCCAGGTTGCTAGATTTTAATAATACCATAAAAAACAGCTCTTTAGGGATCTGCTGGAAGGGATGTTATAGCATGCATAGCAAGAAAATCCTTCTGGTGGGTGTGTTTATATGCCTTATTCTCTACCTAATTATCTACATACTTGGGCAAAATTCGGAGAAAGGCAGAAGTAATGGAAGTTAAAATATGAAAGCCACACATACACACAAGCAGCTGTTGTTCAGTGACAGGCTACTTCTCAATACCAAGACGTCCTCTGTTATGAGAAAATTTCATGCTTTAGTAAGAATTTTCCTAAACCATTACAAATGTACATATACTGTGAAGTTGCCTTTTTCCTTCCTTGGTGCTTCTTACACAACAGCTCTTTGGAAAATGGGGGTGTTTGGTTGATGCCTTTAAAAAGCAGTGTGTGTGTTTTAAAAAATAAACCTAAAACTTCCCCATACACTTTTGCTTCAATTTATTTTTAGTTTTAAACACATTATCTGAATTGCATGGCCAATTACATATATTTTGTAGGGAAGGGGGAAGGACTGCGGAAATGAACATACTGTGAATCTTAACTTTTTGAGGGTTTGATAGGTTGTGTTACACATATAAGATTGGTAAAATCAGCCAAGGAGGTCTTTAATTAGAACCTGATGTTTCATTTCATGAAAGTCTGCTTGGGTGTTTTTTTTTTAAATCTAGTTTATGAGACTTTAAGAAAACAGATTTTGCCAATGGCTTATGTCAGGTGAAATAAGCAATAAACTATTTGCTGAGAGACTTTGAGCAAAAACAGAATAAACCAAGAATGCAAGTATAAAGCAAAATGAACTAGGTATGCAGGTGTAGAATCTTGGAAAGTCGGGGGAGGCTGGATTGGAAGGTGCTGCTTGGAGTGACAATAACTATCCCAGTTCAGAGTATAAGACTGTATTTACTTGAGAATTGTGCACATATATTTGCTAAGTTTTCAAACACAACCAGAATGTGTGAGCCTACCTTTTGATCTTCATGGTATCTTGAGTATGCAATAACCAAATATTGTTGTGCATCAGGAATTGATTTTTCACCCCTAAAGTTGCTGTGAGATTAATAAAATATATTGTAATGAAAGCCCCTTGAAGAATGCCTTTCTTGAGCATGTCCAGAAGTGTGCAAAAAGGTAGCAGCCTAGGTCAGGTCATACTTGAGGTAGATCATCTCCTTAATAACTAGGGCCAATCCTAAATTCTTATATAAGGTCAGAATATTCCATTCCTTTTCTCAAGATTAAATAAACCTTGGGGCAATACTAGCACACCACATATGGTAACAATGTGCTGCCAATTAACTTTGTAATTTTAGGGCTTTTTCAGCAGAGTTGAGAAGGCTGAATGAACTGGTTCAAGGCTGTTCCCAAAGCATTTCTTCCAGGATTTAATAAATGGTTAAATGCAGGAACATCCTCTACCTTGAGACTATAATTTTTGCCAGATGAATGTGGAGAACACTGAGATAAAATAGTGCATGTGCAGCAAAGATGGATGGAAGATCCATTCCAGAGTTGGAGAGTTACTTTCTAGGTGAAATTGCATTGGGAAAGAGGAACCTTCAACATGTTTTGCTATACCGAACGGAAATCAGTCTGGAATACAAGGAAAAGGAGACACCTGATTAAACTAAATGTAATGGAGAAGTGCAGTCAAAATTTGAGATGTGGATACCCCTATCCAATGTGGTCTGAATTTGAGATGTGATTTGAATTTGGCAAAGGCACATCAGTAACATAGACTACTAAGGTGGGATAGCGAGGCCATGTGAATTAACTGCTGAAACAGCACCACTAGGTCCTGTGTTTAGACTCAGTTGTAAGCCGTAGTTTTCACCTTTAAATCCATCTTCAACTCTGGCCTATGTTGTCTGAAGGATGTCTCTTCCTCCTTTATGGCCCTGCTTTTGTGCATTAAGGTCCTCCCATAGAGGCCCTTTTGCTTATTATTTATGGTTTTGGTTGTGTTTGTTTGTTTTTATCTCTTACTAGTTTTTATTGTAGTTCATTATATTTTTTTCTTTTGCTTCTCTTTGCCTGTTAGCTGTTTTGAACTGTATGAGGGTTTAATGTGCTTTAAATAAATGCCAATAATGATATTTAATGTCTAGGATAAGCCCTTATTAATCCTTTCACGTGTCACTTTGAGTATGCAAAGCAATTTATACTGTTTATCTTTTCTGTCCTTGCCGCTATCATGGCAGTTTAAGAAACAGGGAAACTAAGTTAGAGGAGATTGTACCTAACTCACTGTGTGGTCTTGGGTAATTCATGAACTATGCTTATGTTGATTTGTTCAGCCGATTTGTTGCTCTGGTAAGAAATGCCATCGGTAGCAGTGGTGGATTTTTGCAGTTATATACTGCTGATCTGAGTTCACTGGTCTGTGCCGAATGCATATTGTATTTGTTCAGACTAAGTCGACACCTACAAAATATGTTTATCTGCAATTCATTCAAGGACACTACAGGTAAATACGTTGAACAAGGCCTGAGCATAATTAATTTTAATGAAGAATCGTCTTGAGGGACTGTACTTTGGATGAGAAGTTATTCACCGGGAGAAACAGTGCTCTACCTCCTTCCTTGCTACCTCTTCTCTATCCTCACATTGAGGTCTCCCAAAGCTGCTTTTCTCTCAGGCCCCAACTCTGATACATACTGTACTAATAAACTTTCAGGAGAAAAAGCAGCTTGCAGTGTGGGATTTTGAGTTAGAGATGTGTTGGTAGGAAAGGAGGATAAGCATTTCCTCTTTCCACTGTCACTTTGCTCTCAAACATACAACTTCTCAAGACTGCTTTTCATTAAAAGAAAAACAAATCTGTTGTTTATGTACCATGTTATTCACATCTGTGTGTAATGTTTAATTCCCCCTTAATCATCATGATTCCTCCAGTTTGTGCTTGCTGAAGATTTTCCAAAATTATTTCCATTTCAAATAGAATTTAAGACCTGAGCCATAAATTCTTGAGCCTTAGATTTCTAGGTGTTGGTCCATTATCTCCTTTACTAGTTCATTGAATTATCTATGGTTTTAAAGGACCCTGCGAGGCTGTTAAGAGAGAGGGGGGGGACATCTCTGGAGACACAGCCCTCTAATAACCTCGACTCCTTCTTCTTCACATGCAGTATGTCTTCTCTTTATTTAGCCAGAGGCATCTCAGAGAACCCTACTTTCATGATGTATGTAGGAGAGATAGACCTCTGCTGTTTCATATCTAGGGCACACTTGGTCTAGAAAAAGAATGGGGAAGATGTACAACTGGATCCTGGAAATTCTGTGAGTGCCCATCAGTCAAGGACTTTGCTGTCACCTACACACTACCCACCTCATATTGGAAATTAATACATTCATGAATATACTGTATATTGAGCCTTATGGCACAGTGGTTAAACTGCTCTACTGCAGCTGTAACTTTCCCCATGACCTAGGGTTCAGGTCCAGGTAGCCAGCTCATGGTTGACTCAGCCTTCTGTCCTTCGAAGGTCAGTAAAATGAGTACTCTGCTTGCTGGGGTGGGTGGGTGGTCAATGTGTAGCCTGCATAAATAAATTGTTAGTGACTCAGACAATGCTTTAATGACTATGGGGCAGTATATAAGCAGAGCACTTTGCTCTTGTTTTTTTCTTTTTGATGAGAACGCACTCACCAACATACAACTTGCAAAACAATTGCACAGTAACCCCATTTATGTAACCTAGGGGTACAATTAATAATGGCCGAATAATTACTAGTCTCTAATTATCTCTGCAAGCATTGGAATCCAGTTATATTTACCCAACCAGTATTTTAAAACTGAATACACAAAAAGGAAGCAGGGAATGTCCACATGGCAGAGCACCAATGTATAGTGGACCCTTGTATAACAAACAGTTTGTATCTGTACAACATGAATTCCAGAGATAAGGGAAATTTGCTTAACAGAATTGTCTATGGGGCGAATCCGTACAACATAAAAATGGTCATGATTAGAGATTACTCTGTTTTCAATGTATTTCTATGGGAAATTTGTATAAAGGAAAATTTGCTTAACATAATTTCATTTGGAATGAATTAATTCCTTTATACCAGGTACCACTGTAGATGGCAATAAAGAGGGAAAAGACATAATGCTCAGATCTCCTCTTTGGAAAAGAGCCCAAGGTACATCCTGGAATAAAGAGATTCTTTTGCCATGCAACCAAGGGGAGGGGCTGGAGTGTGCAGCATGAGCAGCCATACATGCACTCTCACAAAAGTAATCTGCATGGTTCACTCCATAGAACATGGGGCCAGTATGAATTGGGCTTCATATTCTACCAGGGCAGAGGTGGCTACAGAAATGTTCTGCTCACTTTTGGGTCCCTACAAAAACCTGAGTCATGTCAATGGTAAAAGATAAGGATATCCCCAGTGCATATCCACACTATGTCCCACAAAACTGCCCTCTACCTACACCACCACAGCAAACGAGAGGAGACAAGTAAATGAGGTGGTGTTTGCCATTATGGAGACCAAAGGCCTAGTTAGAGATTCCAGGAACACAGCTAGATAGAGTCAAGGAAATCCCACATCAAGCAAGATTCTGTCCATGTGGAACGGGGTTGCTGAATTTCTTTCACATACCAGTCTATGCTGCCCATCCTACAAATCGTGAGAGACTTCATTTGCCTTCTGTTGAACAAGTTTCAAGGTCATCCAGCTAGATGACTAGTCTAGCACTGCTTGTATGACCAGAATACTCACACTACAACACAGGTTGCAAAGTTTTTTTTAAGCAGCAATTTGCAGGAGGGCGAAATATTTCAGACACCTAATTACTCTTTTCATTTATCTCCCTTTGTTGCTTTATCATTTGATCTTGCTTTATATATGGGTCATGTGACATTTTCATCACAATTAAATGTCCTTGCTGCCAGATGCACAGTATATAATTCCAAGAAATAAATGAATTTAAAAAAATTGTATCATGCCATCTGAAAAATGAGCAGAGGGAAATTAAGGATCCTCCGTGGGGAAATGGGTGAACAGGCTTCAGGTTTGCAAGATCTATTTCATCTTCCACTGGATTCTAAGATCCATGAATGAGAGCTTAGTCAGAAATGGCAAGTACTGTATGTGAGTAAGACCTGCATTCCTTCACTCTCCATGAACATTTTGAGAATCATGTTAGATATTGCTCTAGTATGACCTTTAAAAAGCATCATTAATATCTGGCTGAATGGTTTGGTACATAGTTTAGGTATCTACTAGAGATGGGCACGACTTGAAAAAAAAAATTTTCGAGTTGTCGTTAGTCGGGCCAGTCCCGTTTCGGGTCGTTTCCAGTTTTCGCGAAAATTCGCAAAAATTAGTCGGTTCGTTTTTTTTTTTTTTTTCGTTGTCGTTAGTACTGGTTTTTTTGGGGGGGAGCGGGCTCCTGGAGGCACCTCTGTGGGGTGGGTGCCTCCTCTGGCCCGCTATAAAGGGAAAGTGGGCTCCTGGAGGCACCCGTGGGTGCCTCCTGCCACTAGGAAGGGGAAGCAGGCTCCAAGAGACCCCTCTACATGGGGGTCTCCCTTCCTCACCTGCTGCTGCTGCAAAATGCTATGCAATAGCCATATGGATATTGCATAACATAATGTGCAGACGTGAGACCAGTGTGAGAATGATAGGGTCATGCCCGCCCTTCACAAGGCTCTGGCACCACCATGTCTCACACAGAAGGGAATTGTACTTGCTGCGTGTAGTGCAATGCAAGCAAGTAGATCTGGCTTTAAGGTGGCTTAGTGCAAGAGCTAGGGTTAGGCTAGTGACGGGTAAGGTTACGGTGGGCTAGTGGGTTGCACCTCTGGGTGCCTCTCTGACCCACTAAGAAGACAGTCTGTGACGTATGGGTACGGAGTCAAGGGTTAGGGTTAGGGCTAGGGCAGGTTTTAGGGGGCTTTTTGGCACATCCCAGAAGTCTCCATGGCCAAGTGGCCATGCGACTGGTGGGATGGCTCCAAAAATTTGCATGGTTGTCCACTCCCACATGGCTGGCCACTTGGCCAGCCCATCATTGCGCAGGTGTAAATAAAATAAAATAAAATAAAATCAATGGAGGACAGAGGAGGAGAGGAGAGACATTTTGTTGCAAGAAAAAACCCACTGCTACTGTGAAAAATCTGGCAGTTTATAAATTTTCGCGTGTTTCTGTTCTTGTGTGTTTTTGGACCACGATTTCAAAAACAATATTGCGTTTGCCGCCCCATTTTGGATCCCCCGCCCGCACCGCATGGCATGGCGATGGCGACTCGCGAGTCCGGCTGCCCAGGACGGGGGGGAGGCGGGACCCCCCCCCTCCAGAAACCACCCCTCCGGTAGGTGCCCTGCGCCCTTAGTCAAGCAGGCATTTTTCCGCCTGCTTTTTTGGCCCGGGAACGGGTGGGGGGAGAGTTTAAAAGTTTTTTCCTGTGCCGTCCGTGCCGCTTGCTTGCACTTTAATTGCGGCGGCCGGCGGCGAGACTGGGCTTTTTGCTGGCTGCGAGCCTGCGGCGAGTCCCACAGAGCAGCCCACTAGGACGGGGGATGGGGGGGGAGGCCGGGGACCTCCAGAAACAACCCCTCTGGTAGGTGCCCTGAGGCACGGCAGGCATTTTTCCGCCTGCTTTTTTGGCCCGGGAATGGGTGGGGGGATAGTTTAAAAGTTTTTTCCTGTGCCGTCCGTGCCGCTTGCTTGCGCTTTAATTGCGGGCGGCCGGCGGCGAGACTGGGCATTTTGGTAGCTGCGAGCCTGCGGCGAGTCCCACCAGAGCAGCCGAGGACGGGGGATGAGGGGGGAGGCCGGGGACCTCCAGAAACAACCCCTCTGGTAGGTGCCCTGAGGCACGGCAGGCATTTTCCCGCCTGCTTTTTGGCCGGGAACTGGGTTTTTTTAACTTTTAAAAACTTTTTTTCTGTGCCGCGTGTGGCATCGCGCGATCTCGCGATGCAAGGAACGAGCACGACAAATCAGACCAAAATTGTTCGTTCGTCGGTTCGAGCTCGAAGTCTGGGGGAGTAATTCCCGTTACCGTTTCCGTAGAGTAACGGAACCGAGTAACGGAAACGGAAACGGAAATACCGCTAAGTCGTGCCCATCTCTAGTATCTACCTGCAGAGCCAGATGTCAGGAGTTTGAATAGAGCCAGTCTGTGTAGCACTGGACAAACTATACAGTCTCAGTGCACCTTAAGAAGAAGGGAATACTGCTTCTGGGTATTCCCTACTTTGAAAAGGATTAACATCAGTCAGAACTGACTTGTTTGAACATCCTTTTAATTATTACTAGATGTTAAGAAATTATTAAGATATTAACATGCTTTTCCAGTGCCAGTTGTGTATCTTCAGAGTTACTGAATTCAACCCCCCAGACTTGCAAAGCTCATGTTTGTCTTTCATTGACCAGTCAGAAAAAAAGCTACGACAGACCCTGAATCATGATGCTATGGTTTCATTCTGTGCTATTATTCAGAGGTTCTCCAACTAACCATGTCCAAGTCTTTTAGAGTAAAAAAGTACAAGAGGCACTAGATATATCCTGATTGAATCATGCTTACTGTGAAAAACCAGGGATGGTTAAGAGTACAGTACCACTGATTTCTGACTTGAGGAGACAAGTATTATCAATACCCTGGGAAAACTCTGTAAACCCAATTATTTAAATGAAACTCAAAAGTTTGCTTGGAAAGCAGAGTCTGTTTAAAACCCATACAATACTGAAACAGCTATAAATCTAAAAAGAAAAGTACTCCTGACATCATTTTTGTATACACACTCAATTGTATATGCAAAAAGCACATACTGTACATTATTTCTGAAACTTGCACAAGTATTTCTTTTGACCATATTGCATATTTGGAAACTGCAAAGCAGGACTGGCTTTTCAACTCACATAATTGCATAAAAATAGCATGTGAGTTGTGCAACTTTCACACATAGTGATGTGTGAATTTTTTCCAGTGTAGGATAAATGTCATTTTTTTCATGATGTCACTTGGCTGAAGACCAATTTCTGTGAGTTATACGAGCTATATAGGATGAACTTGTTGCCTGGGATAATTCATTGCTTAAAGCTGTTTGTCAAGCCTCATTCAGTCTCGTAGTCTTACACCTGGCCTCTTCCTCTAATTTCTGATGTGCAAGAGAGGTTTTTGTGTGCTGACCTTCCCATCATGCCAGTATGTTAGTAAAATTTTCATCTCACTTGGATGCCAAAAGGCTTAATGGAATGTTTGAAAGAAGTGCATGTAAGGTTGGTTCCCAGCTATGGCATCCCAAGCAACAAAAAACACCAGCTAACTTTAAAAATCATGAGGATTCTTATTTTCATTTGGATTTCCATTTCGATTTGCATTTTGAGTCATTAATTGTGTAGTGAAGTCACATTTTCCTCAATTGCTTGAAAATCCTGTAAGAAAAAAAATCTTATTATTTCAGTAAAGCCTGGAGGCACCTCATAACCAACCCCTGCCTTTTTTTTCTTTTTGGAAACCAATTCTGTGATTGTTTGGCTCATTTAATTGCCATGGCAACTATTCGAAATCATCGTTTGGGCCTGTTATGAGTAAGACTTAATCTCTGTCCCTCAAGGCATCTCAACTTTGCCCACAGGAACTGCACACTCTGGTATTAAAATTATGTTTGAGGTTAAAGATTTACATCTTTGTCATGTTCTGACATCCCTCCTGCCCTTAGAGATTAACCTTTGAGGTTTGAAAGTCTGTGATATTATTGAATTGTGACTTTCCCTATGGTTTTATAGCCTTTCTCCCAATAGTATGTAACCCACATTAGGGTACAGACATTGACAGGCAATTCACCAGGGTCCTCTGACTGACATATAGGGGCTTTAACTGGACATCTGTTGATGCTCCCTGAGGATTGTAGTATGTATTTGCCCTTTGGTTTAAATGATATTTATTCTACTCTAGGATTGTACACAACCAGTCGCTCAGATGGTAAAGATTTTAAGCAGTGTGATACCTGAATAACCAAAATATTCTATCCAAGTGGCATAACTTGTGGAGACGTTGTCAGTTGTGCACTGAATTAACTTGGGTCACTTGGCCTCCAGATGTTATGCCATTTGTGCTATGCTAGCATAACTACTTAGCTTACGATGAGTTTTGACGAAAAATTGTTAACAGCTTTTGTATTATATATCAGCTCTTAGAATTCTATATAATAGTAACTCTCTTTATGAAGTCCACACATGGCACTTGTTTAAGGTCTCAAATTGCAAGTGATCAGTTTTAGATGTTAGATTTATCTAACTGTGCCGAGTAGAACAGGAAGTACATGTGCTTCATAAAACTTGTTCCTCCACTTTCACAACCCTTAACTACTGTATATAGCTGATAAATATCTGACCAAGTAGAATGGATCTAATGAGAAGCACATGCTAAGTAAAAGCATCAGCTTCAGAGGAGATTAGTATCCTCTCTACTGCTAGCCTATACTCATGAGTGACTTCTGTGTACAGTATTAGTGAAACATTCCATGCTATTGCAGCAGTAAGCTTCAATTCATTTTAAATCTTACATTTGCTAAGAATAATTGTCTATCCTAAGTTTTTATTTTTCCAGGAAAAATGTTAATATCATTACATTGTAAAATGTTTTTAACAAAAATGCTTTGTTAATCATAGAATCATAGAGTTGGAAGAGACCTCAAGGGCCATCCAGTCCAACCCCCTGCCATGTTAACATTACGTAACAAAAATGTTTGTGACTCCTTAGCAATGGATTGAGTTTCAAGTACAGTTCCATCAGTGAACTCATTAAATGTTGAGACAGCCTCTCTAAAAGAAGACTGAGAGGGGATATGATAGCTATGTTTAAATATTTGAAAGGATGTCATATTGAAGAGGGAACAGGTTTGTTTTCCATGGCTTCAGAGACTAGGACTCAGGGAAATGGTTTCAAACTACAGGAAAAGAGATTCCATTTGAACATTAGGAAGAACTTCATGACAGTTAGAGCTATTCGGCAGTGGAATATGCTGCCGCGGAGGGTGGTTGAGTCTCCTTCTTTGGAGGTTTTTAAGCAGAGGCTGGATGGCCATCTGTCGGAAATATTGTGATGGGGGTTCCTGCATGGCAGGGGGTTGGACTAGATGGCCCTTGAGGTCTCTTTCAACTCTATGATTCTATGATTCTATGATTCTATGACTTACTCGCAGTTACAATACTATGAATATAGTGGCAAGTGTAGTCTCCATTTCTATTTCTCCAGAATTTAGATCTATCTGGTCTTCATTGCTAAACCATAGTTTCTCAATTCCAGTGCTTTCCATTATGGATGCACATTGTAATGCTTAATTGAATAGAAGAATTTTTCCTCTAGGCATTACTTAAGATCTGAGTGCTTATTGGCTGTATAATAAAGAACAGTCAGTACTTTCAATAGCTTGGTCTATTTTACCTATCCATTCAACTGAAATTAGTCTTCCAGTTCAACTTCAGGCTTCTCAACTGCTAAGATTTCCACCAGTTGGGTTCTCTGATGCCCTACTTTTTCTTAGAGTCTGCACCAAGTGTCAGGAAAATTTTCACTTGCTGATTTTTATGACATCTGAAATGAGTTACCTTAATCATTCTTACTAGATAGAAAGGCAGTAAAAGTGTAAATGTTTGAGGCCCAGAATACTGCATTCGTTAAAATGGAGTCTGAGGGAGCAGCTATAGTTACCTGCAACACTTGTGCCATGTTTGTCATCTTGCCAAAGCACATGGAGGACTACACTTGCAGCAAGTGCAAGCTGTTTGCACTACTAGAAGAGAAGGTCCAGCAGCTAGAGGCCCGCATATCTAACCAGCAACAAATTAAGGAGCTTGAGCTGTTCTTGGATAGAGCGGAACAAACTATCCTGAACAAAGAAGAGACAGGGTACAGTTCTGAGGGAGAAGTCACTTCACCAACTCAGGAGGTAGATGCATGGAGGAATGTGACTCAAAGAAGTAGAAGGGCAAGGGATCGCTCTGAGAGTCTGAAATTACAAAATCAATTTGAGGCTCTTTCTTTCATCACACCTCATGAGGGATGCACAGAGGAACAACTGTTTCCACCTGAGGATCTCTCCCTCATCACACTTGATGAAATACAGGAAGAAAAACAACAGGAACAGACTGAAGACCTCTCTCTTAATATAGTTGAGGAACAGGCAGATGAACAGGATACAGGAGAGAGGCTCTTTGTACTAGGTGATTCAGTTATTAGAAATACAGAGGGATGGATTTGTGATGCGTATGATAAATGCATGGTGACTTGCCTGCCAGGTGCAGACATAACCAGACATCTAGATAGCTTGTTAGAAAGAATTGGGAAGGAGCCGGTCGTCATGGTACACGTTGGTACCAATGATGTTGGGAAGGCATAGTGAACACTCCTGGAAGCCAAATTCAGGTTGTTAGGAAGAAGATTGAAGTCCTGGACTTCCAAGGTAGCGTTTTCAGAAGTGCTGCTTGTTCCTCATGCAGGATCCACCAGGCAGGCAGACCTCAGAAGCCTCAATGCGTGGATGAGGCGATGGTGTTGAGAGGAAGGCTTCAGATTTGTCAGGAACTGGAGAACATTTTGGGACAAGCCAAACCTGTTCAGGAGGGACAGGTTGCACTTGAACCATGATGGGACCAGATTGCTGGCACTCAACATCAAAAAGGCTGCAGAGCAGCTTTTAAACTGATAACTGGGGAAAAGCCGACAGGAGCTGAGTGGCATCTGGTTCAGAACACCTCATCCCCGTGGAACAAGGTTGGAGAGGGTAGAGAACCACAAAGTGATTATATAGTAGGTATTAGCAATGGAAGAATAATGGGATGTGGTAGTTTGAATACTGGAATTAAAAGCTGCAGGGTCGGGGGAGAACAAAGCAGCAGCCGTTCTTGGGGAAGCCACTGTACAGGTGCTTCTATGAAAATGCCTCCAAGCAAAGATGGGAGAACTTGAACATTTGGTAACTAAGGATAACATTGATATAGAAGCCATAACAGAAACCTGGTGGAATGTGGAGAACCAGTGGGATACTGCAATCCCAGGCTATAAACACTATTGAAGGGATAGAGAAGGGCGGGTTGGAGGTGGAGTGGCCATCTGTGTCAAAGTAGGGTAAAATCCAGCAGAATGGAGATTGACGGTGGATCTGATTGCACCATAGAATCACTATGGGTTAAACTACCAGATCCAAGGAGCGGGTGATAGTGAGGGTGTGTTATCATCCACCAGATCAAAAACTTGATGGGACAAATGAGACAAATCATGGAGGTGTCTAAGAGGGACAGGATAGTGATCATGGAGGACTTCAGTTATCCCCACATTGACTGGGTCAATGTGAGCTCGAGGCAAGAAAGAGAAACCAGGTTTCTCGACATGCTGAATGACTGTGCCTTAGAGCAACTTGTCATGGAGCCCAACCGAGAACAGAAAACTCTGGATATAATACTGTGTGATATTCAGGACCTGGTCATGGATGTGAATGTCACTGAGCCTCTGGGGAACAGTGACCATGCTGCAATCTCCTTTGCCATGCCTGTCGGGGGGAAGAGTGTCAAGCAAATCAGACACAAAAACCCTTACTTTCCAAAGGGCGGACTTCCTTCAGATGAGGAAACTAGTTAAAAAGAAATTGAAAGGGAAGGTAAAAAGAATCCAATCTCTTCAGAGCGCATGGATCCTGTTTAAACCAACAGTAGTAGAGGCCCGGCACAAGAGCATACCACAAAGAAAGAAGATCTCATCTAAGTCCATGAGGGCACTGGCATGGTTAACAAGTGGAGTTAGAGAGGCTCTAAAGCGCAGGGAGAGGTCTTTCCATAAATGAGGAAAATAAAAAGGAACACAACCTCTGGCAAAAGTAATATAAGATGATAAGAGAGGCAAAGAACTATTTTGAGGAATGTATGGCTAGCGATATAAAGGGAAATAATAAAAGCTTCTTTAAATATGTTAGAAGTAGAAAACCTGCTAGAGAACCTGTTGGCCCTCTGGATGGTGAGGGAGGAAAATGGAAGGTAAAGGACAACTTGGAAATTACAGAGAAATTAAATGAGTTCTTTGCATCTGTCTTCACGACAGAAGACCTTGGGCATATTCCGCTGCCTGAACGGCCGCTCTTCACTAAAGAATTAAATCAAATACAGGTTAAAAGACAGAATATTTTAGGTTTAATTGATAAATTGAAGATCCACACGTCAGCAGGCCCAGATGGCATCCACCCAAGGGTTATTAAGGAACTGAGAAATGAAATTGCAGATCTCTTAATTGTAATAAGCAACTTGTCTCTTAAAACGGCCACAGTACAGGAAGATGGAGGATAGCAGGTGTCACACCAATTTTTTAAAAAAGGAAGGAGGAGGGACCTGGAAAACTACAGGCCAGTTAGCCTTACGTCTATCCCAGGGAAGATGGTGGAAAGCCTCGTCCAAGAGAAAAATCTTTTTAAAAACAGAAGAACAAACCTTGCTGAGGGAAAGGCAGCATGTTTCTGTAAGGGTAAGTCTTGCCTGACAAACCTTTTAGAATTCTTTGAAAAGATCAACAGGCATGTGGATTTGGGTGAACCGGTGGATATTGTCTATCTTGGCTTTCAAAAGGCTTTTGACACAGTCCCTCACCAAAAGGCTGCTGAGAAAATTGCACAGTCAGGGGATAAGAGGACAGGTCCTCTTATGGATTTAAAACTGGTTGAGAGCCAGGAAACAAAGAGTAGGTGTCAATGGGCAAGTTTCACAATGGAGAGAGGTGAAAGGCGGTGTGCCCCAGCGATCTGTCCTGGGATCGGTGCTTTCAATCTCTTCATAAATGACCTGGAGATAAGCAGTGAGGTGGCCAAGTTTGCAGATGACACAAAAACTTTCTGTGTGGTAAAAAAACAGAGAAGATTATGAAGAGCAACAGAAGGATCTCTCCAAACTTGGGGAATGGGGCTGCGAAATGGCAAATGTGTTTCATTGTAGGAAAATATAAAGTAATGCATATTGGGGCACAAAATCAAAAATTTATCTATCAACTCATGGGCTCTGAGCTATCCGTGACGGATCAGGAAAGAGATCTTAGTGTGCTGGTGGACAGCTCAATGACGGCGTCTACCCAGTATGTGGCAATGGTGAAGAAGGCCTGTTCCATGCTAGGAATTATCAAAAGGGGGACTGAAAATAAAACAGCCAACATTATAATGCCATTGTACAAAATGATGGTAAGGCCACACCTGGAGTATTCTGTAGTCACCCCATCTCAAAAAAGACATAGTGGAATTGGAAAAGGTGCAGAAGAGAATGACTAAAATGATTACTGTGCTGGGGGACCTCCCTTATGAGGAAAGGCTAAAACATTTGGGGTTCTTTAGTCTGGAAAACAGGCGCCTGAGAGGGGATATGTTTGAGATGTACAAAATAATGCAGGGCATGAATAAAGTGGATAGAGGGACACTCTTCTCCCTCTCACAAAATACCAGAACTAGAGGACATCCACTTAAACTGAGGATTGGGAGAGTGAGAACAGTCAAAAGAAAATATTTTTTACACAGCGTGTTGTCAGTCTGTGGAACTCCCTGCCACAGGATGTGGTGATGGCATCTGGCCTGGATGCCTTCAAAAGGGGATTGGACAGATTCCTGGAGGAAAAGTCCATCACAGGTTACCAACCATGATGGAGGTGTGTAATCTTCAGGCTTAAAACCGTGGTACTTCAAGGGCCAGAAGCAGGGGAGTGGTATCAGGAGACAGATATCTAGTCTCATGCACTCCCAGACACATTTGGTGGGGCCACTGTGAGATCAGGAAGCTGAACTAGATGGGCCTTTGGCCTGATTCAGCACGACTCTTCTTATGTTCTCATGTTCTTATTCCTGTGATGGTTTCCAGTACTTTGTCTAAAGGTATGACTATGTCACCAAAATTTCAGGAAATGCTGTGGATTTGGGGCAGACTGATTTGCATCCATCCATCCATCCATCCACTCAATTTCTACACTTCCCATTTGGCTACTTAGTCCACTCTGAGGGGTTGGCTGCATGATAGAAAGGGAAATGCAATCAAACCCCCCCCCCCCATCCATAGTTTTTTCCTCTGCTGCTGGAGTTTTTACTTTTTTTAAGTTTTAAGTTTTTTAAAGTTCAAGTAGTATGATCACTTGGACCATTGCAAAAAAGTTTGGCAGCTCTGTAAGTTGCCACAAAGGTCCGAGCAAAGTTGGATCTTTGCAAATGATATCATAGAGCCAAATACAATTAAAATGTATTTCTTTCTGTGGGTTTAGCTGCAGCTGCATTTCAAACCACCAGCTTCTAGTCTATCAGGGGTTATGGAAGGTGAGCACCGCAACAAACAACCAGCTTGCCTGGCCTTACATTCTCTTCCTGTCTTCAGTATATGAGATGGTTGAGGAGAGCAAACAATCTTGAGGGGTAGGGGTATGGAGATCCACCCAGGGACTGATTGCAAGTGAATTTGTATTTTCCTTGCTGTGTAATCACACCCTAAGACTCTTGGATCTTTGGAAACAGGCCCATTTTACGTGATTGATACTCATTCCTCTTTTCCCTACTTTCAGATAGACTTTGCATTTAACAATTAACGTGTGTTTCACATTAAAAATGTTTTCAGACATCTGTGTTTTGGAAACTTGAGGTCATTGACAAAGATCTATCCTGTAGCTAAAGTGCTATAATGCCACAATAATACATAAAACATTTCATCAGGAAGTAAACCTGCCTATTTTCTGCATTCTCAGACTGAAACACAAACATACAAGTAACTATTCCTCATCTCAAATGTGATGGAGTGAAAATTAAATCACCTAACTAATTACTGAGTGTTAAGTACATCTTGGAAGAAAGAGAAGGGAATATCCTTGGTTTCCATTCATATGATCTTGGCTTTCTGACAGGTTTGATTGTAATGGTGAATTTGTAGCAGAGAGTAAGTCTTAATCAAATTGCCTTTGTTGGAAAGATCTATCCATCAGGAACTAGGTGAGAAACTCCCTATCCTTGAGTAGGACTGTGGATATTGCTTGCAGAGGAATAAATGTTCCAAGTGTTGTCAAAAAAACAAAAACAACCCCCCACACACACACAATATAAAAGTATTGTGATATCTTGGTTGACTTTAACTTAGTGTTTGTTTCAGATTTCACTAACAAAGCTGTTCTAGATAAACATTTGGGAATAATTGTTGTATTGTGATTAAAATCTTTTAATGACCGCTTTAACTTTCTAAGTTAAAATCTGTATGGTTGTTAGGAAAAAATTTCTTGAATTGTTTGTTATTCAACATCTTCCACTTATTTTACAGGGATCATAGCCAATGCATGTACTAGTTGTTGAACAAGGATTGTTGAACAAGCCAAAATCTTTTTACCTAGTTACAGTTATTTAGCACAAAAGAAATCATTTGGAGGCAAATTACCCCAAATTAAGAAATCACAGTAGAAATCATCAGTTTATTTGTTACAATTTTATTTTTTTATTTATTTATAAGTTATATGGCTCAACATGCAACTAATCATGTCTGCAGCAATTTGCTTTCAAAAGTTATACATTTTACATATCTGTACAAGAAGATTTTGGTCATTCTGTTGCAAGTAATCTTGAATAGATACTTGCTGTGATGGACAGCTTTAGTTACCACCATCTTATTGCCTCACAGAACCAGTCAGTTGTGGCCTTTGGAACGCTGTAAAGTGGGACAGAGGAAACTGTGAGTTGGAATGTTAGACAGGTTTTGGTGATGTCGTGGAAGAGACTGCATGGGTGTGTTAAGGAAAGGGGTTTTAGTACACTGTGCAGATTATAGTATTTCTGGTATGTATTAAAGTCAAGGTCTGAAAGAAGTCCTGGTATATACAAATGTTACCAGATGATCTTGAATGATGCATTTTCCCAGTTCTGTGAAGTATGTTCCATAGAAAGTACTTTTAGTTGTTAAATAATTAATTAATAACAAACTACCTGCTACATAACAGTTTCCACAACATATGATTGAGAGCAGGAAGTGAACCACCCAGGCATACAATCATTGATTGATTTTAAAGGATCCTGCTTTTTTTAGTCAAACTGTTGATCTGAACCTTCTGCAATTCTATCAATAGTCACTGGAGTTGTGATCTATAGCCACCCACTTAGGAATGATTATGAAAGTACAGTATTTCTTATATCCTGGCAAAATTTGAAAGTAAGATGCTGAAAATAATCATTTGATCTACAGCATGTGTGTGTGTTTAGTAATGTCATATTACCCTTGAACCAGCAAGGGCAATGAGTAAGATTCCTTGGTCCAAGTGTTACCTGGTGATGTGTGAGCATTTATAGTGTTACTAGAAGTAATATACTGTAATGATATTACAATACAAGTAATATATTAAGAAAGTGTCATGTTATTTTTGAAAAACTAGGCTAAAATCCAGCAGCATATCTTATGCTCTGAGAAACTGATGATGTACCTACCATTCCATGGCCCCCCCAATGGCTTCTTCAAGACAAAAGAAATCCCCAATGAGGCTTGAGACGAAGGTTGTATTATTCATAAGGCTGACTAGGCTGAAGCCTAGGAGCCCCACAGGGACTACAGACCTGCCATTTGTCCCCCCCCCAGTTTGTTTTGTTTTGCTGAAGTGTGGCTCAGCAGATTAGAGCACTGAAATGGTTGGCTGAAAAGTCGGCAGCTCGGTAGTTCGAATCCCGGGTGCCACGCAGTGGAGTGAGCTCCCCCTGCTTGAATACGGAGATGAGCACCGCCCCTAGAGCCGGACATGGCTAGCACCCATGTGCGGGGGATACCTTTACCTTTACTAGGGCTCCAGTGGTTAAAGGCATTTTGTACTCTGCACCATAGCAATGTATGTGTGTGTGTGGTATACTTATTTGTCCTAATTCTCTCTGTCTCTGTTTCTGTGTCTCTGTCTCTGTCTCTGTCCTCTCTCTCTCTCTCTCTCTCTCTCTCTCTCTCTCACACACACACACACACACACACACACACACACACACACACACACACACACACACACACATCTTTACTATATGGTACTTGAAAGTCATATTGCTTATGTGGTTCCTATTTTGTCCATATCTCTATCCCAGTATTCAGGTGAGAGTAATAAAAGGCAAGATAGGCTTCATTTCAATTCCTATATATTCTTCACCTATTTTAGTCCACCTCTAGGATATGTTGTTTGTTATACAGTTCTCTACTTCCCCGTGGAATGTTTTAGAATCCCTGCAATCCCTTGTCACACAGACATATTCTGAACCAACAGCCATTACGTCAAAAAAAAAAGTTGCAAGGCACATGAGTCACCTGAGGTTAGTTTTGAGTAAATATTGGGGGGGGGGAATACAGAGGGCCAATACTGCACTAGCATCAGGGTTGTGATGTCTCTCCTCCCTTGTTACACCTCCCTGTGCAATTCAGTCTAGTTGTGACCTTCATAGTGTGTGCTCAAATGGGCCATTGGGACCAGACAAAACAATTACCATTTATATTTTTTTAAAGAACAGATGGCAGCCAACATGAACAAGTACAAGTCAGAATTTCAGGAGATAAAAGAAAAGGAAGAATGACTGTGCTGTGAGAAAAGGGGTCAACAGACTTTGTTTCAGTTGGGTACCAGTGTCCTTGTGAATACAGAAAGAGTAAATAATGGCATACAGTAAGCTTAACTTCCCAAATTCTATGAATTTTACATGGAGATGGACACTGATCTCAACTGTAGTGAGGTGAAAATCTGAAGAACCAGAGGGAGTTGGAAATACCTGAATGGGCAGGTGGCCAGCCATAGGTTAATATAGCTCTATTTGAGACCTTCAACCTAGCAGGATAGATATAATCAGAAAATTATAATCTGGTAAATAAATGAATAAATAAATAATTTCCATCAAACAGACATGACTTATGACATCACTGATCTTATACTGTTGGTTTTCACATCATAAGTAACAAGTTGCTTTTTTAAGTGGCAGTTTTGAGTTTTTCCATTTTTCCATAAATATTTATGAAGAAATAATTTCTCCTCATTCCCTGGTCTCCATCATTCTACTCTTTTAATCCTGATTCATTTTCTTTTTTTACTCCTCCTTCACTGTCAATTGCCAAGGAATCCTTCCTCACATTTCATTACATACCCTAGCCAATAAGTCTTTACACTAGGTCTACTTAAAACAGTGGGGAGGGGCGAGAGGGGGACATTTGTCCCCGGGTGCAGCATCTGGGGGCTTCTAATTGGGTGCCAAACAGCTCTCTGTCCATGAGCCATGGGAAGGCATCTTGTGGGTGACCTTCCAGGGCTGGCGTGGAGGGCTCCCCGGCCACCACTGCCACTTCTATGTGGTACCTTAGCCCCTCACTGTCCTTTGGGGGCACGAAAACTGACTTTGTCCCCTGGTGCTGAAAACTCTAGCTACACCTTTGAATGATCCCACTTGGAATCAATTAAGAGGCTAGCATTAAAAATTAAAATATTGTTTAATAGTTTATATTGGTCTTTCCCCCTTTACTCCACAGAACATCCCTACTCTGGGAAGTGTAGCAATAACCATGGTGCTCCACAACTGTGATGAGGTGGCAGTGGCTGGATTTGGTTATGACATGAACTCTCCAAATGCACCACTACATTACTATGAGAACATCAAGATGTCTGCCATCAAAGAGGTAAGGAATTCTGCATTCAGTAGTGATTAGTTATGATAACTAAATCCGTAATCAGAAGCAATATACTTTGGAATTCTAGGAGTAGGAGATGAGATGAATGAGGGGTGAGAGTTCTTGTCTTCATGCTCTCTTAGCATTTCCTTGGAGGCATGTACTGACCACTGTTTAAAACAAGATGAGTGGCAGCAGAATTTGAGAAAGTTCATTTTAATGATATTTCCAGAAATTCAGCAGTCACCATAGCCTCTAGCTACAAGGTAGGGGAATTCTAGGATAGTTATAATCCAGGGAAAATTCCCAAGATCTAGGGAGGACAAATCCTTCCTTAGTTTGTGCCTGCAAGTCTCTTATGATGAAATAAAGTATTAGCTACTGCCTTTCCTTACAAAAAGGAAACTCATGCAAATAGTAGAAGCTCATATTTCATGAGACTTTTAAAGACTTCTTTTAGTTCTGCACTTCTTTCACTTCCTGACCAATCAACACCAACCAACATAGAAAAAAACCCAGCATTTAATATAAGTAATACTGGAATGACACATTTAGCATTTCTTTTCTCTTGACCTGTGAGTGTTACTTCTGGTATATCCTTACAACAAGCTTGAACTTATATTAAAGACTTTAGAGCTATAAAATATTTTCAGGAACAATGTTGGTAACTCTAGTTTTGCAAGAGTGTGGAGAAATTTGTTTTGTTTGAGCTATATTTTCTAGAGTTCTTATGCTATAAAATTCTGGGAGGCTGACCTAAGGGAGAAAAAGGCAGAGTGTAAAATCAGATGCCAGCAGTTTTCAAAGCAGGAACAATTAATTCTTTAATTAGGCAAAATATTGTACCATGGCCTATGAGAGCTCATTCCACGATTTATTTTTTCGGTCTTAAAGTACTGTGGAAGCTTTGTTATTGTTTAACTTCAAAGAGCGCTGTTTTGGACACCAACACACATTCATTTATTTTGGAAGTTAGGCAATCACCCTTCTATGTTCCCAGTAACAGAATGTTGTTGACTGTGAAGACAGTTAGACAAGTTGTATTGTCCTTTGTTGCTTCTAAGTGGCAGAGAAAAACATTCAAATATCTATGGGCAAATGATGCTGAAGTGAATGTTGATGATGTTCAACTCTTATGGTGATGAGTAGGTTTATTTAGAATAATCGTTAACAGATTCATGTTAACAATGATTCTCAGGTAAAACCATAGAGCAATGCAGCCTATGGACAAAGCAGTTGTCAAAGGAGTACTAATGTTCTGACATGCATTCCATAGCAACAAGAGTAACATCCTCAAAGATGTGTGAAGATCATTAACAGGCAGATGTTGCAGAAAGACAGTCATTTCTTCATTGTCTCTAGTATTTCTGTAAGAATTTTTGATTATAGCTAGGACCATTAAAAGCCAGTATGAAGAATAAATTGTTTAACGCTCATCCCTACATACATTCTTTCCCATTATTTGTTCTGCGGGTACTAATCTAATCCTCACTTCTCAAACACAGGTTCTCTTCGGTTTCACTCCCCTGAATACAGGAAGAGCCATCTGCTCCCAGATTATCAATAATTTATTCTTTTCCGGCCTTCTCTTCTCCCCTCCGGATTCATTGATTATAATTTTATGGAATATAACCAAACGAGAAGGGATTGCATTTCTACTTTGCTCTTCTGTTTTAGTATTAATGGCAGCTAGTAATTGTTAGTCACTTAGGATTTAAGTTGAAAAGTAAAAGGTAGCCTAGTTTATCTTTAGCATCCATTGATAACATAACAAGTGGTTTTGTGTGATGTATCACAAGACTGGTGGTCCATAACCTATACAGATACTAAGGGGTGAGAAGACTGTTAAATCCTTAGTGATCCATAGTAAATACTTACACTGTCACTTAGCATAGCCACACTGGTTCTGTTAGTGCTCAGTGTCATTTTTATGAAGAACTTCTAGATGCTTATGTTACCTTACAAGTGTTTATTGACAGGTACCTTACAGGTGTTTGTTGACAGGATATCCCATGCCATAAAGAGCCAGTTTTATAGTACAGTGGTACCTTGTATAAAATAATGAATTCATTCCAAATGAAATTATGTTAAGCAAATTTTCCTTTATACAAATTTCCCATAGGAATGCATCGAAAACAGAGTAATCCCTAATCACAACCATTTTATGTTGTACAGATTTGCCCCATAAGCGATTCTGTTAAGCAAATTTCCCCTATCTCCGGAATTTATGTTGTATAGATTTTATGTTATACAAACAGTTTGTTATACAAGGGTCCGCTGTACATTAAAGCTTCTCAACATTAGTATTATTGCCAGGTTGCTGCAAGATTTCTAAGTGCTATAGCATTGAGAAACAGGAGGAAATTAATCATAAGACTTAGGACACAGTTATATAGAACAATGGAAGGGAATGGTAATGAGGGTGTGTTGATTTATTTGTCTTACTTCAGCAGCATTCTGTAGTAATATTTACATGTGCCTTAAAACCTTGAGTGGTTTCACTTGGATTTAAAATATGTGCCTCTTTGAAAGGAGTCTTTGAGATTCATTCAGGAAGGTAGGCGTGTGTGATACTTTGGGGCCTAAAACAACCACTGGATGGAATTAATTATCTGAATCTGAGTTGCACAATTAATTCCAGCATACCGTAAGCAAAAATAGGGTTACAGTAGACAAAGCAACCCACAAGAGACTCTTCTCCAAAGGAGACTCAAAAATAGTGGTCTGTGTCGATGGCTTAGGAAGAATGGTTTGATAAAAACACTGTACAGAAGCAGTTTACTAAATAAACCAGCTTCAAACCATGGCGGCTAGTTTATTAAATTAACTAGAGCTTCTTTTAATCCATGATCATTGCTTCAGGGTTTGTTTGTTTTTGTTTACCAACTCTGGATTCTTTGAAAGTAGAAACAACATTCTGCTAAGTTCTCCCAGATGTGCAGAAGGAAGAATGGAAAGGGAGAAGAACAGAATATTTCAAGCATGTTCATTTATGCTTCCCCATGTAGTGCTAACACATTATGTGTTAAACTTTATGTGTTATGTGTTAACACATTATGTGTTATGAGTCACATGATGTATTTTGTTTCTAATGCTACATCAGAAATGCTTTGGGGTTTCATTTTGTGCAAAATGTGGTAAATAGCACATCCAGCTGCCCTTCTAGAGTTCCTGTTCTGGAGAGATTGATGACCTACTTTATTGTACAGCAGCTAAGTTACCTGAACTTTCTTTATGCTAAGCTCAGTTAGGAGTTTCAGGATAATTATAATAATAAAAAACCCTCCCCCATCCTCCATTGTTTTCACTCAGTAAGAATAAATAGAAACTCTTTCCCTGCTATTAGTTCCAAGAGAGAGAGAGAGAGTATTCATTCATAGGAGCCTCTCTGGAAATGTCCATCAACCAGCATTTCTATTGTGTGGCCTCTTAAAGGGAACAGACCTGCAGGCTACAGTGTGTGTTCTCTAACACAAGGTGTGTCATTGATTTACACGCAATGTCTGCTTGACATTTCCCTGGACACCCTTTAAAAACCAAGTGACTCATCTCTAGGGAATTTCTGCTGAATACACACAAAGCCAATGAATTGCATTTGCTTGCAGCTGGGTGGAGATGGCCTCTCCTGTGCCAAGACATGGGTGATAAACCCAAGGATAGAAACAGACATGCTTTCTCCTACTAGAGTGTTGCATTGTGCAAGCTTTCAGGTTTTGTGATATTTAAGGGGCAAAAATGTGGATAGTGGTGTGTGTGACTGTGAAATAGTGCATCAGATGAGAAACAAAACAAAGCACAGAGAGAGAGAGAAGAGAGAGAGAGAGAATGTTGCATGACACCTTAAAATAGCTGCTCTGTTTTAATGAGAGTTTTTGTTGGTCAAGTCAACTTTCTTAGACATGATTATAATTTATTTATTATATTTTATTTCAAATATTTGTATCCCGCCTCTCTCCCCAAAAGGACCCAAGGCAAACATTTATATGTGGCCCCAAGACAAAGTATCAGTGGTTGCTTAGTAGAAACAAGTTGCAAATTATGAGAGTCAGTTGTGGCATTTCATACTAGGTAATGACGTAAGACCCCTGTTTGATATTCAGTTATTTTAACTTGAAGCTTTGTTCTGCAAAACATGACATTACACTATTTACTAGGTAAAGGAACCCAGGATATAGATAACAGTAGAAGAAAAACATAATTGTTGTGGCATTGCATATTTGGGAATGGGTTAAGAATCTTTAACCTTATGTTTGAAGCTTTGTTTTGTACAAAGTGATAATGGTTAGGCTATGGAAAACAATGGCAGACAAACACATAATCATTGCAGCATTTCACATTTGCTAAAGACTTAAGAACCCTTGACTTAGAAATCCTTTGGATATACACCATATGTATATATATTATCTCAGCTGTCTCTCTCTGGGTTCTTGTTCTGTTCTGTTTCATCTCCAGGATCATAACTTTCATTTCTTTTGGAGATTGTCTGAGTAGACTGAAATGATGTGGAACAGGTTTCTGTGTATTGCCATTCCTGATCTTTGATTTGTCTTAATTCTTTTACAGAGGCTGTCTTGTTTGTACTATATACAGTACAGTGGGGCATTGTTGGCAAAGGATTACATAGATCACATAAGCAGAAGAACAAATACAAATGGCTTTGATTTTTTGTGTGACATTGACAGGTCCTGTTGCCAGAGTAAAATTGGAGGCAGAGTTGGCATCTGGGTTTGTACCAGGGTATAATCCGTATCACTATATCAGTGTTGTGTAGGTCATTGTATGACAATAGTTGCTTGAAATTAAGTGGCTATCTGTAAGCAAGTATACACCTGCCATCAAGCACATGGGAAAGTGAATTGTTCTTGTCAAGGATGGGTTGGAGATACAAGTAATTTATGATGTGTGTGAGTGGCCTTAGTTGAAGACTGAACATGACAACTAGAGATGTTTGGTCATTTTCTTTTCTGTCTTTTAGTAGGTTACTTTTGGGTATTTGACTTGCTCATGTAATTCGTTTTTTTTAATATTAGATGGATATTATAGTCTGAGAAATGTGTTTTGTCATTCCTTGAGTTTGGAGTCTCTATGTTGTAGTTCTGAGCAATTGTACCTGAGGATTTGGCAGTAAATGATAGATTTTATGGTATGTTAAAGATGGAAGTCAGAGGCAGGCAAGTACGTATATTGGTCAGTGTGTTTTGTGTGTGGCTTTTTGATACAGTGTGGTGCTAAGATGTTCTACCTTGACAGTGGTGCCTTGAAAATAAACTTGTTGTATAGATTATTCCGGGCTGAAGTTGATGTTAGGATGAAAGTTATTGAAAGTCCAGTGGAATTTCTCTAGGACTTCCTTTCTGTGGTACAGGTCAAAAATATTATCAGTGTACTTAAAATAGAGGTGTGGTTTGGGAGTCAAGAAAGTATTGTTCTAGGTCAGCCATGAACATATTCCTGTATTAGGGATCCATGCAAGGTGAAATAGTTGTGTGTGAGCATGAAGTTTTACAGGATGGTTACTGTGCGGACATTGTCTTTATTTTGAATGGTATTCCTGACAGCTTATAGTGTAAAGAGCTTCTGTGTCCATTGTGGCTAAGATGGTGTTGTCAGGGAAGCCATGAGTAGACTGAAGTTTCCTTAGAAATCTGTGTTATCTCATATGTAAGTAGGTGCACTGGTGGTATATGGTTTGAGGATGGATTCCACATATCCAGACAACTAAACAGTGATGGTATTAATGCTTGATACAGTGAGCCTACTGGGCTTGGCTGGTTTGTGTAAGTTTTTGGTAGCAAGTACAAGATCGCTGGCTGGAGTTCTGGCCATGTGTTCGTCAGGATTTGTTCATGTATATTTTCAGGGAAGTTTTTCATAATGTTTTGGAATTCCTTTTGAGATGTGGCTGTTAGGTCTGTAGTTAGGAGCTGGTAACATTTAGAGTTAGAAATTGTCTCTCAGTTGCCTGTGTGTGGCTCGATTTGTCCATGACAACTACAGATCTAACCTTACCTGCCTCTTTGATAATATTTGGATTTTTTTTGAGACCATTCGTAGCATTGTGATCCATCTGACTGAGATTACTGTATACGGTAGTTCTTGTGCCTTGCTAATGATTTCAGCCTGACACCAGTTGCAAAAGCCCTGGAAGTTGATACAGTGGACCCTTGTATAACAAACAGCTTGTATAACATAAAATCTGTACAACATAAAAAATTCTGGAGATAGGGGAAATATAATCGCCTATGGGGAAAATCCGTACAACATAAAAATGGGATTACTCCATTTTCAATGCATTCCGATGGGAATGTGTATAAAGGAAAATTTGCTTAACATAATTTCATTTGGAACGAATTAATTCCTTTATACAAGGTGCCACTGTATTTTGTTCCAAACCTCTTGAAGAGTTCACATCGAAGTTTTCTTTCTGAGTTACTGGAAGGTAGGTGGCTGTCTGTTGGTAAATAGTTCCTTCTCATGCTATTAAGACACTTCTTCATATTGTGGAGAGTGAGGTACACCTTGTGTGTTGTTGTCCTGATTGTTGTCAAAGTTGTGGAAATATTATTTGAGTCGTATCCTGCTGCAAAAGTCTCCAGGTCACCTCTGAACTGTATCATCAGTGTGGGCTTGGTGGGACAAAAGGATACACACCAAGAGTGGACGGCTTGGCTCAATGTGTGGCCATATAGATATATGATGTTATTGTTTAAGACCATGTTGTTTCTGTTGTGGGCCAATGGGCTCTGCAGTAGATTAGATAGCTTGTTTTCATTCTTTTTCCTCTGGGCAGTAAGTCGTGCATCATAAATTTTTTTCCCCCTCATTGTGAAGAATGTTTGTGCAGCATCTAGTGCAGAGGACTAGTTCTCAATGTGTGGTTTGAGATCTGCAATATCTTTTTTGGTTTTCCGTTGCTTACTCTAAAAGATGCTGATTTAGGTGGTTCAGTGACTTTCTGGAGAGAGAGAGATACATAATCTATTGCTGTAATCAGTGGGGTGGTGGGCCATAAAGAAATTTTAACTATAAATCCCCTAGGAATATTTGTTTACACTTGGTGAGGAAGATTATGTTCATTTGTACCTGTACATGTTTCTTCAGCTTCTGACTATGCATACTATGTTGTTGTTTCGACTTGTATACCACCCCATAGTGCTAGAACACTCTCTGACTGGTAGGTCAGTTTTAAATAAATGGAATTTATAGAAGAGATTACTCACCCAAATGCTGTTGATTCAATAGGTCTACTCTGGTGCCATTTACTAGGCTTAACAACAGCATTTTGATCCGTATCTGTAGGCTACACAATTCTATTCCCCAGCAGTTGAACAGATCTGCACATTGCAACATATTAAGAATTTATGAATGTTCAATTATAATGCACTTAATTTATTATAGTAAGCTTATTTATCACATTCTTACATTGGCTATAGGCTATTTTTCATAACACACCTCACTTTGATTGAAGAACCTTATGTTCTCAGGAACATTAACTGGACTGTCTTACTGTGCTGGACTCATTAGTGAAGTCTGACATCAATAATTTAAGATATCTCCATATGCCATCAAGTCATTTCCAATTTATGGTGACCTTGATAAGGTTTATGAGATATGAAAAGTGTGTGTGTGTGAGAGAGAGAGAGAGGGGGGGGAGGGAGGGAGAGAGAGAGGGAGGGAAATTTGGTGGTGAGGGGACTGAGTTATGAAGCTCCAAAGGGGGTCCCCTTGAGGGGAAAAAACCTTCTAATTGGAATCATATGGGAAGCAGGAGCAGCCATATCTCCCACCTGATCAGCTTCAGAGAAGGTTTTTTTCTAGGTGCACCACCCTTGGAGTTTCATAACTCAGCCCCCTTATCCCCAAATGCTTCCAAATGTCATGGGGTCCCCTAAAATCACTTTCTGAAGGTACCTCTGCTACTTTGGAGTCCCAAAGTAAGTAAATTTTGATTGCATATTTTTAAAAATAATTTTGAGTGCATATTTTTTAAAAACATGCATTCAAAAATTACTTACTTTGGGGGCACCAAAGTAGCAGGGGTACCTTCAGAAAGCGATTTTAGGGAATCCCCTGAAACCTGGAAACATTTGGGGGCAAGGGGGCTGAGTTACGAAGCTCCAAAGGGGGTGCCCCTAAACTTCTCATTGGAATCATATGGGAAGCGGAGGCACCACTATCGCTCACCCAATTATGACTTGCCCTCTGCTGCCCTCCCCAAGCCATCCAAGTACCTAATTTTACCCCCCAAAACTGGGAAACTTATTTATTCGAGTATAAGCCGAGGGTGGTTTTTTTTTCCAGCCAAAAATAAGGGCTGAAAAACTTATACTCAAGTATATATGATGCATTATGAAGAAATTTAAATGGTTAAGGAGTTCCTATATTTTAGTTCAATTTTCAATGTAAATGGAGAAGGATGTGTTACTGGAGACCAATGCCATCTGTGTTACAGTACTTCCAAATATTATGTATGGTTTTAAAACTGGACAGTGCAGAAAGCTGACAAGGAAAAAGTAATTCAGCTGAAATGTAGTGCTGGAGGAGAGCTTAGTGAATGCCATGGAATGCCAGAAAGATATTTAAATGAGTTCTGAATCAAGCCTCAACTCACTAGAAACAAAGTTACCTAAATTGAGACTATCATACTTTGGACATTTCAGAAGAAGAAAAGACATATTGGAAAAGAGAAAAATGCTAGGAAAACTTTGAGGGCAGTAGAGAAAGAGGAAAACTAAATATGAAATGGAAAAATGAACCCACAAACCTTAGTTTGCAAGACCTGGACTGTTAATGGCAAGAACCTTGGAAGTCATTAATTCCTACAGCATCTGCAAGTTAGAACCAACTTGACAGCACATAACAAAGAGGATTAAGTTGTGCCTCATTATTGGAAATAGAAAACGATTTGAATAAAAGATGAACAACTTGCTTTTCTGTCATCATATATTCAAATAAGTTTCATTCGCAAAAATATCCTGGAGTGTTAATGTCTAGAATTTCTTCACTTTGTACAGAAATAAAATAATTATATTTAATTAACCTTTTGTGATTATCTCTTTAATAAAGTTGTACTCTGGCCAGTTTACATCTAATGTAAATCTAACATAATATACTAGGAAATAGCTAATCATGTAGAGATAAATTAAACAAGATAATCTCCTGTGTCAGAGAAAGTGATGGCATACTGTGAAACATTAGAATACACATCCATGATGTGTTATTTATTATTTATTTCAGTTCATTTCATTTTATAGGTTCTTGTGGCGCAGTGGTTAAATGCCTGTATTGCAGGTAAAACTGTGCTCACGACCTGGGGTTCAATCCCAGGTGGCCAGCTCATGGTTGATTCAGCTTTCCATCTGTCCAGGGTTGGTAAAATGAGTACCCAGCCTGCTGGGGGATGGCAATGTGTACCCTGCATAATTAAATGGTAAACTGCCCAGAGAATACTTGAAGCGCTATGGGGCGGTATATAAGCAGAACACTTTGCTTTGCTTTGCTTTTATTTTTAGACTGCCCAATTGATGGCAAGGTCACTCTGGGCAGTTCACAGCAATAACATTAAAAATAACAATACAACCAAAACAAAACATAATAGTACAAATCATCATAATACAACATTAAGAGAGAATGTTCTCAGAGGCTTTGGTGAACAGCCTTTTTTTGAACATCCTCCTGAAAGCTGTGAGGGGGAAAGACACAGATGTACTAGGAATACATAGGGATGGGGTCACAACCAAGAGGTCCCAGTTTCTAGTGGATGTCTTCCTTGTCGCCTGTGATGTGGCAACCCTTAGGAGCACAGCCCGAGAGGATCAAAGTATTCTGGGTTGATATTCTTAGGGAAAAGCACTTTGACAATCAGCAGTGTCCCAAATCCTGAATGGTTTTATAGGCAAGAACCCGTTCCTTGAACCTGACCAGGGATGACACAGGCAGCTAGTGCAGGGCAAGATGGGATCAAACGTATTCACATTCAACACCAGCGTGGCTGCCACATTCTGCACCTGCCATCATTTTTGGTCAATTTCAAGGGAAGCCACCCATAGGGAGTGGAACAGTAGTTGATCTGTGATATCAGCAGGGTGGTAGGGCAGCAGGAAAAGCTAGAGCAGTACTGGAGTTTTCTTCCATTAAGTTTAGTAATAAATAAAATATTGCTGGCTATATACAAATAATGGTGACTGCATGGCTAGAGTTCTGTTGGAAACAGAATGTGGAGAAGTGCCAAAGAGTGTTTTTTTTTTAAAAAGAGCCTCTTCAGTTGTCAAATACATAATCTTCTAAGACTAGAGATCACCTGCATCACCAAACATGAATGGATAGATACATGCTAATTCGATAATGTCTGTGCATGCAAAAAAAGCATTTTATATTGTTACACTAAGAAGACAAGAAGATACAGTTAGGGTTGAGTTTCTGGAAATAGACACAAAGCAGAATGACTAAGAAATAACAGCGAGAAAAATGAGGCAATAAATAATTTCCGTTACTTACTTTTTATTTTTATTTTAGCTTTAATTTTAAAAATATTATTCAAATCTTAATACTTGACTTTCTATTTCCTTCTTAATCTCAGTTGATATTGGGGGATAAAAGAAGGGGAGGAAATGAAGGGAAACATTTGGTGAATATTCTATAAAAAAAGACAGGACAAAGAGAAACAATGAGAGAGAAAATTCAGGTAATATTTTGTTTTATAAAGATTTGGTAAAATGTTAAAATAACCTGATTATTAGGGAGAGGAGAAGGAGGAGGCATGAAAAAAATGAGAATAACTGTAACTTGGCTGTAAGAGCACATTTTTATGCTCTTCCAATAATGTCTTATGTTTTATTCCAGCTCTTTATGGGACTTTTTAAGGATTATCCCACAGAACAACACTGGATCCTTTGGGATAATGAGAGTCCTGCATTAACTTATACAAACAGGGTGGAATAGCAGGAGATATGTTGATTTATCTTTTCCATTGCAGAGCTGGAAAAAGTTTACTCCATGGTGGGCATGAGGAGGGGTTCAGAGTTCCCTGCTCTTTATGGGAACTACCCCATTTTAAGTACACTTAATTCTAATATTTCCACTATTTTGTATAATTTCTCAGGTGGAGACCAAATGATCCCCTGAAATTTGTTAGATTACAATTCATGTCAGCCCTAGGAAAAATGATCAGGGATCAGAGATGACTGAAGTGAAGATACTCTACAATGGTTGAAGGATCCCTGTTTAACTATGGGCCTTTTCACACGACCCCTAAGATCTGCTGGCCACTTAAATTCGGACCAGGGATCTTGGGGGTTCGTTGCTCTTTCTGCGTCCCCACCCCTCCGCACTTCCTTGCTCCTGTCTACGTGAGGGGAGGGAGGAAAAAAGAGAGGGAAAAATACAGACTCACCTCCGAAGCTACCCGGAGCCCCGTCGTTGTCCTGATTCCTTCTCTTCTGTTTGTTTGTTTTTGCCTTCCGCCCCTTCTCTTAAAGGGGCGGGAGGCCAAAAAAACAAACAGAAGCAAGGAGAGCCCCGCACTCACCAGATTAAATCCGGACCTGGGGATTTTCACCCTCCTAGAGCACGTACAAGAAAAGTGCCCTGGGACGCGCTTAGGTGGGCGTGGTCGCACTTAATTTCCTGCAAACTCTGGAGCTGGTGGGGAAACAATTGTAAGCTCCGGAGCTGGCAGCCATTTGCTGCGGAGTTTAGGGGTCGTGTACAAAGGCTCTATCCTGGTTTTGCCAAAATCACATTCTAAACTAAATTCTTGACATATCCTATTCATTTATTAATTTCTGTATTGACCAGTAGCCAAAACTCTCTAGCAAGTTGAAAATATTATGTATAGTTTCTATCAAGTGGATTTCCACTACATTTTTATTGCCCTTCCCAAATTATGTAGAAAGAGAGGGATGTATTTGCATTTCATGACACAGGAATGTGGGTGTGGCGAAGTCTCCCACTATCCATGGCTTAGCAACTGGTGACTACCCTTTGAAGGCTTGTTTCTCCAGCCTGAGCTAAGATACCAAGTCTGACTATAGATGAGTGTCCAAAAAGAAAAAGGGAAAAAAGAAAAAAAGGGAAAGGGAAAGGGGGGGGAGAACTGGAAGGGTAGCCGAGGGTGGTGGATGGGTTTACAAAAAGTAAATTGTATTTACTTTATTAGAATATTTGTATATGAGCAGGGCATTTCATAAACAAATAATAAAAGATTCAAATAAAATAAAAGTAGAAGGAAAAAAGTTTTCCACATACATGAGCAACTTGTGCTTTTAGAATTACACATCCTACTTTCTGTGTGACATGGAGAATTATGTGCTTTAACCTGTAGAACCAGAGCCATCCTATTTAGGTTGGTCCTTCAGTGTTTAATTTAAATGACCACATACATAATTCTAGGTTTTGGAATAGAGGTAAAATTGGGGGCGGGGGTGCTGGTAATTTAAATGATTATATGCGGACGATGCTGTTCTATTGTCTCTATCAAAGATAGGCCTCAAACGACTAATACATGCATTCATGACTTACTGCAAAAATAATCAACTGGTCATTAATTTCACCAAAACTAAAATTATGGTTTTTGCTCGATCTGTAACTTTAAGAAAGTGGACAATTAATGGCAACTGCATTGAGCAAGTAAAACAGTTTAAATATCTAGGTATCATATTTCACTATAAGTTATCTTGGGCTGCTCATAGACAATCTGTAATCCAAGCAGCCCAGAATACACAAAAGGCAATTACCCGTTTTTTCTTTACCAAGGGGGGGGGCAATTTGTACCTGCTGCTATTCAAGTTTTCAAGGCCAAGATATTGCCTCAATTATTATATGGTATTCCAGCTTGGATTCTAGGATTCCATCCTAGCATGGAGAGTGTCCTTTCAACATTTTAAGATCTATCCTTGGAATGCCAAGATGTGTTCCTGCAGCAGGCCTTCGATTGGAGACTGGCATTGCATCACTAGAATGTGTTGCTTGGATCTATGCTTTTAGATACTGGATTAAGGTATCACATGCCAATACCTCAATGGGATATCTGCATCTCTTACAAAATGATGTCCACAATAGCTCATGGTTTAAAGTTTTTCCAACTAAACTGCATCTGTTAGGGCTATCTATTGATTTTCTTATTGCCTTTGAGCCCAAGACAGCTAAATCTATCATAGAAGAGCGGATTAGGGATATTGACTTTCAGCACTCTATCTCAAGTGTGCAGAAAACTTGCTCTATTCTGCATTTTGGACTAAACTTTAATTTCTCACAAAGTGCTCAATACCTGGAAAACCTGACTGTGCCCAAATATTGGCATGTTTTCTCAAGAGCTCGATTTAACTGCCTTCAATCTGCAATTTTAGATGGGCATTACTCTGGCGTCCCTTATGAAAACCAATTGTGTCCTTGTAATAACAAAGAAATTGAAACACTGAATCATGTCCTTTTTGTATGTGATTTTTACAGAAATGAGCGTACTAAATTACTCAAGCCCATAATGAGTGTCTTCCCAGGTAGGATGCTGAACTGGTATTTAAAATATTTATTAAGTGACAAACAAGGGTACCACTGAATCTGTGGCCAAGTTTCTTTTCTTTGCCCAAAGAATATGGAAGACAACCTTGGCCTCTGTTAGCTCTTAATATAATTATGAATTGCACAATGTTTGTATAATTCACTTTTACTACCTAAACTGTTTTAACTATCTTAAAATTTTGTAATGGTTTTACTCTTTTATCCTTTTAAAACTTCATGTATGTATTTTTACCTTATTGGTTGGGCCTGTGGCCGCAAATAAAGATTGTTGTTGTTAAATGACCCTCCATAAATTTTCACTTCTTGGCCCAGAGTGAAAAAACTGGAACTCCATGACCCAATGTTCAGGTATCAATTTGTTGAGATGTGGCACAATGGTACTGGATCTTTGCCCTGTTATTTGCCAGCTTAAATCATAGTGTTGCTGGTAAGCATTAGGAGCAGGTTTCATTTAAAATACATTTTAAGTCTAACTTAGTGATTAATGGACTGACAACATGCTTCTTCTCAAGCCTGCCTGACCAGTCGTCCTGAGAAATAGCACTGAGTGAGAGAAGGATCAGCTTCAAAAGGAAGGGTTTTGAGGCAGGAGGATCCACAAAACTAGGGTGAATTTTTAGAGACCTGCAGTGATGAGTGATGGAGTTCATTTGCCTCCCTCACTTTGAAAAAAAAAAAAAAACCTTATGTTTTTTAACAAAAACAACTTCTGGATTGGGATAAAAGCAACCGCAATACAGATGATGTCCTTGGGAAAGACTGCCCCCCTCTGCATGAGTGCCTCTCTGTGCGTTTATCACTTTTGTAAACAAATCACAAAATATTCAAATAAAATAAAAGCAGAAGAAAAACATACATATATGGAGTAGAGCATATTAGAGTTAGCTTTCTATTGTGTACTTTTTGGTGTTCAAGGGATATTCTGAGGGTAAGGGAGGACAGTGGGTAAAAGCTACATTCAGAGGCATGAAGATATGTTAGCAGGTGATTTGTCATCTTCATAGCAACAAATCTGTTCCTATAGATTCCAGACCTCAGTCAAGAATACTTTGAGTCTGCTTGCTGAAGAGAGGCAGAAACATATACGGAATGCAATAGTTTCCTACCTTCCAGTCTTTATAGAAGCCTGCAGTGTTCCCTTTTGGTTTGAGAAGCATAATTACCTCCTCCATACAAGGCAGAGTCCAAGTCAGATCTTGGGTACAACCATGCCGGCTGTCAGATTTTCGGAGCTCTGATCCAGGCAGTTCAGAGTCTAAGGTACCAGTGCCCCAACACAGGGCAGGTAACACAGCCAAACACCATCTTGAAAAAGGACTCAAATTAATGCTAAAATCTTAGCCAGCAGCGTTTAGCCAAACAGTCAGAAAGTCATGCGAGGACAATTAAAAGACACATTCAAAGGCAGTCTAAGATTACTCACAAAGGAAGCCCGAGCAGGGGTCAAGGTATGTGCTCACAGGGAGTCAAGACATTCTGTAGAGATGGCTTCAAACAATCCTTGCCTAAAACTCAGACTTAAAAGAGCTGAGCATGCAAAGCCCACCCAGGCCTTAGCAGCAGCAGAGGATCCCCTGTTCACAAGAAGGACATTCCTCTGTAGGAGGCTTTCATCTTGAGACAGTCCAGGATTCTCAGAGCTGGGTTCCTTTTCCCAAATCTGAGTCTTGGGTTCTGAGTCCGAAGACTGAGTTTGACTCTTTTGGCACAAGTCCCAAGCCACGAGTCCAAGTCTTGTTTTGCCCTGCTCCCCAAGGCTTAGGACTTGGAACTCCAACCAAGCAACTGGACCACGTAAGTTCAGAGGCAGCAGGCACGCTACCATTGCCCTAGACCCTGTGGGCCTGCCTCTGCTGCCCATGCCCACACCCATCCATGCTGCCCACTGCCACCATCTTCCTACCTGCTACACGTGCAGTGACAGCAGGTCAACTTCCTTTCCCAGAACTGGCCCGCTGTCTACTGCACATGCAGCAGCCAAAGGAGCAGCCCGGCTTTTGAAGATGGCAGCAATGGCAAGTAGGACAATGGCAGGGGCAGATAGCAAGGCAAGCCCGTGGGGACTTGGCAGTGTGACTAGGACAAATGGATCCAAGTTGAGAGTCAAGCCACTTCACCTTAGAATTCCCACCCCAAGTCACGTCACCAGTGTGACTCAAGTAGAACTCAACAGTGAGTCGCAATTTGTGAGTCTTCATCCCTGCTAAGCATTCAGTGTTTCATTCAGGTTATTTTCCTTCACATGTCCATAATTGTTTTCATCTGACAAATATTCCTTTGCTGAGAAACACTTATTTCATGCCTTTGCTACTGCAGCAACCCCCATACAAACACCCCCAAAACTCCTATTTTTTCATTCGGAACCCAAATAAAAGGTGGTTTCTTACTTGTTTGGGATATGTCAAAGTTATACAACAATATCAGGGTAGTTGATACCCTAGAGCTCTTGCTCTTCCCAAGGCTTTTCAGTAAAAGAATGAGGCTTTCTCAGCAATTCTAAAGGGGGGGGCAACATTTTTTCCTATATCTCATCAGTTGTGTTTAGCTTTCATCTGATTAGCTGATTCACTCACTTTTTCTAGGTGTACACACATTTTAGCACACTTATAGCTAAAATGAAAGTTTAGATGCCTCCTTGATTCCCATTGGGTACTAGCTCTTACTGCCTAAGGTTCTTCTTTCACAACCACATGGAGGCAGAGTCAAACTGAACATGTTTCATTGGGTTTTGTTAGAGAAAAATCTTCCTATGACTGGATCTGGTTTAATTCTCATAAAGATAATTAGCTCATGCCGATCTAAATTATTTCAGCAGTCAGAGGCCAAGTAGAAGAGCATTTGACCAGCATCCTATTGTCCTGTTAAATTCTCAGTGCTGTGTTGTGCGAGTGGAGATACTTTTTTGGAGCTTGCACAGTGAGTCCATATGGAGGGAGATGGTCTCTAGCTTGTTCAATGGCAATCCAGAGATCATGAAACACTGAAAGCTGGGTCATGGTCCTTCTCTTGTGCAAATGGATTCTGGCATTTGAATCTAGCTTATCTGCAATAAAGCAGGACATTTCACCTGGTAGAAATTGAATTTACTTGGTCTTATTTCTTCTTAGAAAGTGTACTTAGAACTAGCCCATATGCAAGACAATAGAATCAAAGAATGGATGTAGTAAATACTTTCTGTTTTTATCAGCTCATAAACTTGCCAGGTGAACCTATCGTTTTTTTTAAAAAAAAATTCAGTTTCAGAATGTAATTATGGTTTCCCTTCCTCATTTCTAAGAGATGGAGAAGGTATTAACATATTTACATATTTATATTCCTGAAGCGGGAATTCCAGTATTTTTCATCCTTGCATGGTAAGGTTGCACAGGCTAAAATCCCCTCTTCTACTCAGTATTAAAGGTACAGAAGACTTAAGGTCATTTCTCTCTGACTATTCTGTTCTGTTTCCTTTTGCATAGCTGTGACTGATTTTTCCCTAGAGATGCCTTAAACATGTCAGAATTACCACTTGTTGAAAACCTCTATGCAAAAGGCACAGAAAGGAAATGGAGATGTAAAGGTGCAGAATAAGTCAACAGAACTGAGTTTGTGTGTGTGACTAGTTAGCTAAAGGAAACCTTCAGCGGGTTAGAACTGGGTATCAACAGATGGTAAATAGGGGAGCTTTTGCTACAGCAAGACATATGGCTGGCTTTCTGTCAGGTGGCAAATACATTAGTACCAGGACATTTCAGGAAGTGTCCCTAGTTGCAGCCTGCTGTTCTTAAGCAACAGGGGACATCGACTTACGAGTTTCTCTCCTGTGATTTAATCTTTATGGGATTTTGGTGTACTAATCATCAAGATAAGTATATCTGATAATAGGGGTCCAGCCTCTAAAGTGAAGCTAATTGGCAGTGGCTGAGCAGCTTTTCTTCCGGTTGGGTTGGTTTGCCATGCGTCTCAATCCAACTCTTGTACATTTCTCAACTAGATACTTGCATATGGAGATAGCAAGAAAGCAGAAACGGCAAGCACTGTATATTGATGATCGTATTGAAAACAATTGAAAACTGAGGCATGCATAATCAGTTACAAAGGGGATCAGTTACAAAAGGAAGACTGCTAAAATGTCACATTGTCATCCCATTCTTCTAGTCTTGCACATTCACAATTAGTGCAGTCAGTTTTGCCAAGGAATGCATTTCACCTTTCAGGGTTTCTTTCTTTCTTTTTATTTATTTATTTGTTTTTGACTTCTGTCTCTTCCCATTGCTCTAGTTCCTACTGACTGAGCACAAAATCAGGCAGTCCAGTTATTCCTGTAAACAGAGGAAATCCTATCTTGATCCCCAGAGAGCAGGGTTTGGCCTTCCCCCCACCTCCTTAATACCACGTGGAGTATTCTGGCTGGAACACAGAGAAGCATGTTGCTCCTGCCATTCCCTCAGACCCTCAACCTGTCTGTTGCAATACTGAGAGCAGTTCAGAGTCCTTTATGAAAATGAAAGACTGGAAAGGGGGAGCATGAAAAGAGCGGGCAGAGGGCTTTGCCTCAGAGGCTACACATGTGTGTTTCTCCACGGCTCATTGCATCATGATCATCATGATCATCATCATCATCATCATCATCATCATCATCATCATCATCATCATCATCATCATCATCATCATCAGGATGCCTGAGGCTAATGTTGTCTTGATTCCTTATCAGAAAGCCTAGATTTGTGCTTTTTGAACAGTTAAAGAGTATTGTGCCCAGTAGAAAACCAGGGAGAAAACCAGTTTAAGTTGCCCAGATTTTTTAAAGTCATCTGGAGCATGTAGCAGGAAGAGAAACCAGATCTCACTGTGTCAAGTTAGAAAGAATTGTAAAAAAAAAAAAGGATTCCCATCAATTTATTCTCATGAGTGCACAGACCTCCCCTGTTAACTGACTTGTGATCCAAATAGTGAATGGCCCTGTGGTAGGTAACCTGCCAGTAATACATGGGCTGCCAACTTTACCTGTTTTCTCTTGTCTTCTCTGTGGATTAGTAGATTGCAACATTAAATGAATATGTCTTCAGGCTGCCTTTATTAATACTAGTAAAGCTATTTGTTCCACTGCCATGATAGATTGCTTCCCAGCATGAAATTGCTGGGGTGGGTGTGTGCATGCTTAATTTATATGTGATAGCCTGGAATCCCATAGATCACATAGAAATAGCCAATAAAACCACTAAGGCTGGCAGGTTGGACAAAGTTCTCTGTTTCTGTGTTTTCATCATAAGCCAAATCGTTTGGCTAGAGTGTGTGAAACCATGTCAGAGCAGAACTAGTGACTATTTGGCTGGGGAATTTGGGGAGTCTAAATAGTAACTTTCTATGCTGCAGTCTAAAAAATAATTTTCTATATTCTTCCTGTGATGTTCGGTATGGATAAGGAATACAGTGGATCCTTATATAACAAACAGCTTGTATAACATAAAATCTGTACAACATAAAAAATTCCGGAGATAGGGGAAATTTGCTTAACATACTCGCCTATGGGGAGAATCCGTACAACATAAAAATGGGTTTACTCCATTTTCAATGCATTCCTATGGGAATTTGTATAAAGGAAAATTTGTTTAACATAATTTCATTTGGAACAAATTAATTGCTTTATACAAGGTACCACTGTGTAGCTCCTTTCTGTTTTGCTGTGATGCTAAAGGATGCATCGTGGAAGTTCAAGGGCCCAGGAATAAAGACTGTTCTTATACACAGTTTCTAAACTTGGTTGCTGTGACTCTTTGACATTCCCTTTCCACCTGTCAGTTTCTGTCAGCTAGAGGAGATGCCTGTCTACCCATATCTCTCTCTGGAAATTTCCTCAGTTCTTCCAACAGCATGTCTTAATTGCCCTTGTATAACTGTGGATGCTCATCCCCAGAATGAGCCATCTGAGTCCAACTGCAATGATGTGCCTGATGTTTTGCCAGCATACAAAAAGACTATTAATGTTTAAACAGTAATAGTGCCAAAAACTAGGTGTGAATGGGTCAGTGCTGGTGCAGAAATGCTGAAAATCACATAGGGTTTAAGGAGGCACTAACTGTCCCCTGCCTACATGTGTGAAAAGTACAGTATTTCTGTGTATAAGACTATATTTTTGTCTAAAATTGTTAGACTAAAAATGGAGGGTCATCTTATACACGGAGGTAGGCAAGAAGAGAATTGCACAGTTGTGAAACTGTAATTTTGGGTTGGGAAGTCTTATAGATGGGAAAATATGGGTATGTTGTAGCTGTTTGGGGCAAAATTTGTTGCTGCAATGCTGGATGAAGGTGCTTCTAAGACCCCTGAAGGCCAGCCGTAATAAGCAGATTGTAGGACCTATAATCCCAGAGTTTAGCACTTGTATAGACAATTATAGTTATTGTGTGCCTGTAGGGTAAGTTTTACTTACAAAGAAAATAGGGGCTTTAAATGTATTCCCCTTATCCCTTCGGAGAACATATCCCAATGACCTCAGATCTGCTTCTGTTGCTCACTCTCTGCCAGCCGTGGCACAAGACAGCGATTAACTGTCTTCATGGCCCCTTAATAACCATGTCTGAAATGTTCTGCATGATTAACCTATTAGATACAGTACAGCTCCCAGCATTCTTTAGCTCTGCTTCTGTGTGCTTTCTAGCATCCAGAAAGAAAATTAGATGAAAGAGAAAGGAAAGTGACCATGGAGGTATAGACTCTTGTTTCAAAGGTGCAAATGCAGTAGTTAATAGAGAGAATGAATCATATAAAAGTGATAGGAGCCCAGGCTAGAAGTGAATGACCTCTATTGATTCATCCTTCATTTGAAAGCTGTGTTAGGAGAGGATATGTTATTTGCTTCTGCAGATTAACAAGTAGGTAGAGATGCATACAAAGGATGGGTTAAATCAGGATCAAGAAGGAGGATCTGGAGATCACTGTCTGAAGAAGAGAGTCTCATTTCAGGTTTTGTACGCTGCATGAAGATAGTTTTAAAACAAGATATGTTCAGGCAATTCGGTTTTTAAATTCCAGCTCATGTAGCACTCACCCACAACAGATGCTCACATCACTAAACATTTAACAAAAAGATGAGACAAAAAGATCTGTGACTAGTTAAAGTCAAAGATCTATCACACCATCATAATACCTGTCATGCTCTATGGCACGGAATGCTGGCTGGCACCTTGGTGTCATGGGGACAAAGATGCTACAGTGGACCTCCGGCCTCATTGTGTGTGCAATGATGGCATCCAATCTAAATATGGCATCGCACCAATTGTCGACATGATATATGAAACCTGACTGTGATGGTATGGACACGTTTTGTGTTCCAGTAAGGAAACTCTGCCCAAAACGTCACACAGGCTCTGGTAACCACCAGACAGGACTATTGTAATGCGCTTTACATGGGGCTGCCATTGAAGATGGTCTGGTGATTGCCACTGGTACAGAACCAGGCAGCGCAGCTGTTGAGTGGTGCCGCTGCACGGACCCATATTACACCAGTTCTGAAACACTTACACTGGTTGCCAGTTGCTATCCGGCCCAATTCAAAGTGCTTATGTTTACATATAAAGCCCTATACGGCTTAGGACCTGATTATCTAAAGGACCACCATCATCCATATGAGCCTGACCGTAAACTAAGATCAGGCCAGGAGGCCCTGCTGAAGGTGCCATCCCTCAAAGAGCTGAGGGGGATGGCATGTCGAAGCAGGGCCTTTTCAGCCATGGCCCCCCAACTGTGGTGTTCCATCCCAACAGAGATCCGCCTGGCGCTGACACTTTTGGCCTTTTGGCGACAGGCAAAGACCTTCCTGTTTAGCCAGTATTTTAATTAGTTAATGCTCTTTTAGCTGGGGACATGAAGAGCAGGATTTTACTATTTATATATTGTTTTAACTGTTTGTTATTTTGATGGTTTTTAACATTTTTTAATTTTAATATATTGTTGTATGTCGCCCAGAGACTTCTTGGTAATGAGGCGGTTAAAAATTATGTAAATAAATAAATAAATAAATAAATAAATAAATAAATAAATAAATAAATAAATAAATAAAGGGTCTCCCTCTGGTGGTCAACAGATCCTGACCAAGGGGACGACTGAAACAGCCCTGGATGAACCACCTTTAACAGCAACATGAAGTTGTCCCGGGTTCACCCAGACCTAGCCCGTGACCTTGCAAAGTGTAGGACGAAAAACAGAATAGCACACCCCACCACCAAGTGGAATAGATGCTAAGAAAAAGAAGTAGAAAACTAAGCAATTAACAAACCTAATGAGTTTTTTTATCTGTCTCCCCATTCCACCATCTATGATGCTCTCTTGCCTATCTCTTCCTTTTACATGTGCATCCATGGTATATACACCCTCTCTTCCTATATACTGTAAACACAAACACACACTCCTATATCCTTCTTTCATCTATTTATTCCTTCTCTCCCTCTTTCTGGTTATCTTACCGGAGCCCATGCATAGCATGTCATACTACGCAATAGCATATTATTCGTTTTATTTATTTAAAATATTTTTAACCCACCTTTCTCCTTTAAAAAGACCCAAGGTGGCTTACAACCATTAAAAGACAGTATTTAACTTAGTAACAATACTAAAAGGATCAATGAATGCAAAACCCAAAAACATAAGCAACACCAAAACATATTTAATACCATCAGGTAGAACAATCAATTTTAAAAACTGTACTTCGTAGCCATTCATGCAGGGAAAGCTTGCCTGATGAGAAAAGTCATCACCCGCTTCTGGATGGGCACCAAAGATGGAGCCAGCCTAGCCTCCTGTAGGAGGGAGCTCCAGAGTCTGGGTGCAGCAACAGAGAAGGCCCTCTTCCATGTCCCCACCAAATGTGGCTGGACTGAGAGGGCAAGAAATCTTCCCTGCCCTGTCTCCTAGTCCTTTAAGAAAGATCTAACATCTTGATTGGAGCTCAACAGTGTCAGGTCAGACTGAACGTTTATTATGCAGTTTAATTGAAAAGGCATGAACACAGGAGAGGGTAAATTTATTCCCTGAAGTCTGAAAAGCTGTGTTTGATAGTTGCGTTGAGCTGATGGGAGGAGAGAAGCATCTTCTAATTCAGACATGTCCAAACTTCGGCCCTCCAGATGTTTTAGACCACTACTCCCACAATCCTTTGCCATTGGAAACACAGGCTTGGAATTCTGGGAGTTGTGGTCCAAAATATCAGGAGGGCTGAAGTTTGGACATGCCTGTTCTAATATGGAAAGACTATCTGTGCCTGTGCATGTTATCATCAGACTTGAAGTTAGAAAAAGACTTATGAGAATCATCTCTTCCTGTAGTTTCATCATAATGAAATTTGTGACACCTGCAATATCTGATTAGTCATTTTTGCAGAAGTAGCCAATTGGGTAGTTTGGGAAAGAACAAAATTTGATTGGTTGAAAGGACAGAAACATCCAGAGATAGGAGAATGGGCTATAAGGAAGAACAAAAGAATGTTTCACTTATTCAGCTTGATCTTGTGTATAGTTAGCTGGCTTAGCTTCATCTGTCAACATGTAATATGTACCTGTTATTCTGCTGGGCTCTATGTGGGCATAGGAACCATGCTACTTTGTAAGTACAGATCTAGTTAGTTAGCTTTTATTTTTTTCTGCATAAATTCTTAACTGCATAAATATCTAAAAGTTGGTTTGCAGCTGCAAGCCGCAACCTGAATGTTTTTTGGTCTCTCCCTGGAACATTAAAGAAGTAAAATTCAAGAGTATTGGGACAAGGATCTCACAATATGCTTTCTCAATCACTAGCACACCAAGCCCTCCTGGCAAGTACCCATTAGACAGGGGCACGACTCGGCGAAATTGTCGTTTCCGTTTTCGGTTATCATTTCCGTTACGTAACGGAAACAGTAACGATAATTAAGCCATTAGAACTCGAACTCAAACCGAAAAAAGAAAAATTTGGTCAGGTTTTTCGTTTCCGTTTCTGGCATTGCAGCGATTGCGCGATGCAAAGCACAGAAAAAGTTTTTAAAGGTTTTTTTAAAAAACCCCGACTCCCGGCCAAAAAAGCAGGCGAAAATATGCCTGCCTGAGGCTTTGCCACCTACCAGAGGGGTGGTTTCTGGGGGGTCCCCGGCCTTCCCCCCCTCTTCTCCTGTCCTGGGCTGATTGCACCAGACGGGGGGTGTCATCCTCGTTGTCTCGCCATGCCATGCGGTGGGGGGGATCCAAAATGGCGACAACAATTTTTCTTTTGAAATCGTGGTCAAAAAACACACCAAATCACCACAGAAACATGTGAAATTTATTTATTTTAAATGCCTTAATTTTAATAGTAGCAGCAGTGGTTTTTTTTATAGCAATAAAATGTCGTATTGATTTTATTTTATTTTATTTTATTTTTTATTTTTTTAGACCTGTCCATTTGGGCTGGGCATGGGATGGGACCATGCAAATTTTTTGAACCATTCCACCAATGGCATCGCCAGGTTTTTGACTGACACTTCTGGATGTCTCGGAGGGCATAAAAAGCCGAGGCACCTTCCAGAAATCGCAGTCCGGTGTATGGATGTGGTTGAGGGAGGAGGGCTGGCTGCTGGTGCTGGTATGATCCGATCGAGATTGAGGAGGGAGGCTGGAGGCTTTAGGATTTAAGTTAGGCAGGGAGGGAGGGAATTGAATTTAGAAAATAATTTCTTTGATTCCCTGCAGCTTTGTCTGCTGAAGGGAATAGCAGTTTATTCTTTATTTCTTCTCTGGCAGTTTGAGGATTTTTTTCTGATATTGGATAAAGGGGGAGGTTCGACTGGGTGTGGGAGGTGTGGATTTATTTTAAATATATATTATATACTACCATTTATTTTCTATTTTCCCAACTTCAATTTGCTTGCACACACACACATTTGGGGTGCAAGCCAAGAACAGAACCTCTATCCTAAGTGATATCCCAACTGCCCACTCGCCCGTCCGCCCACGCTGCCACCCGCCTGCGGCCCGCGCCACCACCCGCCTGTGGCCGCCGGCCGCCCATGGCCCCCCACCACCCCTGCCCACCCGTACCTCCCCCTGCCGCCCACCCCCCACCCCGCCCGCCGCCTAGGGCGCAAAAACACCTAGTGCCAGCCCTGATTACGGGACGCCCCTATGCTCTGGGAAGTCAAATCGTGCTAAATCGCGGTGGAAACGACAAACGAAACGACAAATTTTTGAAAAATTTCGCGACAAACGGAAACGGCCCGAAACGGACCCGTTCCAACAAATGAAAACTCGAAACGTCATTTTTTCTGGTCATGCCCATGTCTAGTACCCATACTTTAAAAAAAGCAAAGGTAGTATGGCTGAATGGGACAGTGGATCCTCTCTGTGGTTACCCATAACCTTCATACCATGAGGGTTTTCTGTTAAAATGTGTATGTTTTTAAATAAACAGACAAGAAATAAGAAACCAAATTCCATCACTAAGATCCATGGTTTGAGATGGAAGTGTGCCAAAGTAGATCTGGATCTATAGGAAGATTTCTGGGGGATTTGCAAGTATTCCTGGCTCACAATATTTAAAAAAGCAGCAACAAAATTCCTCTTATCCTAAACTGTGCTAAAATTAAGATGAGGATAGCCAGAAATAGGTGTTTACAGAGAATGTTGGGAAATGATCCTCAGTTCTGGTACTGTAGTTCTTAAGTGATAATTTATTTAATTTTACCCTGTTTCCCCGAAAATAAGACATCCCCTGGAAATAAGACCTACTTACAGTTTTGCCCCACACTGAAATATAAGGCATCCCTCAAAAATAAGGCCTCCCATAATAAGATAACAATAAATGTGTACCGTATTTTTCTTCATAGAAAAATAAGACATCCCCTGAAAATAAGACCTAGCGCATCTTTGGGAGCAAAAATTAATATAAGACACTGTCTTATTTTCCGGAAAACACGGTTAAGTGTATATGTCTTCCGGTATCATTGGTACATCCTTGAGTTCCGGTAGAAATATATCCTGAGGTTTGCTCAGTCTTGTTGCTCGTTGGCATGTTGATCATTCTGGAGGTGACAGCTCCTGATTTTTTTTTCTTCAGAAAAAATAGTTCAAAATCATCTTTGTGATCTAGCCAAATGACAGCCAGATGTCATACCTCGCTGATGCTAGTCATGTACTGAAGAGTATACTATTGTACTACTCTTTTACATTTCTGTATAGGTACATAAGGGTAATAAACATATTGAGCGATGATTAAATGCCTCTTAACATTTGAAGCACTTTTTGTTCATTTAAAGAAGTAATCTATCATACAGGAGTATGTAACCCTGGCATATGAATTCCCGTGTGTACCCTCTGGCTGAGGTATCTACCTTGATCATGCCGACTTGATCTCATGCTTATTAGTTTTAGATTGACTAAAAGTGCTCTTTTGGCAAAGTTGTTTCCTTCCTGTGTTTATACATAGTGGAGACAAATTCTAACTCACATCTTCATGAGACATGTATGAGAATGTTTCTCCCCACATTTTTTTTGAGGTGGAAACTTTTCTAAGGCAATCTGTTGACTTAGAATCCTCCAAGTCTCAAAACTATTTATAGATATGTACTTTCAGGACAATGCTTGATCTTCTCTCTGCTTTATCTTCTCTTTATCCTTCCCTTTACAGTCATGGACACACAACATTCAGCGGGAGAAGGAATTCCTACGGAAACTGGTGAAGGCACGAGTAATCACAGACCTCACCAGTGGAATCTGAAGAGGCACAGCCACTGTGCTGAAGGGCATAGCCACACATGCATACAGCTGAGAACAAGGGCAGCAAGAGGTCTTTGGCAAGGTTACCAGCTTCTTTGAGACACACCCGTGCCCTTGGAAGGTCTCCCCGGCTTGCTTTGTCTGCCTCTCTCCGGGCTGGCAGTCATTGGCCTGAGGGGGGGCAGGTCCCTCACTCAGAACTGGAGGTGAATGCCGTGTTTGAGATGGAAGAGAACAAAAAATAGGCCAGTGGAACAAAACAAAATGTGCCAAATGGAACAAGATTCAGGCCAGAGGCAGTAGTGCATGAATGTACGGCACATTATTGTGTACAAAAAAGACTGATAATCACACCGAATATATCAATGTGCAAAATGGAGCCTGGTCTGTGCACAGGCCCCATGCAACACTGGACGTTGCATTGCACTTACCCTGTCTCTGTGCCAGCCATGGCTCCTTTGTGGGGCTTGAGTCCATCCAAGACTTGTCTGTTGTTGGTGCTGCTATAACTTAAAGGTATTGTGACCTCTCTCTGCCCTAGACGGACCGACTGGGAGGTCGACTGACTTTCCTAATTCCCTGCTTCATGGGAGGCAGCTACTGCTGTCGAGGCTCAACTGGCTACATTTGGAGTAAAATTATTCATGGAGCAAACCTCCTTCTGCTGGGGATTTCTACCTGTTCAGCGGGCTGGCTACAGGTCTTGCTGGAAATCCCCCAGTATTTGTTTTCCGTGGCATCTGCATCATGATTTTGAAGAATTCAAGTATTTGTTTCTTGTTTGGGAAAATAATAATTTATTTTTTGGATCATGTTGAAATTGTCTTACAAAGATGTGTCCATGCTTGGCAGCTAATGTTGCCAGTGAATTTCCACCCATTCTGTTGTACTCAGCTTTCAGTGACTGCTACCTTGATAGTGTTCAAGCATTTTTGGAGTCAAGAGGTAGAAAACACCTGGCTGGCAGCTGCCTGGTGTTTTTTTTTTGTTTGTTTTTTTAGCTTCCACATGTCAGGCATCCTGTCAATCTGTTTCCAAACCTTTCTGCAGCCTTCATAAGAAGACAGAAACACGTATGTTTGTTACTGTTCTGTCCTAAGTCTCAGTAGCAGTCTTTGCACAACTGTGTACCATTGGTTTTAGAAAGAAATACATTGTGCAAAGAGACCATATTGTGGGGAGAGTGAAATGGCATCAATGCTTGGGGGGTCTGCAGATCATCCAAGGGATATTCTTGATGCTGCTAATCCCTCTGATTGCCAGATGTGCATTTATATTTTGCATTATTGTTAGGCCCAATAGTGCATTTAAATGAATTAGTTTGCCTTTCCTTGATTGGAGACAGTGTGAGAATGCAGACAGTTTTCGTGTAAACAGGCCAAAAGAATACTTATCTTGTATGTGCCAGGGGTATCAGCCTGCTTTCTGAAGTGTATATGCATTTTGCCTGTTCAGTGCTCTGAATGGAATTCAGAAACTGTTAACAGGAATACTGACTGTCATATAAGACACTCTTACATTCTCATAACAGTTTTGAAATATGTTCAGCAAGGTAAGACCAAGAACATAGTTCTAGAATAGATATAGGTTTTCCTGTTTAGTCATCCTAATGTAGGATGTGGTAACAAAACTGATGGAGAACCTTGAAGCTACTTAAAGCTTAACAAATTACATTTGGCATATATAGTTGCCAAAGTTTTTTCTGAACTCGAGAAAGAAGATTTATCTAAGAAGTAAGCTAAAGTCTACAGAGGCTATGCCAAATAAAACTTGGTGGTCTTTAAGATGCCAGGACTCTTTGTTTCCAATCCTGTGCGGGACTATGGCTGAATTCTTGGGGGAATGGGTGCAGAATGCAGACATTTTTGCTTTGTGGTCATCCAAAGGGCAAAAGCTGAATCTATACCCGAGGCAGAGTTGTGCATGTCAGTACCATTTTTCTTTGTTGTGCATCAAAGTGGGACTGGCTTGAATGGTGGTTCCTCACAGGGAGGGTTGCTTGCTTTATTCGTTGGTTCATAAGTTCTTGAAAGAGTTTATCCAACAAAAAGTTCTCAGGTGTGGCACTGAGAGCTTATAGCCAGCCTGTTTGCAAATTGCACATGATTAATTTGTGGGATTCACAGTACGGTATGATGATGGGTGCTAACTTAAATGTTTTTGAAGAAGAATTAGACAAATTCAGGGAGAACAAGGCTATCAATTTGTATTGGTTGGTCTGGCTATGTAGAACCTTTGAATGTCATTGAATACAGCTGCTGGAGAGCAAAAGTAGGAGTAGGCTTTATACTCATGTCCTGTTCAGCTACTCTGGGAAGTTAGATGTTAAATAAGATGGGTCTTCAGTCTGTTTCAGCAAGGAAATCCTGTGTGTTCTTCGACATGTGACTTTGGCCCTACGTATCTCGTGGGCAGGAACTGCAGTGGCTGGCAAGTGCTAGGCTGCAAAAGCAGACGTTGGAGCTGCTGCATATCTCCAAGAATTACTTGGCTTTCCCTCTTGCCTGGGTGAAGATCATTGCAGCATCAGGATAAATATACAATTCATATGTGTTACATGCTCTGCTCTATGGTGTTAGAAAAGTACATTCATTGGCACTGCACTGCACCATCCACTCAAAGAGCGATAAAACTGATTCTGCTGCACTACAGACGTGCTTTAGAATGTATGGGAGGCTTTCCAGTAGACTGAGGTTCGCTGCTGAAAAGCACATGGAAAGAAAGTTTATGAGAGAAGTCAAAGCTGAGAAAGATAGGGACCTAGACCTCTAGGTGGAAGCAAAGTGACACAAACCAATTGCCAAAAACAGGCTATCATCAGTTGTTTTCATGTTGTGGAAGCCACACACTTCAGTGTATCCTTCTAGGTCCTCCATCCCTTGCCAAGCCTCTTGTGCTAGTTTAGACAAACACAAGAAACAAGTTGTTTGGCACCTTTAACAGATAAGTAGAAGAGGGATTTTCAGTGGATATCTTGCTTGTCACAAAGTCTAGATGTGCAGAAAAACCCTCTTCCACTTAACTGTTCAAGGTAGAGGATTCTTGTCCTCTTTAATAACTAATGCTCTTCCTTGATCTTATAGACTTATTATCTAGCCACACTACAGCGCATAGTACATGCAGTACATCTTTTGTCTTTTTTTGTAATGTGAAGGGTGGTTTTAAATGTGCCTGCTTGATCCCTTCTGTGGCTTCCTGTGCTCTTATTTTATCAACTGGCTCAAGTTTTACATTCAGGGTACATGTTTGTTTAGGGTATTACCTGTAAGCCTTCTTGCTTGAATTCAGCTTACAGTGGTACCCCAACTTAAGAGCAATTCAACTTAAGAGCGGAAAACTGTTGGCGTTTTAAGTGCCGCCTTACAAATTTCAGATATGGTCTGCTCGACTTACAAATATTTTTTCATTTTTTGATTATTTTTTTCATATATATTTTTGATAAGTTCCCCAACTTAAGAGTAGTTCAACTTAAGAGTATGCATTCGGAATGGATTAAATTTGTAAGCTGAGGTACCACTGTAGTTGAATATTGTTCCTTTTGCTATTTTTAATTTCCTGCTCTACTCTGAAGTAGATTTTCTTTGTAGAAATGATTTGCCCAGCATCTAGCAACATACAGTAGGTATGCAGAAAATATATATAATCATCCATATTTTTCTACTCTCATGCTCTTCTTCATGTCTCAGAGTTGAAGCGTCAAACACGAGTGGCTATCGTAAATGTATGGGGTGCATTAGTCCAAATGTTTAGTTTCTACAAGCAAGACTGTCTCACATGGAACTAAAACTTGAATCACTTTAGCTTCCATCTCTGTGCTAGCCTTGAAGTATGTCCTCTAAAACAGTGGTTTTCAACATTAGATCTTATCTGTCTTCCAGATGTTTGAAGGGCCACAGGTTGAGAATCACTTCTTCAGAACAGCACTTGCACGAGAAGAAGTTGGTTGGGTTGGCACTCCCTGTCCATATGCTATACAGTTCCAGAAGAAGAAAGAACATCTCATACATACAGTAGTACATGCATAAAGTGCAAAGAAGCATAATGGAAGTTCCTGAGAAGCATGTCTTTTTGTAAGTGAAAGTAGTTGGGGGAGGAGAATTGCATGTGTTCTGGTAGGCCCATGAAGAGTTTGAGTGGGAGAGTATGCCTCTTCATTTTCTTTAGCAGCACTGGGCAGTCAAGTGACATAAATAACAGGACTGTGAGATGAGCATGTCAAGAGTGATATACTACCTGAGGACTAGACTATAGCTGGAAATGGAGCCATTGCTATTTTTGAGGATGGAAAAGCAGAGCAATAGGATGTTGGCTCAGGCTCAAACTCACTCTCTCTTCTGCCAGTCTGTGCAATCAAAGCACTGCTATCTTAGCATAATTGGACCTTAGTTGTCTTCTGTGCGTACTTTTTCAATTGGCTGTATAGGAAAGGACGTTCTCCTGTGCTTTCAGTTCATCTACCGTACTGTGTTAGGATTGCTGCTGCTCCCAGAGGAGAAACACAGCCATTGCTCATTTGCAGATGGAAGAAAAAGATGGAAGAAGACAAACTAGTTGTTCTCTTCTCAAACATAGTAGTTCATTCGGCTTGGGACAAGATCCCAGCTCTGACCCCCATGAGAAAGCCTGTATCTTTAACTTACCAGCAAAGACATAGTCTTCCCCTGACCATCCAGTTCAGTTTCTGCATCAAGGAGACAGTGTAATAAATTTTATTCATTAAACCTAACAAAAATGTGAAACTTGCAGTTTTTGTTCCAATTTGACTATTACTGTCATCCAATTAAAAATATCTTAGCTGATTAATCATGTGAATTGCAGTCAGTCAAGCAGTGCTGGGCAGTCAAGTGACTTTGCATATGAACAAAAATAATATTCTGATACAGAACTCATCCGTTACTTTACTTGAAGTGGTGTGTATATCTGTCTCTCTGGTTTGTCTGTCTTAGGAGTCATATTAAAAGAAACATTTCCTCTTTCTATAAGGGAAAAGGAGAATGCCTCTATAAAGATACTTGTCATCTCATTTTTTAAAATAAATGCTTGTATTAAAAATAATGTACTTTTAATATCTGCAGCCGAATTAATTAGGAGACCTTTTTCAGTCCATCAAATTGTTATATTAATCAAGCCATCTAATAAAGTGTGGCAGTCCTGCATTTTACACATAGGGAGTTGAACTAAGGAGATAGTCACTTGCTGAAAATAACTCACTTGTACTTTTGGATTGTGAGGGTGCTGCAGAGGTGATAAAGCACTTGTGTTTCTTTGGCTGTTTCTGCTGGTCCTCGCCTTTTCCCCACCCTTGGAAACTGTAGTGGCCTGTACTAGAAGCTACTGCTCTATACTGGCTGGGATATCGACACAGTTGCCTTTAAGCACTTTCTATGGATATTCTGTGAAATCAGATGTTGTTTGTGACTATTGCTACATTTGATGCCAGTTCAATTTTTGTGACCATGTCTTCAGTAAAAACAGAATCATCACTTTACAGATTGTTTTGTATGCTTCAGTGAACATATTGCAAATCCCTCCTACCACTGCATCCTTGCCTGCCTAGTGAGGCTCCAGCTTTTGAACAGGATGGGAAGTTGCTGCTCAGATGTCATTGATCTTCAGAAAGATCCTTGTTCCCACTACTCACTATTTGACACCTACCCTGGCACAACTTACAAACACTCTTTCTATATCATCCAAGGCATGCAAAGTGTTAGAAGGAGCACTGGGTCTTGGCTGACATGTTCTGCTGAGGGATTGAACCAGGTTGTGGTGGATGATCGGTGGGCTATTACAATGCTTTGGAAGAAGTATTAGAACATACAGAATGTATTAAGTAATGTAGGTTCTATTGTTTGAAGTTTCCTAAAAAAGAGAAGAGGGGATGTCTGAGCCTTCAAGTCACTTGTGTCATGCATATCATGGAAGCAATAAAACTATAAAAGTTCCTTTCTGGATCCTTGTCTTCATGCCTCTTTTCCCATCATCTCTCAGCCAGGAAGATGGATGAGTGTCTACAAAGTGCAGTTTAGACTGCATCCCATTCCTGGACTCCAAATGTATGTATGCGTTAAATTTCTATCCTACCCATCTAGGGGTGAACCAATACTCTGGGAGGCTTGCAACAGAATATAAACATAAACATGCTGCTCTCAACATCATACACTAAGCACCTTCTAAGTATTAAGGAACTGCTCTTTAGAAATAAGTGATATTTGTCTCCTGCATTTTCCTCCAGGATTGTTTTTTTTTAAATGATGGGAAAAGACACTCAAAAAAGGAAAAGAAAGGAAGAGGCCATATGTATGTAAACCCTTCTTTTCCAGAAATCAGTTCAGTTGTTTTCCTCTCTGTACCCTGCCAGTTAATGTCAAGCTGTAAAGAGAAAAAGGCTCGCTAAATATTCGTCTCCACAGCCCTGAATTCAGCTCTATATTCTCACAGAAAAGGCCTTGCTTGGTAGCAGGGTGTGACAGGCTCTGTGGCATTGAGGAAGTTGCAGCTTAACTATAAAGACCCAACTTGAGTTGCAGCTGGGCCTGAAGCCAATTGACTGAAAGGCAGTACAAAAGCAGTGGGCTTGCTCTAATTACAAGTAATTGAGGTGTTTTATTTTTGTTTTTACTATTTTCAGTGAATAGTTGGTATCCATGTTTACCTACCTACCCTAGGCCAGCTAGCCAAGCCCTACCCAAGCCAAGATTACTTGAGTTCAGATTTTCTTCTGTAATTAATGCCATCATGCACATGAAACATCATCTGATCACACTGTGCAGTTTTTTACATGTTTCCCATTAATGCTAAAGGAATGCTCTATTGGAAAAGACACTGCCATTGCCAAAATGTGCCGGTTATGTTATGGTTTCATAAGCAGCACTACAGTGGCATTATGAGCAGATGACGTAGAGATGTGCCCGTAGAGTAAAAAATAGCATTCTCAACATGCATTGTGTTCTGACTCTACCTTTGCAGAGGTAGGAAAGCCCAGTGAAGTAGAAATTTATGCAGTGGGGCTGGGAATCAGGCATAAAATCTCCTTCTCCTTATGGGATAGGGGATTGTTGCTGCTTAGAATGGATCCACTCAGTTTTCACCAAGCACAGAATAAACCATGGGACTAGGCTAGAAGCAAGAAAATCCACAGGCCAGTTGATGTTTCTTGTGTGGTTGTGTGACAATCACAGTAATCCAGTGATTTATGTCCTTGACATGATTGATGAGGAGAATATTACCTTTAAAATATTACCTTTTAATTCTGGTTTTGATTCAGCTATGCTGCAGAGTGTTAATCAATTTAGTTTTGAAAATTCAAAGATTGAACATTTGACCTTAATGCAGAAGTATGCAACACAGCTCTTTTAAAAAAAACAACTTTTAAAAATACCTCTCACACTGCAGTGTTCTAACATTTTTATAACCTTTTCTTAAATAATTTTTAAAGAGCAGGTGAGACATCCCACACTTACACTACAGTTATTCCACTGATGCTGCGTTGAGGAGCTATAGCAGAGGCAGCATTATGTGCAACATCACTTCCGTTACAAAAAAAGTAGTTGTTACCCTACACACACACACACACACACACACACACACACACACACACACACACACACACACACACACACACACACACACACACACACACACACACACACACACACACACACACACACACACAAATCACAGCTGGAAATGTGTAAGGTGGGAGCCAGTCGGAAATTCAGCCATATACAAGTTTAATATGGGAGCAGGGGAGGGAATTCTTGTTCAGTCTAGCTCAGTGTAATTTAGTCTCGTTTAGTTAACTCTGTGGTAAGCATAGCAGCATCTTCTAAAATATCAGATAATCTACAGTTCCAGCAGACAGGCAACCAACTTGATATTACTTGCTGTGAGTTTTATTTTAGGTACAGAGGAAACTGCCTTGTTAAGTCGGTCAAGTCACTGACACATTTAGCTCAATATTGTCAACTCTGACTGTCAGCAGCATGCCAGGGTTTCAGGAAGGTTTCTTTCCTTACCTGACCTGCAGATCCTCGTTGTTTCCTGGTAGTCTCCCATAAAGGTACTAACTTGTATCAACCCTACTTGGCTTCTGAATTTAGATGTATTCAGGTGGATATGGAGTGCTATTGTTTAAGAACATAAGAACATAAGAACATAAGAAGAGCCATGCTGGATCAGGCCAAAGGCCCATCTAGTCCAGCTTCCTGTATCTCACAGCGGCCCCACCAGATGTGTTTGGGAGTGCATGAGACTAGATATCTGTCTCCTGATACCACTCTCCTGCATCTGGCCCTTGAAGTACCCTGGTTTAAACCCTGGAGGTTACACATCTCCATCATGGTTTGTAACCTGTGATGGACTTTTCCTCCAGGAATCTGTCCAATCCCCTTTTGAAGGCATCCAGGTCAGATGCCATCACCACATTGTGTGGCAGGGAGTTCCATAGACTTACAACGCGCTGGGTGAAAAAATATTTTCTTTTGTCAGTTCTTACTCTCCCAGCCCTCAATTTGAGTGTATGTCCCCTAGTTCTGGTATTTTGGGAGAGGGAGAAGAGCTTCCCTCTATCCACTTTACTCATGCCCTGCATTATTTTGTATGTCTCAATCATATCCCCCCTCAATCGCCTTTTTTCCAGACTAAAGAGGCCCAAATGTTTTAGCCTTTCTTCATAAGGGAGGTGCCCCAGGCCAGTAATCATTTTAGTCGCTCTCTTCTGCACCTTTTCCAGTTCCACTATGTCTTTCTTGAGATGCGGTGACCAGAATTGTACACAGTACTCCAGGTGGGGCCTTACTATTGTTTTGTATAATGGCATTATAATGTTGGCTGTTTAATTTTCAATCCCCTTTTTGATAATCCCTAGCATGGAATTGGCCTTCTTCACCGCTGCCACACATTGGGGAGACACCTTCATGGAGCTGTCCACCAACACACCAAGATCTCTTTCCTGATCCGTCACGGATAACTCAGAGCCCATGAGTTGATAGATGAAGTTTGGATTTTTTGCCCCAATATGCATTACTTTACATTTGGTTACATTAAAACGCATTTGCCATTTCTCAGCCCATTCCCCCAGTTTGGAGAGATCCTTCTGGAGCTCTTCACAATCTTCTCTGGTTTTTACCACACGGAAAAGTTTTGTGTCATCGGCAAACTTGGCCACCTCACTGTTTATCCCTGTCTCCAGGTCATTTATGAACAGATTGAAAAGCACCGGTCCCAGGACAGAGCCCTGGGGCACACCGCTTTTCACTTCTCTCCATTGTGAAAATTTCCCATTGACACCTACTCTTTGTTTCCGGGATCTCAACCAGTTCTCAATCCATAAGAGGACCTGCCCTCTTATCCCCTGACTGTGCAATTTTCTCAGCAGCCTTTGGTGAGGGACTGTGTCAAAAGCCTTTTGAAAATCCAGATAGACTATATCAACCGGTTCACCCAAATCCACGTGCCTGTTGACCTTTTCAAAAAATTCTAAGAGGTTTGTCAGACAAGATTTACCCTTACAGAAGCCATGCTGATTTTCTCTCAGCAAGGTTTGTTCTTTTATGTGTTTTAAGATTTTCTCTTGGATGAGGCTTTCCACCATCTTCCCTGGGACAAATGTAAGGCTAACCGGCCTGTAGTTTCCTGGGTTTAGTTTAGGTGTCTACCAAAGTAGATTTCTGGGTAGAATTGTTATGAAATTTAATTCCATTAAGAAATAGCTTTGCAATATACAAGCACCTCAAGATACTCACACACAAAAAAACCTAAAAGCACTGCAAGATACTCATACACAAAAAAATAAGATCATGACAACAAAGCACTGGTGTAATTAACATTCCTAGTAGTAACCCACCTTGAACTGTTGCTTCACAATTTTGAACCGCTGGAACAATGGTGGAGAAAATGGACAAATAATTTGACCCTGGCAGCTCCTAAAGGTAGTAGAAAACTAGTCAAATAGTTAAGGAACTAAGAGAGCTGACAGCTGATAAAATAGATTCTAGTTCAAAATTCATGCCGTTTCTCTTCATATGTTCAAGAGTCCATAAGATGCCACAAGACACGTTTCCCCACAGAAGAGTAACATAGCAGCCCCCTCTAGAAAAAACATTTCCCACTTAATTCATGGTCTTAGTGGGACACTGAGACTTTGTATAAGCTTTATGCTTCCAGGAATTATTTGCATTGATATAGGCAATTGATGCAAATCCATTAGACAACAACAGATGCAAATTTTAGAACAGTAAAATGCTAGGGAAAACCTCTTATTAATAATGACAGCTGAATAACAGAAGAGAGGACAGATGCATGTTAAGTCTCAGAACCTTGCAAAAGCAGTGGCATAGACTTGATGAATCATTTAGATAGTTATCAAATGCTATAAGCTTATCTAGATAATGAGTAAGGGTGTGCTCCAACCGCATGCTGCTGACAGCACAACATCTATGCAAATCTTCCATGGTGCTAGTGCAACAGATCCATTAGAGGGAGAGCAGTGTCCTTTGCATGACTGGGGCTGGAAGGATCCTGTGCCATAACTGGATGCCTGTTGGATGCCTGCGCTCTCTGAACACCACTGACAAGTACACAAACCATAGAGCTAGACTTTACAAAGATTAGTATTCAGAGCATAGACATGCATGAGCACTCCCAAGAAAAAGTGAAAAACAGAACAAGAAAAGAATAATACTGATTTATTTTAAAAAATCAGTGTTCAGTTACTTCACCAAGTATGCTATTGGTGATACACGATATATAGCCAACCTTCATTTCCCTTGAGCCTCTGATGTGTTAAATTCTGTTAAAGGCACATCAGAAACTATTTGCATTTGTAGCCTACACATACCTGTACATTGGTTGAAATCCTATTTCTTAGCATAGTTAAGTTGCAACTAGAGTAGGCCCATTGAATCAGTGTGGAGTGGGTGAATCAATTCCTCCATAGATGATTCAGTGGGTCTCTAATTGCAACATACTATGCTAAGCAACAGAGTTTTTGGCATTATTTGATCTGTTCTTGACTTAGATAATATACTGGATGGGAGAGAAGAAGAAAAAAGAAATACAGAGAGAGAGAAAAGTAAACTTTTTTTAAAATGGAGAGTGTAACTGTGTGGATAGTGTAGAAGGAAATTACATAAGAACATAAGAAGAGCCATGTTGGATCAGGGCAAAGGCCCGTCTAGTCCAGCTTCCTGTATCTCATAGTGGCCCTACCAAATGCCTCTGGGAGCACACAAGACTAGATATCTGTCTCCTGATTCCACTCCCCTGCATCTGGCCCTTGAAGTACCCCGGTTTTAAGCCTGGAGATGACACATCTCCATCATGGTTTGTAACCTGTGATGGACTTCTCCTCCAGAATCTGTCCAATTCCCTTTTGAAGGCATCCAGGCCAGATGCCATCACCACATCTTGTGGCAGGGAGTTCCACAGTCTAACAACGCGCTGGGTAAAAAAATATTTTCTTTTGTCTGTTCTCACTCTCCCATCTCTGACTCCTCAGTCAAACCATCTTTTAAATGAAATGACACCAGAATGTGATGCTGTAAATTATTTTGCCAATGACCATTCCTAAGAAGAACGTCATTCAACTGGCAAGTTGACATTTCTGCTACCACCTTCTGAATGTCAGTGGCATCAACAATGAATGCTATGAGAAAAGTCCTGTTCTCCCTACAACAACCTGCTGTTGCTTAAACAAAGATGCTTATGAAATGTTAGACAAACGTGTTAGTGGACTAGTAGAGCCCAACTTATATGGAGATTTATGCCATCATAAATGTGGCACGTGCCAAAATATATGCCACAATATGTATGTTATGTTTAAAAACTGCTACAGGATGTTACACTTTTTGCTGCAGTAATTCGCTACTGTGCAACAGAACACCAAATTGAAGGAAGGGTTCTCAAGAAAAAGTAAAAATATTGATCAGGTTTTGTTTTTGTTTTTTTGTTGTTATCAGGTACTGAGACAGAAAAGCAGGATATACAGTACAGTAAATGTATTTACTAGATAATCAGTTGAAGGTAACTTTTAATTTGCTCACTGTTTTCCTTGGAACATTCATTTGATACCTATTCTAAAGCCACACAAGCCATAGTCATATCCTCTGGGCACCACAACTGGACTCCATATCCATATGTTTACTTCCACACTTTGCTGAAACCCTCTTCCAACAGCCACACATTCATGACTCATAAGGATTTCAAAGTTATTGATCGTTATATAGTAATTCATCATACTGCTATCACTGAGTGTTATACTGTTCTTGAAATCAGCCCACCTTGCCTTGTTGTTATTTGTTTAGAGATCATTGCCCGTAACAAAAGCCAAACAAGACTGTGGTTGCCTAAGCATGTTAACATTAAAAGGAAAAAATTAAGTATAAAAGAATTCATTATTGCCACAATAGCCAATACACAAGTGTCTATGAGGTTCAGTCAGACACTGAACCAAGCACATCCCAGACAATCACCACTCAGTAAGATGTGAAACAATCAGTAACGATGGGGAGATCTTAAAGACTGGTGATGACACTTAAGAGATCAGATTGGGCTGGAAGGCATGTCCAAGCTTTGTCCCTCCAGATGTTTTGGACCACAACTCCCACAGTCCTTTGCCATTGGAAATATAGGCTTGGAATTCTGGGAGTTGTGGTCTAAAAAAACATCATTAGGGCTGAAGTTTGGACATGCCCGGGTTAGGTGGAATTAAGTATGTGGGGCTCATATCAAATTTCTTCAGGCTGAGGAAGAAGAATGAGAATAGGGCTAGAAGTGCTTTCAATATGAATGAAAAAGCAATTTGACCATTGCGGAAAGAGCAGCATTTTTCAGTAGATGCTGAACCACCTGAATACCCAATGGTCACTCATTCAATCCCCATAGTCCTTATATATAAAGTTTTGTGTTTTGAAAAAGATACTAGTAATCTTGTAACCATCTCTGACATGTTTAAACTTAAACGTTTTTTTTCTGAGTTCCAGTTTTGCCTCAGCCTACATTGCACTCCTCAATTCAAGAGATATTCCGTTGAGAGAACTTCCAAAGCCTTACTTAAAGGCTCTCGGCATGAGTTGTTTTATACAAGCTGGTGGTATATAAGCATCACATAAAGTAAAGTAAAAGCATTTGTCTGAACACAACACTGCCACTTTTATTCATATAAAACAACCTCATGAAATATAGACAGAATATTTTAATCACTAGTTTCAGTCACATTGTCTTAACGGCCATCTTTAGTAAGAGAGAGTAACACTTGCCCCTAATAAGACAAACGTTGGAGAGGCAGTTCACCACCAGCAGCAATATCCCTGAGACTAATATGCTAATTTAATTATAGTTTGGACAAATAGCGCTATTCCTAGAGAAAAAAATGAGGGCACAATACAGCAAATGGTAATGCTTAACATTTGTGCACCCCTTTCACCTGCTCAAGGCACTTCACTATGTAATCTTCTCATCCTTATAGGTTCTGTATGGGAAGACACAATTACGATAGCCAATATTGCAGATGGTAGGAATAAGGCCAAGAAACACTTAGGATTCCCATTTGCAAGGAATCCTAAGCAGGTGAAGACATCTGCTTGGGAATACCCTGAAGCAAATGGTGAGCCACTGTGTGAGACAGAATGCTGGACTGGGTTTGCTGTTGGCCTGTTCCAGCAAGGCTGTTCTTATGTTAAGGCCAGCTAGAGCAGTGTTTTTCAACCTTTTTTGGGCAAAGGCACACTTGTTTCATAAAAAAAATCACGAGGCACACCACCATTAGAAAATGTTAAAAATTTTAACTCTGTGCCTATATCAGTCTCTAAAAGGTTCGCCATTGCTGGTGTAGGGAGAAGCAGGACAGAGGGGCCACAGATTGAGGCAGCCCACTCCCTAGCACCCAGTTCCCACTTACCTGTGTTGTTTTTTAAAAGACATTTTGCCCTGCATGGACTTCTGTGTCCAGTGGAGACCTGAGAAGGGGCACTGACTCTCCAGGAACACAAATAAGACCCAAAAGCCCATCTTGCTCTCCACACTGTGGCCAAGGCAGATGCCTTCAGCAAGTCCAGCGACAGGAGGGGAGGAGGATGAAGGAAGGCAGGAAGGAAAGAAGGCAGAAAGTGTTCTGCTTGTATACCGCCCCATACCACTTCAAGGAGTCTCTAGGCAGTTTACAGTTTTAATTACAGTAGGCAGGCTGCTAGACATACACATATGCAGGCTAGAAATGAGCACGTTTCTATGAAGAGGGGTTTAACTAAATGAAAAGAGAGAGGTGGGGAAAAAAAGAAAGAAAAGACAGAGAGAGAGAGAGAGAGAGAGAGAGAGAGAGAAGAGGGCGACCCAAGACAGAAAGAAAGGGGCAAGACTTCAAGGAATCCATCGCGGGGCCCCTCAGAGACGGCTCTTATCTCCCGGACCCTTCAAACCCAGGCCCGGCGGAGGCCTCCTCCATCCCCTCCCCCTCGCAGCCCTGCTGCGGTGCTCGTGGGGCAGCCTAATAACCCTCTCCCCTTCCCCCACCTGGTGGTTTGTTCTGGGCTGGGGCTCCCGGGCCGGCTCGTGTTGGTGGGCGGGCTGTCGGGTGGCTCAGTCCATTGGTAGCTCCCAGGAAAGGGGTGGTGGTGGTCCAGGGTAAAAAAAGGAGGGGGGAGAGGGAAGCGATCGAGTCGCGGCGGCGGCGGCAGGCACAGGGCAAACACTAAGAGAATGAGCGGGGCCAGGTCCGGCCGGGGAGGAAGTGACGCCAGCGCCACGGGCCTCGGGGGGAGGAGCCAAGCTGGCCCTTGGACGCTATTAACCAGCGCCTCCCAGCTGTGGGCCCCCCGCCGGGCAAAAAATGAAACTTCATTAGATCATTTCAAATTTTCCCACGGCACACCAGGCAACATCTCGCGGCACACTAGTGTGCCGCGGAACAGTGGTTGAAAAACGCTGAGCTAGAGAGTGTACAGCAGAAGAGGCTTTTAGCCTGGGGACTTCCTCATTTATAACTCCACCTCTTAGCCATTATGCCATACCAGTTCTCTGAATAACGGGACAAGACCTCCACCATACAAGCAATATTTTAAAAGGTGCAACTAAGATCAAGTGTGTGGCTAAGATTGTGTGTGATGAAAAGGTGCAGAATTTTCCTGTTATGGCCATCCAAACTAGCTGGGGGCATGAAGGGAGAGAGAGAAAAAGAATGAAATCTCTTTTAACAGAATATTTGGAATGACAACAAATGAATAAATTGAAGAAGTGGCTTGTGCTAAAGATAGCACAACAGTAGCTGAACTGAAGCTTGTGATGCAAAAAGTCTTGTCTCCATGGGAAGTATGGGTAGGATAGTTTTGCTACAGGCAGGAATAGCTGAGATGTGTGTAGGAGGGACTGTCAGTTTGCCAAGACATATTTGTTTAACTAAATAAATATGTAGGATCTTTACACAAAGAATATTATTAAATATTTCCAGAAAGTACTGTGAAACAAACCAAGCTCCCAACTGTCATACTTTCTTTTCAGATGTTCTGGGAGAAGACTTTGCCTGATATCTGTCATAATTCAAACATATTATGTGAGTAATATAGCATTTAACTCTCCCCTTCTGTTGGCTTAACAAACATGGGTCAATCTAATAACATCTGGAAATAGCCACTTTGAGTTGAAAGTATATCCAATATTTTTCATTACATTAATACTTTGCCCAAAGAACAGAGGGTTAAGTATAGTCAGTGGAGGACAGTCATGTGGGTTGTACAGCCCCAATATATGTATGATTACCTTAATGCAGGGCTGTTCAACTTTGAACAGGCCAAGGTCTACTTTTTCCATCCCAAAGTGCCTGAGGGCTACTACACTAAAACCTCTACTTACGAATTTTATCTGTTCCGAGCTCATGCTCTTAAGTAAAAGCTTTTGTAAGTAGAGCAGTGGTTTCCCATAGGAATGCTTTGAAAACCAATTAATCATTGCTGGAGGGAACAGATTTCAATGCACCCTGGCCCTTTAACTGCCCCGCTCGGCTGATACAATGGGCTGGCAGACCCAGAACTTTGCTGGGGCAGTGGGGATCCTTGGGAAGGGGGAGGGAGGGGTGAAGAACTTATCCCCTCACTTTTTTTTATTGATGGCTGGCGGGCTACTTTTTGAACCCTTCGCGGGCTACCTGTAGCCCCCGGTCTACCTGTTGGGCAGGCCTGCCTTAATGGAAGGCCAAGTAAGAGTTGAAGAAGTAGCACTTATGAGAACATGGTTGATTCAGTGGTTGTTTGATGGAATTTCTATGCCTCTTTATAACCACAGTTCTCTTAACAAAGTTAAAATACCCCTTGCTGGATGAGACTTTAATCATATCATATTCGGCATTCTGTTTGCTCACTGGCTAACCAGATGCCTATGAAAAATTTAGAAGCATTATATGAGGGCAATAGTACCCTCTCCATTCATGTTCTCTAACAGTTGGCATCTCAAGACACATTGCTCCCTATGCTGAATATATTGCCATCATTACTTGTAGTAAAATGACTTCCTTTTTTTATTTATTTGCATCTCCAATTGTTCATCTTAATTGGCTGGGGTTTTCTTCTAATGTTATAAAAGAACCAAAAATGTGCATCTACTTTTATTTCTAAAGCATGCATAGGTTTCTATAGCTTCTTCATCATAACTGCCCCATCATTAGCTCCAATTAGGGAGCCAATCGCCTAGGGTTGTAAAGCCACCTGTCACCAGAGCTTTAGGGATGCTTCTTAGCCTAGAAAGAGAAGAGGAGGCAGGCAGTAGTAGTCCTTTGAATGAGAAAAGATGGTCATGGTGGCAGCTGCTGTTGCAGGCCAAAGTAGCAAAGACAGAACAGCTTTTGTTTCGGGAGGAGCCTTGCTATTCTCTGACACCCATCTATTTTAATAAGTCCTACTGCCTCTTAATGGGAACTTGGGGTTAAAGCATTGTGCAATGGATGGTGCAGACAATTATTTGGCTGCTGTGAAAATGGAGATGTTAGTAAGTGTCCTGTAGAGTTAAGCTGTAGTCTTGATGGAGTTGATTCGTTTTTTTATTTTAAATAAATCCCCTTATTTAAAGATGCTACAAAAACAGCTTCAGTTATAAGTGTTACAGGGTGAAGCACTCAGCTCCTTAAACAGTTAAAATAAAGGAGGGAAAATTAAACCTTTGAAAAAAAATGTTGCAGGGGTTGTCACCAGTGACATCATTAGCACTAGCGAAAAAGTGCCATTGACATGCCAAAACTGCATTCCACACCTTACATGCTGCTGCAGCTGACATGCTGTCTGGGAGTAGAAGCACTTTTTACTAGTAAGACAAACAAAGAGCTATTTATTGCTGAGAAAATATTATTTCCCCACAAACACAAGTGGCAATTTGGCTGCTGTTTCAAAATTCCCTCTGAATGCTATGAAGATCAACTGGATAAGCCTTCAAGCATTCCAAGCACGGGCTTCATCCTGTCCCACAGTCATCCAGAGAGGGCCCATAATTTTTTCTGAAGCAGCAGCAATAAGGGAATTTCAAAATTCATATTGTGTACCTCTACCTATGATAAGAGCTTTTGGAGGACATTATTTCATAAGGGTGTGCCTAGATGCCCTAAGCACATCCGATCTCACCTGATTTCGGAAGCTAAGCAGGGTTGGATGGGAGGCCACCAGGGAATACCAGGTGCTGTAGGTGCCTGGAGTAGGAACTGGAAAACCACTCCAGTATTCCTGCCAAGAAAACTCCATGGACATGGAGTCACGAAGAGTTGCTCACGACTGTAACGACACAACACGCACACACATTTTATAGGGGGATTGTACGTTGGCACGTGACGTCCTACCTTAATCCAGAAAGGTGAACTATCTTCTCTTAACACTTAGCGGGAGAGAGCTCCGAGTTTCTGGTCTATCAAGGAGAACAACTATAGGCATCTCCTGACTGGAGCAGGCCACCCATCCTCCCCACCTGATACAACAGCAGATCCCAAAGTCAAACAACCCCTGTCCCACATGCAAATAATGTTAGCTCTCTCACGCAGTTTTGAATATTGAAGGTTGCCATTAAGACAGCCTGTGTAGGCCAGGTGGCAGCTCTTAGAATTATTATAACCCTTCCCCTTCCCCTGCCACCCACTCCATTTTTCTGCCTCAACCTTCACCTGAAGAATAAATTAGCTATAGGTAAGGCTGTGTGAGATTCTGGCATTTCTTTCTGTCAAAGGTCAAGCTTGCTCTTTGCAAGGAATTTGCTACGTTTTATTTATAGCCCACCTTATCACATTGGCTCAGAGCAGGAAACAGTCATTTCATGGGGAAATTGACAGACATGTCCCCCTCTCTGAATGGCATATAGCACAGAATGGAGCTAGACAGCTTAGGATTGCTGTGGTGAAGATTTTGGGAAAGGCGGTGAACAGCAACTAATTTAAACACTACAGCGTGACTAAATAGTTTCAGAAAAGCAAATGTTATCCACCAGACTCATATATTTAGTCCTCTTTCCCTTAAACATATTCACACACATTTATTCCTTACTTTTAAATTGTGTCAATGCTTCTGGGGCAGAACTTTGAACTTTGAAAAAAGACAGCTCAAGGGAGAAAATTTGAACTTTGAAAAGGCAAATGATAGGAGCAAATTTTTCGATGTGGTTATAATGGAACAGAAGCAAAATTCTGGGCCAAGTAATAAATTCATTGGATCACTACCAAATTACAAGCAACTTTTTTGGAGCTCTTGCATTATCCAGAGCTCCTCATCAGGAAAAAATGGTATAAAATCTGGGGTTTGTGAAAGAGGCAAATAGTTGAAAAAAATGGAGTGAGGTGTGATGCCTGTCACAGCTAGCAAGATTCTGGAGTTTACGGGATCAATGAGAAACAAAAATATCTGATACCAAAGAAGTAACAGTCTTCTGAGGTTCGCAAATTGGTTTCTCTGAGTGACCATTCCTGATGTCATAATTGTATAGCCATTCCTTCTTTTGTACAAAGATTTTCTGTTTGCTATACATAGAATACTGTTAACTGGAAAGCTCCCAAAAGCTGAGAGCTGGATTTTCCATTGTGCCTCTGCGAGAAAAACTAGCCTGGGTGGCCTTGGGCAATGGGCACAGTCCCAGGGAACCCCCCCCCCCCAGAAAGAAGGAACAGTAAACCAATTCCTGTGTACTCTCTGCCTAGAAAACCCTGAAAGAGTCGCCGTAAGTCAGGAATTGAATTGACTGCACACAATTATTATTACACATAGAGCGCAGAAGAGCATTGCTGACAAAAGATGGCATAAATCACATTAGAAGACAAACAAGTAAAATAACCCCTGATGCAGAAGTTGACATTGTTGGGGCCCTTGGTGGTGGTGCCGAGGTAGGAATGGGGGCATTAATTGACACTTGGGTTTGTGATGGGGTTTGTCTATTGTGCGTCACTAGTCATTTAAAGTTAGTAGATTGGCTGTAGGAATGTGTGGGTTGCCCCCTCAATGCTTGAAGTCAGAAGTAGAGATGGGCACGACTTGAAAAAAAAAATTTTCGAGTTGTCGTTAGTCGGGCCGGTTCCGTTACGGGTCGTTTCCGTTTTTCGTGAAAATTCGCAAAAATTAGTCAGTTCGTTTTTTCGTTTTTTCATTTTCATTAGTACTGGGTTTTTGGGGGGGTAGCGGGCTCCTGGAGGCACCTCTGTGGGGTGGGTGCCTCCTCTGGCCCGCTATAAAGGGAAAGGGGGCTCCTGGAGGCACCCGTGGGTGCCTCCTATCCTCACCCACTAGGAAGGGGAAGCAGGCTCCAAGAGACCCCTCAACATGGGGGTCTCCCCTCCTCACCTGCTGCTGCAAAATGGCATGCATAGCCATATGGATATGCATACCAGTTGCAGACAGTGAGACCAGTGAGTGAACCCAGAGCCATAGGGTGATACCTAAGGCTCTTGCACCGCGATGTCTCACAAAGAAGGGAATCGTACTTGCGTGTAGTGCAATGCAAGTAGATCTGGCTTAGGGTTAAGGTGGGTTAGTGCAAGGGCTAGGGTTTGGCTAGTGACGGGTAAGGTTATGGTGGGCTAGTGGGTTGCACCTCTGGGTGCCTCTCTGACCCACTAAGAAGACAGTCTGTGACGTATGGGTAAGGAGTCAAGGATTAGGGTTAGGGTTAGGGGGCTAGGGCAGGTTTTAGGGGGCTTTTTGGCACATCCCAGAAGTCTCCATGGCCAAGTGGCCATGCGATTGGTGGGATGGCTCCAAAAATTTGCATGGTCGTCCACTGCCACATGGCTGGCCACTCGGCCAGCCCATCATTGCGCAGGTGTAAAAAAAATAAAAAAAAATAAAATCAATGGAGGACAGAGGAGGAGAGGAGAGACATTTTGTTGCAAGAAAAAACCCACTGCTACTGTGAAAAATCTGGCAGTATATAAATTTTTGCGTGTTTCTGTTGTGCTTGTGTGTTTTTGGACCACGATTTCAAAAACAATATTGCGTTCGCCGCCCCATTTTGGATCCCCCGCCCACACCGCATGGCATGGCGAGTCCGGCTGCCCAGGACGGGGGGGAGGCGGGACCCCCCCCTCCAGAAACCACCCCTCCGGTAGGTGCCCTGCACCCTTAGTCAAGCAGGCATTTTTCTGCCTGCTTTTTTGGCCCGGGAATGGGTGGGGGGAGAGTTTAAAAGTTTTTTCCTGTGCCGTCCGTGCCACTTGCTTGCGCTTTAATTGTGGCGGCCGGCGGCGAGACTGGGCTTTTTGCTGGCTGCGAGCCTGCGGCGAGTCCCACCAGAGCAGCCCAGGATGGGGGATGGGGGGGAGGCCGGGGACCTCCAGAAACAACCCCTCTGGTAGGTGCCCTGAGGCACGGCAGACATTTTTCCGCCTGCTTTTTGGCCGGGAACCGGGTTTTTTTTTACTTTTAAAAACTTTTTTTCTGTGCCGCGTGGCATCGCGCGATCGCGCGATGCAAGGAACGAGCACGACAAATCAGACCAAAATTGTTCGTTCGTCCGTTCGAGCTCGAAGTCTGGCGGAGTAATTCCCGTTACCGTTTCCGTAGAGTAACGGAACCGGGTAACGGAAACGGAAACGGGAATACCGCTAAGTCGTGCCCATCTCTAGTCAGAAGGGCTAGTGGCAGTGATTAGTTAGTGGTCTCAAGTGTGAGCTGTGACTCCTAATGTTAGCATATTACTGTACTAAGGTGTTAAGGTCTGCTACAGCTTCTTTGTTAGACAAAAGCCTGTTTGGGACCTCTTTAGAAGCAAAGAGGTTCTTGTGCTGGTTTAGAGTAAACTGGGAATCTCCCCATTATTTATGATGGTTTAGTGATCCATTAAAGTACAGCTTCTACAGGTGGATCACATGGCTACCTCTTTTCAGTTATATAAATATATATATATATATATATATATATATATATCTTATATATATAAGCAATATATATATATATTATATTGTGCTGGTTATATATATAATATATATATATATATGCATGTTAGGGTGGATTCGGGTTTCCCCGGTAGAAATCTCGACGTTTCGACGAGGTTCATCATCCTAGGCTGGTGTTCTGGCTTCTTTCTTCTTTAAGCAAAGCGTGATCTCAGTTGAAGTTTTATAAATACTGCTGGGGGGGGTATGGTTTGCTTGCTCTGTTGCTGATTGTAGGTTCGTTTGTTCTTTTGTGATTTGCTGTGTGGCTGAGGCGATCGTTAAGGGCTTAACTGCTGGTGGGTTAGATGGCTGTTTAGAGACATCCTGTGTGGGTGAGGTGCTGGATGTGTGTCTATTAGCCTTTTGTTTCTTAACGACCTTGGTGATGGGTGTTCTGGCAGCATCCTGGGCTTTGGTGGAGTGGGGTCTTGTGTCTTGTGAATTCATTTTGGCTGCGTGTCTGTGGTCTCCCAAAGTTTTTTTGCGCGTGTGTAAGTGTGCTCCATGTGGTGGCTGGAGTGGGGAGTAGCGGTAGATGGTGCAGTCGTGGTTTTGTTATTGGATGGTGGTTTCGTTTCATCTGTGGGAAGGGTCTGGGTTTGTGTTTGGTGTGGATGGAAGGTGGTGGCATCTTGTGTTCTTTTGGACCTGGTGTCAGTACAGAGGCTCGTCTGTTGACCAGAGCTAGTTTCCAGATGTCAGGCAAGCGGGAGGTGTCATCACGTTTATTCATGTTGTTTGGGTGTTTCTCTATTTCAATGCCATGATTATTCGACTGTTGAAGTGTTCAGTTTTGGAGATGAGTTTGGTTCTTTTAAAATCAATTTCATGACCTGTTGTTTTTATGTGCTGGAAGAGAGAGGAAGATTTTTCTTCTTTTTTGACTGCGTTCTTGTGTTCTGCGATGCGTGCGCTTATTCTCCTGTTTGTCTGTCCGATGTATGTGGCTGGGCAGACTTTGCATGGTATTTCGTAGACTCCTTGGTTTTCTAGCTCAATCTTGTCTTTGGGGTTTCTTAAAATGTTGCTATTTTTTGTTCGGTGCAAAAGGCTGTCTTGATATTGTGTTTGTGGAGAATTTTGCTTATTTTGTCTGTGGTGCCTTTGATGTAAGAGAGGAGGGCAGTGCCGTTGTTCTCTTCTGTTTCTTGGTTCTTGGGGGGTGTTTCTTTTTGGATTAGTTTGGTGATGGTGTTTTTTTGGAATCCGTTCGCAATTAAAGCATTCGAGAGGGTGTGTAATTCAGTTTTTAGGTGGTCACAAAGGCATGAGGGTTTTTGCTACGGAGTTGATCTGTGCAGGGTGGTGGTGTGATTGAGCATTTAAGTAGCGGTTTGTATGTGTTTTTTTTCCGGTAGATGGTATGTCCTAAGGAGCCGGGTTTTTTGTAGATTAGGACGTCCAGGAAGGGAAGTTGGTTGTTGGCTTCTATTTCCATAGTGAATTGTATTTTGGGGTGTAGGCTGTTGAGATGTGTGAGGAAGTTGTTCAGTTTGTCTTTCCCGTGTGGCCAGATAACAAAGGTGTCGTCAACATATCTGAGCCAGAGTTTGGGTTTATGTTCGGACTTCTGTAACGCGTTGGTTTCAAAGTGTTCCATATATAGGTTTGCGATGACATTTTCTATCTGTTTGTATCTTTGTCCATTGTGGACAGTGGTTGGTCAGATCTAGGATGTGCTATTTGTTGTGGATAGCTGTCATTGCTTCTTGAATGGGCACTTGTGTGAAGAGCGAAACAACATCGAAGCTCACGAGTAGGTCATTGGGTTGTAGGTCTTGTTTCTTTATATTTTACCGAAAGTCCCAAAAACAACCAGATTTCTACACGGGAAAAACCCGAATCCACCCTAACATGCATACCTAAGGCTGAGATATATATATATATATATATATATATATATATATATGAACCTTGAGCCTGCTACCAGGGATTGAACCCAGGTCGTGAGCACAGTTTTACCTGCAGTACAAGGCATTTAACAACTCACTGCGCCACGAGGCTCATATACCGTTACCACTACAAGTTCCTGGGCGGTTTACAATTTTATTTGTGTTTGCCATATTTTGGTCCTCAAAGTACCGCAAAGCACTGCAACGTTTTTAAAAGAGGCTGTTTTACAGACTTTGAGTTTTTTTTAAAAAAGCTAATTTCTGTCCTGCACAATCATACAAACCAGCCTCAATGTGATGTGGTACTCAGGTCAGCTTAGGGCAGATATTAGAGAGGGATGCTTCTTCCTGTCTCCTGCTTTAGCAGAAAATATACAGTGATCCAATACAGTATGTACACATTGTTTTGGTGTTCTCCTTTAGATGCAAATTACAGTATTTTCCATGTATAAGACTATATTGTTTCTAGAATTGTTAGACTAAAATTGAGAGTTGTCTTATAAACAGAAGTAAGCCGAGGAGAGAACTGTGTGGTTGTGATACTGTAATTTTGGGTTGGGAAAGTGAGGATCGTCTTATACATGGGGCCATCTTATAGATGGAAAAATACACTACGACATATGTTATTCTCTCCACTCGTGCTCCCTATGTGTGTTCCTGAGAGCCTGCACCATAGAAGCACATCTTCTGAGATTGAGGCTGCACAACAGTCTGCTCAAAACTATATTTGTGCCATTAAACCAAAACGAATTTTTCTTCTTATGTAAAGGATATTCATGTTTACTGCAATATGAAGACAGCAATCTTTAGAATATTTTCCACCACTTTCCATTTCTAGCATCCACAAGATGGCTTATATAGTATACTATTTTTATAAAATCATAATGGCAACACACTCAATACAGGAACTAAAAATAATATAAAACAGCAGCAACGGTTCCAAATGGCCTTAAAAGCCTGAGAAATGCATATAAAATACCAAACTGAGGCCTCAGGGAAACTGGATTCTTTTAGCATAACAGTTGCACATCACCCTGAATCCTCTTCTTGTTAGCACAGTCCTCTTAAATCTTGTTCCTAATTTTTTTTACTGTGTAGCAATAGTACTATTTGCAAAAGCTTGTAACTTGAACATAATTTGCTCAGCAGTGTATACTGATTAAAAGCAAGATAGCCCCGTTCTGTAGGCTTACAGTCTGAAAGACATGACACAGAAATGGGGGGGAAAGGATGGGGAGGGAAGATGAAATATAAAGGCACCAGTTCTCATAGTTGCTTGTAGAATTACCAACGTGAATAGAAGCCATTCAGGGGGAGGGAACGAGTCAAAACGTCAGTGAGACCGGCTGAGAAAATATGCAGTCAATTAACCTTATTACGACTTATGAGCAAGACAATAAATATTCCTCTAAATTAAACTCTGGGAACAAGCCCGGGCTTGCAAAGGGAATCCTAACCAATGGATTGTCCCAGAGCTGATTCTTTGCAAAGGAAGGAGCAAAATAAAGATGTGGACCTCTCCAGTGCATGGAGTGAAACCTGCCCTGCACTGGTGCAGGGAAAGCAATAACTTGACCCTCCCGCCTCAAAGCCTAAGTTGTAAAAGATGCCAGATCTTCCCTGCTAGATATAAACGCGGGGGGGGGGGGGGGGGGGGCTACATCTGCCATTGCAACCTAGAGGGGTCGAAAAGAGGTGTGCCAAGTAGGGGAGGGGTCTGTTTTAGCCAACGGTTTACCTTGGAAACATAATACTTAAAACCCTTTTCGTGGCAAGTGTAAGCAAGGGAGGTGTGGCTACACTTTTAATGAAATGGAGCTGTCATCTAGGATAATCCTAACAGATTTAAGAGGATGCACTCACGGGTAAGATCCTATGCGGCTCAGAGTAAATAATGCTTGGCCTATATATAGCTGGCCTAAAGGCGGAGGAGGTGGGAAGGAGGGTGAGGTGTGGAGGCATTCCCCCAGGATGGTTTGCAGCCCAGCAGGGGAAACGACCAGTGAGTGTCCCGTGAGGCTCCGGAGCAGAGAATTATTATATAAGCCCAAAGTGATTGTTTTGGCAATTGGTCAAGTGATGCCAGTTTAGATCCCATGCCAAGAGCAGCACCCCGTTTGGCTCACTTCGTTGGAAGAGCTAATTAGAGGCATGAGAGAGAGAGAGAGAGAGAGAGAGAGAGAGAGCAGCTGAGGGCAAGTGCTGGCAGCAAAGAAACCGAGCAAAGGGGCTTATGTGCCGCAGCCGGCCAGGAAGAGGAGGGGAATCATCTCAGAACTGGATGCTCACCCTGTCAGGGGGACCTGGCCGACCGCCAGGGACACATCCCTGGCCCCCGGGGCTGCCAAGAGGAAAGACCAGTGGCAGGAGGGGGCTGAAGGGGGCAGGTTCTGCTGTGCTGAGCCATCACAGACCCTCAACCTGCAAGCCGGTGAAGCCCTCAGTGGAGCCGAGGGCTAGAGGTAAGAACTGGGCGGTATGCCCACACACAGATTAGCAGGGTCTACTCTCGGCGGCTATATGTGGGAGTTAGTTAATCCATCATCCACCTGGTGTGAGGAGAGGGCTTGCGGGACATTGGGGAGGGGGAATGCCAATGATGACTTCCCGTATAGGCACAGCCTTCTGTCAGCAAGAGGGGCTGTAGCTTAGTGGGAGAGCCCGTCCTTGACGTGTTAAATGCCAGGATCCAACACGACCCCCCCCCCAGCATTTCCAGTTCAGCCTGGGAAAGAGTCTTGTCTTTGGGATGTGGCTACCAGTTGGCATGGTGAAGAGTACAGTACTGGAGGCATCCGTTTGCTAGATTTCTGGATCTGTGAGGAAAAAGTTCATCACCAACAGCTGAACCACCCAGATGAAAATGTTAAATGGCTAGATTCTATTTATTAACTTTCAAGGGTTTCCTTCTGTGTGTGTGGGGGGGGGGGGGAGGATTTCCAGTAAAAAATCTCTCTGGAAAGGTTCTTGAGAGGCCCTTGTCTAGAGGAGACCAAAGTGTGTGAGAGTATGTACTGTTGAATGGATGGGAATGGACAGGCATAGGTTCCCCTGCTGCTGCCTGATCACTGAGGGTGCCTTGTACCTGCCAATAGAAGCAGAGAGAGCAGGTGGGTGTGGGTGTGTCTGTTTTGCAAAGTGACCTGGCTGCTCTCTCACCAACTGCAGTGCCCGACAAGTAAGAACTGCTCCCACTACAAAAGCTTCTGGGCAACCTGGAAGTAGGAAACGGAACAGCTGCGCCCAGCAACAGTGAAAATGGGCAAAGCAACATCCCAAGCCTATTGCCCCAGTCCCCGTGGTTTGGTCAGCAGGATCAGACCACCTTGGCATCTTGGGCTGCTCCTAAGGCACCCCCATCTGACAATGAGACAATGTCCATTGGGGCAGATTACAGTTTCTGCTGTGACGGAGCAGCCCTTTGAGGTTTTGACCCCACTGGGTGACTTGAGGCTCCTCTCTGCCTGAAGCAAGAACAACCACTTTCTTCCTGACTCTCTCTTTCAGAGTCTTTTACTGTATGCACACGCCTTTGTTTGTTGTGTTACTTTCCAGTGGGGTAGCCAATTTGCCTATTGAAAGAAAGAAAGAATGAAAGAAGGAAGGAAGGAAGGAAGGAAGGAAGGAAGGTAGGAAGGAAGAAAGGAAGGAAGGAAGAAAGAAAGAAAGAAAGAAAGAAAGAAAGAAAGAAAGAAAGAAAGAAAGAAAGAAAGAAAGAAAGAAAGAAAGAAAGAAAGAAAGAAAATCTCATTACCAGACAGTCTCACTTAATTTGATACAGTGGGTTTCAGTCCATCAAGATTTATTATTGATGCCTGGTATGGAACCAGCATACCGTATTGTGCTTTAGCAGTATTCAACATTATGTAAGGCAAATCAAAACATAGGAGGGCCCCCACCAAATAACTATGAAACTGGACCTTGGATCAGCACCAAATTTGGCACGGATGTAGCAAAAATGCTATAATGTGACAATATTAGGGCATTCCCTTTTTGAATCATGGCTAAAAAAGCAGAATATTCCACTTTGAAACTGGAGGTGGTGGTAGTGGTGGTGGTGGTTTTGAAGAATTTAATATTAAATAAAACCTGTTTGCTTCTAAGATGCCTCAGTGCTCCTTATGGTCCTCATTGGGCATGGCGATTGTGAGGACCAGCTGCTGTGGGTAAAGGGAGGAACAAAAGCCACCCTCATTCCAGTGTCACCCACAATCTCCTTCCTAAAGGCTGCAATGTTACAGCCTAGTGACTACCAGACATTAATGACAGGTATACCTACTGGCATTCCATCCATCATTCCAGTCTCTCAGGTTCTGACATTCCATAATTTCTCCCTATCAGTGTGGTGGTGGCAGTGACTGTGTGCTGTCAAATTGCCTCCCATTTATGGTGACCCTATGACAGTGGGGGCAAACCTTTGGCACTCTGGATGCTTTGGGCCACAATTCCCACAGTCCTTTTGTCATTGGCAACACAGGCTTGGAATTCTGGGAGTTGTGGTCCAAAACATCTGGGGTGCTGAAGGTTCACCACCACTGCCCTCTGAATTAGTGATCTCCAAAGTGTCCTGTTCTCAACACCCTTGCTCAGCTGTTGTAAATGCTAGGCTGTAGCTAGGTCAATCAATTTCATTTGCCTCCTTTCCTGCCATTTTCAACTTCAATGTGCACTTCACAAAACCCTACTTTGCTGCCCCATCTTGCTCCTCAGGGCTCTTTGATTTCCTGAAGGCTATGCTAGTACAGAACAGAACAGAAAGTGGCTTCTGCTTATTATCAGGTCTGCCAGACTAGGGAGGCTCTGCAGTCCAGCAGCTGTGTGTTAGTTGGAGGAAAACTCTGAGTATGGAGAAATTCATTATTTGAAGGATGGTTGCCCGCCATAGGAATGAATAATGGAATACAGGAGTTGCAATCTGAATTCTTGCAGGGATTATTCAGTGTGACAGAATCATAGGTTTTAGCCTCTAAATGTCTTGGTGTTACAGTTCTCCCCATCCCCAATGCCCAGGCTGATTTGGGCAGAGTGCCTGGGGTTGGGCAGCCACACATCTGGAGGGCACACCGTTGAGCAAGGGTGATGATATGGTCTTTCCTCATGAGTAATTCCATTCTCTCTGGGAATCCATTCCTCACTTTGCTTGTAGCTTGTTTGTAATTTGTGTTTATTTCAGAGGAGCTGAGGCATGCCAGTGGGGGGATTAGCGGTTCCCCTGGTTTCCTGTGGGCCTTCCGATGGGCATGCTTGTCACTAGTGTGAACCCGCACCCACCCACCCACTCTACCGCGGTTTCCCTGCTAAGCCTTCCAGAGAGAGAGAGAGAGGGCGGGGGGTTGCATGCATTCTTTCTCTTTGTGCTGCGCCCAGTCCTGCCATGGGCGCTCCATCCGCCAATGCCGCTGCTCTCTCGGCACCCAGGTAGGGAGGAGTGGTGAGCGCGGGTCAAGGCACGCCGCGCGTCGCTTGCATAGGAGGACCCGATGTTCCCTGCACGGAGAGCCCAAAAACTCAGCACCCTCAGGTGGCGCGGAGTGGGCGGCGTCTGTGTCGATTTCGCTTGGCCCCGCCAGGGAAGGCGGCGGCGCGGGAAAGGAGTTCGGGGGTTGGGGGGGGGAGAAAGAAAGAACCCGGGATCTGGAGGGCGCCTGTCCCATCCGCGGATCTCTCCGTCCGGCCGAACCCAGCCCCGCCCCGCCGTGCCGATCAGGTGACAGCGGCGGCTGGAATTTGATACCCTCCTCAGAGCCTGTCCGGCGCGGAGATGGAGCCGGTTCTGTTCTCCTTCTCAGAGGCCGCGTGCACCGGAATCCTGCCGGCCACGGGTTCAAGTCCCGGCCGCGCCGGCGGTGGCTGTGCGCCCCCTTGGCTTCTTCCCTTGCCGCTTGGGGTGAGTCCGGCCCGGCGTGGAGCGCGCGCGCGCGGGGGGGGGTTGTCATTGGATCGCGGCCGCCCGCTCGCCCGCCCGATTCCGCCCGGGATTGGGTCCCCTGCTCTAACCCGGTCTTTCCCCGCAGGGGGGCGCTGAGCCCGCCGGGCACCTGCTGGCCATGTGGACGACGTGAGTCTCGGGCGCCCGAGGGAGCGATCCCGGCAGGGCCGGGCCACCATGGCCCCCGGGGCCGGCTGAGCCAGAGAGTCGCCGAAGAGCCGCTGTTGCTGCTGCTCCCGCCGCAGCCGCCGCCGCCGCCGCCTCCGGGAGGTAAGAGAGGGAAGGAGCAGGCGAGCGGCAGATCCCGAGGGAAAGGAAGGAGGTGCGCGCGAGTGTGTTTCTGTCCCAGGATACGTCCCAAAGCAGCGGCTGCGGCGGCTGCGGCGGGGGGCGGGGGGGGGGGGGGAGGAAATCTTTGGCCGCCGGGCAGAGGGAAGCCCCCCTCTCTCCATAGCTGTTCCGGGGGGGGGGGGAGCGTGGATTGCCTGTCGCTCAAACTGGGCCGCCGGTGACCGTGTATCTTTTGGCGCAGGGAGCGGATTCGATGCCCTGGAAGGGCCGGTACCCGGGGGCAGAGGGAGGCGTTTCCCGGCCCGGATCCTCAGAGCATGGTCCCCGCAAGGCTGCGCCCAACAAGAGTTGCCTCCTCTGCCGAGACGGAGCGCACGGTGAGTGGTGGTGGGGGGACGGGGACGGGGACGGGGACGGGACGAGAAAGTGGGCGATGGGGCAACAGAGGGGAGCGCGGGGCAGAGGCGGGGAGGAGGGGGGCGAGGGTAGCCCGGAGGAATGAGTGGCTCGGCCGGCTTGGAAGGCGGGTTTGCAGCGCTGGCGGCTCTCCCCCCGCCACGGGCCAGACGAACTACTACTGCGGAGCGAGCTTCCAGAGCCTTCATTCTCGGAGGCAAGCTTACCTCTTTTTGGTGCGCCCTTACCTCGGTTTCCCCGCGCCTGAACGAGGGCTCCCTCCGGCAGGTCTGGCTGCTGAGTCCTGTTTAGATAATCCAGACCGAAAAACCTGATTGCTGGTGTGTGTAAGGAACTCGGGCTGGGAGATGTGCTGTGTGTAAAGAACTCAAGGACTTGGCAGGGTCCCGTCCCAAAACTAGCTTCTTTTTCTTGCCCTGACCAGAAGGAGGTGGTCAGTGTGCTCTCCTTCAGGGACATCTCTGGTAGCTCAGCTGGATTTCTTCTAAGCCCCCCCCCCCCTGCTTCCAGCCCAGGCCTGTCATGAGGTCATATTCTCTTCTCAATGGTCTGCACCCCAAACAGGTTTTTAAGCATGTTCCACAAAGGTTCACAGAGAGCTAAGGAATTGCACAAAGTTCCTGACACCTCCATATGTCCATTAACTCTGAGTCTGGAGCCCTCTAGATACCTACTTGGGAATTGCCATCACTGAACATAGCAGGACCCAGCCCTGGGTAAATATGTCCCAAATTGCACTGAAAGTGTTTTCCAATTTCCATTCTGTTCCTTACTGCAGAGGTGCCCGTCCTAGAATGGCCTTTGTGTAGCTCCCTAGTTCAAGCATATCTGTGGTTCTTGTTTGGGGGGAAAGTGGCATCTCATTGTGGTTCCTGTTTTACTGTGCTGTTTTGCTGAGTCTCGTGGCTCAAGTTTGTGTATTTTTGGGGTGCATTAATTTTAAACAAAATAAACTGCTCCAGTAGTGGATTGGTGTCTAGAGATGAGTCTCCAAAACGCAGAACTTGACTGGTGTAACTAGCCACTAGGGGCCTGATATGGATGCACACAGTAGGACGCGAAAATGTGTATTGGCTGCTTTGCTGGCAACATTGCTTGGTTTGGGAAAATAAACATAAAATATCAAGCAACTTCTAAAATCCCTGCCATTCTGCAATAGCTGCCTTACAGCCTTACCATGTCTCTTATGATGACAGCCCAGGGCACCCTAAAGGGATTATCCTTTCCTCCCACCCTTTCCGGAAGGATGCTTGAAGGAGTTGTAATGGCTTGAGGTACCAGTATCCTTGTGGCTATTCTGAAAAAGCTTCCTAATCTGTGAGTGATGATATAACCACTGTATATTTCTTCCTTACTGTTCATTGGTTGGTGTAAACACCTGTAATAAATGGAATCAGTGGTTTTGGTTTGCTTTACCTACTTATTTGGCTGTTGCAGCATCCATCCTGTACATCCCTTCCTGATGAATGAATGTTGGCGCCAATAGCCCATGGGGGGGTTAAGAGAGAGAGAGAGAGAGAGAGAGAGAGAGGCTAAGGTAACCCTTAGTTTGGCCCTGTTGGTGGTGGGATAAGACCTCATGCTAGAGCAGAGGTAAGAAAGCTCCCTCCACTTTGTCTGAAGATTCATACCCTTCAGGGTGCTGTATGTTGGAGATCTCATATTGAGGATGAGTGGGCCTGTAGTCAATATGCTATGTAGGTGATCATGTGTATTTCTGTCTGCCTCCCAATTCTTTTTGTCTCTTCACCTAGGGAAGAGGCAGATTTAGGCTGAGGACCAGATGAGATGAGGCCAGGGGCCACCTCTAAGGCCCAACTTTCCACCTCTTGTACAGGCTGATGACCAGAACATGTTCCTTGGTCTGCAAAGTCAGTGTTTGACCACAGGACAGATATCCGCATCCCTTCAGCACCTCTTTTTCACAGCTGTGTATCAAAATATGAAGGCCTCTTATGTCTGTGGGTTTCTATCTGTGAGGATCAAGATCCCTGTCCCTGAGATGGGGTAATATGTATCCTGGTCCTGGTGGGTGGGTGGGGGTCATGTAAGAAGCTGCAAAATCCTGGTTCTTTCCGCCATCTTGTGGAGGCCTGAGAAAGTGCATACGCAAGAAGGGATCCCAGCTGTTCCCTTGTGTAAGAATGTGGAGATCAAAGGCAGGTGAAACCGAAGGAAGATTTGCAAAGGGCAGGAAATCTTCACAAGAGAGGATCATTAGGCAGCAAAAAAGGTTTGCTGTATTTTCTGTGGACTTCAGCTTTCACTCTCTGGGCGTCATCCTTCTATGTGTTGTTTCTTGGAAGTACTTTGGGGAGCTTGTCCCTGTGGCTGAGAATCAGAGGATGTTGTTAGGGCAGGACATGTCCCAGATACCTTGCAGGGCTTCATTCAGCAGGAGATCTCTAACACTAAAACATTCCCTTTCCTAGGCAACTAGAGAGGATGCAGAGAAAATACTCAGTGCAAATACAGGAGGACAAGGGGGAGGGAGAAGTAAGTAGGCTGATAGTGAACATGAATGCCTGAAGATTTACCGGAGAGCAGGAATGGTTTAAATGCTTGTGTGCGTGTTGTCCTACTCCAGGTGCCTACAGCTCCTGGTATTCCCTGGTGGTCTCCCATCCAAGTACTAAACAGGGCCGACCGACCCTGCTTAGCTTCCAAAATCAGGCGGGATCGGATGTGCTTAGGGCATCTAGGCAAAAATACCGTATTTATCGGCATATAACACGCACAGGCGTATAACACGCACCCTCATTTTAAGAGGGAAATTTCAGGAAAAAAATTAAATTTCAAATAAAGAACTTTGAAGCAAAATAAGGGTAGCTCAGAACTGTTTTTTATTAATGTCTCATTCTTTTCACCGGACAGACTGCATTTCCTTTGATCGTTTAACCGGGAGGTTTCCTGAGGATACTGCACAAATATTGTATATTTTCCCCCCGACTCTCCACCCCACCCCACCCCACCCCACCCCTCCCCTCCCCTCCCCACCCAACCCAACCCAACCCGCATCTACCTGCGATGCATCCGATTTTTTAAACTCGTTTTTTAACACCTCCTCCACCTCGCCGCCGAGTCCTCCTCGCGGATTCCTTTGTGCCTTTGAAGGCAACCCCGTGGCGGGTGCCTCTCCCACGGGAAAAAAAACGGAAGGAAGGGCCTCTAAAAGTACAGCTAGGCGACAGGTGGCAAGCGACTGGCCCCAGTGCCTCCCGTGCCTCCGGTCCCATGCCTGCCTGCCTGCCTGCCTGCCTGCCCGCACCCTGGGCCAACGCCCAAGAGGCTCCCACCCTGGCTGCCAGGAAAGTTTTCACCCTGTTCGCAAATAGATTGCGGGGCGCGCGGAGGGGGGGTGCCATCGGGCACGCGCTGCGTTTTGCAGGGAGCGGAGGTGGGGGAGGAAAGGGAAGCGTGGACGCGCCTCCTTCTAAGACCCGCCCCGCCGCCGGAGTTTTGGGCCCCGTCACAGGATCGGGAAAGGAGCCGCCGGGGAGCCTCCCCCCACCCACCCCTCTTCCTCAGGTAGTAGAAGCACGGCCTGGGCCGGGAAGGCGCGCGGGGCTCAAGAGGGAGGGAGGGGGAGAGAGAGGGAGGGAGAGAGACCCCCCACCCCGACCGGGAAGGGCGGGGGGAGAAAGGGAAAAGGGTGTCCTCGCTTCTGGGTCTGGCACGGTGGCGGCGGACTCTCCCTGTGAGAGAGGCCTGCCTTCCCCCCATTCTCGAGCGGTCGCTGGGGGGGGGAAGCGGGAGTCGCCTCCGCTCTCCCCGACTGAGGTGGTTAAGGAAGGGAAGGCGCCGCCGCCGCCCTTCCTGCCTGCCTGCCTCCCTCAGCGCTTCCCCCCGACACCCGCGCCACCTCCAGCACCAGCGCCGCCTCCGCCGCTTGGACTTCCCCCGCCCCCTCGCCCCACACCGGGAATTGGGGGGGGTTGGCTCTGCCTGCCTCCCTCCCTCCCTCCCTAGGTCCCAGACTGCATATCGGGGTATAACACGCATACATCATTTGCCCCCTATTTTCAGGGGGGGAAAGTGCGTGTTATACGCCAATAAATACGGTACTTGGATATATATTTAAATGCTTAAACTGAACGACTGAACAACATATATATATATATACATATACAGTGGTACCTCGGATAACGACTTTAATTTGTTCTCCGAGGTTAGTCGTTATCCGAAACACGTTGTTATCCGAAACATGGTTTCCCATAGGAATGAATGGGAAAGCGATTAATCCGTTCTGGAGCCTAGGAAAAAGGCACAGACACCTGGTTTTTTTGCTCAAAACTCTTTACAAAGTGCACTTTAAAGGTACAGATGCAATGCCACCCGGGATAACTCTTTTTTACTGATGCATGCTGGAAATTCGTTATCCGAGGCAGTCCATAGGGAAAATTCGTAATCCGAGGCACCCCATAGGAAAATTCATTATCCGAGGCAGCTCATAGAGAAAATTCGTTATCCGAGGCAGACCTATACCTAGAAATTGCGATTCATTATCCGAGGCAGCCCATAGGGAAAATTCGTTATCAGAGGCAGTCCTATACCCAGAAATTTGCAGTCGTTATCTGAAAAATTTGTTATCTGGGGCAGTCGTTATCTGAGGTACCACTGTGCGTATATATGAGACTAGGCCCTTGCCATGAAGCTCTTACAGTCTGAATGGGGGAAACAGACATAGGTCAGAGGAAAGAAGGGTGGTAGTGGTGGGCAGAATTGTGGGCAAAATAGGGCTGTGTGGGTGTGTGGTGAAACCACCCCATCATGTTCATTGTTGCACGCCTGGGTGCTAGTATGTGTATTGCCCTAAGTGTGAATCACTGCCAAGTTTTCAGAGCTAAAGGTTCCACAAAAAGTGTTCTGCTGATATATATATATATATATATATATATATATATATATATATATATATATATATATATATATATATATATATATATATATATATATATATATATATATATATATATATATGCATGTTAGGGTGGATTCTTTTTCCCGTGTAGAACCTGGTTGTTTTGGCGAGTTTCTCTCACTCGTCAAAGGCTTGGTTCAGGCTGATTGAAGTCCTATAAATACTGCTGGGGGTGTGTGGTTTGCAATATAGGACTTCAACTGAGATCACACTTTGCTTCAAGACACAGAAGCCACACAGCCTGAAGATGACAGTGAGACCTCGTCGAAACGTCGCCAAAACAACCAGATTTATATACGGGAAGAAACCCGATACCCTAACATATACCTATATGTATATACGAAAACATATATATATATATATATACCGCCCCATACCACTTCAAGTAGTCTTTGGGCGGTTTACAGTTTAATTACAGTATGCAGGCTACACATTGCCCCCCCCCTCCCAGCAAGCTGGGTACTCAATGCTGAGTCAACCATGAGCCTGCTACCTGGGACTGAATCCCAGGTCGTGAACACAGCTTTAGCTGCAGTATAGGCATTTAGCCACTGAGCTACAGGGCTCCTACTAAGACTGATACTTCACGTCCCTCTTGCTGCAGTTCGCGGCCCCGCTGGAGACCGGTTCAAAGGAACGGAACCTCACGTCCTTGTGGGGTCAATCTGAGTTCACCCCGACCACTCCCCCTGAACTGCGCTCCAAGCGGGGTGAGAGATTCCCGTCCTGGAGCTGGGGAATCTTTTCAATCTACTTCTCGATCCGATTTCAACACGGAAGCAAGTTCACCTCGGCTCGAGGAAGGACGTGAAGTAACCGCCTAAGTTGCATCCTGTCAGAATTGGGTCTTTTGGGGAAATCCTGTTGTTCCAGGCATGCTTAGTCTCTCTCCAGACAGACTCCCTAGCATGCTGTTGATCTTCTCTCTTACAAAATTCCTGTTGGTGGTGGGTGCTGAGGCCAGGGAATCTGCCGATTCCAGCCCAACCCATGTCAACCACACAAGATCTGGCTGGCACAGAGCTGCAGAAATGTATCATACTTTCTCAGTTCCATGCCTGTTGTAGCTACTTCCCAAAAGAAGTTGGGATATTACCACATCCCATAATGGTCTGACTAATTTATCCAGATAATCTTTGTGAGTTACCTAGTAAGTTGCAGAAGCACAAATTAAGCTACACACACACACACACACACACACACACACACACACACACACACACACACACACACACACACACACACACACACACACACAAAGTGGGGGTCTGGTTCCTGAACAATATCTTTGTGTTGCAGGTAGGATGGAGTGGAGAGTGGAGGGGCCAAGGCACATTGCAGACAGATCTCCCTCCACCTACAGGAGTCTCCCCATTCAACAGGTACAACACAGGGTGAGTTAGTCTTGCCAGTGGATCCTCTTGAGATGGGCATAGTAAATGTGGAGGCCATGGACAGCTACAGGGGCTCTCGCCAAAGGAAGAGGATCCCACCTCTCTCCAATGAATGAAAGATAGTATGTCTCTCCCCATCCCACCCCCACTTATTGGTTGCTCCCCTTTGATCTGGTTCTTTACTTTCCATTGTTAACCCTGCCTCTTCCATCCTAGGGCATAGAGATGGGTACAAAATGAACTTTTGGTTCATTTCGTTATTCGTTATTCGTTTGCTTATGTAACAAAACGAATAACGAACTGCCCCCAATAAGAGAAACGAAACGAAATGGAAATTTCCATTTCGTTTCGTTTCAGTTCATTTGCCGGTGGTATCTCCTACCTGCTCCTGCACCTGAGGTCCTCCATCCTGGCTGTGGGGAGGGTCCAGGAGCCTCCAGGGAGAAAAAAGGGGAGGGAAGCCGACCGGCCGCGCTATAGCTGGTAGGTGGCCATGTGGCTGGCAGTAAAAAAAAACAATAAAAATACAATTAAATTAAATTTTAAAAAAGATCCGGCGTGCGGGCCCCAGTACTGGCCCACAAGCACCAGACCTGGCCCGTGGGTTGCCAAACCGGCTCGCGGGCCACAGAACCAGCCCGTGGGCTGGAAAACGTTTTTTAAAAAACCTCGACCGGCCTGTGCTACAGCTGGTAGGTGGGCCACGTGGTTAGCAGTAATAATAATAATAATAATAATAATAATAATAATAATAATAATAATAATAATAATAATAATAATAATAATAATAACAACCCACCGGTAGGGTTAACAAAAAACCAGGAAAAAAACAAACCCAAACCAAAACAAATTACGAAACATTTTTTTTCCCCCTAAAAATTAGTTTCGTAGTTAACTACCCAAACTGGACCGGAAAACGAACCAAAATGAAACAAATCGCCATTTTTTGGTTCGTGCCCATCTCTAATCCTAGGAGCTTCAAAGGGTCCCATTGCAGGGGGCAGTTCTCTTACAGAAGTGTCACTCCATTGCTCATATGCTGCCTTGCCCAGTGAACCTTGCCGTATCTATTTCACCCCCTTTGTAGATAGCAGTTCTTTCTCACTGGATGTACATGTGATGATGAGCAGACTCCTTGGTATTCTCGTCTTTTCACATGACAGGGTACATGTGGCTGACCTGACTTTTGGGAGGCAGAAGTAGTGCTGATATAAGATGATTATATGCAGCTATATTATTCAGTGTTTCTGAGACTTGGGCGGGTGTCACTCCCCATGTGCTCTCCTTTCACTAGTTTCTCAGAGGGCCCTCCTAACTTCTCTTTGTTTCTGAGCCTACTTACAGGGATGTGACTTCCTCTCTTTCCTAGGAGCGGGGCTTGTGGAGTGCAATCACGCTGCTGTCACTGTTTGCTGGGGCAGTCATGGCAACGCCACCGACCTGGCATCATAACCAGACCTTGGGATCCACCTCGGGAAGTCTGGGCACTGCTAGTCCAGCCTCTGTGGAGGAAAACAGCAGGGAAGCAGCACCACAGAGCGCATGGAGCTACTGGCTCGGTAGGAACTTGGCCCGTCCCTGGTGGAAGGGTGTGTGTGTGTGGATGGGAACCATTCACTTTGGGAGCCTCAGCTCTCCTTTCCTGTTCACCCAGTGGCCTCCCTCTGGCCTTCTCCCATCTGCTTTAGTTAAGGGGGTTTTCTAAGGAGTGGCATAGATACCACTGGCGGCATACATAAGCAGCCCATGTGGGACACAAGGTTGCCATAACAATAGACAATATTTTTCTTCTCCTTCAGTCTCCCACAATCCCTTTCAGTCATGATGCTCTGCTCCCTGTTAACTCTACCTGCTGTGGATTTTTCAAGTACTGCACAGTGGACCCTTGTATAGCAAACTGTTTGTATAACATAAAATCTGTACAACATAAAAATTTCCGGAGACAGAGGAAATTCGCTTAACAGAATCGCCTATGGGACAAATCTGTACAACATAAAAATTGTCATGATTAGGGATTACTCTGTTTTAAATGCATTCCTATGGGAAATTTGTATAAAGGAAAATTTGCTTAGCATAATTTCATTTGGAACAAATTAATTCCTTTATACAAGGTACCACTGTAGTAGTAACTTTGAACACTGATTGTTCCTAATAACCAGTTCCCGCTGTTCAACAGTTTTCTATAAATTAAAAAAAACATTAAGAGGAATTCTGCTGCCGCCATCACTATACATATCATTTGGGGGGGGGGAGGGAGGTCTTTTTACTTTTAACATGACATCACTCAAGAGCAAATTTATGATCTAGCCCAGCCCTATCCTCCCTCTCTTGTTTCACAGGGCCTCACAAACCTTTCTTGACTCACCTCCTTCTTTCCTCTTTAGGAGAAAACGTGACTATACGTGAATTGGGTGCGTTGGAACTGCCCAGGGCCCAGCGTTCTCCATCCAGTCCTGGTAAGACCAGGAAAGGATCCCGAAAGGCTGGGCGTGGAAGCCGGGGGCGCTACTGCCGCCTGCACAGCCTCATGGTGAAAGTGCGGGACCTGGGTCTTGGCTTGGAATCGGATGAGATCATCAAGTTCAAGTACTGCAGTGGGTCGTGCCAGCATGCCCGAACCAACTATGACTTGACCTTGAGCAGCCTGCTCCAGAAACATGCCATTGTGCCCGGGCCTCACGACCGCCCTTCCTCTCACCCCTGCTGCCGCCCCACCAAATACGAAGACGTCTCCTTCATGGACGTTCAGAATGCGTGGAAAACTGTGAACCAAATCTTGGCAGCTGAGTGTGGCTGTGTGGGCTGAGAGGGGTCACCGAGGGAAACGGCTTCCCCGCTCATGTTGCTGGTGTGCCATGAGCTCTTCCCGTCTTGGGCTCATGGGGGTGGGGCGGAAAGGGAGACATCGGGTCTCCACCGGGGCTCTCTCAGCTAGATGGACGCCGCAAGGGAACAACAGGCGAGAGGGGAGTGTGGCATTCTCAACTCACTTGAGCCCAGGACTTCTCTGCATACGTGAAGACCACTTTTAGGATGTACCCTCCCCCAGGTGTGGACCTGCAACAAGATGGCGAGACTAAACCCAGGCTAACCTATGAACGTAACGGCAAGCTCACTCTGGTTGGATCTTTCTCCTTTATTAGGGGCTGGTCTGTCAATGGTGTTGTGAATTTATTCACCTTTTGGGGTCTCTCTCTCCCGAACCTTAATCAAGAGATAGGGATGTTAACTGAGAGACCTGTGGTGCTAATGGGTAGCTCCTTAGGTACCCCTTTCTTACTGTTAGTCCTTTTTTGGCCAGATGAGACGCATAGGCTGCTTGATGGGGTCACTCAGTTCTACTTGTGAAACTCATGTTCTCTCCTGATCTCTTTTTACCCTAACCATGTGCTCTAGTTCCACTGGAGAGCAGGAGTTTTGAGCATCAAGGCCAGTTTTATAGTCCTTAGTAGGAGCTTCTGGATCAGTCTGCCAAAGATTCCTTCCCTCTAACCTGGAGGCCCAGCTGCTCTTACGGCCATCAGTCCTATACGAAGACATTCAGGACACTTATTGAAAATTAGAGCACACATTTGGTTTTGTCCTGGGATTCTTGTCCTTCTAAGAGCCTTCATCCTGGCTGGGACACATTTCCTAGGGAGAAGAGGCCCTTCACAGGTGGAATCTGGGTGATGTAGGAAATCACGAAGCACAGCTGATGAAGGCTGCATTTTTGGTCGCCAAGTCAAGGCACCTGCTGCTAGAGAAGAGGCTTGCCCTGTCAAGTCAACAATGGAGTCAACATCTGGGTTGGTGACATTTTCCCAGCGTACCAGCAATGGCCTGGAGTGACGGCCACTGCACTTGTCAGGCTGGCTCTGGAAGCAGCAAGAGACCCTTGCCATTTCCCGAGTCCTGGGTTGGCCATCCCTTGGTACCAGCAAGGCGAGGGGACTGTCCTGCCCTACTAGTGACATTTTCTAAAGAAAGTTATTTATTCTCTAACTTATTTATTTATTTGTTTGCACCCCACACACTCCTGGTGGCACCTATTTATGACGCTGAGAACCAGGCCTGGGGTACCACTGAAAACAGATGGTGATGTTACGCCCCAGCTGGTGGCCAGCTGTTCCTACTCTGTTTTCCCACTTGGCCTAAGCAAGGGCATTTTCCTCTTCCTCCTCTCCTGATTTTATATTCTCTGCCCTTTATTTGCATTTGGATAAACTCTATTTTTGTACAGCGGCAACTTCCTGTAGCAATAAAGCCTATTAAGGCAATGCAGAGTTGGCTTTGTGTATATATCCATGGGGAAGGAGGAAAAACAACAAAGAGGCATACCAATTCAATTCATAATTATAGTCCGTGCAGTAAATATGCATCAAATACTTGCTCAGTAAAACAGTATGAAAGGTTATGAAAAAAGGTACAAAGGCTCTAGGAAGCTTCCCTTCCCTGAAATGCTTAGAACAGTAGTTCTCAACCTGTGGGTCCCCAGATGTTCCTGGACTGTAACTCCCAGAAGTCTTCATCACTAGCTGAGTTCGCCAGGGTTTCTGGGAGTTGCAGTCCAGGGATATCTGGGGTCCTGCAGGTTGAGAACCGCTGGCTTAGAACATGTCCTTTTATTCACCTCTAACAATGTGCTGCTTCATCCTGTTTTTGAGCGCAGTTTCTTAAGATGGCACTGTTGTATTTTTCCATTTCTAGGCCAAGGTTAAGATGGCAGCGATCATTACATTACTCAGAAACAGTGTTATGATAGAGTCAGGCTTCCCAGGGTTGATGGGCCAAGATGTTTCAATCAGCAAGATTAGTGGCATCATCTGCCATCCCCTCACACCTCCCTACTCCTCTCCCTGAGCTTAGCTGCAATCCTTAGTAACTTGGAGAAGTGTCTGTGGCCCTCCCTCCCTCTTTTGGAAGCATGGGGTCTGTCACTGCACTTCCAAATTTGCCTTTACATTGCTGCTCACGGAAGCAACTTGGCCAGGGCAAGGGTGATGGGAGAGTACTTCTGCCTTGAGGTGAATCCTGAACATCCTATCTCCAAACCACTGCTTTGGTTTGACTAGGAGCTTGCTGATTAAACATCAGGTCCAAAAGATAGCTTCCCTGTGTTCCAAAGGGTTAGCCATGTTGAGGCAGCAAAAGCATTAAAAGTCTTGTGGCTCCTTAAAGACTACCACGGTTATTATGACAGGCACTGGAATCATGCTGCTTACCAAACTGCTGGACTGATTCAGAGCCTAAGAGACAAATAGTATGCTGTATTTAAAGGTGGGCTTACAGTGCAAGAGTCACATACTAGGAGACCTGGATCTGAATTCTAATTTGGTTGTGGAAACTCATAGAGAGGTGGTAGAATGGATAATAACCGTTCCTTAAATATTTCACTTACCTTGAAAGCTATAAGTTGATTCTGGCCTGATGGTACATAGCACACATAGGAAATACACCTTGTCCTACCCAGCACATTTTGCTGACGGAAATAAAGGAAAACATGGCATCCTCTCTACGTCTTGCAAAGAAGACGGACTTTTCCTCTAGGAATCTGTCAATTCCCCTTTTGAAGGTATCCAGGGCAGATGCCATCACCACATCCTCTGGCAGGGAGTTCCACAGACTAACAACACAGATAGGGTGACAGGGCACCTTTTTCACACACACTCTCTCTCCCTTTCCTTTCTATTTAAAAAAGAAGTTCTGGAATCAACAGACCAGAAATAGTGGTATCAGCTGCACTCATGTAACCCTCTGGTTCTATCCAACACTGATGAAGCTTCATTGCATGGATATTATGAGAATGATAAATAGTTGTGGAAAGCTATGCAGCAGTTGGAATATGGCCTGTTGGTCTTGCAAAGAAGTGGACAAAAGTGGCAGTTCAATTTGCCTTCCACACTACCAGTACATAAGAACATAATAACATAAGAAGAGCTATGCTGGATCAGGCCAAAGGCCCATCTAGTCCAGCTTCCTGTATTTCACAGTGGCCCCACCAAATGTGTCTGGGAGCACACAAGACTAGATATCTGTCTCCTTATACCACTTCCCTGCATCTGGCCTTTGAGTTACAGTACTTTGGCCACCTCATGAGAAGAGAGGACTCCTTGGAAAAGTCCCTGATGCTGGGAAAAATTGAAGGCAAAAGGAAAAGAGGACGACAGAGAATGAGATGGTTGGACGGTGTCATCGATGCAACCAAAATGAATTTGACAAAACTCTGGGAGGCAGTGGAGGATAGGAAGGCCAGGCGAGCTCTGGTCCATGGGGTCACGAAGAGTCGGACACGACTGAACGACTGAACAACAACAACAACCCTGTTTTTTTTAAGCCTGGAGATTACACATCTCCATCATGGTTTGTAACCTGTGATGGACTTTTCCTCTAGGTATCTGTCAATTCCCCTTTTGAAGGTATCCAGGGCAGATGCCATCACCACATCCTCTGGCAGGGAGTTCCACAGACTAACAACACAGATAGGGTGACAGGGCACCTTTTTCACACACACTCTCTCTCCCTTTCCTTTCTATTTAAAAAAGAAGTTCTGGAATCAACAGACCAGAAATAGTGGTATCAGCTGCACTCATGTAACCCTCTGGTTCTATCCAACACTGATGAAGCTTCATTGCATGGATATTATGAGAATGATAAATAGTTGTGGAAAGCTATGCAGCAGTTGGAATATGGCCTGTTGGTCTCCATGGAGTTCAGCATCATTGACGCTTCTTGACAAGAGCCACTCAGTAGCAGATAATTTGTTCTTGTTGTCAGCCCAAGACATTTTGCTGCCTGAGGTAGAGCAGCAAATGGAGCCCAGCCTCTGACACCCAATTCAAGGTGCCAAAAATCCAATTCTACCAAGTTAACCTGGTACACATTTGTACCAGTTAGAAGTACAAAGTAGTAGTACTGTACTATAATAATTCAGGGACAAGAGAGTAGTCTTGGATCTAGCAGCTGATTTCAATAAGCAGATAATAGACTTATGCATAAACAACAAAGGAAGCATACCTTAGAGGAAACAGAGATCCATAAACAAAAGTATAGAAAGTAGCAAAAGGGCAAAGTACCAGACACTACCAAAAGAAACCAAAAGAATGCGGAAGCAAGGTGAGTTCATCTTCTTCCACATATTAATTTCAGCAATACTCGAAGCATTCTAAAATCTTGGGGCACCAATTTAAAACAATTGCCAAGAGCTGCTAATTTGCATTCTGAAATTGAAATCAGTGATTCTTCAAGCCTATCACCCTCTTACTTTTTTTAGGACATCCCCTAATTTTTTAGCTTGCCCCCTTCATCTGGCTCCAGAATTAGCAATGCTAAGGAACAAGGAGTGTATTATAACAACAAGAACACAAACTTATGAATCTCAAAATGTGTTGCTAGGGTTGCATCCCGCCATAATGGGATGCAATTGTGGACACTAGGCAGAAAGGTGAGATACGGATATTTCACATAAGCAAATACCGTAATAAATAATTTATTATGCTCCGGGTCCTCTACTATGCTACCGAAAGGGAGCCGGAACTTTTGGGACTACACAGCTTCTTCGGGTTCCGCTACTGAAGCGCGGGGTACAACATCTTGTTTCCCCCAATCCTATACGAGCCCCTGAATGGAGGATTCGCCGTTTTCGCCACCAGGGGGAGGGAGGGAGCGAGCGAGCGAGCGAACCAGGGCTGGACGCGCAGTCTCCCGAAGACGGCGCTTCTAGGCCTCGCAGCCAATTTCGTATTGTTCAGAACCACAACTCCCATGACCCCAGAGAGCAAGGCTGGTCCTCAGAGGGAGAAGGTGTCCTATGGTGCCTGAACGAAAAGGAAGCAAAACGAGACGACGAGCAGGCCTTCAGCTCGGGCAGCTCGGTTTGGCGTGTGAGGCCCCCGACGTTCCCTCGCACGCTCTTTGGTTGCCCAACTGTCAGTCAATTAGTCGGAGCGAGCTCGAGGTGCGGAGGGGGAGGGAGGCGGCGCGGTGGCGGTTGCCGACGGTCTCGGGCAAGGGAGACCGACTCGTCCGCGATTCAGCGGAACGCAGAGGAGGCCCTGTGAGGGGGGGCGGGCAGGCAGGCAGGCAGGCACCCTCCCTTCCCTCCGGCAAGCGATGGGCAGGCGCCTCCTCCGCCATTAAGGGCAGGAGGACAAGCAGGCAGCTCCCCCCCCCATCCACACACGACCCCACCCATCCCCAGTCCACCCCACCCCATCCGCGTCGAATAGTAGCGGCGGCTTAGGAGGGTCTATTATGGCCCAGACGGAGGCGGGTCGTTTTTAATTCACCCCGAGCCTGGTCGGGAGGCGGCGGCGGCGTATTTTGTTCCCGGAGTGGGCAAAGCAGGTAGACACGGTCTCCATCCCACCCCACCGCACCCCAAGTAGACGGCGCCCCTAAGGCCAAGTGGGGAAGGCAAGCTTGGGGTGGGGGGGCATTGGTCGTATTGCAGGGAGACGGATCGAGGGGCCCCCCCGCGCCCTTTTAAGAAAAGAAACGTTTTTTTTTTTGGGGGGGGGGAGATTTAGGCAGGCTTCTCCTTTTTAAGAACTCCGTTGACAGGCGGCAGACGCTGCCCCCATTTAGTCACACACACACACACACACACACACACACACACACACACACACACACACGGAGGCCTTCCCCTCTTTTTAGGGCCACCCTAGGGCCACCCTATAGCTTTGCGAGGGGTGGGGGTGGGGGTTGTCTGCCTTCTTCTCTTCCCTCCCCATCCAAACACTCCCTGGTTCAAAATGCTGCTGCCGCCGCCGCTGCCGCTCCTTCTCCTTCTGCTCGCCCCCGCCCCCGCCCCTCTGTAGTCGCCCCATCGCCCCTTGCAGAGCCCGAGTCGCCGACGGTCACCGCGCTGCCTCCGGGGGCCATGGAGCGCCGAGGGGAGCCTGCCCTCCAGCTCCAGCAGAACCTGGACTTCACCGTGGAGAACGTGGAAAAGGTGAGGGCGCCGGCGCTGGCCCGGGCGGCTGGCTGGCTGGCTGGCTGGCTAGGAGTGGCCATTTCCACCTGCCAAATATGCTGGGGGTCGTTCTGCCTTGGTTGGAGCGAAACGGGAGTGCCCCATCCTATATTCCAGCATGGTTTATGAGCGTCTAGGCTTGGGACTGAGAAGGATTCCGTTGAATTTCTCCCCCTTTTCCACCTCATTCCCCTTTCCATTTCTGCTGTTCTGTCTTGATCTTTTTTCAAGAGATGAGAAATGTCCTTGGCGTGTGGTTAGTGCCTTGTGTTTCTTCCCAGTTCCAGCTGCCAGATTACTTCAAAGGCCAGATGCAGGGGAATGGTAGCAGGAGACAGATATTTAGTCTCCTGTGCTCCCAGAGGCATTTGGTGTGGCCAATGTGAGATACAGGAAGCTGGACTAGATGGGCCCTTGGCCTGATCCAGCATGGCTCTTCTTATGTTTCTATGACTATTGAAACCCATTGAGCAGCCCACTTGTAGTGGCCCTGCAGTACCACTGTTGACTCTACTCTCATAATCTGGAAGCCTTCCCAACTTGCTGCTTCCTCCTGGGAAATTCTGAGGCTGGGAAATGACTCTGCTGGTGGTTTGGGGTGTGATCTGTAGAAATGATGCTGTGTTTTGACAGGACATACTGATGTATTATGCTGCTCCCTCAATCCCAGGGCATATTGTAAACCGTGTTTCTTCTTTTATGCCAGTTTTGCTCCTCAGGAATATTCTGTAATTCTAGAAAGTTGGCTGACCTTTAGAAATTCACCTAGAAGGCAAACCTCATTTTGTGGGAATGCAGAGACATGTTTTTGTTCCATTTGTTTGATTCTTGTAGGGGTATAGTTCCTCTTCCTTTTCTCTGTACTCAGTTGCAACAGTGAGGGTGAGATAACAGCATTGGTATGAATATTTTTGTGTCTGTTAATACGTGAGTAAGGGTACTATTCATTGTTGCCACCTGTGATGTTCCTGTGAGTGCTTCTGTTGTGAATGCAGTATGTGTCCTTCTATGGGCCTTTGTTCATTTTAATACTCGTACTATAATTCAAAACTATAATGATTTGGGAACTGTACATATATGCACCAAGAAAATTGTGGTTTATACTGCCTTTTCTTATATTCATCCCAAACTGATGAAGTAGTTTTAGTTTGGTCACTGTCTTTAATATGGAAATGCCATTGTCTTTGATAAGAGGATCCCAATGTAGACTTTTCCGGATGATTTGGTTAAGGCAAAAGTGAGATTTAATGAATCCTACAAACTATATGGATGTTGGTGGAAATTCCCCTGGATATTTAAAACTTTTTCTTTTGAAGTACTTGTTTCTATCATACAACAGAAGAGTTAATCTCCCCCTCCCTCCGCCGCCACCAATCTCTTTTTCCTTCTTTTAGATGGGCATGGGAAACTATGAAAATGGTGCTACATGCCACCATTCAAGGAAAAAAATAGTATTTTCAGAGAAGGATCACAACTCAGTAGTAACACATTTGATTTGCTGACATGTCCCCAGCAATTCCTTCTTAAAGGATCAGGCCAGATGCAATGGAAAAAAAATGCTCTGTTAGAAATCCTAAAGAGTGGCTCCTAAAGAGTGGTATATTTATATACCGCCTGACTTTCTGAAGGGAACTCTGGGCGGTGAACAATCAACCAATAACACACACACATACACACACACAATAACAAATAATAAAATTAAGACCAGCAAAAAAGTTAGTATTGTAATTTATTTATTTTATTTATTTAAAATATATCTGTCCCATCTTTGTCCCTGAAAGGGCCCAAGATGGCTGTAATTGTACACCATTTCCTAACAAATGCATTGAACAAACCAGAATGCTTGTTCATCATGCTTAGCTGAAGAAGAACTTGTCTGTGGGGCAGTTGTTCCACAGCTCTCCACTGTGCACTTTTGCATATGTTTCAATTTGTGTGTCACTATCACTGGAAACAAGATTCTGATTCAAAATGCTGTATAATAGTGGTTAAATGCCTGTACTGCAGGTGAAACTGTGCTCACAATCTGGGGTTTAATCCCAGGTAGCAGGCTCAAGGTTCACTCAGCCTTCCATCCTTCCGAGGTCGGTAAAATGAGTACCCAGCTTGCTGGGGGGGGCAATGTGTAGCCTGCACACTGTAATTAAAATTGTAAACCGCCCAGAGACTACTTAAAGTGGTATGGGGCGGTATATAAGCAGAACACTTTTGCTTTTAATCATGGCCATGTACTGTATTCAGTACTTCTCTGGAGTGTGAGAAAGTCCTGTCAGGCTGGCAGGTTTTCTCCATGTTTCACTGTGGCTAGTATTTTTAGGCTGCCTGGGAGGTATGCAAATGAAGGGAGACTGAATAAGAAGAGAGATTGAATATGCAAGAAGTCAAAGATTATACTTGTAGCATTAGGCCAGCTCTGTTACTGTGTCAAAATTTTAAAAACCCTGCTATCCCTCCTGGACTCTGTTGGGCTATATAGTTAACATTGACAGGGAAAAAGTGGATTGAATAATCACTGTGTATAGTGGAGAAAAGAAATTCTAGTTAACATTGGGACTTAAGTAAAGTACATGTGTTGTAGTTATCATAGCTGAGATTTTATTTGCCAGATGAGAGTAATTGTCTTGGCTGAAACTTGGCTCCAAAAAGCTAGAAAGGTGGATGACCCTTTCTGTTTGTCAGAGTTAAATCCTGTAAAGTACTTTAAAGTTAGAGAAACAGAGGTTGTGTGCTGCTACTGAGTTGTTCAAGGATCTTGCTTTGCAAAATATTGACAAGCCTGTGTATGTTCATTAGATCTTCTGCCCATTGTGGTGTCTAGTAGAAAGAGAATCCAGTAATTCTACAGGTTCTAGAACTGATACATACAGTACTTGTTTTATTAGCCCAAAGTATGCGTATAATCAATCTTGAACAGTTAGATGATCCCCTTCCTCAGTAAGAGTATCGCAGGGTGATGGTGTGACTTTTTTAAAAAAGAATGCCTCTTCTTCCCCTTACACCTTTGAAGAACAGTCTGTATTGTGTCAGCCAGTATTGAGGCATCCTGAACTCACCTCAGCTGCCCATTGTGTTTTAAGGTGCGTGGGAGTAGTCACTCCTTGTTACACCACGAATTGTATCCCTCTCCATCTGCAGGCCATCAAATGGGTTTGCACCAGTTCACTTTTAACTAGGATTCTGCTTCTTGTCTTTCACCCTACTGACTTCTTGCCAAGGCACACTGTATAGGTGTACTCGTTGCTTGATTCCATTTCTTTGTAAATAGATCTGTGGCTAAAGAGAGCAGACTTATCATTGAGGCCATAATGAGAAACATTTTCACAATCCATATAAAATTAGCATGAATGCCTTTCTTCAAAGTTACATAGTGATTCTGGCTTCAGTGGCTTAACCTACAACTAGCTAATGCTGCTTTATAATTTCCCCTGAAATTGCACAGGCAGTTTCTCTGTCTGCACAGACAGTACAGCAAATGTTGACACCAGAAAAAGGTCGACATGCCCCAGGTGGTGATTAGCTCAGTAAGTAGTACTTGAGGGAGCTGAGAGTGTAGAAGTTAGAGTCATTGGGATATGCCAGAATGCCTCCCACACTGGCTGGGAAAGACAGCAACAGGCTGTGAGGGAATCTTCAGCTCTCCCCTCCCATGTGCCTCTGCCCTTCTTTGCTGCCTGTATTGCCTGTTTCAAGCATAAGCAGAAGATGCAGCTCTGTGCTGGAAATGTATAGAATAGCTGACTAACAGAGTGAAGGATGGGAGTCCCTGGTACAAAAGAACATTCCTTATCATCTGATCATCTGGACCCAATGCCTAGTCATCGTCTGAGAAACATTGAAAGATTGGGGTTAAGGTACAAGTCATCATTAATGCTCGTTATATCCAGTATATGTCTTGCATTGTAACCTCTGCAAGACTGTCCTTAAATGCATTTGTAAAGGTTGGCTGATATAGAATGCAGCTATTAAGGCCTAAATACAGTTGTTAGTCCCAACTTGAATAGCTCCATTGAATGGATGTAAACCTTGAAAACCTTTGAAAACTTGAAATTTGCTTAAGGCTTATTCAGTGAGCCTAGCCAGTTGGGACTCACAGTTACATTTAGGCCTAGTGCTGTTGGTGCAAGGCAGTGAAATTATGTGGACATATAATGCCCCAGGTTACATAAGTTGTCCCTATGTTTCTGAAATCAGTTTAAGGTGCCTGTGTTAATATGGCACCAAGCTGTCTACAATTGAAAACTGATGTTTACCTATAACAAACTGTCTACACTGAAGTAACAAGGAATCTTCACAGAGATAACAAGTACTCAGTCACTCAAGGAAAGCTTGCCTGAAAATAAAAGTCTTCTGCCTGCTTGCAGAAGGACACAAAATGGCGCAAGTCTGGCCTCCTGTGGGAGGGGGTTCCAAAGTTTGGTAGCAGCAACACAGGAGGCCCTTTCCTGTGTTCTCATCAGATACGCATGTGAAGCATGCCACTGTTAACGTGGCAGGACTGAGAGAAAGGCCTCTCCTGAAGACCTTAGCACCCAAGCTGGCTCATATTGGGAGATACAGTCTTCGAGGCAAATTAGACCCAGGTCATTTAGTGCTTTGTAGGTTCAAACCAGCATTTTGAATTGTACCTGGAAATTGATTGCCAGCCAGTGGAGCTGCTGTAAGAAAAGTGTTATATGATCCCTGTAACCAGCCCCAGTCATCAATCTAGCTGCTGCATTTTAGACTTTAGACCAGCTGAAGCTTCTTGAGACTTTCCATCCATTGCCCCACATAGAGCGTGTTAGAACCATCCAGCTGGCAAGTGACTAGGGTGTATGCCACAGTGGCCAGAGCAAATATCTCAAGAAACAGACATAGCTGGTACGTTAGTTTGAATGCCACTGCTGAGACCTGAGCATCTCAGCTCAAGGATGAGTCCAGGAGCACCCCCCAAGATGTGCACCTCTTTTTTCAATGGGAGGTAATCCCATCCAGTAGAGGCTTCATCCCTGTTCCTTGATCGCCCTTTCAAAGCACGTCTGTCCTGTTTGGATCATGTTTTAATTTGTTCACCCTCATCCAGTCCATTATCGGTACCAAACACTGATCTAAAGGCTCAGCAGCTTCCTTGAATTCAGGTGGCAAGGAAGGTAGAGTTGGGTGTCATCTGCATACTGGTGACATCGAACCTCAAAACTCTGGATAATCTCTCCCAGTGGTTTCATGTAGATGTTGAATAACGTAGGTGATACAACAGAACCATGAAGGAACCTACAGGCCAGTGACTGGGGTGTCAAACATGAATGTCCTAGTCTTCATGTAGGTTTGGGCACTGGCACTTTTGTTTATGTGGCTTATTCTTCTATTCTTGTTTTCTTCTGTGCCATTTAAAAACTCCCTGCATCCTTAAAGGTTGTTTTTCTTTTATTTGTGAGCATGTGTATACATGAGTATGTCAGTATATCTTGAGGTGAGGACTAAATCATCCAGGAAGTGAAACCCAGGTCTTGGCTGTTCAATGAGGTTTGGTTTCTGTCGCTTCTAATTTGAGGTTGTGAGCTGCTAGGTTGGATGATGTGGCAGTTGAGACAGCTGCCTTCAGACAGAGTTCCCGGGGAATTGAAATACAAGTGAATCTGCCTTTTTGACTCTTGAAAAATGCTGTTGATGATTTACTGTTGCCAAAACAACCTGATGTCATAAGAACTTAAGAAGAGCCATGCTGGATCAGGCCAAAGGCCCATCTAGTCCATCTTCCTGTATCTCTCAATGTCCCCACCAAATGCGTCTTGGAGCACACGAGACTAGATATCTGTCTCCTGATTCCACTCCCCTGCATCTGGCGCTTGAAGTCCCTTTGTTTTAAGCCTGGAGATGACACATCTCCATCATGGTTTGTAATCTATGATGGACTTTTCTTCCAGGAATCTGTCCAATCCCCTTTTGAAGGCATCCAGGCCAGATGCCATCACAACATCCTGTGGCAAGGAGTTCCACAGACTAACAACACGCTGGGTAAAAAAATATTTTCTTTTGTCTGTTCTCACTCTCCCAACCCTCAATTTGAGTGGATGTCCCCTAGTTCTGGTATTTTGTGAGAGGGAGAAGAGCGTCCCTATATCCCAGGCATGACCAAACTTCGGCCCTCCAGATGTTTTGGACCGCAACTCCCACAGTCCTTTGCCATTGGCAACCTAAGCTTAGAATTCTGGGAGTTGTGGTCCAAAACATCAGGAGGGCCAAAGTTTGGACATGCCTGCTGTATCCACTTTACTCATGCCCTCTATCCACTTTACTCATGCCCTTTGTACATCTCAATCATATCCTCCCTCAGGTGCTTTATTTCCAGACTATAGAGCCCCAAATGCTGTAGCCTTTCCTCATAAGAGAGGTGCCTCAGCCCAGTAATCATTTCAGTCACTCTCTTTTGCATCTTTTCCAGTTCTACTATGTCTTTTTTTAGATGTGTTGACCAGAACTGTACACAATACTTTAGGTGTGGCCTTATTATCGTTTTGTATAATGGCATTATAATGTTGGCTGTTTTATTTTCAATCCCCTTTTTGATGATCCATAGCCTCGGAATTGGCCTTCTTCACTGCTGCCACACACTGGGTAGACACCTTCATGGAGCGGTCCACCAGCACACCAAGATGACCCTTCCATATCTGCAACTGGGAATAGCTTTCTTCATCTGCTTCCTTCTCCAATGGAAGCACCTTATTTCAAAAGAAAAGCTGAATTCCTGAAGAAGACTAATGCCCACTAATACCTTTTTTTCCTTTTTTTCTTTTCTTTTGCTTTTAAGCATCCTATCTGTCACCAGGTCTCAGGGTTGTTGTTTCAGGGTTATTTTGTGAACCACAGTATTAGTAGTCTTTCTGCCAACTCAAAGTCAGCCCTAGAAATAGTGCTGTTAAGTGCAGCAAAGACGCAGATCCAAGAGCACATCTTTTTAATGACATATTTGACTCCAAGAACTTGAGTTAATCTGGCACAGCCTTGTGTGCTAGTTATCTTCTGCTGGTAAGAAAGCTGGCAGTCTTAATTCCATTCCATGTTTCAGACTCTCTTCCACATTCTTCTTCCATCTTTTTGTTTGTTTCAGTTTGTAAGATCTTGTTTTTTTCTTCCCACAAGTAAATTTGTACGTATTTTTTATAAACTTTTCTTAATACATACATTTTTCCCTGTTGAATAATTTTTGTACATGCATGCCTATGGACTACATAACTTTGGTGCATATATTTTGGTTGCATATATGATAAGCAATTCACATTTTTGAAAAAAAGACCTTTTACATAGTTTTGTAAACTATTTTATTTTTTCAAAATATATATGTCAGGCTTGCCAGTATAAGAATTTCCGAGGCAAGTGCAATTTGGCTTGCAATGAGTCTTGGGAGATGTGAAACAGATATTTCAATCAAGAATCTATGCACTAACAAAAATGATATGGATTAAGCTCTGGAGTTTATGTCCCTCCAGAAAAGCAAGTGAGAATACTGGTAATATAGAGCCATTCGATTTAATACATGACCACTCATGGCAATGGTCTTTACACTGCATTTATAGACCTAAAATCAGCCTTTGACTCTGTCCCGAGAGAGATATTATGGTCAAAGCTATACAAAACCTCTATAGATAAAAGACTCCTCTATCAGGGCACCACCCTACGTGTAAGGTGTGGCATAGAAGGGAATCTGACAAGATCTATTCCTGCTAATAAAGGGGTCCGCCAGGGCTGTATATTGGCCCCCACACTATTCAGCCTTTATCTCAATGACCTACCAATTGTTGCCTTGTATCAGACTTTCACCCTCCCAGATTGGCAGAGACTAAATGTCCCCTACTGCTATATGCGGACGATGCTGTTCTATTGTCTCTATCAAAAATAGGCCTCAAACGACTAATACGTGCATTCATGACTTACTGCAAAAATAACCAACTGGTCATTAATTTCACCAAAACTAAAATTATGGTTTTTGCTCGATCTGTAACTTTAAGAAAGTGGACAATTAATGGCAATTGCATTGAGCAAGTAAAACAGTTTAAATATCTAGGTATCATATTTCACTATAAGTTATCTTGGGCTGCTCATAGACAATCTGTAATCCAAGCAGCCCAGAATACACAAAAGGCAATTACCCGTTTTTTCTTTACCAAGGGGGGGGGGGCAATTTGTACCTGCTGCTATTCAAGTTTTCAAGGCCAAGATATTGCCTCAATTATTATATGGTATTCCAGCTTGGATTCTAGGATTCCATCCTAGCATGGAGAGTGTCCTTTCAACATTTTTAAGATCTATCCTTGGAATGCCAAGATGTGTTCCTGCAGCAGGTCTTCGATTGGAGACTGGCATTGCATCACTAGAATGTGTTGATTGGATCTATGCTTTTAGATACTGGATTAAGGTATCACATGCCAATACCTCAATGGGATATCTACATCTCTTACAAAATGATGTCCACTATAGCTCATGGTTTAAAGTTTTTCCAACTAAACTGCATCTGTTAGGGCTATCTATTGACTTTCTTAAAGCCTACGAGCCCAAGACAGCTAAATCTATCATAGAAGAACGGATTAGGGATATTGACTTTCAGCACTCTATCACAAGTGCACAGAAAACTTGCTCTATTCTGCATTTTGGACTAAACTTTAATTTCTCACAAAGTGCTCGATACCGGGAAAACCTGACTGTGCCCAAATATCGGCATGTTTTCTCAAGAGCTCGATTTAACTGCCTTCAATCTGCAATTTTAGATGGGCGTTACTCTGGTGTCCCTTATGAAAACCGATTGTGTCCTTGTAATAACAAAGAAATTGAAACAATGAATCATGTCCTTTTTGTATGTGGTTTTTATAGAAATGAGCGTACTAAATTACTCAAGCCCATAATGAGTGCCTTCCCAGGTAGGACGCTGAACTGGTATTTAAAATATTTATTAAGTGACACAAACAAGGGTACCACTGAATCTGTGGCCAAGTTTCTTTTCTTTGCCCAAAGAATACGGAAGACAACCTTGGCCTCTGTTAGCTCTTAATACAATTATGAATTGCACAATGTTTGTATAATTCACTTTTACTACCTAAATTGTTTTAACTATCTTAAAAATTTTGTAATGGTTTTACTCTTTTACCCTTTTAAAACTTCATGTATGTATTTTTACCTTATTGGTTGGGCCTGTGGCCACAAATAAAGATTGTTGTTGTTGTTGCCATTCTATTTGTGACAAGAACTACTATTGTAAATTGCTCTTCTGGTGATCCATTAGTTTTCTTAACCATCCTGTGATGTCCTTGGTTCTGAAGTGAATGTATGAATTGGATCAAGTCATCGGTGCTGTTCTGTGCTACCTGTGGAATGATAGAAATACTGTATGTACTTGGCCAGATGGAGAGGCAGATAACAGTGCCAGCAATGTTTTAGCCATAACTAGAGATGACACTTGCTACAGACTGATGTCTGGAAGCATGGCTGGCACAAGAACAGGGAATGCAGGTCTGATTGTACAGTGGACCCTTGTATAACAAACAGCTTGTATAACATAAAATTTGTACAACGTAAAAAATCTGGAGATAGGGGAAATTTGCTTAACATAATCGCCTATGGGAAAAATCCATACAACATAAAAATGGGATTACTCCATTTCAATGCATTCCTATGGGAATTTGTATAAAGGAAAATGTGCTTAACATAATTTCATTTGGAACGAATTAATTCCTTTATACAAGGTACCACTGTATTTGGTTCGATTGAGTATGAGCAAGAGATCTATCTCTGAACCCAAGAGAAAAAGTGGATCGTGCCAGGACTATGGCGTCTGCCTCTCTGAGTTCAGTGTTGCAGAGCCAGTGTATTTGCTCAGCAGCACCTTTATTCCTCATACAGTAGTATATGGATTGCTGGCAACTGCCAGGCCACAGTGAAGAGTTCTTATTTTGCCTGAATAAAAAGATAATGTTTTTGTTGCCATGGTTCCTGTTGCTTGGTGGCAATTGGGTACGCCGCTGGAACCATTAGGATGCTGGGTCATTTGGGCAGGGGCGGGAAGAAATCATTCTAGAATGCCTTACAGAGGATGAGTGGCAATAACTGCAGAGCGAGCAGCGACACAGTCCCTCCCATTGGGGCTGCTGCGGGTAGGCCAGTGGGTTATGAGGCTGTGCCCTGAACATGAAAAGTGTGTGCTTGGTCTACTAAGTTCATATTCACTTCCCTTTGGTTGAGCAAGCAGCAGTTTGTCTGGAATAATACAGCTTCATTTTCATGCAGTTTGTTGGCTATCTGTGCAGGGCAGGTTTTGACCCACAGTGTTCTCATACTCATGCTGTTGTTAACTGTAGATCTTCATGTAACCTGTTGTCTTTCACTTACTCTTTAGTGTGGTGGATTTGACTTAAATCATGGTTTAAACTTAAAAGTGCCATCTGTTTGATGATTGAAATTTTAAAAAATGATTTTTAAATTAAAGTTGTGATTTAAATCAATTTGATTTTTTTTAAAAAAATCATTAATTTTTATCCATCCTGTTCTTCAGTCATTGCAAGTCTGAGGATTATATTTGCTGTTATTTATTCAGTGCTGTCAAGGAAACAAACAGCTATTTTCTTGTTCTGTACAGGGATGCTAAGCCTGTGGCAGCAGCAACTGCAGCTGCCTGTCTTTTAAAGATCCCGAACCAAAGATTACATATTGCTGTTGTGCTCTGTGAACAAGTTATGATTTAGCTAGGGTGATCTGCTTGAGAGCTTTAAGAGATCTGTCCTGTATTGGATTACGTGCGCCAGAACAAGTATGTAACCTGAACAACTGAAATATATATTAGCATAGTATATTGCCTGTTGTATATGGTATGCTTAATACTAGTATTCAATGTATTCAGCAAGTAGAGACCACACCTTTTGCACAGTAAACCTATGTTACATGCTTGTTTGAGATATAGTATTACATATTTTACTGGGTCTGTTATTGACCTAAGAATAGCGCAGCATGTCAAACTTGCTTTTTCTATGACTATCACCTCAGTCACAGAACTCAACATGGTGCAAGTTAATGCTAAACCCATAACACTGGTCTAAGAATTGAACAGCAATGCAGTGCTCCTTTGTTAGAGCTATATAGTGACCTTGTTTCTCCAACATAGAGACAAGTGCTACCATATGTTGCTGGCTTTGCAAGCACTGTACAAATTTCGGCATTAACAAGATAGACTCTTTGGAGGTTTGGGGTCCCAACTGAGTAAGTCATCGGGCAAGCTTGTGCAGAGGTTGTAACTTTAGGCAGAAATTCATGCATGTGTTTGTCTGATTTATCTGTTGAATGACTAAACATGTGATAGATCAACAGAATGGCATCGTAATAGTCTCATTTAGTCCCATCAGTGCATATCTTGTTAGGATTTTTATTTTGCTTTGTCTCTGTGTGCATATGTGTGGATTTATTTATACTGACTGTCACACACAATTTGTTGTCCATACGTCTAGACTACAGAGCTCATTTTGGAGATCTTCACATGCTCACACATTTCATCATCCTTTATAACGTATTGTCTTGAAATTTGACAGTCTCTCTATTTACCTCTTATTCTGGATCATTTATGCATGAATTAAGTAGCATTGGGGAAGGAGCTGCTTGCCGTATTTCATTCTGAAAACTCTGCTACTTCAATTTTTTGTTGGTAGTTCCTAGGACTCGTAAGATATCAGCCCTTGTTCAAACTCAACTGTGCAATGTTATCATTTACCTATCAATGAGTACAGTATAACCCCATATCCACTGATTTAGTTATCCACAGTTCATATTCAAAGTAAAAAATAAATAAGTCAGCAGCCGCAAAGCAAGCTACTGTTGTAAAACAGCAGCCATTAAGCAAGCTACTGTCACAAAACAGCAGGTTTGGGGATTGTTGGCATTTTCTCTTACCACAGTTTCATTATCCACGAGAAGGTCTGGAATAAATCCCCAGTGGATACTGGGGTTCTACTGTATCATGTGGCTAAAAAACTGCTACACAGCAGAGCATTTCATGTGTATTGTGAGTTGATATTTGTATGATGAAGGCATACGTCTTTGGATGTATCAAAATTTATTCACTACTTTTGGTACATTTATTTTATTTGTAATTATCAATCAATAGTTGCATAAAGTATATTTTGGTCAGCAGCCAATGCATCCTTTGTAGGTATAGTTCAAAACTAAAATCTGGAGTTTCACGGTTTCATAATAAACTCCTCCTTTGTCAAACCCTTCCTTAAATATATTTGCAGTTTTGTTTCTAGTCTTTCTGTGTTGTTTTTGTACTTGTTTCTGCTAAGCTGGGCCACGATGCAATTTCTGCTTTATTTTTTTTTTTTTTGCATTGTCTAGAGAATTATGCCATGTATGGTTCATTGCCGCTGTTGTTGAATTTTTTAAATGAGCATTTAAAGCTTCTCTGAAGGTTAGCCCAGCAAAACATTAATTATGTAAAGAAATAGAATGAGCCTGAAGTAGTCTAGTTTTGCTTCTTCAGTTTTAATCTCAGTAGAACTATATGTCCAGGAAAGATTCAGAATCAAAGCAAACCAAGCTCTTATTCACATATAAAAAGTACACATGAGAAGCAGTACAGCATTTGATTTAGTTGAAGGTAAATGTTTCAATGTGCGTATTCCAACTGGCATTGGATTTAAACATCTCTCTCTTGCTTTGTTGTTTCTGATGGATGCTTATTTGATTGATTGATTGATAAAATAAAAATTTCATGCCAGCTAGTCTGTTCTGACTTATAACAAGTTACAACCTTTTCCAGGTACACAACACAAAGAAGCGGTTTACCATTCCTTTTTTCTAAGGATGTCCCGGGACTGTGCATATTGTCCATGACTACACAGGCTGGTTAGCAGGCAGAGCCGGCACCTGAACTGCCAAGATCTGACTCCGCAGCCAGATACCTAAAACTCAGCTATCCAGCCAAATATATATTTGATTTATGTACCACCCCATTGATGCAAGCAATATTTTGGAAAGTTTACAGGCTAAAATGTAAAACCCCACATGTAGCAATAATCACATCTCAGATAAACTTCATTGGCTAATATACCATAAAGAAAGATTATTATAAGTGGAAATGTGTTGGACAGGAAAATAGAAATTTTCAACCAACTGCTTTTCCTCTGGTGAGACTTGATACAAATATTGGTACCCAACCTGAGGAAAACCAGCTTGGTCTGAGGAAAGGCTCAGTGCTCTTTCCTGTTTTCTTGCCTCCACATGCAGTTTTCTTCCTGCTCCCACCTTTATCTGCATTTAGTGACAAGCTAAGTTCAAAAGCGAGAGCCTAGATGCCCTAAGCACGTTCGATCTCGCCTGATTTCAGAAGCTTAAACAGGCTCAGTCCTGGCTAGTACTTGGATGGGAGACCACCAGGGAATACCAGGTGCTGTAGGCGCCTGGAGTAGGAACTGGCAAACCACTCCCATATTCCTGCCAAGAAAACTCCATGGACGTGGAGTCACGAAGGGTCGGTCACGACTGTAATGACACAACACACACAACAAGTTCAAAAGCACAAAACTACTGCTTTTATGTGAACTTTAGGCCTTTGTTGAACAGGGATATAAAGAATTGCTACAGCTTCTCTCTCTCACTTTGAACTTTCAGTCAACCCTTTCCTTTCCAGGTAACTTATTTGTCATACGGACTTATCTGGAGCATCTAATCTGAGGGTTTTCTATTGTTTGCAGAAGAAAAAGTATTGTCAGTCTATGGCTTTTTGGTTGTCATCAGTTATAATAATGCCTGGGGCCCATAATGTTATCCTCCTTGCAACAGTACTTGCCCTCTTTATCTTCTTGGGAGGAGGGATGTTTTCTTTTGTTTGGGATTTTTCCTTCTTTTTTGATCAAATGGAATTTCTCCAAAAAAACTTTCTTGGGGCAGGGTTGGTGAAAGCCATGGACCACTGTAGGGATGTTGAAATAAATTGCCCATAATATGAAGCAGATTCATATTTCAGGGCTCAGGTACTGGTTGCATAGATCTGAGTCTGATTTCTTTTTTATCTTTGCATTGTGGTGTTGTAGAAGATGCTCAATAAATTGCGGTCTCCTGCCTTTCAGGCACTCCACCAACTGTATTATGATCCCAACATAGAAAACAAGAACCTCGCTCAGAAATGGCTGATGCAGGCTCAGGTGTCCCCACAAGCCTGGCACTTCAGTTGGCTGCTTCTTGAGATGGACAAGGTGCCTGAGATCCAGTACTTTGGGGCCAGTGCCCTCCACATCAAGATTTCCCGCTACTGGAATGACATCCCAGCTGATCAGTATGAGAGTCTCAAGTCACAGCTCTTCAACCATATAACTCGTTTTGCTAGCGGCTCCAAGATTGTGTTGACCCGGCTCTGTGTGGCACTGGCTTCATTGGCATTAAACATGATGCCAGAAGCCTGGCCATGTGCTGTTGCTGACATGGTGCGCATGTTCCAGGCAGAGGATTCTAACATAGATGGGCGAGCACGTTGCCTTGCACTTCTGGAACTGCTAACTGTTCTGCCTGAGGAGTTCCAAACCAGCCGCTTGCCTCAATACCGGAAGGGACAGGTTCGTAGTGTCTTGGCCCAGGAGTGCAGTTCTGTGTTCCCACTTCTGGAGCAATTGCTGCAGCAGCAAGACTCTCCCAGCTTCATTAAGCAGAAGGTGCTGAAGTGCTTCTCCAGCTGGGTGCAACTGGAAATTCCTCTGATGGAATGTGAGAGCTTGATTCAGGCAGCCTTTGCCTCCCTACATGATCCAGAGCTCTTTGATACAGCTGTGGAGGCCATAGTCAATGCTATTTCTCAGCCTGATGCTCAGAGGTAAGTGCTAATTTCACATTAGACATCACTTGTGGTTTTGCAGTTTTAAGCCAGGACTAGAAGCTGCTGCGCTCCTTGTACATTTTTTGTAGTCTGGGGAGGAAGGCTCTAGTTTTAGATATTTTAGATATTTAGATATTTTATATCTAGAAAATATGTCAGCCCTTCGCAACAGTGCTCTTATTCTAGGCCAGAGGTGTGTGTGTGTTTAGAAGACTGCTAACTGGAATTGTAAATGCAGTAAGAAAAGACCTGTACTGTACATAAAGTTGGGAGTTGTTCTTGAAGAACAGAGCTTGATGAGAGTGAAGAATTGTTTAATAAAAGTATCTGCTTGTGAGCAAGCATTAACACCCTTTGATGTATTAATTATTAAAACAAAAGCAGCTAATATTCAAATTAGACTGAAGACTTATTGGTATTAAATATCACAACCCATTTATTTTCATGAGGCAGTATGAGCTATGAAGCTTCAGACTCTGGCATTGTGCACTCACAGCCAGTCTTCACATTCACCTCTTGGCTATGTTTTGATGTGACAGCTAGGAAAGGATACCATGCATCTTCTTGTGATCTTCACCAGAGTTTATTATTTGTTTAATTATTTATTTATTAAATTTATATACCGCTCCATCTAGCTACATGGCTACTCTGGGTGGTTACATTGTACCTGGATAGTTAAGTTTTGAGCTCTGTTCCAATTGGAATCTTTATTTCATATTAGAAAGGTATCCAGTTATCTGTTAGCCTAAACTGTCGTGGTTGCTCTTTTTACCTCTTTGCCTCATACAGTATGGATAAAGGCCAGACAGTGATGAAGAAGTTGGATGTGTATACTAGAATTCAACTATTTCTTCTTGCACAATGTCAGAGATGAATGGGAAGGGGAATTGTCCAAAGTTTCAATCCATCTAGAAAATGTTATCCTGCCGAGCAGGGACATTTTGTCTTGTGATGATATCAGCGCAATTCTGCAGCTAAACTAATATGCAAATTGGGGGACAGAGGGAGTGATGAAGTTTGCTCCCATGTCTCTTTACTCCCTGTATTGCCCACGGGTTCAACAGCAAGATGTGTTAATTCGGAAATGAGTCATATGCTTCCTCAGAACAATTCAGGCACTAAATAAAGATTTGGAATGGTTTAGATGTACATCCTAAAGAAAGAAATGAAAATTACATAGGACACAGTACCAGTTTTCGAATATGTGAAAGAATGGCAGAGTAAATTGCTATTTATTAGTGATGCTGAAGGAAAGGAGGTGTTGTATTCAAGTTGAAATAGAATGTACTTGTTTACATTTCAAGAAGGTGATCTTCATTTCAAGCATGGACAGGATCAAATTCTACAGAGTCTCTCAGCCTCTGAAGATTTTATAAATAACTTTGATGAACATTGGCTGGTAATGCATTGAAACTTGATAATTTTTCCTGTGCCTACATTTCTGTAAAAATGGATAACTTTTGAGAGCTGGAAGGCCTCATTTAGTGCTGGTTGATGGACTGGGAGGAGGAGGCATATTCAGAAATGCAGAGTGTTACATGCGCCATAATTTTGTGAGTGGGTTTATTTAAAAAGTTTATTTAGCCTCTCTTCTCCAACCCAACTTGCATTGTGCTACTAAGATTCCCTGAGATTCAGGGAACAGTAGAAATAGTAGCCCTTCTTTCTCAAGTATATAATTTAAGGTCTGAGATTTCCCTGATTCAAATGTGGATGAACAAAAGGGATGGAGGCAATGCTGGTACCCTATGGGTTTAGGATTTGGCTCTAGAAACAACATAGAGACTTAGAGAAATGTGGAGCCATGGAGCATTTTGACAGTGTGTTTTGTGTCTAGCTTTACCAATGTGTTATCTTCAGTTTGTAAGTCTCCTATGTTTCCACAGTATTTCCTCAAATGGCTGTTAAAATAGAAATAGATTATAAACAGCACTTTGAATTGTGCCTGGAAATGGATTGGCAATCAGTGAAATTGTTGTAACAGGGGTGGAGTGAATTATATGTTCTCTGTGATCAGCCCCAGTTAGCAATCTGGCTGCTACGGTTTGAACCCGCTAACCTTTCCAAAGACATCAGGTAAAACAACTCTCTAAAGTTTGATATGGCCAACATAATGATTGTATGGATCTAGGGCCAGTTGCTTTTCCTGTGAACATAGTGTGAGACTTAAAACTATTTTTCACTGGGTCAAATGTTCAACTAAACATGCAAAAGTCTATGATAGTTAATATTAGGAGGCTATATCTTGGAAATGTTACAAGACAAGATTAAAGGCCTGGAGGGTGCCTATCAGGAAGGAATGACGTGTCTAGAATTATAATAAATTATAATGTTAGATGATGTAAGATAGTGATTCCTAAGATGATCAAGCCTATCCATAGTGAAAATAATCCAGGAGAGTATGCTGAATGTCTTTCTTTGAGTATGTGTTCAAAGATACAGAATTAAAATTCCTTCTACATCTTAGCACAGTTTCATCAAAAGATAGAATAATGCTTGGTGTTAGAACAAGTAGCCTGGTGACTTAGGCATTATACAGTCATGCAGTTGATGGTTTCAGGATCTGGCTTGACTACTGGAACCATATATTTGTAGCAATCCGGTGACCCACCGGAAGAGAGAATCCCGTTGCCCAATTTGTACTCCCTAGTTCTCCAATAGTATCATAATAAATATACAAGCATTATAGCATAGACCATAGAGCAGCCCTAGTGCTTACCATTACATAAAATACATAGTAGTGGTATAAAGAAGGTATAATGGTGGTCTGAAATTATAAAGCATTGATATATCCAGAGAGGAGCAGGGAGAATATATTGCAGTGGCTGCTTTGAGAAGAAGGTGTCAATGTCTAGTTCTCTGTTGCAGCTTCTAGAGATCAGTGGTGGCAAACCTTCTGCACTCCAGATGTTTTGGACCACCACTCCCACAGTCCATTGTCCTGGAAGCTAGGCTTGGAATTCTGGGAGTTGTGGTCCAGAACATCTGGAATGCCGAAGGTTTGCCACAACTGATCCAGATAAAATAGTGAGCTGTGTGCTTCTGGGGATGGAGCACCCACAACAAGGACTGTGGGTGTGTCTAGCCCTAGAGGCATTGTTTTAAATGGAGAAGAAGAGAGCTTGGGTCAGCTATCACTCTCTGTCATGTAGAAGAATGGGAGCAAGGAACGGCAGGGTGGAATGCAAAGCAACAAAGCATTTCACTTTGTTTCAGCTTCTGGATATATTAGGAGACACCGTACAGTAGTTGCTCTTTAAAACACCTCAATTTGACATAGTTAAAAACATAATCAGATAGTATATCGGCTACATGGGTGTCAGAACACCATCACAGCTAATGGGAAGCTGTTGTGTAGAGTAAAGCAGTAACTATGTGATTCTGTTTCAGTTCTCTGCTACCCAGTCTCCAATTGAGAATCACTCTCTCTCTTTCTCATGGCAGTTGCTTGGAGTGAGCTACAGTTGTTTTGACCATCACACCCCACCCCCATTTTGTTTTCTCTGGATGTATTCTGACAGTCTCAATGCACACACTTCTGTCATTTTTCAGCAGCGACTGCAGCTGGCATTCTTCTCTTCTTCCACATCTATTGTTGTACATACCAATGCAGAACTGGATTCATTGACGTTGACCCTTAAGGCATAACATGCTGTCCTCTTTCTTCATTTCCCTCCTCTTACTATATATGTAACGTGTTTTTAAACATTCATTCCAGCCCAAGCTTCTGAATAGTGTGACTTTTCTGCAGAATTATATCATATGTCCAGTAACTGTAGATGAGTTTTCCATGGCATTAATTAGTGTACTTAAGCTTCCTTCATACCAGGGTTGACATTCTGTGAAATGACTCCAGTACACCAATGTGGTGGTGGTTCCATTTGTTTTTGAAAGGTTGAAAAAAATAAGAATGTTAGCATTGGATCTTGTGTTGAAAGTAGTCCAACCCTGCTGTGTAGATGATAATAGAAGAAATATGGGCATTTGAACTGTGCAGTGCTGTGTATGGGTGTATTTTTCCACCTGTTTCCATGGACTGTATGTGTGATGAGGGGGTAAATGAGCAAGAGCAGAATAGCTGTATCTTCAGATAAGGTGCCTCAACAGCCAGGTAACTGACAGCTGGCCGATTAGCCGCTGGCACTGTCTCTCTCTGGGGGCCATCTTTTGCTCTTCCCCTCCATTTCCTCTGTGCTTGTTGTCATGGTTACAATCACTTATTGGCGGCAGGAGAGAGATTGACGGGCATGAAATTGCCTCTATGATTCTGGGATGCAGCTATGCATAGGGAGATAGAATCTGTCTGGGTTCCCCCTGAGAACACTATGTGAGCTTTTTTGCTTTTGATTTGAGGAAATTGATATTTAGGGGTCTTGACTTTGTCAAACTCACCCAACAGATTCTTCAGTTGGAATAAATTAGGTGAAAGGCAGACATTCCAAATTTCTGTTCCATTTCAAAATATTTCATGCTTATGGTGAATGAGAATGCAGCCTTTGTAAAACATTGTGGGTTGGCAGAACTGTAGAGACAGAAGAACGGGGACTGAGGAAGATTGTGATTTTATCTTGGCATAGTAGATCCCAGAAAAATGAAAAAAGGGAGAGATGAAGTTGGTTCTAATGTATTCAGCCCAACATCACAGAAGGTCTGTTAATCTTTCAAAGTGCTAAAGACTGTTTGAGTGTAGCCACTGATATGATGGTCTCTCAAGAAAAAGAAGTCCAGTTGCCATGACTCAACTTCCAGATAAACTCACCTGGATGACTGAGAATCTTCACAGACATATTGTTAACATGCTGTTTTATGGGCAGTGGTATCCACATTGTTTGTGTCACGGAGCACTGGTTTGGGCTTAATAGGCTACTGTTGATGAGAATAGTAGCAATGTTGAGTTATGAAGGAGATTAATCTTAATTTCTAGTGTGCTGTGCCACAGGTCAAATGATTACACAGGTTTAAGCTCTCCTTCATGTGGTAGCAGGATGAAGCAGTCCTGTGTGCATAATAATATATTACAGCTGTTCTACTCATGCAAAGTGGAATTATGGAGGTATGATTTGGTTGTTTGTTTCTTTTTTGAGGGAATGAGGAGAAATTGCACAGTTTATGTCTGTGTATATATGTGTTTGCTTCATATACTGTAAGTAGAAGATGACGATGTTGTGATGGGGATGCAGATATGCATTCCTCTCTTCATCTTTCATCCCAGGTAATACACCAAAGCTGTGTATTTAAGCATTTGTATATTGTTTTAAACAAACCTTCCAAAGTAGATTGTATAAACATTTTAAGAATGTAAAATGCAATATGACAATGGAAAAGGAACAAGAGGCAAATACAGTAGCTGAAAGAATCAGTGGAGAGTATAAAGCTTGGGTGAATAAAATTTTCTTCATATGAAATTGGAAGGAAATCAGGCAGCACTAGGCAAACTTCTTGGGAGAGAACATTCTGGAGACAACAGAAAACTCTTAGTCATGGATCTCCACCTGCCTTGCTTCAGATATTGGCAGAGGTCAGGGACCCGTACAAAAGCCTCTGGAGATCTTAAGATCTTGGCAGAACTGTAGTTGCTTCCTGAGTTTCATCCTTTCAAGGAGCTTAAACATCCCCTGGAAGTGGATGTGGAAACCAGTGTAGGAAATGGAACAATTGTTTAAAATTGTTAAGACCTCTTCCATATGTTAGTAACTTGATGGTTGCTTTTAGTTGGAAATGAATGATCAGCTGAATGGTTAAATCTTGCTTTCAGGTCATGTGGACAAAGCATGGCTTGAGATCAACTAGTCTCTAATGCCCATTTGAGAAATGAAATAAATTGGTCATCTGTTCTATGTGTTCAGTAATAATCTCTTCACTCCACTACTTATATAAACTAGCAACCGTTCTGACTTGCTTTTATATATCCGATGTAGACTCTAAACTGTAAATGCTTATGTCGAAATATATTGGCTGTCCTTTAAGGTGCTACATGACTGTGTTACGAAAGTGCTAGATACATTCCAAGCAGAATTTATAGACTGGAGATCTTTTATAGACTTGTTTTTGAAGAGGAGAACTGCTAATGTAGGTTATCAAAATCTTTAATGCAAGGGTGAATCTTTAAAGGGTATAGCAAATGTCTTATCTAGAAAATCGCAGTTCCAAAAAGGTAAATAGGCATTGACAGCCTGATTTACAATAGCTTCCTTGTGACAAGCCTAAAAGGGACAAAATCCTTGACTTGCAGTTTGATTGGTGGTGTTCGTATCTGATGTTGGGATGGTGTTAACGAGGTGGTACCTTTGAGCTAAATTCAAAATAATTTAAAAAAAGAAGTTAAATGAAAGATAACGGTTGGAAAGACAGAGTTTTATAAAATCAAAATAATGTAATGCTCCTTTCTAAGCACTACCATGCCAAGTTACCCAGCCTGCTGATCCAGAAAGACATGCCAGAAGACATGGATGCTGATGTCCCTTAGCTTTGAGGACTTTAAAAAGAGAACACAAATTCATGAGAGAAGGGTCTCCTGAGGCCTGTTAATCATGAAAGCTAAATGGAACCTCACTGTTCAGAGGCACCACATCTCTGAATGCCAGTTGTTGGGGAGTGATAGCAGAGGAAAGTTACAACCAGTGGTTCATGACCTCATTAGTTCTGACCATCCAAGGCTTCATTTTGAGTTTACTAATAATCAGTTTGCAACCTTTTTAAAAATAAAAATTGAGGCTATTCATGCTGACCTCGACTTCTCCAGCAGTTTATGTGATCCGGGGGTGACCACTGCAGCCTCATCCCTCTCTACTAATTTGGTTGAATTTGACCCTGTGGTTAGAGAGGAAGCCTCCAGAGTGCTTGCTAGCTTTAAGCCCACCAGCTGTTCGCTTGATCCTTGCCCAGCATGGCTACAGGGGAGGGGGAGCCTCAGAAAGGTTAAGGGAGTTTGTCCCTAGGATGGAAGCCATTTCCAGATCAGCTTTCAATCAGCTGAGGCCGACAGTCCAATTCTGCCCCTACCTGAATGCTGTCTCCTTAATGACCTTAGTGCATGACCTTCATGACCTTGGTCATGTCCCAGATCAATTACTGCAATGCCATTTACATAGAGCTTCTCATGGGCCTGATCCAGATTCAATGGGTCCAGAATGCAGTGACCAGACTGGTGGTGGGTGTGAATAAATTCAGCCTCATCACCCCAGTACTGGCATGCCTTTGCTGTCTGTCTGTTGCATCCCAGATCAAGTTCAAAGTATTGACATTTACATATAAAGACTTCCACTATTTGTGTCCAAGTTACTTCTCAGAGCATCTCTGTCATGCACCCAGCCCACAAGATCTTCCCAGTCAGGGCTCCTCCAGATGGCCACCCCAAGGGAGGCCTTCAAGTCTTCTACAGGAGGTAGGACCTTCTTCATGGTGGCAGCTACTCTATGGAACCAGCTCCCACTGGAGTTCTAGCTGCCCCACCCTCCCTGTCTGCATTTAGGAGGCAGTTAAAAACCATGCTCTGCAGGGAGACATTCCACATAGGGCCTGGCTCAGGATTTATTTTCCCTCAGTCCAGTTAGTTTTTATTATTGGTTTTTATGTGTCTTCTTGCACTATCTTACTTTTATTGTTATTGAAGTCATTTGTAAAGCTTTGTTTTATGTTGTATTTTATGTTTTGTATTGGTAAGACCACCCAGAGTAATGCTTATGGCACTAATGAGAGCAGTATAAAAAATAAATAAATAAATAAATCAATCAATCAAGCATTCTGAGACACTTTGGAAACAAGAAGCTGGTCTTTGATATGGTCTAATAGGGGTAGTTTTAAATCTTTAGAAAACACAGAATGTTCCCCATCTTCATCACCTGTCTCCCTTGGTAGGTACGTGAATACACTTCTGAAGCTCATTCAACCTGTATTGGGACTACAGGAACAGCTACGTCAAGCAGTCCAGAGCAGAGATATGGAGACATCTCATGGGATATGCCGTATTGCTGTGGCACTTGGAGAGAATCATTCCCGGTGAGGATCATGGTGACAGAACTGTGTAGCTATCCATTCAAGAAAGTAGAGTTAAACCTTGAAGGCTCTTTACTGCTAACTGTGAATTAGAATGAAGTGTTTTCTATTGCACAAATGGGCTTCCTTGCAGCTAGACATCCCACAGGCCTTTTGAATCCCATTGTAAAAGACCTCAGAGATCCACAAAGTATTCTAGATTATCATTGCATAGTCATGGAGAGTCAATACAGACCTTCAAATGCTTACTGAAGATGGCAGTTGGTGGAGATCTGAAACCAACTCTACACAGCCCATTTGATTTTGCATTTTTTTATCCTGAATGTGCTGTACTGTAATATGCCTACTATGCCCATGGCACTCATGACATGCTGCAAATTTTGTACCTCCCACAGAGCCCTCTTGGAGCAGGTAGACCATTGGCAGAGCTTCCTTGCGCTAGTCAACATGATAATGTTCTGTACTGGGATCCCCGGACACTATCCTGTGAATGAGACAACAAGCTCACTTACTCTCACTTTCTGGTATACACTACAGGTAAGTGCTAGCTAGCTTCCTGAAGATGACTCTTTTAGTGGCATCCTCCTACCTTGATATGGCTTCCCCATTCCTTAGTGCAATTTGGGTGCTTCTGGTATTTGTTCTGCATATATTGCTATCAACTATAGATTGAGTGCAAAAGAATATTTTGAGCCTTCAAGGAAGAACTGGACAGTTTGGGTTGATTAGACTGGAAATTCATATTTTGAGACCTAGATTTTGTAACATGGGTGAACTGGCATCATGTGGCTCTCTTAGCTTTATTCATGTTGCATTGTTTGCACGTGGTGCTACAAACATGTGCCAATTTGATGGTATTAAATGGGTCAGCAGAGAGAATGACCAAGAGTGTCTGAGAACATTGCTTACTTAAAACTTTGCCAAGTATTACAGCAGTTTGGTTTGCAAGAGAAATGCTGGCCTCTCAGAGAAGGAGACTGATCACTTCAGCATTGCCCAAGCTACTTACACCACAGAGGGCTGCCATTACTCTGTAGATCCCAGCTTTCTTCCTTCTGCTGGAGAATATTATTACTGATGAATTTATTTTTGGGGTGGGAACAAAGTTCCCACCAGTCTTCAGTGTAGAAATGGTATTGTGCTTTTTCCTTTCCCCATAGCAATCAGAGTTATCTCATCTTCTGTCAATGCTATGGTGCAGAGAGTCATCTAGATAACAGCTCTGCTTAGCTGCTTTGTCTGACAGGCAGTCCTGCTCATTCACTAGTTCTGGGTACAGATGCAGATCTTGACAAGCCTGTAGTGCCATACACTTGCTGCTACACGGAGATACATTTCTACGAGCAGTGGAGTCCAGCCTGACTTGCCCTCCCGCTCCATTTGCTGCTTGCAGCCCAGAAGCCTCATTAGCATGGCAGATTAGCCTGACACACTCCTGCACTGCCCAAGAGCAAGGCTAGCCGTTGAGCCGATGCTTCTCTGGGTGCCAGCTTGAGACAGGATGAAATCATGCATTGTCTCAGAGTGTGACTGGTGCAGCAACCGAGTGTACAGAAAAATAAGGTAGTGGAACTGAAATACAAAAATGAATGGAGAACAGAGTTTCTCTTCAGTCTGTACCTCACAGCAGCACATACCTTTGTAGTCCTTACTGTGACTAGTGAGTCCCAAAATGTTCAGCTTCCTAAGATGTTAGCCTACTTTATGAAAGGCTAACTTTATGAAAGGCATACTTTATGATGCAGCTGTGAAGAGAATAATAGTTGAAGTCTTTAGCTATCATCCTTTTGTAACTCTTTCATTATCTTTGTGTACTACATGGGTAGAATACCATTAGATTTCCAAATACTTTTGTCCTTCTTTTTATAGGGAGGGAGGGACAGTGGGAGTGCTAGTCCAACAAATCAATAATGAAAGCTTCCCCATCTCTGCAATAGCAGAAGTACATCTGGGAAAAACAGTAATCCTTCAGGATCCACAACTGGGTATGAATTAGAGAGCTTCAGTGAAGCAATGGGTTGAACTCAATGTCTTCCAGATTTATGTTTCTGCTCCTGTATTAACCTTGCCTGGAATGTCATCTGGTCCATGCAAGGCCATTGAGTAGCACAAGGAAGCCAAATGTCCCCCATCTGTTGATTGTTCAGGCACGATGGCAAGAAATCCATTCTTTACCTTGCAAGATCTGTGTAGGTGGGAACAAAGCGATGGTGATGGAAAATGAAAGTGAGTTTGAAGGCCCTTGGTAGCGTCTGCTGTTGCTTACTTGGGGATAGTAGAATGAAATGGGCGGACATTGCTAAAACAGTGGACTAACAGAGTGCAGTGTTAATTTATACCTTTGCTTTATGTTCTGTTTTAAAGGTGTTGGGACTGTGATCCATTTTGTTTTGGTTGTTCAGGATGAATTGTTTTAAATTGTTTTAAATTTGTTTTAGAGTTGCTTTTATTGTTTGTACTCAGAGTATTTACGCAGAAGTATTTAAATAAAACAAAAAAGTTATGTTGCGAATCAGGGCTGATGTAACTATCTGGTCCTTGTTTTGAGATTTCTGCAACCTCTTGCTACTAGCTGGGAAGGGTTTTGGAACTTGACAGGGGGATTCTAAAATAAATTCATGAACCATTTGAAATTATATTAGACAGAGAGACTAGATTGTTTGTGTGAGATAGCTTGACTTTAGATTGGGCTTTCCAAATTCCTCTTAAAATATTTTAGCCACAATGAGAGACCATTTATTTCTGACTCCATTAAAATGCTTGGAGATTGATTGTGTTATATCAGCTGGAGATTTGTAGTTCTAGGCTAACTTATTCCAACCTCCGTTTGACAAAACAAACTTCTTCTTGGCAGGACGACATCCTCTCTTTTGATCCAGAAAAACAGGCCATGTACCAGCAGGTATATCGTCCCGTCTATTTCCAGCTAGTGGATGTGCTCCTGCACAAAGCTCAGTTTCCCTCTGATGAAGAGTACAGCTGCTGGTCTTCTGATGAAAAGGAGCAGTTTCGGATATACCGGTACTAGGCTTTTCCCAAAAACCATCCATTGTACACAGGTGGTAATCTACAAAAAGGAGTGTTGATCATTCTGCATCGCTGGGGCTAAAGTTTATGTAGCTCTTGGGTTGTATCAAATGTTTCTGTTCAGCTGCCATTCTGTACAATGGAAAAGCTCTGTAATATTTGTCTCTTTTGTTCCTTAGAGTGGACATCTCAGATACCTTGATGTATGTGTATGAAATGCTGGGAGCTGAGCTGCTGAGCAGCTTATATGACAAGCTGGGTCGCCTCTTGACCAGCACAGAGCAGCCCTCCTCCTGGCAGGTGAGTGGTAATCTCTGTCCTTAGAAGAAACCTGACTTTTATTGAGAGAGGCTGAAAGTGATAGAGGGTTTTTTTAAAAAACAAAATGTCAGGGACAGAAGTGGCCAGAAATGTGAAGGGAGCATTGCAGAAGAGAGATGTGGAGTAGCATGCAGAGGATCTCAGTTATAGGAGAAAGACGTTAAATCTCGAAGAAACGAATGTGGGTGGATAATTACACGTCATGTTTTCTGAAAGGTATTTAATATGAATGTGAATTTGGATTGGAATATGAACATATGTGATGCTACTTTGGCTTCAGTCTGAATAAGGGAGTGCTTAGGGATTTTTTCAAGTACAGGAACTCCCTGTATGTTGTATGGTATAACATACAAGGAGTTATCATAGAGATTAAATTTGAATTCTTGAATAAAATTGAGCAGTCTGGTAGTCCCACTTACTAATAGTGGAGATATCTGTTATTTTGTTTTGGAGAAGGCTGCTTAGATACCTGTGTCTGTTGTCATGAGAATACTAATGTGGAGTCAGGAATGGTTTCTGAATGGTTGCTAATCAACATGTACCTGCTCACTTTGGCGTGCCATCAGCAGTCTGCTGGCATGGTGAACAGTGATGGGTGTCAAGCATTGACTGCAGGTGCTCTTCATTCATCACCGTGGCAGTGAAGCAAGAACCCAGTCTAAGGGCCTTTTCACACGACCCCTAAGATCCGCTGGCCACTTAAATTCGGACCAAAGATCTTAGGGGTTTGTCGCTGTTCCTACGTTCCCACCCCCTCCGCACTCCTGGCTGCTGGCTGTGTGAGGGGAGGGAGAAAAAAAGGAAGAAAAGAATGCCGCTCACCTCCGTTCTGCCATCCCGGCACTGCATTCAGATCTCTTACAGGGGCGGGGGGCAAAAAAAGAACAAACAGAAGCAAGGAGAGCCCGGCAGTCACTACTGTTATATCCGCATCAGGAATTTTCACCTCCGGAGAGCAGGTACCTGAAAAGTGCGCTGGGACGCGCTTAGGTGGGCGTGGTCGCACTTAATTATCTGTAAACTCCGAAGCTGGTGGGGAAACAATTTTAAGCTCCGGAGCCTGGAGCCATTTGCGGTGGAGTTTAGGGGTCGTGTACAAATACCCTAAGCCATGCTTCATAGTCTGGGCAAATGGGAGCCTTGACAGAGTATGTACCAGTAATTCAGCATTCTGCATGTACAGTACTGTATTTTTAGCAGTCTATACCCTGGTAGAAAAATGTTTGTAGGGAGAGAAGAAGGACTCAAGTTGTGTTCTGCCTCTTCTTTCCCATGCTGTAACCTTGTGGCAGTCGTGGGCAGGGGGTGGCTCTCTTGTGTATTATATAGTCAAACACCATTCGGGATGGTAGGCTAGGGATACAAAAATAGTGAATGTCCCTGGTGAATGAAATACTTTGATCTGTGAAATCAGCTCACTTAGGTAAGATGCCTCGAAGGAAGGAAAGAAAGCTTACTGGTGAAAAAAAAGTGTTAATAGCGTTATCTGTGATAATAAGAAATGAGACCTTTTATTTGACCCTGTGCTTTTGTCAGAATGGAATTCACGGTGGAAGCTATTTCAGTATGTTTTTACAATTTTGCCACTGTCTTCATTGTACAGTTTCAACCACCCCATCTAATCCTCAGTGCCAATGCTTGTTGCTTCATTTATTCGGGTTTTTGTTTGTTGTGGTTGTTTTTCTGTTGCCACTATGTGTGTATGGTTTTATAAGTAGAATTTAGAAACATGGCTCAGTGGACAAATCTGTCTCTCTCACCAGCACACAGAGGCTTTACTTTATGGGTTCCAATCTATTGCTGAGACCATTGATGTCAACTACTCGGATGTCGTGCCTGGCCTTATTGGTCTCATCCCTCACATCAGCATCAGCAATGTGCAGCTTGCAGATACCGTAATGTTCACCATTGGTAAGTAGGTTGGGCATGAGGAAGGTCAGCTTTAACCCCAGAGATCCTTAGGCCACCTAGCTCTTGCAACACTGGTGATGTAGCCATTGGGCCCTAGTGCCCACTACGTGTGAGCTAGAACGTGTGTTTCGGTGTGAATTGTTTGAGCCATTCTTGCGTGGTAAAGAAGGAACCTCTGTGCTTATCATTGGCTGTACTGATACGTTTGGGACAGGAAATATAGTTACTATGATTGTGTGTTCCTTTTCTGCCTAGGGGCCCTCTCAGAGTGGCTGGCTGACCACCCTGTAATGATCAACAATGTCCTGCCCTTAGTGCTGCAGGCTCTGGGCAATCCAGAGTTATCTATCTCTAGTGTCTCCACCCTTAAGAAGATCTGCCGTGAATGCAAATATGACTTGCCACCCTATGCTGCCAACATTGTTGCTGTCTCTCAGGTAACTGAAAGAAAGATCTGTGTCATGGTTAGGGGATCTCCAGCTTATTGCCTGGTTGCAGCTTGCAAAGTATTTCAGTGTACTTTTGATCTGCATCCTCCATTTGCCACTCCCCTTTCTTTGCCTAACTACAGCTTAAAGGCAGTTGGCATGACTTTGTAGGTTCCCCCTCTACTTTCTGCCCTGCACAGACTCCCTGGGATCCTTTCCCCTTGCGTCTGGGCCAAGTAGTCATTTTTACTTTTAACACAAGCCTCTTACCCAGAGGAAAACTGCTGCTGTCCATGTCCCATTGTTATAACTATCAGGATGTGCCCCATAATTACAACTGAACCCTTCGGTGGGCAAAACATTTCCCAGCCTTATCTTATGGACCAGTGAAAAGCTAGGAGTTTTGATTAACTGACTCTAGTTTTGAAAAAAGGGTGCGGGCGAGATCTTTCTCCTACAGTTAGAAGTAAAATTCTAAGGAAGGGACCCTTGTGGAGTGGTGGTGGAGAGGATGAATCAGCAGAGCTGTGCTGTCTGTTACCCTTTGTCAGGCTACAAATGTTAAAGGCAAGGATCCCCAAGAATAACTTACTTAAGGAACCAATCAGTCTCAAAGTAGCTGCTTATTAGTCCTGACAGATTAGGAGGTGGAAAGCTTGGTACTCTTGTTGTTGTTGTTGTTGTGCCATTCGGTCATGACTGACTCTTCGTGACCCCATGTCCATGGAGTTTTCTTGGCAGGAATACTGAAGTGGCTTGCCAGTTCCTACTCCAGGTGCCTACAGCACCTGGTATTCCCTGGTGGTTGCCCATCCAAGTACTAACCAGGGCCAACCCTGCTTAGCTTCTGAGATTAGGTGAGATTGGATGTGCTCAGGGCATCTAGGCTTACTGATATCAAATTTTGCTCCATGGGGCTTAGCCCTCTGCTTTCCTGAATGCATTTTCATGCTTCATGAGAAAGTTACATTTGCAGCACATATAGAAGAACAGAGCTGTTGACCATTGTGTTGGCAGGTTAGTACTTGGTGGCGAAGTGCTCATAATGAGATGTGTATAATGAATTCCTTCTTCACTGCAAATCATATAGAGAAGGGACTATTCTCTCCCATTTTCTCTGTAACCTCATTGCCCTCCAACCTTTCTTTGCTTGCCAGAGTTGTCATGTGATGTTCTTATGAAATAGTTGTGATGTATATATTCTATACCATACAAAGAAAATTTATTTTTGTGTATCTTGCCTTCTGTAGGATGTGCTAATGAAGCAGATTCACAAGGTAAGATGTTTGTTCTTTTCTCACTGCTACAAAAGGTCAAAGTGTATACAGAAGACAAAGTCATCCCTCAAGCTATTATTGCAGTACTGAACATAAGAGTCAGAGAAAGGAGGATTACAGAAATGGATGAAATGAGCTCTCATTTCCAGAAAGGGAGTTTACACAGGGGCTGCCAATATGATGCTTTTATTCTGTAGCCTAAGCGGCAGGAAAGACCTTTGCTCGTGTACACTTAAGTCTCATTTGCATTTCTGCTGCTGAACTGTCTTGTTAAAGGCATATTTCTGGGCTGACCTTCAAATAGCAGAGTTCAATTTTATGCCTTAGTAATAACTTAAGTATTGGGGAGAGAGCCAGCAAAAACAGCATTTTGAGTAGATTTCTGTGGATAGTGGGTAACAGTAAGCATGTTGTCTATGTTGTTCTCTCTCCCAGACAAGCCAGTGTATGTGGCTGATGCAAGCGTTGGGGTTCTTGCTGTCTGCCCTCCAAGTAGAAGAGATTTTGAAGAACCTGCACTCGCTCATTAGTCCGTACATCCAGCAGCTGGAGAAGCTAGCTGATGAAACGGTGAGCTGCATCACTTGCCTGGTAAAGGTTGCCCATCTTTCCTTAAGAAATATTGAGGCCTTTTAAATGAGTTTTTAAAATCTGGATAGGTCTGAAATAACAGACATCATCTATGTTCTGTAGTTCTGCAGTCTTTTTACTAGCAACTGGAATATGCATCCTGTGTGGTGATTATCACGATGTCTTGCATTGCAGCCAAACCCATCCAACAAGCTGGCCATCATCCACATCTTAGGCCTCCTCTCCAATCTCTTCACCACTTTGGATATCAGCCATCATGATGATGATCATGAAAGCACAGAGGTCAAGAAGCTACCCGTGCCACAGGGTCCCAATCCGGTGGGTGTTGCTGTGCAAGTTGTGCACAAGTATATTCAGCTACCCATTTAGATGTATGCTCGTCTTCCCTGCCAAGTAACTAGAAGCAGCTTCTTCTGACTTTTAGAAAGGTAGTTGGAACATAGTGCCATCAAAGATAATGAGCAATAGGTTGTGCAAAGCATTTCAGCTTATTAGTATGTCTTTAAATATCAGAATGAGCCTGTTTAGATTAGTGATCCAAGAACATGAGCCATTTGATGTGACTGTTTGAGTTATTGCAAAAGAGCACAGAACACCCAATGAGAGGCATCAACTTTGTTTACATTTCCTGCTGAAAAGAACAGAGCACAGCTGCAAATCTATGTGCAAGACAGAAACAGGGAACAAAAGAAAAACTATTGCCTGTTCTGCAGGCCAGGTGCTGTGAGACAGTCTGAGGTCTCAAAAGAGGACTCTAATCTCCTCTCTGCCTGTGGCTCTGCATGATTAAAACTCCCTCCAGACTCTGGATTATGGAAAGAAATTCCAGAATGATCTCCTGTATTCTCCTCCGCTTCTTCCTGCAGGTAGTGGTGGTGCTGCAGCAAGTCTTCCAGCTCATCCAGAAAGTGCTCAGCAAGTGGCTGAATGATGCCCAGGTTGTGGAGGTAATACTTCTCTCAGGTTAACTACTCAACAGCACAGATGGGCCCACTCAGGCCATTTTGCCCAGTAGCTATAGTAACTAACAAGCTGAATTTGCTGCTCTGATTCCTGGCCTCAAGGTACCTGCCAGCAAACAGAGCATCCTTTTATAAAGCATATGGTCAAGATAAGATCCATCTCTATCCAAGAGGAAGAAACCCAGAGCTTGGCTGGTGCTGCTCAGACCCCTGGATCTGGGGTAGGTATCAGGTATGCTGCTGGGCTTCACTCATCCCAGCCTATGTTGGTGTGCTCCATAGCATTAGCTCTCCTCTAGCTTCTCCCAAGTGGCTAAACAGTGCCTAGTTCCAGTGCCCCTTTTTGGGCTAACCTGTATGCTGTACTGATCAGAGAGGACTGAAGAATGATGTCTTAGGTAAGTGATCTTTTCCTGTCTCCCTATCAAAGCTGCCATTGTTTATATAGCAATGGTGCTGTTTGGACTGTATATGGCATCCACAGATGAGCTGTTGAAGTGGGGCACAGATTATTTACTGGGAAACCTGCTTGAAAGCAAGTAAAAATTTAAATCTCTACTGCCCTGTGAAGTGAGCATGAGGTTCCTTATTTGTTCCAGTGGGCAAAAGGTGTAACCAGAGATATTCTGAGGCTATTCAGAGGTGCAATTATTTTGAAGATTTATTTCAATCACAGCAGATAGACAGGGAACAATATACACAAAATGAATTGTAATCAGCATCTTAGAACTGCAGAGCAGGAAGGGGCACAGTGGGGAATTGAACTCCCAGTTTCTGGCTTTGCAGCCAGATACCTAAACCATTGAGTTATCCAACCCAATAGAAAATAAATCAAAGGAAAATCAGAGCATTTCGTACAGAGCGCAAGGCAATGATGAAACGAAAATTGGAAAGCAGAACTGTATTCAAGTATCAGATGAAATTACAAGTATGCAAAATTAGCCACAGTTACCCCTTTATAAAACACTTTATTTGCCCCAATCTTTCACTAGCCCACTAGTTGAAGCTAGTTCTGTTCCCAGATGTTTAGATGTATTGGGCCTGAAGACTGAAAAAGAAAGGTGCAAACCTATCTATTCCAAGGAATAGTTTCCAGAAGACTCAGGGGAATGTGCAGGAGAATGGTTCTGGGAAAATTCAGATGGAAAAAAAGAATGAAAAATGAAAAATAAAGTAATGATGATCTGCAAAAGCACAAATTGCATTAGAAGAGTGAACTGAAAAGCATCTGTATGTGAGCTTGGAGACATGTAAGAATGAATGTGACTCTCAGTCTCCTTGTCCCAAGGAACAATTGCTTTTTGCCTCACTGAGACCCCTACTTTTCCTGCATCCTGGTTGGCTTCCCTACCTCACCCCTAAACTACAGTTCTTAATGGCAAGTTGGGAGCAAATATGCATTGTCACACCTTTCTTAATTTCCACAGAGTAAATCATCCTTTTGTCCTAAGGCATACTATCTGACCATATTACAGTATATTATCATGGTACACCCTAGACATAGAGCCAGTGGCAATGTCCAGCTTTTTATCCTGCCCATATTATTCTATTGTCTTTCAGCTCAACCAAAGCCTTATTGCCACAGCAGTCATATATCTGTTCCCCTCCCCCCCATTTTTTTGGCTCACTCAATCACACAATCCAGGCTTTTTGCCAGCATGAGTCAACTGTGCTATGTAGGAAACAAAACAAAGATTTCCTTGATCCCATTCCATAGATAAGCCATTTCATAGGTTGACAGACAGTCCATTCCATTGGCCATGTAGCTATAGGCCATATGTCCACACACCTTTTAGCCAGTGTATCCTTCTATCTAAAAGTTGAACCTGATTAACAAGAAGACCTCTCACAAGTTGACTGCAAGACTAAATTGTGCAGATATTTTCCAAATATTTTATCTGTGTCTTTATTTTTGTAAGCCTAACTCCACACCACATAAATAGGTAGCCACTTCTATTCTATATGTGCTAGTCCACGTACATTGACACAGTTAATCAATAAAGCCATTGTGTATAGTTACAACATTTCATTCTCATTAATCCATGATAACAGTTTAACTCATCAAAGCTGATAGTGTATTTGGATTAGGTGATGGAGAACAGTCTCAGAAGAAGCTAGGTATACTACTCTGCAAGAACATATATTATTTATGTTTATGCAGATGAAATTAAGGAACAGCTACATTTTTTGCAGAGGCTTTCTTGCTCTCTAAGCCTAGGTTGGAACAGATCTACAGATGGGTTATGGAACTGCAGGTCAGCACTGAAGTAGGTATATTTATCTCTGACAGGAATATGTGTCTAAGTTGATCGAGACATTCTTTTTAACGTGTTGCTATCCTAAAAGATATGATACAGATCTTCTTTGACAGTAAAATATCTGTCAAGTTGGGTTAAGAATACAGAAGTGAATGAAACTTAAGGAAGGTTCTGTCTACTTGGAAGGAGCAGAAAATTACAGTAGAGTTGAATAAGGAACCCTGGTAAATTTTCATTTCATGTGTTAATAAAAAAATTGACTGTATGTTTTCTTCAGTTATAAGGAGAGAATGTTATAATAATTGTTCCATGCCAATCAGCATTGAATCTTCTGTAGCTGTAAATAAAGTGAATGTTATTGTATTTTAAGGAGTTTTGATCAGATGAGAGCTTGCCTATTGGAAGCAAACATCTAGGTCCTTTGTGGCTATGAAGATGAATGTTGGGCTAAAATTAATAGTATGTCTTGGAAAGCTTGAAAGTTGAGATATAGAAACTGCTTGCCCCATAGATTGGTATGTGCAGAAAGCTGCTGGAATGGGGTACATGATGACCTCCTGAATGTAAGCAGCTGACAACTGTTCTGCAGAGAAATGGGTTTCCTACAGTGTTTGAAAAGTACTACAGGATTGTCTGAGACACCTCATCAGAATTTTGTTCATGAAAATAATGTTCTAAAATGGAGAAGGTAGTAGAGGTTCTATTCTAGTCGGTCACTAGAACAGAGCCTCTTTAAATCTATCTATAATGGAACTTTAGCTGAGGGTCAAGATATTTAGCCAGTCTTCCTTTGACTTAGCACCTCCTGTCCCCACAGTCCGTGTGCTCCATCTTTGAAAAGTCTGTGAAGACACTCCTGGATGACTTTGCGCCTATGGTGCCTCAGCTATGTGAGATGCTGGGCCAGATGTACAGCACCATTCCTCAGGCATCTGCTATTGACCTCACCCGGCAGGTAACTCTAAATGTGTGGATTCCTGACAGAGATTAGTAAATGCAGAGGGGAGCCTGATATTCCATTGTATACTTGTATGGCATTCCCTTCCCTTTCTATGCAGACAAGACTGTGTAAGTGTAGGTCAACCATTGGCCATGTCATTTGGGGGAAATGATGGCTGTAGTCCAGCATATAGTACCAGATTGGAGAGGAATTGTACATGTGCATGTGCACGTATGGTACTGGCCAAAACTGGTGCCTCAGACCTAGTTGGCTTACATTTTTCCCCTATGTTAGCAGTTGCTGATGCAGGCAGCTAACCTGAACAACATGGCTTCTAAAGTAGGGTAAGACACAGAATATGATGGGTGATAACTTATCAGGCTGCGCTAGCTTCAGTTTTCCTTGTTTCTTGTGTCCTCAGCTGGTTCACATCTTTGCCCATGAGCCTGTCCACTTTCCACCCATCAAGGCGCTCTTTCTGCTTGTCACATCTGTTACACTAACCCTCTTTCAGCAAGGTATGTATGCTTGACACCTTCAGCCTCCTGGGGCAGCCACGTTGGGTACAGCTCTTCCTAGATGCATTTTTTTGTTTGACTTGTAGCTTGTGTTAAGGTAGACTGAATCCCCTTCTCAATGGTGTCTCTTGCGCTCTGAAACCCTTCAGCTTGTACACATGATGACACAGCCAATAAGATGTTTTTACTGAGGCAAATTACCAGGCATGTCCCTCTATGTGTTGCTACCTGAGTGATCAATATGCCTTTCCCCATTATCCCACCACCTCCAAAACAGTTACCTTCCCCTGCTGGATTCTCTTGTGTAAAGACCTCAAAGGACCAAAGCTGAATAGTCTCCTACACCTGAATGTTTGACCGAGTAGGGAGGAAGAATCACTGGGGAATGTGTTGCTCTATGTTTCAACTTAAAGAGTGTCCCTACCTTCCACCTCAGTGCTTGCTGTGGAATCACCCATTTCCATCAGTCTCTTCCTGTCTTCCACATAAAATATTTTCCTTGAGGGCTCTGCACCTCACGCCCACCCCCAATTTTCCTTCTCTGAGTATTCCTGTTACAGCTGTGCTTTCTTAGCAAGTCCTTGGGCTTGCATTTGCTTCCATGGAACTGCCATAAAGGCATCATGTTGATCCCAGTTGAGGGACCAAGATTGGTGCTTGTCTCTAGTTACATTCCAACAAATATTGCCATAGCATAGGTGGGAGGGAGTTTGCTCCCTTTTCCAGGTGTTTGCTTGAATTTGGAATTACTGGGAAGCTACCAGCACTTGGAGCCTGGTAGCCTGGCTATATCGGGCCTCGCTACAGCATCGACTCAAAGGAAGAAGATTCTCATGGTGCCTGATATAGTCGTAGGTGAAGGAAAGTATGGGTACCAGCAACCCGCCCCTTGCAGACAGTGTTGCAGTGTAGCATTCTTCCCAGCCCAAGCAGGCATCCAGGCATGGGTGAAATTATATATTGTGTTGGTACTGCCTACTAGGAGCTTTAGGGAGAATTCCAGGATGTTCCCTTCACGTTAGTAGTACTGTATTGGTTTGACTTGCAGTTGCCTTTTCAGACCAAGCACTTGATGACTACCTATTTCCAGTATAAATGTTCTCATTGTCCATGCGAAGCTGGTGTCCAGTTAGCACCTGCTTCTCCTTTCTCCCCTGCTAGGGTGCGATCAGCTCTCCCTTCCTGTCCTTGGTGCTTGGCAAGGGATTCTGGGTATCAGGCCTATTCCTTTGCACTTTCTTTCTGTTCTTGGGTTTCCAAGCTCCATAATTTTTGTATGTTTTGTTTCTTTAACTTGCTTCAAACTGCTCATGTGCCTGCCCTCTTCAACCTACCCCCTGGCAACCCCTCCCTCCCTACCCTTGTTCCTGTTTTCACTTGTAAATTCTTTCTGTATCACATAACTATATGATGTTGAGTTGCTGTTTGTATGATTTTTCTCTTCAGTTACATCTTTATTATATTTTTAGGGCCCAGGGATCATCCTGATATTGTTGATTCATTTATGCAACTCCTGGCACAGGTGTGTTTTAGTTTCTTATTCATTCACTTTCTGTTCTCTCTCTTTCTCTTTTTTAATTCAATTTAAACCTATTTTTAGCTTTCTGTTGACAACGTTTTTTCTTTTAGTTGAATATCGAGTTTCTCCATCTGTTTCCGTGGAAGTTGAAAACAAAACATTCTCCTCTTTTCATAGGTGTCCGTTTGCCCCTTCCTTTCCCTGCGGGGCAGAATCTAATTATACAAAAAGACTCATAGGATGAGTTTGGTTTTTAGCAATACATTTATTTATTTATTTATTTATTTATTATTATTATTAGATTTATACCCCGCCCATCTTCCCACATGGTGACGTGACTCAGGAGACGCTGGTGCAATATAGCAAATTTGGTTCAAGGGACATTTATTTATTTTTATTTACTTTGAATATTTTATCCCACCTTTCTCCTTGGAAAAGGACTCAGGGGCATAGCAGAAGGATTCCAATCCTGGCATGTGTTTGTGTCCAGTGAGTCTAAGCTCTTGACACAAGCAGATAAAATCCATAGTATTTTGTTATTGATTAAGAGTAATGTTCTGTTCAGTAGCTTGGTAGTTTACCTCTCAACATTTGGAAGGACAGCTGATCTAGGGAACAGCAGCAAGTCAGAAGTAGTACATGAGCCTTAGCCTCACATCCTCTTTGGTTTTATCCATCCTTGAGAGCATTTGCTAGGATGCTAGGTCTGCTTCCTTTAAGGTTATGAAACATTAATTTACGGTACGGTGACATCATGTGCAGGGCAGTGCAATGAACTGTGCAACACATCACACAGGGGGTTGGGGCTGTCCATCTCTGTAGTCGATGAAGAGGAAGCCTTACAGGATTCAGATGAGAAATCTGTGGACTGGAAATAAGCAGCAGTGCTAGGAGGGGATGGAGCAGAGAAGGGTGGGATCTTTGGTACCGCCCAGCTCTCCTGACTGCGGCAAGATGCTGTGTTTTGGCTATGGCTTATTGTTGTCTAATGACTAGGTTTCCATATGTTGTGTCTGAACATGTAGCTCCACCTTGTGGCAGTTTATACAGCCCAGACAAGCTTTCAAAAATCTTGCAATTTGTTAACAGACTTGTAATCTCAGAGTCAAAATAGCACCCTTTTAAGTGTCTGGTTTTGTTTGCTAATTGGTTATTGGACTACTGGCTATCAGTTTACAGTTGAAGGTCTAATAGTGACATCAGCTGTAATAGGTTGTGGATGTTGCATCCATGATTTTAGCAGAGGGCTGGAAGACTCTTATAATACAGTGACAGGATAAAGTAGGTTTAGGGTCCAGCTGTGAGAGCCTGAATAAAAGATAGATTGTTTTAATAGAGGTGAGAGGAAACTGTCAGGAGGGGAACTGGGAGAAGTTAACAAAGGTTTACTCACTCACCCCCATTGTTCACCCAAGAGCACTGTAGCAGTTTAAATTCCATGCAGCATCTTAGTTCTCCAGTCCTCTGACTGCCTACATATAATAATTTGAGGCTGCCTGGAACCAGTATGAAATGGATACTGGCCTGGAGATGTTGAGTTTATTTCCAGCCTACAATTGTTCTTGAAAAGAATGGGTCAGTGATTGTTATTTTACCTAAATCTCAACAAATCACCCTTAAAAGTGATATTAAAAGGGTAATATATCAGTAGATCCAAAACCATACTAATAATACTTAAAGTGTCTTCCATGGACCCCATTCATACATTTCCCTTTTGGTTGAAAAATAATGTTCGTTTAATCTTGTATATTTTATGAGAAGCCCAGATTAAAAATTTCCAAACTGGTGATTTGGAAATTCAACATTCAGAATGCTGTATATTTGTTGTTTCCTATTATAATTCTCATTTGTTAATCCAGGTTTTGTTGCAATCTCTATAGGTTTCATATTCATGCCTAGCATAGATAACAGAGATGGTAGAAGAATAAAGGATATTTCAGATGTCCCTTCAATGTAAACTAACAGATAGATGCTAAGGACACTCATATGAACATTTGTCAGCAGATTTGTGGATAATGTTTAGAAATAGGCTTCTTCTAGTTTTAGCAGTTTTTGATCTTGCACATTTTACCAACCTTGTTGGAACTTTTCCTGCATCTTTGCCTACCAATCAGTGTGCATGCCCTAATTATTCACCATGTGAAAGGTGATTGTATGTACATGTTTCCCCAGACATAGTCCCAAGTATTCCCTGGTTTTGCATAAGAGATACTAGGTTCTTCCAGTAACGACATCCCAGACTACTTCCAATAGACAAGTGCTCATTGATTTCTCAGCGGTTTTGCCCTCCTATATGTAATTTCCCTATGTAGTTTCATTCTGTTTCTTCCATGAATCTTTGACAGCTGTGATTACTTAGAAACATAATATCTATCCTCTTGCTGACTGGCTCTGCTTGCAATTTTACTTTGCTTATGAAACATAACTCCTAATTTTTACTCTTGATGTTTTGGAGTATAAACAGTCTGCAAGCTGGGAGTTCCTTCTGAACAAATAAATCCCACCTGTCTTCACAAAAATTGATGACAATTTTTCTTAAAAGGTTATAGTAAAGGAGCAGATTTTGCAAAGGACCTAGGAGCTGTCAAAGGCAGCATAAGAATACTTCAGAAGCATGTAAAATGCTCACAAAAGAGTAAGCTCTCTTGTCTGTGTTGTGGCTTTGTGCCCTTGAAAAAGCCAAAGTGGTAAGTCTCATTACATGCTCATATTTCAGCTGTAAAACTTCAGCCTTAATAATGCCAAAGTCTCTGCACTCTTGATAGTTTTCATGCCTTCTACAACAGAGGAATGTGAAAGGTGCTTACTATGGCAATTCTAAAACTGGCATACCTGTAACGCTTCATCACACTGCTAACCTTTTCATTCTTTCACCTGGTGAATAGCTATTCAGTTTCTACCCCTGATGCAACAACATTAATTCTAAAACAATAGTAAAACACTTGACTATATTAAAAACATTATATAGTAGTCTGCACCTAAGCTAGTAGATTCTGAGGAGAACTCCAGCAAGTGGGTGCAGTACCACCATTAAGAGACTCCCTGCTCCTTGTGACCAAATCTTGCATGGCATTTGGAGAGCAGTAATATCTGATGACCTAAGTCAATGGGAATCTAGAAAAATAAAGGGAAGATGCCTGTCTTTATGTTTCTATGTTCTAAAACTCAGTACTATGTATGCAGCTGGATTCTAGATGACAGAAGGAAGACTCAGATTTGAAAAGGTACCTCGTGGAATATGACAATTGGCAAAGATTTGCTAGTACATCATAAAAGAGACCTGTCAAATCTCATCTGAGTTCTTTGTCTGAATTAGTTTCAGTTGGCAAAAGACTCAGTTGGCAGTCTTGCCTGTTTCATTATGCTATAGAATTCTTTCTCTGCAGGAGTTAAGTTAAAAATCCCTGATTATGTTAGCATAGGTCTGCTAATCACTCAAAACATTTCTCTTATCAGTGGCAGAATGAAAACTTAAGTTAGTAGGAGGGTTCCTCACAGCATCAGTATCTAGTGTTTGTCTTCTTACAAGCCATTACTAAATCTTTTAGTGAACCTAGCTAAAGGATCAATTTTTTAGAATGAGGAAATCATTACCTTTCCAGTCAAGTGCACTAGTATATTATGAACCATGTAGAGAGACACTATGTCTATATAGATCCTTCCATAATCGTAGCTACATCAGTCCTTTCTTCATCTTTCTATTTTTAGTTCTCAAATAATCAAATCATCCTGATTTGTACTGAGTGCCTCAGTAATGCCTGTATCGGCCCTATATCAGAAAGCTGTGTTCCTAAGCTTAAGTATGTCTGACACCTTAGTTTGGGGTCCTATTTTTATTATTTTGTTAGTACTTGGGAGGTAAAAGTGGAGAAGATGGCATATAAAGGAATTGTGTTTTATTGAATGAACATGAATTGCTTAAAACTGTCCGAGCTTAAAACTGTCAAAGCTTCAGCCATAAAAAGGCTGCTTACAAGTCCCAGTTCTGGGATTCTTCATACCGTAATTCTGAGACACTCATGTTTTTGAGAGGATTTTTTTCACCTCACCTCATGGCTATTTTCCTGTCCCTGCATACTCAAGGTAGGTGTTTAGGGATGGGAACAGCAGCCACATCATGTGTGGTTCTTGGGACAAAATTGATTGTTTTATTCCTGCTGAACTTGCCTTTTTTTACCTTTCTGTGCAGTACACCACAAAAATCAGTTCTTCCTATTTTTCACTGCTTGCTGTAGTGCTTTCTCTTTTGCTCATATACAGCACACTTCTAAGTGTGTGTGTACTTAGATATGCACGTTAGTACAGTACTGTAATGGCAAAAATGTTGCTTAAAATCGTTTAGAATAGTCAGTGACAGTTTTAGTCATATATAAGTGTTGTGTGCCTTGAAGGTTGGCAACAGATGAGTTTTGAATCGAATGAAAATCTAGCATAGACAAGAGTAAGGTTCAACTTTATCACTGCATATTTATATGATAGTAAAAGGCAAAACTGCATCTTCTGTATCTGTCCCTGGTTGTGAAAATTATAAAGAAGGCAGGGGAAGCTGGCAGATGGGAAAATGAAGGCACTGCTAGGAATATTGTTATAATTTTTAACAGGAACAACATGGAAGAGTTATGTCAATTCTGGGGATGTTTTAGTGACAGATTGTATCCTTCACATGGCTTATTTGGTATATAGATTTGTTGGGAGCTGTTTACAAATAGTCTATGCTTAATATTTGGGAATTCTCTGGTGGAGTGCTCCTGTCCTTCAAGAAAGAGAACACTGGATGGGGAGGCTGCTATCCATGGTGCTGAAATGATTGGACTTGCTCACACCAGTGCTTGCTGTCCATGGTGCTGGAATATGCTGCCAGGTAGCCATATTTATGAAATTCACGAGTCAACCCTTTCAGGTGCCTTCTTGTTTCTTTTTTGTGATGGTCTGGAATGCTACAACTGTGCAATTATACTGTATAGGAGTTCTGAGAGACTATCTTTCTAGGTAATGCTTCAATTACATGTCTCTTTAGAGGTTCCTAATTATTTGGGGTCCTAAATGCCTCTTTTCAGAAGTGCCCAGAAGTTTATATCTTTCTCTTTCTTCCATATATGGCTTGATGTGCACTGTGGCTAATGGCCAGGTAACTGCACATGTGGGAAATGGCCAGGGGACTTCTTTGTAGCACATACTCACTCCTGGCTTGCCAGAAATGTGTTTATTCTGTGTGCGTGTGTGCGTGTGTACCTTGCAGGCACTCAAAAGGAAACCTGACTTGTTCCTGTGTAGCAGCCTGGATGTCAAAGCAGTATTCCACTGTGGTGAGTAGGCAGGCTCATTGAAATAATAAAAGGGGATATTTCCCTAAAAGTTACAATACAAGAAATGGAGCATTGGTTCCTTGGTACAGGAACATCTCTCACTTCATAAAGGCTTAAGTTCCATATAAAATCTGCATGCCTGGGGATGGGGAAGGGTATTTCCCCGCTGACTACATGGAAAATACGAGTTATGAAAGCTGATTCCTGTCTTGTTGCTTTCTTTCTAGGTGTGATATCCTTGAAGTTCCCTGAAGCTCCAACTGTCAAATCTGCCTGTGGCTTTTTTGTGAGTAATTTGTGTTTGACAACTCTATCTTTGGCTGGTGATATAGGAAGAGAAAAGTTTAGGCAAGGTGGCTAAGAAACAAGTGTGTTGAAACAGAGTAGAGGACCATCCAGAATAGATTCCGCCCCACCCCACCCCAAACATTAGGAAGGGCCTTTCCTTGTTTAAATTATTACTCATATTTGGTGTCAGGGTTTTTTTTTGGGGGGGGGGGGGTTGTTCTTGTTTGTGGTGGCAGTGATTTTTTTAAATTTGTTACTTTTTGGTGATTTAAGGGGACTATGAGCTATCCAGAAACCCAGTGTGGTTCTCACTTGATAGCTTCACACACAGTTATCTTCTGTCATCTGCACATGCTTATATCCTAATTGTATCCTTTGTGTGCACATGAAATGGCCAGTCTCCACATAGAAAAACATTTTTCTGTTTTGTAACAAGTTGCATTAAGACAGCTTGAAGCACTTTTTTCTCACCGGCTGTTTTTTACAGACTGAGTTACTGCCACGCTGTGGAGAGATTCCACCTGTAGGACAAGTGGTCCATGAGAATGGAAAAATGTTGCTGCAGGCTGTGCTTGAGGTAAGATTTCTTTGTAGATACATCTGGCAACAAAGATGGTATGCTTTTGTCCCAATGAGCTATATTCATTCAACTCCTAGAATGTTCCTGATTCTATCCATCTGCACTTTGAAGTAAGTGCTAGACACAGCGGGCTTTATTCCACTGAGCACAAGACTGCAGGCTTTAGTCACACTTCATTAAATAAATAGAAGCTTAAAATACACTGGATCATTGGGTGCTATCTGCTGAAGGCTTCCTAAGCCTGTAAATTTTATGTTGCAAACCGCCCAGAGTAGCCCTAAGGCTAGATGAGTGGTATAAAAGTAAAATAATAAATAAATAAATAAATAAATAAATAAATAAATAAATAAATAAATAAATAAATAAATAAATAAATGCTTCTTCAATCATTGCGGTATCTTGGAAGTATTAACTGGATTTGCTCCACCCTTGCAGGGCGTAGGTGGCCAAGCCTCGCGCAACTTGATGGACCACTTTGCTGAGATCCTCTTTGCTCTCAACAAGCACTGCTTCACTTACCTGAGCATCTGGATCAAGGAAGTGATGCAGCAGGATGGTTTTCCATCCGCCCGCGTCAGCCCTGAGCAGAAAGAAATTTTCAGCCAACAAATTCTTAGGTATGTTCCCTTTTGGTACTTCTTCTGATAGGCAGAACTGGGCACAATATGTGAGGAGGTTCCTCAACTTTTAAAGGTTCCCCTGGACTGAAAAGCTGGCCTTAGTGAGCCTTGCGTGCTCTTTTTCTTGGGCCTAGTAATGTCAATTCTGACAGTGAATAGTTCATTGGGTTCTCAAAAAGCTCCTTAGAACAGTGGAAATATTAAAGATTCCTTGGCTTCATGGAACCGCAATATGTAAGATTATGAATTTACTTAGGTCTAATGTTGCACAAAGGAAATGGCAACACACCTCAATTCATAATGTATTTTAGTTTAATTTTTAATCTACAATTAAGATGTCAAAGATAAAAAGTATTCAGATGAAACAGAGACAAACAAAAAAGGAGAGTCAGAAAGGAAGCATAGTGCCATTTCTAAACTCATATGCAGGGTTTTAACTTGGTGGTGAGATGGTTATCATTTTTAGTGTTCTTTCACTTTCAACTAGATGCTGCTATGCCATGTAAGGAACCATAAGGTCACCAATGCCCTTGCTGTCCTTCACATGAAGAATCTGTCCTCCATGGGTTTCACGTATTGGTCCCTTGATAATTTCCTTGAGAGAAATCAATTACCAGATTTTCAAATCTGCTTCAGTGTAGCAAACCCTCAGTCATTATTATAAATATTTCTTAATTTGCTCTGTCTGATCTAGCTTAGTAATAGCACTTATAATGCCGACCATTTGCTTGCTTGAGCTGTTAAAATAGCTGCAAGATGAAGCAAGCCACTAAATTTATTCAGCCACTGGAGAGTTAAGTGAAATCTTGTCATTTCAAGAGCATAAAGATACAGGCATCTGATCATACAATAGAGCAGGGCTGGTGGTGAGCAGTGATGTGGCTCAATGATGAGGACATTGAGAAATGTTTTTGTGGGTTCCATCAGACTTCCAAGATCCTCACTGGAGGAGCAGAGTGAATTTCCCATTATAGAGGCCATCAGGATAAGTAGGTCACATAACCTAGCAGTGTTGAGTACTAAAAAAATATGCCAGTTTTTAAGAAATTGGAAGTGGACTTCTGATTTTGTTTGGTTTTCATTCCCCCACATGAAAGATGTAGTCCCCAGGGGATCATAAGAACATAAGAAGAGCCATGCTGGATCAGGCCAAAGGCCCATCTAGTCCAGCTTCCTGAATTTCACAGTGGCCCCACCAAATGCCTCTGCAAGAACATGAGCCTAGATATCTGTCTCCTGATACCATTCCCCTGCATCTGGCCCTTGAAGTACCCTGGTTTTAAGCCTGGAGATTACACATCTCCATCATGGTTTGTAACTTGTGATGGACTTTTCCTCCAAGAATCTGTCCAATCCCCTTTTGAAGGCATCCAGGCCAGATGCTATCACTACATCCTGTGGCAGGGAGTTCCCAGGGCAAAATGGTAGAAACACTGGACATTACACATTACACCTCCACATATTCTACCATTCATCAGTCTTGTTTGCTAGTCTTTCACCATCCTTCCTCTGTGTTAGCAGAGAACGGGTGAACAAACGCCGTGTGAAGGAGATGGTTAAGGAGTTCACACTGCTTTGCCGGGGACTGCATGGTACTGAATATACAGCAGACTACTGAGTGACCATGAAGCAACAACCTGGAGCAGAAAGAGATCTGTTGACTACCTGCCACTGCCCTGTGCTGCTACTGAATCAGCCCAGAAGATGGTAACTTCAACTAATCTGCTAAAGCTGCTCCTCTTAAAAATCGGCTGTTTCTTCATCCCTCCCGCATGTTCAGAGGCAGCAGGCTGCAAGGACATGGAGCAGAGTCTGGAGCTGAGGACAGGCCCTCCCTGTGAAGGACTGGTGCAATGATCACCCCTTGCCTCCCTGGGACACTGCTGTAGACATATCTGTGTATTGTCTGTTCCTAAAGAGTCTGCCCTTGCCTTGCACAAGGCAGTTTGTGTCTTACTGAAGTGGATGGCCCTGCAGCCTTGAATTATATTAAGGCTATTTCTAAGTTGTAGTGGTTGGTGAATTAGGGGGACGGTGCTTAATTTGGAGGAGATATGGGCATGGGAGGGCTAAAGTGGTGGCATTTTTATCTACCCTATTTTATCTGGGTCAATATATGAAGCCCTTTTAAGACAAGAGAAGAAATTCAAATTATACAGCAAAGTGGCAAAAAGGAAGCAAAGACAATTTCTGAGAAACAAGAATCTCACTCATCCTTGGAATGCTAGCCTAATGAAAGGTGTTGCTTTACCTCTTCACCTTTTCCTGTTGTATTTTGTAGGTGCATCTTAGGCACATTGTACTTCACTAGTCCCATCAAAGCTGTGAAAATGTAAAGCAAAAGGTGTGAAGGTCTGCCCTGGAAGATTTGCCGCAATCTTCATAGAATCTGATTAAAAAAGCAAAGTGTTCTGCTTATATACTGCCACATACCACTTCAAATAGTCTCTGGTCAGTTTACAGTTTAATTTCAGTATGCTAGCTACACATTGTCTCTCCTCCCCCCAGCAAGCTGGGTACTCGTTTTACCGACCTCAGAAGGATGGAAGGTTGAGTCAGCCATGAACCTGCTACCTGGGATTGAACCCCAGGTCATGAGCACAGCTTTACCTGTAGTCCAGGCATTTAACCACTGTGCCACAGAGCTTCTGAGAAAGATTCTAGTTTCCTTTATAGCTAAAGATAAAGATGCAACAGATACAGTATGTCTCAGCTACTGAGGATAGGATGGAGTCGAATTACAAAGAGGAAGAAATCATTTATTTATAGGGAACATTTCTACATGTGGTGTCACAATGCTTGAGACTGCCAAGAGCTGGGCCAGTTTGCAACTCACATGCAGACCAGAGACAATTTTAATAGGAATCCTTCCTTTCCCCAACATACATCGAGTCAAGTTGCTTATATAATTTGTTGCTTGTCCACATTCAGATAGGGGGAAAGTAACTTAAGCACCTTGATGTACTGTGACCTCTTAATAACCCATTTTGTTAATTAGAATGTACCCAAATTCATCACCAAATTACCTTTAAAAAAACCCAGTGTCCAACTAGTGATTAAATCAGTGCTAGAGGCTTGGTCTGGAGTTTTTCTATTTCCAGGGCGCACTGCAAAAATAGGCTTATCCTGGGACAGCAGAGTATGAAACTAAATTGGGGACGATGGTGAAGGAATACAAAATTACCATTTTTATACCAAAATTAGTATAAATAATGCTTATAATATTGTTTTCAGACTGAGAGTTTAAAACAAACATTGAAGATCCCTCCCTCTGCTGAAAGCAGACAATTAGTTGGGGTGGTCTATCAGCCCTGTAGCCCCCTTTCCATTGCAAACCCCTAGAGAAATAAGAGAACAAGCGGTGTTTTGTGTTGATGCTTGAGGTGATACTGGCACTTTCTTAATAAGAAGTTAAGGGAAGCCTTGGATCCATTATATCCAAAGTCCCCTTGCATCTGGGTCTGTGTTGATATTTTCTTTCCATCGGAAGCAGGAAGATGGAGATAAATACCCAATGAAAAGCACTGATAAATGGGAAAAGTGCTCCTTTCCCATCTAGCTGTGGCAGACATGGGGGATTGTCTGTCACTGAACATTCACCTACCTTAATTCCCTCTCAAGATTGTTTTGTGTATGCTGTTTGGGTTTAGATCTTGAAAACTGAAGGATGAATTAGAATATATCTATCAGTTCTGCAAAGGCTGGTGTATTTTTGCAGAAGCAGCCATGCTAGTCTCTTATGAACACAAGCCGATTACAGGAGGGAACAAAAAAGGCAGGTGCAGTTATTCCAAGTCAAGAAGCCAAATGACATTATGGAAGTCTGACTGCCTGATTGCTTCCAGCAGAAAAGGGATTACTTTCTGTTTTATTTATCTGTGCCCTGTTCTTCCCAAATCCACTCAGAGGTGCTTGGCATTATATGTATCTTACCAAGACGTGATGGAGATTTTAAAAAGCCAATATTCTTTATAAGGTAAAATATATCTCACTGGCCCATGAAGTCTCAGCCTAATATGATGCTTAGTATATTCTAGTCCCATTTTCTGAATGCTGACTATGCAACTGGAGACTAGATCCTTGACTTCTGAGCTTCCGTTGCATATGGCAATTCTAAAGCATTTACAAAATCATAATTGATGTGAGTAGAATGAAAAGTAAAATCCGAGGTCTGGAAGAGCCCAAAGAATTGAATCTGCCTCCCGCACAACAACAACAACAACAAACAAAACCATATAACCAATGTGGAAGCATGTCCTATGTGCCTCCTATGCTTTGGGCCACTGGCATGACTGGCATTACTGGGACTTGGTTTGTCTCAAGCTTTCTGGAAATTGATTTTATTTCTCAGAACTAGTGCTGAGGCAGGAAGCAGAAACCTGGAAAGTTGAGAAGCACAAGAACCCATGGACAGATAACTTGGACACAAACATACTGGGATTTTCCTTCAGGCCCTACTAGGTTGTTGTCACTTTCCTTAAGTATAGAGGTGTCTTATCCTCATTGTGAATCTCCCTGCTCATATACTGTAAATTGCCAACTGTGTTAAAAATTCATACGTTTCTTGACCCTGGCCCTGTTGAAGAAGACTCAGTCAACTCCAGAAAAATGCTGTAGCGGCAGGGAGTGATGATGAATAAGGGCTCCAGGTAAGTGGTTGTAAATTTGTACAAGATACATGCTTGTCAGTGCTCCTGGTAAGGGAACTTGCTCACCATAATGGGCATGTGGCCCATACCACTGCTGGGGAAGTCATTGGACAATGAATCTAAGAAGAGAGGACTTTTGCATTTAGAGTCCATCAGTAGCATCCCATAAGAAAAACATATTAACTTATCCTGTACCTGGAATATTTGCCCACAAATATTTCTAGGGAATTATTTCTAGGAAGTTTTCTTGTGCGTTATTTTGTACCATTTTGCAGGCACACTGCAGGATGCTCTCACAATTCCTCCTGCAAGAAGCTCCATTTTACTGCAATGCTTTCTGTCCTGGCATGGGTGAGAAGTATTTTGGGTAATCACATTTTCCTTACCCCTCTCCTGTCACCCCCACATTGTGCCAGATGGCAGCACAGAGAGCTTTGAGTAGGTGGGCTATATCATGGAACTGATTATAGAGCAGTGGTGCATATTCATGATGGCTAACATTCATGGAATCATTGTATTGCGGTATGTTGGGGCAATGTTACAGGCTGCTAAGAGAGCGCCACAGTGGTTGCTACACATATTGCAATTGTAAATGTATCCCTGGTTTGCCTTGGTTTCATTCAGTTAATAAACTTTATAGTGAAGATTTTAATGGAGTTCTGGAGCTGGAGTACAAGCAGAAAGTGAAATAGGGATATCTGTACTGCAGTGGATGACAGTAGATACATATTATGTATCTGCATGTGTAGCACAAACGTGGGTACATAAAACATTCTCTGGTGGAAAGTGCCAACAGGACCACAGGGTGGATAAGAAACAGGTAAGGAGAGCTTGTCATGCACAATAGATGCCGAGATTTGGCAGCAGCATAAATTAAAAAACAACAAGGAAGCAAAATACGTAAAAAACACTCAAGGTTAGATGCAAGTTGCAAAAAAATTGGTTTAAAAATAGAGCAGAAGATATAATGGTTTCAGTTACCCATATTCTGCCCCAGAGAACTTTTGCGTACATATTATAACAAAAATGTAGCTATAAAATGCAAATACATAATACCTAATTAATTACATGAAATCCAGCCACTCTAATGTGTTGAATCCAAAATAGTTAGATATATCTATATATTTCTAAATGTTGTAACTCATTAATGGGTTGTGGTGAAGAGAGGCATGGAAGCAAGCCAAGGACAGCGGGGGTGGGGTGGGGACAAGCCGTTGGAGAGTCCGGTAATATCTTGTTTCAGTGAACTTCATCAGCTGCTGCTACTAGAGACCAACATTCTTTCTTCACACAAGCAACTCCTTACTTACTTTGACAGAAAGGAATCATTAGGTGTCCCAAAGTGAACATGATCTTAAAACAAACCTTTTTTGTATTTTTTTGAGCATTGTTTGTCAGCAATGAGTAGGAGATATCTGGTTCTGTTTCATTTTTATATACTTTAAGAATGACTGTTTTACGGCAGTTTTAGCTTTTGAGAAGCTGATGGTTCAGGATATTTTGTTTTGTTTTGTTTTTGAGAAACTGGTGGTTCAGCTGATGGTTCTGCTTCCAACTCAATTAATTGCTCTTGTTTTGTTTGGGTGGAGGTTTGTGGTTGAACAATGTGATTACAGGTAAAACTTGAAAAATTTGAATATCGTGCAAATCTTCATTTATTTCAGTAAATCAACTCAAAATGTGAAACTAATATTTTGATTAGAGTGGGACACTTTAAGCGTAGAATATTGAACCTTTTCACACTATTCTAATTTTCTGAGATTGTGAATTTGGGGTTTTCATAAGCTGTACACCAGAATCATCACAATTACACCAAAGTAAGGCTTGAACTATCTTGATTTGCATGTAATGAGTCTATCTCATATATTAGTTTCACCTTTTGTGTTGACTCACTGAAATAAATCAACATTTGTACGATATTCTTAATTTTTTGAGTTTCACCTGTATTAGGTGATAGCTTAAGAAGGACCTACAACAATACAGTCTAGAGCGGAAATATAGTTTGCACACCCGTTAAAATGTCAAGTGTCTGTGACGTAAATAAATGAGACAAAGATAAATCATAACTTTTTCCACCTTTACTGAGACCTATGAACTGTACAACTCTGTCGAACCACAAAATGAAATATTTTATGTGGAGGAAGGAAAAATAAACTGAAATATGGTGGCATGTGTGCACACCCTTAAACAAATTCTTTGTTGAAGTACCTTTTGATTTTATTATAGCACTCAGCCTTTCTGGGTACAAGTATGGCACATCTTGACTTGGCAATACTTGCCCACTCTTAAGAACATAAGAAGAGCCATGCTGGATCAGGCCAAAGGCCCATCTAGTCCAGCTTCCTGTATTTCACAGTGGCCCCACCAAATGCGTCTGAGAGTGCACGAGACTAGATATCTGTCTCCTGATACCACTCCTCTGCATCTGGCCCTTGAAATACCCCGGTTTTAAGCCTGGAGATGATACATCTCTATCATGGTTTGTAACCTGTGCTGGACTTTTCCTCCAGGAATCTGTTCAATCCCCTTTTGAAGGCATCCAGGTCAGATGCCATCACTACCTCCTGTGGCAGGGAGTTCCACAGACTAGCAACGTGCTGGGTAAAAAAAAATATTTTGTCTGTTCTCACTCTCCCAACCCTCAATTTGAGTGGATGTCCCCTAGTTCTGGTATTTTGTGAGAGGGAGAAAAGCGTCCCTCTATCCACTTTACTCATGCCCTGCATTATTTTGTACATCTAAATCATATCCCCCCTCAGGTGCCTTTTTTCCAGACCAAAGAACCCCAAATGTTTTAGCCTTTTCTCATAAGGGAGATCCCCCAGCCCAGTACAGTAAAACCCCCCCGCCATTTTGCAGTTCAGGTACTGCGGTCCCACTATATTGCAGGATCGCTGTACCTGCCTGGGCTCCAGCTGATTAGCGCTGGGGTGGGGGAGAAAAACCTTTATTTCCACACCCCAGCACAAATGAGCTGGAGCCCAGGGTGTGGGGAAGGGGGGAAAAAGGTTTAAAAGCCCAAGCTTTTAAAACCTTTTTCTCCCTTCCCCCAAGCCCCGGGGTCCATCTCGGTGGTGGATCAGATCCCCGAAGCACCGGCGGTGTGTGTGTGTGTGGATCCCCCAATGCCACCGGCGCGCACTGCTCCAAGGCGGCTCTGGGCAGCGCACAGCAGTGGCAGGAGGGATTGGATCCCCCAACGCCGCCGGCGCGCGCTGCTCCAAGACGTTTTGGAACAGCCTGAGTGAGCGCCGTCGGGGATCTGATCGCCCCCCCACCTGCCAGGCCCCACCCGACCCACAGCCACATATCGTAGATTTTCAGTCATTGCAGGTCGGGTGGGTCCCTAACCCCCGTGATTGGGGGGGGGGTATTGTAATCATTTTAGTCACTCTCCTTTGCACCTTTTCCAGTTCCACTACATCTTTTTTGAGATGCTGTGACCAGACTTGTACACAATACTCCAGGTACGGCCTTACTATTGTCTTGTACAATGGCATTATAATGTTGGCTGTTTCATTTTTAATCCCATTTTTGATAATCCCTAGCATGGAATTGGCCTTCTTCACTGCTGCCACACATTGGGTAGACACCTTCATTGAGCTGTCCACCAGCACACCAAGATCTCTTTCCTGATCTGTCATGGATAGCTCAGAGCCCAGAGTTGATAGTTTGGATTTTTTGCCCCAATATGCATTACTTTACATTTTCCTACATTTGCCATTTGGCAGGCCATTCCCCCCATTTGGAGAGATCCTTCTGTAGCTCTTCACAATCTTCTCTGGTTTTTACCACACGGAAAAGTTTTGTGTCATCCGCAAACTTGGCCACCTCACTGCTTATCCCTGTCTCCAGGTCATTTATCAACAGATTGAAAAGCACTGGTCTCCAGACATATCCCTGGGGAACACCGCTTTTCACCTCTCTCCATTGTGAAAATTGCCCATTGACACATAGCCTTTGTTTCCTGGATCTCAACCAGTTCTCAGTCCATAAAAGGACCTCCCCTCTTATCCTCTGACTGTGCAATTTTCTCAGCAGCCTTTGTTGAGAGACTGTGTCAAAAGCCTTCTAAAAATCAAGACAGACAATATCCACTGGTTCACCCAATAACGCAATAAAGCTCCAATTCTTTGCAATAACACTCCAAATCTGTCAGATTGCAAGGGGTCTCCTGTGCTCCACCCTCTTCAAATCACCCCACAGATATTCAATCGGATTCAGGTCTGGGCTCTGGTTGGGCCATTCCAAAACATTAATCATCTTCTAGTGAAGCCCTTCCTTTGTTGATTTGGATGTATGTTTTGGGTTTATGTCATGCTGAAGTTCCTCTTCATGGTCAGCTTTCTAGCAGAAGCCTGAAGGTTTTGTGCCAATATTGACTGATATTTGGAACTGTTCATAATTCCCTATGAGATGCTAAGGCCCCTGTCCCAGCTGAAGAAAAACAGCCCCAAAGCATGATGCTGCCACCACCATGCTTCACTGTGGGTATGGGGTTCTTTTGGTTATGTGCAGTGCTGTTTTTGCGCCAAACATCTTTTAGAATTATGGCCGAAAAGTTCAACCTTGGTTTCATCAGACCATAACACTTTTTACCACATGCTTTTGGGAAACTTCAGATGTGTTTTTGCAAAACTTAGCTGGGCTTGGATGTTTTTCTTCGTAAGAAAAGGCTTCTGTCTTGCCACTCTACCCCATAGTCCAGACGTGAAGAATACAGGAGATTGTTGTCACATGTACCACAGACAGTTCTTGCCAAATATTCCTGCAGCTCCTTTAATGTTGCTGTAGACCTCTTGACAGCCTCCCTGACCACTTTTCTTCTAGTCTTTTCATCAATTTTGCAGGGAGGTCCAGTTCTTGCTAATGTCACTGTTGTCCCATATTTTCTCCACTTGATGATGACTATCTTTACTGTGTTCCATCGTATATCTAATATCTTGGAAACTCTTCTGTACCCTTCTCCTGTCTGATGCCTTTTAACGAGATCCCTGATGCTTTGGAAGCTCTCTGCGGACCATGGCTTCTGCTGTAGGATGTGACTAAAAATGTCAGGAAATACCTACTAGCACGGCTAATCTTTATCTGGGATTCCTCAGAGGCACTTTAAATGATGTCAGGTGTGTACTGACTCCTACTTAACATGAGTTTGAATGTGATACTTTACTGTTGAGGACAGCTACATCCCTAGTTATAAGAGTGTGTGCACACATATGTCACCATATATTTCATTTTTTAATATTTCCTTCCTCCACATAAAAGATTTCAGTTTGTGGTTCAGCTTTGTATAGTTCATAGGTCTCATAAAAGGTGTGAAAAGTTCTGAAATGATTTATCTTTGACTCATTTATTTACATCGCAGACACTTGACATTTTAACGGGTGTGTAAAATTTTTATATCCACCGTATATGATTAATAAGAGTCAATTTGGCTGGCAGAGGTCGGTGTTTACCATAAAGTCCATGTCCTTGTTGACCAGCTAATTAAAATTCCCCCCACCCAAAAGTCTAGTAATGAGCATCAGCTTGAAGGCCACCAGCGTGAATGAGTCCACTTTCCAGTTAATTTATTTCTTATGATGTAGACATCACAATTTCAATATCTAATCATCTCCCATTCCAAGATTCTCCTCTGTTATCATTTTACTGCCTCAGAAAATAACATGGACATCACACACACTTAAGCCAGCTATGTTTATCAAGCTATGTCTACCTACCTTCCTGAACTATTTTAAGTGTATATTTTCTTACCCCGTAACTTGTGCATTCCTGTGTAGAGTTTAAACATCGTTGATCATCCATGTTTCTCCTGTTGTTTCATGTGTGAAACTCGCCCAGCAGCCTCCTAACTGTAAGGTGTATTCTGGTACATTACTTATATTTAGGATGTTACCTCCTTTTTTTCTCAAGGTGTAGTTCAAAGTCCTCACGATCAGAAACGCTATAATTTTGTCAAGGATACACCCCGCAAGCCTGTGTCTTGCACATAGACTTATGTTAAGGAAACCTTTCTCATCAATGCCATCTGTTTAGCCAGTAACCTACCTGAAGTACTATTCTTGTTCTCTTTCTCTATAATCCTGTACCATTTAACTGGGACAAATTTTCTCTAATACATGAAGTCATTTAAAAGATGACTGACTCCAGGTAAGTGCCCAGCACGTTTCTCTCACCACAAAGCCTCTCTGTACATCAAAGAGAATAGAGCAGCCAAGTAAATTCACCTCCCAGCACTCGGAATGCTTTTTAAAATTAACCAGTGGGTGTGAAATGCATTTTCAAAGGTAGTGCACAAACAGTTGATTCCTTGGGAGTAAGGAATATTTTACAAAATAACATGCAGCTTCCTGAACCTACAACAGGACTGCACAGTAAGGTGGATCTGAGCAATACGTGTAGCTTCATAATGAGTGTGGGCATGGGCATAAGTGCGGGCATGATAATTATTGTAGTTCAATGGCACCTGGAAAGCCAGAGTTCTGCACACCTTCTCTAAAGGCTGAAAGTGCAGTAATCAGTTGCAGGTCTTAGCAGAAGACCAGCTCCTGAGAAATGGGCTTCTTCAGTGCTGAGACAGTCCATTATTAACTTGAACCTGCTGAAATCCAGTGGTGTTCATGAACGTCTGCTTCCACATTATTAACAAATGTCAGAATAACACCTTTGATCTCTGTTCTCAGAATGGAACTTAAGACGTCACATTTCTGACAGGCACTCATCATTACTTCTCTCCCATAGTCCTGTTCATCAACTAGAGCCCCTGAAGGCCTTCTATCTTTCATCACACCCATTTCAATGGTATCTTGTATAGTCCAAAAACAACAAGGAAAGGCCACATGGACCCATTCAAATACTCTAGCTTGACCATAAAGGCGATAAGTGATAACCTGAGTTATATTTTACAGGAGCTACACTGAGAATCCCTGGGTATAAAAGGCTGGACTGGAGTCGATCTATAGTCAAATAGTATGTTATAAACCAGTTACAGAATTCCAATGTATTAACACTTTCTTGTATATTATTTCCCCTTTCAAGAGACATTATCAAGGTCAAAGAAATCATATTAAAATACAGTACTTAATTTCAAAGATAGCTTTGCATGAGATGAGGTCTAGACAGATTGGATATGTATGTCCCATTCCTAGTATCTTGGGCTTAGTGCTACTAATTCTTGACTACACCGTGGTGCCTGCACAAAACACTGGTTTCTAGGCTGATTTTTCTCTTCTGTTGGTATAAAGGCATCTCTCTAAAAGATAAGGATATGTAAACATTAATTCTCTCTCCTATTCATCTTATTAAGTGAAATATCTATAAGCTTTCGCTTCAACACTATAATCAGTTATGGATGTATCATTGGACATCCTATGTCCTGCCCTTGGGAAAGGATTTTGAAACTAGTTCTTGGAAACAGAGAAGCACACCTCCCCCAACACTGCATTTTTGTCCTGCTGTCATATTCTGCAAAGATACAAAATCTTAAAATATGCCCTAAATTACTTTGGGTACACAGCCATCTGAATAACTACAGGGTTTCATTTCTACTTGCTGGAGAATGAGTCACCAAACTACTTTCAGTTCTAGCCTCCCTGCTCAAGTCAAAAACCATCCATAAAATTTCATTTTATGCTTTCCCATCTAACAATTATTTATATTCATGTTTAGCTGCCTCTAAAATTAGAATGTTACTAAACTGAGGTCTGATAGCAATAATGACAGTAAACTCTTACCCCACATTGCAGATATGTATGGGACAGCTATCTTGTTCCTATCTTGCATGTTTTCTTCATGTGCTCAGAGCGAGCTTCTTCATGGCAGAAGCCACTGGCATACCATGAAAAGCTTGTTCCCATAACAATTCCCGCCTGCTGCCGCCACCACTGGGGCAAAGAGCAGCTTTCTAGTTTAATCAGCACAAGTGTTACTGATAGTATAGTAAACAGTTTTTCAGCAAAGATGACCTAATTAGGATACCAGACTTTAGAGAATACTGTGCATCATCGTAGTACCTTTAGAATACTGTTCTGTCCACTGCCAGACTAATTCCCATACAGCAGAAGAGTTCTTGCCTCAGGTCTGGGGATGATGCAGAGGTTGACTAATCTAGTGGTAGTCAGGTCAGCAGGATAAAAGTGACGCATCATTACTTGCTCCAGCCCAGCAGGTGCCTTATTCTTTGGCCTGCTGGCCTTGTCATCCACAGGGTTCATCTTCATAGGCAATTGCAATCCCCCGCCGTCCCGCTACTGCTTTCGTGACCGCTGTCTGGCCCAGTTGTTGTTCCAGTCCTCGCCAACTGCGTGACTCCAGAAATGAAGCTACATAAAAAAGGAAAAATCAAGCAACTATTTCAGCAGCTACACTTTGGGCACTCCCCAATTTCCCTTTGTAAGAAAACAAGACATTATATCGGGTTGCAAGGCTCACCTATCCTAGTTATTGTAGGTAAGAGAGATGTGCCATTTATGGATTTTTAGAATTCCAAATCCTAATACTCCCCAAGCAGAATTCTGAGACTTCTAGCCCAGAAGCACATTCCTTCATTTCACTCACCTGGAATAAAGCTGGGGCCTCCTAGGCCTTATATCCTGATGCAGTGGTTCCTGGAGATGGTGGCTCTTCAGGAAGCACCATCAATACAGCATAAAAGGCAATGAGACCACCATCCCCAGGAAGCGCTGCAGCAGGAAATAAGGCCTAGAAGGAAGCCTCAGCTGAAGGTGTCTGCACGAATGTGTGAGCTGGAACTCCCAAAATTCTGTCTGGAGAATCCAAAGAAAGGAAAAGGTAGTGGTAAGATGTCTAGAATTGCATTCATCATCAACTCCCCATCTTAGAACTGCAGAGCTGGAAGGAACCCTATGTATCATTGAGTTAAGGAGGCACAGTTGGAAACTGAACTCACAATCTCCAGTTCCAGATATCCTAAACCACTGTGCAGCAGGAGCCATGTGTTGCACACCAATTTAGATCACAGATGCAATCCAGACAAACACTATGTTGCTTTGAGCTCCTTTAGTAACTCAAGGGCAACTGTGAATGGGTTCAAATGAACAGAGTTATCATTCTCAATAACAACCTATACCTTCCTCACAAAACTGATAAACTTCCCCTGTCATCCCTTAGCTGGCAAGTGAGTCCTGCGTAATGAGACATTTACCGCTGTCTTAAATAAGCCGCCATAACACACTGGCTTTCTTCTGTTTTCAAGAACACAAGAAGAGCCATGCTGGATCAGGCCAAAGGCCCATCTAGTCCAGCTTCCTGTATCTCACAGTGGCCCCACCAAATGTGCCTGGGAGCACACGAAACTAGGTATCTGTCTCCTGATACCACTCCCCCCTGCATCTGGCCCTTCCCCCTCTATATTCTTCACAGAACACTGGTCCAGGCTGAATACCTGCTGGGCTGAACTGAACTACAGCCTGCATATGGCTGCGGCTTGTCAGAGCTGTGCCAGAGCTTGGCTCGGGGTCTGACACTGTGTGGAGATGAGTTGAGCGTAGTTCTCCAGTGATGAGTGAAATGCTGGGTTCAGTATCAGCTTCGGAAATGTTGTCCGGGAAAGGAATGTGGTCACAAGCTCCTGGAAATATAAGGAAGGGAAGTAAAAACAATGTTGAAGCATCTGCAGAATTATGCCATGCTTGTTTCTCACCCAAGAACTCATTCAATTATGAAACAATAGGATCGCCCACTCCTTTCTAGACTCTATCATTTCAGGTTTAAGTTTGGAGAGAAAAGAAGCATTTGACTACTCTGATCCAAAAATAACCTCTTTGCTCTTTGTAGACAGAGTAATGGCGTTAGGAAAGAACTTTGGTCAGATAAAGCTTGAAAATTAATAGCCAAAAAGCCTTTCTAGTGATAAGAATGTTTTGAAGAGTTCTCTGTAGGAAAAAAGCAAGCAACAAGACCTGTCTAGAAACCAGGATTTGCCAGTCGCTGCTCATGCCAATTTCTCCATTGCCAAATGAACCATTCATTACCTGGCAAAAGGTGGCGGAAGTCAGTGATGTAACGGCCTGTCCAGGTCCGTGCTGGATTACATGCTATTTCCATTTCATAAGGCGTGATCAGGGGCTTGTAGAAGTTACTGGAGTCAAGCAGCGAATTTTGTGGACAAGCTACCAACACAAAGATATCCATTTCTGGAAAGTTTGCCAACTTTTCAGGACTGGGTTTGCCCACACAGAGCGTATAGGCACGTTTGCCTGCCTGATGAATGATTCCACGTAAATGTTCCAGAACAGTCAAGTAATCCACTACACCAAGAGTGCCCACAACAATACCCACTACCTGGGCATCCCGTGCCCGCTCCACTAGGTAGAGGCGCCGTCGCAGCGCCCGGTTTACATCCAGTGTTTCCCATCGGCCTTGTCCTGTCTTGGGGTCAAAAGAACTGAAGGAGCACTGGTTCCAGCTCAACATGAAGTTTGTGAGCTCTGGCCCTTCACCACCCACATAGAACATGGTGTAGTTGTCGAAGCCGTACTGTTCGTCTATGACAAAGTGCCGCCCGAATTTCCGCACTACTGACTGGGGTGAATCAAGAAGTTCTTTGCAGTCCAGCTTGGAAAAGACAACATTGGGATAAATGGGACGCAGCTGAGAAGCCAAATCGTCTGAAAAGGAGAGAAAAGATAAGAGTAAAAAGTCACCCACATGAAATTGTGCATATGACCAAACCCAGTATTTTCTTTGGAGGTTTTTAAGCAGAGGCTGGATAGCCATCTGTCAGGAGCACTGTGATGGGGGTTCCTGCATAGCAGGGGGCTGGACTGGATGGCCCTTGAGGTCTCTTCCAACTCTATGATTCTATCACTTTTTAATTTCACTTAGCATTACACTACTGGTACAGAAGTCTTACGGCCCCCTCTGGCAGACATCTCAAATTATTTTACAAATGTTTAGCTTTGATGTAAGGAGTGGTGTCTCGCTTACACGACAGCAACCCATTCTTCTAAGGCATTCCCAACAAATGGGGTTGGGGTACAAAATTAAACAGACACTACTACAGGACTTTTCTTCTGTATGTGTTGCAGCTTGGTATTGAGAAAAACAGGTTAGAGGACATAAAGACAAGGAGGGTCAGTTTGGAACTCAGGAACACCCGCATGATGTACCACTACACTTTCCCATCTTGGCTGGGGATTTCTCTTCCGCAACAATAGAACACATTGCCTGCATTTATTCTTAGATTCTGCTCCGCAAGTTATGTGATCTTACCGATAGCATGAGAATAAACCACTTCACTCAGTACCACTGCATAGGTTTGGGGGTCAGGATACAATTCTTGGAAGGCTTCTGCACAGCGTATCACATCCAGCTCCTTACGGCCAAAGACATGTAGCACAGGTTTGCGGCAGGGGCTCAGACAGGCAGGACCGTAATGAATAATAGCATCAGCGTCCACATGCTGTGCTGCCACCTCATCCACACAACAGCTAAAGAAAAGCAATAGTATCAGCTGCAGAATCTAATACAAACATCCATAACCTCCAACATAAAGTAACATGACTCTTTATACCAGTTGTATGGTTTTACTTGACAGTGTCCAGTTTGAATCCACTCCAGTGATGCTCTTTGGGATTGTAGGAGCTGTAGTCCAAAATGATTTAAAATGCCATTTCCCCAACCATGCTTTGCTTTAATGTGACAATCAATGAAGGACATTCATTTCCCTTACATTCATCCTATTCAATATGCCAGCATTTGGGAATTTTGCGCAGCACTCAAGATACAGGAAGAAGCAACAAATAATGAGTTCACAGAATGCCAGAATCGAAGAGCTAGAAACGGATCCTAAAGGTTAAGAATAGAATAGAATAAGAATAGAGTTTTATTGTCATTATGCATATGCAAAATATGCACAACGAAATTAGAGTGCTGTTCCACTACACACTCTAAGATACAAAAGAAAAAACATATAAAACACCATACGAAATATTAAAAACTCTTAAAATTGCTTACAAAATTTAAAACACTACTTAAAACTGATTAAGATAGTGCTAAAACTGTCGCATTTAGCCATAAAATCGACGTATGCAGCCTCTGTGACAGGTGGCCATCTAACTTCTGTTTAAAAACTTCCAATGAAGGAGAATCCATTATCCAAAAGGATACTCTACTGTCAAACAGCTCTTATTATGGTGTTCTTCCCAATATTTAGGAGAACTTTGTCTTGTCATTTAAGTTTAAGAACTATAGAAAATCATATTTCATCTTCCCCATGACATCCCTTTAAATGTTTAAAGATGGCTGTCACATCACTTCTCTGCTTTCTCTTTTCCAGGCTAAACATACCCATCTCCCATAACTATTTCTCATACAATTTGGTTTCCAAACTGTTTATCATCCTGGTTACCCTACTCTGAACATGCTGCAGCTCAGCAATATCTTTCTTAAATTGTGGCGCACGGAACTCCACATTTTGTCCAGGTGAAGTTTGACCACAATAGAATAGAGTGCTATTATTACTTCCCTTGATCTGGGCATTACATTTGCATTTTTGTCATTGCTTTACAGTGTTAATTATATTTTAGTCTTTGGCTTACTAAGATATATACTAAGACATCTTTTTAATATGTTCTCCTGACGTTAGCTTTTTTCCATCTGTAAATACTGAATATTGCATTTTGTTAAAAGTCATTTTGCATGTTTTGGCTCAGTTCGCCAACCCACTTAGGTCATCTTGAATTCTGATTCTAACTTCTCAGTACATTGGTACCTCTACTTATGAGTTTAATCTGTTCCAAATGCATGCTCATAAGTCGAACAACTTGTAAGTAGAGCAGCTGTATCTAAAAAATAAAATCTATATTTAAAAAATTGAAAAAAATTATAAGTAGAGCAGATCACATCTAAAATTTGTGAGGCAGCAATTAAAACGCCAACGGTTTTCCGCTCTTAAGTCAAATTGCTCGTAAGAAGAGCCGCTCGTAAGTAGGGGTATTAGCTACCCCTCCCTATCTGATGACATCTGCAAATAGGAGCATCCTCTCCACTCCTTCATCCAAGTTATTGATAAAGATGGTGAAGTACACTCAAACCCTGAAAGACCCTAACCTTCTTTTGTAAAAACAACAACAATCTTGCTGTCCTATTGAGACAAAAATAGTAAGGCAAGCAATTACTGAGCAAATAAAGACTGATGTTTGAATATATGATCTGTAGAAAAGGGAAGAGAGATAATATCTCACATGTTGAGTGAGTTTTGCTACCTGATTGTTTTTCATTAGTGTGGCCTGAAACTCCTTATTGCGTTTGTGGATGGCAAGGGCTCCCCTGTATTCTCACCTGCCATATGATGTATCCCCCAGTATGTACATCTTGGCAGTGGTTGCCGCTTCCATCCTGGTAGCAACATCGGCTGAATCGGGTAGAAGTTCATCAGGAAACTGAAGTGCAATCTATAATAACAGCTCAAAATAATTACTAAAACATATTATTTCATACGAAGCTTCAAAAAAGGCCTCTCCCCTCTCTTATTGGCTTCTACCACCGTAGGCGTCCTGATATCCTCCATGGCAGGGCTGTTCAACTTTAAACAGGCCAAGGTCTACTTTTTCCAGCCCAAAGTGCCCGAGGGCTACTACACTAAAACCTCTACTTATGAATTTTATCTGTTCCGAGCACGTGCTCATAACTAAAAACTTTTGTAAATAGAGCAGTAGTTTCCCATAGGAATGCATTGAAAACCAATTAATCTGTTTTGGATGGAACAGATTTCAATGCACCATGGCCCTTGAACTGCCCCCACTCGGCTGACACAGTGGGCTGGCAGACCCAGAACTTTGCTGTGGCAGTGGTGGTCCTTGGGTTGGGGGAGGGAGGGGTGGAGAACTTATCCCCTCACTTTTTAAATTGATGGCCGGTGGGCTACTTTTGAACCCTTCGCGGGCTACCCTTCGCCGGCTTTTTCAAGGTAACTCTATTACTCCACAGCCAAAACGTTGGCCCCTCGGACTCCAGGAAGGCTGTCTGGCACTTGAATCATGGCTACTGGACTTCTTTTTCTTGAGAGGCTGATAAAGCTGTTTGGATGAGCAGCGAAACGTTTCTATCTCTCAAGAAAAAGAAGTCCAGTAGCCATGACTCAATTTCCAGATAAACTCACCTGGATGACTGAGAATCTTCACAGACATCCAGGAAGGCTGCGCATTCCGTTTGAGAAGGCGCGGGCGCGTCCATTCCCTCCGCTCACCTTAGCGAAGCCATTCTCGCGCACAAAGGCAGCCGCTCTCTCCAGTTCATAGAAGTCCTCGAGCGCCGCGGTTGGAGGACGTCCGCCGGCGCCTGTAGAAACCGGGGCCCGCTGCAGGGCCTCCCTTCCGTCGCTGCTGAAGGGCGTTGCCATGACGACCTACCTCCAAAAGGACACGGCGTTCTTCCCCCCCCCCTCCACCCCCCAGGTTCGACCAGGCTCAGTGATGCCCGGGAAAGTCCTTGACGTTCGGTTCCATAAACAGCACCACGTGGGTCCTCCTGCCACCGGGCACGTGAAGATGCCGCCACTCGTACTTCCGCGTTGGGGTTTAAAGGCCAACCAATGACCACCCGGGAGACATTTCCCGGTCGCGACCCAATCAAATCTTCCTCGCGGCGCCGCGGGGGGAGGGAACCGTCGCAAGCTTCCTCTCCCGATGCATTGTGGGCGTTGTAGTTTGGGTGTGTTCCCGAGCAGACCAATCTTTCGGCCCGGCGGAAGCCGCGGGAGTGGCAAGGGGTTCCGGTCACGTGGGCGAAGGCTCCGTTGTGGAGAGGGTCAGGTGATTTCCCCCGTTCGGCTGCAGTCCGTGTTGGGGACTTGTCGCTGCTGCTGCCGCCATGTCCGGGCTCGCGCTGCTGTATTCGGGTGTGGGGCTCAGTGCGGCCGCCGCCATCGTTGGCATCGGTGAGGAGTCGGACGGAGCGGCCTGAATGCGGCCGCCGGAGGTTCTCCCCGCCTTGCGCCGTCCCCACGCTGCCCTTGAGGCGCCCGGGTCTGCGGGGCGGGGTGGGGGTGGGGTGGGCTTGGGGGGTAGTCCGGGGGTCACGGCTTCCCTGCGGGGTCGCTGGCTGCTCTGGGGTGTCGTTTTGATTTATGGCCGTGGCCTTGTCCGAGCATTCTCAGTGGAAGAGACAAGGCACGAATCTGGAACGCGAGGCGAAAGCGTCAGCCCAGAATCACACACATACACACACACACACACACCGCGGGCTTGTGTGATAGTTGGTTTTTCTCTACGTGTCTTCCTTTCCTATTATTTCTTCTCATATGCTATGTCAGTTCAGAAATTGCTGGATTAAAAGAGAGTGTTACAGTAAAGAAGCAGCAAAGTGATATTCTGGCAGGCATGATAATTCTGTTTTGCATGGTTTCAACTGTCACTTTACTTATTTTTTTCTTTAAAGTGAATTCCCACACTGTGGATTAAATGTGTAAAAATAAGACTAATTCAAAAGGTTTCTTCTCCTCTCTTGTCTAAAAGGCTTAATGAATCTAGGAACTTCTGCATTAAAAGAAGCGGAAAAGAAGAAGTTAGTGTCAGCCTTTCCTAAAAGCTGTGAAATGGTAATTTTGAATTGCATCTGGGTATCGATGACCTGCTCTTAAGGAAGTCAAATAAAGGGGCATTTAGAAGAACTCCTTTATTGTGTAGTTCTAGTTCTTTCACTTGTGTGATCTTGTTTGAGCCAGGGTTACAGCTATCCATCAAACACTGTGATAAGATCTTCACTAGCACTGTTTATATATAGACAATGTTGAGTGTGATCGTGTATTTGGTGAAGTAATGCTTGAAGAGTCAAAAAGAATTGGCACCTGAGTATTCTTGTTGTCTTCAGTTCTGGCATAATTATTTTAATTTTAACTCAAGTCTGATAGTGTTAGATACTAAATAATGCCCAAGGGATGTTTCTGGGTCCCTTTCCTAGGACAAAGGCAGTGTAAAAATACTCTAAAATAAAAATAAACAAATAAATTTATAAATGGGGTGAGGGACAGGAATCTCAATGCTTTTTGATTATTTTGCAGGCATTTATCACTGGTTGTGAACCGGTGGTGTTTAGATTACTGACCTAGCAGAGGCTTGTTCCTCTTTTTTAGCTCCAAGTTACTGTTATAGTAGGTTTGTAAGAAGGAGCACCAACCATGTTGTAGTTCAGAGATCAAGAGAGATGGTGGAGAACTACTGGCAACGGAATTTACTAATACTGGGCAAGGTAGGCAAATGGCCTGAACTGGCATAGGTCAGCTTTCAGTGTTGAGTGTTCCTTTTTGAAGGCTAGTTATTGCATGCCGTGATACATCTGTTACTCTCTTTAGTACCAAAGAAACCTTCAGAGGAGTGAATGTAGTTTGGTGTATGGAAATCATACTTTCCTCAAATCTGTGATTTAGTTGCAACAAAAAGCTTTCAGGTTGAAGATGTTTGTGTCACATTTATGAATCTGATTTTACACATATGAACATATGTTCCCTGAGAACAGTTGTGCAGGCCCTGGTGATCTCGAGGATCGACTATTGCAATGCCCTCTACGTGGGGTTGCCCTTGTCCCTGGTCTGGAGGTTGCAGCGGGTGCAGAATGCGGCAGCCAGGCTGGTGGTGGGTGCCCGTAGATACGAGCACATCACCCCAGTCCTGGTCCGCCTGCATTGGCTTCCCGTTGCCTTCCGGATCAGGTTCAAGGTCTTGGTCTTGATTTTCAAGGCCCTCCACGGCTTGGGACCAGAGTACCTGGCGGAGCGCATCTTCCAGAGGGCATCCGGATCCAGACCCACGAGATCGTCGCAGGCGCGCTCACTGAGAGTGGCCACACCCAGAGAGGCGCGGAAAACGCGCACGCGAAACCGCGCCTTCTCTGTGGTGGGGCCCTCTCTCTGGAATCATCTCCCCGGTGAGCTGCGCCTGCTGGAGTCCCTGCCTGCCTTTAAGAAAGCTTTGAAGACCTTCCTCTTTAAAGAGGCCTTTGGTGACCTTATTAGTTAGTTTTTGTTTTACCCCTTTCTTCCTCTCCCCCTTTCCATTTGCCACCATCTTGCCCTCCGCTGCTTTACTGCTCGGACGCTTTTTTACCTATTTTATGTGTTTTTAACTTTGTTAGCCGCCCAGAGTTCCCGCTGGGAAGATGGGCGGGATACAAGCTCATAAATAAATAAATAAATAAATATAGAGAGCAGTAGGATAAGTGTAGATGACAAAATTATATATGCCAAAGAACCTGTTATTGATAGTCTCCCTTGCATGCACTTTTCCTTGCTTCCAGTTTAGTGCTGTGTTGCAAGAGCAGCTGGGGGCAGCATTGGGCAGTTAACATATGGGTGAGTCCCTAGAAATAAAAAACTTTGTTCTGAAACATTTGTGGGTAATGAACCTGAAGCCTTATTAAAGCATGCCAGTTTGGGTCAGTAGGAGGCTGTATGAAACTGAGAATTGAGTCAGCAATGCTTGCCTGAAGCCTTTGAAGCCCTTTCATATTATTAGAAAGGGCCACCTGTTTTTGTAAAGTCACAAAGCCAAGTTCAAGTTCAGTGCTGTACAGTATGTGTTCTTATGTGATTTGTGTCTGGGATTGCTTAGGAATCTTCATTGATAACAATTTTGAAGAGGCACTCCCTTCATTTCTTCCACCACCCTGCCCCAAAGGAGTGGTGTTTTCTTTTTCTTTTTTTTGTTTGTTTTGTCAATAGGAACAAGTGACCTAGGAAGAATCCTATGCTGGTTTCCTCAGATGCATTGTTGGTTAAGGGACGATGAACAGCAAATTCACTTCTGACCTTCCGTCTCAAAGTTTCTATTCCTTTAAGGTCATTTTACCAGGCCATTATAGGTAAAAAAAAAAAAAGACTTTCTTAGTGGATTTTAAACCGACTAGCATGCTGAGGTGGACTGCTCTTCTCAGTAAGACATCATATCCAATCCATGTGCATCCATTAACAGCCAGCCCCCTCCCACAACTGTTTGTCAACCTAGAGTGTCATTGGTTCTTTTTCACCAGAAAAGCCTTCTTTTCTGAGCATTATTGCAAGAGCAGTTCCAGGAAGAAAGGAAGCTTTTTTCTTTTCTATCTGCATTGCTTTGTGGAGGCTCTGAAATGTAGCTTGTCTTGAAGCCCTTTTCATATTATTAGAAAGGGCCGGCTTACCTGGTGGGCAGAGTAACATGTGGATATTGTCTGGTCAGTCCCGTAGTAGCAACTATGCAGCCGGGTGGAAAGGGTCAGGCAATTGCTGCCTGTCCCCCGTTTTGACCTTTGTGTCATTAGTTCAACCATGCTGTACAACCTGTCTTGTGTGATAAACACCAGGTCTTATGTGATTTCAATCGCTGTCTGGTTTAATATCTATATGATTGGCTTATTCGGAATCTTCATCAGATAACAACTCCTTTTGAAGAGGCACCAGGGCTAACCTCAAACTTCATTTCTTCCACCACCACCCTGCCCCAAATAGAGTGAGGAATGGTGTTTTCTTGATCCAGCTTTGTCCTGGAATTCTTTTTTTTCTCAAATTTGTTTTGCTAGGAAGCCTGTCACATGGACCTACAGAGATTTGAAAATGGAATCTTTCAAGTTAATACCTTTCGACCTAGGTGGCTTCTCTGCTGCAAAGGAATCCTATGGTTTTCTGGTTTTCCAAAATCAGATGCATTGGGGGTTGGCAGCCTCAAAATTTTTATTTAACCCAATAAACAGTAATAGACAATCATAAATTCCAGTATTCTTGCATTGGGTCTTTTCCCAGAACTGTCAAGGTTTAGGGACGATGAACAGCAAAAACATCATCACTTCTGATGTCCTTCCGATTTGCTATTAGTTCTTTAGTTTTCACATCATATTCATTAATAGATGGTAATGATAACAAAGCAATTTCCGGTACACATTTAATATCGGTTTGTATTATTTCTCTCAAAGTTTTGCCAAAACTTTTGAACTATTTCACATTCCCACCATAAATGAAAATTCCTTTAAGGTCATTTATTCCAGGCCATTAAAACTAGTTTGAAGTAAAAAAAAAAAAAGACTTTTTCTAGCTCTCTTAGTGGATTTTATTTTATATAGTTTACCAACTGTTCCTTTCCCTGTATTTCGACTAGCATGCTGAGTATATCCTCTAAGTGGTACCTGCTCTTCTCAACTGTAAGGACATCATATCCAATCCATGTGCATCCATTAACAGCCTTTTTTCGCCCACTGAAATATTTTGGTTTCATTCTATTCATTCTGACTGGAGTCGCATTTCTTCTGTTTCGCCCCCTCCCACAACTGTTTTAGTCTTTTCCTTTTTGGGGGAAACCTAGAGTGTCATTGGTTCTTTTTCACCCCCAGGGAGCTAAATTAGCCTTCTTTTATACTGAGCATTATTGCAATTGCAAAATTTATTTAAAAGATCTTGATACTTTAATTTCAGGAAATAGGTAAAAAAAGAAAATTTATTTTAGGAAGCTTTTTTCTTTTCTATTCTAGATAAGTTTTTTGGAGCATTTTGTAATTTATTTCTAATCTGCCTTCCTTTATTTTTGTATAATTTCGTTCTTTCGTGGAGGTCTTTATCTATCCCTGGATTTTAGACTGTCTCGATTGATTGAAAAGCATGATTTCAGATTTCTGCCAGTTGCTCTGGTCTCACCAAATTCCTTTAGAAATTCTTAATATATTTTCTGTATGAACCCATCCGTTAAACTGATTTTTATCTGCTTCATAGTTGGTCCTCCCTATGCATTAGTAGTAGCATGACATTTGGGCATCCCTGTCTTGGCTTAGCTGATGTGGGCAGAAGACAGAATGAACATGCATGGGACCCCATTTCACCGCAGGCCATTTTTTTGATATTGTCGGATGGACTCTTCTTACAGTGTCTGACATTTGTCCCGATGGGTGCTACACTATGGACTGGGAGGTTAGTCGGGTAAGAAGAACTAGGGTCAGGCAATTGCTGCCTGTCCCCCGTTTTTAAATACCTTGACCTTCTCCTGGAGTTTTGGCCTTTAGCTTATTTATAACATCGTCTATCTCTGTCACACTTCCAAATTTTTGTCAAATATTGTTCCATAACTTCCTTCCAACCATGCCTTCCAACCTGTCTTGTTTTTTTGATAAACAAAATTTCTTTTCAAATATAGTAGGTCAGTCCATAATAATTAAAAATTTTTTGTCTTTAGTTAGACCCAAGATCTCATCCATGACTTGATCAATCGCTGCCCCAGAGTGTCCCACCCCCCACCTTCAATTGATATTCCAGGTTTCTAGCCATCCCTGGGGTTTGAAAAATTCTAATGCTGTTCTTGCTAATATCTATATGAGGCTGCTGGCTGAGGTCAAACGTGAGAGAGTGGGGGATGCTTTCATCGCCCTTTATCAGTACACTGATGACACGTTTTATCTTTTATTTTGTCCATAACTGTTGAAATCTAACTCACATGTCCTTTCTGTACCTACCTCCCATCTGCAATGGAGGCTGTTCAGATCCTTGACTGCTGCCTGGCTGCAGTCATGGAATGGACCAGGGCTAACAGGCTCAAAATTCATGACTCTAGTTTCTCTTCGAAGACCGAGGCTCTGTTCTTTTCAAGGTCTACGGGACTGAAACGGTATGCAGATATGGCCCTACTTCCCAGGCCCTCTGGATGGGTCCTTCCTGATGGCCAGAAGCTCCAGCTGGCAGATAGAGTGAGGAAAAGAAAGGGTGTTATGTTTTAAGATCTTGATCCCCCCCCAAAAAAAACCAAAAAAGCTTTGTCCTGGGAATTGGGGAGTTATGGGACCCAAATATAGCCAGCCAGAGGAAGGGGAATGGCAAGGGAGAGCCATTTTCTAGGGTGCTCTTCAAATCGGTCTCCATTTTGCTTGCCCACTGAAAGATTTAAAGAGTTAAAGGGTGACGCTGTCTTCACTGCAGATGCTGAAAGATAACATGCCTTGAGAAGTTGTTCACCTTCTTCCAAAGAGTAGATTTTGTGGAGAGTTGGACCCTTCCACACCTTGAGTAATCCCCACTGCTTTGCAGGTATAGTTTTTCTCCATTCAAAAGTCTCCCTAAGCCTGTTGTAGATGTGGAGTTGACATCAGTTGTTCTTTCATGACATAAGAAGTAAATCTAATAAGAATTGGTCTTGGAGTAGCTTTCATGGAGCTACCATGGACCTCAGCAAGATGTTGGGGGAGGATAGAATACAGAGAAGATTCGATTTATAGAATTAAAGCCAAATGAGGATTTCTTTCTTCAAGTTCAAAATTAATTAATTTCAGATTAGACCTTCGATGGAATCTTTTTCACTCTTGGATGAGTTTGAATACCTGCTTCAGTTCCCACACCTGTGACTGCAGAGTTTTTCCAAGATCCTTCCTTAGATCTTTATTCTGTGATGAAAGGACTGAAAACGATCTCTGCATCTTTTAGAGCATTTGATAGGGAGCTGATTTTTCATTTTTAAAAGATCTGGCTGTTGTGCTGGCGCTTTGCCAAATCAATTATGTCAGCTTCAACAACAGCTTCTGCTCTCTCAAGGTCGTTGTCCACTGAGGGTTAGCGTTTTTTTTCACAGTAGGACCCTTTTTCTTGGGTGGCATGCAGAAAAATCAAGTAAGTAAACTTTTTTCCTTTCTTTCTAGCCTCAAAGCGAAAAAAACAACATCTCTCACAGTCTCAATAGTCCGTCTGCCTGGGACGTGACACGGCAGAAAGCGAAAGTAAATCACTGCTTCAGTAATTCATTGTTATCTCTCCCAGTACACAGTATTCAGCCTGTCCTCCCCAAAGGTTTATGATCCTTTACTCACGATTTTGGTATCATTAACCGACAGTTATTCAAGTTTTATTCTTAAGCGGAGCTGCCGAATCATCCAGCCATCTCGCCGTGGGCGGAAGTGCCCCCCCATATTACATTGTTATCAGATAGCTTATGTGCTTTAAGATGGGGAGGAGGGAAGTGAGTGGGAGCATTGGACTACAAGGACAAGAGACATTTTTGCAAACTTTAGGCAAACTACAAAAAATTGTAGTTGGGTTTTTCCAGAGTTATATCAAGAATGGCAAACGAGTTGTAAAGTCAAGGGCAGATCCTTTTGGGGAAATATTTACCTTATTCCATATTAGATTCCCAAGGTGTGCCATGGACGTTTCCTCTATCATGCTGGGAGTTTCTGCTATAACAGAAAGATGGTTGATCAGATTCTCTTCTGCAGTGGCTCCCCAACTTTGTTGTCTTGCACCTCCCTTTACTTAGTGGACGTTGGACACAGCTCTCCAGTAAGTAAGGCTGCTGTGTCCAAGAGATCAATACCCGTGGTTTCACTTATCCACAGCCTGGAAAAAAATGATAAAACACATGAATACAGCTTCCCAAAGTGTACTATTATGACTGGTCGCTAAATAAAAGAACTGGTGGAAGTAATTTCAGAACCATTGGCGATAATATTTGAGAAGTCCTGGAGAACAGGGGAAGTCCCCATCGACTGGAGGAGGGTTAATGTCCCCATCGTCAAAAAGGGGAAAAAAGAGGACCCAAATAATTACCGCCCAGTCAGCTTTACTTCAATTCCTGGAAAGATCCTAGAGCAGATTATTAAACAGGCAGTCTGCAAATATTTAACAAACAATGCTGTCATTACAAGAAGTCAACACTGGTTTCTTAAAAACAAGTCATGCCAGACTAATTTGATCTCTTTCTTTGATAGAATTACAGGCCTGGTGGATGAGGGGAATGCTGTGGATATTGTTTATCTGGACTTTAGTAAGGCCTTTGATAAGGTTCCCCATGTTATTCTTGCTAAGAAGTTAGTAGAAAGTGGGATAGATAGTGCTACTGTTAGGTGGATTTGTAATTGGTTGACTAATCGCACCGAAAGGGTGACCATAAATGGCTTGTGGTCCTACAACACATGGAGGCAAGACCCATATTGCAGAGATGTGTGTCTTCACTTCAACGACTCAATTGCTTTGAAGCAACTTTCTTGCAGAACTTTCTGGGACTATCCTCTTCTTGCAGAATGGTGTTATCATGATAGGAAAATATTGGTGTTACTTTTTGTGCCTGGCTGTTGCACATTTAGATCTACTATAAGCTGCCACAGAGTTGGAAAGGGTGCTAGAAAAGAATGGAAGGAATCAACGTTAAAATTCTATATGTTTCCAGTGGCATGGCTAAAGAGAAGCTGAAACCGAGAATTTTCCAGCAATTGGTTGTTTTTGATGGTCCCATTTCTTTTGCTATGTACCCCATATATACAGTCATGTCACAACGGGGGGATGGGAATGCAGTTCTTCTGACATGTGAGGAAAACTAGCAACAGAGAGAGGGGGGGACATCTTTTGGAATGGTGCCAGATTAGAATGTGTGCTAGTGACATGGGTTGGAGGAGGGAAAGGGCGTTGTGAAAGCAGATGTGTGTGTCTTTGGAGGCTTGCCTTTTGGCGAAATCAGTGGTGACAGAAGGTGCAGCTCTTTCTCCCCAATGAAATGCTTTACACTGGACAGCAGCTGAAGACAGGACATACTACTCAGCCTTTATGAAGCAAGCACGAAGAGCCTGAGTAGGGTGGCCACCGGAAACATAAAAAGAGTGAACCTCTCTCTGCCTGCTGGACACTTTGGGATTAATTTCTGCATAGCAGATTAGCTGGAGTATCATCCATTTCCTGTTTTTATCTAAATGCCAGAAAGACTTGAGCGCTCCTTGGGTATGCGGATGAGGAGGAGGTGTGCTCATTATTTCTGGCTCCAGTTTGGCTTTCAAAGCCTGCGTGTGCAGAGAGAAGCAGCAGGTTGTCAGCCCCCAGTGCTACCTTTTCTGTGATCAGAGCCAGCTGCTGCTGCCGAGCGGAGGATCTGAAGTTGGCAGTGCCTGTGGCTGAAAGCTGTCACTCGGTAGTAGGCTGTGTGCCTGGGAACAGAGGCTCAGTGCTTCTAATGTTGCAAATATGGCCCTCTATGCAGCAGCACCACATGGTTTCTTGATAAGCTTTGAGTTAATAGAGTGCTATTTTCAGTGTCTTGACCCATTTCCTTCCTCTTTTCCAGGTCTGTATGGCATTACTTCTGTTTCAGCTATTCTTGACGTATATAATTCAAACTGAAATTGGTAGCGGTGACGCTGCATGCCCTCTAAAATGTCTTGAAGACAGTTTTTCCAAATGTTCACATTATTCTCAAAGTCACCTCTACTGTTTCTTCTTTTGAGGAAGCATCAAACTTTGATCTTCAATTCAGTGTCTCATTACTCCTCTCTCCTGCCCCAGGATTCTTGTTTCTTTCTCCCTTGCCATTTGACCCTAAGCTCTTTTCCATCTGTACTATCGTTCTTTCTCTTTTTTCAAATTGGTGGATTCATTGTGGAATGGGGTGGGATATTTGTATCCTGTGACTGTCTTGTCATAGTCTTTTTGTATATCCCCAAATACTCATCCCACAGTCATGTCATTGACTCACGAGTTGCTCTTTCCCTTCGAGTCTGAGGCTGTTCATGGGACTCTCCATGTACAACAGTATCATATACGATGCCAATGTGTATTCACAACTAGTGGAGTTTGCAGCCCAGATTCTTTCCACATTCATTTGAAGTTGGAAATCATTTGGAAGCCTGAAACGGGGGTCTGTGGAGATATTAACATATTTGGTCCCATGTTAATCTAATAGCGAAAGCTGCTGTGTAAACACATACTACCTAGTTTGTTTCAGATTGAGTACGCATGCTTCCCATAATATAGAGACTTTTGCAGGGGGGCAAACATGTGAAAAGTGGTCAAAGATGGAGGTTCAAGTAACGGAAATGAAAAACCCAGAGAAAACTGGAACATCCTAGAGCACATTGGGAAGCTGGCTGTGGTAGCAACAAAAGAAGCCTTTATTCTCTGTCACTTTTGCCTCTGCTGAGGAACATTCAGCAGAGCTTTCCCCAGTCATGCAGGATGCATTAACACCAGGAACCATGGTTTCTCAGTTGCGGCCCTTTACCTTTGGAGCAAGCTTCTGGCAGATGTTCATTAGGCACCTCTCATTTTTTTTTTTTTTTAGGAATTTAGTAAAAAGTAGAATTATTTAAAAATGCCTTTTATCTGCACTGATCAAAGGTGTCCAAATTTATTTTCAGTTTCTTTAAATTTGCTTAACTGGGTTTTTTAAATCTAGTAACGGGATTTTATACTATGATATTTATTGTGGACTGTAATTTTGTATTGTTGATTTTAATGTGGTTTGACTCTCTTGGTGACTGTTGGTTCCATCAGCCTCCTAGTCAACTATGTCGCTTCTTTGCAGTGGATCTTACAGGCATTGTTTGTAGTGGCTCTGATCCTTCCTGGAGGGATGAGATCAAAAGTTCATGCTGGGGAACTTCTATTCCATTTTATAGTTATTAAGTCCTTTGGGCAGATTCTCTGTTCCCTCATCTTACTTAGTGTTGTATGCGAAACTGCTTGAAGAAATTTTCTGGGGTTTGGTGCCACCAGTAGACCAGTGATAGCCACCTCTATATATTCTTTCTGTCCAAATCCAGAGGGTTTGTTTCAGATCTCAGCTGTCAATAATGAACTGGATGGTGGCGGTAGGGAATATGCAAAACCTTAACCTTGGCCAGATAGAGGTGCCATAGCGCCCCCCCCCCAAAAAAAAAAGAGGAAAGAGGGATTTGGTGTGTAGTGGATGGAGTTGCACTACTCTTAAAAAATTGAATTTGTAGCTTGAATATGCTCAGAGATTCATCCATGAACAAGGATGCCCAGGTTTCTGCAGAAGTTCGGAGTGTATTTGCACAGATAATACTGTACTAGTTTGTCAGTTCTCCCTGTATCTTGAGATGTGTAATCTGGCCACGATGACAAATGCCTTAGTTATATTCCATTTGAATTTCTGTACTGTGCTCTGTGTGTAGCTGGTATTTGGAAATTTCAGCAGATTCATAGTACATTAGCTAGAAACCTGAATAGAGATGGTTACAAGAAGAATAGAAATTCTTTGCTGCAGCATTTTCTCTAGCTAATAGTCAATTTTCCCTATACAATTTCAAGTGTGGGTGTTGACCTTTAAATCCTTAAGACACTTCGGATTAGGTTTTCCAAAAAAACCATGTCTCCCTATCCTTTACTATATCCTCCCCAGATTTTGAGTTCTATAGCAGAGGCATGCCCCAGCTGTGACTAGAAGGAAATGGATGGCATCTCTGGCTTGGCTGTATAGTCCTGACCCAGCACTGTGTGGCTGCACAGCTTACAAAGAACAGTGGTTCTAAAGAAACAAGGTCACATAGTATAGCATGACAAATAATCTCTTAAAAATGAGCCACAAACGTGTTTTGTACTGCAGTGATTTAAAAGAGTATTTTCATAATACAGTAGTACTATTAGGGAGAATGAGAAGAACCCTTCTCCCACTGTTGTCAGTGAACATGGTGGTTTCATGTCTATACATATGAAAAAATAATGAATTTTCAGATAACACTAGTAAAGATTTTCACTCTAAATGTAATAGCCTAACACAGACACACACACACTTTTTTTTGCTTAAAAGCCTGCCAAAAAGGAAGGTCTTTGCCTGTTTGTAGAATCACAAGATAGGAATGACCAACAAAAATCTGGTTATGACAGTGTCCATGTATCTTTCCATTATGGACAGAAGATGATTTATAATCCTTTCCTCAACTCCTCTTTTTAAAGTTCCTGTTATGTTGTTTGTGAATATTGAGACAAAGTTTAATCTGACTATATATTAAGAGGCATGCTCTCCTTCCATGCCATCTCTTATTGTATTACAGTTTATCACCATACTGCCAACATTTAACTTTGTCTGAGTGTACTTTGTGCTTTTGCAGTAAACAGAAATTTCCTAATTGTTTATAAAAAATATTTATTATGGAAGCTAGTCTTGATTATATATTAGGAGCTGTCTTTTGTCTACATTTATCTGTTCCATCCATATAGCTTTCTACCAGTAAGAACCTCTGCTGAGCCAAGTTCCACGCAGAGGATACTCCCACCAACAGGACTGACAGGATGGGTTTTCTCTATCTCCACTCCCCTCTGCAGCTGCTTCCACCCTCTGAAAATTCTCTGTAGAATTTTAGTGGACTTCAGATGAATTTAAGAGGGTGCAAGTAGGCGTTAAAAAGGAAGGGAAGATGACTGATGAGCATTCCCCTTCCACAAGCCAGACACCTGCTGGATCAAACCCCTTCTGTGTATTTCCAGATGCAATTCAAAGTACTAGTTTTAACAGCCTGGGTCCAAATGATCTCGAAACACATCTCTGTCTATGAGCCTTCCCCCAGTGTTGATAATCAGGGAAGGCGATTTTCTCAATCTTAACACCTTCACAGTTGCACTTGGTGGGGACACAGGAGAAGGTCTTCTCTGTTGTTGCTTCAAAACTTTGGAACTCCTTCCCACAGGAGACCAAGCTGGCCCCATCTTTGCTGTCCTTCCACAGGCTGGCAAAGACCTTTCTCAGCATGCAGGCTTTTCCTTAGCGATTGACTATCTAGGAGACAGGAAACTGGGTGGTGTATATTTTGTTGCTTCTAAATCTGTTTTGGTTTGAGAATGGCATCAGCACTGCCAACTTGTTCTGTTGCAAAGTGGGGGGACAAAGACAAAGGGAAGACGCATTCAGTGTTCCTCTCTGGTTTTTTTCCCCAGGGATCTGCTACACAATATTTGGCCTCGGCTTCCGCTTCGATGTGGCATGGTGAGGTGGCACACTTTATCTTGGTGGCTGGGGTTGGAGCAGCATGGGGAAGAAAAGGGCATGTGCGCACTTCTAGAAGAGAGCGTGAGCAATAATATCCCAGCACAGATCTCTTTTGTGATTATGGCCTACTGAAGGTCTGGTAGCGCTTTGCTCTCAAAGGGTACAAGAGGTAGGCAGGACTTGGCAGGGCTACAGCCCCAGGCCAGCACCCTCCCTTCCCCCATTTGTTGACATTGATATGGCCGTGTCCCCTTTCACCAATCAATTCTGCTAATTGCATCCTTTTTTCTGCAAGTCAGCCGGCTGCCACCCTCCTTTGCTGTTGCAAACAGCTTTGTCTCTGTGTTCCATTAGGTTTGGCTTACAGGCTTTTGTTACTCAGGTTTTATGGGACTGCAGCCTCCTGGCCACCATACTGAGGAAAGACTAGAGCTGGGGGGGGGGTTAGTTCTGAACAACTGCTGTCAGAATTCTCATTTGGAAAGACCCTTCCAAACTCTTTTAACTAGGGCTGTTCCTTCTCTGTAGGAGCTATGATGGATAGAAGCTTGGTGTATTCACAAGAAGTTCTTCTTTGTACAGGTTCCTGACGGAGACATCGCCATACATGTGGTCCAACCTGGGGATTGGGCTGGCCATTGCACTCTCAGTAGTGGGCGCTGCCTGGTGAGTGCTCTCCTGTCATAGGACTCCTCCACCAGTATTGTTCAGATCTGCTTCCATAGCAATGTTAATAGTGATCTCCAGCTGGTTTAGTGATTGGTAATGCATCTACCATGTTGAGATGGTACCTTAGCTGGAAACTATCTCAGCACTTTCTTAGCACTTTGACTTCCTAGGGTTGGGTATAAAGTGCCATAGTTTTCTGTGTATAAGGCACCCCCATGTATAAGATGACTCTTTGCGGCGACAAGTTATGGGTATTTTCTCAACTGCACAGTTCTTGCCTCAGCTTACTTTTAGTTTAACAATTTTAGACAAAAATATATTTGTATACATGGAAAAATATGGTACATTTATTTGAAACATTTATATCTTGTCGTCCCCACCCCCAATGAATTCAAGGTGATACACACAATTCTACTTCCTCCCACTTTATCAATAATGTTACTCTGTGGGGTACCTCAGGTTCAGAGGATTCAAGGTCACCAAGGAATTACTTAGCCCAATGGAGACGATCAATATCCCAATTTAATGTTCAAATCACTGTATTCTATAGTTGAACATTCCAATATATAGAATTGGCTGTATAGCCTAAACAAACTTGATGTTAGTTTGCCTCTTATAAGGACTAAGTCTGAAGCTGTGTTGTGTCACCTTGATTGCATGGTAAATGCAACTCACTGAAACCTTCTCTGTCTGTGTTTCCAGGGGCATTTATATTACTGGATCTAGCATAATTGGTGGTGGTGTCAAAGCACCTAGGATCAAAACCAAAAATCTGGTCAGGTGAGAACCCTTTTATCAACATATTCCAGGTCAGGAAGCTCCCTTATCTACTTCCAATTTTTATCACAGCTGAAGATAAAGCCTCCTGAATAAGTACTTTTTCTTGGTTGTCAAATAAAGTTATCCCCATGTAACTGTGACAGTGTGTGAAACACTGAATTATTATTTGTGAAATCACTGCTGCACATTAGGTATTAAGACTGATCATGTGAGTTGAAGAAACAAATGGACTTTTAATTGCTAGGTTTGTTTGGCTATTTCTAGTCATGACCATGTCTTAAAACTTTTGCGACTTGCTCTTGTAGTTCAGCTCTTGAAAAAACATTCCACATTCTGAATGACAGGCGAATTCTTGAGGAAGTTAGGCCAAAGCACAGCAAGGAGGCCAACAAAAGTATAATGTAAAATAAGTTTCTTGTAGTCAGACTAAAGAATTCAGTTGCAATCTTATGGAACGAGTTTGTCAAGGTGTATTTATTTGAATCCCTGTTTCACGGCCAAGTTCTTTGCTAAGGAGCCTGCTATCCAAGTAAAATATCAATACAGGGTTGGAAATTTTACTTAGTACTGTATATGGCAATATGTAAATACAGTTCCTGGAACTCTGGATTGTATCAAATTTTAGTGTGTTGCAGCTTAGCAAGGTAAAAGAAAATAATGGTACAGTAGAGTAAGATGGGAAAATGCAGCTGTCAGAATCTTGGTTCTTTGTCCGAATTGTTGTACCTGATATGATGCCCTAGAACAGTGATGGCGAATCTTTTAGAGACCAAGTGCCCAAACTACGAGTCAGAACCCACTAATTTTTTGCAAAGTGCCAATGTGGCAATTTAACCTAAATACAGGTGGCTGTGAAGGGGCGATATTGGGTGCCCACAGAAAGGGCTCCGAGTGCCACCTTTGGCATCCGTGCCATAGGTTCGCCAACACTGCCCTAGAAAGAGCAGGAATCCTTTCACCTGAATAGTCATGTCACAGAATAGCACTGCCTCTTCCAGTTAGATGTGCAGTAGGTACTGCCTCTCAGAAATCTTCTTTAAAGAGTAGTGTGATCAGATCATTTTGCAGGCTGGCTTGGCATTAAGTGGAATTAAAATGTATATAAGAGGTAAGCAAAATAGGCTTGTCTTAAGAGCAAAAAGATGCACACAAGCCAGGTATCATTGCAACTGGTAATCAGTTCTCACTGCAGTGTGAAATCAGTATCTTAATATCTGGTGTGGATCTTTAGTATTAATTATGTAACCTTGTATCTTCAAAACAAACAAGAACAGGGCTTCGACTGGCAAATTCACATTTAGAGGCTGCCCATTTCTTGCTCAGTTTTCCCTATCTCCATACTTGGACTTGAGATGTCACAGTTGCTAATCCTGTATTTTTTCATGGCAGTATCATCTTTTGTGAAGCAGTGGCCATCTACGGGATCATCATGGCTATTGTAATCACCAACATGGCTGAGGTAAGAGCATGCCTTATGCGTATGAGATGAATGCAGTTGTGAGCTTGAGTGTCTTTGCCTGTCATTTGTGTGTGCGATTTGAAGATAGCCTAACTCAGCTGATGCCAGGTGCAGTACAGCAAAGAACGTCATTGTGTGCCAGAGGTCAGGATTTACTAGCTAGGTATTACTCTTTGCTGTCCTGGGGGATTGCAGCTTAGAAGCTGGGAAGAAGTCCAGCTATTTGAACTAAACAATGGGTTTAAACTGTTAAACTGCAGTCTCCCTTCCTCAGAAGGCAGTATAAGTCCTGTCAAATAGCTCTTGAAACATGGATAGTAACTACTCCAAAGAATTAGTAGAAGAGCAATCTTCTTGCAGACTCTTCTCACCAAAGAAAATGGTCCATTGGTTTCATTATTACCATCTGAAGAACTCTGGTCTTGTAAAAAGAACTGATAAGAGTTGAGGAACCTTGGTAAGCTGGAGTTTTCCCCATTATTTTATCTTCCTTCCCAGTTTCCTGAAATGTTGGCAAATATCATATTAACTTAATTCTGTGTATTTCCTGTTTGCCTTGGCAAAGTGTTGTTGTTCCCACTGATTGGGGAATTATTCTGGTTTGCGCCTCTTTGCTCCTAAAATGCTTTTCTTCCTTCCTTACAGCAATTTCGTGGCAGAACACCTGAGGAAATTGGTCACCGGAACTATTTTGCAGGTATGTTCTCTGTGTGGATTGGAGCTAACTGGGCAGATCAGAATTTTTTTTTCCTAGTTACAAGAAAAACATGCTACCCATTTTTTGTCTCTTTCCTCTTAACAGGATATTCCATGTTTGGGGCAGGCTTAACTGTAGGCCTTTCCAACCTCTTCTGTGGTGTATGTGTGGGAATTGTGGGGAGTGGTGCAGCATTGGCAGATGCCCAGAATGCCAGCCTGTTTGTCAAGATCCTCATCGTGGAAATCTTTGGCAGTGCCATTGGACTCTTCGGAGTCATTGTGGCAATCCTGCAGGTGAGTCCTTCCTGTCTACCTTGCCATGCCTGTTGCCCCCAGAGAATCCTGACTGTTCAGATTTCCCTAATTCCTGGTCATTAGAAAAGAAGCACACACAAAAAACCCTATTATTCCCTAGAATTCTATCAGATTTGTCTGATTCATAGTCCTTTCCACTGCCTCCCCAGAGTAGAAGACTATATGGAGTATGGAAGGAGCACGGGAAACACCAGCAGTCATCCCTGGCCTGCTTTCTAGGGATTTGTATTCCAGATATATATTGTGATACATTTGTAATTTGCATAAAGGGCTTGCCACTGGTTTTACAGAGTACCTATAAGATGTCTTTTTCAGGCTTTTCTCAGTATCCGAAGTCTGGCTTTTAGGAACTCTCAGTCAGTCCTGTTTCAGGGTTTAAAAATGGGATGCAAAATTAGCTTGTTACTGAAAGCTCCCTCAGAGTTAGCCTGTTAATCCCTCTTCCACCAACGTTGCTCATGTGCTCCTGTCCTGTCTGCCTGGTTTCCTTGCGTGATATTATAATATGTGAAACAAATTATGTGACATTACATGAGTCCCTGAGAAAACATGTAGTGGAGATGGGTGGCAGGAACTGGTAGTTTGGGGAAATGTAGGAGGCTTTAATTAACAGAGCCCAGACATTTTCTGACTTTTTGCCCCTTTTGTGTTTTGCAGACATCTAAAGTGAAAATGGGTGACTAAGTCCCTTGTGACCTGTCTGTCATTCAGCTGCAGATTCTGTACATATTTATTTAATGTCTTCTGTTGGCTTGGGGCGGAGCTTGGTGTATAAAGTTATTCCCGTGATCTTCACCTCCTGGGCCATGGAAGACCCCGACCAATTGATGTGTATGTGTGAGACTCTATCCTTCTCTTCCCCCATCTTTTTCCTGCTCTCCATCCTCTGAAGAAAGGGGGCTGGGTGCCTGGGTGGAAGGAGCTTAGAGTGCTCTAGCCCTTGCACCCCCTGTGGCAGTCACTGCTAGCTGCAACTCAATGTCCTGTGAAAGAAACTTGTTCATGTCTCAAGTAGCTGCCCTTCTTTGTGTGCCCCCTGCTACTGTGCTCCTCTTCCTACCCCAGCTCCTGGTGGCTCTAATAGCCCGTTTTATCCTGAATTATGGTGGCACTGGCTGAAGTCTTGGCACCGAAGGCTCTGGGATGCACCCTCCTAGACACAGGTGTGCCATGCCATACAGCACATAGGAGTTGAAAGGTGTCCTTTTTGGAATTCTCTGAAGCATCACAAATGATTGGTTATTAAAACTGATGACAATGAAAGTATCTTATTTTGTGATCATTGGTCATTTCCTTCTGTGCTTGCCTTTCATTGAACTGCTCTGGGCATTCAGAGTACCTGTACTACATGACGAACAATACTCCTATAAATAGGCCAAAAATCCTGTTGCAACAATCTGCTGATGACATCATTCCTGCTGTGCAAATGGAGCTGCCCAGTAGGATATTGACACAATGTTCAGTGTCTTGGTGGAAATAAATGAAAAAAAAGAAGGAATGAACTTAAATCCCTCAATGTCTTATATCATCCATTAAATAGCTTGAAAAAGCTCATTCTCGGCAGCTGTTGAAAGTCCAGTATTTCAGACTTAGGGCCAGTTCACAAAGTTTGCACATTATGGAACTATAGCCAATAATAGTTGTAGGGAAACTGTATCAATATAATATCTGGAAGTTGAGTCATGGCAACCGGACTTGTTTTCTTGAGAGATTGAAACATTTAGCTTTGTCAGCTGTTTGGATGAGCAGCGAAATGTTTCAGTCTTTCAACAAAAGGAGTCCAGTTGCCAGGACTCAACTTCCAGATAAACTTACCTGGATGACTGAGAATCTTTACAGTCTGTATAATATATATTTTTGTTTCTTAGTTTAAAACATTTTCCCTATGATGAGCTACAAGGAGAGGAACAGTAAGTGAGAATTAGTATAGAACAGCACACTACAAGGTTACTTAAAATGTAAAAATTGCTGTAGGTTTCGTTAGGGTGGTAGGCTGGAGCCAAGATGGGAGATGGCCACTTTCCAAGCTTAGACTCTGGTGGTGATGGTGAATGGCTCTTTCAGCATTCAATATATAGTTCTTTCAGTGTTGTATTCATACTACATTTTGTAATGTACACTTAAATATCTTTAACGTACACCTGGGGGCATATATGTGGGCTTTATGTACCAAGTTGCATTGTCATCTTGTTGATCAATTATAATCTACTTTTGCCTGCTCATGTGCTAGCTATCATAGTTGGCATAATGAATTCTGTTGCAAGAGAGGTTTCAAGAGCCACGCTTCCTGCGAGTTTCTGTGTTAGCCAACCAGTCAACCATTCTCTTGTGATCATGTGGACTAATTCCTGCCTGACTTCTTTTGTGCAGAGGCATCCACTTGAAACAAAAGGTGTTTGAAGAGCAGATAGATATTGTTGAATGGCCTCATGTGTATAGGGGTCACACTGTTCTTTGTGCTTACTGGGGCTTATTTAGGAGAACTTGAATTAAGGTTTAGCTGATTTTAGCTAGGGATGATGGATGTTGTAGTGCAACATGTGGGAATCCACGCTCCTTGTCTCGGCCACAGCGGATAAAACTCATTGGAATATTTTTTTTTAAAAAATCTATTTCAATTACAATGTAGATAAAAATTATTATTAAAATAATCATTTTTTAACATTTAAACTCTTACTTAAACTAAATCCACCCTTGTCCCAGCTATGATGGGAATGGTGTTCTGTGTGCAAAAATACAATGGAGAACAGCACGTAACTTGTTGGATATGTCTAGGTGAGTCACTGCATTTCATCCTCACCTACGACAAAAGCTTCTTATCAGAATAAAATGGGTGGAAAGTAATGTGTGCTCTTCGGAAGAGATGTAAATATTATCAAGACAGATAAGCCCAAACCAGAGTCTTTATAATTTGTCCTTCGCTATCTAAAAGCTTCATGGGGAAAAGTAGAAAACAGCATCATCGCCAGTCCTCTGTTCCCACACCCACCTACTTCCAAATATCAGATATTTCATTATTTATGACAGTGTTTCACAACTATGACTGGCAGAGCACCTTTGGAGGGAGACAAGAGTGCTTATATTCCCATAGGAGCAGAAAAAATATGCAGCAGATTGTTAATGCCACCTTTAGGCCCACAGCCCTGCCATGCAAAATTTCCTGGAACCCTCTTAAAACTCCATCAGGGCTTTCCACAAAATTTCTGAGTGCTTAGAATAAAAACATTTGAAGTTATATTAGTGACCCATTATAGTCTTAGTGCGTTCTTAAATTAAAGATGAGCCCTTCGGGAGACACGCTTGGGACTTTTTGAAAACGTAACCGGTCTTGAAGAGCATGTTTGGGAGAGACAAGATACTAGCTAATGATGGTGCCCTGTTCCTACACTTTTCTTGAAATGTGAAGCTGTTCCCTTCCACTGTGAATAGAAAAGGCATTGAATGATCATGGAAACTAGGATGTGTCTTTGCTGCTGAAACACTGGTATCCAATGGACCCAGGAAATGGAAGATCCTTCTTCATCCCCTGGTATACCCTGAAAGGCAGCAGTGGAAAGATGAAAAGCCCTTGGAAAACAGGCTTCAACTGCAAGGGGAAAATTGGGGAGGAAACTTCCATGAAACGATTATTTTGGATATACTGTAGTATATAGTACAATCTTTACACTGGTGAGATCCAAATATTATGCTCTTAGTTTAACTGTTGCCGATGAATAAATATTAAATTATTCAATATATGTAACTGATCAATAATTCTGTCTACATTATTACTGAATATCAATATTACTGATGGATGTAAGGAGGTTGGAAAAGCTCCCTTCAGTAAATGGTCATATTAAGAACACACTCCTTATTGCAGATGTTTTGCAAATTACCAGTACATTTGCTTGATAGGAGGGTGGGAGTCCATGTACATTAAGAATACAGCTGCTCCAGATTCCAGTTTGATTAAGATGCCTACTTTTTTTTAATCTTCATGCTGTCTGTGTTAGTAGAAATCGTGTCTGCCTATTCAAAGTACAGTATATTTATGGGGTTATAGTAGTAGACTTTTCTAAACTGCAGCTACTGGCTGCAGAGACAATACATTAATATTTCCAACCTGTTTATCTTGACTTCTTGGATTTGTTGTGCTGTCTCTTTTTCCACTTATTTAGATAAGTCTGAGCTATTGTACTGCATTGAATTGGAGCAACACCAAAGGCCAGGAGTTGGACTCCCCGCTATGCCTCTTAGGAGAAGAGCCAGTTGAAATTATCCATAATATGTGACTAATGAAGCACCTTACCATCTTGGTGGCCATGGTCCCAGAATGCCACCAGGAGGAGGGACTGTTAATAAGTACCGTATTTTTGAGATAAGTATTTTACGCTTCAAAAATCCTGAGATAGCCATAAAAGTAGGAAGCAATTTGACAGAACATAATTAGGTAACCCAATAATTGCTTTAAGGCAGGCTCAGAAAATATATCCCATTCTGGATGTTGAACTCCAGATCCTATCAGCACTAGATAGCCTGACCAATGTCCAGGAGTCATTGGTCAGGCTAAACATCGACCAAACATGTGCCACAACTTTGTTTGAAGGAAGCACCTGAAACCATTCTTTGCATCGGTGTTCTTTCCACAGTAGTTATGGGTCAGGTCTATTGCTATATGTAGATAAAGCCATAACATTTCACCTTCATATGTGCCTCTAGTTCTGTTTTCAATGCTTCAGTTCTGTCCTTTGAAACATACTTCTTTGGGTAGGGTATGGGTGTTACAAGGTGTAGTCTGGCCTGTACAGAGGACCTATACACCTGTTACTGTATATGGCAGCTTACTGTATGCTTCCCAAGTTTAAATTAAAGACCTGACTTTTTAAGGAGGCATATGCGATCGGTAATCTGTTGTGTTGTGTTTTCCCAGTTTATTGTTTCTCCCCCCGCTTTAGTATTAAGTATTTTTTCTTTTTTGCCTCTTGCCAGCTTTTTGTATGTTATGTGTTTATTTGCTAACTTTATTTGCTTATTCTACTTGTTCTATTTAATTTGCTTTGTTGCCTATTTCTTGTTTGCATTTATGTAAACCGCCCAGAGTCCCTTCTGAGAAATCAGTGTGGTATAAAAATGCAATAAATAAATATCCTGATTTTATTCTGATTGAAAATATACGAGGACACCCCCACACCCCCACACCAAGCAGGATTGGCACTCTTGTGACATACAGCAGGATTCACTCACTGGCAGACTTATGCCTGTGGGCAGGCTAAAGGATCAGGTTACTGGCCCAGAGAGAGAGAGAGAGAGAGACTGTAAAAACCTGAGGCTGGCAGACCCACAAGCCTTCCAGAAATCTTAAGATGTGAATTAAGAGTGCTGTGATGCAGCACTCTGCAATGATTACTTTCGGCCTGGCAGCTCCTCTGTACTCCGGCTGCTGTTATTCTGTTTCTCTTGCATTTTCTACCTTGTGGCTGACTATCATAAGAACCTTTTCAAACAAAAACATCTGGACAAGTAACCAGCGGAATTGGGCAGGATGCTCAGAAGCATGCGTGGGCATAAAAAACACAGATGGAAGATAAAATGCACTTCTAACAACCTTTAAAGGGTTAAGGAAAGGGAAAGGTATGTGTTGCTACCAATAATGATAACAGGTATTAAATATGCATCCTTGGGCAATAGAAGGACTAACCCTAAAAAGGCCCTTTTTCTTACGCCCATATGGTTGAGCTGAGGTCATGTTGTCCCTGTGTTTTCCTGTACCAAGATTGCACCACCTGCCCCGTGATGGACTCCTGTTCGTTAAATGCTGTCACCTGTTTTTTGAAGATGCTTCTTTTCTTAAAATAATAAGACCCCATTGTCTTATAGCTGGCAATCTGTGTATTTTAGAGCAACTCTTAAGCCAGTGTAGACTTGGGCTGAGCCTACAGAGGAAGAGGGGGGCTGCAGTTTCATCCTCATGCAGCTTAAGCACAATTACAGTGCTTTTCCTGGCTTACTGTTTTCTCCCTGAGTGATTCTGCCACATCCCTCCCTGTAGATCTGCTCTAAGATGCTGGAAACCCATTCATTTTGAATAACAGTACTTGGGAGCCAAACTGGCTTGTGAGCTTATAATGAAGTGGTAGCAACTGGATGCTGGAAGTGAATTGGTTTTTCCAGGATGATTGTATCCCTGCTTACTGAGTAAGCAAGTTGCTGGGTGTGGTAGGAGGGTAAGGTTATTGGATTACAGCCATTGGCTGTCAGGCAAGCAAAACTAGAATTAAATTCCGGGGAACTTGGCAGCACAGGGAGAAGGAGAATAACAAGCATATGAGCCCTGCAATATCGTGCTGGGACCAAATGAGCTCAGATGTGCTTGGGTAGGTAAATTGGCATGATCTGCTGAGTGCCACAGCCACTGGTCTCATCCAGTTCCATGACCTTTGGGAGAGCTGCAGTACAAATGAGAGCAATCGGGAGGAACAACTCAAGATAAAAAAAAAACTATTCAAAATTTGCATGTAAAGCCATTTAACTGGGGAAATAATGTAAATGCTACTGAAGATTGAGATTACGATCGCTGGATAGGGGAGATGTGAGTGGCACTGAGTTCACAAAAGCAGTATGGCCCTATTCACAAGCCTTTAATAAGGCAACATGATCTTTTCAGCAGAAAAAGTTAAGAGCATTTCCATCTAAAATGTTCAGGAAGGAGAGCTGAATATCTCTACATCTATCACCAGCAAGAATAGTAGCGAAGATCCCTCCTGGCAGAGTAGGCAAAACTGGTTTAGACAATGCAGTAATCCAGTACTGTATGAAGCACTTCCATATGCTTGCATGTTCTGTGTTGCAATAGGGCTGCTCCTTATTGATGTGCATTTAGGGGGAGACCTCCCCTAGATGTTCACCCCCTATAAACTGAACATACACTGTATGTCTTTCTTTGGCTCAGCATGACTAGTGGCTTGGATATCATTCCTGCACCCTTGCCTTTATGCATAAAATAAATCAAGACATGCCACATGTTTCTATATCAAGATGCACATGGCTCTTTCCATTTTATCCTTACACCAGTCCAACGAAGTAAGCCAGACTGGGAATGTACAACTAGCTCAAGGTCACTCAGTGAGTTTCAGGTGTGCGTCTCCCAAGTCCTAGTGCAATACAAATCATTCTCTTGATTAACGTGTGACATGATGCAACTTCAACACAGAGGTTTCATGGGTCTGTCATGACTGTCAAAAAAAGAGAGAGAGAGAGAGACCATCCCTCTCTGCCAGAACTCTGTAGTGCAGTTTCTAAATTCCCCACAGGGCTCCCACTAGGGCTCCATTCTTTGCACATATGACTGGAAATGTTTCAATCTCTAGCTCATCCAATATACATTATACAGACTGGCTGGAAAGAGAAATTTGTGAACATCAAGATGTGAGTGCTGGGATGCAGTACAAGGTGGCAGCCTCCTAAGTCCACTGCCTCTCAATAGAACCCTAGTATTGAGGATAATAAATGAAGCAAAATGTTTTTATCAGAAATGTGACAAGCTAGGTGTTTTTCATCCACAATGCCTGTGAGTCCTAACCATCTTAGCCAGATAGTCGGCATTGCTGTCTGTGCCACTACCACCCCTACCCACAGCAGGGGTGGCCACGAGGTTCTCCTTGACCCTGGGCTCCATGGAGATATGTCGCTCGCTGCTACTCTTTGTTAAGGTTGGGAGAGCAGGGTGCAAAAGATGGTTAGGTGCCTGGTTCTCCGTGTCCTGGTAGTCTCGGGGGGGTGCCTAGTCAATCCCACTTGCCCTTTATTGCATCCACTCCCTGCCTGGACCAGTGTTCCCATCACTGGGTCAGTATAACTTCCTCCTCTTCTTCATCTACACCTGGATCCCACCAGCTCCAGCCCCAACCCCAGTTGCAGCTTATTGGTCTCTGCCTCCTCCTTAGCACATGGTGCTTTGTTCTTGCTGTTGGGATCCCTAGGCTGCCCAATCACCCGGGGCTGGGGAAGTAAGGGAACAGCTTGCTAGGGAACCGGGAATGTCTGGAGCTCCCCCCTTAGCTGCCCATCCATATCCATACCTTCCCATCCATGTTGTGCGTATTATCCTTGACAATTTACAAATGTGAGGAATTAAGTGTGCAACCCCGAGTGCTGTTGGGCACACCTACAATCTCACAAATCCAGGGGTCTGAACATCGTGGAGCTTTTTCTTGGCTGGCACTTCAATGCAGTCTTTTTCCCTTCCCTTGACGGGCTCCATCTCATACATAGTTATCCAAGCAAAAACCCAAAGATCCCTTCAGATAGAAAAGGCTTCAGGGGAGAGAGGAAGCGAATGTTTCTCATGGGTGCCATTCTCTAGATGGCCCAGAACTGTGGCTGCCATCTACAAGTGTCCCCTGTGGGTAAGCAGCACTGACATCATCTCGTCCTGCCTTTGCATCTCTCATCTTCTTTCCAGATGCAGTATCTAGGCTGGCACAGTGGCAGATGCATTCAACATTTGCGACTAGAATAACTCGGCCCAGAGGAGGATGGGGGGGTGGAGGCTGATGGAGAGGCCCTCCCATGGAGAAGAAAGCTACAGCAACACTGTAGTGGGCCCTCCTGCTGTCATCCCCACCTGCTGCCACCTGTACATTTAAAGGTCAAAATACAGGACAGAAGAGACACAATGGAGCCCTAAATGGCTCCTTTGATCTTCTATTCTCCATTAAATTCCTTTCTCTACTCTATAGATCTGCAGTTTGGAAGGAAGCCTGAAGGTCCCTCTGCATTCCATTTTAGCAGATGGAAAGCACCCCACTGAACACATGGGACATCACTGACTCCAGAATACCAAGCTAGAATTCCCCCCCTCCCCGTGTGCGTGTGTGTGTGTGTGTTTTAATTTGGCGGTTCCATCAGTTCAGTATTATTTTCCTGATTCAGGCAGTGGCTGATTACAGAGGCGCTCCTCTTTGGCTTCCTTTTTTTCCCCACCGCTGAAGCTAAACTTGCATCGATCTGGACGTCTTATTTCTTAATTCCAGAGGTGTGAAGCGAGGGATGAAGGTTTCTTTTTAATTTTTTTAATATATCTATTTTAAGAAGGAAGGGAGGTGCACTTGGGGTCGGGATAAAAAAGCACTCTCTTTTCCACACGCTTCTTGTACCTAGAACCGAAAACTGAAAGCACGCATTACATTAGGCTGAGCCTGTATTTGCATCATGGAGCACGGCCACAATTAAGTCGGAAGAAGACATCACCAATGCTTTCCCGGGTAGGTGGGTGGCAACGAGGCGAGAGGGAGGCTCCCGACGCTTCTGTTTTAATGGATCCAGACGACTTTAGTAGTGGATCCAGCGGGCCGATCCGTCCGGTCCTCGACCAATCCCGCAGACGCTCGCGCAGATCGCCATTCCTCTCCCATGTGAATCCTTGCAAGGGCGCCACCCCCAACCCCGGGTCCTGTTGCGCTTCATGGAGCCGGGGAGGGGAGCGGCGGCGGCGGCGGCGGCGGAGGGGGCCGCCTGGATCCGAGTGGCTGGAAGGGGTGGGCCGGGGCGGCGCTGAGCGTGCAAAGAGGCGGAGCTGCTGCTGGCGCGCCCCAGCAGGCCCGATCCGCTCTCCCGTCTGGCCGCCCTTCCTTCCTTCCTTCCTCCCTCTCTAGGCTCCAGCTATGGGGCGCAGGGGCCGCCGTAGCTGTTGGCCAAACAGCCGCCCACTCTGAAGCCGGGCCGGGCTGGGCTGGGGCCGGCGGGGGTGGGGGTGTCGCCGCGCCGTCCCCTGAGCCGCCCGGCCCGGGCGCCGGGAGAGAGAACGGCACCAAGAAGAGCTGACGGCACGGCCGGGAACGAGCGAGCAGGCGGTGAGCGGGGCCGAGGTCTAAAACGATTCCGATGCCCGGGGAATGGGGGGGGGGGGGGGGGGGGGGGAAAGGGCGCGGGGAAGAAGGCAGAGCCGACGGGGGTGGCGGGAAGCGGCGGCTGCAGACCCTTCCTCTCCTTTCCGGCCTGATACCCTCTTTTTGTTGCCCCTGGAGAAGAGGGCTTGGGGGGGGGTGTTTCCAGCATGTCTGGCTCCCCGGTCCCCACCTTGCGTTCCCCCTCCATTTCCTGCAGCCACCCCCTGGGTTTTGGGGGGGGGGGCATCCCCAAGCGGGCCCAACCTTCGGCGCGCCGGCCTTGTTTTTGGGAGGAGGATGCCGCCTTTTCCTCCTCCTCCTCTTCCTCCCTTGGGGAAAGCGAGCATGATTTGCGCGCGGACCTCGGGTTGTAGGCAGGTAGGTGCTTGCAAGGGGCGTACGTAGATGGATGCTCCTGGGTGCACAAGTTCTTGAGTCGATCCAGGATGACGTGGTTGTTGCTCGGGTGCACTGGCGAAGACTGATCTCGGCTTATGGGCAAGTACGGGGAGAAGGGTGCTTTTGCATTGCAAAGGTGTGTCTCGCCTGTTTGACCGTGCGTGTCTCGAGGGTACTGACACTTGCGTCCCTCCCCCATCCAGCCTCCCCCAAGATGGCTCCTGCACAATCCCCCCAAGGCGCTGCTTCTAGCAGAGAAAGGCTGGGGATGTGTCTGGAGTGCCTATAATTGGAGGGTGGGAGGGTAGCTCTCCTGCACCTGCTCTACGGGCATATCTCTCTCTCTCTCTCTCTCTCTCTCTCTCTCTCCACCCTTCCCCCTACTCCAGCGCTGTCACTTCTGACAGGATCACTTTGAGTTTCTTGTTTTTCTAGATTCTTGACAAAATATTTCCCTGTAGTAAGCAGGAGCCTTCTGTGGGAACAGTGCTGCCTTCCAGAGGCAAGGGAGCAGCTGGTTTTAGGAATGGAGGGCCTCGTCCTGAAGATAATACGTGACAACAATGGAGCATATATATGTATATGTGTTTACCAGGAGGTGTGCACTGTACAAAGTAGAAGAGGAATGAGCAAAATGTACATTTGTAGCTGTTGGTGGGCATTTGGGTAATTTGTAGCAGATCACCAAGAATGTCTGATTTTTAAAAACAAGAGCAGCAGCAACATGACTATTAGCTACCCTCTGTCTTAAACTGTGCTACGGAAATTAAGGACACTCAGGGCAACTAGAAGTAGATGTCTAAGTGGGATTACTGTCCACTCCTTTCATTTCTAGTACTCCTAAGCAAACTGTAGGGTGTACAGTTCTTTAATGGTAGGTGTATGAGTTTTGGGGGTTTATTTACACCAGTTGTAGCCTCTCAGATTTCAAGTAGAAGAAAACAACAACGCCACAAACCTAAAGCCTTGAGTGCCGAGATCCCTGGGACAGAATGGCCTTGTTGGATCAATTTCACAAGTGCCTTGGTAGCAAGCAGCATACCTTTTCTGGCAGTGCCACTTGCCTGAGGTTTTTGCTTAAGCCAAAGGCTCTCCCGCCCCTGGAGACCCTGTATAGGAATTGTGTTAAATTTTAACAGGAGTGCCCAAACTTTTTGTAAGGAGGGCCAGATTTGGTGGCTGAGAATGTGTCAGGGGCCGGTTGCTCCCCAACCCTGCCACCACCCACTGCAAGCCCCACCCACTTTCTTTTAAAAAAACATGGGGTGAAGGAGGAGGAGGGAGGGGCGGGTCAGCCAGCCGCAGGCCACTCAGAATGGCCTGGTGGGCCGGATTTGACCCCCCCCCCCCCAGGCCGGACTTTGGGCAGGCCTGTGTTAACAGTTACAGATCTGAACAAGTTTCATTAGATTGTTGTATGTTTTACTTAGACTGGAGAAGTGTATCTTAAAAGCACCATATGTGTTGCCTTTGTCTTTCTGGAGACACTGGTATATCATTTTTGGTTTTTTACATACCTTTACAGACTTGTTAATCATCTGAAACATATAATGCACGTTGGGGTTCCAGATAACATTATCAGCTTAACAGTTATGTTTTGATTTAGATCAAAAACAGAATGTTTCTAAATGCACACAAATTATCTAAGCATTATCTAACTCTCTGATGATAACTAGGCAGAAGAGAGGCCTGAGTTTCCAGTTAAATTATTCACAGCCAAGGAGCAGCCCAGCTGCAATTTGGTTCCATTAGTGGATTGTTAACATTGCAAAAAGCCCATATCACCTCCGCGCTTGCCTGTGTTTTGCGCTTCTTGCCTGTGCTCTCCATGTACGATGGATATCCAGCTATGTACTTAATCAAGGGGAAAAGGAAAAGGAGATTTGACTCCTTTGGGAAGAAACAGTGGATCTTGGAATGCTTTTAACCTCTGGATATTGCATTTATCTCCTTTAGGAGACTTCTGCAGGTAGTGTCCTAAGGGTAGAGGGAAGTAGATGGGTCAATTCCTGCTTTGTGCCTTAGCGTCACCAAGAGGTTGTCTCATGACTATAGTATCTTCCCAGTTGTGCTTGCTTAAGATATCAGGAAGGCTGATGTGATGTATCCCTCTACAAAGTTCAGGGGAGCTGGGAAATGCCATGCTAGCAAATGTCATAGGAAATGGCTGATGCTGAGATTCCAGAACACAGCTGTCCATGGACCCAGCCCATTACAAGTTATTAAATAGCTACATAGTTTCAGTGCAGATATGATGTACTCAGCAGCCTGTTTCTCCCTGGTGCAGGGCCTTTCTACATCTTTGTTTATCGTAGTTTGGTGGGTTTGGCAAAAAGACACAGAAAACAGTGCAAAGCAGTTGCAGTTGTGTTTGCAGCTTCATTATTCTCATGTGGTTTCCATATGCAGCTGGCTTTGTTGCCTTCTGCTCATGAATTTCTCTCACTGTATGCTTCATTTGGTATGCCATGCTATAGGGAGGTAGGACAAGAAAGAGGCTTAACGGGGCACTGATGTTTGATGGTTCATTCCTCCACCTCTGTAGTGTACTCTCATTCCCTGGACTGTCTTCATTGTCTCCTGAAAGAAGTAGCAAGATGTAGCATTCCCAAAGAATCTCTTTCCCTGCTCTCCTGTCTTCAGTTTTCATATTTCAAGAATTATAAAAATTTGTAATTTGCGGGTAGCAATACATCATTAGTTTTTTGTTTGTCGGCCTGTCTTTTCATTCCATGCATTGTACTTCATAGCAAAAGTCCCTGTGTACAGGAAAGTTTTGATAGCAGTGAGGAAGTTGCCTTTTCTCTAAAATCTTCATTTCTCTGTGGGTAGATTTTTCCCTCCATGGGAAAGCATTACTGTAAATCTGTCCTTAACGTACACGCATATTACAGTTTCAAGACACTTTACTCATTTTATCTGCCCTATGTGTCAACTATACCTAAGTGAAGTGAATATGTTAATTATGAATTTGGAGCCAGAAAATGCTGATGGCAGTTGTTATCAACTGATTGAAGTAAAAACAGATACAGATGTTCAGTCTTGTGAATATGGTTTTTACAGACAGTGATTGCTCCCCAATGCCTCTCTGCCGTTTCTCCTACAAGTGTAGAAATGCCACTGTGTTCATCACGCTCTCTCCTCACTCCTCGCCCCAGCATTTCTAGATCGGGAGGCTTGTTTTGTTCCTTTTGCAATGGTCACAGAAACCAGTCAAGTCATGGAAAAGGTCTGTTGTTTTATTCCCAAGGAATGAGAGAGATTGCATAGGATTATGGTATGCTGGTAAACGCGCAGCTGTTCGACGTATTAAGTGCTTTGTGAGGAGCCCACTGTTTGGCTGAATAAAACAGCTTATTATAACATTACTCTGTATTACACTAAAAATCAGATACCTTTCCCTGTTGCCTGCAGCAGTGTTATTTGAAAACCTTTTCGTCAGTGAGAGGAAGGATGCCCTGTGAAATTATCACTTTAGCTTTCTTATGTTTTATTTAGCTGCTTCTCATTCAGGTGGTGCTTTCTTGTTAGCCTGTTGTTATGTGGTGTAAGGTTGCTTCTGACAGATGGCAACCCATGAGTGTGGGTCTCTGGTTAAAGAATGCTGCCTTCTCTGCTTAACACAGTCCCCACCCCAGCAAGATATCCCCAGAGGTGTTAGACTGCAACTCTAACCAGCCCCAGCTGACACAGCTAATCATCGTGGGGGGTGGGAGGTCTGATCTAGAACTTCAGGAGAACCTCTAGCTGAGAAAGGAGGGTCTTGTCAGTATACAGACTTGTACACGTACTATTTCCCATGCCATATAAACAAAGATAAGGGAAAAAAAAAGAAGCAGACCATTCAAAGTTATTGATGCTTCAGGTTTCTCCAGAGGTTTGGCTGTGGCTTGCAGACCTTGTTCACAGCCCTGTGGAGCAGTTGTCTTGGAAATCTGAGCCTGTTCTGTTTTCTGTACAGCCAACCTGCTATTATCCTCTGAATTCATGGTTGAAAGTGAGGGAAATCCTGCTGATAAGATCAGACAGCCTTATGCGGTTCATCCTGACACCCCGCTTACCTTTTTATTTCCCTTTGTAAAAATGTGGGACTCACAGCTTGGAACAGCGGGATTTCAAAGTGGAAGTAGAACACCCCTCTTAAATATGGTTGGTCGTGCTTGAGAATTATCACTTTCTGAATGCCGTGTTTCTTTTGAAGATGTGTGGTGGTAAGGGCTGATTGATCTGTGTTCCATTTTACATGTGTGTGCTTGCGGGCACGCACACAGACACACACTAGAGCTTTGGTGGGGCCAAGTGCTTAAAGAGATGACTGAATATGGAAAAAAGAGGGTGGGTAGGTGTGGGATGGAAGCTGTCTCGCTCATAAAGCTGGGTCTGGCTTGTTTCTGAGCTGTCACTGGAAAGATAAGGGAGGGAGGCCCTGCTTCCATGCTTACCAAAGCACATAAACTCTCTCTTAGCTTATTGTCCAGTACAAATGCAAGACTAGGGTATATAGGCAATAATTTGATATTCTGCTAATACAAAAATAAATGATCATTGCAAGCTTTCGTGGGCAAATTCCATTTCTTCAAAGCAAGTACGAAAAGTTCAAACATGAGGTTTGCCAGGAGGTTAATCTTAGATGTAAAGTTCTCGGCATGTTGATTTTTGCCAGGCACCTTTGTTTTGGAGGAGGCAGGAAGCAGCAGGCCTGAACCCAAGGATTGGGTTTCACACCACAGTCCTCCAAACAAAGCGACATAGGCCATGCACATATGCACATGACCTGTAAAGGTATATGGGCTATAGCCTAGTCTTCCATTTGCATTTGGTAATGGCCACAGGGTGTTTTATATTATTGTTTGCTCTTCCCCATGTTCAAGGGATATCCATCCTGTTTTCATTTTCCTACCAAAGGCAGGAAGATGCCTATATATTTGCTGTTAAGTGGGATGTCTGCTGCTTACCTTCCTACCCTCTTTTCATCCCCCTAAGGATGCTTTGTCCTGCAACGTTTTGCTACTGTTCTGTGAGCTGCACTCATTTCTGCTCAGCTATCAGTATTACCCTATAGAGCAGTGGTGGCGAACCTTTGGCACTCCCGATGTTTTGGACCACAACTCCCACAGTCCTTTGTCATTGGCAATACAGGCTTGGAATTCTGGGAGTTGTGGTCCAAAACATCTGGCGTGCCAAAGGTTTGCCAGCACTGCTATAGAGGGAGATAGGCTATCTGGATGCTTAAGAGACCAGAAGGACTCATCAGTTAAAATAAATATCCGAAACACAAGTGTGTATAGTCATTGGGAGAGACGGAAATGGTGGGTGGGAAGGTCTTACACCAGAAAACACTCTCGAGATCAGCAAAAGGCTTTAATGGTTGCTTCTTAAAGAATGAAATCTAGGTGTGTGTGTGTGTGTGTGTGTGTGTGTGTGTGTGTGTGAATGCTGTTTTTCGTGTGAAGCGGGGTGTTTCCTGATGCCTCCTCCTTTCCTCCAGGAGGTTCGGTGCCTGGGCCACAGCCCCCCACCCCGTGCCCCCCTGATGCTGGCTAGCCTGTGCCCAGAAGATGAGCAGATTGCTGGTGGGTGTGACTCTGGAGAGGATCTGCAAAGCGGTGCTGCTCCTGTGTTTGTTGCACTTCCTCATCATCATGATCCTGTACTTTGACGTCTATGCCCAGCGCCTGGATTTTTTCAGCCGCTTCAATGTGCGCAACTCCTCCTCTCGCAGCCTGCCCTACGCCAACGTCTCTCGGCTGAACGGCACGGTGGGGCCACTGGGCCCCGAGCTCCTGGGCCCGAGTGCCAGGTCTGTCAGGAACAACACTGTCACCGAGAAGCCCTTACCACCCTGCCCAGAGATGCCGCCTGGTCTAGGTGAGTTTGCCAATGGGTCCCTGTGCCTTGCCCTAGCCACAGAGCCCCCCATCCCGCCATCCAGCCACTGCATTCATTGCTGTTATCAGGTTTCTGTCTGCCCTGTTTCCCACCTGTTATGCTGTGTCTCAGCTTCCTACTGGTACAGTATGACAAGCAGCCTCTCGAAGAGGAGAAAGAATAAATCTGCAGGGCCGGTCCAACCTTGCTGATCATGAAATCCTATCCTGTTGAGCAGTGAAACCAGTTTTGTAGTGAGAATGCATTTGAAAGTAGGAAAGCTGGATGTGTTGAAGGTCTGTATGTTGAAAAATGCTTTCAGTGACATTTTCAGAGGACAGACAGTGGGCGTTTTTTTCCATATCGGACAACTCCATGTCCTATCCTGCCATTTCCAACCCAGACTTTTGCTAGTCTGCCTTCCTGCACTTTCGGACCTCCCCACTTCCATTCTTCATCTCCTTATTTGTCTTGGTCCTTGCTAAAATGCACTAAATTATGTGAAATATATAATGGGCGGAATCCTATTGTTTGCTTACACCAATGTAAATGCAGTGGCATAAATCAAATCTAGAAACCAGCACTAGCAAACAAGGTGCTGTTTGTATCCCTTACTACAGGCCAAATTGCGTGGCTGGGATGTGATTTTGTTGTGGTTGTTGTTGATTATGTGGTATTTCTATATTTTGTTAACCACCCCAGGTAGTGATTTCACTAAGTCAGGTAGGTCGTGGGTTTTATAAATAATAAAATAAATAATTATTACTGGCATACAATGAGCGATATGAGCAGCAACTTGGTTGCTATGTGTTGACATGTCAGAACTGACTTATAGTGGCCCTAATAGGGCTTTCAGTGTAAGTGAGGAATTTAAGGAGTGTTTTTACAAATTCCACACAGAGGTGAGTTTCCATGGGCGAGAGGGGGTTTGAACTCAAGCCTCCTGAGTCCTAGCCTGTTACTCTATCTACTAGGCCACACTGGCAACTAGAGCCTATGATTTATACCATGGCACTTCTACAGGCATAAAGAGAAGCCAGTGGGAAAACCAGATGAAGCTTATTGGAAGTGTCCATTGCAACATATTTTTCTACTAATGTGTTCAATTTGGCTTCTTTATTGCAGAGTCTGCAGGGTGCCCCCCCCCCTTTCAGACAGCACAAAGCTGTGCTTATGGCTATTCTAGGGCCATTCCTTCCAAGCGCTGCCCATGTTTTCAAACCTGTCCCCTACATGTTCTAACAGGCAAGAGTGCTGTCTTTTCCCAAGGGTGCGTGGCAAAGCATTCAGTGCTTAAGAGAACTAATTCCCACAATCCCCACTGGATTTTAAAGGATTTCTCTTTCTTTGATGCAAAGACAGTTATATGTCTCCCCACCTTTTCTTATCAAATGGTTATTGCCACCATCAGGCTACCTTGCTACAGCTTTAGACTGGTATTGAAATCCACCTGTGTGGTTTGGGCTGTTATATTAGGGATCCTGGCAGAGCCTTTTGGTATTTCTTCAGTACTCGCTTAGAACAGACATTTGCATTCTGTCCTACACTTAATTCTTTCCCTGCTCATAGTCCTGCTTTGTTCTTTGGAGAACTCTGGGTCAGTTGGTTGGCCTATAGCAGTGCTTCCCAACTGCGAGTCCCCGTATATTCTTGGACTCACAGAAATCCTGGTCAGCAGAGCTACTAAGGAAGGCTTCTGGAGGTTTTAGTCTAAGAACATCTGGGTGCCAAAGGTTTTGTTTGGGATGGTTGTGTCTTGACTACTTGTTGCCTCTACACCTGATAAACATTGGTCCCTAGGTTTCTCAGTTGAATTTTTCTGGAGAGTCATTCCTGCCACTAAGCCTCCAAAAGCCTTCTACCTGGAATTGAACCCCAGGTCATGAGCACAGTCATGGCTGCAATACAGCAGTTAAACCACTGCACCATGAGTAATAATAATAATACCTTTATTGTCATTGTGTACATGTTGTACATTGACAATAAAGGTATTATTGTGCAGTGGTTTAACTGCTGTACTGCAGCCATGACTGTGCTCATGACCTGGAGTTCAATTCCAGGTAGCAGGCTCAAGGTTCCCTCAGCCTTCCATCCTTCCAGGGTTGGTGAAATGGGTACCCAGCTTGCTGGCGGGGTGGGAGGGGGGGCAATGTGTAGCCTGCATAATTGCTTGCAAACCACCCATAGTGTGCTTCAAGCACTATGGGGTAGTATATGAGCAGCTTTGGTTTTGGCTTTTGCTAGCTTGGCTAGTGAAAACTGCAGGGTTTGTGATGTCTGTGCTGCACTTGCATGGCTGATATATGAATGACAGAACCATTTTCTTCACAGTGGGCCGGCTCCTGATTGAATTCAGCTCCCCCATGAGTATGGAGAGGGTGCAGCGAGAGAACCCAGACGTGCAGGAGGGTGGCAGATACTCACCCCCGGACTGTGTGCCTCGCCAGAAGGTGGCCATTCTCATCCCTTTCCGCCACCGTGAGCATCACCTCAAATACTGGCTGCACTACCTGCACCCAATTCTACGGCGTCAGAAGGTGTCTTATGGCATCTATATTATCAACCAGGTGTGTAGGAAGTGATAGCAGTGGAGAGTAAGACAGTTGCTTTTAGAACATACTACTCTACATGGCAGAACTGATAAGAATGAATGTGGCCCAGTCCTCAGAAGAACAAGCCTCTGTACTCGTAGTCGGAGTAGAGCAGGTCTCCTAAGGTCTCCTTTCAGAAGCCTTCTGAAGTGGATAGTTCTGACCTCTACCCAGAATGGTCTCTCCTTTCACAGGAGTCTGTGTGTTGGGAAGGGGAGGGAAAGACAGATGGGGTTCCAGAGGGAGAGAAAGGAAGTGAAGATGGAGCACCCCTGCTGATTTTTGAGTACATCCCCACCCCCAACGTTCAGCCCGCCCATCCCTGGCATGTGGCTCAAACAGATTATTTGAGGTACTGTGACCCACAAAGTGTCTCCTCACAACCAAGCGGAGGCTTCTGGGCCAGATAATTTATGGACCTTTGTATCTTCCTTTTACCATTGGGCCATGACCACAGCACTTCATTCAGTAACCGTGGAACATCCAACAGGCCCTCCATGCACGCACTCCATTTTGAGTAGATCCGCCCTTTGGTGGAACTTTGCAAATTTTGCAAAAGCAGTTATAGAAAAGTGATGGGGGGGATGTAAAATAGTTTTTTACACTGGGATGTAATGAGAGAGTGGCACTTTGAAGATATACCGTCTAAGCATGGGAAGTTCAACCTTGCTGATCTTTCCACACAGTTTGGAGAAGATACCTTTAACCGAGCCAAGCTTTTGAATGTGGGTTTTCTGGAAGCCCTCCGAGATGATGAGAGCTATGACTGCTTCATCTTCAGTGATGTTGACCTTGTGCCCATGGATGACAGGAATATCTATCGCTGCTATGACCAGCCCAGACACTTTGCTGTTGCCATGGATAAGTTTGGTTTTCGGTGAGTGAATGGGCTGGGTTTATTTTATTTTATTTTATTTTATTTTATTTGTCAGATGGTCTATCCGACATACTAGGCTGATATGTGTTGGGAATGGCACCGTGCTACACCAACAACTGGCCTAACTGTTTATGTTATCTTATACCGTGAGTGGACAGCTTCTCAGGATCAGGATGCTGCTTTGGCCTACCAAAACCCACTAGTGTAAGAAGAGCACACGTCTGATACGTCTGATACTGCTGCTAAATTTGCTGACATTTCAGCTTTGTTGGCACCAAAAAGGCAGCGTTTTACTTTTAACAGTGGTGTTGAAAACAAGTAATCTTTTCCTTTGGTGCCCTGTTTACAAGCAGATTCATTCTTCTGTCTGTTTTTCTGAACAATGCACAGGTCCTAGTGTGTCTTCTTAAGGGAAAATTTAAAAGTGCACATTTTCATCTTTCCTAAGAAACCAGTGTGGTATTAACTTGTACAGTCAAGGACACTTCATGCAAGCTGATCAGTTTGGACATAGAATTTACTATCCCACTGTAGCAGTCTTAGATTTGCCAATTTGGAGGTTGTGGAGACAAGAATATCCTGCCGGCACATCAGGGCTGGGTAAACTGTGCCCTTCCAGGTGTTGATGGGCTGCAGTTGTCACCATTCCCCAACACGGAGTATGCTGCCTAGGGCCAATGGGAGTTGCAGTCCAAGAACATGTGGAGGATGGATTTTTCCCACTCCTAATGCATAGGATGGTTTCATCTCTATGCTATTGACC